>JAOTON010000961.1:0-1430487 GCA_034440635.1 Lepas anatifera | reverse complement strand
TGTTAAAGGGGGATGCGCGAAAGAATATTATTGTGGTTTCTTGCTACTTTAAAAATCCTGACTACGAAACTGCCAATTATTTCTATATCTTCGGAAAAATTTTGGGGGAGGCCACTTACTTCTTATCGAAATAGGTCAACAGTTCTGATAAAATACTGAAACCTTCACCCATCACTTACTTTTCGAAAGCAATTTAAAGTTAATAAATAATTTTTTTGTAATACAAATGTCTGTTCTGCTGTATTTGTACATATTTGAATTAATTTTACAAAACCTTTAAAAACTACAAAATGAATTAGTTTGCCCTAGAAACGAAAAAAAACATAATTACTCAAGTCATCAGCCGTTTCGTACCTCTGGTCTTGAGTCGTTTTCTGCTTCTGCCCCAGGATGATGAAACTTTGCGTTAGAGAGGTCACGTGTCCCCTATGGGCTGTACGTTCTGATTGGTCAATTGTGATTTTTTAAAAGTCCTATATTTTTGTTTTAAAGAAAGTCTGGCACTTTTGTGGAATCCTGGAATTTAGTGAAATTAGGCATACTTTTAGTCAAAAATAATGAAACCACTCACGATTTCTCTGAAAAATGTTCAATAAGCTCAATATTTTGTTTTTAAAAATACTCCTCTAGGAAAATAAATAAATATCTGTCTGTGGATGATGTCATGATCTGGCAACCACTACCATACTTGAAACGCTTCAAGGGCTTCGATTAGCTGATGCTCATCGTGACTTCAGCATATGTCGTCACACCAGCAGTTCACCACAATGGCCGCCCGGCGAGGGGCTGATGAGGGGTCTGGTGTCAGGTAGGTTTTAGTTTTCTTTCTACGGAAATATCGAGTTCCAAGACAAATGATAAATGGAGTACCGGGTTTTCTGACTTGCTTTACAACTTGGCTATCTCAGTTAAAATCACGTTATGAAGGTACCACATTCCCTTAAATATCATTTTTGGCTGCAGCTTTTAAAAAATAATTTTTGTTTAATAGTTTTAACCCGCGCCCCACCGGGGTCCGGCGCCACCTTCGCCCCACCGGGGGGGCCATCGATGGCCCCCTCTAACTCCGAAAATATGGGCGTTAGCGCAAATCTGCAAAGTGCAATAGAAAGCTCGCGTGAATTCAGTAAGAAATTACTTCGCATGTTTTAGTGCTCAGGTCAATGGTTTGACCTCCAGAGGTCAAATTAGGTCAAGATCGGCTATTTTCACTCAAATATGCAATGATTAAGCCAACTGGGCATAACTCTTATGTCATTAGAGCTATTGAGGCCTGGTAAAGTACATTTGATAGCAAATTGCCAGTACTTTTTCCGCTATGTGGAACGTAAAGACCTCCCGCCAGTGGTTTGACCGCCAGAGGTCACCTCGTGACCTAATATGACCTGAGGTCACGAAAGGTCAAAAAGTGACCTTGCCGTATATCAAATGAAAGCCAGTGACAAGACAAACACGATGGTGTTTGTTTCATTGCTATAGCTCAATTAGGTCAAAAGTTATTGTCAAAATACTGTTTTTGACCTCTGGTGACCTTGCATGACCTTGGAAAAGTCAAAGGGCAAATATGACCCCTGGGATCCGTGAAAGGGCGTCCAAAAACGTTGTTCTGAGCAGTCTGAGTATTTGCAATCATTTTTGTGGCTTTTATATCATGAAATAGCTTTTCCCCATGCTTTTCCCAATGGGAGAGGTCGCCTCGTGACCTGACCTCAGGGCACGAAATCGAAAAATCCCGGATATACACCTTGTAGACCCTGGAGGGGTCATGAAGTGTAGGAAGTTTCAAATCGATCGACTTTGAAATGTAGCTCTTACAGAGCTCTAAAGGTGAAGTGAGGTGACCTTAGTTGACCTCGTCTGGTGACCTGACCTTGGGTGACCTGGGGTAAAAAATTTCAGGGGATGATGGGAAAATGATGCAGTGAGAGGTAGAGCCCTCAACCGCGGTGCTGCGCCTCGTCGTTTTTCTGCTATCCCGGAAAACCTTAGGGGGCTATCGATGGCCCTCTCCGGTGGGGCGAGGGTTAAACTTTCAAGTCACTGCTTAGGAAAAAATGGGACCGGTTTTTTAGAGAATTTGATAGCCTTAGCCGGGGGTACGTCATTTACATCGATAAGAGATGTACCGGTAAAGTCGTCTAGAAATGTTGACTTTGAGAGCAGTTTTAAGGCATTTGCAGGCCAAATTCGCAAAAATGGGAATAGGACTTCTGAAACAACTTTTCGTGACCTTTTTATCTAGCCAATAATGTTTTTCGCGTATCTCCCTTTAAAACAAGTACCAATGAAACAATACGTCTCTATCTGGACTATTTTTGGAAGTTGAACTCGCGCAAGGACGGCCATTTGAAAATTTTCAGGACCACTTTCTATCCCCAATTTGTTCCGTCTGCGCCGAATGATAGTGATCCATCCACAACACTCTACATGAGGGAGAATTTGTTGGACTTTATGATGCATTTGTAGGGGACACAAACAGAACATATCGGTGCTTCCTGTCGAGCTTTCAATATTTTTCTCACAGATGACGTTGGAATATTTCATTTTGTTCTGTACACAACCTTTCTTTAGTGGCAAAGCAAACAAAAACATCCGGAGGACTATCAAATGATACAAGTCTTAATACAGCATACAGAGGTATAAATAGATTTGGAACCTTTTTTAAGAAAAAAATATCAGGGATATTTGTAATCGTGCTCAAACTCTACTTCATAGCAAACGTGATATTTTCAGCTCGCTATATTGCATCGTAGCATGTTGCTGTTCCAATAGATACGAAAGCCACATTTTGGGCGGCAGCACAACCATATATCGAGCTGGCATGAGTGTTGTCTGAGAGATCCTGAGTGATATCTGAGCAAAATATAACACCAATCAATATACAAGGCTCGAGGATCTTTTACTGCTGAAAGACTGAGGGTGGTTCATGTTGCAGTGGAGCGATCTAAGGCTAAAAGGGTGGCCAATCGCGAAATAGGGGCACCCAACCACAAAGTAGAGGGCATCCGGAGGTTGAATGAGAGGGGTACAGGTAAAAGTGAGGCACACCAAGGGTACTCCAAAAGGCGGTAAAATGGTGGAATAATAACAATTATCGTGATTAACGACGCAAAAACCTCCAGGGTTATACAGCATCACCAAATCTCTCCCTGTTGGAAGGCATTTGGCGGACTATATCAATTTATCTAGAGGCTCTACAGGGACTTGAACCCAGGACCCGTGGGTCACAGTGCAAGTACGCTATCCACTGAGCCATGCATCCCCTGACAATGGTGGAAAAGGGGCGCGCCATCATGGAGGACCGTCCAAAGTGGATTACAGCGATGCATTTTGTATCGGGTCGCTCGAGGACTGAAAATGGTCGGTTAATCTCGAAATAAGGGCGCCTAACCACAAACCAGAGGGCGACCGGAGGGGCATGAGGACAGTTCACGTTCAAGTGTCACCCCGGTAGCTCAGTTGGTAGAGTGTTGGGCTCCGCCCCGCTGCTCAGGAACATGCAGTGACAATACATGTGCAGGTTTGGCATCTGTTTTCCTGAGACGCTCCGGCGCTCTATGTTTACCCGACGCAGGTCGGCGGGCAACTGACTGGTGAGAGGGTGGCCTTAGCGTTAGGCTTTCTCTGTGCTTTGGGGAACGTTAAACTTTGGCTTCTAAATTAACCCTCCATTGTGGGAGTTTCTCGTTCTGATGGTAGGCTCAAGTAGTAGTCAAGTAGTCTAAGCGAGTAGGGGTGCTCTAAAGCTGCACAAGAGCGACCAATGGTGGTAAAGGTGCGCCAAATCATGCAAAAAAGGGCGGCTTAAATTGGATGAGTGGGATCTCTGCTGCAATGGAGCACCTTAGGGCTGAAAAGGGCCAGAAAATCGTCAAAACCGTGCGCCCAACCACAAAGTTCAGGGCGGCCGGAGGCGAGGGCGTTCCATATTGAAGTTGGGCGGCTTAGTGCTGTCAAATAGCGATGAAGGGTGGAGAAGGAGCGCTCAGTCATGCACTGGAGAGAGGCATTACAGTAGCCCCCAAGGGGTGAAAAAGGGTGGTCAAATCGTGAATAGAAGGCTCCCAACCACAAAATAGAGACCAACTGGAGGTGTGTAAGGGCATCCACCTTGAAGTGGGGAGTCCTAGGGCTTCAAAAGAGCGGCCAGTAGTGGACAGGGGACGAAAATCATAAAAAGGGGTGACTAAGAGTACACGAGGGTGGTCTATGTTGCAGTGGGGCGTCCAAGGCCAGAAAATGGTGGCCAAACTTGAAATATGGGCATCCAGACACAAAACAGAGTGCGGCCGGACGTGAATGAGGGAGGCTCACGTTGAAGTGGGGAGAGTTTGAGATGGAAAAGGGCGGCCGATAGTGGAGAAGAGGTGAACACTCATCAATGACCCACTGCAACATGGACCGCCCTCGTCTACTTTTGGCCACCCTCTTCTGAATTATTGTTCACCCATCTCCACTATTGTTCGCTCTTTTGCATTGCTAGGGCTCCCAATTCCAACGTGGACCGCCCTCACACATCTCTCACCACCCTCTGTCTTGTGGTTGGGCTGGGCGTATGTAAAAATCTAGGGACCCGCGCAATTTCAGATGGGGCCCGTACCCTATCAGGGTAGTACACAACGGGAGACCTGTGTAGCCTAGGAGTTAAAAAACATATCACTCAGTTCAAAAGACCCGCAAAAGTCTGGGTGGGAACTGTGAGTAGTGGTCGGAAAAAGTTTTCAAGTGTCACCAACGGAATTTCAAACCAAAATTGTGTAACCAGGAATTTTGAGACTAGGCACCAACGGGGAATTATTTCCAGACCCACTGAGTCCTTTTCAATCTTAAATAGCATATTGACAGACTTAGCGTTAACTCTTAACGCTGAGGTGTGCACAATCCTGCCTATTTTTTCACCGACGTGATCGACTATTGTCACCAACATTGTTGGCGAGTTGGAAGATTTTTCTAACTCTGACTGTAAGATTGAGGAATGGGTCTGCAAAGCTCTAGGGCTGGGGCACAGCCAAGGGGGCCGGCAGGGCCAACCACCCCTCCCTGAGTGCCTGAAGGGCCCCCTGATGACACGAGCCGCGCTTCGCGCGGCTCGCCCGCGCTATGCTCTGTGGCCAAATTTGGCATTTTGTACCAGACAGGGGCCTCTTAAGCCCTCTTCAGCACTCTATTCTGTAACAAGCAAGGCCCTTTTTACCCATCAGGGCCCTTTTGACGCTGTCGCAAGGGGCCCTTTTCGGGGCGCCGCCCCTCCCTGAGTAAAATCCTGGCTACGCCCCTGCTCTAGGGCACCGCAGATTTCAAAAGAGACAGTCCGTGAAATTTTGAGGACGAGCAAAAGACAGAATTTGGAAAACTCCAGGAACTTGCTCTACTTCAGATTGGCTCCGTGCATTCTCAGGGCCCGCACTGCCTTACGCCCTATCTCGGACGAATTTTATTTCCCCCAGGCTTTGGGAGCCTAAGCAACTTTTTCATTGGAGATCTAGGCAACTTACACGAATGAGTGAGAACGACAAATTTAGGGCAGATAAGGAACAGGGCAAATAAGTACAATATCAAGTCTGGCGAGAGAGTATAGGACATAGGGAAAACAGTGGATTTGAGGGATCTTCAGGACTGAAAAACAAGAGAAATTAGCACTCGATAACGACCCTCTAATTTTTCTAACACTATAATCGCCTTGTTGGCTCGTTTGTTTGTTCCTCCGTTCGTCATCAATTTTCCCATAATCGATTGGACTCTCATGCAGCCTAATCCAATGAGGCTGCAGACCTAAAACCCATTGGTGGATCCAGGAGCAGCTTTTGGAGGGGGCCAAACCAACGTTTTGGGGGCTTAATTTGAAAAATGGCGAAAACATAGTAATATCTAAGAAAACTGGCTAAAATTTGGTCGCTTTGGAAGAACGATATTATTTTAGGCTTTGGTGGGGGCCACAGTCCCTTTGCCCTCCCCCGCACCTTGGATCCACCAGTGCTGAAATATTTAGTGACGTCTAGTTGCAGGTTTGACTATGTACATATCCTTGGTTTCGTTTCGCTGGTGCGCACTATTTCCATGTGGTACGCACTTAACCCTCGCGAAGACATGGCAGGTGTAGGCTAGATGGGAGGCGCAAGTGCCACCGTACTTGGAGCAACTTATCCTTGATCAATTATGCACGTTTTCTCAAAATATTCAGGTTGGGTCATCTCAGATCAGGTTACCACCTCAAGCCAAGTGACCTAATCTACCAAAACTTCTAAGACAGCATAGGTAAGAACAGGAAGAATTTAGCCTACTGAAACTCATATTATACAATGGGCCCACCGGGAGCTAAAAAATATGTTTCTGGATTTTTTCATATCAATGAACAAGGGTCACGCACGGATCATGACCTCTCCATTGAAAATGCATTGGGAAAACGGAAATTGGCCGAAAATGGCTATGCTTCTATACTACGACTTAGAATACCTTCTTATTGTACAAACCGCAGTATCTTAGAACCCTCCTCAGGTTTATGCTGTAAGTTTGCACCTGTGACCTCTGAGAGGTCATCTGGATCTTCTTAAACAGATTTTCAGATTTGGGTCAATAACGTAGCAAGAAATGATGATAAAGCTTTCTATTTGATACCATTACGTGTGGATTATTAATGCAAATCGACTAATATGCTTGTGTTAGTTATGACTGTGCTTGTGTTAATCTTATTTGTGTTAAGTTAGATGGAGACCTTGAACTAACCTTAGGCCAGACCATTTTTATCTTTTACCTAGTATGGCCACATGATTCGATTTTCCGTAATCAGAGGAAGCGAATGGTGCCTAAAAATTGATTCGATCCCAACTTTATCGAAGTAAAACCCAGAAACTCTTTTCTAGCCTATGCTCCTTTTGACCTTCTATTACCTCGATATTGACCTGAGCCAAAAAGTGACAGATTTAGTTTCTTAATTAATTTGCATGAACTATCCGCCAGATTTCGTATTTTTGCTACCCTGTATAGGAGTCAAAATCGAGGGGGTGATTGAACCTCGGGGGCGAATTCGGCTCGGAGGGTGTTAAAGTGGTTTGCGTCTTCCCATTAACACACGCATTGACGGGGGTCTGAGCCACCTTCGCTTTGTCGGGGGGGGTGGTACCCGCCCCTCCCTAAGATCTCTTGAACTACGCTTGATAGCGAAAAATGGCAAAAGGCGTTGGATAGCTCTTTCAAATCTCTATCGGAAACATTTCAACATTTTGTCAGGTCACCAGAGGTCAAGGCATACCAGTATAGGCATGACATGCACGTGAAGGCTTGCAGTCATCACATCTGAACTAGTAGAGATGGAGCAAAATAATATAGAAAATTGGAATCCTCGCGGCAGGCCGAATGGAATGATGCAAAATATGACCTCGCTTGGTCAAATCTAGGAGTGGAGCTGGCCTGAGGTCAAGTCAAGATCATACTAGGTCAAAATGCATATTTATAGAATTGCAAAGTTAAGACAAACATAGTGTCGTAATAAAAGCTATGCCGCCATTAATTGCTAAGTTAAGTTCAAATCATTTGTCCCATGTATTTCCAATTGAGAGCTCATGGCTCCTACCTGACCTGAGGTTATTGACAGGAAAAATTGTGGAATAGATTTTGTAGTCATGGACGGGCGCAGTATGTGATATATGTATCAATTGAACATGTTCGCCCAGTTCTTATTTATGTTATTTTAAACTTCTTTTGGAGGCGAGGTCACTTGGTCACTTGACTTGCACTTGTGATCTGACGTGAGATGACTTAATCTTAAAATTTGTATTGCATAAGTCCATGCGTATATTTTGCACATCACACATTAGCAGAGTTCAAGAGTCAAGTTCCCGCGGGAGAGAGAAGAGCAGAAAAGAGAAGAGGTAAAAACAGTGCAAGGCAATAAAACAATAAAGCACTCAAGCGCAGACACTTAAAACAATAAAAGCACGTATCCAATCGACATCAGCACTCACCACATCTCACTGCACCGCGGCACCAGCTGTGCCATAGCACACCTGGTTCAAGTTGTGAAAATGATAAGCGAAAAGGTGTACAAATTATGGTGGAGCTACGCGCGGTCGCTTTTATTCTATATCCGAAAAATCCGAGGAAGGGCGGATATCCGCCCTCCCCCGTCAATGCACGTGTTAATTTACCATGAGATCGGTGATGTGTGCATTCAAAAGTACTTGAATAAATGTCTGCGTGGCACAGAACGGCCAGCCATATGAAACGCGGCGTTTGATTCATATGCTCGCATCATTGGTAAAAACCATATTTGTCCTTAGCTATCTTACCTTTAGGTAAGTAAGCCTTTAAAACAGTGTGGTGATCCTACCATCCGATTACAGTAAAATCTTAGCCACCCAGGAAACGTTTAGAATATTAATTTGGTCCACCACAACGTAATATTAATAGTGCATGAATTTCCCTGGAAACGTACATGGTAAAAAGTTAAAGTCTACCATAAATCGATTTTATTAATGGAGAAATGTCCCTGGGAACGTTTACAATCAGATAATATAATGTCCACCATAACCTAATTCAACGACGTCGTGGGATGCATGATTTCCAAGTCCATGCAAACCTATAAAGATTAAATGTCCCCCAATACCCGATTTGTGAAAATGGAGGACTTCAACACAACAAAATACTAAGAAACTGACAGCCCCACTGGGTTATAGGCTGTTCCGCAATATAATGTTTGGAGGTAGGCTGTGCCGCCGAGCACTGGTGACTTGAACGCGACGAAAATAAAGTAACAGCTTCACTGGATTATAGGCTGTTCCGCAATGCAATATTAGTAGTAGGCTGTAACGCCGAGCACTGGTGACTGTAACGCGACAAAAATAACAAGAAGCTAACAACTTCACTGGATTATAGGCTGTTCCGCAATACAATCTTTGGAGGTAGGCTGTGCCGCTGAGCACTGATGACTTTAACGCGACAAAAATAACAAAAAGCTAACAACGTCACTGGGTTACAGGCTGTTCCGCAATACAATCTTTGGAGGTAGGCTGTGCCGCCGGGTAACGGTAACTTCAACGCGAGGAAAATAACAAGAAGCTAATAGCCTCACTGGGTTACAGGCTGTTCCGCAGTACAGTGTATGGAAGTATTCTGCGCCGCCGAGCAATGGTGACTTCAACGCCACAAAAATAACAAAAAGCTAACAACTTTACTGGGTTATAGGTTGTTCCGCAATACAATGTTTGGAGGTAGGCTGTGCCGCCGAGCAATGGTGACTTCAACGCCACGGAAATAAGAAGAACGTAGTCCAGAAATCGATCAACAGCTATAAAACGCCAATTGGTGGTGGGTCCGTGACTCGCAGTCCACTTCTGGCAAGAGGCGCCCGGCAGTTGCAGTTGAGTTTGCGGCTGAGGCGGTAACTGCACCTGAGTCTGCGACTGGGACGGCAGCTGAGGCTGAGTCTGCGGCTGGGGCGGCGGCTGAGGCTGAGTCTGCGGCTGGGACGGCGGCTGAGGCTGAGGTTTCCAAATTCGGGTTTGGGTGGACATTTCAGGAAACTTTTTGGACACTGGTGGACACCGGGGATTAGGTGGACATTTCTTGTCCACCTAAACAAAAGGCAGCTATCCACGTTTCTGGGGATGCTTATTCATATACCAAGAGATGGCGTTAGGGTGGACATCAAAATACGTCCCCCGAAACAGCCGGAATTTCCATCAAAAATTTTTGACGGAATTTAGTACCGATCGCTGCCACCACGTGGCGATGCAATCGAAAAATCAGCTGACGGTGCGCGTGCGCGCTGCACGAGCGCAGCGTTCTTGAATGTGGGAAAATGTTGTTTCAGTCGTTGTATGGCATCTGAAGCAGGGGCGGATCCAGGATTTTGCTAGGGGGCATAGGCGGATCCAGGGTCACCGATCGGGGGGAGGAGGGGTGGCACATTGCTGTGGAGGACCAAGGATCCGTCCTATGGGGTGCCATTTTCGACCGGCAAACTATCAGGTGTCCGCCAAATTCTACCCCAGGGCGCCGATTTTAGCATCCTCGGGGGGGTGGTGGAAAACGACATTTCAGGGGCGCTATCGATCCTTCAAAGGAGCGCCGTGACTATTTTAAGGCGTGCCAAGGCTTGATCGGGAGGAGCACCTCCCCCTTTGCCCTTGTGGATCCGCCTATGGGGGGGGCAAAGACTCGGGGAGCGGCCAGTTGACCAGCTGAGGGGTGGCCCTTGGAGTTTTATAAAGGGTGCTTTTGTGACACTAATTTTCCTGTTGCCGATGTCATTTCAAACAGCGCTGACAAAAAAGCCAGGGAAGGGCAGAGTTTCTGACGTTGTTTCTGTTAAAACAAATCCCTAATGATACAGGGCGTCCTTCTATGGACTACTTTTGGCAATTGAACTCGCGCAAGGACGGCCACTGGTTATTTTCAGGACCACTTTCTCTCCCCAATTCGGCCGATCTGCGCTGATTGAATAGTGATACATCCACAATATTATATGTGAGGGAGAATTTGTTGGACTTTATGATCCATTTGTAGGGGACGCAAGCAAAATCATGCTGGGAAATTTCCTGCCGAGCTTTCAATATTTTTCTCACAGATAACGTAGGAATTTTCAATTTTATTCTGGACCCAACATTTCTTTAGTTGCAAAGCGAAAAAAACATCCGCAAGACTAGTAAATGATGCAAGGCTTAATACATCATACAGAGCTATCAATAGATTCGGAATATTTCTTAAAAAATAAGGGATATTTGTAATCGTGCTCAAACTCTGCTCCATAGGAAACGTGATATTACCAACTCGCTATACTGCATCGTAGCATGTTGTCGTTCCAATAGATACCAAAGCCACATATTGGGCGGGCACACAACCATATATGTGGCGGGCATGGGTGTGGCATGGGAGATCCTGAGTGATATCTGAAGATCTGGGCAAAATATAACACCGATCGATATACAAGGCATACACTAAATGAACTCGAGGAACTTTTACCACTGAAAGCTGAGGGCGGTCTATGTTGCAGTGGAGCGATCTAAGGCTAAAAGGGTGAAATAGGGGCACCCAACCACAAAGCAGAGGACATCCGGAGGTGAATGCCTTAACCCTCGCCCCACCGGGGGGCCATCGATGGCCCCCCTAAGGTTTTTCCGGGATAGCAGAAAAACGACGAGGCGCAGCACCGCGGTTGAGGGCTCTACCTCTCACTGCATCATTTTCCCATCATCCCTGAAATTTTTTACCCCGGGTCACCCAAGGTCAGGTCACCAGACGAGGTCAACCAAGGTCACCTCACTTCACCTTTAGAGCTCTGTAAGAGCTACATTTCAAAGTCGATCGATTTGAAACTTCCTACACTTCATGACCCCTCCTGGGTCTACAAGGTGTATATCCGGGATTTTTTCGATTTCGTGCCCTGAGGTCAGGTCACGAGGCGACCTCTCCCATTGGAAAAGCATGGGGAAAAGCTATTTCATGATATAAAAGCCACAAAAATGATTGCAAATACTCAGACTGCTCAGAACAACGTTTTTGGACACCCTTTCACGGATCCCAGGGGTTATATTTGCCCTTTGACTTTTCCAAGGTCATCCAAGGTCACCAGAGGTCAAAAACAGTATTTTGACAATAACTTTTGACCTAATTGAGCTAGAGCGATGAAACAAACACCATCGTGTTTGTCTTGTCACTGGCTTTCATTTGATATACGGCAAGGTCACTTTTTGACCTTTCGTGACCTCAGGTCATATTAGGTCACGAGGTGACCTCTGGCGGTCAAACCACTGCCGGGAGGTCTTTACGTTCCACATAGCGGAAAAAGTACTGGCAATTTGCTATCAAATGTACTTTACCAGGCCTCAATAGCTCTAATGACATAAGAGTTATGCCCAGTTTACTTAATCATTGCATATTTGAGTGAAAATAGCCGATCTTGACCTAATTTGACCTCTGGAGGTCAAACCATTGACCTGAGCACTAAAACATGCGAAGTAATTTCTTACTGAATTCACGCGAGCTTTCTATTGCACTTTGCAGATTTGCGCTAACGCCCATATTTTCGGAGTTAGAGGGGGGGCCATCGATGGCCCTCCCCGGTGGGGCGAAGGTGGCGCCGGACCCCCGGTGGGGCGCGGGTTAAGGAGCAGAAAATGGTGGAATGATAACAAGTGTTCGGTTTTAACGATGCAAAAACCACCAGGGATATACGCGTCACCAACTCTTATCCTGTTGCGAGCCATTTGGGGGACTATAAAAATTTATCCAGAGGTCCCACCGGGACTTGAACTCAGGATCCATGGCTCACAGCACAAGTACGCTATCCACCGAGCCACGCATCCCCTAACAATGGTGGAAAGGGGGCGGGCAATCATGGAGGACCGTCCAGAGAGGATGAGAAGGATGCATTTTGTGGTGGGCCGCTCGAGGGCTGAAAATGATCGATTGATTATGAAATAATGGCGCCAACCACAAACCAGAGGGCGACCGGAGGGGGATGAGGACGGTTCACGTCGAAGTGCCACACCGATAGCTCAGTTGGTAGAGTGTTGTGCTCCACCCCACTGCTCAGGAACATGCAGAGACAGTAAATGTGCAGGTTTGGGATCGGTTTCCCTCAGACGCTCCGGCGCTTTATGTTTACCCGACGCAGGTCGGCTGGCAGCTAACTGGTGATAAGATGACCTTAGCAGGGCAGCTGTCCCTGTGCTTTGGGGAACGTCAAAATTTGGCTTCTAATTAATAATTCATTGTGGGAGCTGCTCGTTATGATGTTAGGGTCGAGGTCTCCGTGACAAGTCCATTGATGATTTAATGGAGATTCCGGCTCCAAGAACCGAACTTGAAACGACTTGAAAAAATTGTATTAACCCTCGCCCCACCGGGGCCATCGATGCCCCCTAAGGTTTTTTCAGGATAGCAGAAAAACGACGAGACGCAGGACCGTGGTTGAGGTCTCAATCTCTTACCCTATCATTTTCCCACCATCCCTGATATTTTTACCCCGGGTCACCCACGGTCAGGTCACCAGGAGCTACGTTTCTCAGTCGATCGATTTGAAACTTCCTACACTTCATGGCCACGCCAGGGTCTACAAGGTCTATATCTGGGATTGTTCGATTTCGTGACCTGAGATCAGGTCACAAGGTGACTTCTCCCATTGAAAAAAACATGGGAAAAAGCTGTCTTATGATCTAAAAGCCACAAAGGCGATTGCAAATGCTTGGCTTGCTCAGAAAAGCTTGGACACCCTTTCACGGATCCCGGGGGTCATATTTGCCCTTTGATCTCTCTGAGGTCATCCAAGGTCAACCAGGGTCAAAAACAGTATTTTAGCAATAACTTTTGACCTGATTAAACTAGAGCACAGAATCAAACACCATCGCGTATGTCTCATCCTTAGCATCCATTTGATATACGGCAAGGTCACTTTTTGACTTTAAGTGACCTAGGGTCATATGAGGTCACGCGGTGACTTCTGGAGGTCAAACCACTGGCGGGAGGTCATTACGTTTTGAAAGCAGGAAAAGGTCTGGCAGTTTGCTATCCAATGTAGTTAACCAGATCTCAATAGCTCTAATGGCATAAGAGTTACGCCCAGTTTTCTAAAGCATTGCATATTTGAGTGAAAATAGCCTATCGTGACCTAACTTGACCTCTGAAGGTCAAACCATTGACCTCAGCGCTTAAACATGTGAAGTAATTTCTTACTGAATTCACACGAGCTTTCTAATGCACTTTGCAGATTTGCGCTAACCACCATATTTTCGAAGTTATTGTTGGCATCGATGGCCCCCGATCGATGGGGCGCAGGTGGCGCCGGACCCCCAGTGGGGCGCGGGTTAACAAGTAGAGGTGTTCAAAAGTAACAAATGGTTCTAAAGAGCAACAACTGCTGGAAAAGGTGCGCCAAATCATGCATAAGAGGGCGGCTTAGAGTGGATGAGTGCGATCTTTTGTACAATGGAGCACCTTAGGGCTGAAAAGGGTCGGAAAATTGTCAAAACCGGGCGCCCAACTGCGAAGTTGAGGACAGACAGAAATGAGCGCGGTCCATGTTGAAGTGGGGCGGCCTAGGGCTGTCAAATAGCGGTGAAGGGTGAAGAAGGAGGGCTCAGTCATGCACTGGAGAGACACAACAGTAGCCCGCCCAAGGGCTGAAAGGGGTGGTCAATCTTGAAATAGAAGGCTCCGAACCACAAAATAGAGACCGACCGGAGGTGGGTAACAGCATCCACCATGAAGTGGGGAGTCCAAGGGCTGCAAAAGAGTGGCCAGTGGTAGAGAAGGGACGAAAAATCATAAAAGGGGCGGCTAAAAGTACACGAGGGCGGTGTATATTACAGTGGGGTGTCCAAGGCCTGAAAATGGTGGCCAAACATGAAATAGGGGCACCCAACCCCAAAACGGAGGGCGACTGGAGGTGAGTGAGGGTCGCTCACGTCGAAGTGGGGAGAGTTAGGGATGGAAAAGGGCGACTGATAATGGAGTAGAGGTGAGCACTCATCGACGCCCCACTACAACATGGACCGCACTCGTCTACTTTTGGCCGCCCTCTTCTGCATGATGGTTCGTCCCAACTATTGGCCGCTCTTTTGCAGTCCTGGGGCTCCCCCACTCCAACGTGAACCGCCCTCACACACCTCCCGCCACTCTCCATCTTGTAGTTGGGCGTATGAATAATATAGGGACCCGCACAACTTCAGATGGGGCCCGTACCCTATCAGGGCGGCACACAACGGGGACCTATGCAGCCTAGGAGTTAAAAACATATCAATCAGTTCAAAAGACCCGCAAAAATCTGGGTGGGAACTGCAAGCAGAATTTTTCCAGCCCTACCATAGGAATTTCAAACCAAACTTGTTTAACCAGGAATATTGGGACTTGGCACCAACGGGCAATTATTTTCCAGAAGCACTGAGTCCTTTTGAATCTTAAATAGCATATCGGCAGATTACGCGTTAACTTTTGACGCTGATGTGTGCACAAGCTTGCCTATATTTTGTTCACCGACGTGATCGACTAGTGTCACCAACATTGTTGGAAAGTTGGAAGATTTTTCGAACTCTGACTGTAAGATTGAGGAGTGTGCACTGAAAAACAACACCTGGAGCGTAGAATTTCAATCTGTCTAGTCCTAAACGTATCCCATTTTCGAGCATTTGTTTAGAATTCTTAGTAAATTCATTCTGACGAGTAGCTTAATTTTAGAATTAAAAGTGTAAATTACAAGCGTGTGGTAATTTAATATCTGTGCTATTTTAGCACAGGGCAGTTCCATTCGTGCTGCAAATGCAAAGGGGTAAATTTATCCGTACATGTACTCTGTATAGTATTTCTATGGAACTCGCAAACTGCCTCAAGAATAGTCTTACTCTCCTGTGGTGAAACAATTCTGCCAATAGATTAAAACGAGATATTTGCTGATTTAACTACGCTTAATGAATGTTTTAATTCTTCTTATCTTCATTTGAGTGTGTTTCTATGATATAAGAAGGTATTTTTACTACAGTTGACACGTGGGTGGAATGCTGCCATTTTTTTATCGCTTCAGTTCTGAGCTTGAATCACCGCATTGCAGTTCTGCATCCCATAAAGTGTTAATCTTGACGCGTGGAGGTTAGTCTAGCCGTGGAGAAGAAACGAAGACTAAATCATTCTAGCTACGTGCAGCAAATAGCAAAGAGCTGTTGAATTTGCCTCAATGGGCCTGAATGAATCGTTTATATACATATCTTTGTCTGACATCCAGGACTTCGTCAAGGATTTTTTTATAAATTTTGTCCAACTTGTTCCCAGTACGGCCGCTGGAGTCGGAGCCTCACTGAAGTCCTCAAGGGACTTGTCACGGAGACCCCGACCCCACCACCCGAACGAGCAACTCCCACAATGAAGGGATAATTTAGAAGCCAAAGTTTAACGTCCCACACAGCACAGGGACGGCCGCCCCGCTCAGGTCACCCTCTCACCAGTCGGTTGCCAGCCGACCTACGTCGGGCAAACTATTGAGCGCCGGAGCGTCTCAGGGGAACCGATCCCAAGCCTGGACATGCACTGCCACTGCATGCTTCTGAGCAGCGGGCCGGAGCCCAACGCTCTACCAACTGAGCTACCGGGGCGGCTCAGTTGGTAGAGAGGCCCGGATCCACAGTGGTGAGCTAGTGATAACCCATATTTTCACTTGAATTAAGCATATCCAATAATATTCCAGCAAAGATATCGAATGTATCCGTTTCCGAACAGTATAGTGGTTTCAACCCCCCCCCCAATAGTGATGCTTTCGTTAGCCACTCTCGGGACATAGATGAGTCATTCTAGGAAAAATCGTCCAGGTAGGCACGAAAAAGTCCAACATGACCCACTTCTCGGATTTCCACCAAACTTTTACCCAAGGCTCTCCATACAAAATAACAAGTTGGGCCCATTTTCAGGACCAAAGGTGAAAGAGGTCACCAGATAGAGGTCATGAAATTTCCAAGGCTAACACGAACATTGAATCAGAAATAATTTTGTATCTTAAAAGTGGCTGATCTGAATTAATTTCTATGAATATTGCTGGATAGAAGATACAAGGGTTCAGATAAGAAAACTAAAAAACTTTGACTTCAGGTCAGGTTTTGACCTCGTGACCTTGTGAACTCCTCTTTAGATATAAAATTAAAAAAGAATCATATTCCGATTTTTCACTGGGTGCTCCTCAGGGTATAAGCTAACCAATGGTGGGTGACCTATGTTTAAATCAGATTTAGTAACAGGTCACAGAGGCCATTACCTAGGTAAAGTTATCGTTTTTGGCCATGAACGGTTCTCCGGCCACCTCGGAAAAAGGTGGGGCTGGCCTCCGAGACCCCCCTTCAGTGCGCGTGTTAAGAACGCTGTGCAGCGCCTCAGAGGTGATTTGCGGTGATGAGCGAAAATGATATAGTGATAAGCGGATATAAAAGAGGAAAATTTGGGCAGTGTAAAAAGCAGAAGCCTAAGACAAAAACCATATACCTAGTGATGTTTGTGCAAAGAGGAACTAAATAATTTTAGTGATTGAAGGTCGATTTAAATACTGTTCCAGATTATAGTGCAAATTAGAGGTATTTATGTAGATTATTAGAAGTGGGCATGAAAACAAATGATTTAAACTCTCCGTTGCGTTGTGTATGTTTATCAGAGTGTATATTAATCAGCCTAATCAGACTAAACTGACCTCAAACGCTCCATGAGAATAAACTGGGTTGTTTTTTTAATCGGTGTTTCTTTTCCGCAGCAACGTAATATTGAACGCGGGCTCATTTTGCACCTTGCAAATATTTTTCTACGCCAGGAATTTCACATTTTAATCTATTTTTACCCCCTCACTTCCAGTTTACACACTTCCGGTATAGCTGACAATCTTTTTGCTCCAGTGGTATAATAATATTCCCTCAAAACACATGTATTTTTGCATTTCACCGGGGTAAAATAGGTTGCGGAATAATGCTGGAAAGAGGAGTTGATTTTGGCACCGTAGAAATAATACTAAAAGTGGCGTACTTTTTGGTAATTGATATTTTCACACCCCACGGGTTGAGGTTGTATTATTCTTGTTTCATGCAGGGGCGCAGCCAGAGCTTTCGTATGGGGGGGCACACCAACTTTGAGGGGCACCCCGGGGAAAAGGGGCACTTTTTAACGTAACCTAAAAACTTACTATATCTTTGTTTATATAATTTTTTGGGCATCTTTGGTTCAATAAAAATGCAAAGGAATCATTGACGGAGAAGGAAAACTCGATTAAAACCGAAAAAAGGAACAAAATATCACCAAAATGCCATAGAAGTAGCCAAAACACTACTTTTTGGATAGATTTAAGGGCAGCCAACTCATGCAAATACTTAACATCAGAGAAATCAGCGGAGCATGTGATATCTGTTACAATGTGCAGGTTAAGGCATATTGGAGTCGAAATTTTTTTGTTATGCCCACTGGTTTTGTCGTGACGAGTGAGCCCTAGCTGAATGCGGATTAAGTTCCTTGCCTCCCACAATCGCCGTGGGACGAGGAGTAGCATAGTGTCTTTGGAAGAACACATTTTTGCTGCCGGAAAAATTTGGGAGATACCTTTTGAACGCGTTTATTAAGTTCCATATTCGCAAGGCTCGGTCCCAGTTAAGAGTAAACAAAAGGTGAACAGGCCGGTGGTTTGGATGGGGATGGTGTGACAGGGCTGAAAATTGTGAAAACTATTTCTTCGTCTAAATTAATTAGTAGAAATCCGGGTTTAGGGGACTGTGCTCTGAGCTCAGGGGCACATGCCTATTTATCATCCCTTCCCAGAATCCACCAGTATAATAAGCAATTTATATAACCAGGGGTGCCTAGGTATCACAAGCCGTTTTAGAGATTCCTCATTCCCCGTTAGCTCCATTTTACAAGGGGAGTTTCCATTGTGTTATTATTCCCCATCTATTCAAGACCAGCTCTGGGGCCCCCAAGTGTGGATCAGAGGCCTCCAGAGCAACTTCCCCCATCCCCCCCAGTTGTGCCTCCAGGGAATAGACTAGCTCAGTGACCCCGCCCCGAAATGATGGGAGTTGGCCTTGTGTTATTATTATCTGTCTATTCAAGACCACCTCAGGGGCCCCTGATGTAGATCAGGCCACAAAGCAGCTCATGCTTCACCCAGGGACTAGACTAGCTCATTGGTCCCAGAGATGAGGTCATCAGACTAGCTCAATGGGCCACAGATAGGCTCATAGGGCCTTAAACCAGTTCAAGAAGCCTCAGAACAGTTTAAGGCGCCAGATCACTTCAGGGGGCCTCAAGCCAACTTAAGGGGCTCTCACAAGCTCAGCGCCCGGACCAGCTCAGGGTACCCTCAGAACCTAGATCCGCTCTTGGGCCCCAGATCAGCTCTTGGGGCCCCAGATCAGTTCAGGGGCCTCAAGTCAGGTCAGGGGGCAAGATCAAATCAGGGGCACTAATTCAGCTCAGGAATCCCTCACCAGCTCGGGGCCCAAGCAGTTCAAAAGCCCCAGAGCTGCTCAGGGGACACCAGATCGGCCCATAGGGCACCAGATCAGCCTAGGGGACAAACAATCAGATCAGTGGTCCCCGACCAGCTCGGGCCCAGATCAGTTCGGGAATACCAGATCAAGTCAGGAGGCACTTAATCAGCTCAGGAGCCCCATACCATCTCAGGGGCCCACATCAACCCCTGTGGGCCCAGCTCAGCTCAGGGCCTGGGAGCTGCTCAGGAAATCACGTAATTAACCCAGGAGGCCCGGGTCAGCTTAAAGGGCATCATATTAGCCATGGGGCACCAGACTAGCTCAGAGGGAATAAGATGGGCTCAGGAGACACACTGATGACTCAGCAGGCTCCAGATCGACTCAGGGGGCATTAGTTAAGTTCAGGAGGCAGTATATCTGCTCAGGGTGCACCAGATCAATCAGCACAGGGGGCATGTTCAAGTCAGGGGCACGAAATCAGCTCAGGGATCCCTCACCAGCTCCGGGCCCAATCAGTTCAAAAGCCCCAGAGCTGCTCAGGGGACACCAGATGCCCATAGGGCACCAGATCAGCTCCGGGGACAAACAATCAGATCAGTGGTCCCCGACCAGCTCGGGAATACCAGATCAAGTCAGGAGGCACTTAATTAGCTCAGGAGCCCCATACCATCTCAGGGGCCCTCATCAGCCTCTGTGGGCCCAGCTCTGCTCAGGGCTTTAGATCTGCTCATGAAATCACGTAAGGAGGCCCAGATCAGCTGAAAGGGCACCAGATTACTCAGGGGGGCATCATATGGGCTCAGGAGGCACCAGATCGACTAAGGGGCATTAGTGCAGCTTAGGTGGCACCAGATCGATCCGCTCGGGGTCCAGATAAGCTCCCAGCCCCCAGACTATGGCAGGAGCCTAAATCAGTTCAGGGAGCAGCATAACAGCTCAGGGGACACAAGGTGGGCTCAGGGCCCACCAAACCAGCTCGGGAGGGGGGACCAGACCATCTAAGGAGACATCAATAATCAGTTGAGGGGGCACCTAATCAGCTGAAGAGGCACCATATTGACTTAGGATACAGAATCAACTTGGGGAGGCATGAGACAGCTCGGGGGCCCGAATCAGCTCAAGGGGCACTAAATCAGCTATCAGGGCCCCAAACAAGCTCGGAAGCATTAGAATAACTCAGAGAGCATTATATAGGTTCAGGAGGCACAATTATTTGCTCAGTGGGGCACTCGATTGACTCAGGGGCACCAGATCCGCTCAAGGGGACAAGACCAGCTGAGAGGCCACGAGATGAGCTCAAGGAGCACCAGATTGGCTTCACCCGTACGATTATTGGCGACGATGAGGCATTAGGTAGACACATACTAGGTGCCCATACTCTTCCCGGGTGCTTGGAAAGGCGACAGAATGCCCTAGCTGACCGAGAAAGGTATTAAGTTTTCCAACAATAGTTTCAATCGTTACATGCGGTCCAGTTACATCTAGGTTCAACGGCTAGGGCTCTAAATTTCGAGCGGCACGGCCCAAATTGGGTACACCACCTGGCAATCAAAAGGGCATCCCGGCAGTGATGGGAGCACGTGCCCCCTGTGCCTTCCTGGCTGCACCCCTGGACAGTAGATCAACCCCGGGAGGCATTAAATAAGCTCAGGGGGCCCGGATCAGCTCAAGGGGCACTAAAACAGCTAAAAGTACACCAGGCAAGCTCGGAGGCATCAAACTAACTCAGAGAGTATTTTATAGGCTCAGAAGGCACACTTATTTTCTCAGGAGGGCACCAGATTGACTACGAGGGCACCAGATCAGCTCAGAGGGCACATGATCAGCTTCAGGGGGCACCAGATGAGCTCCGCCCGTACGATTATTGGCGACGATGAGGCATTATCTGGAAACGGATTACGTGCCTATGCTCTTCCCGGGTGCTTGGAAAGGCGACAGAATGCCCTAGCTGACATAAAAGGCACTTAGTTGTCAAACAATAGTTGAAATCGCTAAATGCAGTCTAGTTACATCTAGGTTCAACGGCGCAGGGCACTAAATTTCGAGTGGCACGGACCAAAGAGGGTACACCACCTGGCAATCAAAAGGGCACTCGGCACCGATGGGTGCACGTGCCCCCTGTGCCCCCCTGGACGGTAGATAAACTCCGGGAGGCATTAAATAAGTTCAGGGGGCCCGGATCAGCTCAAGGGGCAATAAAACAGCTAATAGGGCACCAGGCAAGCTCGGAGGCATCAGACTAACTCAGAGAGCATTATATAGATTCAGAAGGCACAATTATTTTCCCAGGGGGGCACCAGATTGACTACGAGGGTATCAGATCAGCTCAGAGGGCACATGATCAGCTCCAGGGTTCAAGACCAGCGCTCAGGGGGCACCAGATGAGCTCAAGGGGCAACAGATTAGCTCTGCCCTTACGATTATTGGCGACGATGAGGCATTATTTGGAAACGGATTACGTGCCTGTACTCTTCCCGGGTGCTTGGAAAGACGACAGAATGCCCTAACTGACCAAAAAGGCACTTAATTGTCAAACAATAGTTTAAATCGCTAAATGCAGTCTAGTTCCATCTAGGCTCAACGACGTAGGGCACTAAATTTCGAGCGGCACGGCCCAAAAAAGGCACACCACCTGACAATCAAAAGGGCACCCCGGCACCGATGGGGGGGGCACGTGCCCCTGTGCCCCCCCTGGCTGCGCCCCTGGTTTCATGGCATTTTACGCTTCTCAATCTAAAAATATCGGGTGTAACATATTCACGGAAAGAAGAGTGGATTTTGGCACCGTAGAAAAATCCAATTTCTGGCGTACTTTTTTCAGTGTATAACAGTGGTTGACAGCTATTAATACTTAAACCAACACAGCAGGCAGATGAACGCGTTTCGACAAAAAATGTATTCTTCACCATCTATGGTAGGAGGGATAAGGAACCCGCCATCAAGACATGCAGCAGTTTCATCGTTTAGATTTTTGTGCAAAATTATCGTGCGACAGAACTATAAAGGCACCGTTTTGAGGATATTCTAATAACGCTTCTTGAACTATTCTATAATGTATACAAGGAAGCTTCGAGACATTCTAGACTTATCATTGTTCTAAATAATGTTCTATTTTTATTTTATCATTATTATTGTTTTTGTTATTATTATATAAACTATTATTATTTCTCTCTCTTTGCTTAAACAACTCCTAATACAGCCGCTGATTTTGCCCATTTCATGAAGCCTGGCCTAAGATTAAAAGTATCATGTTTAGCTATATGTGCTGCTTCTGTTGCTCTCCTATTATCTTTTTTACAAACTGCTATAATTTTAACTCTATCCCAGTTTGGTAGATGATTTGTTTTCATGGAATGTATGATAAATACACTGAATTCTGGATTGTTTCGAAGGTCTCTTCTATGTTATTTTAATCTTGTTTTTAGACCCCTTCCTGTATTGTTTCAAAGGTCTCTTCTATGTTATTTTAATCTTGTTTTTAGACCCCTTCCTGTTTCACCTATGTACGATTTCGTGCACGACCCGCACGGCAACTGATACACTACACTTTTTGGTTCTGGGTCATCGGATCTTTATTTTTTTCGCTAAAACGCTGCTAAGTTTTTTTACCGGAACAAAATGCTTCTTTGCAACCCATTTCTTCAAGTTTGTTTGCAATAATTTCAGCTGGTTTGGAGTAAGGTATCGTAACACATCGTATCTGTTCCTTTTTGTTGGATTTCACGGATCGTTTTCTTATATCTAGAGCTTTCTTGTTCATATTTATCAGAAATCCTCTTGGATATTTTCGTTTCGTGAACGAGGTCATAATATGTTCTATCTCTTCTTGCAGGTATTCATCAGTACAAATACGGAAGGCCTATCACTGTGACCTGAGTAATAATGTACATACATAGCATTCCTTGTTCGTTGGCTTTCGATATACTTTGAATTTAACTTCGGCATTCCTAACAATCTCTGTGTCAAGGAAAGCTAGAGTTCATTTTTGCATTT
The DNA here is from genome assembly GCA_034440635.1 of Lepas anatifera. Lineage (NCBI taxonomy): Eukaryota > Metazoa > Arthropoda > Thecostraca > Lepadidae > Lepas > Lepas anatifera. The sequence goes on along the minus strand of JAOTON010000961.1, from coordinate 1,407,553 downwards.
TTAAGCACTCAGGTCAATGGTTTGACCTCCAGAGGTCAAGTTAGGTCACATTAGGCTATTTTCACTCAAATATGCAATGCTTAAGAAATCTGAGCATAACTCTTATGCCATTAGAGCTATTGATATCTGCTAAAGTATATTTGGTAGAAAAATGCCAGAACTTTTTCTGCTATGTGAAACGTAATGGCCTCCCGTCACTGGTTTGACCACCAGAGGTCACCTCGTGACCTCATATGACCTAAGGTCACGAAAGCTTAAAAAGTGACCTTGCCGTATATCAAATGAAAGCCAGTGAAGTGACATACACAATGGCGTTTGATTCAGCGCTCTAGCTTAATTAGGTCAAAAGTTATTTTCAAAATACTGTTTTTGACCCTGGTGACCTTGGATGTCCTTAGAGAGGTCAAAGGGCAAATATGGCCCCTGGGATCCGTGAAAAGGTGTTCAAGAATGCTTTTCTGAGCAATCCGAATATTTTTAATCGTTTTTGTGACTTTAGGTCATAAGATAGCTTTTCCCCACGTTTTTTCAATGGGAGAGGTCACCTCGTGACCTGGCCTTAGGTCACAAAATCAAAAAATCCCGGATATACATCTTTTAGACCCTGAAGGGGGTCACAAAGTGTAGGAAGTTTCAAATGTATCGAGTTCGAACTGTAGCTCTTATAGAGCTCAGAAGTTGAAGTGAGGTGACCTTGGTTGACCTCGCCTAGTGACCTGACCTTGGGTGACTCGGGGTAAAAAATTTCAGGGATGGTGGGAAAATGATGGGGTGAGAGGTAAAGCTCTCGACCTAGGTGCTGCACTTCGTCATTTTCCTGCTATCCCGGAAAAAAACCTTAGGGGCGACATCGATGGCCCCCTGTGGGGCGAGGGTTAAAAAATAAAAGCACGTGTCTACCCGAACCAGCACTCACTGCACCTTACTATACCGCAGCACTAGATGTGCCATAGCACACCTAGTTCAAGTTGTAAAAATGATCAGCGAGAAGGTGTTCAAATTACGCTGGAGCTACGCGCAGCCGTTTTATTATACCTCCAAAAAAAAAACGAGGAAAGGCGGATACCTGCCCTTCCCCGTCAATGCACGTGTAAATTTACCATGAGATCGGTGATTTGTGCATTCGAAATTACTTGATAAATGTCTGCCAGGTACAAAATGACCAGTCATATGAAACGCGGCATTTGGTTCACATGCTCACATCATTGATAAGAGCCACATTTGTCCTTATCTACCTTACCTTCAGGTAAGTAAGCCTTTATAACAGTGTGGTGCTCCTACCATCCGATTACAGTAAAAATTCATGCCACCCTGGCAATGATTAGAATATTAACTTGGTCCACCATAACTTAATATTAAGACCGTTTAAATGTCCCTGGAAACGTACTTGGTAAGAAAATTAGAGTCCACCATAAATAGGTTTTTCCAGCGTAGAAATGTCCCCGGAAACGTTTACAATCAGAAAAAATTAAGTCCACCATAACCTAATTTCAACGACATAAAATGTCCCCCTAAAGCTTTTTTGATGACAAACTTTCACCTCACCGTAAGGTCCACCCATAGTTGCAATGTGGTACAACAGCAGATATGTTAAAGATGGCGCCCACATCTATCAAGCCTTGCTGGTTTTGGACGTCGTGGGATGCATGGTTTCCAAGTCCATGCAAACCTGTAAAGATGAAATGTCCCCCGATACCCGATTTGGGAAAATGGGTGTCTGCGGCTGGGGCGGCAGCTGAGGCTGAGTCTGCGGCTGGGGCGGCAGCTGAGGCTGAGTCTGCGGCTGGGGCGGCAGCTGAGGCTGAGTCTGCGGCTGGGGCGGCAGCTGAGGCTGAGTCTGCGGCTGAGGTGATGGCACCTGTGGGAGAAGAGCCTGCGGCGGCGATTGAGGTGGGGGTGAGTCTAGCTGGTCGCTTGCCACTGCAAGCTTCATGGCGTGACTAAGGTACCTTGCTTGAGCCTGGACGTCGCTCAGCTCCTGGTTTCTCTTATCATACGTGCTACGTGCCACCTGGGCCGAATGCCAGCGATAAACTGCAGTGGCATTGTACTCTTCCAATGTGATTGGTTGGTTGTCGACCAGGTTGAACGTTGTTGTTGCGTGAGGCGGCTCCTGAAGTTGCCCAGCATGAGATCGGCCATTGGCAGACTGGGTGGGAACATATCCGTCACCATCCGGGGCATGTTCCACCAATGCAGCTGCAGCTGTGGGAGCAGCTGCTGGCAGCTGGACCCACTGGGCAGATGCTGATACACGTGTAGCACGTAGTAATCCACCATCGGTACCAACTCTTGGCCCAGATCATGCCATCGTCCAGCAGGGGCAAGGACGCGGCAATCGATTGTACCAGGGTGTTTATGGCAATGACCATGCCCTCGCCAATCGATGGCTTTTCGGCCATGGTTTCGGCCAATGCTCCCTCCAGCCTTCCAAAAGCGCCATGGGCGCTGATGATGTGGTGCTAGTCTGGCCCTACCCGGCCCGTGTGTATAGTCTCTTCAAGGTGCCTGTGTATGTTTTCTTGGTTGTTTTTGTACTTTCCGGGGAATGTTTTTGGTCGTACATTCCAAAATGGCTGCCGTATTTCTGGTGGCTGGTTTTGTCCCCGTTGCCATTCCGAACACGCTGCATCCAGCTTGGATGGCCGCTTCCGTGGAGGTTGCCACATTCCACACCTCCTGGCCCATCAGGGCCTTTTGGCGCCCCGTCTTTTCAACCTTGGTCAGGTTTTCGTGGGAATTGGCCCTGCTTAGATGTTATAAGACTGCGGCGCGCAGCCCTCTTTGCGCCGTTCTCACTGTTTTGCCGCAGTCGAATACGACTGACGTCGCGGTAGTTTCCCTCTTTATGAAAGTCTGGATGTTTTCCTTGTTGTGGACCGGGCACTGCTCTCCATGCGAGCAGCTACCTTGCTTGTTAGTGCTGTAGTGCCTTTTTGTTCTTTGCTGCGCAACCAAACGGCCACTTGCCGGGCACCAACTGCGGTCTGGTACCTCTTCCCAGTCCTCCCCAGGGATCCAGTACTCAGGGGTACCGGATCCAGGGGATGGTGAGCGTCTATGTTTGTGGACCACAGACTGGGGAATCTGGTTGGCTTCTGGGTCGCTTGGGTCTCCGTGGATGGCGACTGCAGCCCCTCAGATGGGACGAAATCCGGGTCAATATCTGAGCCATCAAACACCCCGATGAAGGTGTCATCCTCACTGGACTCCAGCCATGACCCCAGAGACGGCAGGCTGGAGACGTCAGGCATCTGGAAAACACAATGCAAGACTTGTTAGGATCTATGTGTTGAAGCTATGTTAGAAAAGGCAAGTCATCATAAAGTGATATTGAAATGATACTCATCTAGTAATAGATGGTGTAAATGTATCGTACCACAAGGTCTGATCATAAAATATGTGACCGAATTATCGTCTAGATACCGAGAAGAATACGTTCATAACTTATAATGCGACTTGATAAGCTGCTTGTTCTAAGGTCATAGCTGGGTGCATTGATTATTACAAACGCACCTTGTGTCCGACGTGTCAGGCGAAGATCGAGATCGTGGCCAGTAAATGGCAGCACATATGCTGGTACCGGGAAGCTCGGTAGCCACTTAGAATTGATCTGCAACAAAGAGAAACTCAACATTAGGAGAGTTATTAGCAAAGTGGAGCTCACACACAGCCTCCAACCACACCAAGATGCAGATATAACTATAAGTGTATTGCCCTGTGCGCGATTTGAATAGAACCAATGAACCAACACAGTAATGATGACTGGCCCCGGGGGCGTCACTCCCCGTCACCGATTGTGACTTGCTGGAAGAAGAGAAGTCAAGATCAGGCCTCTGAGGGATTTTGGTGATGGTTAATACAAATGATAACTAATTAAAGATAGAAATAGGTGTGAATGGTACCAGTGAAACATCACCAAAATGATGACCGGGCCCCAAGGGCGTCACTCCCAGTCACCGATTGTGACTTGCTGGAAGAAGAGATGTCAAGATTGGGCCCCTGAGGGATTTTGGTAAGACTATTTTGGAATTTAATTATCGAAATTTTGCAGCAAATATATTTTGATACGTTACATAACATATAGAGATAAACATAAATAGTGAATGTTGACCACGTTCCACGGCGTTCCAAGGCGGGATACAGAGAACAGTGCAGCTGGGCAGTGCATCCTCCAGGGGGCCGCTGCGCCAACATCCTCTCTTTGGCTATGTCTCTGTAGGGTCCCCAGCTGATGAGAGTTGGCCGTGCTGCCCAAATTTCCCTGCTAACCACAATGGTTTTATCAATTAAAGAAGACCTACCTGACCAGACAGCGCCCTGATATCGACAGAGGGCCCTGTGGACCACAGTGGTTCACAGGACACTCTTTTGAAAAAGGTTCCGATGGTCAAAGTTGCCTACTTGTCACAGAATGGGGTGCTGTGGAGGGCTTGAGAAAGCTCTGTGTGATATCAAGTTCCACGTAGGGCCACTGAGTATGGTGAGGTAGGGACAGTGCGTCATCGAGGGCCTACAGGGGGGCCACCACCCTAATTGCCTATCTTTGGCTACGCCTCTGTAGGGACCCAGATGACCAGAGAGCACCCCGCTGACGATAGAGAGCCTAATGGAGAATAGTCGGTCATACTGTCTTAAATGATACTCTAGTGGACTAGATGTTCCTTTCAGTCAGAGTGGGCCCTGTGGGCTAAACGATCCCTACAAGCCACAGCAGCCTCCTTAACTAACACGCGCATTGACTGAGCCTGAGCCACCTCCGCTTTGACGGGAGTGGCGGGTACCCCCCCTAAGATGTCGAGAACCACGTTAGGTAGCGAAAAACGGTAAACGGCGTTGGGTACTTCTCCATCGAAAATATTCAAACCATTTTTCCGGGGTATATTTAAGGTTTTTAGAGGTCAAAACATGCCGTCATAGGGATAACATGTAAATGAAGGCTTTCGGCCATTTCATCTGAACAAGTAAAGATAGAGCGAAACAACTTGAACAATATGAATCCTCGCAGCAAGCCGAATCAAATTACATATAATATGACCTTGCTAGGTCAAATTAAGTATTTGACCTGGACTGAGGTCAGGTCAAGATCAAATTAGAAAAAATGCATATCATAAGAACCGCAGAGACAATGCAAATCTAGTGCAGCTAAAATAAGCGCTCTATCTCCATCAGTGACTAAGTTATTCAGTTCACATGCGCCCCGCTGGGGCGGGCGAAATTCGACCCCTCCCCTCCTGGTTTTCCCCAGATAGCTCAAAAACCAAGAAATGCAGATCAACGAAACTTGCAGTACCTTATTCCTGATCAATTTTACACATCTGACCAAATCTTTGAGTTAAGATCATCTCAGGTGAAGGAGTAACTCAAGGTCAAGTGACCCGACCTTAAAACCTAAAATCACGAGTTTGAAGCGGCGCCTAGGGAACATGAGCAAACCGATCAGTTTGAAACTTCCACAATATAATAAGGTCGTTTGGGTCTACAAATCTGCTATCTCGGAATTTCAATATTGTTGACCTAAGGTGGGGTCAATGTTTTGGTCACCCCATTATGAGTCTACGGGAAAAAATAGAATGGGCTCGTTTTCAGTAAATACTGGATAAATGCAGCTGAAAATCCTCAAACCATCTATTTTTACCACGATCTTGACCATTAAATTGATTTTTTAAGCATCTAACCTCTCAAAGGTCATGTCAGGTCACGGGAGCATAGAGTGATTGTTTTGCCAATAACTTCTCACTGAATTGAGATAAAGCTCCCATTCTGCTTGCATTGTGATTATATTGTCACGGGGAGTGGATTGATATGCAGCATGACGATACCAGGTCTCTCTGGGACCCTGACCTAGCTCGAGGTCAGGTGATTTTCACTATTCTTTCTAGCAAGGTCATATTATACATCATTCGATTTTCCGCGATGAGAGGAATCCAATGATTCATAAAGATTTGCTCTAGCTCCCCTGAGGGCAGATCTAGAGAGAGAAACGTACACTGCTCTGTTGTAAGCCTATGGAACCTTCTTTGACCTATGCTGACCTCAATATTGACCTGACATAAAAATTATTCGTATACAATATCTTCGTCTTGGCAAGAGCTTTCAAAAACCACCTATAATTTTCCTTTAGCTTTCGTGGGGAATGAGATACGGACGGGGGCGAAAAACGCCCCCCCAGCGGAGCGCGTCATGCCAGGGACCCTAGCGGGGTGCGTGTTAAAACCATTTTCCCATGTATTTCCAATGGGGAGGTCATGGCTCGTATCTGACCTCAGGTCATCGATATCAAAATTTACCGGAAAATATTTTAGAGAAATCGGTAGGTCCATTATGTGATCAGTTTCAATCGGATAATTTCACCCTGTTCCGACTTATGCTATCTTAAACTTTTTTAGGTGCTTGACCTGTACTGGTGACCTGACCTGAAACGACCTGACTTTAAAATTTTGAAAAAAGTTGTTAATATGATGATAGAAAAGGTATACCAAGTACGGTAGCGCTACGCAACGCCGTTGTTATGCTATCCCCGAAAAACCCGAGGGAACCCAAAAACCCAATGCGCATGCTAATATAACATAAGGCCACGAAAGGTCAAAAAGTGACCTTGCCGAATATCAAATGAAAGCCAGTGACGAGACATACACGATGATGTTTGATTCAGCGCTCTAGCTTAATTAGGTCAAAAGTTATTGTCACAATATCATTTTTGACCCTAGTGATCTTGGATGACTAGGAGAAGTCAAAGGGCAAACATGGCCCCTGGGATCCGTGAAAAAGTGTCCAAAAACGTTTTTCTGAGCAATCTGAGCATTTGAAACCGTTTTTGTGACTTTTAGATCATAAGACAGCTTTTCTTCATGCTTTTTCAATGGGAGAGGTCACCTCGTGACCTGAACTCAGGTCACAAAATAAAAAAATCCCAGATATACACCTTGTAGATCCTGGAGGAGTCATAAAGTGTAGGAAGTTTCAAATCGATCAACTGAGAAATGTAGCTCTTATAGAGCTCAAAAGTTGAAGTGATGTGACCTTGGTTGACCTCATCTGGTGACCTGACCTCGCGTGAACCAGGGTAAAAAAACCAGGGATGGTGGGAAAATGATGGGGTGAGAGATAGAGCCCTCAACCGCGGTGCTGCAGCTCGTCGTTTTTCTGCTATCCCGGAAAAATCTTAGGGGAGCCATCGATGGCCCCGGTGGGGAGAGGGTTAAAGACGGTCCTTATAGTCAGAGTGGGCCCTACAGGCTCAAAAGATCCCTACAAGCCACAATAGCCTCCTTACTTAAAGCGGGCCCAGATGGTCCAACAGGGTCCTGAAAGTTTTAGCTGGCCCTGCGATCCGCAGTGGGCCCGTGGCCCAAAGAACCTTGCTGGTCATAGTGGTTTTATCGGTCGAAAAGGGCCAAGCTGACCAGAGAGGGTCCTACTGTCGACGAGGGTCTTGGGGTGACAGTGGTTTCGAGGACCCTTTGGTAAAACAAGTCTGCTCTCAGAAATGGAGTACTGGAGAGGGCTTAACACGCGCATTGATGGGGGCGGGTACCCCCTCGGGTTTTTCGGAGGTATCAGAAAAACGGCGGCGCGTAGCTCCGCCGTACTTGGCATACCTTTTCCCTAATCATTTTTACAACTTCTATAAAAATTTTAAGGCTAGATCATCTCAGGTCAGGTCACCAGCACAGGTCAAGTGACCTTACCTCAAAAAAAGTTTAAGATAACATAAGTCGGAGCAGAATGAACTTATCCGATTAAAACTCATATCACATTATGGGCCCACTGATTTCTCTAGAATATGTTCCGGTATTTTGTATATCGATGACCTAAGGTCAGGTACGAGGCATGACCTCTCCATTGGAAATACATGGGAAAAATGGTTTTTACTGAATTACTCAGTAACGAATGGTGATAGAGCGTTTATTTTAAGTGCATTAGACTCGCCTTGTCTTTGCGGTTCTAATGTAATGGCCGAAAACTTAATTTATATGTTATCCCTATGACGACATGTTTTGACCTCTCGTGACCTTAAATGTGACCTGACAAAAAATGGTTCAAATATTTTCGATGGAGAAGTGTATGGGTTACCCAACGCCGTTTACCGTTTTTCGCTACCTACCGTGGTTCTCGAGATCTTAGGGGGCGGGTACCCGCCCCCCTCATCAAAGCGAAGGTGGCTTAGACCCCCGTCAATGCGCGTGTTAAGAGGGTCCTGTTGGACATATGTCCAACATCATATGAAGTTCCATGGCGGGCCACAGAGTATAATGCAGGCGGGCAGCACTTCACACTATCCTCGAGGGGCCCTCTGGGCCCTCCAGAGGGTCACCGCACCAGCCGCCTCTACTTTTTTACTCCTCTTCAGAGGGCCCAGCTGACCAGAGAGGGTCTTGCGGATAATAGACGGTTACACTAGTTCAGAGGCTTCTCTAGTTAACCCTATTAGTGTAGGGGGCTCCAGAGGTCCCCTGACGGTTTTTCTCGTGGCATGGCTAAACCTGAATAGATATCGCTCCCGTACTTAGTGACTTTTCCTAACTATCGAATTGGCATCAAGCAAAACTTAAAATAAAGTTTAAGTGGTCCATAGGCGACTCTAGGGACATGTTTTGGGGGGCATTTTAGCCGCCTATGAGAAGAACTAGCTCAACTGTGTCTTGCTCTATTTATGGAACAAAATCATTTGTTTTTTTAGCGCAATACAATGATTGCTTCGTTATTTTATCAATGTGGTCATATCCGTGCCTACTTTGCGGTTTTGTGTTCGAAGGACGGTTCCAGGGGTATATAATTGAAGGCATTACATATCATTGTGTGATGCTCTTTGATCAGAAGTTATTCTTTTTTAGCAAAGCGAAAGCTCTTGATATATGGTTGCAGACAGATTCTTGTGTTTTTTTTGGGGGATCAGTGTCGGTGGGAGAGCGAGGTTTGGTTGGGGCAGTTGGCACGATAATGACTCGTAACCGCATTATTCTGTTGAAATTCTGGACTCTGAGGTACATAAATAATGAAGATGTATGATGGATGTTGTATACTATATTAAACTTACATCTACAGTTTCCATCAAGGGCGGATCCAGGAGAAAAACCGGGGGTATAATTTTCGTATTACACGAGACATGTAGGTATATCGATAGGGTGATTTCAATCGAGCTTTGGATATTGTTTTGCCTCTGTTTTGCATCAATATCTAATAGACCATATTTTGAGTCGGGTAACCGGAACAAAATTCCTACTAAGTATGACATCGTATTGAAACAGTTGATTATGAGTACATGAGCGTGTTGAGCCAAGCTAACCACCGTGTGGATCCATCTTACCGTTCGTAATTCCAGACGCACAGAAATAATTTATTACAATGTACAAGCTTAAAATTGCGTTTCTACAAGTTTTACCACTTCAGAACAATAGTTGCACCGTAGTTCAATTACCGAAGTAAAACAACCCTGGTTACGTCACCAGCATAAAGCAATGCAGTTACTACAGAATGACAACCTTGCCTTGTGCCACAATACACTGAGAGAAATTTTCACAATTTCTATACAAATTCAGCCCTGATATTGGGGTTAACTAGAGCACAACCAACGCTAAAGAAAGACAAAACCCAGTTCGTGCAAAGCAAGAAGTAGTTAAGGTATTGTTTTAAAACAAACATCAGTCGTCCTCTTGTAATGATATGAACACGCAACTAAGGCAGTACAAGGGTAGCAACGCTGTCCCGTATGATCAAAGCCGGCAGTAGGACAGCCCTGCTAATACATTGGCAAGATGGTCGTATACTTTCAAATGCCGCACACATTTTGACCTGGTATTATAAGTGTCGCGGAAGCACCGGAAGTGTAAGATGCACGTGCGCTACTGCATTTTTCATTCGTGTCGTGATTAAACGCCTCCCTCAGTCGCAGGCCACGGGGAGGGTGCGCAGGGCGGTGTTAGTCGAGTTGGGGGATTGCGGTGGAAAAGTTTCTTTGGTTAGCGTATAGCCTATTTAGGCATATTCTAGACCAATCTTTTCAGTGTCAGTGCCTTATGACATTGGGAGCAGGCAGTCGCTAAAATGGTGTGGACTTGGAAAAGGATTGTACTTGCAAGGTAAGCAGCTGCATTGGAATGCCAAGTGTCCAATTACCTACCTGTTACGGAACTTCTTCCATTGCATACAAATTGAAATGGCTTTATGGGTGTAGCCAGGGATTCTCAGGCATATGGAACCAGTGGCGGATCTGGCCAGTTGGTTTGGGGAGGGGGCAGCCAAAGTCGAAAAGCAAAAAAATAGCCCGGTAAAAGATTTGACCACAATATGCTTGCTTTTGCTATTCAAGGACCATTCACTCAAAAGCGATTTTCCATATCAAGAGGACCTAGGTCCAATGCTTACACTGAAGTTGACTGGTTCTGTTTGAAGTTGAATGGTTCAGTTGAAGCACCAAAACCTTGCTTATTGACTAAAAGGGGCAGGAGCCGGGGAAAAATGTCTAAAAGTCGACAGTTTTTGGGGGAGTATGGCTCTTCACTGAGCTTTTTCGTTTGGGGTATCAACTGCCTTTTTCGCCCCCTCCCCCTGATTCGGCCACTTTATGGAACCTGCTTTGAGTTCTGGTGACCTCAATATTGACCTAACCAAAAAAGAGTTATTGGTCTCGCCAAGAGCTTTCGAACGCAAACAAAGAATACATCTGCACACCGGTTTTCCGATGACCGTGTCCTAACCGCCTCGCGTCTCATTTTCAGCCCGAGCTCCCAAGGCCCTAGTGTGGTTGGTCGGTGAGTATATGATGACAACATCCAAGCTGTGAGTGCGACACTGAGAGAGCACACAGTATGTATGAATGAATACGAATACAATAATGAATGCAATATGTATGTATGTATGAATGACGTGGAGGTGTTAGTGATGGATGGACCAATTGAAGCCCTCCTAATGGGGATCATATGCCATTTCGTCTTCAGCCTGGAATATAAAGGGGCCAAAGCAACACGCCGCTTCTTGCCCTTCAATGTCCTCGCTGTAAAGGACGTGAACGTCCTCTGCAATCATCAAAGAACTTCGGGATGCGGTGGTGATGGCAGATGGCTGAGCTGGAGTGGCCCAGATGATTGAGCTGGAGTGGTTCAGGTGACTGAGCTGGAGTGGCTCGGATGGCCAAGATGATTGCGGTATGATGTTCGTGCTTTTTCATTCGTGCAAATATTTTCCAACTACTACGATCCGTGATAGTCATGTGTTTCATTTCTTTTAATAAAAGAAAAACAGCAAAGGAAACATGGTGTAATGCAATGCACCTCGAATGTAATGCACCTCGGATGCGATCAATGTTTTTCAGCAGGAACGAAGAGGAGTTTTAATGGGGTTCAAATAGTGATCAATGATATACTTCCAACTTTTTGTAGACCTAGTCACTGGTTTATAATTCACCCATACTGAAGCTAAAAAAATTGTACTTTCCTAATTCAGAGACTAGAGTAAGGCCGACTGAAGACTTTGTCTAGACCTGGTCTCTGCTTTCGAAGCATGGTAATCACCTAGTTACGATAGGATGGTGACTGATTAACTCCAACTAAACCATCACAGAAAGAATTTATTACAAGGTACAAGCTTAAAATTGTGTTTCTACAAGTTTTACCATTGCAGAACAATAGTTGGATCGTCGTTCAATTGCCAAAGTAAAACAACCCTGGTTACGTCACTAGCATAAAGCAATGCAATTACTACGGAATGACAACCTTGCCTTGTGCCACAATAGTGCGCGCCTCGTTCATACCTGGTTCATACCTTGCTTGCGCACCAGCGCTGCACTTACTGAATACTAGGCGTAGTAGTGGCATTGTAAATAGCTGGTAGGTAAAGCTAGGGCGTTGTTGCACCCTTGCTCGGCCATTGTCGTTTGGCTATGGTTTCAAATACCGGCTCGGGTTACGGTCGCCATCTTGCTTTCTGTTTACCCAGTGGCCTGGCACGCATGCTGTGTAGGTTAGAATAAATATGACTTATTTTAATCAATCGTGGAACTTTGGAAGCTGTCTGGAATATTTGTCAGTGATCTGCGAGTGGAAAGTATTGTTCTCTGTTCCAATAGTTGAAAAGTGAGGCATTTTGGAATGGTCAATCCAGGTCCAGGTAAGTAGGTATGTGGTTACTTCAGGCATGTATGCCATATTGGTATTAAGGCTCATATTTTCGTGTCAAACGAGCACAGACTATTTGATCATATGGCTTAGGTACCTGCAGTGGTAGAACCTAATTGTGTTTGCCTTATGGGCCCGTTTGAAAAATAGGGTGAGTTGAGTTCCAATATGATCTTGTTGGTGTCATTAGATGGATCGGCGCCTGATGAGTGATGCTGTGTTTGACCGATATGGGTAAGACAACGTGCGGGTTATTTTCTTGCTTGAGAGGTGACTCAATGCTTACCCTTTTTCTACCGATGGTCTTCCTGTTGCATTTGGGGCCAGAAAACGCTTTAGCCTTCGCATAGAGACTGAAAAGTCCCCTTTGAAGCAGAGTTAGGTACAAGAGGAGAGGCTAAGAGGGCTCAAGCCCCCTTCCACACCATGAAATGTCAGAGTGCCTAAAGTAAATGCGTAGTCGGATGCTGTCCAGACACTATGGCGGGGAGGCGCGAGCGCCCAAGCTTCCCCCCCTCGAAATGAAGTCCTGGATCTGCCGCTGTTGTAAAGATGTAATCTGAGTCTCGTTCTACCCTTGTAAGAAGCCTTGCAACACCCTTGCTCCCTCCCCGTTACGCACTGGTAAAGCGGTTGTGTAAGCAAGGTTCTAATCTCGTCACGCTCTTGTAGGAAGGCTGCGGTTGCGTACAAGGCGGACACAAGGCTTTGTTCTACCCTTGTTATGGGGTAATCATGACCTAGTAGAGGGCTTGTGGGGACGTTGTCAGCCATTGTCTTTGCCATGTAGGTTAACCATAGTTAAGTTACAAGGCTTGTACAACGTCTTCTAGCAACCCTTGTCGTACTATGGTTCTAACATTGTTCTACATGGTTTTTCCTTGTATTTCCCTTGTTTTCGTGGCATGGATTTTGAACGTACAAGCTTTGCGTATTACCCTAGTAATTTTCCATGTAAACAAGGGTCTGACAAGGTTTGCCCTTGTAAAAATTTCTTTCTGTGATGGTCAAAGCCTTGTTCTTGTGGTAAGTTACTAGAGTAAGAAATGCTAGCACATTTGTAGGCCCTGGTAAAGACTTCGTATAGACTTGGTTATTGCATTTTAATCATTGTAGGCACTTCGCTGGAATACGATGGTCGATGATTAATACCAACTCAACCCTGGTCAAAGCCTTGTTTTCGTGCTAACTTTTGGGCCCGCAATGCTAGTTTTTGAGTAAAAAACTGTTAAATGCCTGCTAATGATGCAGACATTTAGAACACAAACTTTAGTGTTCTGAAGCCATTGTTACGAGGTTGTAACTTACTGAAAATTTCTCAGTGTAGTGCGCGCCTCGTTCATACCTGGTTCATACCTTGCTTGCGCACCAGCGCTGCACTAACTGAATACTAGGCGTAGTAGTGGCATTGTAAAAAGCTGGTAGGTAAGGCTAGGATGTTGTTGCACCCTTGCTTGGCCATTGTCGTTTGACTATGGTTTCAAATACCTGCTCGGCTTACGGTCGTCATCTTGCTTTCTGTTTACCCGTTCAATACACAGTGGCCTGGCACTCATGCCGTGTAGGTTAGAATAAATGTGACTTATTTTAATAAATCGTGGAACTTTGGAAGCTGTCTGGAATATTTGTCAGTGATCTGAGAGTGGAAAGTATTGTTCTCTGTTCCAATAGTTGAAAAGTGAGGCATTTTGGAATGGTCAATCCAGGTCCAGGTAAGAAGGTCTGTGGTTACTTCAGGCTTGTATGTCATATTGGTATTAAGGCTCATATTTTCGTGTCAAACGAGCACAGACTGTTTGATCATATGGCTTAGGTACCTGCAGTGGGTAGAACCTAATTGTGTTTGCCTTATGGGCCCGTTTGAAAAATAGGTTGAGTTGAGTTCCAATATGATCTTGTTGGTGTCTTCAGATGGATCGGCGCCTGATGAGTGATGCTGTGTTTTACCGATATGGGTAAGACAACGTGCGGGTTATTTTCTTGCTTGAGAGGTGGCTCAATGCTTACCCCTTTTCTACTGATGGTCTTCCGGTTGCATTTGGGGCCAGAAAACGCTTTAGCTTTCGCATAGAGACTGAAAAGTTCCTTTTGAAGCAGAGGTAGGTACAAGGGGAGGGGCTAAGAGGGCTCAAGCCCCCTTCCATACCATGAAATGTCAGAGTGCCTAAAGTAAATGCGTAGTCGGATGCTGTCCGGACACTATGGCAGGGGAGACGCGAACGCCCAAGCTCCCCCCGAAATGAAGTCCTGGATCTGCCGCTGTTGTAAAGACGTAATCCGAGTCTCGTTTTACCCTGTAAGAAGCCTTGCAACACCCTTGTTCCCTCCCCGTTACGCACTGGTAAAGCGGTTGTGTAAGCAAGGTTCTAATCTCGTCACGCTCTTGTAGGAAGGCTGCGGTTGCGTACAAGGCGGACGCAAGGCTTTGTTCTACCCTTGTTATGGGGTAATCATGACCTAGTAGAGGGCTTGTGGGAACGTTGTCAGCCATTGTCTTTGCCATGTAGGTTAACCATGGTTAATTTACAAGGTTTGTACAATGTCTTCTAGCAACCCTTGCCGTACTATGCCTCTACCATTGTTCTACATGGTTTTTCCTTGTATTTCCCTTGTTTTAGTGGCACGGATTTTGAACGTACAAGCTTTGCGTTTTACCCTGGTAATTTTCCATGTAAACAAGGGTCTGACAAGGTTTGCCCTTGTAAAAATGTATTTCTGTGCGCTTGGTGTAGTTTACATTGTTATATTGGACATATTGAAGTACAAAGAGTTACCGCGGCGCTGTTATCGCACTGAGACAGAATTGGAAGCGGCGCCATGAGACCCTGCATTGTCTTATCTCACGCCGGCCCACTAACCCTTTGAAGCTGTTATCTTCCCCTCCAAACGTACGCACGCTGGAAGTGTTGACACTCAGCGGCGGATCCAGGAATACATTTTGGAGAGAGAGGGGCTAAGGGCGTGGGAGCAGCAATTTATAAGGAGATGCATAACAATTAATGTTTATGTTTTCATGAGTTTACTTCGTTTTTCTGCTCCTGGAACCACCTATGAATTAGCATAAAAATACTTACAAAATGTCAGTTTGTATCCAGAATCAACATTTTGCACGTAAAATTTGGAGCACCAAGCCCCTCAATACGAAAAACGGTAATAAGCAGCAACTTAGTTACAATGTGCCCCTTTTTAAATCTCCTACATCCTCCCGTGGGAATAAAACGGCAAAAATATGTTCCTTGTATTTCTCAGTACTAGTTACAAACGTCACGTAACTTCAGATAAGAAAATAGCGTCAAAAACATTTATCCCAAAATTTCCGATATTTACCCCGCCTGCCTCCGCCCTTGAATTTCGAATTTCAATAAAACCCAAAATATATGTTTATCAACATACAATTATGAAACTACACACGAAGTTTCATACAAATCCAATAATAAATGGAGGCGCAGAAACCAGTTGAAAAAGATATTATGTCCTATTATTTTGCCCCTAACCCCCTTCCCTTCTGAAATTTTTGAAAATATATATAGCTTAACAGAGACTTCACATGACAAAGGTTTTTGTTTCATTTAAATCGGTGGAGAACTTTCCGATATATCAAGGGGGCCGATGGAGCCCCTCCCCTACCGATTCTGACTTTTTACAGGGGTGGCGTAATAGGGACCCTCGCCCCAACGGGGGTCCGGCGCCACCTTCGCCCCACGGGGGCCATCGATGGCCCCCTCCCCCTCTAACTCCAAAAATATGGAGGTTAGCGCAAATCTGTAAAGTGCATTAGAAAGCTCTCATGAATTCAGTAAGAAATCATTTGACATGTTTAAACGCTCAAGTCAATGGTTTGATCTCCAGGGGTCAAGTTATGTCACGATAGGCTCTTTTCACTCAAATATGCAATGCTTAAGAAAACTGGGCCTAACTCTTATGCCATTAGAGCTTTTGAGATCTGGTAAACTCCATTGGATAGGAAAATTCCCGCCCTTTCTCCGATATGTGGAACGTAATGACCTCCCGCCAGTGGTTTGACCTCCAGACGTCACCTCGTGACCTCATATGACCTGAGGTCATCAAAGGTCAGAAAATAATTTTGCCGTATATCAAATGAAAGCTAGTGATGAGACATACACGACGGTTTTTGTTTTAGCACTCTAGTTTAATTAGGTCAAAAGTTATTGCTAAAATACTGTTTTGACCCCTGGTAACCTTGGATGACCTTGGATAGGTTAAAGGGAAAATATGATCCCTGGGATCCGTAAAATGGTGTCCTAAAACGTTTTTCTGAGCAATCCGAGCATTTGCAATAGTTTTTGTGGCTTTTAGATCATAAGACTTCTTCATAAGCTTTTTTCCATGCTTTTTCAATGGGAGAGGTCACCTCGTGACCTGACCTTAGGTCACGAAATCGAAAAATCCCAGATGTACACCTTTTAGACCCTGGCAAGGCCATTAACTGTAGGAAGTTTCAAATCAATCGACTGAGAAACGTAGCTCTTATAGAGCTCAAAAGTTGAAGTGAGGTGATCTTGGGTGACCCGGGTTAAAAAATTTCAGGGATGGTGTAAAAATGATAGGGTGAGAGATAGAGTCCTCAACTGCGGTCCTGCGTTTCGTCGTTTTTCTTCTATCCCGAAAAACCTTAGGGGGCCATTGATGGCCCCCGGTGGGGCGAGGGTTAAACGGGGTCCTGACTGTCGGACTGAGCACTGTGGGCTAAAATGGTCCCTCCTAGCCACAACCGCCTCCTCACTGAAAGAGGACCGAGCCGGTCAGATAGTTCCCTGGTGGCTATAGACAGGGCTCTGACAATCTGCGAGTCGAACTGGGCCCTGTTGCTCAAATAGTCCCGCTGGCCATCGTGGATTTATCGGCTAACACGTGCATTGACGGGGGTCTGAGCCACCTTCGCCTTGACGGGGGGTACCCGCCCCTAAGATCTCGAGAACCGTGCTAGTTAGCGAAAAACGGTAAAGGCTGTTGGATAACCCATCCACTTCTCCATCGAGATTATTCGAGCCATTTTTTTGTCAGGTCACATTTAATGTCATGAGAGGTCAAAACATGCCGTAATAGGGATAACCTGTAAATTAAGTTTTTCGGCCATTTCATCTGAACAATTAAAGATAGAGCAAAACGATCTAAACTATATGAATCCTCGCAGCAAGCCGAATCGAATGATATATAATATGACCTTGCTAGGTCAAATCAAGGATTTGACATGACCTGAGGTCAGGTCAAGGTCAAATTGGGCAAAATGAATATCATTAGAACCGCAATGACGAGGTACATCTAATGCAGTTAAAATAAACGCTCTATCTCCATTAACCCTCGCCCCACCGGGGCCATCGATGGCCCCCTAAGGTTTTTTTAGGGATAGCAGAAAAACGACAAAACGCAGGACCGCGGTTGAGGGCTCTATCTCTCAACTCATCATTTTTACATCATTCCTGAAAGTTTTTACCCTGGGTCACCCAAGGTCAGGTCACCAGGCGAGGTCAACCAAGGTCACCTCACTTCAACTTTTGAGGTCTATAAGAGCTACATTTCTCAGTCGATCGATTTGAAACTTCCTACAGTTCATGGCCCCGCCATGTCTACTAGGTGTATATCCGGGATTTTTTCGATTTCGTGACCTAAGGTCAGGTCACGATGTGACCTCTCCCATTGAAAAAGCAGAGGAAAAAGCTGTCTTATGATCTAAAAGCCACAAAAACGATTTCAAATGCTCGGCTTGCTCAGAAAAGCGTTTTTAGACACCCTTTTACGGATCCCAGGGGTCATATTTTCCTTTTGACCTCTTCAAGTTCATCCAAGGTCACCAGGGGTCAAAAACAGTATTTTGACAATAACTTTTGACCTAACTGAGCTAGAGCGTTGAAACAAACACCATCGTGTCTGTCTTATCACTAGCTTTCATGTGATATACGGCAAGGTCACTTTCTGACCTTTGATGACCTCAGGTCATATGAGGTCACGAGGTGACTTCTGGAGGTCGAACCACTGGCGGGAGGTCATTATGCTCCACATAACGGCGAAAGGTCTGGCATTTTTCTATCTAATGTAGTTTACCAGATCTCAATAGCTCTAATGGCATAAAAGTTATGCCAGTTATCTTAAGCATTGCATATTTGAGTGAAAATAGCCTATCGTGACCTAACATGACCTCTGGAGATCAAACCATCGACCTGAGCGCCTAAACATACGAAGTAATTTGTTTTCTGAATTCATGAGAGTTTTCTAATGCACTTTGCAGATTTGCGCTAACCCCCATATTTTCGGAGTTAGAGGGGGCCATCGATGCCCCCGGGGTGGGGCGAACGTGGCGCCGGACCCCGGTGGGGCGCGGGTTAATTACTAAGTTATTTTTTTAAAAACATTTGTCCCGTGTATTTCCAATCGAGAGGTCATGGCCCGTACCTGACCTTAGGTCACCAATATCAAAAAAATACTTTTAGGTCAGGTCACTTGACCTGTACTGGTGACCTGACCTGAAATGACGTAGCCTTAAAATTTTGACAAAAGTTGTAAAAATAATGAGGGAAAAGGTATGCCAAGTACGGCGGCGTATACTTGCCGCTGTTTTTATGCTATCTCCGAAAAACCCGAGGGGGCGGGTAAACCCCCCCCGTGAAAGTTTGCCCAGCTTACCAAAACGGGCCCTACTATTCACAAGGGGCCCTGGCCCCCAGTACTTCAAAGGGCACTTTTTACAGACGGTTTTGATTGGTAAAAAGGGCCCTGCTTGTCACAGAATAGAGTGCTGGAGAGGATTTCACAGAACTGTTTGGTATAAAGCCCCACATTTGGCCCCAGAGCATAGTGCGAGCGTGCGGCCAGTGTCCTCGGGGAGGCCTTTTGGGGCATCGGGGGGTGGCCACCCTTGCCACCCCCTTGGCTATGCCCCTGGCATTGGGAGGGAGGAGCGATCATCCCATCGCCCCCTTGGATCTGCCCCTGGCTCTAGCCCCTAGCTCCTAATATAGGGGTTCGAGCATCACCCGCCAATATCTCGGGCAGCCCTCGCCTATTGTGAGAATAAAATCCTTTTTATTGCTCGTGTTGCTCGTGACTCATAATCCTTGCTGGCCGTCGCCACAAAAGATCCGAAAACCAACGATACGTTTATATTGAACAAGTAAATAAAACAAAGATAAGGTTTGTTGTGAGAAAGGACAGACAAAGTTCCCTACACGGCAATTTGTGTCACACGCGTTACGCACTCGCCACTTCACTTCTTCACTCTGCCAGCCGGCAAGCAGAAGGCCGGCTGCTGTACCTGAGGACTTACATGGCGAGCAGGCGAGTAGAGTGGCGGCGTGTCACAGATGTTCATCTTCCCCCATGAAGATGGTCATTAACAACAAGTGTTCTTAAAAAGGACGACAGAAACACGGGAGCTCGACTTAGCTTGTCAAACAGGTGCGTACGGGAGGACCATACAGCAGCAAGGGCCAGCACACAAACACTACTGAAGTGAGAGTAGGTCCCGAACGCGCTAGCGTCGGCCTTGATGGTTATCCAATCGGGCGGAGCCTGGAGAGAGTGTGCCTCTGGTGGGAACGCACGGTCTTTACGGAGGGCAGAAGCCAGAAGTTTAAACTTAACCCAAACATAATCTTTGAATTTATGAAACAGTTACTTACTTTGTCACGTCAACTAAGAGGTTCGCCATTCGATCAGAATGGTTTAAGCTCCAAAAACGTTACGGAATGCTTACGTTTACATTAGGTGGACGGCCATGTTAATAATTTTATATTTACGTTTTTTGAGCATAGATCCTGCCGGCTGCGCCAGTGTGAGAATAAAATCCTTTTTATTGCTCGTGTTGCTCGTGAATCATAATCCTTGCTGGCCGTCAACACAAAAGATCCGAAAACCAACGATACGTTTAGGGGAAGTCCGTGCAAGAGTACGCACTTAACTTTCTACGGGCTTTCACTTTTCTCCTATGAGTCTAACAGCTAAAATTTTTATGTGGTTGTTTAGCCTGAAGAATTGTCCATGTATGGTCCATGTTTCAACTGGATGTCTCTGAAAGGAACTTGCCACGAGCCCATCCAAAATAAAATGTCACGTGCGTACTCTTGCCGGAGTGGGTCGGTAAGAGTACGCAAGAAAGGAGGCTGGAGTACGCATTGATACCCCGCTGTGCTTTTGGTGCATAGGCCATGTCGTGAAGTTTTTTGTCGCCAAACTAGGCGATTGCATGATTTTATATCGTTCTGAATATACAAGAACTATGTTGCAACGTTTGGCTTTCCAAATATGAGTTACGGACTCTGGTCCCAGTGAAAATTAAATTTTCCTATCTCTTAAGCATGCGCACTCTTGCCCAATGGTCTACTGCGTACTCTTGCCGGACATGCTCCCTTGGGAAGAAAGCTTTCATAAACATGTTGGCAGGCATTTTAGCGTGAGCTCCGGTCCTGGAGCACACTCCTAGCTCAGCCTTCTTACTGATGACAGACCGCAATACAATACTTTTGATAATAGAAGCATGGTCTACAAGTTTACCCTGTCAAGAAATATTACTTCAAGGGTGCCCAACAATTTATTTTGCTCTGTAGTCCCGCGGAAAGAACAGGAGCACGTTGAATTTTGGTGTGCAGCCTAGGCACTGACCCTGCTTTTTTATACCAGGGTATCCACCATCTCAGTGGTTGCTAAGTAACCAAAACAGCTGCTGCGTACTCTTATCTGCTGCGTACTCTTACCCGCCCTTATCCTATATGGAACAAGTAAATAAAACAAAGATAAGGTTTGTTGTGAGAAAGGACAGACAAAGTTCCCTACACCGCAATTTGCGTCACACGCGTTACGCACTCGCCACTTCACTTCTTCACTCTGCAGCCGGCAAGCAGAAGGCCGGCTGCTGTACCTGAGAACTTCATGGCGAGCAGGCGAGTAGAGTGGCGGCGTGTCACAGATGTTCAACTCCCTCGTCGGACCGGGACTCGCCTTTTATATCAGCCGCTTGGGGTGTAACCAGTTGAAAGCGGGGTTACAACATTGGAATATAGGACGGTGGGCTGTAACGAAGGTTGCTCCATCGCCGCTTGCTCCATCGCCGCCGCCTCCGCCGCCCAGCATAACCCAAGACGACGGAGTTAGCTGCTGCGGCTCCCGACCGCCGTCCAAAATATCTCCACACCTGGCGCGGTCGGTGGGTTCGAACCTACGCAAAATTGCGGTGTAGGGAACTTTGTCTGTCCTTTCTCACAATAAACCTTATCTTTGTTTTATTTACTTGTTCAATATAAACGTATCGTTGGTTTTCGGATCTTTTGTGGTGACGCACATAAGCCCTAAATGCCTCCGTCCGTGGCCAATATTACGAAAATGCAACTTCTTCTAAATCATTTCCTGAGCACATATACTGATAGAGAATTCTTCACTGCACTTGAAATAGGCATGGAAAACACAAACCGTGCTCTGGAAGTCTTTGTAGAGTTGCTTGAAGTAAGCACTCGGGTGCGCCACCCGCGGACCAGAGATCTACAGCGAGAACTACGTACATTTCATTATGCTTAAAATCGACCATGAAAGCACGAACAGGTCAAAGTATGGCAATACCACTGTTGTGTGAGCCCTTTGCAATGGGTTTTGGTATAAAATAATGCAAAAATAGTTTTGACAACTATTTTATAGACCATTCTCTCAGTATACTGCATATCTAAAAGACTGTTCGATTTACAAATACAAAGAGAGGGATTTAAAACTTGGCCAGCATCGGCCCAGCATAAGACTACCATCAAACGATTCCCCAGGATGTGCGCTACAGGGGCAAGTCAAAATATCTTGCGTCCACTTGCAGCCCCGTGCTCCAGATGACATATAATACCTCAGGTTGTGGCTCCAACCAGGCCGCTGCGGTGCTAACGCAACGCCGTGGGTTACCGAATAGAGGCATGGACCGGCCAAGAATGAGCAATATGAGTGGACTATCAGAGAACAATGCTATAAGAAATGCCGAGAAGTGCTGAAATTAGTTTATACAATTTCAAAGCACTATAACCGTCTAAATTTGTGTATTGACTGCTGTGTTGACTCTTATCCAAATACCCGGAGGGACTGCCGACAACGAACCATTTATTGCATGAGAAATGTTCCTGCTAGGTATGTCAATCTCGGGATTGGGATCCCGCTATTTTCAAAAAGCCCTAATCATGGGATTAAGCCTCTCGTGATCCCGGGATTCAGACATTTATTATAACACCTTCAAGCAATGCCGGGACAGCAAAAAAACCGATACCTAAGAACCCTGTTTTGCTGCATATCACACGTTAAACTACATATGGTGAATACCAGTCATACCTTTTCATCCAAATGAACGATCGCCGTAACCATCGGAGTTCCGAGGTGTCCTAGGGATCCAATCGGGAATCGAATTTCCTCGCCGTTCCCACTGTTACGAGCTGACGCAAGATGACGCTCGGGCTGCTCAGGTGACCTACGTCCCATAGTTGGCGATACCGCGATATCATATGTAGCGGAGGGTGGGTGAGGGGGGAGAGAAACGTACTGACCTTCATGGACTGATATTTTGATATGCCTTGTTGAGGAAACACAAGGTAGGGATATATTCTACCCCTTTCTTCTACTCTGCGTGTTAACACGCGCACTGGAGGGCCTCGGATACTCTCCCAACTTTTTTCCGGGATGACCGGAGAACCGTTCGTAGCCAAAAGACGGGAATCGGTCGCATTTGAGAAAAATTTAACAGTGCGTCGAATAGTGAAATAATTTTGAAAATTTGTCGAAAATTGTTTGATTTATAAGCTTCTAAAATCAGACCTAAATTTTGAAATCGCCGCGGCCGCGCAGTCGAACCGGTTTGCTTGCATTGGAGACCAAGTGGTGACGTCACAGTGTCATATAGACGGGATGATATGTCAAGGTCAACTCACGTGAAGGTCGAGGTCAAAGTTCAAAGTCATACCAGCAATTTCAATGTCATTGACCCCGGTGCTTTACGTGTCCCAGTCTGACGTATATTATGCTATGACATCATAATAAAGGTAACCCAGTTGTAAGTTCAAGGTCAAAAGTCAAGGTTTAAGATCATGGGTAAAGGTCAATCCTCCTTTCCAGCACAAGGTTTGCTATAGTGCTACTTTAAGTGTGCATAATAGGGAATATACCATATTGTGACGTCATAGGTCGATGACCTTGAATGACATAGACCTCAAAAATGAAGGAAAGATTCTTTGCGACACAACCTCTATGACCGTGGTCCGGCTTTAGCTTACTCCCGGCTTTTTCCACGCATTATCAGGGCATTTCCCAACAGGTCCCAAGCATGGCCAAAATTTGACCTTTATGACCTCGTTTTACCTTGACAATATAGACCTAGGTCAATGAAAATTAGTTATGATGTATATCACCATAGCCCCCACTCACCCCCCAATCGGCATTTCTTAAGCCTCTAAGTTTCCGATACCTCAGGGGCTTACCAGCCCCCCATCCTGTGCGGGTTAATGTCGAACCCCTCTCCAGTGTGGTTGTTAATAATCACTCGAATACCGGTTATAATAGAACATTCCCATGCAGAAAAGGTGTTACAATTATACCAAAAAGCTGGCTTAGAAAGAAAAACCAAGCTCAAATACACATGAATGATGCCTCCCGTTTTGTTGTTCGTGGTGACGCTTATGAATTTATGGCAGACTAAGACAGGGGTTTAAAAAAAACACTGATCTGCTGATGTCATCAGCGACCACCGAAAGCCAATTTCTACGGACTTCTGAGACCAATTTCTTAAAGGGACATTGTCGCAAAAATTTTTATTGGCTAGATCAAAAGGTCACAAAAAGTTGTTTCAGAAGTCATATTCTCATTTTGCAAATTCAGGCTCAAAGTGCCTGAAAATCGGCCTCAAAGTCAACATTTATAGACGACTTTACCGAGTCCTTATGGTAACGATAAAGTGACGTAGACTCGGCTATAACTATCAATTTATATATGAAAACATGTCAAACATTTCTTTTAAAGCAGTTCAGTAGCTAAAACCTATAACATCAAAAATTATTCTATGAAAATATATTTCCAAAACGCTTTTGAAAGAGAAATATAGGACTTTAAAGAAATACCATCAACCAATCAGAAGCCCAGTCCTTATAGGATCTGGTCACGTGGGCTTATCTTACATCAATGTGATGTCATCATGGCTACCAATGAACTATCGATATTCACCATTTCAAAAACCGCGGCAAACGCGAAGATATGAATACAAATTCTATAACACTAATTAGCGCTGCGGTCAGGCCCGAATACCCTAAAGATTATAATTAATAATTGTTCGTTATTGCATGATTGCATTGCAGCTAAAATGATACAATAAAAAGATACGGGTAGTGCGATCCAGAAGAGCCTCCTTTGAGGCATGAAGAAAGCTTTGGGTGGTTTTTCGGACGAGGAGATTGTCGCCTCTCCGGTCTCGTGGATCAACATATCGTCGGTAATCTGCACGTAGAATATTTTGAGCCTTTGATGTGGTCAATTGAGATTTTCTTAGAGGTAAAAAATCTATGCGTGAAAAGTTAATGAAACAATTTGAATTTATGCCATCCATCTTTGCTGGCCACCAATGCTTATTGAGGTTTTGTGTAGTGAGTGTAGTGAGTTAGTCAAACACTAATCCTATCAAGTATGGGCAATGCATTTAATGTTTCTGTTCTGCATTTATTAGGTTCATGAAGTTGCCAAAAAGAAAATTGTATGCTTAATTGATAACTATTCATTTTGGCCCACTGTTATAGCTGTGGTCTCGTTTCGTCTGTCAACACCAATCAGCGAGCAGCATTGAGTCCCAGTCTGCAAAGTATGGCAGCAGGCTAGACGAGTCACACCAGCCACCTAAAATCATTGCACTGCCAGACACCAAAAATTCACACCAAACTGCTATATACCATAGAGAAAAATGCACCCTTTCCTACCCACACAATGCAATGCTACCTCTTGTATTAGTTAGTTAAATACTTATTATAAGGTCCCCTCCTGTGTCTTTATAACCATTCAGCCATTATTTGTTTGGTTTTCAGTGTCACCTTCCTTGCACCAGTCTGGGAAATTCACACCAGGTTGATGAACTTCACACCACTCACTCTTGTCTCCTAGGACACTCACCCTGACGAGATCTCGTTGAAAATGCCATACTTTGCACACTGGATTGAGTCTATGTCACATGGCTATAGCCTCTCCCTGAGAATCAATCTTAGAACCAATCTTAGATTTACAGGCTGGCTACCTGCTGTGGTGCTGCTGTAAAAACAGTAACAGCACAACAGTGGTAGCATACTTTTTTGTGATTGGTAGATAAGTATTCTGGTTCATTTTTGTCTGATTAGCCATAGCACATACTAGAGACAGTTGTGGTATTTCTTTTCTAGAGGAGAGGCTCGAGGGCTCGCGGACAAGGCTGTGCTGGCAGACGGAACAAGGCTTATGAGCAGTGTCAATGCCAAAAAGTCCTCATTCTATTGTTGCACAGGTGAACTTGTGTACCAAAATAGGTGAAAATTATTTGGTGATGGCAATTCTCCAATGATTATTTAAGCATATTATTTTTTAATTGCCCATATTCCCTCTTTTGGTCTAACTTTATATTTACAATATTTGTGCACTCTAGTAAAAGTCTATATCAAGCTTGTAATTTGAATTACAAATTTATACCTGTTACAAATACTGGCTCTGCACAATGTGTGCATGCTAGTGCATTTGCTGCTTAGCATACCTTTTTTTAAGTATGAAAATGTTTTTGATTAATTTTACAGATTGAAACAGATTTTCCATTTATTTTGGTATCATACAGTACATAGTAGTCAGTGTACTCCTATCTACTTATCAGATCAATTTACTCATATTTCAAGTGCTACTGTTTGTTTCCAGACATGAAAGTGACTGTAGCATGAATTCATCCATCTGTCCTCTGAAAATGCCCATCTGCATTCATGCCCATCTGCATGCTTTTTATAATTGATATTAAAAATGAACTGAAGGAAAACTAGGATAAGATGTATTATGATTTGAAACACTAGGAGTGTACCCAATATAGCAATATAATTGTGAACAAAGAGTATGGATAGTCATGTAGGAATGACAGGGGGCAGTCTTGGGTGATGCAATTTTTTGTGTTTTCCTGGAAGAATATATGAAAGAGTAGGCGGATCACTTCAAAGAGAAAATTTGTTTACCAGAAAACCTGTCTTTTGTAGCTGCTGTGTATCATCAAGCTATCGTCCCAATGGACCAGCTTGTGTATGATCATTTTGTTTGTTAGTTTGAATGGGATGAACCCAATCAGACCGATTCTCCCATAGACCTGAAATTTGGAATATTTGTTTCCTATTGTGGGCCAGTGTTGAAATAATGTATTGTAATTTATAAAAAAAACATGAATTTGCATGGTTCCACCTGACCCCTCCACAAACCCATGATCTAGACTATAGATCGTCTTTGGGGATGTCTTTGTTCTTGAATATATATATATATATATATATATATATATATATTAGTATAAGACGGAAGCAAGTTATTATTAATACAGTGCTGGTTGAACGTCACCGCAGCTTTGGCTTTGTGTAGTTTTCTTTCTAGGGTTTCAATGTTCCTGATAAGTTTTCGGTTTTCTATGCTATGTTCGTGTAAAATTGTTCCGATATTCATGTCATATTAAAGAAAATTGAAGTAAAAACGCACCTAAAGTCGACCGGTTTCATTTATCTTACATAAACATTTTCAAGACTGAGGTACGTTGAATAGTAGTTACAAAATTTAAGGTTTGAATTTTTTTTTGATGTCTCGCACAAGATCCCATGCATATGAGCGCTAATCACTTCACATTGCGGCAAATAAACATGCAACACGATTAACACCACAGAGATTGATTAGATTGTCAAGATGAATAAATTGTCTAAAAGGAAAGCTTTACATTACGAGACAAGGACAAAATTCATAATACACTCTAAGCGTTACAATGAAAGTACACGTGAGGGGGAGGGGCTACTCTATGATAGCCGAGGCCCCTCAAAAAGTAGGAGAGTTCCCCTGGCGTTCTGCTGTTTATTGATCAGTGGGTCGCGCTCCCTGATGCACACGGCCTCTAGTGCCGCCAGGCGTCGGACGTCCCGAGCTCGTCCAATGATGGTGGTGTTCTCTACCAATTGCTGCCTGGTCAGTCGCCTGTGATGTTCTTCCAGGGTGTGGGAGGATGGTGCTCCACTCTGCAGGTGCATTGTGAGTCTTCTTGATAGCGTTGTTGTCGTGTACCCAATATAATTACTGTTTGGGAGGAGTGCACAGTCTCCTATCTGACAATTATATTGGTACACGACGTTTGTTTGTTTCAGTGCCGATTTGTCCTCCGCCATGTTGTTCTTCATTACCAGGGATGAAGTTGACGGGCTCTGGTAATAAACTTGCAGCTTGATGTTTGCCTCGGGATCGGTTGGCTTGCAGTTCTTTGTGATTATCCTTTTTAGCACCTTTTCTTCGGTCTCGTAGCCTGCTGTCATTTGGCTTCTATAGAAGATGTTGATGGTGTTTGTTTGGTCTTTTGCTGCTGTTGCTGTTAAGTATTTGTTCAGAGTGTTGTTGATTTGTTGGTCTATAAATGCGATGTCGTAGCTGTTGTCCGCTAGCGTTTGTTTTATTCGTCTTAATTCTTTGTGCACGAGAGGCCATGAAGAACAGTGGGTGAGCGCCCGGTGAACGTATGCTCTCACCACACTGCTTTTGTAGCGTTGAGGGCACTGGCTCTTGTAATGTAGGCACCTTCCGGCGTCTGTCGTCTTGCGATGAACGCTGGTGACGAATGGTCCGTCAGCTGCGTCGATAGAAATGTCTAAGAAATTAATATTTTCTTCAACACTTTCTTCTACCGTGAAGGTAAGCCCCGACACTGCTTCTAGTCTCGACTTGAGGTGTTGCAAGTCATCTTGATCTCCAACTTCCAGAAGTATGTCATCAACATACCTGCAATAGAGGGCTGGTTTTTCAGGCGTGTGTTCTAACACTTCGTCTTCGACTGCCGCCATAAAGGCTTGGGCGAAGAGCACACCCAGTGGCGAGCCCATGGCAACACCGTCAGTTTGGTAATACATATTCCCTTGCGGGCATCGAAATGGAGACTTGGTGGTGCACAGCCTGAGCATGGCACACATAATGTGCTCGGGGATGTCAAGTCCTGGTAGTGTGTCATGGCGATACACATAATCAGCACATAATCTTGTTTTAAACATATGCAATATATATATATATATATATATATATATATATATATATATATATATATATATATTGCATATGTTTAACCCGCCCCACCGGGGGTCCGGCGCCACCTTCGCCCCACCGGGGGGGCCATCGATGGCCCCCCTCTAACTCCGAAAATATGGGCGTTAGCGCAAATCTGCAAAGTGCAATAGAAAGCTCGAGTGAATTCAGTAAGAAATCACTTCGCATGTTTTAGTGCTCAGGTCAATGGTTTGACCTCCAGAGGTCAAATTAGGTCAAGATCGGCTATTTTCACTCAAATATGCAATGATTAAGCAAACTGGGCATAACTCTTATGTCATTAGAGCTATTGAGGCCTGGTAAAGTACATTTGATAGCAAATTGCCAGTACTTTTTCCGCTATGTGGAACGTAAAGACCTCCCGCCAGTGGTTTGACCGCCAGAGGTCACCTCGTGACCTAATATGACCTGAGGTCACGAAAGGTCAAAAAGTGACCTTGCCGTATATCAAATGAAAGCCAGTGACAAGACAAACACGATGGTGTTTGTTTCACTGCTCTAGCTCAATTAGGTCAAAAGTTATTGTCAAAATACTGTTTTTGACCTCCGGTGACCTTGGATGACCTTGGAAAAGTCAAAGGGCAAATATGACCCCTGGGATCCGTGAAAGGGTGTCCAAAAACGTTGTTCTGAGCAGTCTGAGTATTTGCAATCATTTTTGTGGCTTTTATATCATGAAATAGCTTTTCCCCATGCTTTTCCAATGGGAGAGGTCGCCTCGTGACCTGACCTCAGGGCACGAAATCGAAAAATTCCGGATATACACCTTGTAGACCCTGGAGGGGTCATGAAGTGTAGGAAGTTTCAAATCGATCGACCTTGAAATGTAGCTCTTACAGAGCTCTAAAGGTGAAGTGAGGTGACCTTGGTTGACCTCGTCTGGTGACCTGACCTTGGGTGACCCGGGGTAAAAAATTTCAGGGATGATGGGAAAATGATGCAGTGAGAGGTAGAGCCCTCAACCGCGGTGCTGCGCCTCGTTGTTTTTCTGCTATCCCGGAAAAACCTTAGGGGGGGCCATCGATGGCCCCCCCGGTGGGGCGAGGGTTAAAACAAGATTCAGTGATATCTTGTTTGCTTTCATTGTGGACTTGTGATATTTTATTTGTACCCTTTATTTGGTCCCATTTGTTCCTGCTGTGAAAATATCTTCTAATTTAAGAAGAGCCTAGCCATGTATGTGCGTAAGTGGTGTTTATCGCGGTATATTGAGGCAAATCCTCTGAGGACCTCAGTAAAACATGCCATTAAAGTATTTTTAGCCTAAAGGTAAGAAAATTAGTCATGCAAAGGGTCTTTATAGTAAAAAACCAAGTGGTCAGATTTTGTTGGTGGTCGTACGTGCGAAAGTCGGCGAAAATAATAAGTAACACCTCTGTGCTCAGACTATTGCGGTGAACATTTTATCAAACCGTGTAGCACTTATTGTGGACAGATGCAAAATCTGTTATGCTTTTGATGTACACTCAGTATTTGGTTCGCTCCCAGCCTTTTTAGAGTGCACTTCAAGGACTGGAAGCTAGGAGCTGCATACCCACTGGTGGGTTCAGGGAAAATTTACTTTCCTCCCAAACTCTGCGATTTTCACCGACCTTTAAAAAATGTGTATTCACGATTTTGGACCCTGTCCTCCCCTCCCCCCCACAAAAACATTGGCCTGGATCCGTCACTGACGTACTGAGTTATATCCTCTAGTCCACGTTGCACTCGGAAGACTGCTCGTTGGGGACTCGCAGACTTGATTGTTGCACGCGTTTCTCACCTGCCGAGGGTTATCACTCGCTTGTAATTTCCTGGTTGGTTATATTTTCTCATGTTTTTTGTGAGATTGAATATAAGCCTCATTGATCAACTGATATCTGTTGGTTTTTAAAAGTATATGAATTTTGCACTGTGTAGCCGAGGAGCATGATTATAAATTGGTAAGATGTTTCATGGCTTTGCCTCTCGAATTCTTGACGCAAAATGGAGCCTGTGATTACACTGTGATCACATATTCGGGCACAGCCTCTCGTCAGAATCCTCATAATACAATAAGCGAAAACTTTTGGTCATAGTGTGACCAAGGCTTGAAATTTAGATCTGATTTGGAAATCGAATGCTGGAATAATGCAGTTCAGTACTGGAATATTCAAATATTGGAACTCGATTCGAGGTTATCCTAGCACTCTGACTAAAAATGTATGTGTTCACCTATTATATTATGATAATTTTGGTGAAGGGATGTACCTGAATATTTATCAGTGTATTAGCCCCATTTTGGAACTATGATTCGAGGAGGCTGGTCATGAAATACCTTATCAACGTAGATAATCTAATAAACAATCTAATAAAAATAACGGTTAATATACTATTTTATATAATGATATGATGTTATATGAAGTGCTTCTGGAATTGTTTGTTCTATTATGAGAAAGGACCGTTTCCGAACTCCGAAGTATTAAAAATAAACGCTTATTATTTTCATAAACAAATGTCACTCATGAGGGTAGCAGCTTGCTTGTCTTAAAGCTGCGATGCGTCTTCTTAGGTTTAGACTCTGTGACTACCAATGTTAAGATTAATTATAGAATCCTTTTTATTTAATACGAACTGTTCCAGGCTATAATTTTGAGGTATATTTTCTTGATGTGCCCTGATCAGAAACTAACTCAACTTGAAGTAAAAAACAATGTATTTTTAAATCTTGTATATCTATATACGAAAAAAATTAGAAAGAGCTACCACCACGGACAGAGGAGTGAGGTGGCCAGTCCATCTCCAACCTGCAACACACAACAAACGTTCCCCCTGAAACAAAAAGTGATCAGGTTTGGGTTCGTGGTGCGTTCCACGCTTTTGTGAGTTCATCCAAGGATCGTGGTGGCTGCTCTCTGGTTCCCCAGTTCTGACGCATATCAAGAGTTATTCTTCCGTATCACATTCAGCTATTCTCCGGTTCTCTAGACTACGTGTTTTTATATTCTCCGGAGACCAAAGAATTACAATTATATCACAGATTTAGATGTCGACGGACACATTTAATCTGATTGATTGATTGAGTGTTCCGGCCATATGGGAGGGGGCGCCCCTGCAGGCGCCCCAACCGCCGCAGGAACATCGCCAGCCGTCGTGGGTCCGCCGGCGCTTCCCGGATGGGCGGGTCGTCCCGTCCAAATATGTCCCAGCGCAGGTCAGCGCACGCAGGGCACCGGGTCAGAAGGTGGTGGAGGATCTCGTCCTCTCTATCGTCGCATTCCTGTAACGTGGCCTCCGGGTTCAGGCCGATCCTCTTTCGGTAGCTGCACAGGAGAAGGGAGTGGCCAATGCGCAGGCGCTCCACCTCCACACTCTCCTGCCGTGAAAGGCCCAGGCGGTCTTTCAGGGTGGTCCGCCCTGGGAGACCGCCACATTTAATCTCGAACACGTTTTATCTCGTACGGATTAACGTTTTATCTCGTTGTTTTACCAGATTAACACGCGCATCGACGGGGCTCTGAGCCACCTTCGCTTTGACAGGGGGGCGCGGGTACCCCCCTTAAATCTCCAGAACCACGGTAGGTAGTGAAAAATGGTAAACGGCTTTGGGTAGCCCATACGCTTCTCCATCGAAATATTTTAACCATTTTGTCAGGTCACTTCAATCGGATGAGTTCACTTTGTTCCGACTTATGTTGTCTTAAACTTTGAGGTCAGGTCACTTGACCTGTACTGGTGACCTGACCTGAGATGACCTAACCTTAAAATTTTGACAAAAGTTGTAAAAATGATGAGAGAAGGTATGTCAAAATTTTTAACCCGAGTTTATTTTTAACCCGAGTGTGTTAAGTACCTACCTAATAAATGTGTGATGGCTTAAATTCCGTGGCGGCGCCCCTGCCTAGTTTTCTTTGCCTAGTGTTAGGAGTGTATGTTTTACCATGTACTGCGTTTTTACTGTTAATATACGCGTATGGGTACCAGTGCGGCGGCGCTATGCGCCGCCGTTTTTATGTTCTTTCCGAAAAACCAGACGGGGGGGGGCGGGTACCCGCCTCCCGTCAATGCGCGTGTTAACCCGCGCCCCACCGGGGGTCCGGCGCCACCTTAGCCCCACCGGGGGCCATCGATGGCCCCCTCTAACTCCGAAAATATGAGCGTTAGCGTAAATCTGCAAAGTGCACTAGAAAGCTCGCGTGAATTCAGTAAGAAATTACTTCACATGTTTTAGTGTTCAGGTCAATGGTTTGACCTCCAGAGGTCAAATTAGGTCAAGATCGGCTATTTTCACTCAAATATGCAATGCTTAAGGAAACTGGGCATAACTCTTATGCCCTTAGAGCTATTGAGGTGTGGGAAAGTACATTTGATAGGAAATTGCCAGTACTTTTTGCTGCTACTGCTATGCTATGGAAACGTAAATACTGCTATGGAAACGTAAAGACCTCCCGCCAGTAGTTTGACCTCCAGAGGTCACCTCGTGACCTAGTATGACCTGAGGTCACGAAAGGTCAGAAAGTGACCTTGCCGTATATCAAATGAAAGCCAATGACGAGACAAACACGATGGTGTTTGTTTCAGCGCTCTAGCTTATACAGGTCAAAGTTATTGTCAAAATACTGTTTTTGACCCCTGGTGACCTTGGATGACCTTGGGGATGTCAAAGGGCAAATATGGCCCCTGGAATCCGTGAAAGGGTGTCCAAAAACGCTTTTCTGATCAAGCTGAGCATTTTCAATCGTTTTTGTGACTTTTAGATCATAAGACAGCTTTTCCCATGCTTTTTCAATGGGAGAGGTCACCTCGTGACCTGACCTCAGGGCACGAAATCGAAAAATCCCGGATATACACCTTGTAGACCCTGGAGGGGTCATAAAGTGTAGGAAGTTTCAAATCGATCGACTCCGAAATGTAGCTCTTACAGAGCTCTAAAGCTGAAGTGAGGTGACCTTGGTTGAACTCGTCTGGTGACCTGACCTTGGGTGACCCGGGGTAAAAAATTTCAGGGATGGAGGGAAAATGATGCAGTGAGAGGTAGAGCCCTCAACCACGGTGCTGCGCCTCATCGTCTTTCTGCTATCCCGGAAAAAAACCTTAGGGGGGCCATCGATGGCCCCCGTGGGCGAGGGTTAAACGATTAATTAATCTCGAGACACATTAATCTCGAGATTAACACATATAATCTCGAAGAGCCACCCCTGCTTTTTATTGAGCCGGTTTCTGGTTCTTGGTTTGCACGAAAACCGGTCAGCCTTCAAGAATGGCCTTCAGCAAAGGACACAAAAGACATTTTCGAATGGCGAACAGCGTGTCCCGCTGGTCAGAAAACAGGGAACTGGTCTCCAATAGAGGGAAATCCGACGGATTGAGAACCATTGCAGGGAGCTGGAGACAAGCCGGTTCCAGTTTGGTACGCAGATCAGATTAGAAAAATATTTGGGGCTAATATTAATTAATTAATTAATAATATTATTAATTAATTAATTATTAATTAATTAATAATTGAAGAAAAAGAGGAGATTAAGTATCTCGGGATGATTTTCGATAAGCAACTAAATTTTTCTGGGCATATAAATCATATTTCTAAAATAATAAGTCGAAACATTGGCATTATTTGTAGGATTCGATACTTTATTTCAGATCTTATAGCACTTCTCCTTTACCATGCATTAATCCAACCTTACCTTAACTATTGCTGTCTCATCTGGGGTGTGAATTACTCATCTCAACTTTACAAAATTAACATCCTCCAAAAAAAGCCGTTCGACTCATTGAAAGAATATACCTCCCTGGAAGCTCAGAACCAGTTTTCAAAAAGTACTCGATCCACAAAGTGTCTGAACTCGCGAAAACACAAATGTTAATTATAGTTCATAAATTCCTTATTGGTCAGCTTCCTGAAGCCATAAAAAAATTGTTTTCGCTCAGGGAACCGGGATATCGTGAGGTTAGAAGAACCCCCCTACTGGATCAACCATTCTCAAATAGGAATTACCGCCTTTTCACGACCCCTTGCTTGGCCCCGAAATTGTGGAATAGTATATTTTCCGATAAATTTCAATCTGTTGAGGAAATCCCAAGAAGTAAACTAATTATCAAGAAAATGTTGAAACAACATTTCATCGGTCAAAGTCAGTAGAATATTAAATTTAGTAAGCTTATAGTTCATTTGAATGAGTAGAACAATACTAAATACACAACGAGTGCAAAAATAAATTGTATGGCTTCCGTGCTCTCCAAAATATATACTGTTCTTGAACGACTAGAACATGTTTAGAAATATCAACCACGTATTTAGTCAGCGTATGCTTAAATTTAGTCAATGTTCCCACTTAATCTTGCAGGTATCATTTATGTTCTCGCGGAGGTGCCGGGGCCTCCTTGGCTGTGATCTGTTTGGCGGCGGCCTGGGGGATGGGGGGAGCTTTGAATTACCTGTGCCATACCGATATCCATTAGAGACAGCAGATGTTCCAACACCTACAGATTTTGACTCCCTTTGGGTCTGTCAGGTTTCGGTCGGGTGGGTTGCGCCGGGGAGGTCCTGGCGCCTTTGCATCTCTCTGGAATCATAACGCGTTATAACCAACGTATATTAAACATGTCTGTGGTTCAGCACCCAATGTCGAGTCACATTGTGGTGCTCCCACACCTGACACACATATCAATTCATGCCTCACTTCATGCTCTCATCTTCAGTCACTCGCACCTCATCATCTTCTTTTCAGAATAGAAACCGGGAGAGTCTAAAAGGGTAAGTATAGACTTGACTTTATCTTTTTTCTGACATCGACATCATTTGGATCGACAACCAGACGAGAAAATCCCCGTTCCCTTCGTTGCTCCCGGGGGCTGGTGAACAACAGGTTTTCACCTCGCTTGCTGGCCCGGGGGCAACGGAGGGAGTTATATTCACTCATGCTCTCATCTTCAGTCGCTCTCACCTCATCATCACCCCAAATATACAAAACACGTCGTTCTAGTACGGGCAGTAAATATGTCTCAGGCTCAGCACCCAGTGTCAAGCTGCGCACTGGGTGTTTCCACAAGAGACAAACATTATAAAAAAAACACCGAAAAATGCTTATTTGACCTAAGGTGAACTTTCATAGGTGACAGGTCAAAATGTTTGATATCATTTTCAGAAATGGGCTAAGACTAAGTTTTAGCCGATGTTTGAAGTTGATTCCATCGATACTTACTGAGAAAAGGTCATTTCGTGATTTTCCCCATGCATTTGCGATGGGGAGGTCATCCTCTGTACATGACCTTAGGTCACCAATATCAAAAATCCTGGAACATATTTTGTAGCTCCTGCTGGGCCCAATATTTTGTATGAGTTTAAACTTGATCGATTAACCCTTCTTTTAGTTATGCAGTCCTAAGCATTTTTGAGGTGAGGTCACTTCACCTGGCCTGTTTACCTGACCTGATATGACCTTGAGCTAAGATTTTCAGGGAAGATGTAAAAATGATGAGGAAACAGCTAGATTAACAGCGAAGGTTAAAGGGAATGTGGCACCTTGGTCGAATCCTGGAATTTAGTGTAATTAGGCGTACTTTTAGTCAAAAATAATGAAACCACTCATGATTTCTCTGAAAAATGTACAATAAGCTCAATATTTGGTTCTTAAAAATACTCCTCTAGAAAAAGAAATAAATATCAGACTGTGGATGATGTCACAATCTGGCAACCACTACCATACTTGAAACGCTTCAAGGGCTTCGATTGGCTGATGCTCATCGTGACGTCAGCATATGTCGTCACACCAGTAGCTCACAACAATGGCCGCCGGCGACGGGGGGCTGAGGGGGCTGGTGTCAGGTAGGTTTTAGCTTTTTTCTACGGAAATATCGAGTTCCAAAACAAATGAAATATGGAGTACCGGGTTTTCCGACCTGCTTTACAACTTGGCTATCTCAGTTAAAATCACGTTGTGAAGGTGCCACATGCCCTTTAAAGGCAGCGCCGGATATGGTGTCCAAACATGACGGGAGTCGAGTCCAAAAGAACACAATGGCTATTCGTGCTGTATTCCTATCTTACAGCCGATGCGTGTATGCCTATTCCAATGCGTGGAAATAAAACTTTGTATCCCGTTTTTTACCCGATATGGTTTCTACGTGTGTCTATGATACTGCACCGCATGACGCATTCAGGGTTGTACTGTGCCGCATTGCGCGTCTGCTACTATACTGCACCGCATGACACAAGTGTTTATACTGCGCCGCAACTCATAGCTACCGTACTGTAAGGCCGTCAGCTTCTCCAAGCGCAGGTCCGCACTGTTGACGGGTCAGGTGCAATGATGGATCTAGCCGGTAGGTTCTGGGGGGGGGCAAACCAAAGCTGAAAAGCGAAAGGAGCTCATGCAGTGATAGATTTTGTCACACTTAGACTAGACAGACGAACCAATGTTTACACTGAAGCTGATGGTTCAGTTTAAAGTTGAGTTGAAGTACTAAAACCTTGGTTATAAACTAAAAAAGGAGTCAGGGTAAAAGGGAGGTCGGCAGATTTGGGACGGGTAGGGGGGTTGCGGTGCAAAAACACAGTTTTGCCCCGAGCTTCTCCGTTTGGGGAATGTTTCCCCCTCCTCCCCCGGATCAGCCACTGGTCAGACGTATGGCGTCTGAAATGGTAGTTCGGGTATATGTGCCCTCTCGAACTCTTTTATTTGTTTCTGTGCTGGTTTTGCCTGGGTCTCATTTTGAGTGGATTTTAATTTGTCTGGTTTTCTTATGTTATTATATCCCATAATATCTTCAAAAATTCCTAATATTATACGCCCTTCCTTCTTAGCATGCGGAATTCTTTGCTTGAATATCACTGTTAAATTTACTTCGCCATAGAGTATCGCTGTGCTCGGTTGACACCATACTTGGAAACTTATTTTAGGATACCAGATTGATTGATTATTGAGGCTTAAGGGCGCACAAACCTTAGTGTTCAGGATACCAGGTTGTGTTGTTTGCATTTGGGCTATGTGCTGGATCGCCTGTTGAAACCTGAACTGCTTTATGAATCGCCCCGCTGGGGAGCAAAATTCTCACCTTTCTAAAAAATTATCAGCTAATTCGCCTACAATATTGGCGACAAAAACTCCAGTAATCCGTAACCTTAACACTCCGTGCAGAAAAATGTCATACCTCACGGCAGGGGCGTCGCCACCGGGCGGGGACCTGGAGCGGCCGGGCCCCCACTCCTGGAAAGTGCGGGGCCACCCCTCCCCCCAATTCCCCGGAAATACCATTGATAATGCCGAATCTAAGCAAACGTAGCGGTTTTAAGCGTTTCACCACCGGCCCCTGCCCCCCTCACCCCACTCGAAAATCGTTGACGACGTCCTTGCTCTACGCCATCGAGTAAACCCGTCTCGCAATCGAGTAAATTTGTCACTTTTGGATCACTCTACTGGGGGTGTTAATGGCTCAGTATGTTATAAGGTAGGTGAAGGTGTGTGTATTGCGTCCCCCTAACTAATTGCGCCCCCCTATAACAGAGAAAGGTACTAGTGGCAGTTTGTTTTGGGCAGCCTAATCCGGTTCTCACATTCAACCCATACATTTTCCCAACGTTTTGAGGAATTCGTACATAGGAATATATTTTAATCAGCTAGCGAAATAAATTCAGTACTTCCTTAAATCTGCACGTGTTTATGAACCCGAAAAGAAGAACACGGCTGTCATATTCCAAAATCGATGGTTTTAATTTCAAAGCCAGGAATGCATTGCATAATCTGACAGCAAAAATTATAAATTCCCCTGGTGGTAACTTTTTAAGGCAGACATCTCTGATGAAAATGCAAAAAAAGTAATTGCGCCCTGGAACGAATGCACCCTATCCAAATATATGTTGAAAAATTAAATCCAAAGCCCTTCCGTATGAGTGTGATTGTATTATTACAAGTCATTGTGAATGCAAGAATACCACATTAAAATGACTTTCAGGCCCTCCAGATGAAAAGCTTGGGAGGTAGCCGAGCCCCATTTGCTCTTATACTAATGTTTATTTCTGCCGTGCCATTGACTTGAAATGGAATGAGGGAAGAACGCAATTAAATCTAAATGCGCCCTCCCCGGGCGCAATTACCCTCACACTTTAGCAAATGCGCCCTTTGCATAGTTTCACTTAAATTGGAATTCACTCATAAAACACGCTATTTTCATGCCAGGAAATGTTTTCTCAATAACAGAAAATGATCGCATTTTAAATTTAATCCACAGTAGCGAGATTGCATAGGAGAAATTAGTCTAGCAAGTGATTTTCCTTAGGGGGCGCAATACACATACTTTCCCCTTGTGGTATTTCTTTATTAGCTGCAGGTCTAGTACTTAAAAATGAGGAGTGAGAAGAACGCGATGGTGCATTGTGATATAATAATATACATTGAGAGTCATTATTATCAAAAGATATTATAATATATTACCATGCAAAGAAAAGGAACAGACATATAAAGGGCTAATAAAGGAAAAGCTGGCTTTAAAGATGCACCAACTGCCGAGGTTATACGGCAGATGTCTTTAAAAAATATACATGAGCCGTTTATGTTAAGCAGGGACTGCAGGCGAAATTTGAATGCAGACTAGTCACCTGAAATGGCACGGAACCAACATTACTAGGAAGTTTCACTCCGAAATTTGAAATGCGCCTCAGCGTGTAAATTGCCTGCAAAGGTGAGGCAGCAATATCCGCCACGTCACACGAAGAACGACTGGCTAGATTGCTTGCAGCCGAGCGAAAATTCCCGCCCAAATAGAGACCATGTGCGCAAAAGTTGTCAGCTTCCAAACTGCAAGTCTTGATTCGAGCGCGACGTCAAACGTTCCAAGGAGCCCAGCGACTCCAGGCACCGCCTGCTACGGCTGCTGTCGGTGCGTTACACGACGCTCAATGTATCTGGCACTTCCACAGAAGCGATGTCCGGCTATGACGCGCAGTGGTGTCCGCGCTGCACTGGGCGCGATCTCTGTCTGTGTCAGTTCTGGGAACAGGCAGCAGCCCGTTCCACGATTAAACAGCGGCGGCAGCGGCAGGCCATTGATACAGAGCCAGTCATGTGGTATATTTGCGCCGCGTGCCATTTCCACAGCCCGACACGCCAGAACTTGCATCGCAGCTGAAACTTGCTCCCGACATTCTGTTCAAGTGAGATCCAGTCAAATATCTGGCAGGAGCGCTATTTTTAGGTAGCTCGCTTGGCCCGTATGTTACATGCCAGCGTCACTAGCGCTGTTATTTCCAGCCCACGCGTACTCCATTTGTAGCAAATTTGTGGCGCTTCAGCGGCTACAACCGAGACGAGTGCCCATTTTCTACACCACCAATTGCCAAGGATCCGAGACTGAGGGGTCCCCGGCGAGTTCGCAGCAGTGTTCCGTGGCAATGCGTGACGTCATCTGGGGAAATGTGCCTACTTTGGAGCACCTGGAGCTATATTCTAATAGCATGCATATTCGTCCATGAGCGGATACAGAGGAGCCGATGCACTATCCCGATTTCAAGCGCATGTTTTCTGCGCGTTTGTGTAGGCAGCGATGATCAGCATTATGGCATCAGCGCACAGACCGTGTGGGCATCCTGGACCTGGACTTCCAGCCTTCCAGGTGGCTTGCACAGCGCAGAGCTGTGCACAGAAGCAGGTAGGTAGCCGCATTAGCATCGGCACTGCTCTACAAGGCTGGAGATCTCTTCTCGGTCCAGGGGGAGGAGTCCTGGATGCGTTAAATCTGGTACGGCCATACAAGCCCTATATAAAGTCTACGAGAGACCACAAATCCAGGGGTCCTGACCCCCCAACTCCCCCAGGACCTCCACCCATGCTGCTGTAGCGTGTGCAGATAAAATCACGAGGCCACCTATTTGGATTTGTATTGGTGCTGCACTGTTTCATGTGCAGATCCCAAATATTAAATGCGCGAGGTCCTTGTTTTGAGCTTATTTCTGTAACAATCAGTTAATCTGTAAAAAATTGACTCCATCGGCTTGTAAAATATCGAAGGAAAAGTATCATTTGTATCTGACTTTTGACAGCAACTGGCAGAACATTTAATTATTTGTAGAAGCTACCTCCATTCTCATAATAGCATCTGTAATTTCGGAAGAATTTGGACGACACTCGACATAAAATCGAATGCAGACGGCCCAGCCGGGCCCTCTTCGGACGAGGGCGTAGTTTGTAGGAACTGCCGCCTTTTTGCGGAAAATTTGGTCATGTATCAAAACAGCATACCGCATTTATGAGAATGCAAATGCAGCTATTTTCATAACAACTTTCGAAAACTCTCCCCAACTCAGCTCGTGAAAACTTATAACGAGCCTGAATTTCGGGAGGGACCCGTCAGGACGTCAGCTGCCCAAACCGTGGCCACGCTTATCGAACAATTGTTCCAGCACGACTGGTGATATCTGACGCATTGATAGGACACCATTGAAACATTGGCATGAGGTTTCCGGGTCACTCGGGGTCACCTGAGGTCACTGGCTCATGTTACATGCACACGAGGTCAAGTGCCGCCTAACCAAATATATTACAGCCTGGAAGCTAAGTTAGGACCCAGTCTTTACCAGGCTGATGTTCCTAGATCTGCCGAGGCAATGAAGGTAGCTGAGAACTGGTGCGAGCCTTTGAAAATAACCATATGTTTCCTTCGCCTGATATGACTCAGACTTGAAGTTTACATTTGAAGCTCAGCTTAATTCATATTTCCCGTGTTAAATTTTCAAATACATAACTTGTTTTCTGAAATTCCGAAAACATCATGGAACGGTGTCGAATC
The DNA here is from genome assembly GCA_034440635.1 of Lepas anatifera. NCBI lineage: Eukaryota > Metazoa > Arthropoda > Thecostraca > Lepadidae > Lepas > Lepas anatifera. The sequence goes on along the minus strand of JAOTON010000961.1, from coordinate 1,366,415 downwards.
AACTGCCCCGGTAGAACAAGGTATAACACGTGCACTTGAGGGGCCTCGGGGGGCACCCATTTTTCCAAGGTGGCCGGAGAATTATTCGCAGCCGAAAAAAATAACTGGGCTTAGCCTGAAAAAAATGCATGATTTTGTAGATTGGTGATACATTTTCACAATCTTTCAATTATTTGTTTACTTAGGCTTTCAAAGCCAAATCTATCTTTTAAACTCGCCACCATTGGGCGGTCGCACCAGCTTCGCCCGCGTTGGAAACGTACTGGTGACGTGATAACGCCATATAAGCGATATAATATGTTAAGGTCACCCAAATGAAGATAAATTATAAGTCCACACGTCGCAGGTCAAGGTTATACCATAATTTTAAGGTAATTGGCCCGAGTGCTTCCGGTCAAATCACGTTACCCAGTTAAGGTCAAAAGCCATCGGTAAAGGTCAACCCCCATTTCGTGCCCAACGCTGCTGTAGTCAGTGGCGTAGCCAGGATTTCGCTCAGGGGAGGGGGCCGCCCCGAAAAGGGCCCCTGGGAAAGCGCCAAAAGGGCCCTGATGGGTAAAAAGCGCCCTGCTTGTTACAGAATCGTGTCCTCAGGGGGCCCTCAGGGGGCCCTGAGGACAGGGGAGGGCCCCTGGGGCCTGCCTGCCGCCCCCTTGGCTACGCTCCTGGCTATAGTGCTAGTTTTGATGTAGATTATAGGGAATATATAGTATTGTGACATCATAGGTGAATGGCATGGTATGGCCTGGACCCAAAAATTTCAGTAAATTGTTGGACATATTTGTCTATGACCTAGGTCCACTTTCATTATATTACCAACTTGTTGCCGGATAATCACAGAATTTCCCAATAAGTCCACAGCTCGGCCAACATTTGACCTTTATGACCTCGTTTGACCCCGCAAATATTGACGTAAGTGTATGGAAGTTGGCTATGATGGAGATCAACACAGCGACCACACACACCGAAACGGAAATTTTTTAGTCTCTTGTTTTATTAGATCTCAGCAGGGACCCAGCAGGGCCCCGCCTCCTTCGTGTGCGCGTTAGTGCCAGACCCATCTCCAGTGAGGGTGACAGACGGCCAGACCGGCTCTTTTGAGCCGGCTGATGCATTGGACAGGAAGTCTGTGGCGCCGGTATCCGGCACCGTGTCAGTCGACCGGCGGACTGAATCATCTCAACAAAGACCGATTTTCTGGAATATCTGGTCATTTAGGGACCTTGAATGCAAAATGTGATGCAACATCGAGTCAAGGTTATATCGTGGATTGAGATATCACGTATATTAGTACTTCGATGTTTCGATGTTTGTGATGACAAGGACCTTTGAATAGCCCAACATGTGTGGAATGGTCTGCTTTTTTCAATACATACATACATACTTAGCTTTTGCAGGTTGGCTCCAAGAGCTTTTTCTTCTTGCTGAAGCCTGGCTGGGTCCCAATAGTTAACAGGCGCAGTACAAGGGGTCCTCAAGTGGCTCCTACTTATTTTTCCAAGGTGGCCGGAGAACAGTTCGTGAACCGTCAGTACATTTCCCATTTTCTCCATACATTTCTAATGGAGGGATCATGACCCGTAACTGACTCTATGTAGTCAACATTAGAAATATTTTTACTACAACCTGTGGTACTCGGTGTGTCTATGTGATATGGATTTCACATCAGCAGATTAAACCTATTCTCACTGGTACCACTTTAAAACATTTCTGCGGGGGAAGTTACTTGACCCGGCCTGGTGACCTGACCCGAGATGACCCACTCCTGAAATTTAGATAACAGCTGGAAAATTTATTTAAGATTATAAATTTTTAAATGTATAAAGTATGGTGGCACCATCCACACCAACGTTTTCTGGCACCGTCGAAAAAAGCTTTAGGGAGTATTAAAACATCTCTTCCCCAACTAGGCGATGGCTAAGAGCCGATCAAGCCTGCAGCGCTTTCACAAACAAGGGTGCAGTGTAAATCAATTGTCGAGACCAGCACTGCCCAGTTTTCTGACATTTCCTCCGTGGGGAACGGCCGAGGAGAAGGCTTGAGGTTGGCATTCACGGACCTCCCACGCGGAACCATGATGCCTTCGCCAACTGCATCACGGTGGATAGATGAATCGCAAAAGGATAAGTTAGTTATGATGTCCTCTAACTTGTGAAATGAGATGCCCTGGTTCCTAGGGCAGGGATCCGCTAGTCTGGACACTAGTATGTTTACCCTGCAACAAAGTAAATGGCTGCTGTCCTCAGGTGGATACAATAAAAAGCTCATTTAGGAATGCGTATTTGTAGTTCTGTTTTCCTCTGTACTCGGCGCGTCTGAAACAAATTCGAAACGAACTTTTCTTTCCAGCCTTGCAGTTGCCACTTTTGCCGTTCTAATTACGGCGGGGCGTGAATTTTACACCGTGAAAGGAGAACAGCCGACGAGTAGGTAATATGTCTTCGCAGTCAGCCTCGGTGATGAAAGCTCAACCAAGCCAAACTTATAACAAGGCGGAGCCTTCTGGAGGCATAAATGCGGTGTCGCTACCGACTCAGCAGAACTGGGAGGCTGACTCAACGCTTTGTTCGTTGGTGCACCTTCCAACGTGTGAACTTTTCATTCATTTTTGACAGTACATAGCTCTGCTGAGCCAACTAGAATAGCCAGGTTTGTGTGGCAGTTAAGCTAAAGAAAACGGAGAGGATAATTTTAGACAGCAATTATGTTAACACGCGCCCCGCTGGTGTCCCTGGCATGACGCACCCCGCTGGGGGCGTTTTTCGCCCCCTCCCTCCGTATCTCATTCCCCACGAAAGATAAAGGAAAATTACGGGCGGCGTTCGAAAGTTCTTGACAAGACGAAAAGATTTTATCAGTAAAATGTTTATGTCAGGTCAATATTGACGTCAGCATAGGTCAAAGAAGGTCCCATAGGCTTACAACAGAGCAGTGTTCGTTTCTCTCTCTAGATCTGCCCTCAGGGAAGCTAGAGCAAATCTTTATGCATCATTGAATTCCTCTCATCGCGGTGAATCGAATCATGTATGAAATGACCTTGCTAGGTCAAATAGTGAAAATAACCTGACCGCGAGCTAGGTCAGGGTTACAGAGTGACCTGGTATGGTCATGCTGCATATCAATCGACTCCCCGTGACAATATAAGCACAATGCAAGCAAAATGGGAGCTTTATCTCAATTCAGTGTGAAATTATTGGCAAAACAATCACTCTATGCTCCCGTGACCTGACATGACCTTTGAGAGGTCAGATGCTCAAACATTTAACTTGATGGTCAAGATCGTGGTAAGAATACACGGATTGAGGATTTTCAGCTTTATTTATCCAGTGTTTACTGAAAACGAGCCCATTCTGCTTTTCACCATAGACTTACAATGGGGTGACCAAAAAATTGACCCCACCTTAGGTCAAAAATATCAAAATTCCGAGATGTCAGATTTTTAGACCCTAATGACCTTATCATATTGTGGAAATTTCAAATGATCCGTTCGCTGATGTTCCCTGGGCGCCGCTTCAAACTCGAGATTTTAGGTTTTGAGGTCGGGACACTTGACCTTAAATAGCTCCTTGCGCTGACATGACCTTAACTGAAAAATCTGGTCAGATGTGTAAAATTGATCAGGAATAAGGTACTGTAAGTTTCGTTGTTCTGCGTCGCTTCGTTTTTGCGCTATCTGGGGAAAACCAGGAGGGGGTGAATTTCGCCCCCTCCCAGTGGGGCGCGTGTTAATTTCTATGTCTTCGGGGATATGCGTGAAAGCCCCAGGCAAGCATTTTTGTGTAATTTTAAAATGTGTTTCAAAATTTTTATCCCGCAAATACAGAAATACAGCCCATTTCCTGTTTCCCCATGTATTTTCAATGGAGAGGTCATGATCCTTACCTGACCCTAGGTCATCGATATGAAAAATCCGGAATATACGTTGTAGAACTCGGTGGGCCCATTACGTTCCATGAGTCTCAATTTGGTGGATTCGTTCATTTCTTACTTATGCCACCTTAACACGTGCATTGACTGGGGGCGGCTAACCACCACCCTCGGGTTTTTTGGGGACAGCATAAAAACGGCGGCGCGTAGCGCCGCCGTACTTAGAATGCCTTTTCTCTCATCATTTTTACAACTTTTGTGCCGCCCCGGTAGCTCAGTTGGTAGAGGGTTGGGCTCCGGCCCGCTGCTCAGAAGCATGCAGTGGCAGTGCATGTCCAGGCTTGGGATCGGCTCCCCTGAGACGCTCCGGCGCTCAATAGTTTACCCGACGTACAGGTCGACTGGCAACTGACTGGTGAGAGGGTGACCTGAGCGGGGCGGCCGTCCCCGTGTTTCGTGGGACGTTAAGCTTTGGCTTCTAAATTAACCCTTCATTGTGGGATTTTCTCGTTCGGGTGGTGGGGTCGGGGTCTCCGTGACAAGTCCTCTGGTGACTTTAGTGAGACTCCGACTCCAGCAGTCGAACTGAGAACAACTTGGACAAAATGTATTAAAAAATTTAAGGTCATGTCTTCTCAGGTCAGGTCACCAGTACAGGTCAAGTGACCTGACCTCAAAAAAGTTTAACGTAGCATAAGTCGAAACAGGATGAACTTATCCAATTGGGCCCACCGAGTTCTCTGAAAAATTTTCCGGTATTTTTATATAGATAACCTAAGGTCAGGTACGAACCATGACCTCTCCATTGGAAATACATGGGAAAATGGTTTTAACACGCGCATTGACGGGGGTCTGAGCCACCTTCGCATTGACGGGGGGGGCGGGTACCCGCCCCCCTAAGATCTCGAGAACCACGGTAGGTAGCGAAAAACGGTAAACGGCGTTGGGCTGCCCATCCACTTCTCCATCAAAAACATTTGAACCATTTTTTTTGTCAGGTCACATTTAAGGTCACGAGAGGTCAAAACATGCCCGTCATAGGGATAACATGTAAATTCAGTTTTTCGGCCATTACATCTGAACAAGTAAAGATAGAGCAAAACGACTTAAACTATATGAATCCTCTTAGCAAGCCGAATCGAATGATATATAATTTGACCTTGCTAGGTCAAATCAAGGATTTGACCTAACCTGAGGTCAGGTCAGGGTCAAATTATATAAAATGCATATCATTAGAACCGCAAAGCCCAGGCGAGTCTAATGCAGCTAAAATAAATGCTCTATCACCATCCGTTACTGAGTTATTCCGTAAAAACCATTTTTCCCATGTATTTCCAATGGAGAGGTCCTCGTACCTGACCTTAGGTCATCGATATCAAAAATACCGGAACATATTTTAGAGAACTCGGTAAGGCCATTATGTGATATGAGTTTCAATCGGATAAGTTCACCCTGCTCCGACTTATGCTATCTTAAACTTTTTTTTGAGGTCGGGTCACTTGACCTGTACTGGTGACCTGACCTGAGATGACCTAACCTTAAAATTTTCACAGAAGTTGTAAAAATGATGAGGGAAAAGGTATACCAAGTACGGCGGCGCTACGCGCCGCCGTTTTTCTGCTATCTCCGAAAAACCCGAGGGGGGCGGGTACCCGCCCCCCGTCAATGCGCGTGTTAACTGAATAACTTAGTAACGGATGGTGATAGAGCGTTTATTTTAGCAGGGGTCTAAAAACTTGCCGATCTACCTACGCCGTCGGCGACCCTATCATCTTTTAGTTGGCGACCCAGCAACCGTCTCAAACTCTGATTCCATCTGTTTTCCCATGATTTTAGCTTTCACCATCCGCTCCTGCTTCTAAATATGCTTACCCTCTCCACTGTCTCCACGCGTCATCGTAATACACCCAGTGCCCATAAAAATCTATTGGATGAAGTCTGCCAGTTCCTTTAGCCAAGAATGGGCAGAATCTACTTCAACAAAGAGCCAAGTTAGCCTTCGTTTCCCGGCTTGTTTGGCGTTTCTGAAAGACAGCTTGGCTACAACGGGGCATCTTTGGCCGATTACATCTGGCATCATCACCGCCCTTAGTTGCTGCTAGTCTTTGCTAGTTATGTTTCTTCTTATTACAATTTTGGGTTCCAATTTTATGAAAAGCGACTGAAATTACCTGGTACCTTAGCTAATGCCATCTCCTTATACCGTATCTATGTATTATTTTTAAGTTCAAACTAGAATGTACTAAAATCCGTCACGAGTCGGTACCAAGTCGGTGATTTTCATTTTTTTCAATAGGCGACCAATGGGAGACCGAGTCGGCCGAAACCGCCGACTTGCGTGGTTGCCTGGTCGCAGGTGGTCGCCCTGGTACATTTTCGGTGTGTGCGGCCGTCAGAACGAGCGCGGCGTGGGCTGCCGCTAATATTTTTGTATTCTTGTTGGTGGGCGCCGTTTTTGACGACTGGTGTTCAATTTGTTAAATCCAAGGGGTTAAATCAAGATGTGCGTTTATCATAGACGGTCCGTGCAATCTAGGTGGGTTTTGGAGTCTACTTGCAATGATGTTTCCTTGTTGTGCTTTACCGCGAAAAGTCTCAGAAGGAAAAAAACTTGAATACCAGTGGTGCATGTTTAAACTCTTTCCAACCACAATCACACTGAAATGTCATCGTAAACATTGTTCTATAGTCACACATTCCCAAGGGCGTGGATATTATGAACGATTTTTGTGATGCCTAATTATGAGACTATCCATTACAAGTATACTATTTTTGATACCACCATGTTCTTGCCTTATAGCTGGACATATAACTGGGTTACCAAGTAGGCCTGTTATTTAACGATTTTAAAGTCCCTGAAATGAGAAATAGGAAAATTTTTTAGGATGCTCTTAGTAGGCACAGAAATTAACATGAGCTTCCATTTGGGGTGCCACAGCAGTGACAGGTCCAAGGGATCCCTGAACTCGAGTTCAGGACCCCGTAAGTTTGAAAGGATTCAGGGCAGCCTGAAGAAAAGGGTACCCCAAAACTGATTAAACCAGATCTGCGAGGCAGAAAATACCTTGCTACTGCCCCCACCACTAGAATACAAATGATGGGGCTACAGATGGAGCTTTGAAGTTTAGAAGTTGTGTAAAATGGCATTAAAGGTGCTGAAAACAGGTTTTGTTATGCTAGGTTGGCTCACATCATGTTCTGTATGGCCATATGTCTTGGTCTGTATATATTATTATCTCAAGTGGCAATATAAATCAAATATTTAAAAACTTTTTTGTTGTTTTTCTAGATATCTATTAATTGATTTTGTATATGACTAGTGTTTTATTTACACAGATGCACCAAGACATGTGAATGATCATAATAAACATGTTGAGCTTCAATATTTGAAGCAGGGTATAAAGTATGATTTCCTGTTTCTGTTTGAAAGATAAATGCCCTCTAAAATTTGAAGAACAGAAATAAGCCAGGTAGAAAGACGAAAAGTTTGTTTCATGGCCCAAAATTTTGCTCTGGAAAATGGTCTCAAGCATTCCCATAATTGGGAATGGGTGTTCCCATCTATGGGTCAAGCATTCCCATTTATGGCACTGTTACCATTTTGAAGTCACACCAATTACAGTTTTCTCCCACTGATTGATGACGATAGCCACCCTTTTGGGTAAAGTGTGCCCTTTTGGTTGACAGGATGCAATCTCAGAGGGCTGCCCCCTACTAAAATCCTAGATCCATCATTTTGCATTGGTACCCCATAAGGGATATAAATGTGCATTCCTGCACAGCACAAAGATGTGAGAAACCATTTCCAATTTGCCAGAAGACTTCACTGCAAGGACAATGGTCCAATCCAAGTCTGCCAAACATAGAATAAGCTGTGTCTTTTGCACAGATGGATGCACACTGGGTGATCAGGGTGTGTGTGTATGTTTTTTAACTGATTGATTATATGCATCCAAGTTTCTGATAATATCTTGTATTTTTGTCACAAGAAAGTTGACTCGTTTTGTTTTCTCTAGCATGGATGAACTATGGAAGCACTGCCACAGAGGTACAGTAGAAATATCACAGATTGTGTCCACCACAAAAGAACAGGTTGCTGAAATGCAAACTGTTCTTCTCAGTACCCAATCCTGGTCCAAATGGGTCATCAGCAACTATTCTGGAAACTTTTTCAGTCCTGATTATTAATGCTAAAATGCATCAATTAAGAGCTTTGGAAATAGTTATCATGGGAATGATGTCATGCAAAGAAAATAAGGTTATTCCCAAGAGACAGCATTGCTATTGCTTTGAGTAGAACCATGTTCAACAATGGAGCAAAAATTGGGCCTCATCTTAGCAATGGTTGATATTTTCCACTGTACTTCTGAGGAAATGTTGCCAATGAATAATGTTTGAATTATTTATTTGAAATGTTACATGAATTTATCTGATTTGTGGCGCCTCAAGGTGAAGAATGACAAGTATTTCATGACGCATGTATGTACATGAAAAATGTTTTTTCTCTAGTTAAATGAAACATCAGAACTGTTCCTGAGGCTCTTTTTAAGGTGCTGCAAACCCTTTTATTTGTCTCCAAGATAAGGCCTAACAATTTTTCACATGGATGGACACAAAATAAAACCATTATTGATGAGAGAACAACAATGGTGAATCAATCATGGTTGTATCTTGCTTGGTATAGAAGTAATGGGCGAAAATTTTAATGCCCAGGGGTGCTGCCACGGAATTTTTACAGGGGAACGGACCCGGGCTGGTGCTGGCCGGGGCAGGGGAATTGTGAGCATATTTGGTACCTGACAGCATTATTGACGATTAACCGAAAATTTTGGGGAGATGTCCCCCCTGGTTGGCCAACAGGGGGATGCGTAGGTACCCCGTCCCACAGCTTTCGGCGCCCATTTGATTGCCCTTGTGTACGGACAGCGTATCATCTTTGACCTCGATTGACCTCCAAACAGACTTAACCTAAGCTCAGTGGGCACTATCGATACGTATTCATGACTGCGTAGTGCGTATAAATGACTGATCACTTTCCAACATTGGCTTTTAGGTCCGACATATCACGCTGAAAGCGAGCGTTCTTCCTATTATAACTTGAAGCTACGTGATAACATCTCCAATATTCAGTGTCCTGTTGCGCCCCTAGCCTTTGACCTGATATGAAAATGGATGTTGCCTTAGTGAAAGAGCTGGTCGGGCTCTGTCGAATAGCGTTGAGAAAGTGGTTCCGGCTATTTTGCGTACGGAGATAAGCAAGGTTTTATAGAGCACTGCATTTGATACATTTTGACGTATATGAATTTTTCCCCTCTGGTGACCACAGTATTGACCTTACGCAAAAATTCCAGGAGTAACGCCGATTGCATTTCCGGTGACCTTTCGATCGCTTTTTCCGCTTCTTTCTTTGTTTCCGAGATCGAGGGTGTCATTTTTAACACCCTCCCACCAGGGGGGTTCATAGGTGATTCATGCTGGTCACCGGGGCTAGGGTTAAGGGCCAGCATGTATAGTTTTGTTGCTTTCAGATCATAACTTTGACTTTAATACTGAATTATAATCTCATGAAATCACTTAGGTAATGACTTGATTCTGGCTTAGGTCATCGATATCGAGAAACTCGATCTATATTTTATAGGTTTTTTTATATCTATATCTTATTGGAACCATCCCCCTTGCACTCGCCAGTGCTTCCCTATAGCCATATTTATACCACTTTTAAGACCGATTTTGTAATACATGTAGCATTAGGTTCGGCGACCATCGAAGAAGCTTGGATTTTAGTCGGCGACCACAAGCTCACTTTTTAGACCCTTGTATTTTAGCTGTATTAGATTCGCCTTGTCTTTGCAGTTCTAATGATATGCATTTTATCTAATTTGACCTTGATCTGACCTCAGGTCAGGTCAAATCCTTGATTTGACCTAGCAAGGTCATATTATATATCATTGGATTCGGCTTGTTGCGAAGACTCATAAGTTTAAAATCGTTTTGCTCTATGTCTACTTGTTCAGATGCAATGACCGAAAACCTTCCCATTTACCTTTTACTCCTATGGTGGCATGTTTGACCTCTAGTGACCTTAAACATGACTTGATTCAAATATTTTTGATGGGGAAGTGGATGGGCTACCCAACGCCGTTTACTGTTTTGCGCTACCTGGCGTGGTTCTCGAGATCTTAGAGGGGGGCGAGTACCCGTCCCCCTCGTCAAAGAGAAGGTTGCTCAGACCCCCGTCAATGCGAGTGTTTAAAATTTATGGAGGTAAGGTCACTTGACCTGCACTGGTGACCTGACCTGAAATGACCCAACCTTAAAATCTTGGGGAAAGTTGCGGAATTGATCAAGGATAAGGTGTGACAAGTGCGGTGGCGCTTCGCGTCGCTGTTTTTTCGTGCTGCCGGAAAAACCCGAGGGGGTGTTCAAACATCCCCCCACTGGGGCGGGGGCCAATTCTTGGGTCCCCTTACTAGCTTTCGGGACCCCTGAGATTAGGTTCCCTTTGATCAAAAGTTATGGGCGCCGGATGATAGCTTGCGGTTCCCGAGATTAGTTCTCACGGGCCTCTGAGATCGACTTTCGGGGGTTCCATGAGAGCGACTCTCGAGGGACCCCGTAGACAGACTCTCGGGGAGCTCCTGAGATTGACTCTCGGGGTCCCTGAGACTAACTCTCGGGGACCCCACAGATCAAATCTCGGGGCCCCTGAGATTGAATCTCTGGGCCCCTGAGACCGACTGTCGGGGCCTTTGAGACCAACTCTCGGAGGCCCCTAAGACCAATTCTCGGGGCCCTCTGAGACCAACTCTCTGGGTGGGGGCCCTGATAACGACTCGAGGCCCCTAATGAACGAATCTCGGGGCCCCTGGGACTTAAACTTAATCTGGGGCCCTGATCAGAGAATCCTTTGCAGTGCATAAGATAAGCCCAAGGGGTGTTCTGCATACCCCAGGACCCCCTTGCAATGCCATTGTCGGTGTTTGACGTCAATGAACAGCCGCTAAGTTGTGCAGCAGTATGAAGGATTTCTGAGGTATTTTTACGTATGCAAAGGCTCTTGAATTACCTGGCATATATGGACGAAGACGCCACAACGATGCCAGAAAGTTATCCTCCTCGGTCGACATTGACAACAAATGTTCCTCGCGGCAGGCGGCGGCGAAGGTAACAAACAACCGTGTAAAGACATTGTGGAATGCGTGGAAATTAAATAACGGTACCCTCCGGCGACCGCCTATGCTCGCAAACATAAACCAGCTACTAGCATTCAGAGTTTTCTAGAACTTTAAGAAGTGTAATTTTACTAAAAACTAGTCTTTTTTAATTCATTTATTGCTATAATTGTGACTGATAATTTATAATTATTCGTAAAAACTCAATACATAATTTATTTGAAAGCAAGATTGTATGTATTAGGGGTGCTCAGTCTAAGAGGGAGGCAACTCGCGCATGCGCAGTGGACAGTGACTGTGCCCTGCGGGTGCATTTCGCAAAGACGCAGTTTTATAGCCCAGGGATTCCTGGAATTTGCTTGCATTGTATCTTTTATTCAATATTTTTTAAGAAACCTTAATCGATATCAAACGTGCATGAATGGCAATAAAATAGATCAAGAAATGTTTTATGTGGTTGATTGGCCATTGTTCCAGTTTTATGAACCAAACTCGCTCATTTCTCAGGGTAAAGGTGCCACTTCAAAAACATGTGCAATCCAAGGTGAGGTATCCGCCGACGGGGCGCTTGTGTCGCACCTGGGGGCCGAGAGGGCGCTGGCGTAACACCGCACTGCAGTGGGGGCACTACGGTCGTGCCTCACTGCTATTGGTGCGGGTGCGTCGACGCAAACGTCGGGGGAGAGGGTAGGGACGAATCTCAGAGAGGCGATGATCCGATCTGATGGTAGTTTTCGATGGTCTCCAAACTTTGGTATAAGAAGTCAAAATCCGAGCATCGGCGGATCTGGGCGGGCAATGGGGCCAATGCCACTACATAGATACATAGGGTAGAAACTTGGAAAGCCATGCGAATTTGAAAAAAATATCATCACTTTTCATTTATAAGATCACACTTTTCACCCTCACTTGCCCCCCCGTCAAGAGCATTATCCACTCAGGAATAGACGTCACGCCCCACCCCGCCGCACTCGCTAGAATCGCGGGTCAAATATCCCCCTCCCTCTAAAAAGCTCGAGTCCTGGATCCACCTACAACCGGCGGAGCAATATGTTTGAAGATGTGAGGCACCCCACAAACCCTCACCCTATAACTTGAATAACGGCCAAAACGCAGTGTTTACAACATTATATTATCAACAGTACATGTGTGTTCATAACGATAGTTTTGCACTTATCGGCGTGCCAGCAACGATCAGCAACCCGGTCCTGAGACCGGCCCTGTCGCCCCCTTTATGAACCCATGTGAGCTTTTCCCCGTCCATTTTACTCACCATACGTCAAAGACAGGAGCATATAATTTAATCAATACATTTTTCTGATTACGTCACCTGTTTACGCTTGAACACCCAAATTAATTCGCCTGTAAATCACCGTGGTATTTCTTCTTTCGAACCGATATATATTAAAAAAACTTAACTCAGAGACAAGACGCACTCGGGAAACATCTGTCTTTTGAATGTTGGTTCAAGCTGCCCTGCGTCGTCTGCGAGGGTAGCAGCTTTTGACTCATATTAACTGGTTTATACCTGCTCTCTATCACTTTCTCACTTTATTTGATGATGGCTCACGACGGACCTGTATGGCAGAGCATGTCATGGATAGGAAATGATAAGGGATATACTGTCTAACCAGATCCATGGAACGATGGAATCAGAATGACCCTGGTTGCTTTCGAATTCGGCTATATGTATGAGTCGTCCTTTCTTTCGTCGATTCAATAGAATTATTCACTTTTTTCGTTTGAGAATAGGACTTAGGTAGATTAGTAATCGTGGTTTTCAAATGGATTTGTTTCGAATTTTCCCCGACAACTTCGGGTATGAAATGAATGGTATGATTTGATATGAATTTTCTCGGCAATGACTAACTCTACCGCACGGAACGCTACACACAATCAAGCGATAAAATGCTGCTTGCAAAACACACGTAAGAGGAGGAGGAGGCTCAATTTGACAAGGTCTTCATCGTGACGTCTTTGTTAGCTCCTAAACAGTTACCGCCCGTCAGGATGGATTACATAGAGGTCAGTTCCCAAATGTCCATGCCAGCAACGCAGTCGCTCCACTCTTCACGTGTCCTGGCGCTGCCCTGGATGCTGGTAAAAATGAATAGCAAAAGCTGCTGCATGATACATGTACCCGCAAAAACCACTGCGTCGTCGGCTCCGTGCCTTCCTGCCACAAAAATACACATATTTTTCCGGAAGAGTTCATCTGCAGAACCGATAATCTGCTAAGTAACAGCACCGAATTCCACAAGAATAGTAAATGTACTTTTGCCGATTTCTTGCGCTTAACCTCTATGACGCAACGCGGCTTGGTGCTCTGATTCTATCGCAACCGCAGGATTCGAGTCAAATTCCCGATGACTCATTCAAACTTTCGCAAAGTTTCGCTCTGCTGGCCACCACCGTCACCAGCTGGCGCAGCACCCGTGAAGAGACGCTCACGCTTTCCAGGGTCGATACTATCCTCCTGGAGACGAACCTCCCCGCCACCTTCCACTCTGGAGAGCAAGCGCCGGCGTCCACTTCAACTTTGATGTAGGCCAGAGGACGTAACGACGTAACGCCCTCGAATCTGTCCGGAACACCGCAGAGGAGGCACACCTAATGTCACTCCCACCACGAATTACGAATAAGTGTGGTTAGATGATTCTCCATGAAGGTCGGAGTCTTACGAGGAGATGGTGGTGCCCCGAGCACGTTTCAAAACGGCGATGGACGTGAACTGAAGGCAGTGGCCGGCCAGATCTGCTCAAGCAGCCGAGCCGAGCTCTCCGCCCCGCGCGCAGCCTTACAGGTAATCTGAAATTCGGCAGAAGTCACCTGCGTTGAGTCCATGGTTGCATGCGCCGGCCCTCTGGCTACGCTGAACCTGCTGGTGAGTGGCTCTGCCGCTTACGCCTTCGTCTGGAAGTGGAGCTCAAGCTGCTGCTGCTGCTGCCGACTATAGACAACAAGAAAATCTTCATACAATGAATCCCCGGACACTGCAGCAATTCCAGGAATGAACGAGCCGACATCCTGCCACGGATGTGTCTAGCCTGCCTCAGGAGCATGCGTGCGTCGATGAAGAGACCCTAGCCAAGGCTGTTTTGCACACTGCCATCTGGGATGAGACGATCAATGCAGTCAGAAGCTAGATGTTGTTTACTTCTCCAGCAAACTATTCCCGATGAAAAAGTCTGAAATAAAAGCAAAGAAATTCCTTTTATAAACAGCATCATACAAACCTCGAATAGTTTTCACCAGCTTCAGCCAAATATACATACAATTCACTTAGCCAAAGAAGATTATATTTTTGGCTCTTAATCTCAAACATATACTGCAAGCAAAAATATACCGATTTCTTAAGGAAAAGAGGTACCACAATAATTGAAAAAACACTTGCTGGGTTCTATTATTAAGTCCCAAGGCCCCACTAGAAGTATCCTCCAGTACCAACAGCTATCAATTAAAGCAAAATGGTTCAAACATAAAAATACATAAAAATTATATATATGCAGCAGAATAACTAATTGATGTGGCAGGCATTCTGGTAAACCATACAAGCATGGGTGCACAACAAAATGAAGATTTCAACTTACCCACGTGAACAGAAATTGTGGGTCTGTACCAGATATACAAGATCTAAAGGTTTAAACAAATCAAGTTGGTCCCTCATAATCAATAACTGAAAGAACAGTACAAAATGTTCACCTATTTACTCGATGAAGTACCTAGAAGATGAATGTACCTAAATTCATGCTTTATTGTACAATAAAGCATGAATACAGGTCTTTATTGTGAATCAAAACATAATGTAACTCACAACTTCCATTTGGCTTCTTGTTAAATAACTTATTTAATAAGTGGCTTATTCAAAATCTTACCTTGCTTGAATGCAAATACTGGGATTTTAGTATGTAACTTGATTGTGTAGAATTTCACTCAATACTCTGTGAGCAGCTAACTAACCTGCTCCACCCCTTTATTTACAGGAACATTCCGCATGGTATAAATCTGATATGACCTGAAAAGTGAAAATATCATAACATTAGCACATTCATGAGTACTTCTAGAAAATTCACAGTGGAAATAAATATTTTGTTTAAAATACAAGTACATTTCAGAAAACAATTGGCACATCTGACACAGTCTGACACAGTGAACAGAAAAAGGACAATTATATTTCTGACATCTGAAATAATATATTGACATTCAGATATGGCAATGTTTGACAACAGGCATAGGCAACAACAAAAATGCCTGACCTTCATTAGAATGTTATTTTATTTCATACTCTATATGAAGACATGTAGACAGAAACTATAAAAGCTATAATTAGGTATTCACTCACCTTATTCACTCACCTTATGAATACTATAAGAAGCCAGTAATAATACAAAAATAAATAATATGCTGAGTTATGTACGCAACCATGAGAATTTCCTTTTTCACTTACCATTATTATTATCCACTGTGCTCTGCAAATTTCTTCTTTACCGTGGGTAGTGTCCCTTCAATCACTGAAATACGAGCGCCATTCTCGCCGAGGTTTTCGAAAGCTCATCGCTATCTCGGCTAGCTAATTGACCCCGGTCACGCTCACCAGCGGCGCTAGTGTGCCCTCCAAGATGGCCGCGAAAGAGAGACTCCAAAAGGTAAACAACGTTAATGGGCCCCGGGAATAGCATGGTAAGCGGTGAATTATACGTGTTTTATGCTTGGTATGTGGCAGCGGCTTATAACCAACCACTGCGGAAGGCAGAGAAGAATGCAAATTCGAAAAGTTTTTGGTCCCAAGGAGCAAAGCTTGTAGTCAGCATCAGGTTGAAGTTTGCTGCCCCCCGCACTTCTTTGCCGGTGGCGACGCTTGTGTTTGGAAACGCATTTTCCATCGTACATTCAAACTGGAATTTCAGACGGCTTGAAACAAATAAAGGCGTATATCTACAGAATTATTTCAAGATGTCAGTTTTCCGGGCTAAAAGGAATGCAGCCACAGGCGGATCCAGGGGGACGGCAGTGGGCGCATGCCCCATAGGCAGATCCAGGGGGCAAAGGGGGTATGTGCCCACCACCATCGACCCTCGGCGCCCCCTGAAATGGCCACGCCCCCTGAAATTTCCCTTCCCACCACCATCCCCCTCCCAGGATACGAAAGTCGGCTCCCACCGATAGGGTTTCCCGGTTAAAAATGGTACGCCGCCCCCGGGAAGGTGCCCCTGATCGGCAATCCTGGATCCGCCTATGATGACGGCCCAAGGATTAAGGCTTACTCCTGCTAGAAGCAGGCTCAAGGGAGTGGAAGGAGGCATAAGCGGAACTGGAGATTGCCTCACAGCCAGTCTGCAAGTAAGGCAGCAGGCCAGACAAGTCGCACCAACCATCTAAAGTTCTCGCACCAC
This sequence comes from Lepas anatifera, assembly GCA_034440635.1. Lineage (NCBI taxonomy): Eukaryota > Metazoa > Arthropoda > Thecostraca > Lepadidae > Lepas > Lepas anatifera. The sequence continues at coordinate 1,349,983 of JAOTON010000961.1, read as the reverse complement.
CAGCCTCCAAAAATTCGCACCAATCTGCCACATACCAGGGGAAAAATGCACCCATTTCTACCCCTACAATGCAATGCTACCTCAATCATTAGTCAGTTAATTAAGGGCATTTTATAAGGCCCCTCCTGTGTCTTAATAGCCATTCAGCCATTATTTGTTTATTTTAAGTGTCACTAACCTTGCAAATTCGCACCAGGTTGATAAAATTCGCACCACTTGGTCCTGTCTCCAAGGGCACTCGCACCGACGAGATCTCGTCGAAAATGCCATACTTTGCACACTGGCCTCACAGCCGCTTACCAGGTGGATGTCAATGGAAGTCAGATGGCTGAAAATGTCTGCAACAGACAGCAGCATTTGAGCCTATCTTCTTCCCAATTCTCAGTTTCAACTTCCACTGCTTGGACAGCACCTTATCCTGAGGAAACTTGTGAAAGCTGAGACTGCGACACTTTCTTCGGAAGGATACCCACTGAGGAACGCAGCAGTTCTGATTGGATGTAATGGTTATCCGTCTCACTTTCATTTTCTTTGAACTTTCCAAGATTATAACAAACAAGAAAATAACGGCAGTCTTCAATATTCACGTCCACCCAACATGAACTCTTTTTCAGAGCAACGAGTTCACCACGACTGAAAATAAACGTTCAAAATCTATACCGCGTTCAACAATGCGCCGGATATGAAGCAGCCGCGCCAGACGTCAGTCCCTCTACTGGCGTTTTCAAAAAAAATCCGCCAGGTGCCAACACTTTCGATGACCGGGGCCAATTCGGAGCGATAGGCGTCTTTTGATGACGTCACATGCCCGGAGGGTACCGTTATTTAACTTCCACGGTGGAATGTCGCTCGTCACAAACTTATTATTTTATTCTTCTTTGAAGCTGGTCGGGGTCGGGGTATTTTTTATTCAAAACAGTCTGAGTGGATGGTGGTGGGTGGCTGTTGATGAGATAGACTTAAGTTTTCATGAGCAAAATACGATTAGGATGGGACTGCCGGCAGACTTGTTGAGTTGCGACTCAGAGCCGGAGTCGACTCTGAGTCGGCTCAAGTTTTCCTTGAATCAGAGTTGAGTCGACTCACTTCCAGATTTGGGTTAAGTCTGAGTTGACTCAAGTGCTCGACCAGTTGAGTTGAGTCAGAATCGGAGTCAGCCCCTGAGCTGTGAGTCAGGGAGTTGAGTCGACTCAACACTCTATTTTCTTAACGTGTGATCACATGACTGACACTTAAGAAATTTTCATGACTAATTTTTAAGACTTCATATTGCAATTTGCTAACAGTAGGTACCTACTTTATTATTTTCATATCCCCACTACACTCATCCTGGGATCAGTCATTAATAACAATAAGTTGTGTAAAATATACAGTTTCAAAACCACAAATAATTGCATTATTTTCCATTTAATGTTAGCAATAGCATGCAAAATCATACAGAAAAATGTGATTTGGAACACATTCAGACTTGTTTACTTTGAGGGTGCACACCAGACAAAGTCCTAAGCTGATAATCATGCAATAATTCACTTGGGAAGCCACATCTTTATTTTCTATTTTCTTGCCTTAGTTGACTGAAAAAACTAAGTAATATAAGCGCCAGAGCCAGATAGAGGATACCAAAAATCTTGTTTTGCACACAAGCATTGAAATGGGTCTAAACGGAAACTGATGGCCTCAAGCGGCTGTTTTTTTCAAAAGTACTTTCTTGATTGTGTCCATACACGTATGTTAACAGTAAAAATGCAGTACATAGTAAAACATACACTCCTAACACTAGGCAAAGAAAACTAGGCAGGGCGCGGCCACAGAATTTAAGCCATCATACGTTTATGAGGCAGGTACTCAACACACTCGGGTTAAAAATAAAAGACAATAAAAACGGAGTTGCTCTCACAGAGAGAGAGAGAGAGAGAGCGAGAGCGAGAGCGAGAGAGAGAGAGAGAGAGAGAGAGAGAGAGAGGGGGAGAGGGAGAGGGAGAGAGAGAGAGAGAGGAGTATGTTGCCAACAGCAGCGTTCAATGTATAAACACAGAGGCGACTCAGCATGAGTCCCACGGAAAACCGAGCACGGCTCCATTAATGTTAAATTCACATCAAAGAACAAATCGAATCACAGAAATATCTTAGCATGGATAATTCCAAGTCGAGATTGATGATTGAAACTTTGCATGGGACCTAGATCCTAGTATTTATTGTCAAAACATGATCTGGATCAGACTGCTTATGATTTCATTACGTTCTATTTCCCTGACACTGCGGCACAGTCTGTGCTGAAGTGCCGGGAAAATGGCATTTCACAACTCTAGGATGTGTACTTACTAATTGGCTTTCAGATATGTGTCATATTTTGACCACAGAAACTAAGTCTGTGCTCAGAGTTCCCAATAATAGGGACATTCCCAATCATAAGAATAGGTATATGGAACCACCTTTTCAAAAATAAAAACACTTTCTGGAAATGGAATCACCTGCTAAAAATCAAAATTCCTGCTAAAAATGGAAACTCTGCTCTGGTAGGTCTGGATAAAAGTTCTCTAATTTTTTTACTGCATATTTCTGTCATAACAATTATTGGAATAAGCATTCTGCAAAAAGTAAGCAAACAAGACTGAAACCCAATGGGAAAAGCTTTGAGAGCCCACCTTGCATGTCCATGAGCAGCACTTTAATTGCTTAAAATTGCTGCTCAAAATACATGTGCCAGGTCCATTGGCAGACACAGGGGGGGCATTCCGGCCATGGCCCCCAAAGCACTGGAAGGGGGCTAAACTGTCTTTTGGCCCCCCAAACGACGGATAAATTGTCGAAAAAGGTGTTTACACGTTTACACTAGGTCTTTAGAGCAAAAACATTTTCGCTCCCACCCCCCCCAGAGAGAGCGATCATGTACTTGGAGAGATAGGTTATACTAGGTTTGTCGATCACTGAAAAAAGGTGTTTACACTAGGTCTGTAGAGCAAAAAATATTCGCTACCCCCCAGGCAGAGAGGCAAACATGGGTTTGGCCCCCTCAAAACTCAGGTCTGCGTCCGCCCATGGCCAGGTCTCCAGGATGAGAATTGATGAAAAAATGTGTATGCATAAAAGTTGCCGGGTAGCAATAGCCAACATTAGCAAACCATCTAAAACCCTCTGCAGGGTATGGGGGGTACAGTTAGAGAGTGCTTGTGCTCAGCTTATGCTATTCTGCATGTGCAGGATGTTGTGGGCTTAAGCCCCCTTAAAGGCAGGGCTTGGCACTCTGCCTTAGCTTGAGCCTAGCTCGTCTGCCTTACCTCTCCAGTACCATATGGCCTCAGCAGTTGATGTTAAATCCCCCCACAGAAAACTTCCACTTTGTTCTCAAAACCAAACCAAAGGAAGGAAACAGAATGGAGGAAATGAAGCAGAGGACACAGAATGGAACAAAACTAAGCCAAGCATAGCCTAACGTTACCTAACATAACTTAACCTAACCCTACCTAACCTTGTTTTAATTCAGTGAGCTGGCCTGTGAGCGTGACGCCCATAACTTGTCAGTGGCATTTGCATTTGTACACATATATTTGATTACATCTGCGACCGCAGACGTTTCTAAGTAAAGGAAGAGAAAATAGATCAGAGCCAGGAAGGAAACACGAAACACATTGCACACATAAAGAGAAGACATTGGAATTTGGTTTGAATGGAGAAAAGGTATAAATGGAGTAAATAATTTGTCCGCACGGTCCGGAGTACGTGCACCGCGCGCTCCACGAGCGGGGGGGCGGCTCCGGCGCGACCCACTCCATAATCGACGGCGAGACCTGCGGTGGTGAGGGGGAGGGGCGAACTCCCAGCGGCGGCGGCGGCGAGCCCGATTTTCACCTTTGTCGCCGGAAGTTTTAACGTGCGACCTCATCAGGGAATCAAATCTGCTTGCTCTGCGTACTTACTTAATCTCTCAATTCGTAAACATGTTTACCCAACATTTCTCTCCAAGATCTACATTTTTTACAAGTCCTCTGAAATGTCTTTCAAAAATAGGAATGCATGTGGTGACAGTACTTGCATACTGTGATGCTATGGTGTTGCCGTTTTTCTAGGGCTTTTATCGGGAAATGCTGTGATTAGGCAGAAGGCAATGTCCCCAGAAGTGTTCTCTGAAATGTTAAGAGTAAAGGCTAGGCTGAGGTCTCAATTTCAGTGTCCTATGGCTTCTCAATATGAAAAATTCCTCATGGTAACACTATAACTTACATTGTCTGTCAGACAGAGACGAAATGCAGCTTATGCTAAGTTGTACAATGCGAGGTTGTTGAGAGTGATGGAACTCTCCCATTTACCTTTCCCAGGTCTAGTTTTTATTGAGAGCCTTTGGGTGGATTTATGATTTTGACATTGATCAATGCAACTTTCTAGAGCATATGATATATTTATCATTTTGGGCCCTGACCAATTTCGAAGTTTCAGCTTTAAAAGTCGACAAACAGCTGTGCCAGCTGTTGCAGGATGTTTTGCAGGATTGCATGCATGCAGTGTGTACCCCCTGTGGAACGGGTGCAGTAGCAGCTGTGGCTCATCGTAACGTTTAAGAATGATATCAAAGCTGCGGCCTCGGCAGCCGCCGGGGTGTACTACATTGCGCCGTCACAGGAAGCTGTGGTTCCTGCTTCTGACGCTAGGGGTGCTCGGGCGCCCACCTATCGAATCTCGAAAACGAGAAAGGCCCCCATAGATTGCCACTGTACTGATACAAAGTACTAACCAGTCTGCACGCTTAAACATTTGGCATACTTCTTTCGCGATTCTCCTAACAGAGCCTGGATGTAACGGGGGCAATTGGCGAATAGGGTGGCAGTTTCACATTTGATTACCACACTCAGCCGAGAACGATCACGCTAGTTAACTAAGTTTCGGCGGGGTTCGTGAGCTACACTCGCTAGTGGTGGGGCTGATGTGAGTCGACACATTATCACCCTAGTCACCTTCGGTGCGTCCTTGGCCCCTGCCGAACGCAATATGTGGTCTTTCCTGATCCCGCCCGCCACCTGCTCCTACTCGACTACCTGCTCACACATGTTTTGGGCGGTACAGGTGGCGCCCTCAGTTGTGCCTCGATCGGCATCCGTCGGTCTGTTATCTCTTATGTCTTCTATAAAGGGTGTGAGGCTGAAAAATCGGACATTTTCTCATGAAGTCTCGATTACACCTATTTCGGTAGGCTTGTGGTATGCGTCGTCACAGCATTTTTGAGGGCAGGGTGGGCCCTGGGCTGAGGATGATGGTGGGGAGGGGGAGGGGGGGTGAATTTTTAGCACATTGGCTGGCTGTGTGAAAACGCTACAGACTATATACTTCACCAACACCTAGTTTCACTCAGGTAAAGGGGAGATAATGCAAAAAATCCAGGTCTAGTACCAAGATTGGTGGGGACGTCCCCTGATTCGCGACATGGGAGGACGCATCCCCCATCCCCGCCTCCTGCTTTCAACGCCAATGTGTGAAGGGGCAGGTATGTTTTGCCTCAGCATCCATTAGGTACAATTAGAGTACAAGTCAGCACGGTGTCCGATCTAGCGGGTAGGTTTGGGGGGCAAAGCAAACCCAATAAACAAAAACACATGGGTGAAATTTTCAGCTTGTCTGGGTGTTGCTTGACAGACCACGCTAGGTAGCGGAATGTGCCGTACATTGTCCGTCCTTATCTGTTCCGAATATGGTTTGAGGTCACTCGAGTTCCAAGAGCAGACGGGCCTTATGAGATGAAGCAGAATCGTGTGTCTGTGCTTTTTTATTATGTGCATATTCTTGAGATGTTTTGCAGCAGACAAACCAATGAATATCTTCTTGACACCAGTCCTCTCCCAGCAGCTCCTGCAAAGCGGACGAAATGGAGGTGGAGGCCGACTCATCCCCTCAGCCGGCCAGAGCGCTGCCGGGCCAGTGGCGCCACCTGGAGCGCCTGCTGACCCGTCCCGGCCCTCTGGCGCACCCAGAGTTCCAGCCATCCAGCGAAACGCTCTCCCTTCTCACCGACACGATGCGCGTGCTGGTGGTGGGCGCCGGCGGTCTGGGCTGTGAGCTGCTAAAAAACCTGGCGCTGATGGGCTTCGGCAACATCGACGTCATCGACATGGACACAATTGACGTGTCCAACCTGAACCGTCAGTTTCTGTTCCGGCCGTCGGACGTGGGCCGGTCGAAGGCGCAGGTGGCGGCCGAGTTCATCCGCGCTCGCGTGCCCAGCTGCACGGTCACGCCGCACTACTGCAAGATCCAGGACTACGACGAGACCTTCTACTGGCAGTTCCACGTGGTGGTCTGCGGTCTCGACTCGATCCTGGCGCGCCGCTGGATCAACGGTGAGAGACGCCGAGTGGTGCTTCCGGGTGTGAGGTCTCTGTAGTGTAGCTCTTTTGCATCAACAGCTAAAAACGGAGATCTGCTGAGGAAGTGTGTAATAAACAGCACCTGCGTAACTTTGATGCATGTTTTGTAGCGATAAGGCAAATGTATGCAGTCATTCTGTGTGGCCGTCGGATCTTCTCTGTGAAAACGTGCTAGATACCGAGTGAGGGCTGTGGCGTGAGATATGAGTTGTTTGTGGATTCACTTACCCGATCGTGACATCGTGCGTCTGCTCCAGGCATGTTGGTATCGCTGCTCAAGTACGAGGATGATGGAAGTCTGGACCAGAGCTCTGTGGTCCCTCTGGTGGACGGCGGCACCGAGGGCTTCAAGGGCAACGCCAGGGTCATCCTGCCGGGCATGTCGGCCTGCGTGGAGTGCACCCTGGACTTGTTCCCCCGCAGGTACTCCGACGGAGAGCTCAGTTTAACTTCTTTCATTTGTGTTTGCCGTGAGACATGTGATGGTGCTTCTTTGGCTAGAGCAAAAATAAAGGCCTGTTGTATTGTATTTGTCCTAGTCGTCCTTATTACACAGGTCGATGGTATTTAAGTGTCAGTTTGAGGGTACCCTGGCTTCCGCCCACGACGTGGGAGACGCAGTGTCTCTGGTTGGAGCCGCCGCTGACTAACGTCCGACCACCAGACGTGACTTAACTTCTGACTGACGTTTGCTCTGCTGTGCTTTAACTTCTGACTGACGTCTGACTACCTGCCGTACTTTTAACTTCTGACTGACATCTGACCACCTGCCGTGCTTTAACTTCTGACTGACGTCCGACCACCAGCCGTGCTTTAACTTCTGACTGACGTTTTCTCTGCCATGCTTTAACTTCTGACTGACGTCTTACCACCAGACGTGCTTTAACTTCTGACTGACGTCTGACCACCTGCCGTGCTTTAACTTCTGACTGACGTCTGACCACCTGCTGTGCTTTAACTTCTGAATGACGTCTGACCACTAGCCTTGCTTTAACTTCTGACTGACGTCCGACCACTCTGCCATGCTCTAACTTCTGACTGACGTCTGACCACTCTGCCGTGCTTTAACTTCTGACTGACGTCGGACTACCTGCCGTGCTTTAACTTCTGACTGACGTCCGACCACCAGCCGTGCCTTAACTTCTGACTGACATCTGACTGCTCTGCCGTGCTTTAGCTTCTGACTGACGTCTGACCACCTGCCGTACTTTTAACTTCTGACTGACGTCTGACCACCTGCCGTGCTTTAACTTCTGACTGACGTCCGACCACCAGCCGTGCTTTAACTTCTGACTGACGTTTTCTCTGCCATGCTTTAACTTCTGACTGACGTCTTACCACCAGACGTGCTTTGACTTCTGACTGACGTCCGACCACCAGCCGTGCTTTAACTTCTGACTGACGTCTGACCACCTGCCGCGCTTTAACTTCTGACTGACGTCTGACCACCTGCCGTGCTTTAACTTCTGACTGACGTCTGACTGCTCTGCCGTGCTTTAGCTTCTGACTGACGTCTGACCACCTGCCATGCTTTAACTTCTGACTGACGTCCGACCACCGGCCGTGCTTTAACTTCTGACTGACGTCTGACCACCGGCCGTGCTTTAACTTCTGACTGACGTCTGACCACCTGCTGTGCTTTAACTTCTGACTGACGTCTGACCACTAGCCTTGCTTTAACTTCTGACTGACGTCCGACCACCAGCCGTGCTTTAACTTCTGACTGACGTCTGACCACCTGCCGCGCTTTAACTTCTGACTGACGTCTGACCACCTGCCGTGCTTTAACTTCTGACTGACGTCTGACTGCTCTGCCGTGCTTTAGCTTCTGACTGACGTCCGACCACCAGCCGTGCTTTAACTTCTGACTGACGTCCGACCACCGGCCGTGCTTTTAACTTCTGACTGACGTCTGACCACCTGCCGTGCTTTAGCTTCTGACTAACGTCCGACCACCAGCCGTGCTTTAACTTCTGACTGACGTCTGCTCTGCCGTGACTCTGCAGCCGCCGCCTCCGCCGGCAGGTCAACTTCCCGCTCTGCACGATCGCGCACACGCCGCGGCTGCCGGAGCATTGCGTGGAGTGGGTCCGCCTGCTGCTGTGGCAGAAGGAGAACCCCTGGGGCAAGGAGGTGGCCATCGACGGCGACGAGCCCAGCCACCTGGCCTGGATCCTGGAGCGGGCCCAGGAGCGCGCCCAGCAGTACGGCATCACTGGCGTCGACTACCGCCTCACTCAGGTACTGACGACGGCCGGCCGCCGCGTGAATGCTCTTACCGGATGTTCTGTTGTTTGGGTTTGGACTTAACCAAATGTATTGGTAGAGGAAACTGAATTTGAACAGAAAATGAATATTGCTATTTTTGGGTTCAGTTCAAGATTTGCTCCCCATCTCACCTTTGGTATTTGGCGCGGTGTCTGATTTCATCATTCCAGAAACGTTTTGAAGTCCCTGGATGACAAGAACAAAGGCTGATGGCGGTGACGATGCCAATTAAACTGTCAGATTTTGAGCCCTGGTGAACCAGCTCATCTATTTCTCTGATACCTATATTCCTATATGTTCCCATAAGGCCTGCTCCTCGAAATATGGATGCGACATCGATGGTGTTCATGATGCACGCTTTAATAGCCAAAGACTTGACATCGAAACGAATAAATCGAGCATTTCAATTGAAAGATGGATTTCAACTGATGGGAATATTATTTTGGGTTGTTCAGGGTGTACTTGGACTTACCAAGATCAAAATCTGTCAGGCATCTGTGCTAACCAGAACGAATAAAGAGAAATAATGTAAGATAGATCATCAGAAACAGCAGCTGCATCACCACATTCATTCAAAAGGCCACATAATTGTCCACCATAAGCCATCCAACCAAGAACCAGCCCTCAAACTTTCGACTTTCCTGTGTGTGTTCCCGCGGCTGGTTGGAATTTTAGAGAATTTCGATTGCGCGGTTCTTGGTAATGATCAAGCCATGCTGCGCGAACAATTTTTGTGTGCTTGGACATTTTTAAAACATGCGCGCTAAGCGTAAATTTGGTACTGGCGAATGTGAATGCGTATACATTTCTTCAATTACTAGGTTGACAGGTCAATATGTTTAAATATATCGGAAAAGCATAAATCAATAACTGGCTCTTTGGAACCTGGTGATAGCCTCTTCAAGTGGAAAACACTTAATTTTATTAATATGCATTTCTGGGCAAATAAGAGACTCGTGCAATGTTAGGCTTTTAACCATTGATTAATCATTTTCAATAAAATGCTCCCAAAACCGCTCTAGTCTGACATTGCACCAAGGTACCACATTTTATTTAAGCCAGGCACCGAAAATGAAACCAAAAATACCCTTCTCTGCTCTATATTTACGATTATCTCCTCTTTTTTAAATCGTCGTGTGTAGTCACGTTTTTTAACTAGAATGTAACATTGAGTTTTCTGTCTTCCAGTTATAACTTCAAAGTCTAAATCAATCTGAAAGTCTTGGCGTTGTCGATCTGTACGCTGTAGTCCTCCCTTCTCTGTCAGGACCGTGGTCCCTTGATAAAGCTAAAAATGCGCATATGCTCGGTATGAAAGTCCGGGGAGAACTCGCGAACCCGAGATAGGATGCGGAAACATGTGTGCATTCCAAAGTGTCGTCCGTGCCAGTGCACGGCGTGCTGGAACACTGACCAGAGTGACCGCTGGACCCAGGAGGGCATAGACCTTCGTCGGATCTCAATCGGCTCCTGACGCTGATCCGCCTCCAGTACCGGACGTCATATTTGATAGTCCGTGCTACTGCGTCACGACACTAATCTTTTAAGCCGCCGGAGGTCAATATGTCGAATGCCTCGAGTAGCCTGGCTACCTGTCTGGTACACTTTGCAATGCTTAAAAGATAATCGGTCAGTGCTGTTTTGTTTGTAAAGGCAAGCTCCTGGTTTCCTAGTATTACCAAGATAAAATGGCTTCTGAAATACACCGCTGTATGCCAGTGCTCGGTGGGTATTTTTGTATTGTGTTATCGCATGAACAAACATTTGCGATAAATAACTATATATATAGTTATAATATAAATATATATAGTTATAAATAACTATATATATATATATATATATATATATATATATATATATATATATATATATATATATATATATATATATATAGTACGCGGAGCTGGTGGCCAGTTTGAAGACCTCGGTGGCGGTGGTGGTTCCTTCATATATATATATATATATATATATATATATATATATATATATATATATATATATATATATATATATATATATATATATATATATATATATATATATATATATATGAAGGAATCTAAATTTTCTCCGAAAAAAATCTCTCAATTCAATAGGGTTTTAAATTGAAATTTTTGCCGGTTCCATTCCAGATACATCGACAAATAATAAATAGGTAAGATTTTTTAAAGGGATCTCAGTGTGTGTTACTGCGTCGTAGAAAAAAACACTTGAATTGGTGAAAATTTCCCAAAGATATCCCCTCCTTACTATACCAGAAACCAAATTCCAGTTTTTGATGACGCGGAGCTAAGCGTCGCCATTTCGGAAAATGCGAAATAACTCAATATCCTGCCCGCCGGCTTTGCGTGTGAAACTACTGCCTGCACTCGAATAACCCTGGTAAATGTCACATGAGCCAGTCACTCCACAATTAATGACCACCTTGTCGGAGCGCAACCTGGACGGGTGTCGCCTCGTGCACGTCGGCCGTCAACCAGCGAATCTCCGGTGTCGGCAGGGGGTGGTGAAGCGCATCATACCAGCAGTAGCTTCCACAAACGCCGTCATCGCCGCCGCCACCGCCACCGAGGTCTTCAAGCTTGGCCACCAGCTCCGCGCCGCCCATGAACAACTACATGGTCTTCAACGACGTGGACGGCATATACTCCTACACCTACGAACAGGAGCGCAACGTGAGTGGAAGAGAGACAGAGGGATGGCGGGGTGCAGTGGACGAGAGGCTAACTGGTTAAAGCTGATTCTACCGTGTGTAGTATTTCCGTGTGTCGTGTATGTCCGAGGTCGTTTGTTTGATTTCATTTATTGTCAACTACAGTGTCTGGAGTAACTGCGGTAACTGCGGTTGCTGCGGCTGCTGTTTGCAAGCAGCTGCTTTGCGCAGATGTAAACTCGTATCCGGTTGACTTGGTAGGGTTTCATTGGTCGGGATCGCATTGAAATACCTGTTGACACGCCATCAAATATTGGTTTACGCTTGGAGCAGGGTGTAGTTTTCCTTTGACTTGCACCAACCTTCTGTCCCCCCTGATGTCATCCACGATCCACACTGTCCCATATAGCAGTCGTCTGGTGACTTCACTGTCCCTCAGAAGTCGCCCTCTGACCTCTGCCACCCCCTCCCCACAGGAGTCACCCCCTGACCTCTGCTCTCCTCTTAAAGGGAATGTGGCACCTTCATAACGTGATTTTAACTGAGATAGCCAAGTTGTAAAGCAAGTCGGAAAACCCGATACTCCATATATAATTTGTCTTGGAACTCGATATTTCCGTAGAAAAAAGCTAAAACCTACCTGACACCAACTCCTCACCAATCCCTCGCCGGGAGGCCATTGTTGTGAGCTGCTGGTGTGACGACATATGCTGACGTCACGATGAGCATCAGCCAATCGAAGCCCTTGAAGCATTTCAAGTATGGTAGTTGTTGCCAGATCATGACATCATCCACAGGCAGATATTTATTTATTTTCCTAGAGGAGTATTTTTAAAAACAAAATATTGAGCTTATTGAACATTTTTCAGAGAAATCATGAGTGGTTTCATTATTTTTGGCTAAAAGTACGCCTAATTTCACTAAATTCCAGGATTCGACCAAAGTGCCACATTCCCTTTGACACGCGCATTGACGAGGGGTCTGAGCCACCTTCGCTTTGACGAGGGGCGGGTACCCGCCCCCCTAAGATCTCGAGAACCAAGGTAGGTAGCGAAAAACGGTAAACGGCGTTGGGTAGCCCATCTACTTCTCCATCGAAAATATTTGAACCATTTTTTGTCAGGTCACATTTGGGGTCACGAGAGGTCAAAACACGCCGTCATAGAGATAACACGTAAATTAAGTTTTTCGGCCATTAAATCTGAACAAGTAAAGATAGAACAAAATGACTTGAACTTTATGAATCCTCGCAGCAAGCCGAATCGATTGATATATAATTTGACCTTGCTAGGTCAAATCAAGGATTTGACCTGACCTGAGGTCAGGTCACAGTCAAATTATATAAAGTGCATATCATTAGAACTGCAAAGCCAAGGCGAGTCTAATGCAGCTAAAATAAACGCTCTATCACCATCTGTTTCAGTAAAAACCATTTTTCCCATGTATTTCTAATGGAGAGGTCATGCCTCGTACCTGACCTTAGTTCATCTATATCAAAAATGCCGGAACACATTTTAGAGAACTCGGTGGGCCCATTATGTGATATGAGTTTCAACCGGATAAATTCACCTTGCTCCGACTTATGCTATCTTAAACTTTTTTTTAGGTCAGGTCACTTGACCTGTACTGGTGACCTGACCTGAGATGACCTAACCTTAAAATTTTCACAAAAGTTGTAAAAATGATGAGGGAAAAGGTATGTCAAGTACGGCGGGGCTACGCGCCGCCATTTTTTTGCTATCCCCGAAAAACCCGAGGAGGGGGCGGGTACCCGCCCCCCGTCAATGCGCGTGTTAAGAGTCGCTGTCTGACCCCTGCTCCCCCCTCAGGCGTCGCACCCTGACCCCTGTCATCTAGGAGTCACCCCTGACCCCCGCTCCCCCGCAGGAGTCATGCACGGCGTGCAGTCAGCGGGCGGCGCCGCTTACGTTTGCGGCGGATACCAGGCTGGAGGCGGTGGTGGAGCACCTCTGCGCGGCGCCTCAGCTGCAGATGAAGGCCCCCGGCCTGACAACCACCACCGAGGACGGCCGCAACCGCACCCTCTACATGGCCACCGTGCCCAGCATCGAGCGCGCCACCAAACCCAACCTCAAGAAAACGCTCCAAGGTAAACTATTCGGGTCGCTCTGTTTTTGTTACCTAAGTATTTGTGCTCCAACCAAAATCGCCACACTTCCAAGTATTTGTTGCGTTATAGAAATAGAGGTGTTGTTCAATGATGTTGCGATTTTAACCTGTCTATGGGTGATGTCCGAAACCCCTGGCCCCCAGTCGGTGTGGAGGTTAAGTGGGATCTGAAACGTCGAAAGCGATAGTTTTCACATATATTACTTGCGTTCTGCGAATGAAAAACAAAAATTGTTGTGTAACAGTTTTGAAAAGCTTTCTTCCAATTGGCGATTTCTAATTAATGACCAAGCCCAAAAGAAAATTTGTAATATTGTTCTGTATTTCGAGGCATATTTCTGCCTCCTGTTAACCGGTAAAAGACATAAAGCACAAGGGGATGAGGTGGCTTAGTGGATAGCACCCTTGTCCTCTAAGCCACCGGTCCCGGGTTCAAGTCCCGGCGGAGCCTCTGAATAAGTCGATCTGATCCCCAAAATCCCTTCCAACAGGGTGAGAGTTGGCGACGCCGTATGACCCTGGCAGTTGGTGCGTCGTTAAACCCCAACAATTATTACATAAAGCACAACACTATACAGCAATGCCAGACAAAACTGTATTTCGGCGCGGTCATTGTATGTGAAAAATTATAGCGCACAAAATAAACTGAAGAATGGGGACAAATAGATGTCACTTAGGATGATAAATACCAAGAAACTTTTGCTAAAGTTACCACAGGAGTGTACCGCTGCGTTGATAACCTCATGAGCAAAGCTCAAGAAAATCAGAGACTAGACAGTGTAAGTCCAAGTCTGTTCAAATGCGTTGGGATTTCCTACAGCAAGAAACATAAGATAGGACTCCACCTAAGACTCCAGAACTCGAGAATAATGTCGAAAGTCCAATAATCCCTGTCGTGTGATGTGCGAAAATTCGCTGTTTTTGTGTCACGTTGGACAAACAAGTACGGACCGGGACTTTTGGAAGAGTGTTGTATTTTATCATGGAATTATATATTGATTTGCTTGTCCAGTGGACTGAGGACAATTTCTTCGGAGTCTTTGGGAAAGAGTAGGCGATATTCTCAGGGTTTTGTTTTGAAACGATGGTTGCAGATAGCTTCTTGGCAAGTGATCATATCCGTATTCGATGGATCGTATTATACCGTACGCTGATTGTATGGGAAGTTGCGAGCTAAAATTTCCAGTTACTGCCTTTTGTGGATTGGTTAATGCCTTTCTGCTGTTCTATGATCACCACCACTCGTTAAGGTGCCTATTTTGGAAATACATTTAAAGTGATCTGACTGGGCGTTGATATATTTTATGTGTCTGCAGTTGAAGGGTGGCTGGTTTGAACTGATTTGTATCGACTCTCAGAGAATAAGTAGATACCTGTTGAAGGGCTTAACCAAATGGTACAATCGGAGATCCGGAGAAGTTGTGTAATTTACCGGGCCATTGAACCTCAAGGGGAGGCCGCGGTACCTGTGAAGCTGCCCGCTGCTGCCCGTGTGTAGTCGTGTTGCGTCCGTAAGCCGTGCTTTAAACGTTGACAGAGCCACGCTTGGTTGGTTCTGTTCACTTGTTACCGATAAGTCACCAGAGTTGTCTTCGGGATGTCAGTGACCGACCCGCCCTCCTGCAGAGCTGGGTCTGACCTCCGGCCAGGAGTTGGCCGTTGCTGACGTCACCTCACCCAAAACCGTGCTGTTCCGGCTCAACATCACCGACGCGTGACGTCATACCCGGTATGTGACGTGAGTGACGTCATATCGCTCATAAGTGACGTCGTCATTGGTACGCTACGCGAGTGTTGATGACGCTATGTGTGATGTGACATGGCCTCTGATGTATGGCATATTCGCCGGTATGTGACGTCGGTACTGATGGGCTGATGTGTAACGTTATTGTTGCGCAGCACCGTCACTGATGTGTGGCCTCATCTCTGCTATGTGGCTTCATCACTGATGTACTACGCGACGGATGGCAGGCGGTATTACTGATGTGTGACGTCGTCACGTATGCATGATGATATCACTGACGTGATGTGTCAGCTGATTTGCACTGGCCAGCTGATTTACTGCGGAGTGTAATGGCCACCGGCGTTCCGTCTGATTGGCATTGATTGTCCCTGCTGGGACACTGGCAGCCGGCTCGAACTATTACTGAGGCCTTTGGTGGTCTTGTTGAGGACGGGGCCTCGGGCCAGTGGCGCCACCTGGAGGTGGACGCTTACAGCTGTGATAGACAAATGCTTTTCTTTTCACGTGCTCCGTGATTTTGTGTTGATATTTGTGAACGTGATGATTTTCTCCCGAATTCGTGTGATGCTTGACTTTGAATAATTTTGGAGATGAGGGATGGTGCATTGCGCCTCGTGGGGAACGATAGGGACCGACTGGAGCCCGGGTGAGTGGACACCATTGATGGGGGTGCATAGTGGAGCATTCGTCCAGGGCAGTGTTGGACGCTTCTTTTTGTCACATGCTTTTTGTTCGCTTGAAGGGCAAAGTATTCGATAGCTGTCAAACACACACACACACACACACACACACATATCAAATACTGTGAAATGATGTTATGCGCCGTGGTGTGTGATCATTAGGATGTCTGCCTTGCAGAAAAACCCACGTAGGCATGCGGGGATTTCTGTATCCGGTTCCTTATTTTAGCAGCTTCATATCATTCGGTTTTCAAGATTTTCGACAGTTAGTACCCGTTCGCCCCAGGGGCCTGAAGTTCGAGCTCACATGTGATGCTACTGATATTGCCGTATTACAGTTTCTGAAGCCGAGTGCTAGTATGTGTGCTTTTTCCTGACTTTAAGGACGTATGTTTGTCCCCTGACACACTCTGGTGTCTTCTTGTTCCTTTAGACTCTGTGAAAGTCTTTCTTGAGCCTATAAAATTTCAAAAAGTAGATTTATACTACCCACACTGTAAGCATGTGCCTCGCATTCAGAATTTTCAACCTCTATTCCCATTCAGCCATTGAAGTGGTGCTGGTTTTGCGCTGGATTATGCTCTGTCTCATTTCGTAACACAATAGCCGTTCGTGGTTCCAATGGGCTAAATAATGTCGGTTTTATCAGCTTCTTCGAGTACTCAGTAACTAAATTACGCAGTTTTTTTCTCGGAGAAATGTTTCATACGAAGTCATATCTCTCAGGAGCTGGCAGGCAAGCCATGTCAACATTTTGAAAGAAAGTGACATTATTGCCTGCGTGCAGGAATTTACTTCCATCGCTCAAAGGTGTTAATAATTGTCTGGTATGATCATGGGGCTACCTATGTATACTATCTGACCTGTAATAATACCCAGAACTGTTTTCATCACGCGCGTTGACAATTTGAGCTCCTCCAAAAACTTGTTTATCGCTTAGCACCATCGTTGGTAACGCAACTCAGCAGATTCCTTGTCAGGATCACGAGGTCAGGCTGTGTTCTGTGACGGAGCGCGGTCAAGATAATCCAGGACCTTTGGAGTACGAGATGTGCTCGCTTCTCTTTCTCCGTTGCGTACGTTTACGGAATATTGTTTTCGGGCTGGAAGTTGCTCCGGGATTGGCGTGACCTGCTCTTACCTTATGTCGTTCTCCGTCTGTCATGTTCTTGACGAACAGAGTAAAAGCGAAGTGTAGTTGTCAAAAGAAGTAGAGATCGCCGTCAGCGATTGGACATCGGGCCAGAGTGTACCGTGAAGGCCCGGTCACAGCGTTGCCGCGTGCGAAAATCGCATGGAAATGCTATCTGAATACGTGGTGAATAAATCTGTTGACCCGCACCGGTGTTCTGTCCATGGCTTCCCCTTGACTCGTCCATACGCATCGATACCGCGCCCTAAAGTGTGCGATTGAGCTTTGTGTGTGAGCCTTCTAAAATGGCATTAGGCATATGCTGCCTACGAAATAAGCGCTTCAGTAGCATCAGTTTTTAGTTTAAGGTAGGAAAAGGTGGAGGAGTAGTTTGTGCTTCGGTGCTTTGGGATGCTGACAAGAATAGACAATCTCAGCTGGCTACAGCCGGGCCAGAACATTTGGTCAGGGTGTTGCAGCCACCAACAACGGTACTAAGTGCCAAATAATAATAAGTGCCATGCGGGAGCTCATTGTCAAAATTCGTGATGAAACTGCCCTGTGAATTGGTATAGGTCATCCTCTGGTTTATCTAGATAACCATATGGTCATCCGAAGAAGATATTCGCACATTTGGCGATAAAAACTTTTTTCAAGCGAAGTGTCATTTTCTTTAAATAATGACGTGGTTTGCACGTCAAGGTCTGAGATGTGGCTCCATACGAAACATTCCTCGAGAAAAAACTGCGCATTACAGTTTCTGAGTACTCAAGAAAGCCCATAAACCGTTGTATCATTTCGTTTGAAACCAGGAATGAATAGTGTGTTAGAAAACGAGGCAGAGCATATTCCAACGCAAAACCAACAGCAGAACTTCCATGGCTGAAAGTAAACAAAGGCTAGTCAATGGAGATTTGGACTGCGGGGCACATGGTGCTTTCAGAACAGGGGGTATAAAGCGACTTATAATTGTATAGGCCCAATGATGACTTACGAGGTCTGAAATAAAAAAGAAGGCACTGCAGTGTCTCAGGGGACCAAAACATTTGCTTAAAATTAGACAAAAGGCACCGGTATATTCACATTCCGCTGAAGAGACTGCAATGCGGCAATATCAGTAACACCAAATTTGACCGCAAACCTCAAGCGCCCGAGGCGAAGAAAGTTTACCGGTCGAAAGCTCTGAAATTCGACTGAGATGAAGCTGATGGACTATGGAACAGGGTATAGAAATCCCCACCTTCCTTCATAAACATTTGTGCAAAGCGGGACACCCGACTGATCATACTTGCGATTCTGCAGACTGCTGAAACTACCTCTTAAGACTGCATCACTTTTCGAAACAATACATACGTGTTTGTTACCAACCGAAACTGTTAATCTGCTGCCTTCGGATGCAGTCGTGACGTCTTGTTCGTTTTCAGTGATGTTTTTTTTAATAATGATGTGTTGCTTGGTTGACGAGTGGCAATGTGTCCACCTGCCTCTCCTAGCCTTTGCCGAATCCCCACCATGCATACACAGCTTCATTTGTAAACAGCGTGTATTAGTGATTTGGTTTATTTTTGGCTAAAGTGATAGCCCTCGCAGATCCCCCTCCCACCGCCCCGACATGAACAAATGCACGTGGTCTCCGTCACAATTCAGCCACCGAAATTATTGAAAATAAAAATGTCGATCTTTGTGTATACTATAACTATAATTGATGGCAATGGATAAAACACCTGCATTTTTACGTTTGCTATGGTTATCATAGGGGTAAAGCTGTGCTACAGCTAATCACTGAACACGGCGACACTCAGTATGTAGCGTTCAGTAGCGTTCCATACGGATAGTTTTCCACGAACATTGAAGTTAGCGCGTCCGAACACCGGTGTTACTCCGGCCAACAGCTTAACTGTTGAGTCACCTCCCACAGCTTAACTGGGCATCGCGGGTTGTAAATTTGGTAAATAAATATACATATACATTAACTGCAGCGCATCGCACAGATCGAATCCTGATGCCCAACATTTTGCCACGCGGTGCGCATTGGTACTCGAGATATAATACAGTAAACAAACCGGGTCATTCAGTTGTAACAAAAACAATGTAACAATCCTTCAGTCATAACTTAACAATAACAATAATGACATGGTTCAGAAGATGGTGGTTAGGTGTCGATACTATGCTGACTGTCTCCTTAGAACGCCTCTGTTGTTCGGAACCCGCCGAGTTAGACATACTTATCGGAACTTGCAATAGTTCCAGGCTTCTGCCCTTTAAAAATATGTAAAACGTATGTCACTCGAAGAAAATATGTCGCTTGTCTTGACTTCAGTCATATTGATTGCATGAAGCTGTACGTCGTCTTTATATTTCTGATGGTGTTTATGTTTCCTTTTTCAACAAAATTTATTCTTGCTGGGGTCATACTTGGAGCAGTTCGATTTGGCGTTCCGTCTTCAGTCGCTCTCGTGTTCCGCGCGTGGCTCATTTTGATTTGGCGTTCCGTCTTCAGTCGTTCTCGTGTTCCGAGCCTGGCTCAGTGTGATTTGGCGTTCCGTCTTCAGTCGTTCTCGTGTTCCGCGCGTGGCTCAGTGTGATTTGGCGTTCCGTCTTCAGTCGTTCTCGTGTTCCGAGCCTGGCTCAGTGTGATTTGGCGTTCCTTCTTCAGTCGTTCTCGTGTTCCGCGCGTGGCTCAGTTTGGTGTGGCGTTCCGTCTTCAGTCGTTCTCGTGTTCCGCGCGTGGTTCAGTTTGATTTGGCGTTCCGTCTTCAGTCGCTCTCGTGTTCCGAGCCTGGCTCAGTGTGATTTGGCGTTCCGTCTTCAGTCGTTCTCGTGTTCCGAGCGTGGCTCAGTGTGATTTGGCGTTCCGTCTTCAGTCGTTCTCGTGTTCCGCGCGTGGCTCAGTTTGGTTTGGCGTCCCGTCTTCAGTCGTTCTCTTGTTCCGCGCGTCACTCCGTTTGATTTGGCGTTCCGTCTTCAGTCGTTCTCGTGTTCCGCGCCTGGCTCGCCTGGTGCCTCTGGTTCGACAGGTAATTCTGTAGGACGGTTCTGTCAGAAGTCTTATCTGTTTTGCAGTGAGAGTATCTGGCACCTACGGTAATTATCCGTGATGCCTGACTTTCTTGATCAAACAGTCGGCAGGAGCTTGAATTGACACCCTTTCCTTGTTGGAATATGTGCAGAGGCCGTTATAGCTGCCACAAACTTCATCTGGGCTTACCATGTTCATCTCACATTCTTTGGTCTCATACCTTGTATGTTTTGTGTGTGAAAAGCCCATTGGTGTTTTTCTTGACTGCCGCAGGGCCGCTCCTGCGCTTGCCCATAACGTCTTTTTATTGTGCCATAGCGGTCGTGTAGAACGCTGTCTTGGAATACCTGCACGGACGCCCGGCTCTGTTCGCCGGGGCTGTTGTCCTACTGGCATTCTCGTATCCGCGTTCGATTTACCAGCCTCCCAAACGGGCGCGCCGAAACCAGCCACAAAACTAACACATCACTCAGCTGTAACAAAAACAACACAAAGCCTAACAACACCGACTCAGCGCCAGTAAAACAGGAAGCAACAAATCATCCTCAGGCTAGCCGACGACCTTCCTCAGCCGTTTCTGGTGAGCCGAGCCGAGCCGAGCCGGGGCGGGCGGGCGGGCCGATTGTCCTCCTTATCACCGGCCTGTAACGATAGGCTGCCGGCGCCTGTTTTACCGACGATGAGTCACGGGCGCACCGGTCCGTGACCCGGCGACCCGTCCAGTGACGACCGCCGCCGGACGGGTAACGGCGTGCGCTCACACCGGCCGGCACCGAGGCCGCCGATCGGTCCGCCATCCGCCGCTCCGATCTGTCAGCCGTGCCCATCACTCTTTTGGCCCGGTCGGGCACGGCTTCCGCGGCGGCCGCGCTGTCACGGACGTCACACAGATGATTGGGCCGGTCACGCCGCCGCGGCCGACCGTTCACCCTTCGGTCGGGGGCGTGTTTTGTCCGATGAGTCGTCCTCAGCTGGGAAGCCAGTCTCGGGGCCCATATCTAGGTCGGCCCGCGCCTTATCCGGACCTGTGCAACGTATGCACGGACGCGTTCCCCTCTGAGGCGGTGCAGGGTCACGTGATCAGCGGAGGCGAGCGCCGAAGTAGAAATCCGCCGTCTAGAGAATGAATTATTGATTATGTTCAGTGTTTTACATAGCTCTTGCCGCGCATACGTCCAATTCACTGCTTTTTATGCCGCATGAACAATGCTCAATTGGAGCTGACGAATTATTCAACACGGCCTCTTAGCAAGAAGACACCACCTCGTGAGACGCATGTCTCATCGGCGCGCCCGAGATCAGCATCGCCGGCACGACTTTTTACACTCCTGACTCATGAAATCGGGGTTGATAGTGCATTCCGATTTTTTCGCCCAGTAGCTACACTCTTTGTAATTATCCTTTGCATGTATCGACTGGGGCGTTGCAGATGTTGCACGACTTTTGACAGTATATTTTCATGTAGGACGGGTTCTTGGAGCACTGCTGTACGCTTGCCCAGTACCTGCAGTTGTTGTTCAGGTCCACGCAGTTTCCGGCTGCAAAAGGAAAATACAGTCAAAATACGTATATGCATGCAGCAATTAGCACTTAGCCTATAAAAAAGATTAGATAATATGAAAATCACTGTTTGCCACCATATTAGTGGTATTGGGGCATTCTCTTTCGTTTTGAGGGCTTCTTTTACTGGGTTATAGGCCTCTTCACCAGAAATTAGCCTCTCTTCTGTGTCTCCCTTAGCAAGTTCGGCTTCTCTCGATAGGTTTGCGGGTACCTCGCAGCTTACTATTGAATGGGCCTCATAATGGGCCCATCGAGTGCTACAAAATATATTCCGGGATTTTTTAGATCGATGACCTAGGGTCAGGTACGGATCATGACCTCTCCATTGGAAATGCATGGAAGAAACAGAAACTGGGCTGTATTTGTGTAGATACAGCTGAGAATACCTTCATATTCTCCAAATCGTATTATCCTGGGCTCGTTCCGGGCTCATGTTTTGCAGTTTTTGACCTGCAACCTCTGATAGGTCATCTGGGGCTACTTAAACAGTTTTTAGACTTAGGCCAATACATTTGCAGGAAATGATGATACAGTTGTTATTGTGATACCATTACGTTTGGATTGCTTTTGCAAGTATATTAATATGCATGTGGACTATACTTGGGTTGGAGACGGACCTTGGCCTGAGCTGAGGTCGGGTAATTTTTGTGTTTTGACCTAGTTTGGTCATATATCGCATCATTCGATTCGCCGTGACGAGAGGAAGCGAATGATGCATACAAAATGATTATAACTCAACTCTTTCAGATGCTAGAACCCAGTAACTGTTCTCTGACATGTCACCTTCTTTGACCTGTCATGACCTCAACATTGACCTGAGCCAAAAAGTGGCTGATTTATGATTTTGTATGAACTATCCACCAGCGTTCGCGTCTTTGCGCTATCCCGCACAGGAGCCGAGTTCGAGGGTGGGGGTGTTCGAACACCCCCACGACTATGGTGAAGGTGGCTCGGAGGCCCATCGGGACGGGTGTTAATATTACGCCATGCACAATATACGTCATACTGAGTATCATCTGACCGTAACCACTGTAGTCAGCGACCATGTAAATGCATGCATGGCCCTAACATGTGACCTTTGGCCCTCATGTGAGGTAACCTTGACATACCGTCCTGATTATATGGCGTTATGATATCACCACGTGGTGTACAGTGCTAGTGAAATGGTGCGACCGCTTGATTGTAGGTCGCTCTTTGAAAGCCTATTAGAAAACAAGAATTCTCGACCGATTCTCAAGACTATTCATCCAGGCGGTCCAAAACGATTCATGAGCGCGTCGATAGGTAAAAATGGAAAATCGATCTATAATGTTTTTATTATTATAGGATTTAAAAATCAGACCATATTTTGAGACCGTCGCAATCGGTTAGTCGCATCAGTTCGCCTGCACTTTGGACCGAGTGGTGACGAAATAACGTCATATAATCAGGATCATATACCAAGGTCACCCCACAGGTCACGGTCATACCGGTTTTCCGGTCAGATGGCATTATTCAGTATGACATATGTTATGCTATCACTTCATGGTTAAGACTGCTCAATGTCAAAGTCAAAGATGTTTGTTTAAGGTCAAACCCTCATTTCCCGCCCACAGGTTGTTAAAGTGCCAGTTATTTTTTACATTATTCATAGGTGAGTAAGTCAGTGACCTTGTCCATAAAACTCAGAGAACATTATGTAGGACTTTCATTCTATTACATTTGCCCTCTTTCAGTGTATTCCCGGTTTTTCGCATAATCACGGCATTTCCCAATAGGTTACCAGCACGGCCCATTTTGACACTTACAACCTCGTTTGATTAGCCTATGTCAATGAAACTAGGCTATAATGTAGATCACTATCACTGCCACCCCTCCCCCTCCCAAACGGGCGCTTTTCTAATTCTGTTCTTCTTCTATCTTAGTGGGCGTTTTAGGACCCACTTCGCTTCGCGTTGACGCCAGATCCTTCTTCATTGCTCGTGTTAACCTACGCCCGGGTGGGGGTCTTTTTAGACCCCCCTCGGGTTTCTCCGAAGTGCCGGAAAAACGGCGGCGCGCAGCGCCGCCAAACGTAGTCTGGCTGCTCGTTTATTATTTATACATCTTCCTGAAAATTTTAGCTCAAGGTCATAACAGGTCAGGCCACTAGGCGAGGTGGTGACCTCTCCTCAAAAAATGCTTAGGACAGCATAACTAAAAAGAGGGTCAATCGATCAAGCTGAAACTCATACCTCATAGTAGGCCCACCAGGAGCTACAAAATATGTTCCTGGATTTTCGATACTGGTGACCTAAGGTCATGTACAGAACATGACCTCCCCGTTGCAAATGAATGGGGTAAATCACGAAATGGGCTTTTCTCAGTAAGCATGGATGAAATCAACTCAGCATTTCCAATGTTCCGTGGCCTGCAGCCCTCTAGGCTTTGACCTGACCCGAAAATCATTGTCACTGTAATGAAAGAGCCACTCAAGAGCTTTCTGGGAGGTCGCATGGGGCTGCTAAAGCAGGTTTTAAATCTTGGGTCAATACGGGTCTTGGGTCTTGCCCACCACAAAGCCTACCGGCATCTCCACATATGCATCCCTATATATATATACATATATATATATATATATATATATATATATATATATATAAGAGCGTCTCCTTTTTCGCTAATAACTTTCAAACCAAGTATATATATATATATATATATATATATATATATAATATTTAATGTTCGAATATTTCGGAAGTAGTCATTCTTTAATACAAGCTTCGTTGAATATTACAGCTTCTTTGGCGTGGATGAGTTTTCGTGTTCGACTCGAGTTTTTGTATTAGGCTTCGGTCGTTCTCGTCATATTGGTGTAAAATATTAGAAAAATACATAATTCGACGTTTCGTCTTTCGTAAGACATTGGCAGACGTAGGGGGGCATTCCGGCCATGACCCCTCCAAAGTGCTGGATGAGGGCCAAACTATCTTTTAGCCCCCCAAGGCCAAATAAATTTTGAAAAAGGTGTTTACACTAGGTCTCTACAGCAAAAAATTATTAGGGTGATGTTGTGCTCGTCAAGGGTGTGCTTTTCAGGAGCACCGTCTTGGAGGTGCATTGTCAGTCTGCGGCTGAGTGTAGTGGTTGTGTGACCATCACCCTCACCCGCAACATGCTCACATCTAACACTAAGATCATAGCACACTGCAATGACGGCGATGACTAACATCACTTGAAACCATCATCATTCGCAACAAGTAGCCGGTCATAAACATTCAGACAAAACAGCTCACTACACCAGGGGCGTAGAACCGGTTGAAAAGTGGGGGCAACCCCAAAGGGGGCCCAGCTCAAGGGGGCCCCAGCCCAAGGGGCCCATAATTATGAGCAGTTTAAAACTGTTCATTTGGTGTCGATAATACACGCATACACACCGGCCTACACTAGGTATTTCCATACATTACGTGCTATTTACGTCTTTTCCAACAGTTCCCTCGCATCGAATAGCTCTGTGGTGATATTTTTCACTTCGTAGTGGAAGACGGCCTGTAGACGGCTCTTCACGCCCGTTGATGACCGAGGGACGGCTGCTGCTCGGCTTGTGGTGCGTGTTGCGTGTCCGAATTAGCGCTCTGTGTTGGGAGCGGTCTGGGCCAGAATTTGATTGGGTCCAGTTTTCGGGGTCCATCTGGGAGCATTCGGGTAGTAGGTGCCTTGGCCTTTTCATGAAGCGCTTTCGGTCCAGGGGTTTGCAGAGGGCATACGCCAAAACTGGACTTTCCCAGACAAGCTGTCGTGCCCGCCCGGGTTTTTCGTTGTATATTGCAGTTGCTGATATTTGCATATGCGTTGCAGCGGTCCACCACAGAACAGTGGAGGGCCAGTGGCTCCCTGGCCCGCCACTCTCCCGTTTCCTAAGCCTATGCCGCTCAGAAGCCGCCAAGTCATCATAGAGGCCCCCAGTGCCCAAACCATGGCTCAGGAACCAAATTAGTCAGCTCTGGGGCCCCAAATCTGCTCATGGGCTAAGGGACCGGCTCATGGGACCACCTTATTAAGGGACCCCACATAAGCACAGGGCCCTAAAAGCTCCGAACAGGGCGTTCCAGATTGTCTCAGGAAGCCAGGCTAGCTTAGGGGCCCGGCTCAGCTCAGGGCCCCCAGGTTGGCTTATATAGGGTCTCAGAACAGCTCAAGGGACCCGTTTAAGCCTACGGATCCCAGCTCAATGACCTAGCAGAGTCCAAGGGGCTAGACCAGCTGGGAACCCCAGTTCAGCACAGGGGCCACATATTAGCTGTGGGAGACAAGCTCAGCTCAGGGGCCCAGGTCGGCTGATATAGGGTATCAAACCAGCTCAATGGGCCATTCAAGGTATCGGCCCCCAGCTTAGCTCAGGGACGCTAGAACTGTGCAGGGGCTCCAGACCAACTCAGAGACCTCATATAAGCACAGGGGGCCCCAGCTAGCTTAGAGCTCGAATTATCTGTGGGGCCCAGCACAGCTCAGGGGCCCCCAAGTTGGCTGATATAGGGTCTCAGAACAGCTCAATGGACCAACTCCAGAACAGTGGAGGGCCAGTGGCTCCCTGGCCCGCCACTCTCCCGTTTCCTATGCCTATGCCGCTCAGAAGCCGCCAAGTCATCATAGAGGCCCCCAGTGCCCAAACCATGGCTCAGGAACCAAATTAGTCAGCTCTGCGGGCCCCAAATCTGCTCATGGGCTAAGGGACCGGCTCATGGGACCACCTTATTAAGGGACCCCACATAACACAGGGCCCTAAAAGCCCGAACAGGGCGTTCCAGATTGTCTCAGGAAGCCAGGCTAGCTTAGGGGCCCGGCTCAGCTCAGGGCCCCCAGGTTGGCTTATATAGGGTCTCAGAACAGCTCAAGGGACCCGTTTAAGCCTACGGATCCCAGCTCAATGACCCTAGCAGAGTCCAAGGGGCTAGACCAGCTGGGGACCTCAGTTTAGCACAGGGGCTACATATTAGCTGTGGGAGACAAGCTCAACTCAGGGGCCCAGGTCGGCTGATATAGGGTATCAAACCAGCTCAATGGGCCATTCAAGGTATCGGCCACCAGCTTAGCTCAGGGACGCTAGAACTGTGCAGGGGCTCCAGACCAACTCAGAGGCCTCATATAAGCACAGGGGGCCCCAGCTTAGCTTAGGGCTCGAATTAGCTGTGGGGCCCAGCACAGCTCAGGGGCCCCCAAGTTGGCTGATATAGGGTCTCAGAACAGCTCAATCGACCAACTCAAGCTCATGGCCCCAGCTTAGCTCAGCGGGTCCTATAAATGGGCATGGGGCACCAGACTAGCTCAGGGGCTGCTCAGTTCAGCAGAGGGCCTCATATTAATTTAGAGCCCAAAACTAGCTTTGGCGGCCTAGTTCAGCTCAGGGACCCCAGGTCGGCTGGTGTAGAGCTCAAAAAAGCTCAAGAGGCCCATTCAAGCTCATCGCCCTTAGCTCAGCTCAGCGGACTTAATAACAGCGCAGGTGCCCCAGACCAGCTCAGGGGCTGTTCAGTTCATCACAGGGCGCCTGAGATTAGCTAAGGGCCCAAATTAGCTTTTAGGGGTCTAGATAAGCTCAGGGTCCCAAGTCGGCTGATGTACTGTCTCAGAATAGCTCAACGGTTCCAGCTCAGTGACTCTAAAAGTATTCAGGGATCCCAGACCATCTCGGGCCCCAGATTAGCTCAGATGACCAGATCAGCTTAGGGAGCCCGTTTCAGCTAAGGGGCCCCAGGTCGGTCTATATAGCGTCTCAGAACAGCTTAAGAAGGCCACTTTAAGCTCATGGCCCCCAGCTCAGCTCAGGGGCCGTATAAGTGAGCCCCAGATAAGCTCAGGATTCCCAGTTTAGCTCTGAGGCCCTCCTAAGACCAACACTTAGCGGCACTCGCGACGCTAATTTTCGGCCCCTCCCCGATTAGCTGTCAGGGGCCCCTGGGCCTTATTACCGGGGACTCTTAGACCAAAACTGAGGGGCCCTGAGCATAGCTCGGAGCTCCTAAGACAAATTCCCGGCAGCACCTCTGAGACGACCTACCGGACCCCCAGATTTGCTCTCGGGTGGCCCCAGACATAGAGTCTCGGGGCATCCAGGTCAGATCTTGGGGTCCCCTAAGACCGACTTTCGTGGGACCCTGGGACTGACTCCCGATAGCAATCTGAGACTAACACTGGGGCACCCCCTGAGACTAACACTCAGGGGTGTCCCTGAGACTGAGCAATTGGTGCTTCTGAGACCTACTCTAGGAGGCCCCAGATTAGCCCTCAGGGGTCTTAGGCCAACTTGGAGCCCGTGAGACCAAAACTCGGGAGAACTTCTTGTGATTACTCTCAGGGCCCCAAAATTAGCTCTCGGATGCCCCTGAGACTGACTTCGGGGGAGGGGCCTCTGAGACTAGCTTTGAGCGCTCCCCGAGGCTGATTCTTGGGGCCCCTTAGACAAAAAGGGGGAACAACCTGAGGCCAATTCTCGAGGGCATCCAAGATCACCTCTCCGCGGCCCTCTGAGACCGTCACTCTGCTGCACAAATGAGACTAACTCTCGGGACTCCAGATGATCACTCAGGGCCCCTGAAAGTAAATATTGTCTCCTGAGAGAGGCACCCTTGAGACTATGAGGGGCCCCTGAGACCAGCACTTGGCGGCACTCATGACACTAATTCTCGGGCCCCATATTAGCTTTCGGGGCCCTTGAGAGAAAGCCCCCTTAGACCAACACTGGTGGGGTATCTGATAATAACTTATCCCGAGATTAGTTCCCAGGGACCCCTGAGACCGACTCCCAGGGGCCCCCTGAGAAAGACTCTCGAGGGACCCCTTAGACCGATTCTCAGGGGGCGGGACTTCGAGGCTGACTCCGGGGGCCCTGAGACTGACTCTCGGGGCCCCTAAGATCAACTCTTGGGATCCTCTGAGACTGACTCAGGGGCCCTTGAAACCGACTTCTGGGGGCCCTGAGATAGACTTTTGGCCCTGAGACTAACTCTCGGGCCCCCTGAGACTATATGTCGTGGCCCCTGAGCTCGACTCTCGAGGCCCCCTGAGACCGACTCTTGGGGGTCCCCTGAGACTGACTTCCAGGAGCCCCCTGAAACCGACTTTGGGGGTCTGAGACTTAATCTCGGGGGTGGGAGGCTGAGACCGACTCTCGGACCCTCTGAGACAAACTTTCGGGGGTCCCTTGCGACCAACTCTCAGGGGCCCTGAAAACCAACTTTCAGGGGCCCCTGAGACCACCTCTCAGGGGCCCCTAAGACCAACTCTTGGGCCCCTTAATGCTAACTATCGGGGCGGAGGGCCCTGAGACCGACTCGGGACCCCTATGAACCAATCTTGGGGCCCCTGAGACTGACTCTGGGGGCCCCCTGATCAGAGAATCCTTTAGAGTGCTTACGATCGGCCCAAGGGCGGGGAGGGGGTCTGCGAACCCCTTGGACTCTCCTTGGCTACTCTACTGGTCCCAGTCCATCTAAGGGGGAGGGGAGGTGGGGGGGCAGTTCTGCACAGTGGGTCATAGATTAGCTCAGATGACCAGATCAGCTTAGGAGCCCGGCTCAGCTCAGGGGTCCCAGATCGGCTTATGTGGCGTCTCATAACAGCTCAAGGAGGCCACTTCAAACTCAGCTCAGGGGCCCTATAACTCTGGGTGAGCCCCAGATAAGCTCAGGAGCCCCAGTTTAGCACAGGGGCATCATATTAGCTTTGGGGGCTCAGCTCAGCTCAGGGGCCCCAGATCGGCTTGTATAGGGTCTTTGACTAGCTCAAGGGGCCCATTCAGGCTGATGGCTCCCAGTTCAGCTTAGGGACCATGCAACAGTTCAGAGGGGCATAAACCAGCTCGAGGGACCTTAGATTATCCCAAGGAGCCCCAAGTTAGCTCATAGGACATCAGAGGTTAATTCAGGGCCCCTGAACAGCTCAGGGGCCCCAGGCCGACTCATAAGACCTCAGATCAGCTCAGGAGTTCAGGCCAGCTTTATAAGAGGTTTTCCGAGCAAGCTATACGGTCCGTTTGGGTTTCTTGTTTTATGTTACAGTTGCTGGTATTTTCATATCAATACCACTTTTCTGTGGGGGCCCCACAGAAAGTGGGGCCAGTGGCCCCCTGGCCCCCGGTTCCTACGCCTATGCACTACACTACCACTATATGATAGGAAAATTTGGTTCACACTCCAGTGAGCATATTTATTTAGATATTTTTTGTTTCCACTAAGCAGAGGGCTCACAAAACAGACTGCAACGTTCAATTCATTTGAATTAAAACAAAAAAATGCGATCCATCGTGTGATACTTAATCCATTGTTATATTACTTGTGTGTTTATTATTATGTAACTTGTATTGTCAAAATATCATGAATATGTCTTACGTAATACGAAACGTCGAATTATGTCTTTTTCTGATATTTTACACCAATATGACGAGAATAACCGGAGCCTAATACGAAAACTTGAGTCGAACACGAAGAAACTAATCCACGCCAAAGAAGGTGTAACATTCAACGAAGCTATCAGGGGCGGACGCAGATCCAAGTTTTGTGGGGGAGCCAAACCCATGTCTGCCTCTCCTCCTGGGGGTAGGAGCGAATATATATTTTTTGCTCTACAGACCTAGTGTAAACACCTTTTTTCAGTGCTCGACAGACCTAGTAGGTATAAGCTACCTCTCCAAGTACATGATCGGGGAGGGGAGAGGCGGGTGGGAGCGAAGATTTTTTGCTCTACAGACGTAGTGTAAACACCTTTTTCACAAATTTCTCCGGCGTTTGGGGGCCAAAAGATAGCTTGCCCCCCCTCCAGCGCTTTTGGGGGCCCATGGCCGGAATGCCCCCCCTGCGTCCGCCAATAAAGCTAATACATACATATATATATATATACATATATATATATATATATATATATATATATATATATATATATATATATATATATATATATATATATAGCCGTTATATCGGCGGGACTTTATTTCCAAGCGCTGTGCTCTGCAACCTCATTTGAAGCACCCACCTGTTAAGTGTCCGAACAGACTTACGTTTGGTGCACTCCTTGCAGGAGAGAGGGCAGTTGGGAAGCATCCACCGAGCGTTCCTGGAGCACTCGCCGCGCCTTGCCCAGTAACCGCAGCTCGCGTTCTTGTCCTTGCACTCTCCCGGCGGCTTGGGAGCTGGGGTTGGTGCAGGGGTGGTGGTGACGCTGCCGCCACCCGTGCCCCGGCACTGGTATAACTTGTTGAGCTTGTTGATGTCGATTTGGCTGAAGCGAACCCGCTGTCCCATCTCGATTCCGGTGTTGCGCCGGTCGATGATTGTCGGCCGGCTTCTATATTTGGTGAAGGCGTAAGGGCCGTAGTGCATGATGGAGCCCAAGTCGTACGGCTCCTCGAGAGTCTGCACTTCGCCCCAGTGGTACTTCTGAAAGTTGTACGCCAGCCCGTCTTTGATGTTGCCGAAGACGATTGAGACGTGCTCGTCGCGGTCGGGCCGGCTCTGTTCGTGCCACATACCAGCTGCGTGCGTCAGCTCGTGCATGGCGATACCCTTGTACAAACAACCGTTGCCAAGCGACAGCTCCTGCTGTCCTCCCTGACGACCGACCGAACTGGAGCAGCCGTTCTTCTTGACGATGCGCACGTAGTCTGTGGGGTAGGCGCCGCGACGGACGGGAGAGAAGCGGATGCAGGTCTTGGTGTGGAATTCCTGCATGGCGGCGGCGATGACGCTGCGCTCGCTGCTGGAGAAGACGGACGACAGGGTGTACGGGATGACGGCGCCTGGCCATTTCTCGTGAGGCTTCACGATGGCGTTATCTTCGTTTAACGATGTGAAGTCGTTGGCTGATATCTCGATGTCTCCCTCGAACAAGTTGGCTAGTTCTGTGGCGTATAGGCCGTCCTCGTCGATGGGAGCTTCTGCTTGGACGGTCTGTGCCATGGCGAAGTCGGCCGGGGTCAGAGGCTCGTGGTCATCGCTCACCAACTCAGGCGACTTCCCCACCAGCTCCGAGACGTTAGGGCTGCGCTGGATGGACACCAGGAAGGCGTTGAGCGACATGGGTTCCTCCAGATCTTTCGTCTCATTTTCAACCGGTGCCGCGCTTGACGCCGCCACCAAACAGAGAAGCACCGTCAGTGTCGGGGTCAAAACTCCGCCTCGAGCCATGACCAGGCAGTTCACTCTGATCCTGACCGGCCCAGAACGCGTGTACCTGGTGAACTGACCTGAGCTGTATCTCCGGCGGATGTCCCAGTGTGACCGAAATGTGGCCGGCGATGTTACGGCGTCGTGTGGTCGGGGCCGTTCTCGGCTGTGGTCACCAGGTCAGCGGCGGGTGTACTGGTTGCAGGGCGGGTCGACCGGCGGAGGTCGCGGCTAGCGTGCGACTCGGCGCAGCTCGGGAGCTGCACTGTGCAGCCGCCGCCACCGCCGCCGCCGCTACCACTCTTCTAACGGGCTACCCACCGGGCGACCCACGCGGTGCAACGGCAAAGCTGGGGTTTCAACCGGTGAGAGACGCGACACGGCCAGCGGACTGGGGCGCTGCCGTGGGGCCGGCAGAGGTTGCGACCTGGCCGGGGCGGATTCCGTCCGGTCAAGTGGGGTAGCCGGCTGCGTCACCAGGGGAGCACCAGCACCGCCGGTATAGCGCAGCCCGGCCGGCCCCGGTTATTGGGTCAGCCAACAGGTCTGGCCTGCCACCCGGCGTGAATGCAACGCGGCCGAAATGGCGCGGCTGGTGGCCACGTGAACCCCTTCAGTGATACTACTTCCGGGTGGATCTCTAGTCGCAGATGCCACCACGCCTGTGCACGTTATTTGGATAGTTTTCCGCCGTGAATACGATTGGGTTTCATCAATCCATAAACAAATATTGCACGCCTCCGGTTAACACGCGCACTGGAGGGGGCCTCGAGTTACCCCCCTCCCACCTGTTTTCTTCCGAGATGGACGGGGAACTGCTGGTAGCCGAAAAACGACACTTTCATATTTGAGAGAATTTAACGGCGCGTCGATTGATGAAAGAAATTTGAAAAT
The DNA here is from genome assembly GCA_034440635.1 of Lepas anatifera. Lineage (NCBI taxonomy): Eukaryota > Metazoa > Arthropoda > Thecostraca > Lepadidae > Lepas > Lepas anatifera. Next base: position 1,317,432 of record JAOTON010000961.1, on the reverse strand, counting down.
CGGTTGAAATTGTTTTTTGAATCATATGCTTCAAAGTCAGACTTCCAGTTTGAGATCGCCTTAATCGCGCGGTCGGACCAGTTCACTTGCATTGGAGACCGAGTGGTGAGGTCACAACGTCATCATATGTCAAGGTCACCTCGCATGAAGGTCTAAGGTCAAGGCCATATCAGCAGTTTCAATGTCATTGACCCCAGTGCCTCCGGTGAAATGGCGTTACCCGGTCTGACGTATATTATGCTATAACGTCATAGTTGAGGTACATACCTCAATGCAAAGGTCATTGGGAAAAGTCAATCGTCATTTCCCGGCTAACAGTTGCTATAGTGTTAGTCAAAGTGTACATATTCCATATTGTGACCTCATAGGTCAATGACCTTGAATGCCCTTTACCTAAAAATTTGTAGGGAATATTCTTGGCGACATTCCCTCTATAACCCTGGTCCGCCTTTGGCTTAATCCCATTTTCCTCGCAAAATCACGACACTTTCACAATAGGTCCCTAGCATGGCCAGGCTTTGACCTTTATTACCTCGTTTGATCATGAAGATATTGACCTAGGTCAATGAAAATTGGCCATGATGAAGGTCACTATAGTCCACACCCACTTTCCAAGCGGCATTTTTCTGCACTTCTTAGTTTCCGAGATCTTAGGGGGCCTACCAGCCCCCCCCACCCTCTCCAGGGCGCGTTAGTGCCAGACCTCGCTCCAGAGCGGGTGTTACGTTCCTCTCCAATCCTGTAAATAGGTACTTAACCCGCGCCCCACCGGGGTCCGGCGCCACCTTCGCCCCACCAGGGGGCCATCGATGGCCCCCTCTAACTCCGAAAGTATGGGCGTTAGCGCAAATCTGCCAAGTGCATTAGAAAGCTCGCGTGAATTCAGTAAGAAATTACTTCGCATGTTTTAGCGCTCAGGCCAATGGTTTGACCTCCAGAGGTCAAATTAGGTCAAGATCGGCTATTTTCACTCAAATATGCAATGCTTAAGCAAACTGGGCATAACTCTTGTGCCATTAGAGCTATTGAGATGTGGTAAAGTACATTGGATATGAAAATGTCCGCCCATTTCCTGCTATGTTGAACGTAATGACCTCCCGCCAGTGGTTTGACCTCCAGAGGTCACCTCGTGACCTAAGATGACCTGAAGTCAAGAAAGGTCAGAAAGTAAACTTGCCGTATATCAAACGAAAGCCAGTGACGAGACATACACGATGGTGTTTGATTCAGCGCTCTAGCTTATATAGGTCAAAAATTATTGTCAAAATACTGTTTTGACCCCTGGTGACCTTGGATGACCTTGGAGAGGTCAATGGGCAGACATGGCCCCTGGAATCCGTGAAAGGGTGTCCAAGAACCCTTTTCTGATAAAGCCGAGCATTTTCAATCGTTTTTGTGACTTTTATTTTATAAGACAGCTTTTCCCATGCTTTGTCAATGGGAGAGGTCACCTCGTGACATGACCTCAGGTCACGAAATCGAAAAAATCCCAGATATACCCCTTGTAGACCCAGGAGGGTTCATAAAGTGTAGGAAGTTTCAAATCGATCAACTTCGAATTGTAGCTCTTACAGAGCTCTAAAGTTGAAGTGAGGTGACCTTGGTTGACCTCGCCTGGTGACCTGACCTTGGGTGACCCGGAGTAAAAAATTTCAGGGATGGTGGGAAAATGATGCAGTAAGAGGTAGAGCCCTCAACCGCGGTGCTGCGCCTCGTTGTTTTTCTGCTATCCCGGAAAAACCTTAGGGGGGCCATCGATGCTCCCCCGTGGGGCGAGAGTTAAGCGGTAGAGCATGGTGTGTATTGCAAATAAGAAAGCGTGTATGCATTTTGGCGTGAAAGCCGTAACGTTGAATATCCGCTTTTTGTGTACCTCGTCATACAGTACCGTCATACCAGCCGTCCCTGAGGGCTTTCCATCCACCTTTAGCCCAGTGGGGGGAGGGGTTTCAAAGACTTGGCTCCTGTGCTGGATAGCGAAAAACGCAAACGCTGGTAGATAGCCCAAAAGAAATGATGGCCAAACTACATCGGCAGCTGGCGACACCAGAGGGACCTTGGACCACGGCCCCTCTATGGTCGGTCCTTTCTATCCCAGATGTGCGTTTCTTCCCATGCTGGTATGTGGCCCGTGCCCTGTTCCCCGGTGACGAATTTCCAGCTGCACCTCTCCTCTCCATAAGCTCTTCATAAAATAGCGGCACCGGCAAGCTTGGTACTAACCACACGCGTTCGGCTGAGGCTGATTATGGAAAAATAATGTTTGCTCTCGAAAATTGCCGCCCCGGTAACCCGGTTGGTAGAGCGTTGGGCTCCGGCCCGCTGCTTAGGAGCATGCAGTGGCCGCGCACGTCCAAGCTTGGGATCGGATCCCCTGTGACGCTCCGGCGCTCAATATTTACCCGACGTAAGTCGACTGGGGAGAGGGTGACCTGAGCGACCTGAGCGAGCGAGAGGGCGACCTAGTGACCTGACCTGGCCGTCTTTGTGATTTGCGGGAGGTTAAACTTGGGCTTTTAAATTGACCCTTCATTGTGGGAGTTGCTCGCTCGGATGGTGGGGTCGGGGTCTCCGTGACAAGCCCATTGATGCCATTAGAGGGACTAAGACTCCAAGAACCGAACTTACAAATTGAACCAAATTTAAATAAAAAAATAGTCAAATGGCATAACGTCATTTTGCTGAAAATCATAAGAACATCGCGTGAAAATTCAAACTGTTCTCTTCATCTCTTCGCTTTAAAACATCGTCGTATATTGATACTGGCGAAATACACTATATGGAAAATATGCTATATGCGCAAGCCATGGATTTATACTATAGTATACTATGGGTGTGGCGGATGTATACTATAGTATACATCCGCCATAGTACTGATGTCATAGTAGATCTCTATGGTGAAAACATGAAATTCAGGTTCTTAGGTATGAAGCACAGCGTGACTGGTACTGTAGGAGACGGCAAGTCTGATTCGGGTCCTAAGAAGACAGAAAATGGTATTTATGCCAGTTTTTGTTTTCATTTTGCGGATTACTTTCTTTTTCAGTATGCTTCTACTTTCACTAAGGCAACTTGACTATATCGGACAGCACAGTGATACGAGGGATGCGCCGGCTAACTTGCAGTAAGGGTGGTGACGTCACAACGTCATACAGCCTAGATAACATCTTAAGTCCACCTTATATCAAGATCAAAGCCACACCAGCGTTATCAAGGTCATTGGCCCAGTGATTGCGCTTGGATGACGTCACCCAGTACGCTAATGTACATTATATTATGGTGTCAAGTCAAGGGTGAACTTTAATTTATTGTCCAACGATTTCTATAGTACTAGTTAAAGTGCATATTATGGGGAGTTTGTAATATTGTGACGTCAAAGGCCAATGACATTGAATAAGTGCATATTATGGGGAGTTTGTAATATTGTGACGTCAAAGGCCAATGACATTGAATGACCTTGCCCCCAAAAAATTCGACGAACGGTATATGGGACCTTCCTTCCGAGACCCTAGCGCGTTTTCAGTGTGTTCGTAACTTTCGCATAATCACGGCATTTCCCAAAAAGTCCCCAGCATGGTCCAGATTTGGATGTCATGACTTCGTTTGACCTTGACGATACTCGTACTGACCTTAGTCAATGAAATACGGCCATTGATAGATCACCAAAGCCTTGTCTAGCCCCCCCCTCCAAATGCGAAATCTCACGGGACACTAGGATCACATGCCCATCTCCTGTATGTTGACACCAGAGCCCTCCATTGCGCCTGCAGGTATGGACGACTCAACATTGGTTGACGGTGTTGTCCTGTGCCTCAGTCTTTTCTCGTCGAAGATCCAATATGATGTGTTTCCCTTGAAAACTGGTAGACATAAAAAGTAACAATAAAAAACTCTAATTTCGCGATAAAAGACAACGCATGCAAGACACTTGTCCACAGCTTCACCCTGTGAAGCCTGTCATGTCGTCAGTTATGCTCTACCGTCGATTTTTTTAAGTTATCCCTGAAACTGGACAAGATAGCCGCTGACTACATATCAACAACTGACGTCCCTCGACTGCTGCGCGGTCATACGCCGGCTCGTTTGTAAAAACTGTATTCACAACAACAAAGTTTAATGCGAGTGAGGCAGGGTCGCTAGTCGGGTTGAGGAGACGAAGAAACACAAGGACAAATAAAGCGCGCAGGTGAGGAATCGACTATACACATGTCTACACAGTGCATGCAGGCCTGTTCTATTGGGCAGAAGCCTCTAAATGCCACGATATCTTGTATGTACGTATGTCCACCGTCCTGCTTCTCAATTTTTGATCCGGTGCCGGCCGTCAAGTTCATCATGATGTTTTCTCTTCCCTGCACAATCTGTTTTACCCGATCCGAGACTAGGACGGCGCGGCGTCGGGACCGGCCTGGGGCCGCGCACACTTCAGCGCCCCCAGCTTCACACTGTTCACCTGTTTGTCGGTCAGGGCCATGATCTGTCCGTCCGGCATCAGCACGCCCAGCTTCTGCTCGTTGCCGTTCTTGATGACGACGATTTTGCCCTGCTGCGGCCCGGCGCTGAGGCGCGGGCCAGCGGCGACGCCCGGCTCGGCGCTGACCGCCGTCGGTGCCGACGACACGAACTGCACGCTGGTGGAGAGGTAGCGGGGCGCGCGCTGCATGGGCGGCGGCCGCACCACGCCGCGCACCTGTACGGTGGGCAGGGCGCGTGGCGAGGAGGCGCCGGGCCGAACCAGCTGCGCCGCCAGAGGCGGGGAGGTCAGTCTCAGCGGCACGCCGGCCACCAGGTTCTGCGGGGAGCCATGAGCTCGGCCCGCCAGCACGGTGGGCCGCTCGCCGGCTGCGGCAGGCGGAGACGAGCCGGCAGGCTGTCCGGCGTGGCGGTACCCGGCGCCGCGGCTGGGGGACGCCAGCGTGGAGGCCGGAGTGGCCAGGATCACACCGGCCGTGGGTAGCGTCTGCAGCTGCTGCTGCTGCGAGCTCTGTACCGTCAGCGGCTGCTGGGGCGGCGCTCTCAACACCGTCGGAGACTGGCCGCTCAGCACGTGCGACTGAGCGGCCAGTTTGGTCTGCGGTGAGAGCTGCACTGCTGCCTGAGGCGAGGTGTTCGCTATTTGAGACGGCGGGCTCGTTGCCACGCCGGATTGTACCTTTATCGTCGCCTGAGACTCCGCCTTGATAACTGATGCTGGCTGACTGCTCACCATCAGCTGGGGCTCAGTCTTCAGCACGGCGTGGGGCACCAGGTTCGGAGCCGTCTGCAGCGGTGCCATCGCCGTCTTCGGCGCCTGCGCGGCGAACACTATCGGAGACTGAGCGTTGATCATCGGCGTCGCCTGCGAGTTCACCACGGCCAGCGGCTGGGCGTTGACCACGGTGTGCGCCAGCGACTGTGGCTGGCTGCTGAGCAGCGCCGACTGGGAGCTGGCCACCACCATCTGTCTGGTGCCGGCCAGCAGCGCCGTCGGCGAGCTGACGATGATGGCCTGCGGGGCCGCCGCCAGCACCGGCCGCGGGTGGGAGGTAGTGACGGCCTGACCCAGCAGCAGGTTAGGGGTGCCGGCCGCCGCAGGCGTCAGAGGCGCCACCCCCAGCCGCACGGCGGCCGGCATGGGCCGGATCAGCTGCGGCCTTCGCGGCGACGTGCCTGCCGAGGCCGGCTGCTGCTGCTGGCCGCTCTTCGCCGGCGAGACGGCGGCGCCGGAGGTGGTCGCCGACGAGGTGGCGCCTCTGAGGTCGTTCATGACGCGCTGCGCCAGTCTCTGCGCCTGCAGCCGGTCCAGCGGCGTGTTCTGCGCCTGCGCCTGCTGCAGCACGCCCTTCACCTTGGCAGCCAGGTCGGAGGAGACCAGCGTGGAGCCCAGCTGGACAGGTGGCGGTAGCGCGCCCACCGGAGCAGGCAGCGCCGTGGCCGGCACGGCGGTGAGAGCACCTGGCGGCTGCGGCACCGTCTTCTGGTTAGCAGAACCACCCACCGGGATCGGCAGCGACTGAACATGCCGCAGCAGCACCGAGCCCGGCTGCGGGGCGGCGGAGGCGGCGGTGGTAGTCAGAGGCTGAGGCGGGGCCGCCTCCTGCGACTGCTCCTGGACAGGAGCCGCCTGCGCTGAGACGGGGCCAGCGCCGGGGGCTGAACTTGTACCTGAGGCTGTGAGGCCGCCGCAACCTGCGGCTGCAGTACCGTTTGTACCTGCGCGCCGGACTGTGTCGCAGGCGCGGGCGGCGCCGACACTGCGGCGGCCGAGCTGACCGGCACGGCCAGGGCGTTGACAGTGGTGACGGTGGCGGCTCCCGGCTGGCCGGTCGGCACGCCCGGCAGGTTCAGCGACGCCAGGATGGAGCTGGCCTGCTCCGGCGGCAGCTGCATGTACATGGTGGCGCCGGTGGCCGCGTCCTTGTACGGCACCACCACTGAGACGCGGCCGGCCTGGCTGCGCGGCGGCGTGCCCGTCTTCGCCGCCGAGGAGGAGGGAATGCGGCCGAAGCTGGCGGTGGTGGTGGGCGGCAGGTCGGCGCGGGTGGGCGCCCCAGTCGCCGCCGACGTGGAGGAGCCGTCCGCCTCCTCCGCCTTAGCCATGAACACCTTGCCGTCTTTGGTCATCTTCAGTACCAGCGGACTGGTCTCTCCGGCCGTGTGCACCACCTTGGTGAGCGCCCCGGCCACCAGGTTGGCCTTGCTGACCACCAGCCGCTGTCCGATGGGACGCGGCGGCCCCAGCACGGTGCGTCGGACCGGCCCCAGCGGGCTGGAACCGGCCACCACCGTGCCGCCGGCGACGCTGGTGCTCGGACGCCGGCCGCCCATCATCGTCTTCAGCTGACTGCGGATCCTGCTCACCCGGTCGCCCAGGTTCTCGTTGAGTATGGACAGCTCGCTGTTCCAGATGGGCGACGGCTCTGTGATGCGGGCCGGCCGGGCGGGCGCGGCGCGCGCCGCCGCCAGCTTCTCGCGCTGCAGCAGCTGCTGGCGGTACTCCTCCCAGACGCCCGGCTCCTCCTTCTTGACGCCGCCGCGGCCCTGCCGGCTGCTGTCCACCTCCAGCGGGTCGCGCGGCATCGCCTGGCAGGAGGAGGCGGCCGAGCTGCGGCTGTTCTCCTCTCCGCTCTCCGCCTCGTACGCGAAGTCCTCCATTTTGCGCACCTTGCGCATGCGGCCGCGGGAGCTGACCTGCCAGGCCTCCTGGTCCTTGTCTCGGGGGTCGGCCCGCTCGCCCGGCACTCCGTCCACGCAGTAGTTGACCCGCTTCCGCTTGGCACGACGACTTCGCTGCTTACGCCGTCCCTCCGCTGCAAGCAAAACAGAAGATATTAAATACTCCATACAACGTATCGTCACACAATAAAAGTATTGGATACATGGAAACATTATTTTCCACACATCGTCAAACATTTGACATACCAATTCACGTAAGTGAAAGATCACAAAAACTGGTTCCAGTTTGCTTTGAATGAGCTGAGGGCGGCCATTTGACCGGCTGTCTCTGCCTATCTCACCATCCAGGGCCTCCTCATCTCCGGAGGGTTCCGGCGAAGGTTCCGGTGACCTCCCGCTCGGCTTCATAGCCGAGTCGCTCTCCTCGTCAGGGTCCCGCCAGGCCTCTTCGTTTGGGTCCCGGTAGTCAGCAGGCCTGCCGATACAGAGTGTACCAGTCTGAGGGCTTTACCACGCGCCGACTGCTGAAGGCATATGGTGCGGCCAGCTCTCACCCTGTTGGGAGGGTATTGTAGGGATCGGAACGACTGTCGGTACTGATGCGGGGAAAATGGGTGACGTGAGGACGAGCTGTGATTCCGGCGAGATTGGGACTGCTCACTGCTGACAAACAGCTGAGGCACAATATACAGGATCGAATGCTAAATAAGAAAAATTATATATATATATATATATATATATATATATATATATATATATATATATATATATATATATATATTTAATACTATGCTATACCACATAAATACTGAAATATTCGACACACTGTCCCACAGATGTCAATAAGTAGACGGCACGGCTTAGCTACTGTCAAGTTCGCACCTTCTTCCTCCGGGTCTAATTATCCGAAATGTAAACAACCATATAGGGAAACAGAGAACGACTTGAAACGACAATGATACTATTAAGAATACACTATGAAGAATGAGGCATCGGTTCCTGAGGCGCCAAAAAGTATATTCCATCACCGATACACCAAGCTCCGCAGACGGCCTTACCGCTCGATGTAGTTGAGCCACTCCTGGCAGAGCCGTTTGCGCATGCGCCGTACAGACTGGTTGATCTTGCTCTCCAGTGGCTCCAGCTCGCGCAGTATCTTCAGCAGCGCGGCATGCAGCTCCACCTCACACGGGGGCCGCTTCTGGGGCGGGGAGGGCGGGGTAAGAACGGGGCAGTACATCACACGGGGTGTGCTTCTGGGGCGGGGAGGGCGAGGGAAGAATGGAGCAGTACATCACACGGGGTGTGCTTCTGGGGCGGGGAGGGACGAGGTAAGAACAGGGCCGTACCTCACACGGGGGGCCGCTTCTGGGGCGGGGGAGGGCGAGGTAAGAACAGGGCCGACACCGGCCCTTCTGGGGCGGAGAGGGCGAGGTAAGAACGGGGCAGTACCTCACACGGGGGCCGCTTCTGGGGCGCGGGAGGGCGAGGTAAGAACAGGGCCGTACCTCACACTGGGGGCCGCTTCTGGGGCGGGGGAGGGACGGGGTAAGAACGGAGCAATACATCACACGGGGGCCGCTTCTGGGGCGGAGCAGGGCGAGGTAAGAACGGGGCAGTACCTCACACGGGGGCCGCTTCTGGGGCGGGGAGGGCGAGGTAAGAACAGGGCCGTACCTCACACGGGGGCCGCTTCTGGGGCGGGGGAGGGCGGGGTAAGAACAGGGCCGCTTCTGGGGCGGAGCAGGGCGGAGCAGGGCGGGGTAAGAACGGAGCAGTACCTCACACGGGAGGCCGCTTCTGGGGCGGGGGAGGGCGAGGTAAGAATGGGGCCGTACCTCACACGGGGGCCGCTTCCGAGGCAGAGCAGGGCAAGATAAGGACAGAACAGTACATCACACGGGGAGCGCTTCTGAGGGCAGAGAAGGGCGAGGTGAGAACAGGCTTCCGAGGCGGAGCAGGGCAAGGTAGTCCATCACAATGCACCGGTTCTGAAGTTGACGGGGATATATGTATAAGGAAATGTTCAGTCTCGACTTATTCAACCCCATGACGTGCACGCAGGTTTTGTTATGAACGGGGAATTGATGAACAAACAGCTCGAAAATATCCCAATTGCATTGTATGGTGGTGGCTCACAAGTGCGGCTGGAGCTGAGGGATCAGATAAATACAACAGAAACGCAATTGGGCACACCGTCTACGAACCCATGGGGTTCTCACAAGGATAGTATTTTCCCATTGTTATGGCTAAAAGAACATTCTTGCATGCTCTACACTTCGAACAAATTATAAATTGACAAAAAACAACGTACGAAAGTTGCGTTATGTTAAGAGGGCGAACCTCCAGTTTTAAATAAAAACGAGGATCATTAGCAATCTCATCATGTTTCTTATAAAACCACACAAAAGAAGAAGTCATGTTTGGGGTTGATTCAAGCTTACCCCAAGCTTGTGCGGAATGGCGGCAGACACGCTTACCTTCTCTGCGTCCGGGTCAAAAGTGTGAATGAGCCGACGAAGTCCTTCGAAGGTGTCGGCCACCAGCTGAAACCGCTCCCCGTCGGCGGCAGCCACTCCCTCCGGGTCCGGCACCGGCTCCGGCACATTCAGCTCGGCGCACGGACCGTCGTCGTCATCACTGGAGTCTTCGCTGTCGCCCTCAGCGCCGCCAGCTTCCGGGCTGTCTGCCGATGGCGTTATTTCTGACGGCTCAGTCTTTATACTTGGCTTTTGTTCGGAGGATGGAATGACAGGCTTAGTGTCGGAAAATTCAGATTTAATCTTTGTTTCAGTATACTCCATGTTGAGATCAGCTTTCACATTTACAGGGTCACACTTCATATCATCCTGAACGTCCATTTTTTCACACTTGATGTCAGAGGCGCTTCTCGAAAAGTCTTCGCTGAGCTGCTTTCTCTCGAAGCCCTCGAACTTGTCGAGACTCGGCGCGCTGCCCGAACTTCCCGGAGTGCTACCGTTCGAGGCTGAGAGGTCAGCCCGGTTGTCCAGTTCCGACATCTCGACGTCCGAGCCTTCCTCCTTCACAGCGGTAACCTCTGCCGCCTTCTCGGCCGCAGCACCGGACTTCTTTGCGGCGGATGATGAGGAGCTGGCAGCTGAATCGCCGTTGGTGCGTTCTCCGTGGTCGGCGGGGAGAGTTCAGCTGTACCCGACGGATCTGCCGCGCCGTCGACTGGCTCCAGGAGCTGCGGCGCAGCAGCCGCCTCTGCAGCATCCCCGCACGCACCCCGACCACCGCCGGGTGCCACCTCCCCGTTCTCAGTCACCGTACCGTTAGCGGTGTCGCCCTCACAGACGGCGCCGTTGACTGCCGGCTCTGGTTCGGCCCCACATCGACCGTCTGCGCTGCTCCCCACAGGGCGGTCCTTTCCCGCTCCGGCGGTACCGCTGTCGCTCTCGACGGACCCGCTGTCGCCCGCCGCGCCGTTCTCCATCACCTTCCCCGCCTTCGCCGGCGCCAGTGTTGGCGGGGGATCTGACGCCGCCTCCGGCAGTGCCGCTGCCTCGGCCGCGGCATCAGCGGTGTCAGGGTCAGCGCCGGCCGGCAGCAGACCCTCCGGCTGTAGCACCGGAGGCGAGGCTGCCGTCTCCGACGGAGAGTCGCCCCGCGAACCTCCCTCACTGCCGGCCGGCGAGCCGTTCCGTGACCTCAGCGCGGCCCGGGAGCTGGCTCGAGATCCCCGCTCACTCCCCGCCGCCGGTGAGCCGTCTCGTGTTCTCAGCGCCGCCCGCGAGCTGGCACGCGCCGCCCGTGCGCTGAGCCGCCGTGCCAGCGGCTCCTCGTCCAGTGCCGACAGTCGGGAGGCGGCGTCAGTAGTGTCCGGCTCCGACCCGCTGCCGGCAGACTCCGGCCTCAGCCGCTCGGCCCTGCTCTGCGTCAGCGGTCTCTTGGGCGGTCGGCCGCGCGGCCGGCCGGTCCGCCGACGGGAGGGACTGGAAACGCCGGCCGGCGCGGCGGCGCTGGGGACACGCGTCGACAGCCGCGAGGGGCCGCCGCGGCCGCGGCCCTTCGACCGGGCGGTGGGGGCGCCGGCTCACTGGTCGAGTCGGAGTCACTGCCCGGCTCGGCCGCCTCGCTCGCAGAGTCAGAGTCAGAGTCAGGGACCGGACCACGAGCCGAGGGCGTCTGTCGGGAAACGAAGCGGCCGTTACTCTTGGTGATGCTCAACTCATTCAGTGCCGGATCCAGGACAACGGTTTGTGGGGACAACAAGATGTCGGATGTCAGATGCTATGACTGAAAATCCTTCATTTCCATTGCGCCCCATTATATCCCCTTGGGACAGTTTTTGCCTCTCATGACCTTGGATTTGACCTCACAAAACTATCGTACAACACTCTCAGTACAGCTTAGACCAGGCTACCTAACGCCTTTTTCCTGTTGTTCGCCAACTAGCGTGGTTTTGTATAGCTTAGGAGAGGGTTTGTACTCACCCCCACCCCAGTCAAGGCGACGCTGGCTCAGACCCCCTCAATTCGCGTGTTAATTTGCGGGACAAAGTCAGTCCTCTCCCTACCTTTGGGCGCTGCTACCAGTGAAATGCATGGATAGCCCAGCGCCACCCCGTGCGCTGTGTATAACGCCTCACCTGCTGCTCCTGGAAACAGCGATGAGCTTTCCGAGCACGGTCTGTGCGTATCGACATCCCGCAGAAGGGACAGATGTTCTGCAACGGCACAGGACACGTCACTGAAGCGACGGACGTAACACGGAGATAATTATGCTTTGGGGTGACACAAGAAATGTCACCGACAAATTTGTCAATAATAGAACGCATATCGACCAGAATTTTCGTGTGATGTGAGAGAACTTAATGGATAACAAGTTGGGAATATTTATTACGGAGTACTCGTGGTATCAGAAGCGCGGGTACAAATACCACGTGCACAGCATTTCAACGCATCAATAATATATATTTTACACTTTACTCAGTGGCAAAGGTGATTGCGTGAGTAAATTTGGCATTGCTTTGGTGTTCCTGTTAACGTCTACTTTACTGGAGATTCAAAATTCCATATTAGATTTAATGAGTCAATTAATGCGCTGAAAACCCGAGACAAACGCGTTCTGCAACCAGTCGTATTTGGAAACGAAATCCTTCCTCGCGGCGCAGTGCAGGTTTCGTAGAGCTCAATAGGCGAGACACTCCAGAGAATACACGCATCCATAGGTGGCCCTGGAAAGTTTAAAAAATGACGGGAGTCGAAAACCTCAATGACAATGAAAGGAGTGTCGCCCAATCACGTCACCCCAAGAGTGGGAGAACGCAGCGGAACATTTATGCGTTCCGAAACATGTGCGTAACTGTATGTTTCTGCAAAGTATTTACTGACAAAGTATTTCACGAGTTATTTTATGGGTGGCATTACTTTGTGTCGCCCTATATAAAACCCCGATAATGGCAACCGTGTTTTGTTAAAGCATTCCATGGTTCAGGCAACTCAGATGAGCCCGTGCACCATCTCGTCCAACTAAACCAGGCCGAATTAACAGTTCGTCCGAACAGGACGGAAGCTCAGTTCCTTTCCCTCCGTAGATAGTGTTTTAACGCGGTATTTAGGGTGTACGCGCATCATTAAAAACTTGAGACGTCTCAAGCAATTAAAATGAGACACGTAGTTGTAAAAACAATTCTAAAAAGCGTCCGCGGCGTCAGACACCACCAGCATGATCCGAGCCCTCGGTTACGGTGTGCTTTGATACATCGGCTGTCAAACTAACCGGTTCGGCGGCTGGTGTGGTCGGCTGCGCCGATTTGGCCGGTGTCCCAGTACGGCTGCCGCGACCCTTGGACTTCCGGCCGGGCCCCGGCGTGGTCCCCGCAGCAGCGGCAGCGACGCGGGCCTTCTTGGCCGGCCGCTGGGACTTGCGTCCGGACCGGGTCAGCGTAAACTCAGGTCCCTCCTCCGCCTCATCTCCGCTGGAGTCGCTGCTGCCGTCGCCGGCGTCGTCGTCTGCCCCCGCAGCTGAGTCGGCGTCCGATCCGGCCGGGGTGGCGGCTCCGCTCTGCAGGCAGGTGTGTTTCCGGCGGCCCCGCCCCTCCGCCGCCACGCGGGGCCGCCGCACCGATCCGCAGCTGCGTCAACCGCCGCCGGAACTTCTCCAGCCGAGCCCGGCTCCAGCGGCCCAGCTCGGCGGGCCGCAGCGGCGCAGGGGGCGCCACCAGCGCCGCTGACGCCGGCGGCGCCGGCTCGCTGAGATCGTCCTCGTCCTCCCACGGCCGGCGCCGGTACAGACGGACGTCCTGGACGTACAGCTGCGGGAAGTGGATGTACTCGAAGCCGTGGCGGTCGCGGCCCAGCACCGCTTCCCGCGGTTCCTCCACCGACGTCTCCATCACACACTCCTGCACCGTCTTATGGTGATGCTGCCGGCACAGCAGGCGACAGCGGTCACCTGGTCGGCTCTGGGGAACTGGTGCGCCATGTTCCTGTATATATGTACATATTCATAGGCAGCTCCGGAGGGGTGCGGTGTACTACACACGCGAACCCCGTCGCCGGGTGGTGCACTCGAAAACAGCAATATAATTACAAGAATGTCAAGTAATAAGGCCACTTGAGCGCAAAATGTCAAGTCCAAGTATGAAATGGGTCGAAAACCAAACGCAGCCAACCAAATTACTTCAAACAAGTCCTGACCGGCAAGCGCTGATACACGTCCAGCCCACGCAGCCACTTACAAACAGGTAGTCGCACATGGTCTTGACCATCCATATGCGCTGGTAGAAGCTGAGCTGGTGGAACAGTTTCGTCTCGAACGGGTTCTGCTCTCCGACGACGGCCCAGAAGGCGGGCTCTATGCCCTGTGTGTCCAGGAGGCGGTCGGCGCGGCCGGCCTCCTTGGCGAAGGCGCGGTACCACAGCTGCACCCGCGCCGCCAGCTTCTCCGTCCACATGCCGTAGGGCATGGGCGGCAGGTCGCCCAGCTTCGTCCGGATCAGGGGGAGCTGCAGACGACACCGGCGGCCGCGTCAATAATAATTGTTGGGGTTTAACAGACGCATTACCAACTGCCAGGGTCATAAGGCGTCTTGCCAGCATCATCACCCTGTTGAGATGGGTTTTGGGTATCAGTACCGTATCACTAACAACTCAACTTACTACACGCCAAGTCATCAAACATACAAAACCAGCACCGGGCGAGCGTTCACGCCTTACTGAAGTTCAGCCCAACATCGAATCGGTCTAACTCTAGGAGACTCAGGTCACAGGATGTCAGGAAGACAGGGTTTTAGGAGCCACTACAGATAACTTGTTCAGGAGGTATATTAGTCAATGCTTGATTCACCCACGATTGAGAAAACGTAGCCCAACTAGCTATGAAGGTAGAACTCACCACCCAAAACTCTTGCAAAACTAATCACAATCCCACCATCATAAGACTAAAGCTTAAAAGGAATGTCGCCCTTCATAATGGAATTTGAACAAAGGTAGCCACGTGAAAGAGCGTGCCAGAAAACCACTGATACACCAATATTTAATTTGTCCAAGAACATATTGTTTGCGAAGTAAAAGCAGCTTATCGTTCGGTAAAAATTCAACGCCTATCGACCCCTCTTACTCGGGTGATTACGTGGCATGTGACCTTTGGAATGCGACGTAATGCTCAGGCCTGATAAAGCGCTGACAAACGTGTCTTGTCTGGATATCTTTTAAACCTACGTGCTGGATGCTTTCCCGGTGCTGGACGATATAGATACGCATAATTGTTAATGACTAGTTTGAAACAAGAGATATGTTTTAATATGTCAAGAAAAAGATAAGAAATTTATAAGTGCCACTTCGGTTGCTAATAATAGCCCATTTTTGCTGAAAACTTCATTTGTATTCGTATTAATTTATGGTGCAAATCTAAGAGGATCAACCTGGCACAAGCCAACTGACAGATTGCGGATTTGAAGCTAAGCCGATTTGGAGACTTTTTACCGCTAAAAGGGGAAAAATAAATACAGCCCAGTTTTAGGCGCATTAGCCATTGTTCAGCAGAAAAAAATAAGACCAGTCATCACCTTAAAAAAATATCACCCTTAAACCAATAGTCAGAAATTGTACCGAGGTGTCACTCCCTTTATGACCACCCATCCTTTTCACAGGTAAGAGATCATTTATCTTCCCTGCCTCCTCTCTTCCATGGCCTTAAAAGAAAACGAGCATATACAAGGACCTATTGACCCGATGCCCCAATGCACGGGTCCTTCCAAGATATAGCTCTCTCTCTCGCTCTCGCTCTCGCTCCCGCTCCCGCTCCCGCTCCCGCTCCCGCTCCCGCTCCCGCTCCCGCTCCCGCTCCCGCTCCCGCTCCGCTCCCGCTCCGCTCCGCTCCCGCTCCCGCTCCCGCTCCGCTCCCGCTCTCGCTCCCGCTCCCGCTCCCGCTCCCGCTCCGTCTCCCGCTCCCGCTCCGCTCCCGCTCCCGCTCCCGCTCCCGCTCCGCTCCCGCTCCCGCTCCCGCTCCCGCTCCCGCTCCCGCTCCCTCTCTCTCCTCTCTCTCTCTCCCTCTCCCTCTCTCTCTCTCTCTCTCTCTCTCTCTCTCTCTCTCTCTCTCTCTCTCTCTCTCTCTCTCTCTCTCTCTCACCTGACCAGTGACGTCATCATCATGGCCAACGTCTCGGAGGACTGCGGCACCAGCAGCATCCGCTCCATCTCGTACAGCGGTACCTCGAAGATGTTGAGCGCACGCAAGCTGAGGTGGATGAACTGAGCCAGCTGCGGCAGCTGCAGGAGCATCAACGGACACGTCAGCAAACACCGCCCGTCAGCGCACGTCAGCGCAGCCGGAACATCAGAGAACACGTCAGCGAAATGGCCGAAACATCAGGGGACACGTCAGCGCCCCAGCCCGAACAAGTCACAGGGCGTAGAAGTGTGTTCATTGACACGGTACCAAAGGCAGCCGTATCGGGCTACCATAGTGCGCGAAGAAAATCACTGGTCCGAAACACGCAAGGGCTCGCCACACATATTGATAACGCGCCCTTTTGCTGCCGCATCGTCGCGCAGCCTGGCTATGTAAATAAGGTGTATCTGCTGTCGAAGAACAAACATAGCAGCACTTCTCCAGCCCACTCTGCAGTATCCACCCCACCCCACACAGCATCCTCCCCGCCTGTACCACCGACCTCCCAGGCGGACCGAAGCCGGTCTCCGATGCCGTCCTGCAGCAGGCGCGCCTCCCAGGCCACGATGGCCTGCTCCTTCTCCTGCCGCTGCTGCCGCCGCTCCTCCAGCTGCTGTCGCCGGAACTCCTTCTCACGGTCCGGCGCGCGCGTGACGCACCGCGTGCAGCACGTGCGAGAAGTAGCCGGCTGCCGGGAGGATATGGACGTTACTGAGGGGCGACACGCACCGCGTGCAGCACGTGCGAGTAGCCGCGCCGGGAGGATATGACGTATGGGGGAGGCACCGCGCGCCGCGTGCGGGAGGTGCGTAGCCGGCTGCAGGGGGACATGGTCGTTACTGAGGGGCGACACGCACCGCGTGCAGCACGTGCGAGAAGTAGCCGGCTGCAGGGAGGACATGGACGTTACTGAGGGACGACATGTTTGTTACTGAGGGGCGACACGCACCGCGTGCAGCACGTGCGAGAAGTAGCCGGCTGCAGGAAGGACATGGACATTACTGCGGGGCTACATGCATCAGGTAAGATTAACATGACGGTGGTGTGTGTGTGTGTGGTATGCTGTCACCGGTATACAGGGCTAGACTCCGCACCGGGAAAAATATTCTGTGACAGGGTTCCCACTTCAGCAGAAGATCGTAACGACCATTACCACGCACTTCCCATCCAACGCGGCGCCTGTGGAGCAGTCTTACACACATCGAACTCAGAGGTCGGAACTAGCACCGCCAACTCCCGGGCTGTTAGAATCGATGCTAAAGGTAAGGCGACAGTTATCCAAGGACACCATTCCAGGAATCGACGGTAAACCAGTAGCGTCTGTATCCACCGTTCTTAAATTACACGTCATTTGACAGCACCAGCGAGTCGACCTATCCCCACGAAGCGCCACCGCCTGCCCGCCCGTACTCACGTGTTTTTCCGCGCACGGAGCGGCGACGGTTGACGACCTTGGGGTCGACCAGGGCGTCAGTTCCCTCAGTAGCCTCCAGACTGCAGCGGTCGCGCAGAGAGCTGCCGGCAGAGGACGCAGCTCACCAGCGCGACCGAGCCAGAGGACGCGGACAGGGCTGAAAGCTCCGTAACAGACCATACGAACAGTCCACTTGGGACAGAGTCACGGGCATCGGACGGGAGTAATAGGCAGTGTGTGTCACGAAGGTTTGGAAGGAAATATAGTTAGTTAGTTGAAGGGACGAGATAAAACAGGCCAAAACTTAACACCAATTGATACAAATGAGATGGTAAGCTCATTTTGTACGAGTATTTCCGTACTTGACCTTAAATGACGTTATACAATAATTCCAAGCGGGACAGCAAAGTCGGCCGAGCACTGAATAGACCCAGGGTGGAAAATGTCGAAAATAATTACTTTAAAACTGAGTTGGGTGCTCCACACAACAATCAGACACCAAACCTAAGCTTGACTCCGGAAATATTTCGGGCTCAAGGAGCTTTCACGCAGAAGCTATCCCGGGAGTTGAGATTGGCACCACTACTGAGCCGATGCATTCTCCGGGCCACGTTAAAGATGCCTTTATCTAATCCAGAAAAAAACATCGGGTGAATGTATATTATTCATTACCCAAATCTGGGACCGGAGCCAACAGCCGGCTCCACAGCCCCCACCATACCAGGGCAGGGTCTATTACATAACCAGTCCCGCCGTCCGTCCGGTGCTGCGCGGGACCCAGAGCCGGCACCGGCGGTCACTCACGACGGCAGCTGGGAGATGTGCTGCTCCATCAGCTCCTCCAGTCGCAGGCCGCGCCGCGTCACGCTGTGCTGCGGCCCGTTGTAGCGGTAGCAGTTACGCAGCATCAGCCGCAGCTCCCGGAACACCGCCGTCGGCGTCTCGAACTGGCCGTGCAGCAGCTGGTCTCGCACTGACGCGCACGGACGCCGGGGGTTAACGCACTGACACGTACGGACGCCGGAGGTTAACGCACTGAGGCCGGGAGGTAACGCACGGACGCCGGAGGTTAACGCACTGACACGCACGGACGCCGGAGGTTAACGGGCCGAGGCCGGGAGGTAACGCACGGACGCCGGAGGTTAACACCGAGGCCGTACCGCACTGACACGCACGGACGCCGGGGGTCACAGACCGGGGCCAGGAGTTAACGCTGACACGCACGGACCGAAGCCGGGAGGTAACGCACTGACAGCACAGACGCCGGGGGTTAACGCCGATGCCGGGGGGGTAAAGCACTGACACGCACGGACGCCGGAGGTCACGGACCTTGGCCGGAGGTAAAGCACTGACGGCCAACCCCTCCCCACATAGTTGCTGATTTGAATAAGTACAATGCGAAATTATTTACTCAATATGAGCACGTTGTTCACCTAAAAGAACTAGAGCCTGGCTGCACATCTAAGGAAAACATGCATATTGCGCCCAAGAAGCACACACCATGCCTGACTGCCTGAGCTCAGGCGTCGGCGTCCCCCGTCGCTCTCACCACT
The DNA here is from genome assembly GCA_034440635.1 of Lepas anatifera. Taxonomy (NCBI): domain Eukaryota; kingdom Metazoa; phylum Arthropoda; class Thecostraca; family Lepadidae; genus Lepas; species Lepas anatifera. The sequence goes on along the minus strand of JAOTON010000961.1, from coordinate 1,298,670 downwards.
CTTGAGCCAGACGGGTTTGGTGACGACCTCGGCGTAGTCCCAGAGCGAGCCACTGGGGTCCACCGCGTTCATGAACGGCCAGTTGTGCACGTGGTTCTCCGGCGCCATCAGCTGCTCCAGAATCCTGACAAACAGAAAACAAAACAGTACAACTCGTGCTCATGGGTGAGCTTCGAACAAATTCGACTTTAATGTGACAAAAGTGGGCCCCGGCACGTGTAACGGCTTGACTGAGTCCTACGGAGTACGGCTCCGAACTGCCCGTTACAAGACCAGCTGACAGTCAGAAGATACTTGGGCTTGGAGCAAAGGCACTGAAGAAAAGTCACCTCACCCACCGTAGGATGGACAAGTAGCTGCGATTAAACGGAACTAAGGGACGAAACAGGATAATTATATCAATTATCACCGGTTTTTACGATTGGAAAATATATCTCAAGTTATTCCACGACGCCTGACACACTGTACGCAGTCTAGCTTTGGTACAACAGATTAACAGCCACCCCCAGGCAGTGCGGCGTCCCCACCCACCGGTAGGCCTGCTGCATCTCGTGGGGCAGCGCCGCCGCCAGCCGCTCCCGCGCGCTGGCGTCCTCGCTCTCCGTCGTCTCCAGGTACTGCTCCACCAGCTCCTCCTCCTCCTCCTCTCCCTCCTCGCTGTCAGAGGGCACCGAGGGCCGCCGCAGCTCCTCGTCCTGCCCCTCATCCTCATCCACACCTGTAGGGGGGGCGGACAGTGAGGTGTGGTGCAGAGGTAGGGGTGTGGAACCGTTATATCCCCGCCCGCACCCACACCCGTGGGGAGGGTGGTCAGTGAGCGTGGTGGAGAGAGAGGACATTAAACAACTGGGTAAAATTCCTCAGCCTCTAACCTGAAGAAATCAAATCATAAAATTAAGCTCGAAAACTATATTTAAATGAAACCAAGAAACATAGTAATATTGCACCCCATAAAACATACAACAGTACAAAAAATAAAAGACAGGCCACGCCAGGCGCCCCGGCGGGCTCTAAATTACGCCGGGGACGCCGTAGAAGGGCAGTTAAAAAGGCACTATTATGATGGCATAAAAACTAGATGGCGATAAAATAGATTGAAAATACACAAAGAACGATTAAAAAACATCACGACATGTAGATGTTAAACAAGCCTTTATCAGCAATCGCACCGCAACCTGTGCACGGCCAGAGACTACCAACCGATATAGCAAACTATTCCGATTGTGCGCATTGCTGCGTTTGCTTCCAGCTTCTGGCCAAATTTTTCGATGCCTCCCAATCTGATTAAAACCGCTAGATTTGGAACGAAAAGTGAGAGGCAGGTCTCTGGCCCCTTTCCTGTCCTCCCTAAGCGACACCAATAGTTGTCAACGCCCATTGCCAACCTAAAACAGTCATATACCTATGCATGCATCATATAACCATGTGACATCACTAGCTCCCATCCAGCTAGATAGCGGGTGGTACATATGAAAATATAATCCACACCTCAGTCGAAAGGGGCTTCACGATTCTACTGGACCATAGAGCACCCTATAGTATTACTGGAAGCCTAAAAACTCAACGAGCGGAAACTGACTTTCCTTAACACACCCAGCAGAATAAAATGGTCATACAGGTTACCAAGCCACTGAATTATGAATATGTATGCTCAGACCGACTGACGGACCCACCAACCGGAAAACTGCTGGAAAAAGTGATCTTGGAGAACATTACATATTTTGAAACTTGCCAGTGATACGACCCGGGTACCTGTCAAAAAGAACATCTTCAAGCAGAGGTAATTCTCGGATCGTGGGGTAAGAGGAATCTATATTGAACAAGTAGGATTGGGTCTTACACTGGGCGATAAGGAATAATTGAGTTAAAAGCTTAACAATTAAGCATCCATGGCTTTCAAGGCTACAATTACAGCAGTTAACTTACCATTGTCCGTAAACTGGTATGATGGATATCTGGGATCCATCTCAGCTCTCTCCAGCAAGGCTGAAATGGAACAGGAATTCATGTTAAAAGTATATGAGTAAATTTAGAAGTGTTATGGTATTCTCCGGGTATAAGTTGACAGTATGTACAAAATTCATTCAGCAAGCCTGTTCAGAATACACTATTTATTAGTTGGCTAGTTTCACATTGTAAGACTTATACGGAAAACCTTATCGAGGCATAACTCTGGAAGCCAAGACAAATATCAGAACATTCCAACCCTAATACGCGCTTAGTCCATCTCCTCTGCCTGCCGCACACACAAATTTCAAAACTGTAAATAAAGCCAGTACATGTCACAAGAACTGGAAGAATGTGAAGTGCTGCCGAGAAGGTTCAAGTTCAGGTTCAGATTCAGCACATTCGACGAGGGTTCACACAATCAGGTCTTTTATCTAGCGCGTCAACATGGTAAAATATATGGGGTTCATACAGTAAGAAATAGCACAATAAATTCAAATTAAATAAGTTAAGTTTAAAGGGAATGTGGCACCTTGGACGAATCCTGGAATTTAGTGTAATTGGGCGTGCTCTTAGCCGCAAATAATGAAACCACTCATGATTTCTCTGAAAAATGTACAATAAGCTCAATATTTTTATTTTTAAAATAGTCCTCTAGGAAAATAAATAAATATCTGCCTGTGGATGATGTCATGATCTGGCAACCACTACCATACTCGAAAAGCTTCAAGGGCTTTGATTGGCTAATGCTCATCATGACGTCAGCATATGTCGTCACACCAAAAGCCATGAGAACTGTGGCCTGCTGCTAGGGGTACAGAGGGATACATTGCAGGTAGGTTTTAGCTTTTTTCTACGGAAATATCGAGTTCCAAGACAAATGATATATTGAGTACCGGGTTTTCCGACTTGCTTTACAACTTGGCTATCTCAGTTAAAATCACGTTATGAAGGTACCACCTTCCCTTTAATAGGTTTTGAATTGCTGCGGCGAGGAGTATGATGATCAGTTGATAAGGTGTTCACTGGCCTGTCCCCCCGAGGTCTGGCTACACTATGACCGATAATTTTTTTATATTTACTACATGATTCTGATGAAGGGCTGTGCCCGAATAAATAATCTTTAGTGTTTTTTACATTTCCGGATTCGAGGGGACAGGCCAGTGAACACCTTATCAAGTTAAGTTTAAGTCACACTAAAATTGATAATCGCAGTCACTGAGCTATCACACTGTCTCATAAATTATCGCAACAGGCTAAAACAAGACAGGGTTGCGTCGTATCAAAAACTTACTGCAGGAGCTATTGCCAGAGCTGGTTAAAATTATGAGGAGTGTTGTAGAGAGAGGTGGGCCCGGAAGGTTCAGCCCAAAATAATCAAACAGATGGGCACTGCAGCACTTGCACCTGTCGCGTAAGGTAGCATTAAGAAATCCTGAAGGTGTTGGTAGGTGCGCTGATCGTCCGTGTTGGCGGAGTCAGAACACCGGTCACAATAAGTATACGCCGCACGGCAAATAAAGCCCCAAAATCAAACAGCTGTTTTGCGGTGCACCATCCAAGCTCAGGCAGGGCACGGGAGACGTGGTCCCGCCGCCGCCGACCAGTCACCATTCTCCCGCTAAAAATCCAGGGTTTTGTTTATGCAATGAACATGTGTGTTGTTCCATGCTATATACATAGAAGCACAAAACTGAAATGACAGTAGCAAGGCCTAAACACCAATTTTCCGTGCAGATCGCAATAAGGTATGACGGGCGTGACCGAGTCAAACATGTAAGCTTGAAAAGTGTCGTGCCATTCACCCCGGATACATGAGTAGGCAGTTCAGGGAACGAACCGTACTATCCAGCAATCCGTACCATCAAAAGCCGGCTATATCAGCTCAAACGGTACAAATAACGTCAAACTCACTCCCCCTTCGTTTGTGACCGGTCGGTCCATCGCAGGTCCGTCGCGCGCTCACTCCCCTTGTTTACGTTAGGTGGATTCGGGAAGTCTCCCCTTGTTTTGATCGAGCGTTCATTCATTTCCATGCTCCGCGGTACGGAGATACCCTATGGTCCTTCTTCTCGGAGAGGACCAAGGCAGGGTGGTGTTAACGTACCAACACCCCGCATACATGAGTCGATTGGGCCGTTCCCGCTGTCGGTACCGTCCTGAGGCCACTCTTGCATCTGGGGTAATTGTGTCAGTATGAGACTGGTATTTCAGATGCCGATCATACAAAGGAGAGGCTGCGTATCATAGCTGGGATACTCTGAACAATCATTTGGGCTATTTGCGTACCTATGGACTTTCATTTTGCTGAAGTAGCAGCATCGAAGAACAGAGCTCAGGGCTGATTTCATGCGTGCAATCAGCTGCAGCAAAACACGCTTTCCAACACTGACTTGAATCTGCGCTTCTTCAGAGTACTACATAATTTCAATACATATTAAAATAATATGAGGGTCAGTGGCCCTTCTGAAAAATAATATAAATATCCGAGTTTGAGTGTTTAGTGCATGCAGTAGCTTGGATTAAGTAGCGGTGAATGCAGGGCGTGGTAACAGATGAGCTAGAAGAGGTAAGCAGAGCAATTTCGGCACAGTTCTGTCAATGGAGGCGGTGCTCTGCATGCTGTCATCTGACGATCGCGGCGCGCTGTCGTTCGCCGCCCCGGTAGCTCAGTTGGTAGAGCGTTGGGCTCCGGCCCGCTGCTCAGAAACATGTCTTGGCAGTGCATGTGCAGGCTTGGGATAGCTCCGGCGCTCAATATTTACCCGACGCAGGTCGGCTGGCAACTGACTGGTGAGAGGGTGACCTGAGCGGGGCGGCCGTCCCTGTTTTGTGGGACGTTAAACTTTGGCTTCTAAATCGACCCTTCATTGTGGGAGTTGCTCGTTCGGGTGGTGGGGTCGGGGTCTCCGTGACACGTCCATTGATGGCTTTAGTGAGACTCCAACTCCAAAAGTCGAACGTGCTACAACATGGACACAATTTATATAAAGAGTGTTGGGCGCAATGCTGAGCACCATACACTGCTGCTGTTTGAGGCCTATCGTTGGATGCAGCACGTGCCACAGTCCGCCCCCCCTCTGTTGTCCGATCTCGCTGGCGCAGTGTCACATTCTCAGCAGATGGCAGACCCCGCGTAATCCACTGATACACTCGCGGTGGGCACAAGGGGCTGATAGTGTTTGTAGTGGCAGGGGTGCTGAGAGCAGCAGTAGTATCATCCCCTTTTTGAAACTTGAAATATGTATCGTACAGAATGGGTGCATCAGGGCAGGCGATTCATTTTTCTAGGGCAAGGCGAGAACAGGTTTTTGTGACTATAAATCAGCTCCATGACTCGTATATTTAAAGCTTAAAGTTTCGAACCTGGAATCGAAACCCCTCATGAGCATGCCTTGTGCTTTTGATCATTAAGCATTCACCACTGATTGGTACAGCACCAGCACTGGGCAGAAGTGAGCTGATGTTTGAAAACTATAATTTCAAAAGTTATACATGTTCAATTATCATTTACTGAGACAGACTTACTCATATATATAGTCAAGCCTCAGACTCAGACTCAGAAAAGAATCACAAACTTGGCCAGCAGTAAAGCTGTCACTTTAGCCAAATACAATATGACACAAACTGATATACAATAAAACTACAGAGGTTAACAGCCCCAACAGTACTTGAATACAGGGATGCTGGCACATAATCTCCACCAAACAGTGACCATGCACCTGGTACAAATGCAGAAGATCTGGTGCAAATGCATGAGACTTGGTATATGTGCAGGCTTGGTATACATGCATGAGACCACATATTAATGCAAGATACCTGGTATAAATGCATGAAAGGTGGTGGATTATGGGGACATTTGTTCCATAATACTTAGACCTTCTGTTCTATAACCCTTAGCCTTTCCAAAGAATTGGCTAAAAACATAATCAAATAAAAAGATATACAATAAAGTGAGCAGTAGCACCTATATCTACTTCAGAAGCACAACAGCACAAGATTTCAGCCCATAAAACCTCTAAGACCAGTGAGGCTACAGTCCTGAGATGTGGGTGCAATACTACTTGCTAATTGGTGCTGACAAAACTGTGCTGACAGGCTGAGCATAGTTTATACAACAACTCCTCTTACTGTTTTATGTCAATTACTTACCTAAAAGTTAGCTTTTGATAGAAAAAGAAAATCAAATTAAAGCCTTTGAGGAGTACCTGCCTATTTCTGCCCCTAACCATTATAGCAATAAGGAATGTTGAATCGACAAACAGAATTGAAGAGCTGGGCATGAATTTCTAATAAGGATGTTCACATACTGGTTGCACTCCTTGAAGACCCTCCAACTTGTCCATTTAGGTATAGGTAGATAGCGATCAGTGAACTTTTCTCCCAGGTCCAGTGGAAATTTTAAATGGCTGGTGATGCAAATCAATGTGAAAATTATTTCTGCCCAGTCCAATCTGATGTTGTCATACATTGCACACTGGATAGGCAGCAAAACAAGTCAGTTCCAGGCGTGATCTCTTTAACACAAACACCACACAACTCATAGGCACAAGGCACTTACCTACCTAAAATTCCTTCATTTCAACGCACAGCATTAACCGAAGTTTGAGACTCAAAATTGCTCCAAGTTACCAACGCGGACCCCACGGTGGTTTATCAATGTTTTGCACTCGCAATCCCTTTCCTTTCTATCACCACTGATACGAGGAGGATGAACACAGATTTATTTCCGCGGCGGCGGAGATGACAAACGACGATCATCGCGTGCAACGAAGACGGATGCCACGGATGCTACGGCGGAAGCCGCCACAACTGATGATGGGCTGCCAGATTTAATAGTTTATACCCTCTAAAATCTTGGATTATCTCCACTATCTCCTCGATTTTTAGAGGCCACGTACCCGATTGTCGTCGATCCGATCGGAAACCGAGAAATATCCGAGTCCGATTCAGAAATTCGTAGGACATCTGTCTGACAGGGCCTGTGTTTTCGGATAACCCTTGCCCCGGTGGCGGGTACGAGCCACCTTCGCTCTGCTGGGGGGGCTAAAAAGACCCCCCACGATCTCAAAAAAAAGCTAGAAAAAGTGCAAAACGGCAATCGAAAGCTCTTCGAAAATGATATCGAAAATACTTCGGTCATTTTTCTTGTCAGGTCAATATCAAGGTCACCAGAGGTCAAAATAGGTCAAAATCACTAATATGAGGTGTACTAAGAAAACCTCATATATCTCAGAAACTATGATAGCTAGAAACATTTTTCTAGCACCATTCGAAAGCTCTTGAAATACGCTTTCATTACAGTGGCATTCATTTTCGTGTCAGGTCAAAGCCTAGGGGAGCTACAGGTCACTGAATATTGGGCATATTCTTGGAAATGTCCATAGCCACCCATGCATAAGGGCGTTTACTTTTCGCTAATAGCTTCCAAACCAAACATGATGCAGCCATAGTTTATGCACCATTGCAATCCTCTCGTCAATACGAATCGAATGATATATGATATTGCTATGCCAGGTCAAATTTAAGAATTTGACCTGACCCAGGTCAGCGGTCTGACCCAACTTGACCTGGTATAGTCATGATGTATATCATTTGACTTGCAGTGACTATACAAACACTTTGGTGACAAAATAAAAGTTCTATCTTATTTCATTTAACATTTATAGAGTAAAACACCAAAAAATGCTTATTTGAACTAAAGTGACCCTTTAACACGCGCATTGACGGGGGCGGGTACCCGCCCCCTCAGGTTTTTCGGAGATAGCAGAAAAACGGCGGCGTGTAGCGCCGCCGTACTTGGTATACCTTATTCCCTCATCATTTTTACAACTTACTGTGAAAATTTTAGGGTTAGGTCATCTCAGGTCAGGTCACCAGTACAGGTCAAGCTGACCCGACCTAAAAAATTAGTTTATTTAGATAGCATAAGTCGGAGCATGGGTGAACTTATCCGATTGAAACTCACTATCACATAATTCGGCCCCATACCGAGTTCTCTAATAATTTTAGGTGCACGGAATCTTTTGATATCGATGACCTTAAGGTTAGCGTAACGACGCTTGCCCTCCTCCATTGGAAATTACATGGGAAAAATGGCTGTTTTCGGAATAACGGTCAGTAACGGATGGTGATAGAGCATTTATTATAGCTGCATTAGACTCGCCTGGGCTTTGAAACGGTTCTAATGGATATGCATTTTACATAATTTGACCCTGACCTGACCTCAGGTCAGGTCAAATCTTCTGATTTGACCTAGCAAGGTCAAATTATATATCATTCGATTCGGCTTGCTAAGAGGCAATTGCATATAGTTCAAGTCGTTTTGCTCTATCTTTACTTGTTCAGATGTAATGCCCGAAAAACTGAATTTTACATGTTATCCCTATGACGGGCATGTTTTGACCTCCTCGTGACCTTAAATGTGACCTGACAAAAAAATGGTTCAAATGTTTTCGATGGAGAAGTGGATGGGCAGCACAACCTTTGCCGTCATTTACCGTCTCTAGCTACCTACCGTGGTTCTCGAGATCTTAGGGGGGCGGGTACCCGCCCCCTGTCAATGCGAAGGTGGCTCAGACACCCGTCAATGCGCGTGTTAAAGGTCACAAGTCAAAATTTTTAGCAATCAACTTCAATGATCTATGAGGCGCAAAGCCATTTAACTCAGAAATTCATGCAAAGTTGATTCCATCTTTACGTTACTAGAGAAAAGCTCATTTCGTGATTTTCCCCATGTATCGCAGCAATGGGGAGGCATCAGCTTCTGCAACATGACCTTAGGTCACCAATATCAAAAATCCTGGAACATATGTTGTAGCTCCTGGCGAGCCCAATATGTGGTATGAGTTTGAACTTGATCGATTTACCCTTCTTTTATTTATGCGGTTCTAAGAATTTTTTGAGGTGAGGTCACTTCACCTAGCCTGGTGACCTGACCTGATATGACCTTGAGCTGAAATTTTCAGGAAAGATGTAAAAATGATGAAGGAACAGCTAGATCAAGTTTGGCGGCGCTGCCCGCCGCCGTTTTTTGGTCGCTTTGGAAAAACCCGAGGGGGTCTAAAAAGACCCCCCACTCGGGCGAAGGATAAAAAATTATTGCTTACAAATATAGATAGGGAGCAGATTATATGCTTTTCTGAAGACACAATTTTCGTCATAACCGCTTTTTTGAATTCCGACTCAACTGCTTTATCCAATGTAGTTTTTGCCGAGGTACGTGGGTAAAACGTTATTGAACTGCCCTGGGTAAAACTAGCAAGCATCATAAGCGGATCCAGGGGGCACGTGCCTCCTATCGACCATCGGTACCCCCTGAAATGGTCACGGCGCCTTCCTGAAATGTCGCTTCCCACACCCCTTCCCCCAGGATGCGAAAATTGGCGCCCATCGATAGGATTTTGCGCCCATCTGATGGGTTTTGTGATGTGACGCATCAATTTAACTCGCACTATCTTGCCAGTGTCTACTGTATAACATGCACAGCTGAGTGGCGAATTTTCTCAGGTCTTTACTGGGGACAAAAAGAGAAAAGGGCACATCTCGACTGTGGAAAGGGCACTTATTTTTCGTCAATAGGCCCCTATAGGGGGCCTCATCTGCTCAGCTATGGCCACTGAACTCACAGGGGTCAGGGTGGGTGAACTGGTGGGAGCCTTATAGAAACTCTGATTGGCTCCCCGACCGGGATGGAGCTGATCGGCCCCGGCTAGGAGCTGATGGGGCCCACCCGAGATGGTGGTGCCACAGTGGACAAGTCCATTCGTCAGAGTATCATTCAACCGGGCTACCCGTATTCCAGTGATAAGAGCGCCCTTTACAGAGCCTTTTTGGAGGGCCCCGAGCAGGGGCATCGTTAGGGGCGGCTCCCTTACTCTTGAAAAGTGGAGGAGGCGGCCCCTAACTTTTGGCTAGATATACCACTGCAAAAGCCGAATTAAGGCAGACGTAGGGGGTTTCAATGGCCTCGCCACTGCCCCCCCCTCCTACTTGGCAACCCGAGGTGACGCCCTTTGCCATGAGGCCACATTATCTGCCGCGCCAATCGGGGCCTTCCGATTTTTTATGAGAGGCTTATCCGCCGCCAGTCACAAATCGGAAACGCGAGCGCATTTCATCCATCCATCCGAACCATTGGCAAGTTGGACCGAAGCGGGCATAGGTGGATCCAGGGGGCTGGGGCGCGTGCCCCCGCTTACTGGAGTCGCTTAACACCTTGGGAAAATTCTGGTCCAGCTACGGATCAGGATTTGAATATTTACCCATTTTATTCGAATTGATCATCATGAGTTTCAACGCGGATGTGCCACCAGCTGGACGGGGAAACGTTGCATCGGCGGGGGGTTGGATGCGATTTCCTTATCCATTGTACTCTCCCTGGAATGCTCTTCTTTATCGGGCAGGATGCCTGGTCAGCATCAACTAGCATTGACCGGCGTGGTCGAACCTGTGCTTTTCGTTGTCGAGCGTCCGTCATAAACACGGAGAACAGCTCTCAGGGCAAGAGCCCAGAGCAGGGCGATCACACGGCAGCGGGCATCAGTTTATTGTGACTCAAATACATCCCCGAGAGGATCAACCCCACGAGGTGGCACATTCAAAATCGATGAAGGCGGCAAAAGGAACACTTTTATGACCAAGCTTCTCGCGAGCCTGGACTTGGGTCTCACGAAAACAGTTAAACACTGCAATTGCTGAGCGCCAGTCCGGCGTGTTGCTTGTTCCACCACCATCATCATTACTCGCGACACACTGGGTGGCTTCCTTTAGGCACGACTTCCCTGCACTTTGTACTGTATTTGAACAGCCCGAATACGTTTGCTTCTTGGTTAACAACAGAAACATGCACACTGACCTATCACAGGACGGTAGAGATCACAAGCTAAGACGATGAGTAGCTACTCCTGCACTGGCACTACGTTTCTTCCCGCAATCTCGTGAATGCAGTCGATGTACAATTGATATTGGCACGGTTGAAAAGCTTGGGTGAAGTATCTACACCCATCAAGCTTCAGATTTATCGTCATTGTATGATACAAAGGACAACCAACATGCCCGGATCCCTGAGGTAAGCTGGAACAGTGCCAAACACACTCGATTCCGAAGTCTGAGTTTGTTCGGACACCATTGGATCAGTATTTTACACTGCCTTCTGAACTCGGCATTCAGGCTTCGTCCATGCATTTCAACGCTCTAGAAGACAAGAACCCCTGCTTCCAACTATGGCGCATCATAAATCACAAAGCACGCCTGCGACAGTCCTGAAACCAACCACAATCGGTCAGCGCATGCGCGTGAGAAACAAAAACTGAACTCTCACCACAGTCTTTTGATTCCTGCCCATAACGATGCGAGTGTTCCTCTTACACCGGCAGCCACATTAAGGTCATTGGGAGAGAAGTCTGCTCGCAACGCTTAAACTAAGATGGTTTGCCAGGCCTTCGTTTCTTTCAACATTCTACCACGAAGAAATAGTGAGGGCTGAGCTTTTATTCAATTGATATGCACTACGATAATTTAGAAACGGGCCATGACCTGTTTTCCAATTTCTTGCACATCATTTGCAATTGAGATCTTGAGGTCAGACTTGAAGTGGAAAAAATGATAAAGCATGCAAAAAACCATTCTGGAGGGGAAGAGGCATCTATCTTTGAATACACAAGAGACATTGCATTCAAGATAACTCAATAGATAACACATTTATGTTCTGAGCTTTGGGCTTTATGAGTTTTTTTTCATAGGAGAAGCAACAGTTTCCATGTTATGGCACAGAAGAGTCCGAGAGATTATAGCAGGCAATGTGTTCTGAATGCGTGAAAAATACATCGTATTTTCAATTAATTACCCTGTCATGCGAAGAAAGAGCAAGTATGTACAATGATTTTCACATCGCAGTAGCTTAACCTTTTTCTTTCCACGAATAAAGTATTCGGATCTCACAAGATTTTGTCGCCGGGCCGCACGTGACCGCATCATTCAGGGAAGTTTCCGACGAATACGGAACCATGCAGCATATGTCGCTGAAGCTGAAGGCAGCAGTTTTCCCTTGTGCTTGATGTAAGAAACCGCACTACCTCAGCCGAATTATGGTAAGAAAGCATACAAGACACCCCCTTCTTTTTCTGGGAAATTCCTCATTTCAAGACAGGGTCAACATCAGTCTTTCCCCCACCTGAAAGTTGTGCCAGTCTTTTCATCTGATATTCAGCACCAACTCAGGCACTGAACTTCGGAACGTTGCCACATGCCTTTACACTTAGAAAACAGGTATAATTGGTTGTTTGTTACGCTACGGAACGTATTTACGATCACAAATGGCCAGTGGTATTGACACCACGCGTTCCAATCATCCGAGGAGCCAGCTCGGACGAAAGGACGAGTCACGGAGGCATGTCCTCAGGAGAGCGCAGTAAGTTCATCCAGCTACGCCACCCACGCCGAAACACAGACAACAGCTGATGCCCATTACCACCTCTGTCCCGACAGAGAGACAGCCACAGAGGGGCAGGAATTCACTGGAAAGTGTCTGAGGGCCCCGGTCCCAGCCTCAAACGGGCAGGTAGCCGCACTCCTGGGATCAGAGGGTCAGGTAGCCACAGTCCCGGGATCAGAGGGACAGGCAGCCGCAGCCCCGGGATCAGAGGGGCAGGCAGCCGCAGCCCCGGGATCAGAGAGACAGGTAGCCGCACTCCCGGTGCTCCAGCCTGGGCAGCGGGTCTGAGCTGGGTGCGTCCGCCTCCGGCAGTCGGTAGAGCCACCGTGTGTTAGCGGCTGTGACGCGGACCACCTCTTCCAGGGGCAGGCGGCGCATGTGGCTCAGCTGGGCCGCCACATGCAGCGCCAGGCCGGGGTGGGACAGCCGCAGCTGCTGACCAGAGGCCAGGTCCGACTGCGAAGGCACGGCAGCGCAGCGGTCAGCGACAGCGAACGCGTAACTGCCAGTAGAAGATGCAATCCCCCAAAGTCACTGGCAGATCCCCTGCCACACACGGGAAGCTTAACTCCATTATCAGCGGGCACATATAGCCTCTGCAGCTGTAGTGCCCTAAAACTCCAATTATCATCATCAACTCCATTATAAGATCCAATGTAACTATGGGCATGCCTTGCAAAGCGAATTCGTCATATTGAAGACCACTGCTTAGGTGCAGGTCAGATATCTCGCTCGCTCTGGCTCTCTCTCTCTCTCTCTCTCTCTCTTTCTCTCTCTCTCTCTCTCTCTCTCTCTCTCTCTCTCTCTGTCTCTGTCTCTGTCTCTGTCTCTGTCTCTGTCTCTGTCTCTGTCTCTGTCTCTGTCTCTGTCTCTGTCTCTGTCTCTGTCTCTGTCTCTGTCTCTGTCTCTGTCTCTGTCTCTGTCTCTCTCTCTCTCTCTCTCTCTCTCTCTCTCTCTCTCTCTCTCTCTCTCTCTCTCTCTCTCTCTCTCTCTCTCTCTCTCTCTCTCTCTCTCTCTCTCTGTCTCTCTCTCTCTCTCTGCTGACCTGGTCGCCGCGGCTGTAGCAGTGCGGCAGGAAGTAGGGCGCGTCCGTCTCCAGCACCACCCTGTTCAGGTCGACGCTAAGGGCCGCGTACCGGGCGTCCCTGGCGCGCGGGTTGCAGATGATGGGTGTGAAGCCCACGTGGCAGTTGGGGAAGGCCTCCATCCAGCGGCACACCATCGGGTAGTTGCCCGTGATGCAGTGTCGGTGGATGGGGTGCTCGCGCGGGATCATCTGTCGGCGCCGGCCACAGCAATGTACTCCACCCAAAGACTGAACTGACTCGAGGGGGTGATCCGTCGCACAAGCTTTAAACAGCTTCACAAGAGGCTACGGGCAACATGCTTGCTTCTAGGTGAGAGCTAGCTAGTAATCCCATCAAAATACTCCATTCAAACAACCACTAGAAAGCTAGAAAGTAGCAGTATAATTTCACAATCGTCCTTAGGAACGACAGCAGAGTGGAATTCCATAACGATGTGTTTATTTTATTTTTGGGGGTTTAAGACTCATAAAGCGTGGAATTATATGACAGCGGAGAGGCGATCACATCAGCTACATTTGGGCCAGGGTAGGCGTCTAAATCTGTCTCTAGGTGGACTCGAACACGTAACCTTCAGTAGAGGCATAGAGACTTCTGCTCGGGCCCGACAGACGCCCATACAGACCACAAGGACGCTTCATTAAACAAGCCTCCAAACCAACATTGCAACTATACAGAAACGACAAAAGATCCAACAATTTCAGTGGTTCAAACTACGGGGTACCCAACAAAAGATCCCCAAGGGGTTGGCTGAAGCACCGGCCAGTGTTCTCGACGCTGGTACACAACCTGCCTGGTACAGACCGGTCCTATGCTATGCAATCAAACAGTCCACGATAGACGTTTACAGCCCATCCCTAAGCATCATCACTACAGCTTAAGGACACCCCAAAGATGATAATAATGGCGACTGTGTGGGCAGCTCTCAAACCCCCGAACAGGACCGCTCACTACCCGAGAGTAGGACCGACACCTGTTGGAGAGCCTGTACCTCGGTGGCGATGCGGAGGGCGTCCTCCTCGGCGTCCCGCACGTGCAGCACCAGCGGCAGGCCGAGACTGACGCCCAGCGCGATCTGACGGCGGAACACCTGCTGCTGCAGCGCGTGGTCGGTGGAGTTGCTGCCGGCACAGCGCGGCCCCGCTCAGCTGGATAACGGGCAGGGGCGGACCCAGGGAGAGGGATACTGGGAGTGTCGGGGAGTGACGGAACAACTGCGCTACGGCAAAGGCGTCGTCAGCTTGTGCTCTGTCAGTTGGGAATAGATTACACATATCAGGTCAGGCCTTAATCAAGGGTTCACCGAAATTTCAACCCGAGAAAATCAGACTATCACAAGTCAGATGCATTGAGATGTTCTGAGGAATGTGGGTCGTTTCAGGTCATTTAACCACTGTAGAATTCGCCAATAATAAAAGTGGAGGGGGGGCAGGAAGAGCTCAGGCGAAACTATTGTACGCTCCACACTGACCATATGACATAAAAGAGACAAACGCAGGGGCGAACAACAAATCCGAAGTTGAAACCGTAAGCTTTGCACGAGCTCTCGGTAGCTGCGGAAAACATGAATAATAATAACATTTGCAATGTATCACACGAGATCGAACGGTACACATTGCAACATAAATGTAGGCAATCCAGATACTGGCATTTTAGGTTTCGCAGATAGCACATTTCTGAGAAAAACTACTTGTTTCCTACTTTTAAAATATAATAATAATAATAAATAAATAAATAATAGTCATATAATATATCGATGTATTTATCATATAGAACATGTTATTAAAGAAACAAAAGATCATTGGTAATTCAGGTCCCTAAATAATCATTATCCACCCATAACTACGGTCCAAGCACACGCACAAAAGATGAGTAAAGAGGCTAAATCTGGGTATTTCAACAATTGCATGCAATGCACGCGAGCATGTGACAACAAATCATCATAAAAGAAAGTACGACATTGCAAGCAGCACCCAAAACACCGAACAAATGACCAACAGCATTAGACAGAGGCCGACACCGAGGTGGTCGCCGGGGCCTCACTTGGCGGAGTAGTCGAGCCCGATCTCTCCCAGCGCCACCACCCGTCTGTAGCGGGAGCAGATCTCTGTCAGCTGCCGCTCGGCGAAGTCGCTCCAGTCCCGCACGTTGTGCGGGTGGCAGCCGAACGCCGCCCACACGTCCTCGTCCTCCAGCATCCGGCACAGGCGCGCCTCCTGTCATAGTAGCCAGGACTCAGACACCACCCGGACCAACTCACAACACACGGCGCACCTCAGCAGCCGGGACTCAGGCGCCACCCGGACCGCCCCACAACACACGGTGCACCTCAGCAGCCGGGACTCAGGCGCCACCCGGACCACCTCACAACACACGGCGCACCTCAGCAGCCGGGACTCAGGCACCACCCGGCCCACCTCACAACACACGGCGCACCTCAGCAGCCGGGACTCAGGCGCCACCCGGACCACCTCACAACACACGGCGCACCTCAGCAGCCGGGACTCAGGCACCACCCGGACCACCTCACAACACACGGCGCACCTCAGCAGCCGGGACTCAGGCACCACCCGGACCACCTCACAACACACGGCGCACCTCAGCAGCCGGGACTCAGGCACCACTCGGACCACCTCACAACACACGGCGCACCTCAGCAGCCGGGACTCAGGCACCACCAGGACCACCTCACAACACACGGCGCACCTAGGACCAGTTCCCAGATCTCCGTCGTCGACGGCCGGAACACCAGTCCCCGCCCCACCACAACCGTGCCGGAGTGAAAGCAAACATCCACAACATACCCGGCCATCATATCACGCCAAGTGAAACATAACCCTGCAGAACGCATACGGTCGCAGACACTGGTTAGAAAGTCCTCGCCGATGGCGGGCACTGGACAACTTCACCCCGATTTCGAGTTGATTTCACCTCTAAACACCTCGATTCCTAGATTATTTCATGCCGATTCCGAGGTGATTTCACCTTGAATCACACTGCTGCCTAAATTATTTCATCCCGATTCCGCGGTAATTTCACCGCCCTTCCCAGGTGATTCCAGCGCGATTCATCCTCGGTCCAAGATGATTTTACCACGATTCGTCCCGCTTCAGAGATTATTTCATCCCGATTCTGATGAAAATTTGTCGAGAGTAATGACTTTGATAACGTGATAACGACAGCAGTTCAAAGACTTTAAATAAAATAATAAATACATCTAAATAATGTTAAACTTAGCTTCTAAAAGCCTTCTTCCATTGGCCATCTCATTGGGTAATGTTGGCACCTCATGGCTTACAAAACTTTGCAGAGCCATCAGTCTCCCGAAACATCACACACGTCAGGAACACCGAGCAGAGTCAGCTCAACAGTGTTACACAAGTCCCGGTGGTGGAATCTTTGAATACAAACGTTTTAAAATGAAGTAGGATGTGTGTTCTTGTCTCTGGTCTTAAAGTGGCGTCCGTCAACTTTGCATCCATTTCATCACACACAGAGAGAGCCGAGAATAGGAAACCAGGTCGGCCCTCCGGTGCGGGTTGCAGGCGACAATGTTTTCTCCTTAAAACATTTGCATTTCATTGTCATCTTAAATTAGTATTTTTCAAGCAAATATATTCAGAAACGACCATTATTTACAAACAAACAACAGCCCGTCAGGAAAAGTCGAACACATGTGCGTGATATTGACCCTTGAAAGAGACACACAAATACCGTCTAACGAATAATCATATCTCAGTCATGGCTAGCTTCAGTAATGAGACCAGCATCTTAGGAACTTTTTGCAGAGACCACCATCCGAATGAGCAATAACCGCGAAGATGGGTGAAATTCAGATGGAAGGGGCGGAAAACAAATCACACATCAGTTGAAGCATACCACAGGTCGGCTCACCACAAATATCCGCTAAACCACTACCGCTAAACATTCCCTTTTGCAGGAACAAACGAGAAAGATGATCACATTTTTAGCACCGAAAAAATGTAGGGACGACGACGACACATTTGCTTCTAAAGCTACAAGACATCGCCAACTCTATCCTGTTGGAAGGGATTTTGAGTACCAGATCGCACTCCTCCAGTCTACAATCTACTCCAGTCCACAATCAATCTACAATGTCTTTAAAAACGGACATGTAGAGGACCACCGGTGCCAGTGCTTACCTGGAACCAGAAGGTTGGGTCGCAGAAGACGGCGATACAACCGGCGAAGCTGACGGGGAAGGTGGCCGACACCTTGGCGCGGTACTCCTTCAGCGACCAGCTCCCGCCCCGGGCCATGTCGCGCTTGAACAGGTAATCCAGGTGGCAGTGGGAGTCGATGAAGCCGACAGGCAGCTGCTGGGTCACCAGCGCCGCTGGGTCGTACGGCGCGCTGTGGCAGCCGCTCAGCCGGCGGCGGAACGTCTGCGGAGCACGGCGCGTCAGACCAGGGCGCCCGGTGACGTGCAGGGTGGTCTCTGTTCCTCCAGAGCTAGCGCGACTGCCTTCCTGCTAGCCACGTGGGTTGGATTGCGGTGGGGACATGGGCCGAGAAACATCCCGCTCGCAGAGAGATGGTCTGGTTAGAACACGCACGAGAAAAATAACCATGAAAATTGTAAATCACGTCAGCTTGGAGCAAAAAAATAGTGGCATGGGCTTTACTGAATGAAAATGAGGTAACAGCTGAACACCGCTCTACAAGTAGGGAAAGTTAACGGAGAACAAACCGAGCAAACACATATCGGCTGATCCAAGGGTCCCAATTGATAGCGTACAAGCTACCAAATCATATGTCGCGCATTTCGGTGGCTTCAACTGAATCGCACGAACAGCTGGGGATCGAACCAGTGAACTTCACAAGACCTTTTTAAGCCCTTTTTGCGGACCAAACCACAGCTGGTGTATTTCATTCATCCGCTCACCGCGATGGCGTCCGGTCCCAGCTTGTCAGTGTGTGCGCTCGGCGAGGCGGCGCCACCGTCGCCGCGCAGGTGAGCCGGTACGTAGCGCGCGCCGGGGCGGCCCCGGTCCGCAGGGGGCGGGGGCGGGGGCGGCCGGTACACCGCCAGCGGGAGAACGCGCTGCAGCGCCCGCGGCGCCATCCCCGGCGGCAGGCAGTCGGGACGCCATGCACCGCGGCCCCAGCCTGGTACGGAGGCAGCCTCCACCGAAGGCCGCTGTCGACACGGCGCGGCGTCAGAGAAGGCGCCAGCAGCGCAGCACACACCGAGCAGGCTGCTCAGGGGCCGACGTAGCGCGGCAGCACACAGGTTTTATATGTGAAAGTAAAGAACCGCCTCGTATTGATGCAGCCTTTCAGTTTGGTTCTTCATAAATAGCCCAACGACAGAGCTGAAGAGAGAACCACTCAATATCCTGTTCAGTTAACCATTGAGATACAGTTACAATGACGACTGAGCCGATATCAGACACGATATGTTCGATTTCTGTCTCCACACAGCAGCAGATCCCTAACACCTCCGGCGCTAGACTACAGTCTGCGTGCAGAGCCCAGCCCCAGAGGTGACGCAGCGTACCAGTACCACAGACACCGTCACAAGTGACAGAGCCCGACCCGCTGGCTAGGTGCCAGGGTAGACAACGTCCAGCACACCAGCTCACCTGCTTGGACGGCGAGAACCTGGAGCGCTCCACGAAGGAGAGCGGCCGGTCCTCCAGCAGGGCGGGGCTCTCCCGGGAGCGGCGCCGCGGCTCGGCCGGCGGGGAGCCCGGCGACAGCGCCGGCGTCGGACGGCCCCAGGTCGCCTGCGCGTCACCGTCAGAGTTCTCGGCCGAGCGGCGGCGCTCTCCCAGCCTCGGCCACTGCTCTTCGTCATCATATCGAAAGCGGATATGCTGTCGCTGTCGGACTCCAGGCACTGCGCCGTCCCAGGTGGCGACGTTGTGCCGGGCCCCGCGGCCCCAGCAACCACCGGTCACCAGGGGTCCCGCCACGCCGCCCACGGCGGGCCGCGGCGCCGGACCGCACGGCAGCGGAATGTTGGCTAGTGAGGACAGAGACGGCCCATCCACCGCGGGACAGGCGACCGTACCCAGCTGCCGAGAGGAGGTGGTGTCAGCTGGAGATCTGATCCGCCGACCTCGGGACCTCAGACGCGGCCTCATATACCTTCGGACAGCACGAGCAGAGGACAGGCCACGATAAAGAAACAAACTGACTTCTCACCGAAGTCACGAAGTCACACGTACAATCACTGCATCGCGTGACACACTCAGAACGGAAATAAATCGCAATAACAACAGATGACTTCAGTGGTGGCCAACAGAACGCTTCAACAAACGATTCGCCGCAATATTCATTGATTAATGCGCCATCTGGAAAACGTGGCGTTTTTTCAGCTGCCACGCCAGGGCATATTTTCCCTCCATTTATTTGGTTCAAACGCTATAAAAATAAAACTTCCTAATTCACTCGACCTACATGACCTAAATTCACTACATGCACATCAGTTTAGGAAAAGCGTGGGTGGGTGCCTGTTATCTGGTATGCGTAACGTAGGTATGCATATCTGTGTGCGTTGTTCCAGCTTGTGTTTATGCATGAAGGTATTATGCTTGTATTTGTGCATGAGCGTGCGTTGTATGGGTTTCTTTGTAGTGGTAGGCCATAACAGCTCTTTGGAGCGGCAGGCAAGGAAAAGGTAGCGCTAGAGATGCTGGGAGGTCTCTGACCTGCGTGAGATCCTCCTGACTCTGGAAGAACACGCCGTCCATCTCCCTGTCTTCGGCGTCCGGCTGGAACAGCGTGCGAGGCTGCGGTGAGCGCCCCTGTCGGCCAACCGCGGAACTACGCTGACAACCGGTCACTGGACGATGACAGCTTTTCTTTTAACTGCCACCTAGTTGCGGGCAGTTCTAGTTGGGTGATTAACAAAGGCTTTTTCGGGAGTTTGTGATCTCAGGTAGAAATTTCAAAATCTTTAATATCCATCTGCTGAACTTGAACCAAGGCCGAAGGTAGTGCGGTACACGGGTAGTGCGCCTAATTCCAGGGCTATCTAGCGCGTGCATAAATACAGCTGATCAGCCACACGCAGGAGCGCGCGGGTCCGCTGGTGACGGGGGTACGGAGCGGGGTTCACGGCTCCTCTCACCTGCTCGGGGCGGGGTCCGGTGATGAGGGGGTGCACGGGCGGGGTTCACGGCCCCTCTCACCTGCTCCGGGGCGGGGTCCGGTGATGAGGGGGTGCACGGCGGGTTCACGGCCCCTCTCACCTGCTCCGGGGCGGGGTCCGGTGATGAGGGGGTGCACGGAGCGGGTTCACGGCCCCTCTCACCTGCTCCGGGGCGGGGTCCGGTGATGACGGGGGGTAGACGAGGCGGGGTTCACGGCCCCTCTCACCTGCTCCGGGGCGGGGTCCGGCGGCCGAACATCCTTCACTATGTTCTGAAACCAAGCCTCCGTGACGTAGGTCTGCGGCCGCTCCTCGGCGGGTGGAGACGTGTCCCGACGGTGGGCCGTCGCCGCCGGCTGGCGCGGCGTACTCCGCGTGCGAAACCGGCGGCTGGTGACGGTTCAACCGGAGCGGACACGGGCCAGCGGCCGGCCCGTCCGACTCGGAAGAGTCCGACCCCACTGTATACGGCACCAGGGAGTTGGCGTCGCCTACTGCCAGAGTGTTGGCGTTCTCGTCCTCTCCACACTTGATGTCGCCCAGATCGGATGGGATGTCTGGCTCAGTTTTGTCGTAAACGAGATGTCGCTCGATCATGACTTTGTTCCCGACTTCTCCGTCGCCGTTAGATTCCGTCCCTACTCTCTGCAAATAATGAAACAGATTAGTGAATGAGGGCACAGAAGACCTCAGCACACACGGAGATGCATGGATTTCTAGACCAAATCACACGGATTTCTGAAACTAAGCGATTGAACATTCATCTTTCAACCAGCGCCGTCCTTCAAGGACTATCGCTTAAGAAAAACTCCAGTTGCTAGTGCCTACATAATGTTCCAATTTCGAACCAGCGAAGCTGTATGTCTAATCAGAAGAGGATGACGCGGCCCCTAGGTTACATCAGTACAAGGCTACTCGGCCCCTAGGTCCCATCAGAAGAGGATGGTGCGGCCCTTGGTGACATCAGCAGAGGAAGGCATGGTCCCTAGGCACCATCAGACAGATTATGAGGAGGATGGCCCGGCCCCTAGGTCACATCAGTAGAAGATGGCACGGCCTCTAGGTCTCATCAGAAGAAGACGGCCCAGCCCCCTAGGTCACATCAGTAGCATGCAAATCTACCATACATTAAAAGTGAATGGCGTAGAACAAGGAAATAACGGGAGAAGATGGCACGCGAGATGCATCTGAGCATCTAGAGAATGCTAAACATGACACTGTTGACTGTACATACAAGATTAATCCTCTTAATGGGAATGTGGCACCTTGGTCGAATCCTGGAATTTAGTGTAATTAGGCGTACTTTTAGTCAAAAATAATGAAACCACTCATGATTTCTCTGAAAAATGTACAATACGCTCAATAATTGGTTTTTAAAAAAACTCCTCTAAAAAAAGAAATAAATATAAGCCCGTGGATGATGTCACTATCTGGCAACCACTACCATACTTGAAACGCTTCAAGGGCTTCGATTGGCTGATGCTCATCGTCACGTCAGCATATGTCGTCACACCCGTAGCTCACAACAATGGCCGCCGGCGACGGAGGGCTGAGGGGGCTGGTGTCAGGTAGGTTTTAGGTTTTTTTCTACGGAAATGTCGAGTTACAAGACAAATGAAATATGGAGTACCGGGTTTTCCGACCTGCTTTACAACTTGGCTATCTCAGTTAAAATCATGTTGTGAAGGTGCCACATTCCCTTTAAAGCGCATACCATACACTTGCGCATCACAGAAGTACCTCGAAGGCGTCGCACAGCGCATTTCCAAGACTGGCCTCCTGAGAGAGCCCAGCTAATCGGCTACGGCTGGGGATACCAAAATGTATGAGGAACATACATATACTGACATCGAATAGCACCTGGATCGTAGACAGTTACACTTAGCGGCGAGGGGGCGTGGTCTGGGAATGGGCGTGTTTACTCACCGGTGAGGGGGCGTGGTTTGGTGATGGGCGTGCTCCAACCACCGGTGAATAGGCGTTGTCTGACGATGGGCGTGACCATGAAGGAACGCCCCGAGCCTGTTGCACGCTCTGTCCGTAGTCTTCAGTCTGCCCCACCTCCTCAGGAGAGGGAGATGCGTCCGCACAATGTCGCGCGGGATCTGATTCCCACTCAGTAGGTGGGTCCCAGAGCTGGTGACCGTCTTCGTTCGGTTCAGACGCATGCTCCTGGATAAAAGACATGCCATCAGTAAATATGGACGATTATAAGGCACTACAAAGACGGAGCGCTGCACCTTAACGGCCAAGTTGAAACCTGCACCATAATACACATGACGCACCGCCTCTCGGCGAGACGGGAAGATGTGCTTCATAAAAACGTGCTCCATAATGGAACACATTACAGACATTACGCATTTCACATTACAGAGATTAAGAAATCCACATTACGGAGTTCGCATCAAATACCAAATTTGAAGCCAAAAATCCAACCAGTAGAAAAACTCAGAATCTGATAAGATTAAAACAAAGTGATCCACCCATCAACTTCACATTAGAGGCCCACCTGCTGAGAGTGGGACGATTGTTGGTCTCGTCCTTTCTCTTCGGCTCTGTCGTCCTGTTCCGCGCTAGGATTCGTTGCCGTCCCGTTCTGATCCCCTTCATAAGTGATCTCGATACCTGAAGCTTCCGCGGACCAGCGTCTCAGCACCGGCTGGGCGCCGTCGGTTCCCGCCACCTCGCGGGACGCTCGCGGCAGACGGTCCGAGTCCCAGTCCGTGCAGTCCGCGGACTGCTGCCGCTGAACAGTCCGGTCCGGACCAGCCGGCGGCCGCCACTGATCGCCGCACGGCCAATCGCGCGCTTTCATCTCTAGCTTCCTCGCTTTGTTTCTGCGTTTTGCCGCTCTTTTGCTCAGCGGTTTGGAGGAAGAGTGGAAAGGGGCACCGGGGACAGGCTGTGCTGACGCACCGCCGGTCCCCACCACGGGGGCAGGCCCGCAGGCAGACGGAGGGGTTCCGCGTCCACGCACGGGGGTCCCCGGGCAGAGGGCACAGTCCCGCGAGCAAAGGGCATGGTCCCACGGCCAAACGACATATTGCCGCGGGCAGAGGGCATGGTCCCCCGGGCAGACGGCAGAGTCCCGCGGGTAGAGGGCACAGTCCCGCGGTCAGACAACAGATTCCCGCGCGCTGACGACGGGGTCTTGCGCACGCACGGCGGGCGTGCTCTGTTCCCTCCCGATAACTTTCGGTCCGACCTCTGCAGTATTCTGTTATCAGTGGCAGACGCAGGTCTGTGAGTGAGAGCATCGGCATCTCTCGCCTGCGCCTCCGTCCTCTGCTTGGTTTCGCATCTCTCGGCGTCGCCTGCTACCGCGGCGCCCGGTGGTGGTGTATCCTCCGCCGACATGCCGTCCCCGTCACTGTTGGAGAGGCTGAGGTGCTGGTCACCTTCTCCGGGACTGGAGCAGCGGCGGACTCGCTTCCCGTCGGCACCGTGACCGGCCCTGCGCGGCCGCTTCGGCACCGCGACCAAGGGCGGAGTTCCAGGACTCTCGGATAGGCTGGAAGTGGCGTCAGGCGCGGCCACGCGCGCTGGACTGGCCCGGTCCAGGGCTGCTGCTGAAGGAGGACCGTAGAGGCTGGCAGCTGCGACTGTCTGGCAGGTCACTGTGCAGTCAGCGGGGTCTAAAGTGTCTTACTCCTCCCCCTGTTTAGCGCAGACATTCGCCCTGTAAATGAGAGGAAATACAATTAATGTGCATGCTGTTACAGGTTTGGAATCACATTGAAATCATACTTGGCTATGGCTGGTAAGCAGAGTCGTCAGCTCAAAACACTTGTCGCTGGTCAGCTAAATGAAAGTTTACTAATGATGCAAATTAAAAGAGAGTTAGGCACCTTGGTGCAAATCCAGGCTCGGGCGGTTTTGGAAGCAGCATTTATTGGACATCATATATTTGTTTTTTTCAATTTAAAAATGGTTAAGGAGCCTAATATTGTGTTTTAATATTCCTCTGTTACGGTTCAAAAAGCATTCAAACCAGCGTGACGTCAAATTGGCGATGGATATGGCAATGTTTCATGCTGTGATAACGCTGTTCATTTAAGCTATACATGACAACGAGCGCAAATAAACGTTTTAGCTAAAAAGAGGCTGTTGCATGGACCGAAAAGGACACTGTTCAATTTCTCACATTCTTTTCTACATCAAAACGCATTTCGATTAAACTAGCAGATAAAGCACATCTTACGCGTTTATAATGGTTCGTTCCTAAGTCATGTTTTGCACGTATGCTTTAAACCTCGCCCCACCAGGGGGCCATCAATGGCCCCCCTAAGGTTTTTCGAGATAGCAGAAAAACGACGAAAGGCAGCACCGCGGTTGAGGGCTCTATCTCTCTCCTCATCATTTTCCCACCATCCCTGAAAATTTTTACCCCGGGTCACCCAAGGTCAGGTCACCAGGTGAGGTCAACCAAGGTCACCTCACTTCAACTTTGAAGCTCTATAAGAGCTACATTTCTTAGTCGATCGATTTGAAACTTGCTACACTTTATAACCCTTCCAGGGTCTACAACGTGTATATCCGGGATTTTTAGATTTCGTGACCTGAGGTCAGGTCACGAGGCGACCTCTCCCATTGGAAAAGCATGGGGAAAAGCTGTCTCGTGATCTAAAAGCCACAAAAATTATTGCAAATACTCAGACTGCTCAGAACAGCGTTTTTGGACACCCTTTCACGGATCCCAGGGGTCATATTTGTCCTTCGACTTTTACAAGGTCATCCAAGGTCACCAGGGGTCAAAAACAGTATTTTGACAATAACTTTTGACCTATTTAAGCTAGAGCGCTGAAACAAACACCATCGTGTTTGTCTCGTCACTGGCTTTCATTTGATATACGGCAAGGTCACTTTCTGACCTTTCGTGACCTCAGGTCATCTTAGGTCACGAGGTGACCTCTGGAGGTCAAACCACTGGTGGGAGGTATTTACGTTCCACATAGCGGAAAAAGGTCTGGAAATTTCCTATCAAATGTACTTAACCAAATCCCATTAGATCTAATGGCATAGGAGTTATGCTCAGTTTTCTTAAGCATTGCATATTTGAGTGAAAATAGCCTATCGTGACCTTTCTTGACCTCTGGAGGCCAAACCATTGACCTGAGCACTTAAACATGCTAGGTAATTTCTTACTGAATTCATACGAGCTTTCTAATGCACTTTGCAGATTTGCGCTAACCCCCAAATTTTGGAGTTAGAGGGGGCCATCGATGCCCCCCAGTGGGGCGGAGGTGGCGCCAGATCCCCGGTGGGGAGCGGGGTTAAAGAGGCCCAAGCAAGAAAAAATTGTCAGCACAGAACACCCAGCAGGGCTTGAGCAATATGTCACGTTCTCTCTGTCACCTCATACCACATGACCATCCAGGGAACGGGGAGTTGATAGGGGGTTAATTTTTATCTCTTTTTCTATGTAAACAGTAAGTTCTGGGATAAATGAAGCATCGATCAAGTAGCTTATCAGCATGCTCTATCACACAGCTATCTCTTTTCCAATCCCATTATAAATCTGCAAAATTTCTTTCAAAGTGGGTTGACTCAACTCACAACTCACCCTGAGCCCAGCAATTTAAGTTCTGACTCAGATCAGCACGACAAACTGGACGAGCCAAGTAAAATCCCGCTATCTGCTTATAGATAATAATTCACTGTAACTTGCTATATTACTGATTTTTTAATAACATTTCTCCAAGTTGTTCCCAGTACAGCTGTTGCAGTTGGAGTCTCACAAAAGTCATCGAGGGACTTGTGACAGAGACCCCGACCCCACCACATGAACGAGCAACTCCTACAATGTAGGGTTCGTTTAGAAGCCCAAGTGAAGTTTAACATCTCACAAAGCACAGGGATGGCCGACCCGCTCAGGTCACCCCTTCACCAGTCAGTTGCCAGCCGACCTACGTCGGGCAAATTAATTGAGCGCTAGAGACGTCTCAGGGGAACGGATCCCCAGCCTGTACATGCACTGCCACTGCATGTTTCTAAGCAGCAGGCCGGAGCCCAAAGCTATACCAACAGACTGTTAATAAGCTATATTAACAGACAGTTAATTTTCGAACAAATTTTATATAATATGAGCATCAGGCTGTTATTCCTCACTTACGAATGTAGTTTAGATGCAACGCCCGCTTCCACTTACTAACTAAATATCAATACTCAGTAACCTCATTAATGGACTCCCAAATTTTTACGCCACGCGCAGAACAACAAATCGAATATCGCGCGAGCTTACGCCGCGCCAAGGGTTCTTTGTTATTTTATTGGTGTTTTACCTTTTAGTCTGTAAAGTTGTATATTTTTATTTGCCGAAATAGAGTTTTGAAGAAATCGGAATCGAAAATAAGCCGTAGAAGAACAAAATATTTTTATCGAATTTTCAAAATATTTTTTAGCCTCAAGGCAACATCGTCAAATAGCCATCGTGTTATTCTAACGTGCAGAATGCATCTAGTATGCTACACGCATGCGCATTACGGTATCTTGTAGTCCATGATACCGTACTGCGCATGAGTGCAGCACACTATTATGCGTACTGCCGGCAGAATAACACGGCTCTAATTTTTTTATTAGAGCCCTACTACCAAAACACACCACTCGTGGTGGTGTAGTGTAAAGCAGGGCTGTTGAATAATAATAAATACCTAGGTGTAAAGTTTCTCGTGAGGGTGAGGGCAAGGGCTTTTGAGAAGAGGGTAAGAAGGTATAAAATGTGAGGAAAAATGAGGAATATTTGTGAAAATACACCCTATGCACAGAACAAAAAGTAACTCACAAGATAACCTAATGTTTTCGGTTTTCAGGTTGGCTTTGGTCTCTGATTCACTATTGTATTTTATTCATATTTTATTTTGGGCTGGCTCTGATTCACTGACGAGCGGGAGTGAGGATAGGCGTCGTACAGGAACTCATTAAGGTACATATTCACCCCAGAAACACTTCTTGGCAAGTCACTCGGTTAGCAAGGGCCTCTGCTTCTCTCCGACCCTTTAATCTGAGAAAGGTTGACAGAATACTCAGCCTGGCATGAGCTTGTCAGAGACCACAGCCAACAGACTGAAAAGGCCTTGCAAAATCTGTAATCCTTAGGTATAGGTATAGTTTAAAGTAGTTTAATGAGTATTACTTAAGGAGAATCAGTTTACCTTCCTCTAACAAAAAGCCTGAAGATGGCCCAGAGAATATAAATATCCTTGGGGCTAGGAGGGGAAAGGTAGGGAGTATCAACTCAGGTCAACTTTAGGGACATGGTACTTAGTATCAGCATAAGCCCAGTGAGAATCTAGCTTTGTTGTGGACTGATTTAGAAAGGGAGCTGCAACAGCTGATGCATGCCATCAATTATTGTCATTGGTGGTGTACCGCCTAATCCTGGTGACTGCAACAGGTGTACTTAACTTTCATGGATGGCCTGGGAGAATCAATATCCAGTGAAAATACCCATCTGCAGTAACAAGACAGAATCATAATTTGTGGCCAGTCTGAAAAGCATGGCAACAGTTCAGACAAGTCACACCAGCCATCTAAAATTAACATAAAAATTTGCACCACCAGCCACTTACAATTTGGATCAATTCACCTTATACCAGGGAGAAATCTTGGCATCCCCTACCAGATTTTAACGTTTTTAGCTTGCACCAGCATGAATTTTGCTGCATGTCATAATTGTGGTAAATATATGTATGGATGGATAAACGGGTATATTATGGTAGTAGGCAGATCACATCTCGCGGTTCAAAGGATCACATCAGAAGGTCCACTCATTAAAGGGTCTAATGTTCATAGGCTCCACCCTTTGAAAGTTAGACCTTTTGAATAAGAAGTCAAACGTTCAAAAGGTCCAAAAGGGCGTGCTCAGATGCATGAGAGTGGGGTGCATGATGTCACAGAGGCGTGCTAAGACACATGATAAAAGGAGGATTTGAGGGTTAGGTTAGGTTGGGCTAGGCTAGGCTAGGCTAGGCTAGGCTAGGCTAGGCTAGGCTAGGCTAGGCTAGGCTAGGCTAGGCTAGGCTAGGCTAGGCTAGGCTAGGCTAGGCTAGGCTAGGTTAGGCTAGGCTAGGTTAGGTTAGGTTAGGTAGTTAGGTTAGGTTAGGTTAGGTTAGGTTAGGTTAGGTTAGGTTAGGTGGGGGATGAGGTGAGGTGAGGTCAGTTTGGTATGCCCTTGGTCCTTATCTCCTAATCTGGGGATATCAACCCTCTTTTCAGATTCTGAGTGTGCCTCTGGTCTGGTTACCACTTTGGGAAATGTTTTAAAAAATATCCCCACATTCTGCAAGAAAATCCCTAGAGGTGAAAAAGACAGAATGAGGGAGGGTTTGAGTAGTTTAATGTGGTACCCAGACCAGAGGCGCAATAAGATTCTGGAAAGAGGGGTGATATCCCCAGACTAGGAAATAGGGACCAAGGGCATACACAACTGACCTGACCTGACCTGACCTCACCTCACCTGACCTGACCCGACCTGATCTGACCTGACCTGACCTGACCTGACCTGACCTAACCTAACCTAACTTAACCTAACCTAACCTAACCTAACCTAACCTAACCTAACCTAACCTAACCTAACCTAACCAAACCTAACCTAACCTAACCTAACCTAACCTAACCTAACCTAACCAAACCAAACCAAACCAAACCAAATCAAACCAACCCTAACCTAACCTAACCTAACCTAACCTACCTAACCTTCTGAGCACACCTCTTTGAACCTTTTGAAGGTTGGAATTCTTATTCAAAAGGTCTAACTTTCAAAGGGTGGAGCCTATGAACATTAGACCCTTTTTACTAGACCCCTGAACCGTGAGATGTGATCTGCCTACTACCATAATACCGGATAAACGCACCCATCCTCGCCCACATGATGCAATGTCTCCTTTCTTATTAGTTACTTTATCCGTGTTTGATTTCATTTTTGCACTATAGCAGAATAGAAGCGAAAGAAGAGAATATCAAAAAGATATAAAAAACAAAAAATAAGGAGGAATGAAATATAAGAAATTAATAGGTACATGGAACAGATGAAAAGGAGGTAAATCAACGAGCAAATTATCAGAACCTGTCTCCAAGGGCACTCGCACAGACGAGATCTCGTCGAAAATGCCATACTTTGCACACTTGAACTAGGTGGTCACAGATCTAACCCACATCTCTAACTCTAGGCACAGGGTTGTATAGTCAGAGTTTCAAGGGAAGCACCCATCCCCCAGCGCACAGCCTGGGGATCCGCGACGGGTGCAGCGGTGCTTCAACAGCTCTGCAGGCTCGCCCGGCGGTGCTGAGGAAATGGGGAGGTCCGATAACCTCCTCACATGTTTGTTTCCCTGCATGTCGGCTTCAATTCCAGATACATGGAATATGGCAACAGTGTGTGGGGCCCATTCAACCGCGCCGAGCAGAAGCTAGTGGAAAGAGTCCAGAGTCGTGCAACCCGCCTGGTGCAGTCCCTTCGTCACTTACCCTACCCAGAGAGACTGCAAGCACTAGATCTTCCATCCCTATACTACCGCAGATGTAGGGGGGACGTGATCAAGCTGTACCAGCTGATGAACGGCAACATCGATCAGGATTTCGCGCAGTTTGTTGCTCTGGACCCCCACACTCGCACTCGAGGTCATTCTAAGAAGTTGGCTAAACCAACAGCCCAAACAAGGATTCGTCGTTGCACCCTGGGGGTCCGATCTATATCCGATTGGAACTCTCTCCCTGACTCTGTCGTTACAGCACAAACCATTTCCCACTTCAAAAGTGGCCTAGATGAACACTGGGCCCATCTCAGGTACTTTTCTCCTGAGAACGAGTGAGTCAAGCACGATGGAAATTGAGCTCGTGGAGAACGGAGCCTGCAGGCCTTGTGCCTCGAAATTCCGAAAATCCGTAAGGTAAGGTAAGGTATGAGCAGCCTCAGGACGGTACCGACCGTAGGAACGGCGATTGATTAGATTCGTGGAGCAGACTATAAAGTCAAGGACCTTTTTGTTCCTTCTAAAAAACAAAAAAAAACCTAACCTAGGACCTCGACCCTAGAGAAGGACTACAATGCACAAGTTAGATCGCAGGAGTCTTCAACTCTGAGTGTGTCAGCTTGGTGGATATCTCATCAGTGTGATTCTTGGTAATCTCGGGTACCTTGATATACACTATCACATTGGAATATCACATTTAACACCCATGCCGGTTTTATTATCAGCTATGCCATTATAATGTATAGGTATGCTGTAAAATGTGTACGAAAGCCTTAATTGCGTCCGACTTCTGTGCCTCGGTACCGTTGGCGGCAAAAGACACCATCAAGAACCCATCTTGATGTATCGATAGCTTAATGATGGCGGACGTCAAGAAAAATACGGAGCCAGTGGAGGCGGGCAGAGAAAATTCCCGGGAGTGGCTGATTTCCCCGCTGGAGACGCCTATTTCTCCTCAAACGGTGAATCAAAATAGCTGGGGCTTGACGACGCACCAGCTGCGAGGGTCATCACTTGCCGCCAATTCGGTTGGGAGGCTGTTGCAAGTGAACCCTGTGTGCATCATTGTGCAGTATTTGTCCTCCTTTGGTATTCCTGCAATCAGGCATATGTTTCGCGAAGTAGTAAACCTAATATTGCGTTGTGTGTGAATTCCATGTCTAGCTTCCATTTATTGGTGTGTCCAAGATTTAGGTGAAGACAATGTTTCAACATGATTTGCGGCGAAACGCCAACATGCGGTGTATGCGAAAAAACCTGCAGGCGTAAGCCGTCGGTGAAAAATGTCTGGCAGCCGAATACAACGCGCGTGGATTGAAACTTAGGACTGTTGGTGAAACCAATCTCGACCACCTGAAGTATTCTCGGGCTCGTGATGCTGGACATGATCGTGGTTCTATACGATAATGCAGTACTTGATCAAAACATGGTGACCCAAGCTGAGCTTGCCAAAAATATGGCATCACACGGATTCGTGTTCCCTTATTTCTGAAAAACCAGACATTCTGGGGGTGATGTTGCTGTTTTCTGAAAAGCGCGAGACATTCAGCAGTGCCGCGTAGACTAACCTCGCAAACTTTGCAGCCGGACTCATACCAGACAAAGCTTCGTGCATTCCATGTTTAACATGGTCACTGACTGAAAGGCCTCATAAGTGATAACGATATGAGGGACTGAGGTATGGTCTCGGTCATCACTTATATTCGGTGCGGCCTTATTTTCCATCTTTATTTGATGGCAGTGGCTGCTCGAAAAGGATGCCGTGCCTTTGAAGGCAGCCCAGTCAGTGACAAGTATCGTTATCGTACTGTTATCGTTATCGTATGGGGTATCATTTTGTTGACCACTTGTATCGGCTGGGAAGATTATCCATAGATGTCTGCTTGGGAGGAGAATTATGGGACGCGATGGGACGCAACTCTACCTGACTCATTTGGAGCGGCATGGAACGGAAGGACTCCTGGAAGTTCTGCAAAAAAGTATGAAATGGGGCGGGACGGTTCCATTGTTGGATAAATATCCCGGGGTGGATTTGGATTTGAGGGCAGAGGACTAATGTTGAATCGTTGTCCCAGGCTGGCGTCTCATTACCATGGGAACGCAAGCATATCTTCCTTCTTCCGATGTAAGGTTATAAGTGGCTCGGGTTTCTGTACAACCCTAATTGGCCTGAACAGCCGATATTGACCTTCTGAGGGGCCTTTCATAGATCATTAGCGTAAAGGGGGAGTGGGGAAGTCAGCCACAGCGTTAGGAAGCGTTAAATATGGGCGTCGAAGGCGTTACGTGGGGTAGGGCGGAGTCCGAAACTCTCAAAAACACGCGTTACGTAAGGCATGGACGACCCCTAAGCCTGTGTGTAGCGAATGCCTCGCCGACGCATCCAGTGACCTTGGAGTTCCGGGACAATGAAAGCGGATGAATTGTCCAGGAGCCTTGTAAAACATGATCGAAACGGCATTTTAACTTAATGCTTTCACAAGCTACTGGACTGTGTTAGTCTTTGCCAGATAATACGCTGCAGTGCCCGTTTAACGCGCGAAGGTGTGGCCGGGCCCGTCCGCAGATGTAGCAAAAACCTTGAAGCCTGAACACTGGTGAAGTGACCGTGGTGCACAGTTCCCATTGCCGCCGCCAGGGGCGTCACAGGCGAGAGAGACAAGATCACCGTTGTCTATTACCGCCGGAGATTGCCAGCTGCCAGTCTGTGTTAAATCGCGTGAAAGGAGGCGTAGTTCGCGAGTGCACGGAGTCAAGTTCGTGATTGTTTCCGATTCGTAGCTGTTGTGGTGTTATATCCAGAGCTTCCACCTCTCCACTACAGTGGTGATGTTTCCATAGTCCTATAGCACCCCCAGAAATTATATAATCCTCCAATGAGTTAAAGCTCGATATGTTATGAATTTGCTTAGAATGGAGCACATCGTTCATATTTTATCTATGATAATTCTATCATTCTACAGTATTAAAATTCTCAGTGATTTGCCTTGTCTTTCAGACTGAGAGGTCACCATGGCTCACCGTTGCAAGGCTTCAAACCAGCTCAACGAGTTCAAGAGGACATGTCCAGTGAGTTTCTGACGAAATAAGCGGATGTGTACTAAGGATAGCGTGGACCCTCTCACTTCTCGTGTGTTTCGTGTTTAGACCTGGCCCCCCCGTCGTTTGAATTAATCGCCGCTCCAGACACATGCTGGTCAGATCAGGCGCGTGCTCGCACAGTCTCTCTGTATTCTCGCTGGATCCCACATGCCGGAGCGCTGGTGCTTTATTTCCTCTACCAGTGGCATAAGGTCTTCCGCAGCACACCGAAGCTTTTCCTGGAGACCTAATATTTTAAATAAGGATGTAGAGGAATTGTGTTTCGCAGTTGAGCTTTTTCTTCCTTCTGATGGGACAGTTTTTATAGCCTGAGCTATGAAGCATTCTGCCTACAGTTGATCCAGCTCAGACACGAAGGCTGTTCTTTTTAGCAATATTCCGTTAGGGTAAGCCTGTCTACTGACACCTTGTCTCACTTGTAAGCTCACCAGAAGATGTTTTTTTCGACAAAGCAACTGAATGCTGGAACTAATGTGTTTTTATACTTAGTCGGAAAATTTATTTTCCTCCGGTTGCACATTCCCGCACAAAAACTCTGTAGCTCAAACACCCGTAATGGTATCAGTGGGCTGCGGGTATATCTTAGCTGGGGTTGATAACGATTATACATCGGTGGTTAAACAATGTTATCAGCGTCTGTTCAATATTTTACACACAGACTAGCTGGCCCAGCCGCCTGAATTTGTTCATGTATGTGTTCTCTTTTAGTCGTTTTGTTTAGTATTTTCGCCTTACCAAGTTTTCTTTTGTCTGTAACATACACTGGGTGTATTATACAGTGGAGGGAGATAATGTATGGGCGGGAGGGAAGTGCCCAGATGGTTGTGTGAGCTGATTTTGAACCATTGATTTATTTTGATTGTTATTTCGGGCTCATCAGCTTGGCATTTACTTGGCCACTAATGTCAGTTAAATGGACGTTCATAAATCACGTAACCCGGAGGGTGGATAAGGGTAGTCCCGACAGTGTCATCAAACGTGTTATGGAGGTAACAAAAAGGAATTACATTGGAGAGGGGGTTAGAAATTGTAAAACAAATGTGTTAGGTGATTTAGGACGGCCGTAACCGTGCCACAGTCGCTCTGCTGAGTGTTGCCGCCGGGAAAAAGTGAGGGGTCAGTCAATCTTCAACCTGCTACTGACAATACACTCCCTCCTAGAACAAAAAGTGCTGATTTGGGCTCACAGCTACATTCTGTAACGGCTGGTTACAAAAAAGCGTATGATTTTTTCCCAATTTTGTCTGAAATATGACAATATGTGGGCATATAATAACTGGAGCCCGGCAGCCCCCCCCGCCCCTCCCATATTCCGACGCATATGTATACTGGGACATTTAAAGCTTGTATTCAACACGTTTGTTTTTGTGGCAGTGACTTGCAGTCGCTAATGAGTAAAGCTTTGGGTGGCTCATGTTTGCGGTTGCGGAACATGTCTGAAGCTACATTTTAATCCCTTTACGAGGGCATTTGAGGTGCACGAATTTTCAGGACTCGGTAAATGTCATAACCAAGCCCGTGTATAAAACTAAAAGCAGCCCGTGCCCATGGTAATAGCAATATTAGACGAATAATCAGCCCTGGAATATAACTTGTGAAAAATCGTATTGGACAGGAGCTATTGCCAACTAAAAGTTGTCCTTCTCGATTTATAACTGTTTTAGTCTCATAACTAATCTTTGTTACACTAAAGCAGTAGTACATCCCCGTCTGAACGTTACAACTGATGATGCGGCTCTGCACTGGCTGGCTAGGGGGATTAAGACTTAGTGTGAACTAGGGTAGCTGATTACTAGAAAGTGGAAAACCTCGCCTGAATGTTAAACTTATAACTCTTAAACGCGCGTGAGCAGGCGACTAGTTCAGCAAGTGTCCTGGCCCGTAGCGATGCTCGCTTTCGCTGATAACGCCAGCCGCACCGTCTGCGCAGGGGCGGATCCAGGGGTGGCAAGAAGGTGTTTGTCCCCCCAATTCCCCGATTTTCACACATTTCCATAAAAGACGCCTTTTCCACGTTTTTGGGCACGGTGCCTCCCCCTCCCCTCCCGTCCGAAACACCGTCCTAGATCCGGCATGGCCTCGGCGCTCAGGGCGCTCTGCGTGGTTCCTGCTCTTCGCATCTGGCTCGCTAATGTCGCTCTTCGATTCGTTTCAGTCTTTTGAATTGTGTCTAGAATCTATGGTGATTGTTTTCTATTTCAATGAAGGACGTCTGGAACTTAGGGTCAGGTATAGAGTTCTGACCTCAGCCGGGAGACAAACTTAAAGCCGCAGCACTCTGTAAATGACTTTTAGAACGAGTAATGTATCGAACGTTCGCATTTTGTGTAACGTATTCACCCGGAATGTATTAATTGGTTGTCGTACTTTTAGTTTGAATTTTGATGGGGGTGGGGGTATTTTAACTCCGGCGGTACTTTCAGGCTAGGTACCGTATTTTCAGAGGTGGGTGAGTGCAGACCCCGTTCAAGTTGTTTGGCAGCATTACGTCATCATGGCTGGAGAGGCACTACAGTTACTATGCAGGGCATTGGAGAAATTGCACTTTTTCGCAGCTCTAAATAACCTGTTTTAGAACTGTATCAACAAAACTTATATGGCTGAACAGAAAGCTAAAAGATTTTTATTTGTGAAACCATCAAACGTTTTGCAAAAACTCCAGTGAAGAATATTATTTTTACAAATTTTCCAGAGCGTGTCAAAATAACGACATGTTCAGCACTAACAGCTGTTTGCAGTAAGACTAATCTCGATTTTGATTGGCTGTTGATTTCTGACCTTGATTGGCTGTTGGTGGTACCTGCAGCAGAAGACAATAAACACCGGTGATCTCTTGAGCGAAGGTAAATTTATTTCTCTCGGCTATTAGGTAGGCCTGAGTTGATCAAATAAATGCAAGCCCTTTCAACAAATTCTTTGAAGTGTTATAATTTTTCATTAGATTTACGTAAAATACGCTGCTCGCCGTTGAGATCAAGGTTACTGTCAATGAAGGACGTCTGGAACTTAGGGTCAGGTATAGAGTTCTGACCTCAGCCGGGAGACAAACTTAAAGCCGCAAGGTAATGGGTAATTGTAAGGTTAATGGGTGAAACAAGTTGATTTCGATTTATACTAGATTGGTGCCAAATACGCCCAAACTTGGTATGTTTCAGCTGATCCTTCCAAAAACTTAGTAGAATCTCCTATAACTTAGTAGGAAAGGGCGGTGACGTCATCATGGGAGGACTATATTTAGTAGGAAACTTGGTTGTACCCGTAGTTAAAGTACCCTGGGTGAGTGCATTCAGTTTGCAATTCACTGCAGTTCCGCTTCATAGGCGCTGTGGAGTTGTGGGATTTACCACTGTTTGTCTGACGATTGAAACATGTGGAATGCTTTCCTCGCAGGGCATGCACCATTAAAGGGAATGTGGCACCTTGATCGAATCCGGGAATTTAGTGAAATTAGGCGTACTTTTAGCCAAAAATAATGAAACCACTAATGGTTTCTCTGAAAAATGTACAATTAGCTCAATATTTTATTTTTAAAATTACTCCTCTAGAAAAAGAAATAAATATCAGCCTGTGGATGATGTCACGATCTGGCAACCACTACCATACTTGAAACGCTTCTAGGGCTTCGATTGGCTGATGCCCATCGTGACGTCAGCATATGTCGTCACGCCAGCAGCTCACAACAGTGGCCGCCCGGCGACGGGCTGATGGGGGCTGGTGTGAGGTAAGTTTTGGCTTTTTCTACGGAAATATCGAGTTCCAAGACAAATGAAATATGGAGTACCGGGTTTTCCGACTTGCTTTACAACTTGGCTATCTCAGTTAAAATCACGTTGTGAAGGTGCCACATTCCCTTTAAGGAAGATACAATTAAGAATACACACCGTTTCGGGGGCATCATGGTGGACTATTTGGTGAAATTTGGACTTCACCCCAACTGCAACGGTAGTCCATGCTCTTGAATTCCTGTTGTCATCCGAAACTGCCATCCCCAGTAACTCCCTCTCTTGCTGTTCTTCAGAAGCCGGACCAATGCACCACCAGTCAGGGCCACCCGATGGACACCAAGACGGCCTCGATGACGGCCGGGCCCCGCGGCCCCCAGCTCATCCAGGACACCGGGTACATCGACGAGATGGCCCACTTTGACCGCGAGCGCATCCCAGAGCGCGTGGTGCACGCCAAGGGCGCAGGTGAGAATCTGACGGGGAGGAAAGTCGGTGGGTGGTCCACAGAAACGGTATTGTGATATAGTGTTCTATGCCATGCGCAACAAGTGTTACATGGGAAGGAGAACTGCCTGTGGTATGCCAGCCTTGTTGAGTGTGAGTGTGCGCGTCTACCCCTCTGTCCAGAATCTGCATGTTCTCGGCCTGTGCTGACGCGGCTGCTGGTGGCGTCTGCTCCTTCTGTCCAGCATCTGTCTGGGCCTGTGCTGACGCGGCTGCTGCCGCAGGTGCGTTCGGCTACTTCGAGGTGACCCACGACATCCGGCGCTACTCGCGGGCCGCCGTGTTCTCGGAGGTCGGCAAGCGCACCCCCATCGCCGTGCGGTTCTCCACCGTCGGAGGAGAGAGCGGCTCCGCCGACACGGTCAGGGACCCGCGCGGGTTCGCCGTCAAGTTCTACACCGAGCACGGCAACTGGGACCTGGTCGGCAACAACACGCCCATCTTCTTCATCCGCGACCCCATCCTCTTCCCCAGCTTCATCCACACTCAGAAACGCAACCCGGCCACCCATCTGAAGGTAAGGACGCGCGCAGTGTACTGCTGTGTGGCTGTGCTCCCTGTGAAGTGTGTTGATACTTTCTGTTTGCCTGGCACGCTGCGACTCCTACCCGTGTGTGCAAACACGGTGTCTGAAGCCGTGACTGCCCGGTGTCTCACGCACCTGAAGTGGCTGTCGGTAGCTATTCGGATAGATGTCAGGACCCGCTAAAGGCATCATAAAATCTGCCCGAGATTAATCCAATCTTGAATGTAAAAAACATTGTCCCCATGAACTATTGTTTATTTTGGTTTGTTATAGAGATTTAGCTTACAGAAAGTCCCACTACAACAAGCTGCTGAGCCTCTCTGTCGTGGAAGTACTGAGTGGTATGCAGATGTATGGATGACATCGAAAGGTACGCAGATTGGTATCAAATCCCTTGTCCTGTCTTTCTGTCTACGGTGACATTTTTGCATGGTGAGGCTAGCAAGCGATCATTATTCTCCACACCCGTATTCCCTAGGCATTAGTACCTCGATTAGAACTTTTTCTGCTTTATATTTGAACTGATGCAGGGCTCTGTACCGTTCTGTTCGGGTTTATTTGAACCCCTCGGAAATGTATCCTTATACAGACTTTTGGGAGCTGTTACGGCACAGTCTTGCACTCAGGGGTTGCGGTGGGAGGCGGCTGCCTCCCCCTGCCCCACCCTAAAACTGGTGCCCCTTGGCGGAGGTATAATCATCCATGTCCGTTAACGAAAGTATAATGCATATTTTTGGCGGGAAAATGATGCCCATTAATGGAATGTGTATTAGAACTGCGACCTCCCGCCCTGGCCTGGAAAACTGCCCCGCAACGTCAGCTGTCCGTCAGTGACAGGTGCCCTTCAGCATTAGCTGCCCCCAGGTCAGCTGTCCGTCAGTGTCAGCTGCCCCCAGGTCAGCTGTCCGTCAGTGTCAGCTGCCCTCACATTAGCTGCCCCCAGGTCAGCTGTCCTTCAGTGTCAGCTGACCCTCATCGTCAGCTCCCCCTCATCGTCAGCTGTCCCACAGCGTCAGCTGTCCCTCATCGTTTATGTCCTTCAGCGTCAGCTGTCCCACAGCGTCAGCTGTCCCACAGCGTCAGCTGTCCCACAGCGTCAGCTGTCCACAGCGTCAGCTGTCCCTCAGCATCAGCTGCCTCACAGCGTCAGCTGTCCCGCAGCGTCAGTTGCCCCCTCAGCGTCAGCTGTCTCTCATCGTCAGCTGTCCCTCATCGTCAGCTGCCCCTCCCTTTTGGAAAATCATTGGTCCGCCCCTGTCACCACTAGCGCAGATGGATACGGCAGTTCTTGCACTCTGGGTGTGCTGTTTATTTATCAAACCGGAGTCTGTGCCGATACACAACAGACAGGTCGGGTGGTTTTTACATAAGCTGAATGAACCAGTCGTCCCTGTCGCCTCTGTATTAGTCCAAATACTTGGAAATGGACGAGCAACTATGAGTAATGTGTGTGGAAAAGACATTGTACGATATTTTCTAACCTAGAAAATCTGCACTTACACGTATAGTTTTGCGAAGCTGGCGAAATCGGATCTTGATGTGAAACTGTTTCTTGATTTTTACTCGGCAGTCAGTGCAACATTTCCTAACTAATATTTGTTATACTCGAGGAGCAATCTATGCTGCCTTTGTAACTGTAGCGTACGGGAACCCCTGCCACTCACATATATATGTTGATGCGTTTTGTCCAGTGCCAGGTCGCGGGTACTTGTTTAAGCCGTCGCGTAACGTTAGAGAGCTGTCAGGTCAGTTCAGGTGAGGGGCGTGGTGAGCTCAATACCTCGCGCCAAAAGCTCGGGAGTTGGCGCCATTTAGTGCACTGTTTGTGTGCCGTTCACACCCGATGCCAAGGTCACCACAAGAAGCCTCGCTGATATCTAGAAGTTTCGATATGACAAGTTGTGGCAGGTGGTCGTTGGTACCTGGTCACGATGAAGCACGATAACCTCAGGGTGGTTTAGGGGGGACAGGCCGGCCGCGCTTCACCTCACGCAGACAGCATGCAGAGCTGTAAGGGTGAGGTAAGGACGTCAGTAAGGGTATGGTGACACTACCGCCAGCAATCTATGTTTTGTGTGAAGGGACACTTATTCTGCCTATCTGCGGGGTGCATGACGCAATTCGAATGATAGCCACATTGTAGCGTGGTTGATAAATTGGTATATTTACTCTCATACTTGATTATTCCTTGGATATCAAAAGGCATGTTTTATCTTCTTCGTGATAGCTGTTGCTAAGTAACCGTTTACTTTCTTTGGGCCTTTTGTTGATTATATCATCAATTGGCCGTATGTGGTCAGTTATAGTTGAGTAAATAAGTGCAAATAACAGAATAATAGTTCAGTTTCGGATATAACCACCAAAATGGGCACGGATACTCTTTAGACGTTGCTGTTTTGAATAAAAAGTAGTTCGCCAGCCGACGCTTCAAGATGGTGGTAATTTTCGTGCATTATTTTTCCACGCCAGGGAAATCAAATTGAATAAAAAATCTCCGAAGGTGGCGAAACAAGAGTTTTTTCTTTT
This sequence comes from Lepas anatifera, assembly GCA_034440635.1. Classification (NCBI taxonomy): domain Eukaryota; kingdom Metazoa; phylum Arthropoda; class Thecostraca; family Lepadidae; genus Lepas; species Lepas anatifera. The sequence continues at coordinate 1,258,230 of JAOTON010000961.1, read as the reverse complement.
CTGAATATCCAGATGAAAAGTGAATTACATCGAATAAATCAAGTAGTCTTAGATATGTTTGCACTGCTTACAGCGTAAGTTTTGCGCACAATTATGTTGAAACGTATACCTGCGTTCTTTGTTAAGAACCTTCCCGTATGCAAGTAACCATTGGCGGACGCAGGGAGCCATTCCGGTCATGCCCCCCCGAAAGCGCTGGAGGGGGCAAAACTATCTTTTGGTCCCCCCAAACGCCGGATTTTTTTAAAAGGTGTTTACACTAGGTCTGTAGAGCAATAAAATCTTCGCTTCCACCCCCCCCGAAAGTGATCTGGTACATTGAGAGGTAGTTTATACTAGGTCTGTCGAGCACTGAAAAAAGGCGTTTACACTAGGTCTGTAGAGAAAAAAATATTCGCTCCCACCCCCAGGGCAGACATGGATTTGCCCCCCCAAAAAAACTCGGGTCTGCGTCCGCCCCTGCAAGTAACCAACCAGTTTGTCCAGGATTTCAACGTTGTGAAATGACTGAACCGCGTTCACATTTTGAGGCAAATATATCGCCCCTGTTGATCTGGTTGGTATGTTGAGGTACTTAAGTAACTGGGGAGCTCTGAAGCATGTAGACGCCTACTTTCTCTCCTCGGTTTTGATTGGGGGTCGGATTTTTGCAGTCACGGGATATCATAGTTCAGGGAGATAACGCCGAATCTCTTCGGCTCCCATCTCCCAACTGAACCTTCCACTGTCATTGCTCTATCTATCAGGCCATCAGATCAAACAATCCCACCTGCCGCACGTGTATTTCCTCGCGTGCGTTGTGTGCCGCCCCGCCGCCAGTGGGGCGTGCTGATCCCGCTGTGTACAGCTGTGGGGAGGGGCCGGGCAGGGTTGAGACTTCGACACCATCTAAACAAACGCCTCGGGGCCGGCACCAGGCGCCGCGTATCGCAGATCTGGCCGCGTCGGAGCAGGGGCGCTGCCAGGCACTGAGACGGGGTGGGAGCCACTCGTGTAATCGCCCATGATACGTTGCACGTGTGCTTATTAGTAAGCCACTTCCTCTTAAGTGTGAAGAGTGCCTGTGTTCTGAGTGACCGTGTCATGCGGGCGGGGTTTATGTTGTGTCTTGGGACTGCCTCTGCTGCTGGATAATGTCGCCGCCGCCGTGACGCAGCACAATCTGGCGCCCACGTGACCCGAACGGGTGATCACGTTTTCAGCGGGAAATGAAGCTCTGGTGACATGCTCTGGTTCCTGGTTTACATTCATTGCATAAACAAACTGTGGCTATAGGTGGGCCAAGCCGTTTTGTTGGACAACATCAACAATTTACGAAAATTGGTCGGCGAAATGATTTCTAGAGGACCGTTGTAGTAACTTCAAGTGATATTTCACTTTTCCAATAATTCGTATCTTGGATTAATGTTGGAACTCTTCAAACAACATGCACTAATAGTGAATGGTGGAAGAAGGGGCAGTTAATATATTTGATTCGAAAAGATTTGATGAAATGATTTCGTCATAGGTTGAAGAGACAAACTCTGGTCCAAGTGGCATTGCGTATATCTCACGCTCATAGTGTTTTTGTTTTGTTTACTTGGCATATCTCATCGTGATCGTCAGCAGTAAATTGTCGGAAAATCATTCTAATCGAAAAAAGTATGTGAGTGTTCTATTTAGTTTTTATCCATGAAAGATACAGTGTTAGATGAACTTCCCTCTGTAGAGCACACATGTATTTACAACGTTGCCGTTTGGGAAATATCGTTACAAGGCATTATGTTGGTTGTGCTGTCTCATCCTTGAGTTAGAAGCCGCAGTTTTAGCCCGATTTTCACCGTCGGGGCCACCCCACCGTCCGTTCTGTCCGTGCGGGGACCGTTCCCGCTCCGCCCTGAGACTCCCATCCTGAGACTGCTCTGTGCCGCGGCAGGACCCTGACATGTTCTGGGACTTCATCACGCTGCGGCCTGAGACGACGCACCAAGTGTCGTTCCTCTTCTCTGACCGCGGCATCCCCGATGGCTACCGCCATATGAACGGCTACGGCTCGCACACCTTCAAACTGGTCAACGACAAGTGCCAGCCCGTCTACTGCAAGTTCCACTACAAGGTACCCGGAGAGAGAGAGAGAGGGGGGGGGGGGGGGGGTGGGGTGGTGAGTGAGTGGTGAGTGAGTGAGTGAGTGAGTGAGTGAGTGAGTGAGTGAGTGAGAGAGTGAGTGAGAGAGAGAGAGAGAGAGCGAGAATGAGAATGAGAATGAGAGAGAGAGAATATGTTTTGAAAAATTGCTTTGCTCTCACTTTGAACAGCGTGCTTCTTCTATTGTTAACTTCAAATGGAGACAATTCAATTTAAAATGGATGACAATCAGCAGCAGATTGAAGAACAAAGAAATCAGAACAAAGTTTGGTGGTCCTCATGTGAACTAGCTCATTTTGTTGCCAAATCGCCTGCAGAAATTACCTTCACCAGCTCAAAATAACGCGCAGATATAGTATAAGAAAACACGCGGATAAAGTAAAATGCGACGGGCGTCGTTTTGTCCATGCTACGATAATATACGTACATTTTGATTAAGCTTAATTAGTTTTGGTTTTCTGTTGGGCTGTGTCAGTTTGGACATAAACTATTTTAAATGTAGGTACCCTATTTATAATTAATTTAGCTTACATTTATTCAGGCTAAACGTTTTAATTTGAAGTGAAAACAGGTAGATGACCTTCCCTTTGGGGAATCATAATGAATTGTTTGATTTAACTTGACATAATTAATAACGGAGCAGTATTATCGGACCTGCGGAATACTTGTGACGGCGCGACATTCTCGTGGTCTCAGATCTGTTTCTGAGCTGCAGCAGTGTCAGAGTTCGGCGCCGACCGCCGATAGTCGGCTGTCTCTCTGGCGCCGGGACGCCACCCCCATGTTTCAGCCGGGCCTACTGCGCAGTTATGCGACTGAATTACAATGAGCGCCTCCGCGGCTATCGCTCCGTTCTGCCGTTTTTTCCGTTAGACCGATATCTCGCGTTCGGCCACGCCTGAATCAGCGCCGATGGAGGCATCGGCAGTGTTTTTGAGCGCTGGATCGGTATCGTTGCTGGACGTTGTGCTCAGCTCAGCTCCGTTGTCCAGTGTACACGTCCTGTGCAGTTCTGCAGCGTCACGCTACCCCGGCAGCTGGGTGCGCCGGTACATGTGCTCCCGCCGCAGGGTCCGCTGCGGGTGTTTACGGGTTGTGACCCGGGCCGGGGACCACCGGCGTTCTGGCCAGGTCACACTCAGCCGCCCCGCCTAACACGTGGCCATATGTGGTGTGGGGAGGGGGGTAGGATCTTGGAGCAGGCTCCGTCACACTGGAGAGAGCTACTGTAATCTAGACGGTGGGATTAATCGAAGAACCAGATAGATTAGCTTATGTGATTGACACTGTGGCGCGGTGTCCGCAGTAAGTTCAAGGAAAAACGATCGAATTCTGGCTTCTGGGCGTATCTTGTCGAATGCGGTGCATATCTGCCTCTTTTTGCACCTTACCTACATGATCAGGAATCATTTTACTATTGCTTGAAGCTAGGATCATTTTAGATACTCACTCAATATGGATAGGTTTTCACCATTTTATGGCCGGCCCGGCGTCTGATTATCCCGCTGTGAAGCTCGTATGGACGGTGGGACCCGACACTGCACGTTTCTCTGGCCATCACGGTGTTTGACTGTCCCGCCGTGCGCCGCAGACGGACCAGAAGATCAAGTGTCTGCCGGTGGAGAAGGCTGGCGAGTACTCTGGCTCCAACCCCGACTACGGCATCAAGGACCTGTACAACGCTATCGCCGACGGCAACTTCCCCACCTGGTCCTTCTTCGTGCAGATCATGACGTTCGAGCAGGCTGAGAAGTCTCCCTTCAACCCGTTCGACCTGACCAAGGTTAGCGGGCTGGGGTCTGTGGAGGTAACGAGAGCGGCGGTTCTTAAACTTGCCATATCACCTGTCCCCATTCAACATTGCCCAGGAGGCGCTTACCTCCGTCTCTTTCTGAAGGGGAGTGCCGATGAAGAACGTACACCTCTGGTCGTGCAATTTTCCATGCTGCGCAGAGGCTTATGAAACCTCGCATTTAATCATGTTGCTAAAGAGCTATAAGAGAGCACCTTCCCCCACCCCCCAGAAACCGTCTTCATGGCCCCTCTGGGTTAAAACGCCCTCAATTCGAGAACCCCTTTTTGTAGAACGTGGGCTTCTAGGAATCATTACATCGGTTTGGCCATGAATTTCCGAACAACTTACTGACTTAGTCAAATAATAATCGGTTATTGGTCATGGTAGATTGAAGTGATTGCCCTTGGTGATCTGGCCTTTGGATCCATCTGTTAAGCACGGTGTTGCATGAATGAGGGACTCTGCCCTGCCCTCCTCCAGATCTGGCGGCTAACCACTGCTCTCCCTCTGTCAGATCTGGCGGCTGACCACTGCTCTGCACTCTGCCAGATCTGGCGGTTGACCACTGCTCTGCCCTCTGCCAGATCTGGCGGCTGACCGCTGCTCTGCCCTCTGCCAGATCTGGCGGCTGACCACTGCTCTGCCCTCTGTCAGATCTGGCGGCTGACCACTGCCCGCACCCCCCCCACCCCCACCCCCCGGCGCCCCCCCCCAACGCGGCACCCCCCCCCCCATCGGCCACCCCCCCCCCAGTTCCACCCATCGCCCCCACGCGGCACCGCCCCCCCCATCGGCGGCACCACCCCACCCCCCAGGCCCCCCCGCCCGCCAATCGGCGGCTACCGCTGCTCTGCCCTCTGCCAGATCTGGCGGTTGACCACTGTTCTGCCCTCTGCCAGATCTGGCGGCTGACCACTGCTCTCCCTCTGCCAGATCTGGCCGCACGGTGACTACCCGTTGATCCCGGTGGGTAAGCTGGTGCTGAACCAGAACCCGCGGAACTACTTCGCCGAGGTGGAGCAGCTAGCCTTCTCGCCGTCGAACATGCCGCCCGGCATCGAGGCCAGCCCCGACAAAATGCTGCAGGTGAGGCAGGCCGCCGCCTCAGACTGACCAGAAGAGGGCGCCGACGGCGGGTACTGAGCCGGGGCGTGTGAAATTCCGGGGCGACGAACTATGGAGAGAAGGTCGAGGGAATGAAAAGGTGGAGGATAGAACCGAGTTAAACGGGTAAGTTTAAATGTTCCGAAGCCCCGCCCCCACCCCTCCCCCCCATTGTGAGGCAGATACCAATACGAATATTGGGCACTGCGGTATGACCCTGTCTGGGGTGGGAGTACTGGTTTTCCCTGTGTGCGCTGCTTCCCTCTCCGTCCGGCGGCTATCACAGAATGTGGAAGGCGTTGATACTCCGCCATTGGAGAGCAACTAATGTTAGCGGCTGTTTGCGATCACCGAGTGTTCCTCACAGAGCTGCCGGTTAGTGTACCAGCTGCCAAATTCGCCTGTTCGATCAAAATTTACCTGTAATCCTATGCTCGGCCTGGGTGATGCAGTGCTGTGGGGAAGAGTATTCGACTCCCACGCCACTGACCTGTCCGAGTCTTTCCCATCCCCGTAATACCCTCCCAACTGTGTGGAAGTTGGCGAACCTTGTGAATTCAGCTGTCCGGTCTGTTGTAAAGCTCCCAAAGCTGCTGTTCTCGGCTGCTCTGCTGCCGTGTCTCTGTAGTTGGCTTTGTCGCCGCCAGGGTGTCGTTCTTTCCCTCCCGAAGCTACCGGGAGTGAGCACCTACAGCTGTACAGCCTGTCACCCCGAGTGCGCCGGCAGAGTACGCTTCGTCGCTCGCTGGGTGTTTGCGGTTTTAAGGATGTTGGCAGAAGTTTAAATTTTAGCAATGGTCCAAAGTGGTTTGTTGTAGAACTGGTATTTGTAGGCGTTTGGCGGGAATAGTTATGTGCTCCGCTGTCTCTGTTTTAGCTTTGGCCATCTGTTTGTCATTCTCACCCTGTGTGCGCCGCAGTCTCGATGCTGTCGCTGTTACCCTGTGTGCGCCGCCAGGCTCTGTTTTATCATCGCCACCCTATGTGCTAGTCCCTGTTTGATCGTGATTCCTCTGTGTGCCCCGGCAGGGTCGTCTGTTCTCCTACCCGGACACGCACCGGCACCGGCTGGGCGCCAACTACACTCAGATCCCGGTCAACTGCCCTTACAGAGCGCGCACCCGAAACTACCAGCGCGACGGACCCATGTGTGTCGAGGATAACCAGGCCGGCGCTCCCAACTACTTCCCCAACAGTTTCAGGTGGGTCAGCGCGTTCACCTGCTTTTACACGGCTCAAGGTAGGGTTGGGCGCTCAACGACTTTCCCAACAGCTTCAAGTGGTTCAGCACGCCCAGCTACTCTTTAAATGGTTAATGGTAGGTAAGGGCACTCAGCTACTTCCACAACAGCTTCAGGTGGGTGGGGACGCCATATAGTTAAGATTGGAGCCCGCTGCAGGAGTGACGGGACGAGAAACATCTGGGTTGACGGACGCCAGCTCATTGCTTCAAGGCTGCAGTGAATGGCAACTTTTTTAACCCTTGCCCCGGTGGCGGGTACGAGCCACCTTCGCCCTGGTGGGGGGGCTAAAAAAGACCCCCCACGATCTCAAAAACTAAGAGAGCTAGAAAAAAGCGCAAAACGGCAATCGAAAGCTGTTCGAAAATGATATCGAAAATACTTCGGTCATTTTTCTTGTCAGGTCAATATCAAGGTCACCAGAGGTCAAAACAGGTCAAAATCGCTAATATGAGGTGTACTAAGAAAACCTCATTTATCTCAAAAACTATGATAGCTAGAAACATTTTTCTAACACCATTCGAAAGCTCTTGAGATGCGCTTTCATTACAGTGGCATTCATTTTCGTGTCAGGTCAAAGCCTAGGGAGCTACAGGTCACTAGATATTGGGCATATTCTTGGGAATGCCCATAGCCACCCATGCATAAGGACGTTTACTTTTTCGCTAATAGCTTCCAAACCAAACAAGATACAGCCATAGTTTATGCACCATTGCAATCCTCTCGTCAATACGAATCGAATGATATATGATATTGCTATGCCAGCTCAAATTTAAGAATTTGACCTGACCCAGGTCAACGGTCTGACCCAACTTGACCTGGTATAGTCATGATGTATATCATTTGACTTGCAGTGACTATACAAACACTTTGGTGACAAAATAAAAGCTTTATCTTATTTTATTCAAAATTTATAGAGAAAAACACCAAAAAATGCTTATTTGACCTAAGGTGACCTTTTAAAGGTCACAAGTCAAAAACTTTAACATCAGCTCCAGAAATTGGGCTAAGAGCAAGTCGCAACCGATGTTTGAAGTTGATTCCATCCATACTTACTGAGAAAAGCTCATTTCGTGATTTTCCCCATGTATTGACAATGGCGAGGTCATGATCTGCACATGACCTTAGGTCACCAATATCAAAAATCCCGGAACAAATGTTGTAGCTCCTGGTGGGCCCAAGATGTGGTATGAGTTTCAACTTGATCGATTAACCCTTCTTTTAGTTATGCGGTCCTAAGTATTTTTTGAGGTGAGGTCACTTCACCTGGCCTGGTGACCTGACCTGATATGACCTTGAGCCAAAATTTTCAGGAAAGATGTAAAAATGATGAAGGAACAGCTAGACCAAGTTTGGCGGCGCTTCGCGCCGCCGTTTTTTGGTCACTTCGGAAAAACCCGAGGGGGGTCTAAAAAGACCCCCCACCCGGGCGAAGGTTAACTTGCGCACGGGAGGGGAGGCCTCTGAGCCCTATCTGTGCCCCACACTGTGACCTGACCTCTGCCCTGCGCTGTAGCCTGACCTCGGCTCCATGTTGCGACCTGAGCTCTGCCCTGTGTTCTAACCTGAACACTGCTCCGTGTTGTGACCTAACTTGAGCCCCACGCCGTGACCTGACCTCCGCCCCTGCCGTGCTCGGCAGTGGACCGCTAGATGACCGGAACGTGGCCTGCTCCCGGTTCACCACCACCGGCGAGTGTGCCCGGTACGAGACGGGCGAGGACAACAACTTCTCCCAGGTACGGCGCCGTACCCGGATCCTGGGGATGCTCAGTATCGCCCCCTCCCCCGATCCTGCACGTGTATGTACTTTACTGTCATCAGTCAGAGGAGAACCGCTTAGACATGCAGCTCCAGAACTTATGTTTGTGTTTGCGCCTTCGTGTATGGTCTTCGATGATGTCCTTAACAAGGAAGCACAACCCAGGGTGCTTCCGAACCACGTCAGCTCCCAAAGAGTGGCCTAAACGGCGTTGCCTCCCCAGGTGACGGTTGTGTCCTCAGGTGTCGTTGTCCCCAGGTGACGTTGTGTCCCCAGGTGACGTTGTGTCCCCAGGTGACGTTGTGCCCCAGGTGACGTTGTGTCCCCAGGTGACGGTTGTGTCCTCAGGTGACGGTTGTGTCCTCAGGCGTCGTTGTCCCCAGGTGACGTTGTGTCCCCAGGTGACGTTGTGTCCCCAGGTGACGTTGTGTCCCCAGGTGACGTTGTGTCCCCAGGTGACGGTTGTGTCCTCAGGTGACGGTTGTGTCCTCAGGTGTCGTTGTCCCCAGGTGACGTTGTGTCCCCAGGTGACGTTGTGTCCCCAGGTGACGTTGTGTCCCCAGGTGACCTTTGTGTCCTCAGGTGACCATGTTGTGTCCTCAGGTGACCATGTTGTGTCCTCGGTTGACGGTGCTGTGTCCTCAGGTGACCATGTTGTGTCCTCAGGTGACCATGGCATGTCCTCGGTTGATGGTGTTGTGTCCTCAGGTGACCATGTGTCCTCAGGCGACCATTGTATGTCTTCAGGTGACGTTGTGTCCTCAGGTGACCATGTTGTGTCCCCAGGTGACCATGTTGTGTCCTCAGGTGACCATGTTGTGTCCTCAGGTGACCATGTTGTGTCCTCAGGTTACCATGTTGTGTCCTCAGGTGTCGTTGCTGTGTCCTCAGGTGACGGTGCTGTGTCCTCAGGTGTCGTTGCTGTGTCCTCGGTTGACGGTGCTGTGTCCTCAGGTGACGGTGTTCTGGGAGAAGACGTTGAATGAAGAGGAGCGGGAGCGGTTGGTCCGTAACATCGCCGGACACCTGAAGGACGCGCAGATCTTCCTGCAGGTGAGCCCGCATAACATTCTGAAAAAGAAGCATTAGTATGTTCTTTGATCTCTCCATTTAATGGATCAGCTTTGTTTCATTTTTGTAATAGGATGAAACCGATCAGAAATCCCCTCTTTCCTCTATACTGGACTCATATACTGACCCTGTTTGATTTAAAGATGTGCGCTGCAAGGTTTGTACTGTGTAGACGTTTCCGGTGAGTACTCCCGGCGAGGGTTTGCCATGAATGCAATAAAAGCCCCCTCCCCCTCACAACGCGCCATTAGTAAATGTACCTTTCAGTTGAAGATAGGCACCATTTAGTTAAGATCAGAAGATTAGAAAACCTCGCTAAGCCGCTATGCCGTTACGCTAAAACCATGCGCGGGCTATTAGATTTGCAGAAGATAGATATACTGGGCAATACTGATGATATTCATCTTTTGAAAAGAAATGAGCAAGGTCTTTTAAATTCATATCTTTATTTATTTATTCAGCAGCATCGCCAGCAGATAAAATCCACTTCTGCCGTGGGAAGGCAAAAGACCGTAACTCGATTTTCTTAACTTTTCAGGAAAAGCAAAAAACCGTTTTTCTTCATAACTCTGGACCTAGTCAGTTTTTTGTTTGAGTTTGATATCACCGGAATCGTTGAAATGAGCTGCATCTTTTGATGTAGGTCGTTTCATGCAAAACAAACTATATCTTTAACAAATTCAACAAACGTGTTTTGCCTTCCATCTTTTGGTCACAAACGTCAATATGAAATCAGGCAAAAGGGCGTAGAAGCAGGCAAAACACCGTAAATAAGCAGTTTCATTCATTCCAATACCAGGCAGAAGACCGTATCAACTGGATTCGTTCATTTTATGCCCAGTCAAGTCAGTCTAGGCAGCATTTGGTATGGGAGATTGAAACGTTGCCTCGCTACGGGATCAGACACTGTGTTTTCTGTACCACCCTTTAGTCAAGCTAAGGTCACTGAGCAACCTGAAAACCCAAATGACCGATGCAGGTCAGCTTCTGCATAACTATTGCTCAATAATGAGCAGTGGGCACTCCGGGGCCAATATTCTATCGTCGGTATCTAGACGGGCTGAGATAGATATAGCACAGCTTCGCATAAAAGGTACATTTAATAATCAAATTCCATCACATTTCAAGTGTGACCACCAAGAAAACGAAATGAGCTCGGATGACGTTAGGAAGAACGCATTATAACCTCACTGCGATCAATCTCTATCCCATGAGATCACGTACTTTTGGAGACTTGTGATCTGCCCAGAACAAATTATTACAAACAAGTTGAATACAGAACAAGTTGAAATTATTCCTTCATAGATCAAGCGTTGTCCTTGTTGAGTTGTGCCTCGTTCTTTTGAACACAAGAGGATGACCACGCCGTAACTGAATCACCTTGATATGCGCCAAATATGGGCGTTGCCCATCCTCACTCAGCCTCTTTAACTTTGTCTGGCTTACAGCGTTTTCTGTATAGGAGAATGTCCTGGATGCATTTCTAGGATCACCAATGATTTCTTAATTGTGCTCTTGAAGTCCACTATGTCCACAGACCGATCCAACTTTCTTCAAGCTCTTATTGTAATCCCGATCACGTCAATGGCAGCCGATTGGCCGCCCTTGACGTGTAACACTTCTAGAAATACATCAAGTTCACTTTCCGAAGTTGTAAATATTTCGGGTGCACAGACTGGGTCAATGCTGTAATCAAAGTACAATGTTTTTTTGTGCACAGCGGCTGTTCAGCTTAAGGGTAAAATATTCAGTATAGCGATGGCCCTCCTCGAATCTAAAACAAGGAGAAGCTAAGTGCCAGTGGAGGAGGTGCCCTAATCGTACTTCCCTCTGGAGAAGAACACCTGGTCACCGCCCCGGCGGAAAAACTGTGCAGCAGCACTCGCGCCGAGCTTGTTGTTATCCGTGCGGCGCCAGAGATGGACGGCGCCTCATTCGAGCTCATCATTGTTATATGCACAGATTCCCAGGCTCCCCTCGCGACCCTTGCGAACTGCGCGGGCGCCCAACGGACCCCGATGAGCGCATTGTTGCGTCGTTTCCACCTCGAAATCGCGGCCAGAGGTCAGGACACCTTCCTGCAGTGGGTTCCGGCCCACTGTGGGCTTCTTGGAAACGAAAGAGCGGACGCGATGGCTTAGGGGGCCTCCAGCCTCCCACAGGAAAACGCACCTGCGGACGTCCGCGGTCTCGTCCGAGCCGTCGACTGTATCGCCTCCAGGGTCTGGCGTTGCTGCTGGTCTGACAGCGTGTTCAGATGCGTTATGGGGGACTGGATGCCGACACGGGTCCTCACCCAGAGCCGGAAAGACATTGTCAACGTTCACCAGGTGCGGGCGGGGCACTGGGGACTCTCCAGGTGTATCGCCACCGCATCAGCCGTCTTCCCTCCAGCCCCTGCGAGCAGTGAGCGGGGCCGGCACGCTGCCTCGTCTGCCGCAAATGCCGGGACACACCTGAGCACGTTCTGCTCTGAAGTCCGTGTCTGGCGGGAGTGTGGCTCCACTTTTTCGGTAGCTTTCATCCAGGTCCGGCACAGCTTCGGGACAGGGGGAGGGGGCGTGGTGACTTTGGCTAGCGACTACCTGACACCGAGAACGTATCGGCTACGGCCAGCACGGGGGACTGCTACACCACCACACCACCATCACCAATCTAACAAAAACAGGATGCCACATTGAATGCATCTCTTCCCGCCGGGCCCTCGTGCCACATTACGAAAGTGAATGTGTCTCTTCCTGCCGGGCCCTCGTGTCACATTACGAAAGTGGGCCTCGCACCTGATTTTGTTGGCAGACCAACTGGTGCGAAATTCTCGTTGTAAAGCACGAGTCGGGACAAGAACTGAAAATGTTTTGTGGAATGGATGGGCACAAAAACACCTTATCATATCCGCTGTAGGGATCATTGCCTGGGGTTCCACGTATTTGCCATCATTTGCCTCGCTTGGGGGCATACAAGTATATATCATGGGATGCCACCGCGTTGTATGCCATTAGGTGGCGCTCGAAGATCTCTCTGCACAGCTTGTTAGCTGACATATCGACCTCGTTTGTCCTGAGGGGCAGTCATGGTGTTGGCGGCCTATCCCATCGTTGTCAAGAAGAGTGGCTTCACACAGCTTCGGTAGCTTCGTCTGGGGGCAAGGGCCAATCGAAGTGCTGGCGTTGGTTGCGGCGATTCCTCGTGCACGCACAACAGAGGACGCCAAATGACCCATTCATGGGTGCCTTTTGAACGAAAGTGATACATTTTGGCCTGGTAACAGGCTGGTGAAGTGGTTGCGTAACATTGATGGTAACGTACTGCTGACGGATTTTGCTGTTACCCGCGCCCCGGTGGGCCTCCGAGCCACCTTCGCCTTGGTGGAGGGAGGGGGTGTTTGAAAACCCCTCGAACTCGGCTTCTTTGCGGGATAGCGAAAAAACGCGAAGACTGGTGGATAGCTCATTCATATTCAAGCAGAAGCTACTTTGGTCACTTTTGGCTCAGGTCAATATTGAGGTCATGACAGGTCAAATAAGGCTGCATGTTAGGGTAGTGCTTTTGGGCTCTATCGTCTGATAGAGTTGAATTACAATCATTTTAGGCACCATTAGCTTCTTCTCATCACGGTGAATCGAATGATGTATAATGTGACTATGTTAGGTCAAAACACAAATAATGTGACCTCAGGTAAGGTCAAGGTCACTTTCCGACCTAGCATAGTCAATATACACATCAATCGACTCGTAAAAGCAATATAAATGTGATGGTTTCAAAATACAAGCCATATCATCAAATCCTGCAAAGTTACTGACCCAAGTCTGACAACTGCTTAAGTATCCCTAGATGACCTAACAGAGGTCATAGGTAAAACATTGCAGCATGAATCTGAAAAGGGACCCAGGATACTACGATTTAGAGAATACGAAGGTATTCTCAGCTGTATCTACACAAATGCAGTCCAATTCCTGTTTTCCCCATGTATTTCCCATGGAGAGGTCATGATCCGTACCTGACCCTAGGTCATCGATTTGAAAAATCCCGGAATATATTTGTAGCACTCGGTGGGGCCATTATGTGTAATAAGTTTCAGTCCGATATATTTACCCATTTCTTACTTATGTCACTTTAAACGATTTTTGGAGGTGAGGTCACTTGACCTGCACTGGTGACCTGACCTGAGATGACCCAACCTTAAAATGTTTGGGAAATTGATCAAGGAGAAGGCGTGCCAAGTACGGCGGCGCGAAGCGCCGCCGTTTTTCGCGCGGCTGTAAAAACCCGAGGGGTGTTCAACCCCCCCCTCTTGGGGTGAGAGTTATAGCACACTGTGAACATCCCAGAATGTGGAGTTTTAAACCATTTTGTAGCAGGAAAAATCCGTGAGTGGAAGTTACGGCGATTCGGGTGACTGCGAAGGCGGTTCTTCTAGTGGATCGTAGCAGGCAAAAAGCCGTAAGTGGGTGAAAAGTGTGTTACGGTCTTTTGCCTGATAATTCACGCCACCAAAATAGACTTACGGCATCACGGTAATTTTAAAACTATAAAATAACCAATTTATAATTTGAATTTTAATATGATATTCACGTCATCAGATGCAGCTTAACGTGCGCTTTCCAATGATATCAAAAACCGAAAATCGACCATTTTCGAGTTACGGCCTTTTGCCTTCCCACGGCAGACTTACAGGCTGGGTATTTTTTTAAAAAGAAAACATCCGTCATGGGCGTAGCCACCACTAGGGACACACAGTGTCCCTACAAGTTTGAGACCCCCGAAAACTTGTAGGGAATGTCCCTACAAGTTTTGAAGACCGGGAAAGATATGACAACCGCAATATGTTAATTTTCCAATACATCTTCCAATTGTACCTTCCTACTTCTCACGTATGCAAATCCAAACATCGTCATTCGTACCAAAGATATTAAAAATAATGATTTTATACCCTTTGATTTTATTTTTCCCAATTTACCAAATCTGTTCCCATTTCTGAACCCCACAAAATAGGAGTGATGTTAACCCGCGCTCCACCGGGGGTCCGGCGACACCTTCGCCCCTCGGGGGGCATCGATGGCCCCCCTCTAACTCCGAAAATATGGGGGCTAGTGCAAATCTGCAAAGTACATTGGAAAGCTCTTGTGAATTCAGCAAGGTTTTAACTTGGATGCGTTTAATGGCTCAGGTCAATATTTTGGCCTGAGTTGGGTCACGATAGGCTATTTCTACTAACATATGCAATGTTTAAGAAAACTGAGCACAGCTTTTATGCCATTAGAGCTATTGAGGTCTGGTAACTACATTTCATAGGAAAATGTCAGGGCTTTCTCCGCTGTGTGGAACATAATACCCTGCCGACAGTGTTTTGACGTCCAGAGGGTACCTATTGACCTGACATGACCTGAGGTCACGAAAGATCAGAAAGTGACCTTTTCGAATATCAAATGAAGGCCAGTGACGAAACATACATGATGACGTCTAATTCAGTGCTCTAGCTTAATTAGCTCAACAGTTATGGTCAAAATACTGTTTGTGATGTCTGGTGACCTGAGATGACCTCATATGTCAAAGGGAAAATATTACCCCTGGAATCCGTGAAAAGGTTGCTAAGAATACCTTTCTGAGAAATTTGATAGTTTTCAATCATTTTTGTGACTTTTGGACCAAAAGACAGCTTTTCCCCATGTCTTTTTATGGGAGAGGTCACCTCGTGGTCTGACCTCAGGTCACCAAACTGAAAAATCCCGGATATAATATTTTTAGATCCTGGAGGAAAAAAGAAAAAGTGAAGAAAATTTGAAATCAATTGGCCAAGAAATGTAGCTATGCTAGAGCTCGAAAATTGAAGTGAGGTGAACTTGTTTGACCTCGCCTGGTGATCTGACCTAGTGGGGCCCGGGGTAAACAATTTCAAGTATAGTGGGAAAAAGATCGGGTGAAAAAACCTTAGGGGCCATCGATGCACCCCCCTCCCCGCCGTGTGGCGAGGGTTGAGAAGCCACATTCTTTCACCAGCGCCGATTCCAGCAAAAACGGAAAAATTCTCCAGTTGCAAGCTGATCTCCGTGGATAGGATTGGTCACCATGACAACGTCGGATTTTTAATTCCCGCCAGGGTGGGGGTCTGTGTTTGAAAACCCTTGGGCTGCTCCAGGGGCACGAAAAACGATGACGCGAAGCGCTGCCGTACTTAGCACACCTTATTCATGATCAATTCCGCAACCTTCCCCAAAATTTCAAGGTTGGAACATCTCAGGTCAGGTTACCAGTACATGTCAGGCTACCTCACCTCCAAAAATGTTTAAGGTGCATAAGTAAGAAAAGGGCGAATCTATCGAATTGAAGCGCATATCACATAAAAGGCCCGCCGAGTACTACAACTAATTTCGGAATTTTTCAGATCGTAGACGTAGGGGCAGGTACGGATTATGACCTCTCCATTGAAAATGCATGGGGAAAACGGAAATTGGCCGAAAAACTGAATTAATTTTGTGGATACCGCGTGTAATACCTTAGTATTCTTCAGAACATAGTATCCTAGGCCGCTTTATAGGTTCATGCTGCAAGTTTGAAACGGTGACCGTAGAGGTCATCTGGGGCTGCAGGTTTTTCAGACTTGAGTTAATAACTTTGCACAAAATGATGAAAAAATCCTTTATTTTCATATCATTACGTTTCGAATGTTATTGCGAGTCGATTTATACGCATATTGATTATGCTAGGCTAGATGGTGACCTTGGCAATGCCTTAGTTCAGGCCTTTTTATGTTTTGACCCAGTATAATAATATTACACATAATCCAATTGGCTGTAACGAGAGAAAGTGAACTATGCCTGAAATGATTCTAACTCAATTCTGTCAGACGCTAGAGTCCATAAACTCTTCTCTATCATGCTACATTCTTTGACCTGTCATGACCTCAATATTGACCTCAGCCAAAAGTGACGAGAGTGATGTAAGAGCCAAGCCAAGTGAGCCAAAAGAGCCAAGAGTGATGTAGTTTCTTCATGATTTTAATGGGCTATTCACCTGCTTTCGCGTTTTTCGCTATCCCGTATAAGAGTCGAGTTCGAGGGGATTGTTTGGACACCCCCTACCAGGGCGAAGGTGGCTCGAGGCTCACCGAGGCGTGGGTTATCGCTTGGTCAGCTGTGAGTCAAGTGTGGTTGGTGTTGCTGGTCGAAACAGCCGCAATTTTACTTAAGCTCCCATTTAATTGCATCAATAAGGATACCAAAAACAAGGAATGGACATCGGGACCAAGATAACTACCCCGGTCTGCGACCTGGGCTAACGCCTCACCGGCGCAGGAGGGCCGCATGACAATGTGCTGAAAGCAAACCATATTTCGTTATTCATAAGCCTGTAGGACAGTGTTATCACTCTTTTCTTTGAAATAACTAATAACTAGCTCGCAGTCAACCCCAGATTCGCACCGGGCACCCCTGATCACGAGACAGGTCCTCTAACCACCAGACCACTGCACCTCACTGCACTGACTCCCACTAGCCCTACACCAGTGACCCGTCAGGAGGTCACTGGCCGGTATCACTCAATAGAAACGATGCCGTGATCGTGGCGCCGGGTGCTGTGTTAGTACAGAAAAGGCATGGCATGAAGCTATTGCTATAAAACGAACGAACCGTTATGTTGGCCTAGAATTGCTTGTATAATTACTAAGCTAGCTTCATGCCAAATTTCATCCACTTCCATTCATTTTAAGGACTTGAAACCATGGTGAGAAGCAAGCAAGTTCCGAGAAATTTAGCTCCTTGAAATACCCTTTCGGACGAATTACTCGAAAGCCGTTGGAGATAAGTGGGTAGTGTAAATGAATGAAATGACTGTAATTAATTTTCCTATTCAGCCATGTCAATTCTGAGCTTGTGAATTGAGTGGGCAGTGGGCTTTAAGTCTTGGCGGCGCTCTCACGATAATTTTAATGAACCCATGTATTCGTTCATACACGTTCAAAAGAAACAAATCAACTAACCAAACATCTAAAGCATGCCTTCAATATAAAATAGTTTAGGACCAGCCGATTTCGTGGCGCTCCTCCGATGGCGACAGCCATGGGCAGAAGCCTGCCGGACGCGCTCACCAACAGGCCGGCACACGCGACCGTGCCAGCCGGCGTCCTGTTACCGCTCCGCAAAACTCAAGATAATCGTCTTGTTTTGCTAAGAAGGTTATGGATTACTTTAAGCACTGCTGCTCGTGTGAGCCGGTGAGATAGGCCTCCTGAGTGGGCGAGAATGTTAAAGGGAATGTGGCACCTTGGTTGAATCCTGGAATTTAGTGAAATTAGGCGTACTTTTAGCCAAAAATAATGAAACCACTCATAATTTCTCTGAAAAATGTTCAATGAGCTCAATATTTTGTTTTTAAAATACTCCTCTAGGAAAATAAATAAATATCTGCCTGTGGATGATGTCATGATCTGGCAACCACTACCATACTTGAAACGCTTCAAGGGCTTCGATTGGCTGATGCTCATCGTGACGTCAGCATATGTCGTCATACCAGCAGCTCACAACAATGGCCGCCCGGCGAGGGGCTGATGAGGGGGCTGGTGTCCGGTAGGTTTTAGCTTTTTTCTACGGAAATATTAAGTTCCAAGACAAATGATATATGGAGTACCGGGTTTTCCGACTTGCTTTACAACTTGGCTATCTCAGTTTAAATCGCGTTATGAAGGTGCCACATTCCCCTTTAATTGACGTTTTACTTTAATGCTTGACGTCTCAGTACTGGGATCTGATAGTAGTCGAGGCTGAGACAGGCAGCTAGGTTCATCTCCATACTTCTTAGGCACGCAAATGGCCGCATTCAGACGCTTTCCCAATCCAACATACAGTCTGTGCTTGCTTTAACACGCGCATTGACGGGGGAGGGGGTTGGGTACCCGCCCCCTTCGGGTTTCTTGGAGATAACATTAAAAACGGCACGCGCCGCCGTACTTGGTATACCTTTTCTCTGATCATTTCTACAACTTTTGTCAAAAATCTAAGGTTAGGTCACTGGTCAGGTCACCAGTACAGGTCAAGTGAACTGACCTAAAAAAGTTTAAGATAACATAATTCGGAACAGGGTGAACTTATCCTATTGAAACTCATACCACATATTGAACCCACCGAGCTGTCTAAAACATGTTGCGGTATTTTTTATATCGATGACCTAAGGTCAGGTACGAGGCTTGACCTCTTCCTTGGAAATACATGGGAAAAGTGGTTTTAATTAAATAACTTGGCCATAGATAGTGATAGAGTGTTTATTTTAGCTTCATTGGATTGGGACTGTCTTTGCGGTTCTAAAGATATGCATTTTGACCTAATTTGACTTTGACCTGACCTCGGGTCAGGTCCAATGACATATTGGACATGATTTGACGCAAGGCCATGTTACATATCACTGGATTCGGCTTTCTGCGAGGATTTTAATGGTTCAAATTGTTTGATCTAACTTTACTTGTTCAGATGTAATGACCGGAAACCTTCATTTACATGTTATTCCTATGACGACATGTTTTGACCTCTAGTGACCTTAAATGTGACCTGAAAAAATAGCGCAAGTATTTTCGATAGAGAGGTGGATGAGCTACTAAACGTCGTTTACCGTGTTTTCGCTATCTAGCATGGTTCTCGAGATCTTAGGGGGCTGGTACCTGCCCCTCCCCCGTCAAAGCGAAGGTGGCTCAGACCGCCGTCAAAGCACGTGTTTAAGGGAATGTGGCACATTCATAACGCGATTTAAACCGATATAGCCAAGTTTTAAAGCAAGTCGGAAGATCCGGCACTCAATATATCATTTGTCTTGGAAATCGAGAATTTCGTAGAAAAAGCTAAAACTTACCTGAAATGTACCCCTCATCTACCCTTAGCAGCAGGCCACAGTTCTCATGGCTGTTGGTGTGACGACATATGCTGACGTCACGGTGAATATCAGCCAACCGAAGCCCTTGAAGCGTATTGAATATGGTAGTGGTTGCCAGATCATGACATCATCCACAGGCAGATATTTATTTCTTTCCCTAAAGGAGCATTTACAAAATATAAGTATCGAGCTTATTGTACATTTTTCAGAGAAATCATGGACGCATCCTTGATTTTCGGCTAAAAGTACTCCTAATTACAATAAATTCTAGGATTAGACCAAGGTACCACACTCCCTTCAAGTATTAAAATTATACTGCCCAAATTCGTGTAAAAATGTAAAAAGGGAAAGGCTGGCTAGCTCGCACATAACATTTGGGCCCTCTTTAAATGTTCCGTCGGGTACCTAATCAAGAGGCTGGATGTGTCCCTACAAGTTCAGAAAGCATGGCTACGCCAATGCATCCATGCCCATCGGAGCGGTGCTTCGGAAGCCCCTGTTCCCCTGTCAATATGGCCACCGTGCTGTAATCTCCACCTTGTATCATCCGTCCGTTGGAGGAATCTGTGCGTCTGCATCCACAGCCTTCCACCATTGATACCAGCTGTATCGTCTCGGGTCGTATTCGCACTGGTTGGAAACAGGTCTGGAGCGTGTGATGTGGTGGTTGCCATGCCTCCGTCCGGATTCCAGGCGAATCGATGTGCGAGCTCTGCCCCACCCCAGCTGGTGCCGCGGCCTCCCCCTCTCTTCTCGCGTTGTCGCGGTGGTCTGCCGAGCGGGTTCTTATCACCTATCGCCGGCTCTGTGCTGTCCTCCGGATCAGAGGCGGAGGCATTGAGCACTGCTGCCTACACAGCGGGGGGGGGTTCGGGTTCATTGTGAGATCGCCCGGCGACTAACGAGTACAGAGTATGCTGTCGTGATCTCGGATGTTGTTGAAAGCTTCTAAAGCGCGTTCGGAGTTCAGAATATGTTACCGACACAGTCGTGGTAGAAATCAACGTCATATGCTGTCGAAATGTACTGAAATATTGTATTCTCGAGTGTTTTAAGCCAATAGTATTTTTTTAGTAGACCAAGGCTCCAAGACTATGAAGAGAAGCTTCCGATCACGTTTTGTTGATATTCCGTTTTAGCAGCCTAAAAGCTAGAAAGGCTGTATTTGATCGATACACGTTTGAAAATCTGCTAGTTTTCTCTTGCCAATGTGATTAAGGTTATTATTATTACAGTTATTTATCATTATTGCAGTGTGATTTATGTAAGTGACGAAACGTGTTTTAGCGAAGTTTCAGAGGGGCTTAAGAGACACGTTGGACAAAACGGTAGCACCTCCGGCGACAGGGACGCTTTTCAGTCCAACGTGATCGAGGTCACGACTCTTCTCTACTCGGTTAGCTGCTGAGACAGCATGTCTCAGATATTAGAAGCAGCCACTCGGTCTTGGAATCGGTTCCACTAACCTGGCACACTTTTCCTGGTTGCACAACAGTATAGACGGTCGCGGGTGGTGCACCCGACTCCGTCTGTCGTCTCAGACAGCCGTGGGTATATTCAACTCCGTCTATCGTCTCAGACAGCCGTGGGTGTATTTGACTCCGTCTGTCGTCGCAGACAGTCGTGGGTGGTACCTGAGCTTGCAATGACCGGCGTTTCTCATGTGCTCTGTGGCAGAAACGCGCCATCAAGAACTTCAGTCAGGCGCACGCCGATTACGGGCGTCGCATTCGGGAGCACCTCATCAGACTGCAGGGTCCTGCCGTCGCCCAGCAGCTCTCCAGCCTGTAAACGGCGACGGCAGCGCCGTCTATACAGTGCAACTACAGCGCCGTCTATAAGTGACTGCCGCCATCAGGATCGGAGCGTGGCAGATGGCAGGGAACTGGTCTGCTCCTGGAGAGCGGAAACTGTTGGGGATGGTGTGGCTAGGTTTTAGTCAAGTGCTCAGGATCGGTGTCCGGAGATAAATAGGACAGTGCAATGTGGACAAGCTATTCCGGTCATGTTCCGGTCATATTCCATTTGGGTGACGTATGTCTGAATGCCTGTAATGATTATACCACACAAATCTCTCGAGTGAATTAACGTTGGCGTTATACAAATTTGTGATGCATCTTAACCAGTCTGTGATTGTGAATGGGGCTTGTAATCTGTTTTTTCTGGTACAGTCTATTGTGTAGTATTTTACGGCCTATATGCATTAAAATAGCGCGCAGCTACGTTGAATGCAACACTGAGCACAGCGCAGTTCTTTTTATGCGTACAATTTTTCTGTACAGACGACCGCGTTATGAGATTGGTCTTAAGATCAAAGGTACGGTTAGCAGTTTTGGAGACAACTATTTGAAAGATCAAAAAGTTGTTGGCCACTTGTGAGAAATGTGTCATATTTTGAGGAATGCATAACCATGTCACGCACGAGTAACGGGAGTTACAAAGGTAGCCAGGTTTAAGTACTTGGGAAAGAGTGTACCGCGTGATGAAACATGTAGCAGATGTCCTTCCAAAGTACCCGGGAAACTGCGCCATGTCTGTTGTGTCCTTGCTGGCATGACTATAATTTCGAATAAAGCCCTTACCGTGGATGAAGGCATCGCCGCTTTTGCATGCAATCGCAAGCTACCGCCAAATCAATCAGCCTACAATTATAATCGTCCTGTTAATCAGTCACGTTTTTGGTGGGGCGAGTAACAGCCCCCAGGCCCTAGGCGGACGACCGGCCAGTCGACACTTGGCGTACCGTGGCCAAGTCTTTTGATATCGTTTGGACACCAGAACAAAATCCTTGGATTTAGACCTCACAGGGTGAGCGAAACCCACCTAGCCGTTTGCAGGCTTTACACATCTCCACTATCCCTGGGTGATCGAAACCACCCAGCCACCGGAAAACATTACACGTCTCCGCTATCCCTGGGTGAGCGAAACCACCCAGCCGCCCGGTGGGCTTAGAACTCAAGGTGCGATAAGACCGGAAGTTCTAGTAGAACATAAAAGTGATGACAAGCGTTGCTCAAGTCATCATAACCTTTAGTCCCAGATTCGTCCTTCGCCCATCATTCATTCAAGTTAATTCGACCGGCCCTTCCCATTATCCATTCAGATATCGTTTGGGGTAACCCCTTTGGCTCCAGTTCGGAAGTGCCGATATCGTTTGAGCGACGTCGAGTGTCGTGACGGGTAAAATGCCCGCTTCGACTGTCCAATCACATGCGGCCGGTACATAACCGCCAACTCCGCAGGCAGGCGAAGACCTGCGGAATTATTGAAAAGCCCTGGGTGGAGTTCGTTCGTTTATCGTTTAAGCACACGTTAGTGGCGTACGGCGACGGCTCGTACCGCCCCAGGTCGATGGTACTGCGAGAGTGGAGACGGCAGGCTCTGGGCGGGCGGACCTGTGGCCTTGTCAGCGGTGGCGGTGCCGTTAGCAGTTGCAGCCGGCCGGGTCGGACACGCCGCCCTCATCGCTCCCGCAGCTATTGAAGCGACCCGCACCGTCCCCAGCACGCAGGGGCCCCTCCCCTCCCACCGCCTCCCAACGCTCACAAACAGGGTAGCAGTACGGGAGCGCCGCGCGATGACAGCTCGACTTCTGAAGGCCCGCCCAGCGGGTGGATTTGTGATGGTTCCGATATTGAAAGATAAGGAGCTGAGAGTCAGATTACAAAGAAAACAATTACAACCAGCAAACACACACATGGTCGATAGCTGAGCGGACGCTTCTGCTTCCAGATGGCACGTGAAGGCTGGACTGAACGTTGTTGAATCGTTAATGATTTATGTAATTATTCGTTTTGGACATGGGAGATAAAATTGTTTTGTTTTATCGCCTTGAACTTAACACGCAAAGTGAAGGGGTCCTAAGGCAGCTCCACCCATTTTTCGGGGTGCCGGAGAACCGTTCACCGCCGGAAAATGCTGGGCCACTTTGAGAGAATATACGAGCGCCAGCCCATCGATTGGGAAGGAAGTTCGAAAACCGGTCTATAATATTTTACTGAACCTTCGCCCTGGTGGGGTCTTTTAGACCCCCTCGCGTTTTCAGAAGCGGCCGAAAAACGGCGGCGCGCAGCTGCCAAACTTAGTCTAGCTGCTCCTTCATTATTTTTACATTTTTCTTGAAAATTTTAGCCCAAGGTCAGAGCAGGGCAGGTCACCAGGCCAGGTTAAGTGACCTCACCTCAAAAAATGCTTAGGGCTGCATAATTAAAAGAGGATTAATCCATCAAGTTGAAACTCATACCACATAATGGGCTCACTAGGAGCTACAAAATATGTTCCGGAGTTTTCGACATTGGTGACCTAAGGTCATGTGCAGAGCATGACCTCTCCATTGCAAATGCATGGGGAAATCACGAAATGAGCCTTTCTCAGTAAGTTTGGATGTAATCATTTTCAAATATTGGTTAGGACTTGCTCTGAGCCCATTTCTGAAGTTTATACCAAAAATTTTGACTCGTGGCCTTTGAAAGGTCACCTAAGGTCAAATAAGCATTTTTTGGTGTTTTACTCTATAAATTTTGAATTAAAAAAGTTAGAACTTGTTTTGTGTCACTGGAGTGTTTTATGGTCACTGTAAGTCAAATTATATACATCATGACTATACCAGGTCAAGTTGGGTCAAACCTTTGACCTGGGTCAGGTCAAATTTTGAATTGAACCTGGTATAGCAATATCATATGTCATTCGTTTTTTATTGACGAGAGGATTGCAATGGTGCATCAACTGTGGCTGTGTCTTGCCTGGTTTGGGAGTTATTAGCGAAAAGGAAACGCCCTTATGCATGGGTGGCTACGGACATTCCTAAGTACATTCCCAATGTTCAGTGACCTGTAGCTACCTCGGTTTCGACCTGACCCAAAAATCATTGGTCTGCAATGAAAATCCAACTCAAGAGCTTTCTAATGGTGCTCAAAAAATTTTCTAGCCATTTTAGTTTCTGAGATAAATGAGGTTTTCTGCCCAATTCGCCTCATATGAGCGATTTTGACCTATTTTGACCTCTAGTGACTTTGATATTGACCTGATGAGAAAAATGACAAATATTTTCGATACAATTTGTAAAGAGTTTTTGATTGCAGTTTTGCGCTTTTTCTAGCTCTCTTAGTTTTTGGGATCGTGCATGTTTTTTTTACCCCATCCACCAGGGCGAAGGTGGGTCGTACCCGCCACAGGGGCAAGGGTTAAAGGCTTGCAAAGTCAGACCTATATCTTGAGACCGTCGCAATTGCGCGGTCGCACCAGTACGCCTACACTGTAGAACGAGGAATGACGTCATAACGTCTTATTATCATGTCATATGTCAAGGTCAACCCACTCGTTGAATTTGTGCCACTAGCAAACAGCATGTAGCATCCTTGCCTTAGGATAAAGGCTGTTTAGCGACAGGTAAGAGCCCCAGTTCGCACCTGAGGCGCTGCCGCCTTCACGCGGCAGCTGCTGTCCCGCGGGTAAGCAGCGCACAATCGATTGCCGCGGGCACCTCCTCTGTAGCGGCGGCGGCAGGCGTGCATAGATACATTGCGGTGGCGGCGGTATAACAGGTCGGGCCTCTCGGCGTAACAGGTCGTGAGTCGAGGCGGGGGCTGGCGGTGTAACAGGTCGGCACTGACGGTGTAACAGGTCGGCACTGACGGTGTAACAGGTCGGCACTGACGGTGTAACAGGTCGGCACTGACGGTGTAACCGGTCGGGACTGACGGTGTAACCGGTCGGGACTGACGGTGTAACAGGTCGGCACTGACGGTGTAACAGGTCGGCACTGACGGTGTAACAGGTCGGGACTGACTGTGTAACCGGTCGGGAGTGACGGTGTAACAGGTCGGCACTGATGGTGTAACAGGTCGGCACTGACGGTGTAACAGGTCGGCACTGACGGTGTAACAGTCGTGAGCCGAGGCAAGGGACTGACGGTTTAACAGGTGGCGGGCTGAGGCGTGGGACTCAGGGCCACAGGGAGCCCCGCAGACACTGGTCGCTGGGGCTGCCAAAGCCGTCGCTTGGAGCTGCTACTCCGCTAGGAGGCACCGCGACGAATGAGGAGACGGAAACTGAGGTATTTGCTATCGGCCTGCTGCTTTAAATACAAGAAGAAACACATAAATATTTCCTTTGCGTATTAGTTATTGGAGCAAAAATAAGGTTACCAAGTTTTCGTTTGGATCACCAATGCTAACTCTTCACAGCCTGGGGAGTCCGGTTGGATTCCCCTTCGGTTTTTCGTAAATGATTCCGAGCCGATTTGAATGAGAGTCGCGTAACTTTGCATACCTCTAGAGTCATCGATTCGACCACTTATGACAAAAAATAGCATCAGGTCAGGTCAGAACAACGGATTATGACATCATTTCTAAACCAATGTGGGGTGATCATGTTCTAAAATGAGGCTGACAAATCCGGGTTGTACCTAACTTCGATTGAATTGAGCCCTCTGGGTGTTAGTATGTGAGCTCTCGGTGCAAGTTTCAAGCAACTTTGTCCATGATCACATCGGCAGGGGATTTTGAGCGATTTGAGCAGCTGTGGTACATAGCAGCATGCGTGGAACCTTTAAGAAAACTGTCTCTAATTTATAATTCTCAACACACTTCGTCAGAGCCGGGTGGTCCGTCTTGCGGACTGACTAATTGGTAGATCATTAGCGGTAGTGGTTTCCATGGCCAAAAATTAAAGGAGCAGAGGATAGCGGACTCAAAGATTTTTAAAAGTGCTGTCACTACCGACAACCACTAAATCATGCACTTAAAAATTTAAAACTACAGCGCTCCATTGCTCTCATCAGACTTGGCATCGTGGTCGGTGGTAAAATAACTTAAGCGCATGTCACCCTCCCTTTAACTCTGCATTTTATACCGTTCTAATTCATCTTGATTGGTTACCACTCAACGGGTATGTGTATTTCCCTCACATTGCATAAAAAGAGCCAAATTTGCATTTACTCCCTTATTTCACCCGTCAATTGAGTCACTACCAAATGACAAGGCTGTCCAAATCGCAGGCGGATCCAGGGGGCAAAGGTGGGCACGTGCCCCCTCCGATCGACCCTCGGCGCTCCCTGAAATAGTCACGGCGCCCCCTGAAAGGTCGATGGCCCTGGTCCGGATGGCGCCCCCCGGAAGGTGCCACCCCCCCGATCGGCAATCCTGGATCCGCGTATGGTCCAAATTGATACAGAAGAAGTGCTTGCATGCCAAACCTTCTCTTATATGGAACACGATTTGGAAGCATTGCTCTTCTGATATGAAGCACGATTTGAAAGAGATATGATTACAGATTATACTAAGCAATAATCAGCATAATCTGGCGGAAAAATTCACAACATCGGGTTCTAAATCTCC
The DNA here is from genome assembly GCA_034440635.1 of Lepas anatifera. Classification (NCBI taxonomy): domain Eukaryota; kingdom Metazoa; phylum Arthropoda; class Thecostraca; family Lepadidae; genus Lepas; species Lepas anatifera. The sequence goes on along the minus strand of JAOTON010000961.1, from coordinate 1,231,941 downwards.
TTCCTGATTTATCATTCACGGCTGAATCAGCTATGCAATGATTGTAGATGCTTCTGCTCTGTCCTTCAAAAACGTCCATGATTGTTTTGAAAAACAAATATGAATTCTGTATTGTGGAGTTGGTGTGGGATGCCTATATTGTTCAATACCATCCGGTGCAGCAAGTTAACACGCGCATTGACGGGGGGGCGGGTACCCGCCCACCCTCGGGTTTTTCGGAAACAGTATAAAAACGGCGGCGCGTAGCGCCGCCGTTTTCTTGGTATAATTTTTCTCGCATCATTTTTACAACTTTTGTCAAAATTTTAAGGTCAGGTCATCTCAGGTCAGGTCACCAGTACAGGTCAAGTGACCTGACCTCAAAAAAGTTTAAGATAGCGTAAGTCAGAACAGAGTGAACTTATCCGATTAAAACTCATATCACATAATAAGCCCACCGAGTTCTCTAACATATGTACCGGTATTTTTGATATCAATGACCTAAGGACAGGTACGAGCCATGACCTCTCCATTGGAAATACATGGGGAAAATGGTTTTTACTGAATAACTTAGTAACGGATGGTGATAAAGCGTTTGTTTTAAGTGCTTTAGATTCGCCTTATCTTTGCGGTTCTAATCATATGCATTTTATCTAATTTGACCTTGACCTGACCTCAGGTCAGGTAAAATCCTTTGATTTGACCTAGCAAGGTCATATTATATATCATTCGATTCGGTTTGCTGCAAGGATTCATATAATTCCAGTTATCTTGCTCTATATTTACTTGTTCAGATGTAATGACCAAAAACCTTCATTTACATGTTATCCCTATGACAGCATGTTTTGACCTCTAGTGACCTTAAATGTGACCTGACAAAAATGGTTCAAATATTTTTGATGGAGAAGTGGATGGGCTACCCAACGCCGTTTACTACTGTTTTTCGCTACCTGGCGTGGTTCTCGAGATCTTAGGGCGGCGGGCGGGTACCCGCCACCCCCGGTCAAAGCGAAGGTGGCTCAGACCCCCGTTAATGCGAGTGTTAAAAACTTCTTGAAAGACGCGCAGTAAGCTAGTGAGTTTCCAAGCCCAAGTGAAAACACTGCCCTCATCATTCTGCAACGCATAACGCGTCAGCCAAATAAAAGAGCAGACACACGCTCTCCAAATGTGACCTATTGTTTCAGGATCCGCAGTTCATTGGTAGCTGAGCCATGGGGCGGACGGATGTGGAAACGGTCTCGTCTTGCTATCTCCGCGCAACCTCTCTGGCGCCCTCAGGAGCGACGGATCATCCCGCCAGCTCCTCTGACGCGCCGCGACAGAAGCACACCACCTCACAGGAGGATTCCCTGGTAAGCAACAGTTCGTCTCCTAGCAATTCGCGAGATCATATGGTGTCGCCAACTCTCACCCTGTCGGGAGGTTATAACAGGGATCGGAAATACTTATGCAGAATACCCTCCCGGGGATTTTAGCCCGGGTTAGCTGCAAAGAAGTAAAGTGCTCTTCCCCCACGCCACCGCGTGCCAGTCTTGAAATACCTAAATCGAGAGGGGCTTTTGATATAACCACATGAGGTGGCTTTGGGGGAAATGTGAAGATAGTTTTTCGTTTTTTTCCTTTGCTGCAAGAATATTTGCCGTTGTGTAATTATTACCAAGGTTACAATGGAATCTTGAGGCTTGGATGACACCACAACAGGTCTGTAGCACTGTCATGTGTAATGTTATTTTGTGTGTAAAATGTAGGGCTTTGCTTGTGAACCACCACTCCTGGGTGTCATTTTCTAGCAGCAATGATGGCACAGTTGGTGACAGTCCAACAAGACATCCACAAGAGGTCAAATCACCAGAGTGGTAAACACAGCTCTGAAAGCGGACCGACTCTGGATACACCATGAAAGCCAAAGTGGCGTTTCGTAACGGACTGCGTGCTCGGCCGTTTCGGTACCTGATGGAACCGTGAAGCGCGCCTCGTTCCCGCTAGATTGGGGATCGCCTATCGAACGGCAATAATTGTCCGACATCAGCGTCCCACAGCAAGTCTTCGCGTGACCACCGTTGCCCGAGGTCGATACACCATATTGGAGCCGCGAGTGGGCAGGGTATGAGATGGGGGGAGCCGCAGCGGAGTGCTCGGCTCACCGAAAACTTAGTCCTGTCGCGCTCTCAAGGCAAGACTGACGCTACCAGCGCTGGTGCTTAATAGTGGGCTCTGATTCTGACCATTAACGCACATTTGAAACAGTTCATTTAGCAGTTTTCACGACTAGAAGTGCTCTGAAGGTGGGTAAATTCCATTTTGACATATTTTTGAAGTCAAGTTCTTCCAAACTAGAGTGGTTCAGATTTCTAATTTTTTTCTGCTCCCAAATTTTTTCCCAGCGCAGTCCTCATTCAAACAAGTTTGAATGGGGTGAATGTGTATCTACCCTAGAACGCATTAGAAGCAAATACACCAGTTTGTTCTGATAATAAGTTGGATGCTTTGTTTAGGAGGAAACATGCTACTGGTGGCCCCAGTTTACACGACATACTTATGCTTGAATATGCTCTTGATTATTTGGAATGGAAGTGGCACGGACACCTAAGATGCTTGACACCGGTCATACGACTTACAACTCATTTCAGCCTAAGGACGGCATATGACACCAGCGACCAAAGCGGGTCTATCATCTTCTGACTTTTTCTGACGAATATAACGAGGGAGGTCTGACTTTTTGCTGACGATTTCTGACGGTGGGAGAGGGACGAATCATTGGTTGTTCCGCAATCGCTTTATTGCGTGATAAATACGCAGGCCCAGGATAGCTGAAGAGCGGGGAGTTCAATGGATGGTAGTTTTGTTTTTGTTTATTGGATAGCAAAAGCAAGCATCTAGTGGCCACATCCTTTACCCCCATGGTGTTTGTTTTTGCTTCGCGACTCGGATCTGTCCCCAAACCTACCGTTTAATTAAATTGTTGGAAAATCTTTAACCATGTGATTTTATCTTTTTGAATTTTAACTTTGGTTCGCCCCCCAAACCTACCGGCTAGATCCATCACTGTTTGTTGCTATGAATGCAAAAATGTATTAGAATGAAGACAAATGGCTACGGACGCCCAAAACTGATCGTGAACACTTTGGCTGCTGTGGAGCTTTACTGTCGTTACATGTAGACAAAAATATAGTTTTAATGGTTTTTTGTATTTAAAGGATGCTCTTGACAATTGAGAAATGCTATGAAAACTTTAGAGACTTTACATATTTCAGACCAGGGTCACCATTCAAGATATTGAAAGATTTAGTTGGAACCCAGAGGGTCAGAGTTCAGCCGTTGCTGGTTGCATTTATATGTTAAGTAATTGCTGAAATGTAAATGTATATATTCAACATGTAGAATGTCCCTGAAATATATCAAACAGACATACTGGGGGCAGACTTTTCGTCTGAAGTGATATGACTTAACCCAGACAGGGGAGATGCCCTCAACTGAAAATATGGGCGTTAGCGCAAATAAAGGAATAAAAGCTCCTAATTAGTAAAAATTACTCATGTTTTAGTGCTCAGGAATGGTTTGACCTAGAGGTAAATTAGGTCAAGATCGGCTATTTTCACTCAAATATGCAATATTAACAAACTGCATAACTCTTATGTCATTAGAGCTATAGGCCTGGTAAAGTACATTTGATACAAATTGCCAGTACTTTTCGCTATGTGGAACGTAAAGACCTCCCGCCAGTGGTTTACCGTAGAGGTCACCTGACCTAATATGACAGGTCACAAAGGTAAAAAGTGACCTTGCCGTATATCAAATGAAAGCCAGTGACAAACAAACACGATGGTGTTTGTTTCACCCTCTAGCTCAATTAGGTCAAAAGTTATTGTCAAAATACTGTTTTGACCTCGTGACCTTATGACCTTGGAAAAGTCAAAGGCAAATATGACCTGGAATCGTGAAAGGGTGTCCAAAAACGCTGTTCTGAGCAGTCTAGTATTTGCAATCATTTTTGGCTTTTATATCATAAATAGCTTTTCCCCATGCTTTCAATGGAAGGTCGCCTCGTGACCTGACCTCAGGGACGAAATCAAAAATCCGGATATAACCTAGACCCTGAGGTCATGAAGTGTAGGAAGTTTCAAATCGATCGACTTGAAATGTAGCTCTTAAACTCTAAAGGTAAGTAGTACCTTGTGACCTCGTTTGACCTGACCTTGGTACTAAAAATTTCAGATATGGAAAATGATGCAGTAAGGTAAGCCTCAACCGCGGTGCTGCGCCTCGTCGTTTTCTCTATGAAAAACCTAGGGGCATCGATGGCCCCTGAGTAAATCATGGGAGCTGGAAATATCGAAATTATCACTCAAAGACACGGTGCATCCTTTTGCAGCATCATCTTTACCTGTGTCTGTTTTTTGGTGTCAGTACCTTCACATAGGAGGAGCCTTGAGTGACCCGGTACGACGAGAGGAACAACGCTGAAAGCAAGGGGCGAACGTGTTGACATGAGTAAAAACCTGTCGTTTTTTTGTCACGGCAAATTGAGTCACTCATTGACCTTATGCGTACAAATGCTGCGAATCAAAACAAGTTTGTATTGTTTACAAGTGGAAAATAAGCAACAAAAGGAATGAGTGTCAACACTCAGTGCAAACTACTAGTTTTAGGTACCCGGGCCCTTGATTTGGACCTCTTTGCCACAGTGGTCCTGGCCCCCCAATAATTGCCATGTTCTTCCGCTTATGCAGTACACAGTTCAAATCTGGCGTTCCCGTTAGCTGACTGGCCATTAGCAGGTCATTCATGTGTTGGTGCTTTACACACTGTGCGTTGGCGAAATGATTTGCCAATGAGCAGAATATTGCTCTGCTAAAGTCATTATGAAAGCCCATGAGCTCTAATGGTTCTCTCATGGCCGCTATATGCCGGGTAGTTTGAAACTGGTTAATGGCCTCGGAGCCAGCACACCCTATTTAATTGCCCTTGTGCACGGGCAGCCTATCATCTTTGACCTCGATTGACCTACGGCCAGACTTAGTCTAAGCTTAGTGGGCACTATCGATACGTATTCATAACTGCGTAGTGCGTATAAATGGCGGATCACTATCCAACATTGCCTTTTAGGTCAGACATATCACGCCCAAAGCGAGCGTTCTTGCTATTATAACAAGCTACGTTATAACATCCCAATATTCAGTGTCCTGTTGCGCCCTAGCCTTTGACCCGACATGAAAATGGATGTTGCTCTAGTGAAAGAGCTGCTCGGGCTCTGTCGAATAGCGTTGAGAAAGTGGTTCCGGCTATTTTGCTTACAGAGATAAACAGCGTTTTGTAGAGCACTGTGTTTGATACATTTTGACGTATATGAATTTTTTTCCTCTGGTGACCACAGTATTGACCTTACGAAAAAAATAACGCGAGTAACGCCGATTGCATTTCCGAAGAGCTTTCGATCGCTTTTCCGCTTCTATCTTTCTTTGTTTCCGAGATCGAGGGTGTCATTTTAACCCCCCTCCCACAGGAGGGGGTTCATAGATGATTAATGCCGGTCACCGGGGCTTAAAGGGGTAAGGGCCAGAATGTATAATTTTGATGCTTTCAGGTCATAACTTTGACTATAATACTGACTTATAATCTCATGACATCATTTAGGTAATGACTTGAATATGGCTTAGGTCATCGATATCGAGAAACCCGATATATATTGTATAGGCTTTTAATATCTATATTTTACCGGAACCTTCCCCCTTGCACCCGCCAGTGCTTCCTATAGCTATATTTATACCACTTTTAAGACAAATTTTGTAATACATGTAGCAGTAGGTTCGGCGACCAACGAAGAAGCTTGGATTTTAGTCGGCGACTACAAACTCACTTTTTAGACCCCTGTAACATATTATATTTCGAAATAAGCTCCCGTGTAATGTAGCAATACGTGAAAGCAATCATGAATTTCGCACGCGTTAGAATAAGAAATTAAAATCAGCCGAAGTTTCCAAAAGGTACTGTGTTTCCGAAGAAAGGATGCATCTAAAATCAGGAGGCATCCAGGAAGTAGACTTCTATCAAAGTTATAAGTGGAAGTGTGGACTTTACGGCTTAGGAGTGAAGACTACAGTTGTCACAGCATGTATTACACTCCTAGTTGTGGATTGTATGTTTGATATGCGCAATAAATGGGCATGGGTGAAGTGCACAGATGCTGGAAAGTGCCAAGGTGAGTGGGCTGTGACCATTTTTGTGATAAGTTAGCTGCAACTTAGAAGCCTACAGAGCACTTCCCAAAAATCGAGTAACGGAGAGCAAGTTTTGGTGGGGCACTCGTGAATAAATTAAATCATAATAGCCCAAAATATGTTTTGCATTGTTATTTATAATCGACAAACCTTTCTATAAAATCATCAAACATTTATTCAAAAGTTTTGCGTCTATGAAAATCAAAGAAATCCAACGTATCGTCTATCATGCAAACAGCGCGCACCTAGCCTGCTATCGTTTCCCTGACATCTCACGGCCCGTCGCAGCCTGCCGCGGGAGGCGTGGCCCGAGCTGACCTGGCTGGGTCGCTGTGCGGCAGAGGCGGACCGGGTCGTGGGGGTCGCGTCGGAGTCTGGCCAGCAGACACGCCAGCCTGACGGACGGGGAGGACTCGGAGCTGGGGCAGCTGAGGGTGGAGGAGGAGACGGACACCTCCACCGGCGCCATGAGCTCCATCTGGCGCATCAGAAGCGTGAGTACACTCGATCGCTATCTGGATTAGACGTGTGAGGAGATATTTGCTCCAATTCGATCCATGCATCAGAGATCGGATCCGATTAGTCGGATGATTCGAGCAATCTCGGATCCGAAAACGGATCCCGACTAACTTAGGGTTAGTTTTTTAAATTAGTTAGTTTTTTTAAACAGTGATCAGTTGCTTATGGATAATCGTAGTGTGCAAGTGGATTAGCTTGGATTTTTCGAGACAATGTTATGAACGGGAGTGGATTTGTATTATCAAGGCGTACTGTGGAATAGATAATATCACATAGAAATCTCGTACCAGAGCCAAGTCAACACATCGGGAGCTTGAAAGGAGAATGGTCGACGCCTTTTTACATTCCTATGACTTTTTAGCCCAATTTTTTTAGTCGAGTCTTCTATGATGCTTTTGATTTCACAGGTTTTCAGAAGTGGGATTTTATGTAAAGTATTTGACATTTCATCCGTTTTGATGGAATAAAAGAATTTGCTAGGTTTATACTAATTCCCGAAATAATTAAGAAAACAAGTACATAGAGTATGAAACTCCGGTGTACTCCAAGGAAAACTTGCGGTTTGGGGAGGTCGCGCGTCAGAGCCAAATTGACACAACGGTAGGTTGAAAAGGAGACAGGACGATGCGTTGTCAACTTTCTGGACACAGGTTTCAGAGTCAACTTCAGTATCATGCTCTCGAATTTTTGTTTTTAAAAGCAAAGTTTCATAGAGAAGACTTGCAGTTCCAGCAATTTTGATTAGCAAATCTGATGATTAAACAGTGGTATTACACAACTGTATGAACCGTTGTCATGAGCTATAAAAAAACTGGTGGTTTGAAGGGGTCTCTCACGATCCTTTATCAAATCCGGTGTCTGCAGGTAAACCCAATTAAAGGGAATGTGGCACCTTGGTCGAATCCTGGAATTTAGTGTTATTAGGCGTACTTTTAGTGAAAAATAATGAAACCGCTCACGATTTCTCTGAAAAATGTACAATAAGCTCAATATTTGGTTTTTAAAAAATACTCCTGTAGAAAAATAAATAAATATCAGCCTGTGGATGATGTCACGATCTGGCAACCACTACCATACTTGAAACGCTTCAAGGGCTTCGATTGGCTGATGCTCATCGTGACGTCAGCGTATGTCGTCACACCAGTAGCTCACAACAATGGCCGCCGGCGACGGGGGCTGAGAGGGGCTGGTGTCAGGTAGGTTTTAGCTTTTTTCTACGGAAATATCGAGATCCAAGACAAATAAAATATGGAGTACCGGGTTTTCCGACCTGCTTTACAACCTGGCTATCTCAGTTAAAATCACGTTGTGAAGGTGCCACATTCCCTTTAATAGATAATATAGATATTGCTTATTATTAACTTTTCCGATTAACAAGCCAATTTTTTTACTAACTTTTAATGCGCTCCGGTGCAGGGCTCCGTGCCACGTTTGTTGGTAGTTGGGGTATTAACTTACCCCCTTCCCCACGAGCTCAGCCACCATTTTTTTCATATTGTCCAACTAAAAATTATCGAGTAGCCCATAAAAGGCCCAAGTTTCAATTGGAATTGTCTCTTAGCTACCAATCAGGATTGAATGAAACCTTCGTTAGAACCCATCCATAAAATACGTAAGGCATGCTTTGGGATTGTTTAACAATCACTCCCCATTCAACGGTTCGTAACCCTCGGGCAGACCCCCCCCGGCCTTAAACGATATGATATAACGATATGATAGAAATCGGGCCTTAAACGATATGATCCAATGCATTGAAAAGTGATCTGGCAAACCATTTTCTGATCCTCCACCCCGATCTGACCATCAACTGATGGGTTCAAACACTTGCGACTCGACACCATCATATTTTACCGTATAAAGTTATTTATGTAACCCGTGAAATGGGAATTACTCGCAGTCACGCGATATCTGACTAACAATGTGGCGCAAGTATGTCGTAATTTCAGGAAAGATCTCACAGAGTCAGCATAAGACTTGTGACATACGTATGCTGGTGTGTTTGCCAGAGTAACGGTTATGCCCGCCCTGAGGATGGTGGAATCAGACAAACCTCCGTGTCTCTGGTGCTCCAGCAGCTGCTCCAGGCATGGACCAAGCACCGGCCGACCCAGTCAGAGGAGGAGCGGCCCGACTCCTTCCTGGAGAAGTTCACCATGGCTGGCGGCGGCACAGTCGACATCCAGCAGGAGGCCGGCACCTCGCTGGTCTGCGGCGTCCAGGCCCACCGGCTGGTGGTCAACAAGGCCAAGCCCTTCCACTACAGGGTAGGTGGACCAGTGGATGCTCTGATGCCTGCTAGCGTGCAGTCCAGCACAGCGTGTGTGTGTTGTTTGCCGGTGTCGTGGTGTTAACACCCGCACTGGAGGGGGTCTGGCACTAACGCGCACTGGAGGGGGGGCCTGGTAGGCTCCCCTAAGATCTCGGAAACTAAGAGGGTTAGAAAAACGCCACTTGGTAGGTGGGTGGGGGCTATAGTGATCTACATGATGACCAATTTTCATTGACCTAGGTCAATATCTTCAAGGTCAAACGAGGTCGTAAAGGTCAAATATTGGCCATGCTGGGATCGATTGGTAAATGCTGTGATTATGCAGGAAAATGGCGGGAATAAGCTAAAGAAGTACAAGGTTCATAGAGAAGAGGTCTCAAAGAGGCTCCCCCCACAACTTTTGGGTCAAGGTCATTCAAGGTCATTGACCTTTAAGGTCACCATATGGTATACTACTTATTATTTACACTTTGACTAACGCTGTAGCCACTGTTTGGCGGGAAATGAGGATTGACCTTTCCCAATGACCTTTGACCCTGACCTTTGACCTTGAACTTTGTATTGGGGTACCCTACCGATGACGTCATAGCATAATATATGTCAGACGGGGTAACGTCATTTGGCCGGACGCACAGTGGTCAGTGACCTTGAAAGTGCAGATATGACCTTGACCTGTGACCTTGACTTTCATGTGAAGTGACCTTGACATATAGTCCCGCTTATATGACGTAATGATGTCACCACTCGGTCTTCAATGCAAGCTAAATGGTCCAACCGCGCGTTTACGGCGATCTCAAAATGCAGGTCTGACTTTGAAAGCCTATAAGTCAAAAAATGTTCGGCCGATTTTCAAAAAGTCTTCACCAATCGACGCGCTATTAAATTCTGTTAAATGTGGCCACGTTTCGTTTTTCGGCTACAAGCGGTTCTCCGGCCACCTCAGAAAAACAGGTGGGGGAGGCCTCCGAGGCCCCCCTCCAGTGCGCGTGTTAAGTCGCGGGCTCCGTTTTATACAGTGTGGATAAATATGGTCTATATTCCACTGCACTTACCTACAATACGTAGTGAATCATCAAACATCACAAGTACCTCTTGAATTATTTTTTTGAGATGAAGCCACTTGACGTGGCAGTGGGCAGATCTAAGCTGATCCAGACCTGGAATTTTGGAGACAAATATCCAAAATTACCCGGCATACGATGTTCCCGTTACGGCGGCATCCACGCGGTTGTTTTTAGCTGCGTGGAAAAACCCCAGGGAGGTTGTTGAACCCCCTCAATGGGGGCAGGGTTAAAAAGCAATAACCATTTTCAGACCAGTCAAACCATGAAAATCGCTAAATTTTCGTTTTTGAAAGCTTAAGATTACTACTCTCAGCAATTTTGTTGAAAAACTATTTCAGTATATTACATCCGGCCCAGTGAAAACCTTCCGTTTTTATTGGCTGAAAACACTCACAAGTGTTAAAGGTCAACATGCAAAACTCGGAAACGAGTCGTCCTCAAAGTATCTTTAAGCACCTATCATTTCTGAATATGACAATACAGTTATCTGATATTCTGATACAGTGCGTGTGACAGCAGTGTGTATTCCTGCATATCCAGATGAATGATCTTGGTTATCTTTTAACTCCCAGGTCAAACTCGGCGTACAGTTTCCCCTGATTTTCCTGATGTTCTTTAAATATAATATAATATAATTTCCATTTTTGTAGATAAAACGGGTGTTTTTTTAAACAACGAAAACAAATGTTTTAAGCTGAAAAGAGTTTTCGCACTTTTTGCAGCGGTGTGTGTCTACCGGAAGGAGTTCGGAGGGAACCACATGCATGATGCACACGAATTTCTTCTACATTTGCTGCAGTGGTTACACAAAAACCTGAATGCTACCCTCCCTCTTCGGCACCAGCACTAACCCTTCATTCTCAAGGCCCGAGGGATCTTGCGGCTGCTGACCATGCCTGGCATCAGTTTCATAAAGATAGCAACTCCATCATATCCAGGCTCTTCTACGGACAACAAAGTCTGATCTGTTCTGCTCCACCTCTGGCTTTGAATCTCCCATTAGATCTCCCTGTATGAGAACTCCACTCTGCTGTGAATACCTATGGCTTCAGCTCCAGAGTCGCCTGCACAGAGCACTCTCTACCAGTGTCTCCAACACTACGTCCATGGCGATATCGCCTCAGACTGGAAGTGCCTAATTTGTCCACAAGAACATGATGCCTACAATAATTTTTGGCATCTGGCGACTGCCACCAGTGTTAATAATGCACCTAAAGCGGCTTGGATACAGTGGTAGCACGTGACGTAAGGCATACGGTCATTTCTCCTTCCCTCTCAGTGACCTTGACCTCAGTTGGATGGCCAATGGGCCTGTGCACATTACTGGCGACTTTGTGTAAAGCCTGTACGCAGTGGTAGAACACCACGGCAGTTACCAGTCCGACCACTACACTGCCTTCTGCCGAAACCAGCCGGAGGCACGATGGTTCCACATTAACAACATCTCTGTCAAGGAAGTGCCGGCCGCGAAAGTGAAGGATGCATCTGCGTAAATAAAATGCTTTGTTGCAGCGTAAAAATGTTGCATAATACTGGTCAACAAAATTTAACTTTTGTCGTGGATCCAATATAAAATAATCCGTTTCTAGGGTGATTTGTGGCGCTGAACACGAATCTGGCAGCAGAAATGCCGTATCAGATCATAATTTTGAGATCCAGTATGTCTGTGTGTCGTCTTTGTGCAAGCCTTCTTGGCATCAGTGACATTGACCGTGCAAAACCCAAGAGGTCTAGGAAAATGAACGTTTAGGTGTTTGTGGAGGCTAGGGTATTCTACCTTAAACCCGATTTTCATAGACCTAGGTCAATATATTCAAGGTAAAACGAGGCCATATAGGTCAAATTCTGTATGTGCAGGATAGCCATTGGGAAATGCCGTGATTATGCGATGAGAAGCCGGATATGGACAGAAAGTGGCCTAAAGTAACAGAGGAAAGGTCTGAGGCAACGTTCTCTGAAACTTTTAGGCCAAGGTCGTTCAAGGCCATTAACCTTTGACGTCAAAATATTACATTTTGCATATAGCGTGTACAGCAACTAGCACCATGGCAACCGTCGGGCGGAAAATAAGGTTTGACCTAGACCCATGACCTTTGTCTTGAACCTGCGACTTTGAGCTCAAGATTGAGTGACCTAGCGTATGATGTCATAGCATGATATACGTCATATAAGGTTGCATCATCCGACCAAAGGCACTTGGGTCAATGACCTTGAAATGGTGGTATGACCTTGAACTGTGACTTCTTACTTAGACTCGACCTTCAAGGGAGGTGACTCTGACATAACATCCTCATCATATTATGTTGCGACGTCACCTCTCAGTCTACAATACCGGCGAGCTTGTGCGACCGAGCCCAAACCTTGTTCAATGTACAATGTTCATGCACTTGAATGCGAGGTAGTCTTTCGTTGCAATAAATTAACATGTATATTGATAAGCTGCATTGTCTGGGTGCAGATAATCCGGATTCTCGACATCCTTGATCTATATTTTTCCACAAAAGGCTAGGCTGATGACAGTGTGTGGAAAGTGTAGGGGCTATACAACAGGTATGCTCTGGAGAAGAAACCAGGTCCGATGGCAAAAAACGGTTACTAAATTTGAAATCAGCGGTATTGAAATAGACAGAAACAGGTGTTCACGTGCCGGATCCAATTTGGCTGTTGACCAGTGTAATCATCTCCATCTCCAGCCACATCATATCTGACCGCGGTTTATCATGTTATTACAGGTTTCAAACTAGTTTTTAGGTGCTTGTTATTAGTTTTTTTGGGATATCAGATTAGTAGTGAAACCTATGCATTTTATTTAAATTGCAAAACAAGGGGCTTTCAGACCTTAATTCAAACCCTGGAGGCATTCCCTTCAGTCTAGCAACGCATGCCACGTTATGAATGTAAGCATTTGACGATTTTAGTGAGACTCCTACTCCAACAACCGTACTGGGAATAAAGTGGATAACATTTATAAAAAGAAATGGTATGGCTTTTGCGGCGTTAAATGCTGCAAGCAGCTAGTTCAGCTAAGCTCTATAATGGCGCACGATGCTTAGTTTACCCAGGGTAGGAAGAAAGGGGGCAATATTTTCGAGAAATTGAAGATGGAAACAAACGTGATTTTTTATATTTTCAGCCCTATTTAGCCCTATTTTGTCAATAAAAAACTTTTTTAAATTTTGAAAAAGTGGCCCATTCCCTTCCAGGCGCCACGGATCAATGTATGAGGTCTCCGGATCAAAGCTAACCTCTAGCGGTGTTTTACTCGACCGCTTCCCATCCAGGAGACGGCAGTAAACTGGGCCTTACTTGCCTTGCGGAGAGAGCCACGCTGGCCAACCAGGGTCCTTGTTATTGGGAGCTCGCCTTGATCAGTCTCTAAAAAGATCCACCGGTCCGGTGGCGTGCTCAGAGGTAACGGCACCGCCTCGCCTCGCGTCATCCCAGCAGTATCGGGATTATAAGCCCTGTTCCGTGTGTCAACACACTTTTGTCAGCACCAATCAGTGCGCAGTATTTCCCCCTACGTTACAGGACAGTAGCCTCTTCCCGGGAACTGCACCTAGGGGTTTTACGGGCTGACGGCCTGCTGTTGTGCTGCTGGAAAAAACTGGAACAGCAAGGCAGCAGCAGCCTACCAATTTAAGGATGGTAGATATGTATTATGTCTAATTTGCATTGAGTTAGCAGATGCCAGAGTCGCCTGTTGCACGGATGTTGCTTTTCTGGAGGGAGGGCAGGCTAGAGGTCCGGCTGACAAAACCGTGCAAGCAGACAGAACAGGGCTATTCCCTCGCCACATCATTCGGAAATACATGTAAAAGGCCGCATACGGACACTGGTGGATTCAGGGGATGGGGGCCAAAGGGGCCGTGGCCCCTTAAGCCTTAAGGCCCTAACCAAAGCCTTGAATAGTGTCTTTTGCCCCGCTCCCCGAATGATCAAATTTTGGCCGTTTTTTTAAATACTATGTTTTTGCGATTTTTCTAGATTTATTCCCCCTCCGATAACGTTGGTTTGACCCCGCTCCAAAAAGTTGCTCCTGGATCCGCCAATGCATACGGGTACGCACCACTGTTCACAGAGTTGCCTCTGAATGGAAGCATCTCCCGTGTACATAATATGCAGTATAGTGTATGTACTGAGTGGGAACATGCAGAAAACTCCCCGTGTCGCGCTATCTTCCCGCATTGCGTGGAAGGCTGCTGACATGTGATCCACTTATCCCCCACGGCTTTGTCCCTGTCCGTTTCCGGCTGGAGTGATGGAGTGAGTTCCGGCTGGACTGATGGAGTGAGTTCCGGCTGGACTGATGGAGTGAGTTCCGGCTGGACTGATGGAGTGAGTTCCGGCTGGACTGATGGAGTGACTTTCCGGCTGGACTGATGGAGTGAGTTCCGGCTGGACTGATGGAGTGAGTTCCGGCTGGACTGATGGAGTGAGTTCCGGCTGGACTGATTGAGTGAGTTCAAGCTGGACTGATGGAGTGAGTTCCGGCTGGACTGATGGAGTGAGTTCCGGCTGGACTGATGGAGTGACTTTCCGGCTGGACTGATGTCGCAGCTTGCCGATGCCGTTTATTTACCAAGAACAATTAACTAGATACGGGCGCAAAATGGCCGCCGCTGCCGATGTGTCCTAAAACCCTAATACTGATGGGCTGAAGAAAAGTCTCAGCTAGTCATTTTCTGCCTTTATTCCTGAAATATATACGCCTGATGTTTCCCTGATGCGCATCAAAAGTTCTTACAACGGGTGATATTTTACAGCTGAGCGTATCAATGGGAACAGTAGGAAAGGTTTTGTTCAGAATGGCGCGATTGGGTGAGCTACTCGCCTGACGTGGGCCGCTCAGTCCGTTTAGTCTCCATGGCAACCGTGTGTCGTGATATCTGTTCCCAGTATGGATCGATACAGATAGGCTGCTGAGAACCAAACACTTCTTGTACAAGTCTCCATGGCAATGCCTCTTACACAAAGCCGGGCACCTTTCACTAGCCATACAGTCCGCAACGGGCACGGATAATGTATAACTGAATCACAGCCAACAAGCGTGAGAAATGGGAAGTGGGGTGAAACTCACTCCCTACAATTATATTATCGTAATATAGCTGACAATAGAACCGGCTTATATTTAGTACCATGTGAGTTTTATGCTGAGTGGCATTTTGGTGTGACAATGAGAGAAATCAGTTCTAATTATAAAAAGAAGATTGATTAGCCAGAATCGGAAATATAGAATGCAGTCCAAGTATATAATCCCAGCAAAACGCCCTTACTCGCGATACCCGAGCGGACGTTTTCAAGATGACGAGTGAATTTGGACTTAGCTGCCACCCCGGGGGCCCCTGAGCCACCTTCGCCCTGCTGGGGGTTTCAAACACCCTCCTCCTAGAACTCGGCTCCTATGCGGGATAGTGAAAAAGCGAACGCTGGTGGATAGCTCATGCGAATTCATGAAGACACTACATGTGCCATTTTTGGCTCAGGTCAATTTTGAGGTCATGACAAGTCAAAGGTGACATATTAGAGAAGAGTTTCAGGGCTCTAGCGTCTGACAGAGTTAAGTTAAAATCAAATTTTAGGCACCATTCACTTCCTCTTGTTACGGCAAATCGAATGACGTATGCTATGACTATACTAGGTCAATGCATAAAATGACCCGATCTAAGGTTGGGTCAAGGTCATTATCTGACCTACCATAGACAATATGCATATCAATCGACTCGCAATCATAATTCAAACCTAGTGACATAAAAATACAATAAAACTGCATTATCATCTCTTAAAAATCTATTGACCCAAGTCTGAAAACCTGCCCAATAGATGACCTTTCAGAGGTCATAGGTCCACAACTGTAACATGAGCCTAGAAGGGGGCTTAGGATACTACGATGTGGAGGATATGAAGGTATTCTTAGCTGTATCTCCACAAATAGAGCCATTTTGCCCAATTCCCGTTTCCCCTAAATTTCTAATGGAGAGGTTATGATCTGTATCTGACCCTAGGCCATCGAAATAACAAATCTTGGAATATATTTTGTAGCGCTCGTTGGCCCCATTATGTGATAGGAGCTTCAATTGGATAGTTAACCCTATTGTTACTCATGTTTTCTTAAACTCTTTTTGAGGTTAGGTCACTTGACCTGCCCTGTTGACCTGACCTGAGGTGACCGACCTTAACACGCGCATTGACGGGGCGGTACCCGCACCCCCCAGGGTTTTTCAAAGATAGCAGAAAAACGGTGGCGCGTAGCGCCTGCCGTACTAGCATACCTTTTCCCTCATCATTTTTACAACTTCTGTGAAAATTTTAAGGTTAGGTTATCTCAGGTCAGGTCACCAGAAGAGGTCAAGTGACCCAACCTCAAAAATGTTTAAAGATAGCACAAGTCGGAGCAAGGTGAACTTATCCGACTAAACTCATATCACATAAGTGGCCCCACCGAGTTCTCTAAAATATATTCCGGTATTTTTGATATCAATTGCCTAAGGTCAGGTACGAGGCATGACCTCTCCATTGAAATACATGGAAAAAATGTTTTATTTTTTTGGTGCTGTGGGAAAAACTCAGTAACGGATGGTGATAGAGCATTTATTTTAGCTGCATTAGACTCGCCTGGGCTTTGCGGTTTTAATGATATGCATTTTATATAATTTGATCCTGACCTGACCTCAGGTCAGGTCAAATCCTTGATTTAACCTAGCAAGGTCAAATTATATATAATTCGATTCGGCTTGCTGAGAGGATTCATATAGTTTAAGCCGTTTTGCTCTATCTTTACTTGTTCAGATGTAATGGCCGAAAAACTGAATTTACACGTTATCCCTATGACGGCATGTTTTGACCTCTCGTGACCTTAAATGTGACCTGAAAAAAATGGTTCAAATGTTTTCGATGGAGAAGTGGATGGGCAGCCCAACGCCGTTCACCGTTTTTCGCTACCTACCGTGGTTCTCGAGATCTTAGGGGGGCGGGTACCCGCCCCCGTCAATGCGAAGGTGGCTCAGACCCCCGTCAATGCGCGTGTTAAAGTTTTGGATTAAGTTGCAGAATTGATGAAGGATAAGGTGTCCCAAATATTGAGGCGCTTCGCACCGCTGTTTCTTGTGCTGTGGGAAAAATCCGAGGAAGTATTTAAACACCTCCACCGGGGCGTGGTTTAACCCTATTCCTTATCATGCTCCTGACTAAAAAAAGAAAAGAAAAGAAACTAGCCCTATTCCTGCCGGTGGGATTTACCTCTCTAAAGATATCAAAATTTACCCGTACGATAAAACAAATCAAGCTGGGATCCATTTTTTTGCACACTGAAATCCATTTTCAAAGAATGAAAATTCAATGTTTTAAAAAGCTGTGAACAGGGGTATGAAAAATATTCATTTTAACCGTTTCTTAGATTCTCGATGTTTCTTGGCCCTGTCCTTGGATTTTCTCAAAACTGGTACGCATTGTCAGGGAATTTATGCAAAATTGTCATAGATTTCAATTATGTGAAAAGTAAAAATTCAAGGGTGAATCCAGGGTCAGATCTATATAATGAAGTGAATGTGCTTCAATAGATGCTTATATAATAAATGAGGCGATATAAGCAAGATGCGGTTGCATAGGTATGAAACCCCTATCAATCACAATACATGAGCAAGCTTATGGTATATGATTATTATATAATATAAGCTTGAAGTATGGTATGGCTGCTTCCGTTCCTCTCGGAGTCCGGTCTTGCTCGAAGTCTATTCACATTGCAAGAGGACAACCCAATTACATTTCAAACCTATATTTTGAGTTGGTGGAACTGCCTCTGTCAAAAATTATATAAAAATGTAAATCACCGGATATCTTATTCATAACATTCAAACATTATAACGTTTTCAATACTGAACAACGGGTGGCTTTGCTGTACGATAAACGGATCGAACACGATACTACTCGGTTTGAGAATGTATCCTCTCTAAATTCGGGGCCATAGCTCTACTTCTGTTAGATATATCATTTCAAAACTTAAGGGACCTGCCTAATTTAGTTTTAGGAAAAGGCAGTAAGTTTCAAAGGCCCATCACGAGCAGTTATGGAAATATTTTGGAAAAATACATGATGGGTGGTCAGAATCAGCCCCATGAGAGGAATATTATCTAAAATTATTGGATAGCTCATCATGATTCTGTAGCATCAACATGAAGTCCAGCTGTCATAGGTGAACCAATACAAATTCATACCTAATCAAGCCCCGATCCCACCAGACCAGCGGTCGTGGGTGTTCTACTATGGATATCGCCCCGCATCTTTACCTCCTCCCTATTTTATTATCGTGGTGATGATACCATATTTGTCGAAGTTAAAGCGTTGAAAAATACCCGTCGAATAGGAATTAACTAGTTGAGCTAAATATTAAACATGGTTGCCGATCATTTATCATTCTAAAACCATGTGTTTGTCAGTATTAACCTTCGCCCGGGTGGGGGTCTTTTAGACCCCCTCGGGTTTTTCCAAAGTGACCAAAAACGGCGGCGCGCAGCTCCAAACTTGGTCTAGCTGTTCCTCCATCATTTTACATCTTTCCTGAAAATTTTGGCTCAAGGTCATATCAGGTCAGGTCACCAGGCCAGGTGAGTGACCTCACCTCAAAAATACTTAGGACCGCATAACTAAAGAAGGGTTAATCGATCAAGTTGAAACTCATACCACATATTGGGCCCACCAGGAGCTACAACATTTGTTCCGGGATTTTTGATATTGGTGACCTAAGGTCATGTGCGAGCATGACCTCCCCATTGTCAATACATGGGAAAATCACGAAATGAGCTTTTCTCAGTAAGTATGGATTGAAGCAGCTTCAAACATCGGTTGCGACTTGCTCTTAGCCTATTTCTGAAGTTGATGGCAAAATTTTTGACTTGTGACCTTTAAAAGGTCACCTTAGGTCAAATAAGCATTTTTGGTGTTTTTCTCTATAAATTTTTGAATAAAATAAGATAGAGCTTTTATTTTGCCACCAAAGTGTTTGTATAGTCACTGGAAGTCAAGTGATATACATCATGACTATACCAGGTCAAGTTGGGTCAGACCGTTGACCTGGGTCAGGTCAAATTCTTAAATATGACCTGGCATAGCAATATCATATATCATTCGATTCGTATTGACGAGAGGATTGCAATGGTCATAAACTATGGCTGTATCTTGTTTGGTTTAGAAGCTATTAGCGAAAAAGTAAACGCCCTTATGCATGGGTGGCTATGGACATTCCCAAGAATATGCCCAATATTTAGTGACCTGTAGCTCCCTAGGCTTTGACCTGACACGAAAATGAATGCCACTGTAATGAAAGCGCATCTCAAGAGCTTTCGAATGGTGTTAGAAAAATGTTTCTAGCTATCATAGTTTCTGAGATATATGAGGTTTTCTTAGTGCACCTCATATTAGCGATTTTGACCTATTTTGACCTCTGGTGACCTTGATATTGACCTGACAAGAAAAATGACCGAAGTATTTTCGATATCATTTTTGAAGAGCTTTCGATTGCCGTTTTGCGCTTTTTCTAGCTCTCTTAGTTTTTGGATCGTGGGGAGGGGTCTTTTTAGCCCCCCACCATGGCGAAGGTGGCTCGTACCCACCACCGGGGCAGGGTTAAGGGACAAGAAGTAGGCTTGCTGGAGCCCATCGTCAATAACCGGCCGGACAATTTATGTCATATGCGCTGATCACCGGATGTGGAGAAGTGGGATGTGGGGATTGAAGTCGGCCCCACCAAGTATGTTTAAGTCTGTCAGCGCCTGTGCTCCACCACACCAGCATCTAACTCATGCTCCTGGTCTTGCTGGACGTCATCGCATTACCGGCGCTGTATAACGTGCTGATCCCCACCTTGTCCCACCCACATCTAACCTCTGCCCTGCCACGCGGAACGGTCCCTACCTCGTCCCACCCACGTCTAACCTCTGCTCCTTCTGCAGTGGCTGGGCGTCATCACCGTGGCGGTGCTGTACAACGTGCTGGTGATCGTCGGACGGACCGTGTTCTGGGAGCTACAGAACCTGGCGCCAGCCGTCTGGTTCACCTTAGACTACACCTGCGACGCCATCTACCTCATCGACATGTTGAATCCGCGCGCACGAGAGTGAGTTGGACCGACGCGGCACTGCGCATCTACCGGCTGAGTGGTCCCCGCATAGTCAGCCTTTTTGTGACTGATGAATGTGCCAGCAATGATAGAAGACGCACCAGCAGGTGTACGTCTTGCTTGGATAGTGACCACCTTTTTAGGTACAAACAGAGCTAGTTTTATATTCCAATGAATACATGATTACAAGAACACGTAAAATATGGAACTTCCCGGAATATCTGAGCCGATCCTAAGCCCACGTCCCTAATATGCAAATAAACCTCCTTGATAATTGGCCTTTTGTTGATACCACATCGCATCGCTACCCCAAAGAAGTGGAGGCCAATTCATATTTAACGCTCTGTTGAAAACAAACTTGTCCCAGCAAACAAAATCGCATCGGCTTTGGGCTCCCTATCACTTTGCCACATAATAGTTACAAAATGTTCTGACTATTTTCTTATTTAGCTGAAATTGGCACATGTTTTATGAAAAGTAGGGGCAGGCCCCTTTCTTTTCCCCCTTTCTTCTGGCGTGCGGCTGGTTCCTTGGTCAAAATGCTTGATTGGTATATAAATAACGACAGGTAATGTAAACTGGAAACTTGCTATCCAAACATCATAATCTATATTTGATATAACATATGACTATTTACGGGTCATTTAATGCAGCTATTCGCGGGTTCTGCTATAGATTCAAGTGACCTTTCAGCTATCAGTTGATGTTGAGAGCATCTGCCAGGTGGCTTGAGCTTGTGCGGAGGAAGCGTTTCCGTCTCGATTATTTCCCGTTGTTGATCTCATCGTCCTAATGGTTGATGGGTATCTAAAAAACGAAAAGCAGCATGAGCTGAATAGCAAGCTTTGCAAACACTTTTGCTTAGCTTTGATATCACATACTACATTTTTGCGGATCGTTTACTGCTGCTGTTCACAGCTTCTGTAATCGATTCAATTCAAAATTCGGCTGACTATGTGGTGAGGGTTGGTTGTTTGGATTTTTCGGTGGTTACATGGTATGCTCCTGAAAACTTCTCTCCTTAGAAAAGTCAATTGTAAGTCCGACGGAAACAAATATTGTGGCACCCCACGCTGCAAAATGAGCAATCGGTTTTACCATATAAAACTTAACAAGAATCAATTTAGTGGATTCTGCTTACAATTCGCCGTTTCATAACCCCTGCGATGCTCACGACCAACTTTGTCCATTATCTGTGTCGCCGAGTGAATGCGTCAGGACGATATAATACATAAAACATTAAAACATACATAAAACACCCCAAAAATGTCAACTTTCGCCAATAACCACTCAATACTGTCTCCTTCCAGGTTACTTAGAGGAAGGACTGGTGGTGCGTGACACAAGAAAGCTTCGTCGAAACTACTTCCGTTCTGTGCACTTTGTTCTAGACATGATCTCGCTGCTGCCGACCGACGTTCTGTACCTGTACCTCGGCACGGACTGCTACTACTACGTACCCTGTCCGTGCATTGTGCGAATCAACCGCGTACTCCGGTACCCTCGCATGAGCGAGTACTTTGACCGCACCGAGACGCGCACCATCTTCCCCAACGCGTTCCGCATCAGCAAGGTGGTGCTGTACATCCTAGTGCTGATCCACTGGAACGCGTGTCTCTACTTCGCGCTGAGCTACGCGATCGGGTTCGGGACGGACCAGTGGGTGTACCGCAACATCACGCCGGGCGTGAACGGCACCCTGATGCACCAGTACATCTACAGCTTCTACTGGTCCACACTGACGCTGACCACCATCGGCGAGACGCCGCAGCCGGTGGAGGACGTGGAGTACGTCTTCGTCACGCTGGACTTTCTAGCTGGAGTCCTTATCTTTGCCACGATTGTCGGTAACGTGGGCAGCATGATCACGAACATGAACGCGTCAAGAACGGAATTCCAGAACCGCATGGACAGCGTCAAGCAGTACATGGAGTTCAGGAAGGTCGGCAAGGACCTGGAGCGGCGCGTGATCGAGTGGTTCGACTACCTCTGGTCCAACAAGCAGTCGCTCAACGAGGAGGATATCCTGGCCACGCTGCCGGACAAGTTGAAGGCGGAGATCGCCATCCACGTGCATCTGGAGGCGCTGAAGCAAGTGCGTCTGTTTCAAGACTGCGAACCCGGTCTCTTAGTGGAGCTGGTCCTCAAGCTCAAGCTACAAGTCTTCAGCCCGGGAGACTACATCTGCCGCAAGGGCGACGTCGGCAAGGAGATGTACATCATCAAGCGGGGCCGGGTGATTGTGGTCTCTGACGACGGCAAGAAGGTGCTTGCCACGCTGCAGTCTGGCAGTGTCTTTGGCGAGGTCAGTATCATGAACATTCCCGGCAACAAGATCGGAAACAGGCGGACTGCCAACGTCAAGAGTGTGGGCTACTCAGATCTCTTCTGCTTATCTAAAGACGACCTGTGGAACACTTTGAACGATTACCCAGAGGCATATAAAAGCTTGATAGAAAGGGGCCGGCAGCTGCTTCTGAAGGATGGACTGCTGGATGAAGAGGCGCTGAAGGATGCCGAGCAGCAACAGCTCTCGCTGAAGCAACAGGTGGACAAAGTTGGTGAGAAACATTTTATATGTAACATACAGTTTGCCCTTATCCTCTCTTCTCCTACAGTTCTTTTTACATGGCAAGATACGATAGATATCTAACACCAGCACCGTATGTAAAACACTTGAAAAAAACAAGGAAGCTAGAGTCATGGAAATTTGGAAACCTCCATGACATTGCAACTGATGCATACCACTTGAAACGTATTTCGATGTGCTCTTGTATGTGTGGCTGTCTCGAGTTCTGAATGCATCGGGTTTTCAGTTTGATCTGACCTACCTCAACTAAGTTACAATCTCATACATTTTTGTCAACTCACCAAACAGAGCTATACTTTATCCCAGGGATGGCTTACATCCGTCGAGGTGTCTGGAATTGTGTATAATTGAAAAACAGATTCATGGGCCATATAATATCACCATCGTTGTCGTATATATTCAGATGTGTATGTTTACTATCAGTGTTTGTTTTTTCACAGTTTACAGGTCAGTTTGGTATGGCTTTTTAGTCCCCCTGCTAACTTTTTCGGCAGAGGATCTCCTGGATAAGCTTCAGACGCGATTTGCACGCCTGATGGGGAGTACACCTCCTCCCAGAAGAAGATGAAGCAGAGGGTGACCTCACTGGAGAAGAAGCTGGTGGACAAGGAGACCACAGAGAGTCGGGCCGCCAGGTACGTGCACGAGTGGTGTTCCAGAATGGCCCATAAGCGAGGCAGTGAAGCGCCGGAAGACTAGCCTCCACACAACCCTGGTTTTATTTGAAGCCACGCATGAGTTTAACCGAAATACTACTTTCAATTTTGAAAATATATTTTTCTAATCTTTTGGCAAATCTGGAAACTACACAAATCTCTATATCACTCTTTAGAATCTGCAGTTTATGTATGTGTTTTGCTGCACCACTGCTCAGTCTTTAAAGGTAATATGGACCACGTTGTCGAAATTCTAAAAAGGAATGTTGGTGGAAAAAAGTTCTGAAAACCAGCAAACAACCTTTTGTTTCTAACTAACTAGAAAACTAGAGAGAGCCTCGGAAACAGTAGGAATCTGTGTTCTCTGAAGGGCCCGCTGTCACCAGTAGAGCCCTCTCTAATCAGATGGGATCTCTATAGGCGGAACTGAATGCCCCGTCGGACATTTGGGTACAGCACGGACGGCTTTACGAGCACAGCACGGCTTTACGAGCCCTATAATACCAACAGGATTTTTTTAACCAAAATACCTCATAATATATATATATATATATATATATATATATATATATATATATATATATATATATATATATATATCCGATAAGACATCTGTTGCTAGCAGGACCCACAGGGCTCCCTACAACCAGCAGGATGGACCCTATTGCCTAGCTGCTCCCTCTGTCGTAGCTTTTTTGCCCATCTTATTACTGTTAAAACCGGTTTAAACTGGCTAAAACTCACCGCCACGTCAATGACTAGATTTACCATAGTAAAAGTCCAGTTCTGACTTTGCCACATGTTTGCATGTGACAGTATGCGTTCAACTGTCGAAGCCACTGTGTCTGTCCATTACTCGTCAGAGCCAGTGTGACTGATCAACTGTCGCAGCCAGTGTGGCTGATCAACTGTCGCAGCCAGTGTGACTGATCAACTGTCACAGCCAGTGTGACTGATCAACTGTCGCAGCCAGTGTGGCTGATCAACTGTCGCAGCCAGTGTGACTGATCAACTGTCACAGCCAGTGTGACTGATCAACTGTCACAGCCAGTGGACTGACCAACTGTCGCAGCCAGTGTGGCTGATCAACTGTCGCAGCCAGTGTGGCTGACCAACTTCGCAGCCAGTGTGGCTGATCAACTGTCACAGCCAGCGTGACTGATCAACTGTCGCAGCCAGTGTGACTGATCAGCTATCGCAGCCAGTGTGGCTGACCAACTGTCGCAGCCAGTGTGGCTGACCAACTGTCGCAGCCAGTGTGGCTGACCAACTGTCGCAGCCAGTGTGACTGATCATCTGTCGCAGCCAGTGTGGCTGACCATGCCGTGATGTTTTGCAGTGCTTTGTGATCGATTGGTGATGGTGAGTGTTCAGTAAACATACTACATACTTGGCATGCCATTTTCATTCATAGAGTATCTTGTATTGTGTTTGGATTTCTCATATGCTTATTGACCAGCTTCATTTTCATTATCAGCTTCCTGCTGCACACCACTAAGCATTGAGGAGGTTCAGTTTCATTTTTTTGTTATTAAAGGACCAGTTGCACGTCACGAAGGATTGTCGAAGAGGTTCGGTTTTAACAAGCTCAGCCTCAATTCATTCTGAATTGTCCCATATGCATTCGCACCAGCTTTTGCACCTTTTCTTATACGCAATGTGACTCAAATCATCCGTTTGTAAATACATCATTGTAGAAAGCAGAAGGAAAGTCGCTCGCAAATACGGCCCCATATGCTGAGAGTGGCGAAAGCCAAATGAGCAATACTTTTAACAAAACATCGGTTGCAACGCATCCAACTGATAGCCAAAGCCGACATCAATTAAGAGTATTGGCCACATATTAATTTCCCTTACACCGATTTGGAACACTGCATTGGAAAGTTTCACTCTGTGATTCAGTCTCCCAGCGATCTCCTGTGCCTGCGGCCGATTGTTTTCGTTGCTGGTTCAGATATTTAGATACTCTGTAATAAGGAGTAATAAGGAGGAGTCCGCCGATATTCAACGGGAGTGTGGCACTTTTCTAGGTAATGGGTTTTGGTCTCAGCCAGTAGTCTTGTAGAGTGTGCGAGAACCGTTTGATTTCACAATTTGTTTTAGCTTCTCTTTTTATACTTATTTTATCGGCGAAGTATCATTGGATTTATCTCCCGGAGTTCCAGGCGCCGGAGCTTTTTCGTCTCTCGGGACGAGACGAAATTCCGCCATCAAGTGCCCCTCCTGCCCGCAGCATGGACAGAATGGGCACGCATCAATAGCTCTCGAGCTAAGACCTGCGTGGGGACAATATTGTCTCAGATGGCCATCTTCACCTTCTTCAGATGGCACCCATAGCATCTCCTTTCGGTTTTGACACCGCCCCTTCCTCACCTTAGGGACCCCCCGACATGCCCTCTATACCCCACTTCTCCTCAGGTTAGTGGACTGTCCCCGTCTCCTGTGTCTCTTTTGAAGAGACAGCTAAGACACAGGATGGGTGGAAGTTGACATTCCTGCGGAGACAGTGTCGTCCCCTGGCGTCTAGTTCCGGAACGCGAGCTGAATGACCTCCACATTGCGCTTCAAATAAAAAAACGGCGTACGTCAGCCCCGCCTGTCCCCGAGCTCCGTTTCATCCCAAACTGTCACCTGCACCTCAGCGGACAGAGCAACGGACGCGTGCCATATGGCTGTAAGTGCGTTCTCCTGCGTTTTGAGAGACTGCGCATCGATTGGTTAGGATATTTTAAAAATCGGCCGAAAATTTTCTGACGCATAGGCTTCCAAAGGTTCGCTTGCATTGGATACCGAGTGGTGCCAGACATAACGTCATATAACCGGGATAATGTGTCAAGATCACCTCACATGAAGGTCTAGGTTAAGGTCAAAGGTCACAGGTCAAGGTCATATCAGAATTTTCAAGGTCATTTACCCCAGCGCTTCCGGTCAAATAGCGTTACCCGGTCGGACGTGTGTTATGCTATGAATTTATAGTTAAGGTACCTGAATGTGAAGATCAAGGTCAAAAGTCAAGGTTAAAGGTCAAGGTTAAAGGTCATTTGTAAAGGTCAATCCTCATTTTCCACCAAAAACTGTCAATAGTGTTAGTCAAAGTGTACATTATCGGTAGCATACCATATTGTGATCTCATAGGTCAGTGACCTAGGATGACCTTGACTTCAAAATTGTAGCAAAGCTTCTTTGCAACCTTTATTCTATGACCCTGGTCTGCCTTTAGCTTATTCCCGTCTTTTCCTGCTTAATAACGGCATTTCCCAATAGGTCCCCAGCATTGCCAATATTTGACGTTTATGATATCGTTTGACCTTGAAGATATTGACCTAGGTCAATGAAAATCGGTCATGATGTAGATCACTATAGCCCCCACCCATCCTCCAAACATTTTTTCTGCGTCTTTTAGTTTCCGAGATCTTAGAGGGGGCCTACCAGGGCCCACTACAGTGCACGTTAGTGCCAGACCCCTCTCCAGTGCGGGTGTTGGTGAATCAACTTAAGTATACTTCTCCGATTGTAATTGATTTAGCATGATCTGCTGAAAATTTGGAGTAAATCGGTTCGGCCGTTTCAGCGCTGTAGCAAAATGAACATGAACACAAACCTCGGTGGCCATCCGTGAGGCCGTTTCCGACCACAGTGCGGCGCCCAGGGAACATCAGCGAACCGATCAGTTTGAAACTTTCACAATATGATAAAATCATTAGGGTCTACAAATCTGCTATCTCGGAATTTCGATATTGCTGACCTAAGGTGGGGTCAATTTTTTGGTCACCCCATTAGGTCTATGGTGAAAAATAGAATGGGCTCGTTTTCAGTAAATACCGGATAGATAAAGCTGAAAATCCTCAAACCGTCTATTCTTACCACGATCTTGACCATAAAGTTGAGTTTTTGAGCATCTGACCTCTCAAAGGTCATGTCAGGTCACAGGAGCATAGAGTGATTGTTTTGCCAATAACTTCTCACTGAATTGAGATAAAGCTCCCATTTTGCTTGCATTGTGCTTATATTGTCACGGGGAGTCGATTGATTACAACATGACCATACCAGGTCACTCTGTAACCCTGACCTAGCTCGAGGTCAGTTCATTTTCACTATATGACCTAGCAAGATCATATTATACATCATTCGATTCGCCGCGATGAGAGGAATCCAATGATGCATAAATATTTTTTCTAGCTCCCCTGAGGACAGATCTAGAGAGATAAACGTACACTGCTCTGTTGTAAGCCTATGGAACCTTCTTTGACCTATGCTGACCTCAATATTGACCTGAAATAAAAATTATTCGTATAAAATCTCTTCGTCTTGTCCAGAGCTTTCGAACGCCGCCCGTAATTTTTCTTCAGCTTTCGTGGGAAATGAGATACGGAGGAGGGGGGCAATAAACGTCCCTCCAGCGGGGCGCGTCATGCCAGGGACCCCAGCGAGGCGCGTGTTAAAGCGGACACCACGCTTTCATAATCTGCCTGCCACGATGCCTGTTCAGAGGCGCCCCCATCAAAAGACCCAGTACAAATATCAGTCAGTTCACCCCAGCTACCGTATCATTTTTTGTTCGGAACCGGCGGGGCCATTTTGCCAGTCCTGCACAGGGCGCTCCAAGAAAACATCATGTTTGCAAAAAATACTACCCTGGGAACCCTAAAGATGACAATAAAATTAAAGGAAACGATATAAAATGCACGAAAAAAATTCTCAGTACATTCACAGTCACAGTCAGGGAGGAACTTACCTTAACGAGTAGAGCCGAAACCTAGCGGTGTGAAGCAGCAGCAGGTCCTACCGACCGCGCCAGTGTACGAGCGCTCAGGCAGAGATGGTTTTTACTAGCTATGATGTGTTGTTAAACACGGGGCACAACACGACCTCAGCACGCGTTTCACCAGCTGACCGCCCACTGCTCTCACGCACTCTCCACCTGACCAACTGACGACCCCAGTCGGGTCACCCCGCCGGCCGCTACCAACGCCGTAGTTCCGGCAGTCGCCGCCAGGCCGACCGCGCCTCCTCGTAACGGTTCAAAATTCACACGGCTAGCTCAAGCTCAAGTCAGCTATTGTATTGATGCGTATGGACATCATATATTGGCATGAGGTGTCACACTCTCTTAAATGATATATCAAGTTCACAGCAGTAGTATTGGGCAAAAGGACAAGACAATATGTTGCATCGTTTCACTCATCATCTAAAAGAGGTGTCAACTGGACATAATTCGATTTTCGGTAAATCTGTTTTCCATTTACGGTTGCCACTGCAGGTGTTGGCTTCCTGCAGACGTACTGCCTCCTCAGCTGGATCCTCCACAGGTACTTCAGAGCTCACCTCTTATGTATATACCTATTGAACATCCAGACAGTATGCTTCAACATGAACATCAGGTATAACCGTGTCATGAACCTTCACATATGAGCCAGTTTTAAGGCCGGAGCTCCGGTGGCATCTGTGAGTACGTGGTTCCCGCGGCTGCCGACAGCCGGCGCTGACTCTGCTCTCTGCTGCAGCTCGTTCGGCCCAGCTCCAGGTCCGTCGGCCTCTGTGAGCCACGTGCGCCATCTGACGGCGTCGGGACCGTGCTCCGAGGCGGACTCCCGGCGGCCCTCCTTCGCCTCCCAGTACTCGCTGGCCGTGCCGTCCTCCATCGTCAGCTCTTCACCCGACTCCGTCTCCATCCGACACGTGGCGCCGGCTCCGGCACTGGTGACTCCGCAGCCTCCGCAGCCGCCCCCGCCGCCACCTGCGCCAACGCCTCCGCCGCCGCCGCCGGCGTCCACCATGTGCCGAACGCCATCCCTCTGACGGCGCCGGACCGAACTGTGGGTGCACGAGACCCACCAGCAGGGGCGCCAAGACAGCCTGCCGGGCTGGTGGTCTCTGGACACTGAGGGCACCACGCCCCTGCGCATCCACAGCAACGGCACCGTGTAACTACTCCAGCGAATAGTGCGACGCTGGCTTTGGTCTCTACTTGAGGCTTGTGTCACTTCCACTTGAATCTCCATCAGGGACTCGGTCGTAGTGCTTGCAGCAGTTTTTGTTGTGAAGAGTCAAGGCTTACTATGTAAGAAGGTGGTGGATCCCTTCCATGGCAAGCTACAAAGACCGTGAGTCAGACATGTTTTTTTTAAATATCAGTGATGGTTTCCCAGAACAAAATGTTCGTATTTTCGCAGTTAAAGGGCCAGTCTCATTGGAAGGGGTTTAACGGTCTTCTATCTACTTGACGAACATGTAATTTCGTCCCTGTTTCAGTCACTCAGAGAGCTTGAAACATGGTTTCCTCCTCGCCACGAGAGAAGAACGACGCTGGATAAAAACGCGATTTCGGTCGCACTAATACGCCTTGCACACTATTGAGCCACAACGAGGCAGCTTACACTGCAACTGTGACCTGAGAAACATTCCAATCACTTTATATGAAACCTGTTCTTGTTTCACAGTGTTCGGCATCACACAAGAGGATTTTATTTAAAAAATCAATGTGCTACGAGGCTTGAGAGGAGAAGAGCCGACACCACTGGCACTGAAAGACAACGGTGGAGTATTTTTTCCGAGAGCAGCCCCATATGTTTGTACCTCTATTTTGCGATGTTTGTTGTTGGGCAGTGTCAGCTCAGGCCGTGAGCTTGGGATTGAACGTACAGGGAGAACCAGACTGTTGAACTGACTGGTTCGGGGACATTTACTTTTCTAGAGGTATCGCATGATACTTCAGCGAAGATGTTCTGAAGAGGTATCGAAGACCAGGCCTTAGCCTCGAGTCGTCCGTCCATCGTGGCTTCTGTTGCTATAATTGGGTGGGAATGGTCGCACTTGTGCGGTTTCAGTAGCACTGGGAACAACTAGTGTAGCTTTTACGATGGGAGGGTGAGTTTGTGTATTATGATTGAGCAATGTGTGTTTTAGATTCACTATTTTCTGACACTTTTCTTAAGGCTCTATTGACTTCTCTATTTATCGTAACAACCAGAGAGAGTTCTGCTCTGACAGGACCAGTCACAGAGCGTGAGGTTAGAATTGTTGACTAGGGCTAAGACGTGCAGTATGCATAAACTGTGAGTTGAAACTGCTGGGCAGACGTATTTGACGCAACTCTCCTGACTTTAGTTTAAATGCCATCCTGTCCCTACCATGTCTTCATCATTTTCCTTTACGGCCGCACATGTTTTTATTGTGTACCGTATATATTATATTATATATATATATATATATATATATATATATATATATATGACGTATGGAAAAGATTTAGACTAGTTTTCATTGACTTTATATTTTTCTTTTGTGATAAGGTAAGTTAAAACAAGTCTAAGTCTCTTCCATACATCATTTATCGTGACACGAAAATACCAACAATATATATATATATATATATATATATATATATATATATATGACGTATGGAAAAGATTTAGACTAGTTTTCATTGACTTTATATTTTCTTTTGTGATAAGGTAAGTTAAAACAAGTCTAAGTCTCTTCCATACATCATTTATCGTGACACGAAAATACCAACAATATATATATATATATATATATATATATATATATATATATATATATATATATATATATATATATATTTATATATATATGCCCTGGGGCTGACCTGATCATGGCTGAGGGTGATTGCTGGCTTCATCGATATCTCCGACCGTTCGATATGTCAACGAATATATTTTGAGGTTGCTTTGTCATCAGAACGAACTATGCCGTATTGTTTTACAGTACAGTGACGATGTGTGTGACCAAAAAGCGTTTTAGAGCGTAGCCTGAGATAATTTATCTGAGAGGAAACATCATCGGCTCATTGCAGA
This sequence comes from Lepas anatifera, assembly GCA_034440635.1. Taxonomy (NCBI): domain Eukaryota; kingdom Metazoa; phylum Arthropoda; class Thecostraca; family Lepadidae; genus Lepas; species Lepas anatifera. The sequence goes on along the minus strand of JAOTON010000961.1, from coordinate 1,200,712 downwards.
AAAGTCTACAGGCAATTTGTGACTGAAGCTTCAGGTTCCCAGTCGACGAACGGAAATGAAGAACCGGGAAGCAAAAATATGGCCTGCTCCTGTGCATTTGTGATTTGTATGCGGGCCTCAGATCCTCTCTCTTTGACAGCCATCTCCGCTGCGGAGGGTGCTGCGCCGGAGCGGAATTTACACTGCTAAGCCTGCAGTGAACTAGCCAAGCGATGTTTCGGACGGAATCCCTTGGCGGCCATTCGCAGCGCGCAGATTCGCCCGAAGAACACATGCATGCATAGACAAGTCATTAAAAGTCCGTCATTGTCCGCCTTGCCTGGATGATCGGCAATGTTGCCTGGGCCATGTGGCTAATCCTGCAGCTGGCTATCTCCTGTCGCGCAGTCACCCAGTCGGGCTTCCAGAATGCAGCGAGAATTGGCATCGTGGACGTTCCCATGAAGAGACAATAAATAAGGCTTCAAAACTTGGCCGGGATACTAACCATTGATAAGGTCTGGCCTTACTGCTGCGACTTACTAGCACGTTTCTTGGCTCGCCCGGGCAACGCGACCTGAGATGATGTGGACCTAATTTCTGGGGGAAAGTATACGATTATAATACGCGCTTTGACGGGGGAGGACTGGTACTCACCCCCTCTCGGGTTTTTCGGAGATAGTATAAAAACGGCGGTGCGTAGCGCCTCCGCACTCGGCATACCTTTTCTTTCATCATTTTTACACCTTGTGTAAGATTTTTAAGGTTAGGTCATCTCAGGTCAGGTCACCAGTACAGGTCAAGTGACCTGACCTCAAACAAGTTTACGATAGCATAAGTCGGAACAGGGTGAACTTATCCGATTGAAACTATTATCACATAATGGGCCCACCGAATTCTCTAAAATATGTTCTGGTATTTTCTATATCGATGACCTAAGGCCAAGTACGAGCCATGACCTCTATTGGGAATACATGGGAAAATGGTTTTAACTGAAGAACTTAGTAACGAATGGCGATAGAGCGTTTATTTTAACTGCATTAGATTCACATTGTCTTTGCGGTTCTAATGATGTACATTTTATTGAATGTGACCTTGACCTGACCTCAGGTCAGGTCAAATCCTTGATTTGACTTAGCAAGGTCATATTATATATCATTTGATTCGGCTTGCTGCGAGGATTCATATAACTCAAATCGTTTTGCTGTATCTTTACTTACTGTATCTTTACAGATGTAATGACCAAAAACCTTCATTTTACATGTGATCCCTATGACGCTATGTTTGGACCTCTAGTGACCTTAAATGTGACCTGCCAAAAACGGTTCCAATATTTTCGATGTAGAAGTGGATGGGCTACCCAAAGCCGTTTACCATTTTTCGCTACCTAGCGTGGTTCTCGAGATCTTAGGGGGGAGTGGGTACCCGCCACCCCCGTCAAAGCGAAGGTGGCTCAGACCCCCGTTAATGCGCGTGATCAGCCAGTTACAGACATGGTGCGTACAAAGGCGCCGCGCGCTGCAGGCAATTTTTATCTGCGAAAAGCATCACAGGGTGGAGGTAACCGCCCCCATCCCCAGACGTGCGCGGGTTAAAGGGAAAGAAGGGCTGTTAGAAGAAATTTAAGAAAGCTAGAAGAATTAAGTTCTTGAAAGCATTCTATAAATCCCCGGCTAGATTTTCCATTGGTGCCACACCTTTCCCTACCTCGTCTACGGACAAATAGGGCATCGTACTGCGGGATCATTCCCACTATCCCCCTAGTAGGTCTGTCTTCATTCATGGGTGTCGAAAGCGGGGGAAGGGGGCATGTCCCCTACTCGTGAATCAGGAGGGTCGCCCCCAAAGTTTTGTACTTCAGCTGAATTTTTGCATTCTCTCCCTGTCAACCCTCGCCCCGGTGGGGGCGGGGGTGTTTGAACACCCCTCGTTTTTTCCAGCGGGACGAAAGAACGGCAGTGCGAAGCGCTGGTGTCTTGGCGCACCTTATCCTTGATCAATTCCGCAACTTTTCCCAAAATTTTAAGGTTGGGTCACCTCAGGTCAGGTCACCAGTGCAGGTCAAGTGACCTCACTTAAAAAAATACTTAAGCTGGCATAAGCAATAATGGGTGAATTTATCAAATTGACACTGATACCACATAATGGGACCACCGAGTGCTACAAAAATTTTTGCAGGATTTTTCATATCGATGGCCTAAGGTCAAGTACTGGCCATGACCTCTCCATTGGAAATACATGGGAAAAACAAATTTGGCTGTAGATGCAGATAATTGTATTTGTGTAGATACAGCTGAGAATACATTAATATTCTCCAAATCGTAGTATCTTGGACCCCTTTCTAGTTTTATGTTGCAATCTTTGACATGTGACCTCTGAGAGGTCATCTGGGGCTACATAAGCAGTTTGGAGACTTAGGTCACTAACTTTGAATGAAATGATGATACAGCTTTTATTTTGATACCATTGCGCTTGAATTGTTATTACGAGTCGATTGGTATGTATATTGACTCTACTAGGTTTAAAAGTGACCTTGACCTGACCTGAGGTCAGGTCATTTTTGTGTTTTGACCTAGTATGGTCACATTATACATCATTCGATTTGCCGTAACGAGAGAAAGCAAATGGTGCTTACAAAATGATTCTAACTCGGCTCTGTCAGATGGTAGAGTCTTAAAACTCTACTCAAAATGCCACCTTCTTTGACCTGTCATAACCTAAACATTAGTCTGAGCCAAAAAAGTGACTTATATAGTTCATTAATTTGTATAGCTATCCACCAGCGTTCGCGTTTTGACGCTATCCCGCATTGGGGCTGAGTTCGAGCGGGGTGTTCAAACACTCCTCCACCAGGGCGAAGGTGGCTTGGAGGCCCACCGGGGCGCGGGTTAACTATTTGAATACACATGCATTTGTTGAAGTGCAGCTAAAATTATATGGCGACGCCCCTGCCTGTCTTACCATCGCCATGTATTGGAGAGGGAGAGGGGCCAGACTGGATTCCAGCCGAATTACAGAAAAGCGTCACATCTTCTTTAACCCTTTTAACACCACAGTCTGCCTCCGAACCGCCTTTGCCTTGGTGGTGGTGGTGGGGGGGGTGTTCAAGCAGCCCCCCCTCAAACTTGGCTCCTATGCCGGATGGAGAAAAAAACGCGAACGCTGGTGAATAGCTCTTAAAAATTCAGGAAGAAACTACATCAGCCACTTTTTGGCTCAGATCAATATTGAGGTCATAACAGGTCAAAGAAGGTAGGATGTTAGAAAATAGTTTCTGGACTCTAGCCAGCCCCCCAAAAGGGCGCCAAATCCAACAAAACCCGGATCAGAATACCCATTTGTCAGGCAAGGACCCACAAATCGTCTCCTCAAAACAAATAACAAACGGCAAACCTACGTCAAGAGCATAGGCCGAAAACATTATACAAATGCCACTCCGCAGGGACAAAGACCCCCCAGTGGTTCCCCAGAGGCCCCGGACCAATAACCACACGAAGGTCAAAACCCCGTATATCAAAAAACCAGACAAACAAACACGATGGTGTGTTCACCGCCACCAATAGGTCAAAGTTATGTCAAAATACTGTTTTGACCTCCGGGACCGGATGACCTGAAAGTCAAAGGCAAAAGACCCCGGGATCCGTGAAATGTCCAAAAACGTGTCGAGCAGTCGGTATTGCATCATTTTGTGGCTTTTATATCAAAAAGCTTTCCCCATGCTTTCCAATGGGAGAGGTCGCCCGGCCACCCGGCACAAAATCAAAAACCCGGATAACACCTGTAGATCCTGGGGGCATGGTGGGGTCAAACGATCAACTTAAATGTAGCCTACAGAGCCTAAAGGAGGAGGACCTGGGACCTCGTCGGTGACCGACCTGGACCCGGTAAAAATTTCAGGGATGATGGGAAAGATGCGAGGGAGAGCCCCAACCGCGGTCTGCGCCTCGTCGTTTTCTGCTATCCCGAAAACCTAGGGGCCACGACGCCCCCGGTGGGCGAGGGCTAGCGTCTGGCAGAATTGAGTTAGAATCAAATTTTAGGCACCATTCGCTTTTTCTCCTCACGGTGAATCGAATGATGCATAATATGGCTATACTAGGCCAAAACACAAAAAATAGCCCGACTTGAGGTCAGGTCACGGTCACCATCCGACCTAGTATTGTCAATATGTAAATCAATCGAGTTGCAATGGTAATCCAAACGTGATAAAATACAAATAAAAGCTTTATCATTTTCTGCAAAGTTATTGACCGAAGTCTACAAGCTGCTTAAGTAGTCCCAGATGAACTCATTTCAGTCACATGGTCAAATGTCAAATGACGTCACATGTCAAAACTTGCGATATGAACCTGGAAAGAGGCCTAGGATACTACGGTTTGGAAAATAGGAATTATTCGAAGCTGTGTATACATAAATCGAGCCATTGTTTGCCCAATTCCCGTTTTCCCCATGCATTTCTAATGGAGAGGACATGATCCGTATCTATCTGAGCCCTGGTCATCTGATATGAAAATTCCCGGAATCTATTTTGTAGCACTAGATAGGCCATGATGTGATGAGTTTCAAATGGATATATTAACCATGTTCTTACTTATGCTACCTTGAAGCATTTGGAGGTAAGGTCACTTGACCTGCACTGGTGACCTGACCTGAGGTGACCCGACCCTAAAATTGTGGGAAATAGTGCTGAATTGATTAAGAATAAGGTGTGCCAAGTACCATGCCAAGCAAGGTGTGAACTGTCGCGCCGTCGTTGTCTGGTGCCGCCGGAAAATCCCAAGGGGGTGGTTAAACACTACCCACCGGGGTGAGGGTTAATGCCAGTGCAGCCCACCTTATAAGGATAATGCCCCGCCCCCGCGGTCCTGGGCGCTACGCGCTCCCCGGTTTATCAAAATGTAAGCGTTCCCTCAAGCGGATGGCCGGTATCAGCATCGGAATATGTTCACACTACTGGAGCTAAGGTATGCCACTTGGAAACCAAGCAAAGTTAAATTTGTGTCTAAGAGGCTAAGATCATGCAAGGATTCGCATATATTTTGTACACAATATTAGAGCCAAGGATGTTACTTATCGCATTCGTGTCAGATTTCGTACCTCTCTGTAAATGCACCAAATACTATTTTCTCTTCTATTAGTCCCTATGTTTATTTACGAGAAACAGGCACAAGACACATAATTGGCGATGTTGATGGAGGTATTTTTGTAGCTTCCTGTGCGTCTGGACCACTAGCCCGGCGATTCTCTTCTTTCTCTTGTGCTTGTGTTGTATCTCGAGCTTTCTTTTGCAGACGCTGACTCTGAAAAATCACCTTGATAATTTGCCAGTAAAAGGACGAAGATAAATGCACATACAACTACCTATTATATAAAAGCGTAGCTCCACCTGTCCCGAGAGAACAAACATTACGCACCTGACGACACATGTGCAGCCAACAGTGGAGTTGAAGTTTCTGTCTCACAAAGAAAGATTGGATGCTTTTCTACAGTGGTTTCACGGGAACCCAGCAGTAAAATCGTTCCGGGGAAAGCATATCAAGTGAACGGTGATGTTTTCATGTTGAAATTTTCGCACTGCAGTATGAAATTTTCGCATTGCAGTTTTCATGCAGTATGAAATTTTCGCACTGCATCCCGATGACGTGACAATAAAACCATTTCTTTGACAGAGTACGTCGCAGCAAGTTTTGAGGCTGACGTGGAGGCTGGGTGCCCATGCTTCAGCTTAGTGGAGCTTGATTTTTTAAAATCTCTGGAAAAGCAAAATATGTATATACCATGTTCGTACACACATCCAAAAAACACTGATTTTTTTGGTTTTCAAGTAATTCCATTCGAAGACTGAATTTTAATTCGTTCTTTGCAAAAGTAAGGCCTCAATACAGAGTGTGGGAGAATGTCTGACGCGTGACTAAGATCGAACGGTCTCTCTCTCCCTCCCTCCCTCCCTCTCTCTTCCTCTCTCTCTCTCACTCTCTTTCTCTCTCACCCTCTTTCTTTCTAGGGCAGTAACATGTTTCGAGTCAAATGCGGATTAACAACCAGGACAGTGCCGATCGGGATTTCTGTGGCTTCGGGGCCCGCAATAAATAAACCATACAAATCGGTAACCAAATTTTTCCGGTTTTCGAGGAAATAATGTTTTAATCGGAATTACCAAGCAGTCTAACCTCACAATAGATCCCTTCCCCTAACTTTACTACTCCAAATCCTAAATCGCCAACCTAAAACGCTCGCAAAAATGTATCAATAAAAACATAGGATTTTGTAGCTAAAAGCGTCCGTTTAAACTATGGCTCTGGGAAATGGAACCATCTGTTCTAATAAATGATTACCGCCCTTGGGGATGCCCTCCCCATACTTCAGTTGGTAGAGCGTTGGGCTCCAGCCTGCTGCTCAGAAACATTGAGCGGCAGCGCACTGGTGAGGGCTTGGGATTGATTCCCCTCAGACGCTCCGACGCTCATTTATTACCCGATATGGATCAACTGGAAACTGACCGGGAGAGGGCCCCCGGAGTGGAAAGGCCAGCCCTGTGCTTTGTGGGGCGGTAAACGTTGGCCTTCGAGTTAAGCTGACACTGCTGGAATTATTTATTCGGGTGGTGGGCTCGAGGTCTCTGATACCTTTCCCATGATGCCTTTAGTGAGATTCCAATCCTTAAAATGAAACTCGCAAGAACTTGGTAAGAAAAATTGAAAGCCCGCTGCTATACATCAAGCGTTTGTCTTCATACAACAAATACATCCAGGGTTCATAATTTTGGGTGTAATCAGCATCACAATAAAAAACTGAGCAAAACACATTTAGAAGGTTTCGATAAACTCAGACGGCCAGTTTCAGCTTACTTCAGGCCTAATTAATAAAGGCTGTTCCCTGTGGGATACAAACAAAACTACAAACCAAAGGCAGATAGTAATTAAAATGTCAGTGTTTGAGCAGGAGTTCATTTAGAAAAGGTCTGGTACCTTTATATGAACACTCACCATAGTCTTTGTAGTCATAGTAGTCTACATAATAGTCATCGTACTCATATTCCGCTGGATCGGGAACTTCTGTGGTATCTGAGTCGGACTTTAGTGCTGTGGGAGGGCGCACACATACAATTAGAGAGTGAAAGTTTATTACACCCATACGCCTCAACATTACAACAATTTCGCTGTCAAATATGCGGGATAGTGTGCGCAGGTGCGTCTCGCTTCCATCAGTTTGGCACTTTCAGCTGTCCGGTAGTGGACAGGAGGGCCAAGTGCCTGCCCCGCCCTCGGTGACTCACGAGGCCACAGCAGCGTCCGTCCCCCTCCCTCCCCTTCCCCAACAGACAGTAACAGCAGCTACTCACGTTCACTGCGAACAGACCTCACCACGGCGAGACGCTCCTCCAGTGCTGCTGGGACCCGCGGTAAATCAGGCCGTTTGCCATGCTTCATATTAGCTCTATATGCCAGACATGCGACTGCAGTACAACTTGATAACTGGTTAAGGTCAACTACGTGTAAATTCCCGCCAGCTTTTCTACGGACTCAGCGCGGACAAGGGGCTCTCGTGTGAGCACCGGGACGAGGGTCAGACACCCATGCATGTCACTCCTGTCCGAGCACTCAGCGACACTGCGCCAGTCCGCCCGGGCACTCCGGCACTCTCGGCGGCACTCCTCCGCCGCCTCACACCCACCCACAGCACCTGATTCCGATGAGACAATGCCAGAAGAAGGATCACGTGATGTGGGAATGATTGGCTGTGGCCGGTGCATGAGTGTCATGAGCGGCGGTCGGGTCGCCGCCGCACGGTGGGCGTCCGCCGGGAGGCACCCTCCCGCTTGGCGATGCTGCGCGTCTGCGTGGCCTGAGGGGCCGCCTGAATCTGCCTCCGCGACAGGCTCTCCAACCACTCTGCAACGGCAGTGCAGAGGAAGAAGGTTGAACCACAGCCAAGCAGACAGAGAGCACTAAAGTAACGACTACAAACTGCAACGAACCCGTGCCGGTTAAATACTGTTTATACGAAATATAGTGGTGAGTTTCATCAACAGACCAACCCCATTCCTTAGCCATGTTTTATTTATTGTGTGAAGAGGGAATCAAACATCTTAATGCAATCAAGTGATTGCTTTTATTCGTGAATCCAGATTGCTTAATATTTACACCACATGCACACACTAAACCAAAATAATAGTGAGCTGCTTAAACTAGTTATCATTTCCCCACACGAACAGATACGATACCAATAGGTTTAGCTCCACCACACAGTACGTACGCCAACGGCAGCTGATAATCCAACAAAACCCTTCCGATCTCTAGCCGTACTTGAGCCGTAGAAAGTAAATATATTAGAATTGCCAAGTAATCGTAGCACTGCGATCTCATAAGGAACCGACAGGTAAAAATTATTCCGCTGTTGATGCTATCTTTTCGATTTTGCCGTTCGAAACCGTGAGGTTTTAGACTTAAGGCTGCACAAACTGATATCAAATTACAATATATTCATTTTTGACGCGAATTTAACTACGTAATTTTACCCAAATGCTGCCGTATGTCCAACCAAGGTTCAGAAACGCTGTTAAACGCTATCCGGAAAATAACTGATTCAAGACAATGACGAACACAAATATATGTAATCATATTTCAATCAGGCAGCATTGGTAACCGGTCTTTTAATCTTCCGGAATTATTTTGCAAGAAAAGGGGGCATGTACCGACGCATTCTGATTGAAATTCCTTCTCTTCACCAGATATTAAAATAATGTGTATTCCGGCGGTAGACCAGCTTAGAACTTCGATACTGAGTAACGCACGTACGAAACTAGTTTGAACAGGCTTGAACAGGCTATCAGCTTAAGATGAGGATACCAACGGATATTCAACACGTGGTGTATTGTTTTGATACGATGCTGTTACCTGGGATGATGAGATGATCGTTTGATTTGTAGTTCACCACAGAGGTGGAGCAATCCACCTTGTCGATTTCTTGGCAGGTACCGGACTTCTGTTCGTATGCTGTGCCATTTCCGCACAAGAACTTGTAGTCCGTGATGCTGAAAGCAGATGATACATGAGTTGATTCAAGACGTGCGAATGTAATTGCACGCAAATGCTGCACCACTGCAATTTGAATTATCTATAGAGACTAAGTTTTTATGCTATGGCCATTCCCAACAGGCACACTTGCACGATTACAGGAAGTATTGGCGTGGGTGTTTAAGGATCCTCTCCACCGGGTCAGATCGGACATGGAACGAGGTTTCCCGCCGTGGGGATTGAACCCACGTTAATCCATGCTGTCCGATCTGAAAGCAGGCAATGCAGCCACCAGGCCACCCGTAGGAGTTCCTGCTGCATAGGCACTGCGTGGGACGGTGCAATCAGGATAGCAGGTAAGACGGCTGGGGGCCCGTTCCCAGCTGTGCGGCGGGTGTGCTCACGTTTCGGCGATGACGCAGATGTGGTACATCCTGCAGTTGGTCTCAGGATCGGCGTAGTACCCGCCGTGCACTTTGTCGGCGCAGGAAAAGTTGGTCTCGGGCAGCGCCAGGGAGGGATCCTGAGACAACGCGCAATGGTGATGATTGGAGTTTTAGGGCACGAGGCTGTATATGTCCGTCGGTATTATTTCTGCTGTATTCTGTGATGTCGGTAACATTTCTGGTTGACATGGTTAACACATTCAGTTATTGCAACCGTGCACGTCAATTTTTTCGGGAATGTCAGTACATGTTATTCTATCCACAACCAAAGAGAATGTGATCTTTTGGATAAACATTTCAAACTTCAATCAAGGTAAGCGCTTATGGTAATGCATTTGGTTTCGTCAGTGTCCCGCATTGTTTGCTGAAGTCCCCATGAATATGATGGATTATCAGCCGTCAATTTCGTATGCAAAAAATACAATAAAGAAAAATACAAACACGCGATGCTCACCATTGTTGCATCAGCCGTTATCATTTTTAGTGCTTGCATCGCCTAAGCTTAATCATTTAATTAATCCTGTCCTCTTTCACTCGGCCTTGAGTTATTCTTCTCATTAAGAATCGCTTCACCAAAGTCTTCTAGGATTCCAAAGAGAAAGCACCATTCAACAGAGCATTATTCCATGAACGCAATGTCACTGACGGACGCAGAAAAGGGGCCAAGGACCCTGACCCCCAAAATGGCGAAATTTTGACCGATTTTCTAAAAAAAACACTATGTTTTAACGATTTCTCTCGAGGTGACCCCTAAATGGCGCTCCTGCGTCCGCCCCTGTCCAATGTATACTTATAAAGTGATGTAAGGCATCCAGGGCGAAATACAGTCAGGGCAGCACTGCCCATTGCCATCGGGTGTCAGCTCGCTTCGATAGATGGCAGCACTCACCACGTTGGCGAGGAAAGGCGCCGGCTCCGAGCCCAGCTTGGGGACGAACGGCTTGCCGTTGGTGACCACCACCCGGGGCCGGTCGCGGTCTGTCATGTGAGGGATGATGGGCACCCGTGGCAGGCTGAGCGGAGAGGAGCGCGTAGTGGTGGTGGCCGGGGTGGTGGTGGCCGTCACCTTACCGGCCCGGAATCGGCTGCCGGGGACAACGCAGCGTCAGCACAGGCGGCCCCACTCAAATCGGCGGCACCAATAGAAGCGCAGAACGGACAGAAACAGAAAAAGAGAAACCCTGCCGTGAAACGAGCGACATCTGGTCTAGGCAATGACCGGCTGAATCAAATTCCACATGTGATTAAATGAAAATGACACGTAGTGATGTTTAACAAAGTCGGGTCGGATATATAGTCAAGTCATGACACCGGATTATGGCCAACAAATGCAACGTATGCGAAACGTCATGTAACTAAGAATGATGAAGACCTCACCGGGCCGCTGCAGTAGCGGCAGCGGGGACGGGGGCGGGGGCGGCAGTCTCACCTGAAGGCCTGCTGTTTGGGCGGCGCCGACAGCTGACCACGCTGCTGCCGCTGCCGCCGCCTGAAGAGCGGCACCTCGCTCCTGGTGCCGGAGCCGCCGGTGCGGCGACGCTCGGCGAAGTCGTCTGAGTAGTCGGTCGGCGGGAATGGGTCCTCGTCGAACACGGAGTGGGCCACCGACGCTCCCGCGGCGCTGTCCGCCACTACACCGTCGAACTCACTGCCAGGGTGGTGTAGTGGTCAGAGCGGCCAGCGGGGAGAGGGGGATCAGGGAGTAACAAAATATAAGAGAGATGAGCGGCGAGGGGGCTCTTAGGAGGCAGGTGGGGCGGGATGGCCACGGGTCCGGAGTCCCCAGTGCAGACTAAGAAGGTATGTATCTATATTTCGGGCTGTAGCATCGACCTTTCCATTTTAAAGCTTCATTTGCATTGGTTAGATCGAAACATATCAGACCCTTCTGGGAGTGCCAAACTTGATGGCAGCCATCACCTTGCAATATAATGCTGGGCCCCGTCGCGCCATTCCATAACTTGCTGCAGCCAGCTACGCCCTTGGCTGTTAAAATCTACAATTGAAATGGCAAAAGAAGCCTGCATCATGCATGGTAAGCCTCACTGGAGTCGAATATATACAAAATTGCCTCTTAACATGGCAGTACTCTTATGGGTTCCAGAAGGACCAAGAACAAATGGTGCTGGAACGTCACTATCGCCAATTTTGCATATTGTGCCTGGTATAGAGATGAAATATAATTTTGGTTAGGATGAGAGAAAAGCTTTAAGAAGTGGAGTTTGTGCTTTACAAGGGTTAGCAATGGACAAATAGAAGACTTGCTTCCATATGATCGGCACTGAAGTTTTCGAGCCCCATAATTTGTGTACGGGGAAATCATGCTGTTTTGTCCTGATACATCAATATGATGTCCAGTATTTTTCACGTTGCTGTCACAGACGTGTCCGTGCGGGCTTGTTTCAAGCAATTCCATACCTAAAAACCCAGAGTTGAACTCTGCAGAAGTATGAAACATTCTTGAGAAATTCATTTAATGAAAGCGTTTATCAGCTCGGGAAACCAGTTTTCTCAGGGTTCACACCAAATCATATTTCCGCTTAATTTTGCGGAATAAAATGGTGGGTCCGCCACCGCCATCCCCACTGCTTTAGTGCGCTGACTACCACCGATGGGGTGCTTGCACGTTTGAGTTGCTACTTCACTCACAAGCACTGCATGTTCTCAGCTCTAGTCCGACACACACTGGGTTTGATGGCATAGACAGGCGAAGGTTGACGGCCTGCGTTCTCACAAAGATCACGAAGGCGGGCGGCTGTGGGGAGCGGGTTCTCACAGATCGGTCTTCACGGCAGCCGGCCCGAGCGTGCCAGGCCGGCTGTGGCCTGCAGACAATGCCTGCAATTGGGTATCAGATACTGAACTGTGCTGTGTGTAAGCTGGTGACAAAATCTCGATATTATCCCTATTGAACACATGCAGTTAATGACCATATTCAGACCGGAGGCTGTTATGGGGGTGTGTAGCATTCACACTTGGCTAGCGAGTGGAGCCCTTTTGCCTATAACGAAGGGAGCGAGTGGCACCTTCTGCCCATAGATTGGAGTGACCTTCAGACCCCAGCTCCAGGTACACACACTGGCACACACGCCCGCTCTGCCGGTACACTCACAGTTCAACCTTGTTGTTGCTGTGATAGAGCTCGAGGTTGACGTCGTAGACTGCGGAGGCATCCTGGCAGACGACCTCCTCGAACCGATCACACACTCTGGTCTTCTGGTCGAACACGGTGCCCTCCAAGCAGAAGAACTTGCTGTCCTGGATCTCGCCTGCGTGCCAGGGGGAGTCGAGGTTACCGGCTGCCAGCGCCGCGTCATGGACGCATAACACTGCTTGTGCTATGCGTCAGCAGCGATGAATGGACGCATAGCACCGGTCCCGCTGAGGAGGGCAGGCATGCCTCTGTGACACCGCCGCGTCACTCAGCTTCGTCTCCGGCAATAGGACGCCAGCTGGTGCTCTGTGTGGTCTTCTATTGCATAACACGCCAAACGACCATTGGCGGACGCAGGGGGGGGCATTCCGGCCATGGGCTCCCCAAAGCGCTGGAGGGGGGGCAAACTATCTTTTGGCTCCCCAAACGCCGGAGAAATTTTTGAAAAATAGGTGTTTACACTAGGTCTGTAGAGCAAAAAATATTCGCTCCCACCCCTCCCCACCCAGGAGGAGAGGCAGACATGGGTTTGGCCCCCCAAGACTCGGGTCTGCGTCCGCCCCTGCAAGCGACATCGGCAGGTTGAAGAACAAAAAACAGTGTTTAACAATGGTTCATGTCATGCAGGGAAATAGCGCCGTCGTTACTCAGAAGAATGGAGCATCTATATATGTCACAATTAATTCTAGCGGGAAAGGCTGGAAATACGCCGCAAAATAAATGAAAACTAGGGAAACTTATGCTCAAGGGAAACCAACACTAATAATTGGGTCTTATTATAAACCGAAGAACGAAAAATCTCCCAGGAAACGATGACGTGGGTGACTGGGAGCGAAATACACCCACCCTTCATCTCTTTCCGAGAATAACACCACACAATAAAGTCTATCAAACTAATGATGTAACATCGTGTAAGGAATTAACTTGTTTCAGCCGTAGGCTAGTTGTTTCAGACGTAGGCTAGTGTTAAACATATCCAATGAAAATTACGATACAGGATTTAGGTAGGAAGGCCCCCGGGAATTTGATAAGTGAATTGGCACCATTTTTTCTTATAATTCAGGAACCAATAACTCCACTTAGCACCCTGGCGGCAGGACCCGTGAGCCCTGAGTAGGGGTACTCGCCGGGACTGGGCCATCTGGGCACGATGAGCCCCCGGAGCGAGGCCTGTAAGATAATGTAGGATATTCATCTGTGGTATCGCAACACAAGCAGCAGTCGATATAAACCAAACAGACCGTGACTAGTTACTCTTAAGTTCATGGCTTTTCGCGCCACTGCATATGCAAATGAACTTGGCTGCATGCACACAGGCAAAGGAGCGTGACGTAAGATATCGCTGCTGACCTTTATAAATCCACTCAGCTGTTAAGCGAAACGCTATCAAACTAATACCAAAGGAGTTATTCGATGCTTTTCAACCAGTAAAATAAGGATATATTTGTTTATACCCGGGAAATATCGAAACAGGACCCGATTCTACATACATGGTAGAATCAGGAACACTGTACCCAACACATCATCAACACGGCAAACAAGCTGGACTCCATCAGGGCGCCACCCCCGTAATCATCGTCTCGGACCGTGCAACAGAATGGGTGCGGTCACTTCTACCCCCCTTATCCCCTCCACCACAGGTCTCCGGGCACCGCTGCCCTGGCCTATTTGTCGCTAGGGCTGGGCGTGTCGGCGTGTAGTCTTACTACCGACCAAGGAGGGGCAATGCGCGCCTTCACGCTCCGCTATCTGGCCATCGCCGCCAGTTACGTCTCTGGTCAGAGCAAATACAACAGCTGTGTGTCCAGGCTACGGCGGCTATCGCTCTCTGATCGGTTGCTTCACTGACGGAGATCTCCCAGCTAGATAGCGTTCGACAGAAGGCACGACGTATGTACACAGAGGCAGCTGGGTCGAAGGCGATACAGTGTCTGAATCCGAGCCGAGCGGGCACGCCTCCCAACAACGACGCCAGTTCAGATAAGCCTGACCGGTGAAATGACTTCCTTCGCAGGTCGGCTCGCTCGTGTGAACTGTGTAGATAATTTGGTTGCAATCTAGTTCAACAGGTCTCAGCGACTGAGTGCGGTTTTATGAGGGACGCTGGACCGCTGACAGCTCGAATTTGGGCTGTTCTGTGCCGGGGCTGATCACAGATCATCGGGTCCATGTAAACGCGACACCGAGATTGCTTGTGAGCAGAGCGTTGTCTGGCCAAAGGACCAGTCAACCGCACTCAGTCAGAATCAACAGTGACGGTAAAGACTCGTTGTTTGGCAAAGTAGGCCAGATGGCGGGATGGCGAGCTCACCTTTGGACCCCAGCGTGCAAACGTGGAACATCTGACAGTCCGTCTCGAAGTCAGCATAGTAGCCACCAACCACTTTGCCCTCGCAGGAGAAGGACGTCTCGGGCAAGGTAGCGTAAGACACCTGAAACCAGAGCATCAAGGTTGGATGAGTACACTTATTACAAGCCAACTGGAAGGCAGCGCTGTGAGAGGATCAGCCAAAAGAATGGTCTCTGTTTGTCAAGAGTTTTTGGACACAAAAAAAACAGTTTCATGCTGTGTGGAAAATTCAAACTTGACTCCAAAACTTGCTTGCTGACTTAATCCGATGCAGCAGACTGCAGAGGCTCATTGGACCAAAGCTGACTAGAGACCGCATTTTCCGAAAATGTGGCACATTAAATCTGAAAACCACAGCGGGTGTCAGCACGCGGGGATATTAGCTTTGTCTCAGGTTCAGCACTGAGTGACCAGTTTCATGTCGTTAGGAACAGTTGCTCGGAAGCCCTTTGGCTGAGGTCACCAGGTACGTTTCACGCTACGGGTGACTCACCTTTCCTTTCCTTACCTTACGGATTTTTGGAATTTCGAGGCACAAGGCCTGCAGGCTCTGTTCTCCACGAGCTCAATTTTGATCGTGCTTAACTCACTCGTTCTCAGAAGAAATGTACCTGAGATGGGCCCAGTGTTCATCTAGGCCGCTTTTAGATTGGGAACTGGTTTTTACTGTAAGGACTGAGTCAGGGAGAGAGTTCCAGTCGGATATAGATCGGATCCCAAGGGTGCAATGACGAATCCTTGTTTGAACTGATGCTTCAGCCAACTTCTTAAAATGGCCTCGATTTTAGTGTACCAGTACAATGACCTCACCATTGAAAAAATATCCCTGTCGGAAATTGAGAAGGCCTGACTCAGTGGCGAAGCCAGGAATTTATTGGGGGGGGACTAAGGAGCTCGAGCCTTCCCCACCGTTACCTTGGAATGGCCTCCGGCTATGCCTTAACTATAGGCGCTGACATGAGGGGGTTGAAACCCCCTGCTCCCTGCATCCGCCACTGGCCCGTCTGCTTGTAACGGTGAAGTACCGTCGTAAGCGTCTCCAAGGACTTTTGCTGGGAGAACGGAACGTAACCCAGCAATGTCCATACTTATTCGCTACCTTCGGAAACGCTATCGAGGCTGTTCGCCAGCACTAAAATTGGGAATACTAAAGTAGACGCACAGTGTTGGTTAGGACAGAAGCCCAAAACATCACTTCAGTCCCGAATTTTTCCGACAGAGCGTCCCTCTGGTTCAGCAGTTGGGGGACGGCTCCCCCGTTTCTCCCGCTTTCGACGTCCAAGGATATCAGTCAGGTGGCTTGTTTCAGAAAGCCACCAACAATCAACAACATCGAACGTGCATATGAAGGGTCATTGCAAAGATGTAAGCTAATGAGACGGATCGTTTCACGGCTGACATTGCTATTGGCTATTCGAATGTTTCATCTACCAGAGATAACGTTGATTTATCAAATAATATTCAAGATTACTTGTCTATCAGTCATTTTGTAACAACTAGCACGGATAAGCCACTTATAATACATTTATTTTCGCTGGTCATGAGATAAATCTTGGCTGGTGTCTGGCCGCTTCTCCTAAATCACATATCAGGAACACCGGAAACACTTAGCTAACGGGAATAATTAACGTGGCCGTCAGAGCTGGGTCCTCTCTGTGAAGGTCACTTCTCCATCAGAAACTAGGGCAAACAGAGTGTAGCCGCCCGCGTCCGCCGCCGGTGCCAGAAGATTAGCGGCAGCCTCACTTTTTGGCGAAAGGCGACCCCCTCAGCACGTGTCGTACGGGGCAGCCTCTGCCCAAGGTCACCGTTAACACGAGGCGGTCACGTGCAAGGCGAAAGATAAGCTTTGGAGCGGAAGACGCTCTCTGCCATCTGACTAGTCCGAGCCAAATTATAGACTTGGCAGGCAACTAGTTTGAAACACTGAAACATGACGCGATTGTATTGCGTGCAAGAACCCCGGGATCATGCTAGTTTTATCTAGACATAAAAGACTCCAACGCTCGTGTCTAGCTTATCCTCACCAACTAGTACCAACACCTTTTCCAATGATGTAATACAGTAGAGAGGTCATCAGTAAAATGAAAGAAGTGGGTTGCTGCAGCATATGCTTTCCAGCGCCCAGTAATCATGTGTTGAATTCCAGACCTCACCATTGCATAATAAAGATTCATGGGGAAAATCATAAGCACCAAACTGGAAACCGTCCTGGGTATTTGCACTCGTATAACTGCTCCGTTCTCTTTATGAAACAGGTGTCTGTTTTCTCTCACCATGTCCAGAATCTATAAATGCTCCTCCAGCCCAACACGAACAGCAGGATCATAAATTAGAGTGAAAATGATAACGGTCCCGTATTGTCTTAAGCAAACATCCTGTCCCGTGGAGGACAATCAGTATGTGTCTCTTGGCAGCACAATGTCGCGCGTGGCGACGTGACACGTTATTAAAAAATACGTTTGATGCAAAATCTTCGTAAACACCCGAGGAGTTAATGACAGACGCAAAGTACGTTTTCATTTACATCGTGACTCGTGGTGTAAAAGAGATTCCCTATGAAAAATACATTGGGCCTTTGTCTGAATCACGGTTATATCCCAATTGCAGTATTTCACTGCCTCAGTTTTATGTATTCGGTCTGGGAAATTTCCCGAAGGATGCCGCCTGATCGCCATGACCGGATTTGTTATTTCTGTCTATCACGCAAACGCCAGTGAAAGGTTAATTAGCTTAAACGTTCATTAGCCTAGATATTGAGATAAAATAAGCGCCTGCTAGAGATGAACAACGAAAAACTTCAGAGCCGCAAAAAAGCTCAAATGATCTCAACAGGTTTCAGCTCTGTGTGTTCTGCATGGAGGACATATGAAGCGTGGTCACGCGAAGGCTCTGTTGATGGCGGGGTTCTCTAATCAGTGTACCCATGTTCTGGACACTGTCCCTTAAAAGCAGTCCCCGCTTGGTCCAGGGCAAAATAAAACTCCCACGAAAGCTCTTTTCAGTGGCAAGTACTTAACAAATTTACCAAAAACACGATAGTGCCGAATTTTATAGCTTTGCGAGAGAAAACTGCTTACTAAAATTGTTAAATTTTGCTCTTGCCAAATTCATTAAAGCTCAAGTTTAATCCATGATTTGAGACTTTAAGCTAGGTTTATAAAAACAACTAAAATGATATAGGTCATAACAACAAGGAAACAAAATAAAAGATCGTGCCGCAAAAGACTGTAGAACAGACATAGAACCCATCCGGAACAGCACCTAACACAGGGGCGTTTTTCCAGTCGGAGTGAGCCAGCGGAGAGATGAGACAGCCTTATCGACGTTAAAGGCGAGATGAGAGTCGCTCTCATTTGAAACCGAATCAAGCCCACGCCTGCCCTTACGCGCAGAGCAGGGACAAATAGTCGGTCAGAATAGGCGCGTATTTCATTTTTCTCTGAGCTGATTGCTTTCCATGAGCCATACATTATGAAGAAACATTCAGAAGTTCGATAGCGCGGAGTGCGATGATGCGTGAAATCAGTAACATGGATAATTTTGCAAAGCAAGCATTCCACATAATCATTTTGAAAAGGGATTTAAAGTACCCGTCGATGCCATCAGCCCAAACCCCAACTCTGAATTGGGCAAATAATAACAAAGTTTTACCTTCAACGGGCTAAAAACCTGAAATTAGCTGGGTATAAGAACAAGTTAGATGCCAAATTGGTTCGGTGCCGCGCGTCTGTGTGAGAAGGGACCGAAATGTGCTAAAGAGCAAGCCTGCGTTAATGGAAAAATATACAAACTCATGCCCAGAAGCTTAAATAATTCCGACCAAAATTATTTTGAGTGCCTTGGTTCATCCCAGACACGCATTCCAGTAGCCCATGTCGAAGTGTTCTTGCCTATTGTTACATTGGCGAGCTGCAGCACGACGAGTTACGTACGCGAGGTGCAAAGAGAAGGATCATTTGGGATAAATTGAGCGTCGAAGGAGGGATTGCGCCAGGATATTAACCATAGTTTGTTTCATAGAGGTAAGAAGGTCCACAGGTCCAAGAATAAACAATACCTGGCACAGTGTTCTTGCAATTGTGCGTCTTCATTCTTGCTTTACTGCTGTTTTTTACAGAATGTCTACCGGGAATAGGGAATCCATACTTTGTCATTAAATAATGTTGCAAACAACACCGTACACATAACCGATGTAGAACCACTTTTTAAGGCGAGTAATGTAAGGTGTAAGAGCCGGCACCGAGCGGCGGCCGCTGGCACCGTGCAGGTTTGTGTGGCCATGTCGAAACGGGCTCTATCGGTCGAATGCGAGGGAGTTATCCGAGTTCTCAACCATCGATATTCCCCGCCAAATAATGTGCCGGGCGATCAGTCAGCGACCCTGGTCGACTATCTTCAAAGAAGCCCAACTTTCTGCGAATGGAATGCTAGGCAACGTTCCATGCTGTTTGTGCCGCGTATCTTCAAAGAAGCCCAACTTGCTGCGAATGGAATGCTAGGCAACGTTCCATGCTGTTTGTGCCGCGCAGTAGGACGGAGTGTTGGAAGCATCGCTTTGGTCACAGATCTCCAACTCCCCATGAACCATCTGCTATCAGAGCTCATACAGGCGAAAAACGGTTTCCGCGAGTTATTAAAACTTACACCCACAATGGAAACACCCCACCAAAACCCTGCCATTTAACAATAATGTGTATGCGATATTTTGATGATGTCGTGCTCCTGTGTCTCCCAAACACAGTTGTCCCCCAACAACACGGAGACTGACATTTTCGCTCCCATTCTGTATAAATTATTTCTATTGATGGGTCATATAGTGTGGAAAATGGTCACTGTAAATGGATATCGCTTATGTTTTGAAGTTGCCTGAACTCAGGTTCAAGCTCCATGGCAATAATATCCCAGCTTAACTGCGGTGCTTTATGAGCCTTCACACAATACATTGCTTTGCTTCCCACACGCGATTGAGCCCGTCAAAAATTGTGTGAAAGCTTCAGCCCCACGTGCTTACGTCAGATTTTCTTATCTCGCCGGAAAAAAGACCAAGAGTACCTGTCTAGCACTAAACCTACTGAGTTTCAAAGCAATGATTAAAAACTGATATCACTAGAAAACATTACAATTGCAATCCGATAATTCATTTTCACAGGGAGGGTGGTGGTGTTTGTTTCATCAGGTTTTATAATGCCATTAACTGATGGCATCGGTCTTAATCGAGCACGGTCAACTGTTTACGGTCACGTGAACCTCTTCGTCTCAGGTGATAATTAGCGACGACAAATAGCCACTGCTGCTGTGGTGGCGCAAAACTAGTGTATAAAACATGTGGATGGATGGCAAAGAAAACTACAAGTTATGGGCTTTTGTTAAGTGAAAATGATTTTGACAAAGAATAACAGATCTATGTGGTAGTTCAGTTCAGTTCTTCAGCGACAGGAGTGGACGTGTTTTCAGTGCTCTTTGAAAATATAAAAATACCCTGTTCTAATTCAAAATCAGCAATGATACCATAGAGGGAACGATACATTCTTTTGTCTATATTATGTACTAATTTTTATTCGCCTCGACCGTCTCTGGTGCAAGCTAGAAGAAGATTAAAATAAGAAGTAAGTAATCATTTTGGCCTACTATCCTCGTTTCGTCGCCAATCTTTCTCCTTGATTTTTTCTTGCGTTTCACGTGTTTTTAAGAGCTCCTTCAAGAAGAAAAGCTTCGCGGCGGGAATATTGAAATATTTCAGGATGGCTAATTTAGAGAACAATAAAAACAAGTTTTGTGAAAGAAAACATCAGCACCAGAGATTAAAGAAAATAAAAATATGCAACAATTGAACATCAGTGAAGCAAAATCAACGATATCACAGACAAGATGGAGCACAAACAACGAAATTTATCAGATCGAAGACGAAATAAAACGAAGCCGAAGAATCGAACATTTTCATCCTCATATTATTTTAGTTTAAATGTTCGAAGTGTGTGTGCGATTGTGTGTGTGTGTGTGTTTTTACCGGTACCTAATCCTTATCCTTATCCTCACCTACCTGAGGCTGTGAGCGCATGCGCCTGTGGCTGCAGCGACCCCTCCAGGTAGAATCCCATCCTCTTGATCCTCACCTTCCTCATCCTTACCATCTCCTTCCATAGTTTATAATCACTTCATGTTCATTGCGACGACACTTTAAAAGCCACCTCATTTGTGTGGAAGTGTGAGAAATACATGATAACATGATAGTAGACCACGAGCAATAAAACCTTAATATTGGTACCTTATTGAAACGATCCAAAATCCAAGGGTACGCTTGACGCAAATCAGACCGATAATTAGCAAGATATTCTCGGAACTGAACTCCAAATATCCCACAAATCCGGAAAACGTGGAGCAGGGTATGTACGGTTCGTCGCTCCAATGTCGTGGTGCGCCCAGGGACATAAAATCTATAGCCGAACATGAAATCCCACTCCCAGATCCTGTGATCTAGAGTGCACCATCACCAGACAGATATGAAATTCTACTAAAGTCCGGTGGTGGTCCATCGGAACTAGACTGACATGAAGAGAGAATATTTCCGCTTTTGTTAAGCTCCTTATCGTTATTCCAGTGTCATCAGCGGTCACGTCACCAACGTAATTAGGTTTCAAATTACATTACAATTCTATTCAGAGCCCGCAAAAAAATATTGAAATCTTACAGTTTAAAGGAACCGGTGTAAATTGACTATAAAATAGCCTTAAGCTGCCAATTTGGCTTGCTGTAGCAATGAATGATAACGGTGTTGAGGTTTAGAGCGTTTTAACTAGAAAAGTTGCCCGACTATGTAGCACTAGCAGCAATGCTGGTAGGTGCCGTAGTAGGCTTCTCAGCAGGTTTCACTAGGTAGGCGCGGTAGGTTTCTTACAATTTTACTGAATGTAAACAGACAAGCTACTACACTAGACTGCACTCCGTGCATGAAGTCACTGGCCTGCCTTATAGGCACAGTGTCTGGAGACCGCAACAGCAGAGCAGCGCCCTGAATACGCCGCCGAATCTCATCATCATCACACGCTTCCTGCAGATCAGTGGGCGGCTTCAAAAACTCAGCATGGTTGTCATCTGAAAACTCGCATCACCTACTTTGAGGCTCTCAGCTTACCGAGGACAGAAGAAGAAGAGAGAGAAGTAGTCGCCGATGGTGCCTCCAAACTGAAAGAGAGAAAACACTGTCACGTAAGAATGCCAAAATTTATCACATGTAAAGGTAGAAAAAAGTAGGGATATGTGAGCATGTACAGACAATCTGACTGACGGACACCTCTTCCAAACATAACAATTAAGTGCAAGGATTTGGTTTTCAAAACCCCGGGAGAATGATCTAAAGACGGCATAACGATAAAAAATAGAAAAACGGAAGGCTAACTGAAGAAATGATTGGTCTTCCTTATAAAAAGAAAAACGCACGTAACCCCCCTGCTTACAGCATACATAGTGAAATGATTGCAATTTCCGTTAACTATACCGGAAAGAAAAGCAATCTTTTCTTTCTGAAGGAGGCCTGCATGAATTCAAATTCTCACGAGATCAAATTCACATGAGCTTTCAATGCATATGCCTAGCAATTTCAAGCTTTCTTGAACTTCACCTTAGGGAACTCAGACAAATGATGAAGCCAGTGTGCGGGGGCCTCGGCAGATTTAGGCCAGGCTTCATATTTACGTTACCGTAACTGCTCAGAGCCCACCATACCAGGAGAACCCCCTCCGGGCTTTCCATTTTCTAACTAGGTAATCAGCATTCAAACTAAACGGCAGATCGATGTTCGCCAGCTATAAATCTCCGGAACGCCTGGGCCGACCTGTTGGCCGGGTCAGGGTGGACCGCCTCGTCCTGAAAGCCAACGGGAGCCCGGGAGCTCCGCCCACCGCCCACCTCCCCCGGGAGCCGGTCCGTTCTGCCAAAGCCCGGAACCAATTAGCGAACTGAGGCCGTGGCGCTGGCCTGGCAACTCACCGGTCGCCTCCGACTTATAATCCTCCTATCTGAGACATAGGGGAAATGTACTGGAAACATTGGAGACTAACCAAACCACGGATGGAAGTCATGCAAAAGAAACGAGAGACAATTTATTCTCGCATATGTGCGCAAGTTTTTCAATGAATGTAGTGAACATAATGGATGCAGTGAAAGTGAGCGATTTCGCCACAATTTGTTTTAAGAAGGAGCATACTAAAATCATCACGAAGCTTCCTAATCCCACCTCACACAGGTATCGATAAAATAACGACTGCATGAATATAAACCAAATAAAAACAAGCAAAGGAAAACACAAAGACTTAAGCAATGTTTTGACAATATGAACCAACGACAGGGGCGCCGCCACCGAACTTTTAATGGGGCACGGACCCCGGACTGGCAATGAGCGGAGAGGGGGAGGAAAAAATTGAGCATATTGGTTGTCTCTGAAAACACTACAGACGATGCACTTCACCAACACGATGACGTAGGCTGACACAGGTAACAGAGAGAAATGTGAAAAACGTGGGCCGGTCCCAGAACTTTGGGGGACGTCCCCCTGATTCATGAGCTATGAGGACGTGTCACTCCCGCCCCCCCCACGTCCGATACCTAACGACATCCCAAAACCACACATATATATCTAGCGGCCGTTGCGACAAATATCCGACAATCCTCCATCATCATCTGGTCCTCTACGGCGTGTCCACTACATTGGCCATTTTACGTCTATCTTCTACTCAATGCCCGGAACCTAAGTGCGTGCCTGCATGCTTGCTCTGCAATGCAAGGTACTACATCCACCAACACAGACATTCTATAAGCGTTGGGCACCTCTTTGCAATCATTTGTGTCATCCACTTGCGTTTGGCATTGAGCTTACGGCGCTTCTGAAGCGATGCAGCTTTCAGATGAGTTAAGTATTAGAACCGGTCTCAGGTCCTGCCTTTATTCGAACTGTCAAAAACTTAACAGCGACCCGCTGAAAGGAACCAAAGTCATGGATGCAGCACGATATGGCACGATATAGCTAGCTATCCTGACCATGAATGCAACACGATGTAGTGCAGGGAAGCTGGCTATCCTGGTCATGAATGCAGCACGATGTAGCACGAGGGTGCTAGCTATCCTGACCATGAATGCAGCATGATGTAGCACGATATAGCTAGCTATCCTGACCATGAATGCAGCACGATGTAGCACGAGGGTGCTAGCTATCCTGACCATGAATGCAGCATGATGTAGCACGATATAGCTAGCTATCCTGACCATGAATGCAGCACGGCATAGCTCAGGGGTGCCGGTTTCCCCGGCCACGAATGCAGCACGATGTAGCGCAGGGGTGCTGGCTATGTCGGCCATGAACACAGCACTATGTAGTGCAAGGTTGCCGGCTACCTCGCAAGAAAATATCTGCCATTAGATGCAGAATAACTTCCAACACGAGGGCATGGAGCTCAAGCTAACAAAACATATCTTAATTGACTTGTTAAGTCCTCCCCACAACGTCCTTCTGCTGGGATTAGTATATTATATATTCCGCTAACATTTGCAGATTTAACCCGCGGTTGAAGTCTCTTCTGAGCACATCTCATGTCCAGAATGCTGGTAATCTGGTGAGATTTCGTGGACAGCCGCGAGATCGTCAGATACTGACCGGGAATGGCAATACCGTTCAAATTTGGGAACTGCAGCGCTTCATGTAAGACCATCCCGAGACTGCAGTCTGTAATCGGGCGCTAACACCAAATGTAGTTTGTCGCGGCACCACGGCCAGATGAAACAAGTAGCGCTAACACCAGCGGAAATATTGCCCAGCCCAGTGCCGGTCAACCTGCACAGTGCCAGGACTGGCTTTTGATGGGTAGTCTGGAATATTGAGATACATCACAAATCGCTGCTCTTTTCTTTTGGACTCTACCTCCATCTTTTTACCCCACTGAATCGAGTGTTTTCTTTTAAACCCCACTCATCACGGCGCTGGACGCGCGCTTGCTTAGCACGCCTTTGCGCCAAGCGCCCGTCAAAGAACAAGCAGGTGAGGGTTAAAGGCAACACTGAATTGTGTGTTCTAAAAAGATGAAAGTTGAGACCTGACGAAAACAAAAGCTATTCCAATCTTCCAGCTTACCCCAGAAAGTCGGCCCTGGCAACGTGTAAGTTGGCCGGCTTCGTCTGAGCGTGGGAAGAGCTGCCAAAGCCATTGCGTATGAACAGGACCAGTCGGCGATTCAGGTAAAAAATCAGAATGAACGATCGGTCATCAAGTCTATAAATAGAATATACTGATCGCAAGCTTGAAGAGGCCTACGATTTCATGCCGATCAATGAACTGAAAGCAAAGAGGGAAAGGGTGATATATGCGCTTGCCCCCATCCGCCATGAATTTTTATCTAGTTCAAGTACATTCCAGATAATATCATATGAAAACGTGGTCAGGAACAGAATAATGATCAACGGAACCAAAAACGAAAAACGGAAAATGGTAAGGAAATCTGAGTTTGTTCAATAAATTATCCCACTGCAACAATTAACTACATCCTTCCATCGAGCATAATGCATCGAAAAGATAAACCAAATACAAAAACTAAAACTTAATGCGCGTGCTTCCGTAAGGAGTCGCCTCTTTGATGCTCAGCACCTCCTGGATTGTGTCGGTTACACTGCAATGGGAGGTAAGTCCAGGTGAAAGCATCCGGTGGAGTTGCACCAGGGTGGCCGTCACTGTTGACCTTGCTAGCGAAGCAAATGTTTCATAAATAACTGCCTGAAGTGCACACTCATCATTGCGTGACGTCTGCACACTTGGGGTGTCTAAGCAGTCGGACAGTTAGTCTCATCAGTTTGAGAAGTTGGAATGGATAAACTTTAAATCAATGAATAGAGACCGATGTTTGCGTTTAGTTAGTCACTCCATCATTAAATAAAACGGGATGGATCCAGTGCAGTGATATAACTGTAGCCACAAAATAATCGCACACTATCACAGAAAATGGTCATCAAAGCGATATAAGCTGCCAATTCCAAGAGATCGAATCCATTATATAACGCCAGTTAATAACGGTCCACTGCAGCCGAGAAATCGGGCAGTACAGCCTCTACTCTCACTATGAAGGGCAGGTCGCGCACACGTATTACTCAGCTTGGCCAGACCGGGTTAACGAAAACCGCACGCGAAATTCCTTAGCCTCCAATAACAAGCAGTCAAGTGGTAAAACCAGCGTCAGTAATCACTTCGTCGCTTTAGATCTGCCCAAATAAAGATAGGTGACTCACGGGATTGCCCCCCTCCTCACTGCTGTAGGAAAAATGGTGATGATACCGCACAGCTTAAAGCGATCAGATCACCTTGCTTAAACCTAAAAATGCATTCAAATTTATTCTGCACATTATCAACACATGAAGGTGAGAAAATTACTTCAACTAATTCCGGCAAAGAATGCAATGAAAGCAGCATACCTGTATCTGTTTGGAACCTGAAGGCTACATGTTGAGGACCAGATGGGTTTCCGATGCAAACACTACTATTTCTTGCTTTGCAAGGCCAAGGACGTTATTGTAAAAAGTTCGAGAGGAATGTCACGTCGCACAGAGCTTAAAATGTTTCAGTCTGAAATCCAGCAATGCTCCTCGATGCTGAAACAGAAGCTTAATAGGGCTAAACATCCAGCGCCCAAATGTATCCAAAAATGCCTCTAACTGTTCGACTTCAAGGTATTGAGCCGAGTACGGCTTGCTCAGTATTCGGAAAGATAATGGTGGCGATATCAACACTTTACAGCAGTTTCATCCGCCTCCACACTACGAACTTAAGCTACAAGGATGCTGCAACCTTACCAGAAACATTACGACGGCTCCCCACAGCTGCAGGATCCTGGACAGTAAACCAGGCTGCAGCGAGGGGCGTGGTCTCTGCCTGGGAGACGCTCCTAGATAAAGAGAGCACAGCAGTGCTGTAGGCCACCCTTTCCTTGGGAAATCGCCCAAGTTTTCTGTGTTACTGTTTGCTCTACGAAGCAATTACATGTCTTAATTCTGGGGGATGTAATATCACAAATAGATGTGGCGAAATCGACAAATTTGGCAGCGCACTAGCCTTGTCAGCCAGCGATAAGTTTTTCTTTTGTATATTGTTAATGGATGTGCCTTTAGATCGAACATTTTCTTTGGATAGGTA
Source organism: Lepas anatifera (assembly GCA_034440635.1). Classification (NCBI taxonomy): domain Eukaryota; kingdom Metazoa; phylum Arthropoda; class Thecostraca; family Lepadidae; genus Lepas; species Lepas anatifera. The sequence continues at coordinate 1,173,597 of JAOTON010000961.1, read as the reverse complement.
ATTTCTCTCTCTCTCCTCTCTCTCTCTCTTTCTTTCTTTCTCTCTCGCTATAATTACACACTTGGGATATTCCTTCACTCTTGCTTGCAAACGTTCACAAGACCAGAGGATCACTAGCCCCATACCAGCTTTTTTCAAGCGAACTCGATCTGTCAGGGACAGTGCACGCGAGTCCCCTGCTAGAGGGAGCCAAAGTCCATCCCACACGTCTCAATTACTAACAGAACACTCCTAACTCCTATGCCAGCACAGCATACTCCGAAGTGTTCGTATTCTATCCAGCTGGCAACAGACTGGACAAACTCCTCCTGTCTTCATAACAATTTTTGAGGCTTATCGACGCACCAACTGCCAAGGTCATATGGCTCTCACCAACTCTTTCCCTGTTGGAAGGGTTTCTCGGGGTCCAGCTTGCTCCTTATTCAGAGAGCCGCCGGGCCTTGAACCCGGGTCGGCTGCGTGGAAACCAGCTACGCTGACCACTCCACTACCGCGCCCCCTCTCCTCCTGTCTTCATATTACTCTTCTGGACGGTTTAAAAAATGACCACCTCTGGGACACTTGCATCGAAAATGACATTTTCCGACACAGCAGTAGGTATTTACCATCTTCTTGGCCGACTCATTGATTTACTATGTACGGTTCGGCACCAAATAGCAAACAATGAATGCTTAGCAAGTGTCTCCAGAGTTCAACAACGCTCTTGGGCCAGAACTATGACACCAGCGAAGAGCCCTAATCTCACCTTCTACTTGCGAAGTGGAGGACAATAATAAAACACAATTCCCTTTAAAAGTGGCTATATTGTCAGCCCCCGGTGTTAGTTTGTCCACTGAACGCTTCCCAAAGGCCGGGTGGGACGAGGGCAGGACAGGAAGCGTCTCCGCCCGCCGGGGCACCGGTTAAGTGGCTGATGGCGCCCGCCGAGCGACTGATGAGCGCGGCGGGGTGGGCTGGCAAGCTGCGGTCGCTGGATCCGACCAGAGATAGGGCGGAGTGGGTACCAGATGCAGCGATAACCCGGCCGGATCGCTCCTGGCGTGTCGAAAGGAGCGCGGCGGGGGCTGTGTTCATCGCGCCTGGGTCACAGCCGAAGGACGGCCCGCTGGTTTCGCAACCGGTATCGAAGCTCTCGGACGGACAACACGGCTTAATGCCGGCTGACATTTCCAGCTGGCTGTCCTATGTATATCGATAGTGAAATAGTATACAAGCTGTATAAAGCTATGAAATGTCAGAGTAATTTGTATTTGAGTAAGAATAAACCCTGATGAGATATTTCAGGAATGGTAACAGTTGTTCTTGCGTATATGTTGATTCACTCAGACAGTTTTATTCATCTCCTTGACAACCATAAAGGTTGCGCAGGGTCCTCTGCCGTGCCCATGGTTTCATGAGACGGATTTATTCATGAGGCGAGTAGAGCGTGCGGTGGGCCATTGATCACCTTTGATCCCACGCTGAGAAAAATCTGTTCCAGTTTCCCACGTCTCACGCCATGCAGCACAGCACTTGGTGGCGGCAGATAGCGCCTGGGCCTGGGATCTCTTCATCTCGGCTCTCGATTGCATCAGAGGCGGCGCACCCATTAGGCGGGTGCGATGCTTAGCCGGTAATCGTGGGCCACAGCGGGGCAGCGAAAATGGAGCAGCGCAGGTAGCCTCCGCGCTAATTGAAATCGTAAACACATAATGAAAATACAGCTTATTGCTTCATGTATCAAAATTGACACGATTATCATACATGTTTATGATTATGGAACTAATGTAACTAGCGGTTTCCCTGCAACGTCTGTAGAGACCTAGCCGGCAGGTTTAGCAGTTGTCGTGAGCTCCCCTGGGGCTGGGTTCGACCTGGCTCTTCAGCCGCATGTCCCGTACTTAATCAAAATTCTGCCTCCAGCCGGCTTCTTTGACAGCACCGGATGTCAGCGGCAAGCCAAACGCACTCCATGCAGGCGCCATTTTCCGACCTTTGCCTCGATGACAATAAAGCATGTGCGAACAATTTATACGTACTGCTCTGAGCTGAAAAGAATTTCGAGCAATGTGAAAAATGTCTCAGAAATGCCCAGCTTCGCAAAATTTCTAGAATATTTATTGCTGCCCTAAATACACGCATGGGACGCCACAGGCACAGTGAAAGTGTTACAGGTAATATAATGCAGACACATATTTTTTCAAGATTTTTCTTAAAAACCTGTAAAATTTATAAAGAACGTTGAACTCGGAGAAACTTTTGGCATGTTTTTATGAATATTTTTTTAGTTACCGAAAAATATAAATACCAATTTCATCAAATTTAAAACATAGAAAAAGTTATGAGACACTGGTAAAAACGGTAAGGTTATCAATGACTGGGTTCAAAGAAAGGGTCTCTGAGGGTCAGCCTTGGCGCTTCTTCACCGTAAGAGGGTACGCCATGATGAAAAATGCACGCCAATCTGTTTAAAAATCCCTGTTAGCAGCCGACATCCAATGCCCATCCGAGAAATACGACTCAAACACACAGATTTCTGCAGAATCCATATCCAGATCCGATAAAAACGGCTCAATCAACACAGATTTCTGCAGAAATCCATATCCAAATTTGGGATATACGCCTCAATCAACAGATTTCTGCAGAAATCCATATCCAGATTCAAAGCTACCTTAATTCTCAGACGGATCCATTCAAATCCATTCCACGGCCGGACTGGGCCCGATGTCTATTCAGGTATCCAGTATATGATGTGCTTTATAGCGCATATGATGTGTTTTATAGCGCAGAACTCTCACATTGCACACACCTGCAGTGGAGAGCAGTCCCTCACGAGTGAAACGGCCGCATTGCAATTCCAATCCCTCATTCTTCAGGTCAGACTTGTCGCCTGAAGCAGGCCTCCGCCCCTGAGGAAAATGCCTGGCCCTTCTTCTTCAGCCATAGCGTACTTATCCGGATCCCAGAGAGTGCTTTGACTGCGTTTGCAGTTGTAGTTATTTCTTATTTCCACTATGTCCAACATCAAAATTACCCCTGATTGTTGATGAGAATGTGTTGAACACAACAAAATGCCAGTAGGCAACCTTCAAAATCACCTAGGCTTCGTAAGAGACGCATTCAATGCGATCACATTCCCTGCCGCGAGGTCAGCGAAAAACACACTTAAGTTAGACATTTGAGAAAAGAATATCGTCACCGAATACGTGAACCATGTTTCAACATTTGGATCCATAGTTTTTTCCATTTTTGTTCACAGTACCGGCTGCCTGAGTCAAACTAGGTTAGGATGATCCCATTCAAAAATGTCATAAAATCGCGTCTCAAAGCACATTCCAGTAGAGCTTTACTTAGCTCACTAACCTCGAAGATAGAATCGGAAAAAGCGCGGTGAAAAACGACGCATGGCGGGTGGATTTTAAAAATGTGAGGTACACCTTTTTGGCTAGCAGAATTATGGCGCAACTATAAGTTCGCTGCACGTGCCATCGTGGACACATCAGGTAAGGACTGACTTCGAGGATGTGACGAAACGATAAAAATCTAGATCTGATGATCGGACTCTCTGCTTGAACTATGCACTTAAGAGAATGTTAAGCCGGGTATGGATACCTAATCTCTTCAGAAATGAAACAAGTATTTCATTATTCTGTTCCATTGATAAGGACGCTGTTCAAAATCAGGACACTACAGCCTATCACAAATCGGGAACCAGCCTGTATTTTCAGCCGGCATTTTAGACCTCCAAGGCTTAATAGGTTTTTACCTTTCCTGCAGTACAACGTATTTAATACCTGTATATGATGGGCTCCTCGCACGTGTGGTTTAGAATATTTTTTGAACTAATATTAGTACCAGGTGCATTATAAATGGTAGCCAGTAACATTTATTCTATATAAGTGCGATTTGCTTAAAACCTGGCGATCACATTTCGATGGAGCACATCATCACTGCACTACAGCGGCATAATAAGGGGAAAATCTGCACTTCGATTCTAAAATACTACCACTCCTTGATATTACTGAACTTAAGACGTCGCAAAAAGCAATGGACGACAAGACTAGCCGCGAGCAGTGAACATTTAAAACAAAGCGACCTTATCACGTTCCTGACACCCCGTACACAGCCATGCTTCAAGACCTAGGACACGATAATCTTTGGCCGTGCCCAACTCTGCATAATGGACTCAGACACGCCACACGCTGATTGCAGCCAGCAGCACACCAGTTTTGGCAGTCTCATCATCGCCGACCGCGAGAGAATGTACCTCCACTACCTCACAGCCGCCAAACGGGTTCCCTGAACGGCAGATCCTCCCGCCAAGGCTGCGCGCCGCATGCTAAGGATGCCGCTTTTGAGACCAGCCAAACCGGCAGCCAGCCGTGCAGATACATCTGAGCCGCGTTATCACATGTCGTGCAGTTTGCTGCACAATAGCATTGCTTTATTGATTCAGAGCCGTAGAAACATCGATGCGTCGCTTGTCGTTTAAAGAAGACTGGCTTATGGCCACGACCAGTCGGAGATAACTCCAGGGGGACAGAGAAGGCTTATATTTTTGGTCTGAAGATGCATTGAAATTTTCGTTAAACGGCATATTTGTATGCGTTGCACGCGTCATCCGATCTGCTCCAGCGAACCCCAAAATATATGGAAATCCCCTATGCTGGGCTAACCGAAAGGGAGTGATAGAACGTTCCAGATGCTTCTAGCTCGCATTTCCAGTTTGAAGACCATTGACATATTCGCGGACGTGATATGGTGTGTTTCTGGTATTTGCCGGAAGGCCATACTTTAAGTGCATGCAAATCAAAATGTTGCACATTTGAAACCATACGAGCTGTTTTGTTTTACAACTAGACACGGTTCTATAGAAAAGAAACCAGAGACGATGCCTCGTTGGCTACCTTTTCGAGATCCACCTTCTCAGCCAGCTTTTTAGGATGTCTGTCTGATCGTCAGTATACAAGCAGGCGTGCCAGCAACGCCGGTGGAGGAGGCCTCACACGCTGTTCTGCCCCGTGAGAAGACGGATGGCTTGCCTGGCGGCTAACATGGTCTGTAGCCGTGTCGGGCGGCGTGAACGGTGCCCACACGCGCAGCAGGGGGCAGCACTCGGCCGCCGCCGCTGCTGAAGCCTGTGACGTACTCCCGCCCCCGCGCGCAGGCTGCCGCGCCGGCCAACGGCGAGTGTCATGGGTCAAGGCGATCTAGTGCGAACGGTGCGCCGGTCCTGCTAAAGGACACTGCAGACTGCGAGTGACAACGTGCCGAAGACTGCAGAACGCGGTGACAGCGTGCCACAGAGGTCACCGGTGACATCGGCTGCACAAGGCACATTGGACGCTGCACATATTGGAGGTCCGACTCCGATGTATTCAGTACATGGGTGTCGGGACTGACGGGACGGCTAGCTGAAGGGCACGTGCATAATCTCATATATTGCTCCAGTTCTGGATTGTTGACATTCTTTTGAAGTAGGAACACGAATTTCAATAGGCAAAGGACTCAAGCTTCAGGCTATTGCGAGTTTAGGGGGACAGGCTTTTGGTCCATGGGCCATTGAATTTTCGCTGTGTCAATGGCTGGCTGTGAGGCCAAACGTACGCCTTGAGTAATTTAGCAGGGGGATGGGTTCTTGGGAGGCGGAAAATGGGCCAATGACTGCTTACTTGAACAGCTCGAATATTGTGGACCCTGTCCTACACTCAATCGTATTTCTATCCCCAAATCAGCAATGTAGAACATTAATCAACGCTGATAGGATGAATAAGCGAAAAGGCCGTTGAGTTACCACACAGTCCCCCAAAATCGAACATAAGGTTTTCGAAAACATACAGCAATTTTCTTTAAACAGTTATACGTTAGGAATACGCCCTAATATTAAAGGCCTTCTTTTTATGAATGTGCTCTCAATTAATGACTAAATACCCTGATAAGGCTGAAAAACATTTCTCAAAAAATCATTTGAGACGGTTTGACTTAGCCTGTGAGTGAGCTTAACTAGGCCGGTGATTGCACCTCAATTACACAATAGGCAATGATTATCACAGTCCCTCACTAGCTCCTGAGCCAGCCACCACGCTCAGGTATGCTCCCCCGGTCTGGCATTCAGTAGCGCCTCCCCCGGCGTTCCAGGCTGTCGGGAGTCGACCCAGTGTGAGCCAGCTCCCACGGCACAGCCGAGGAGCCGGCCCGATGATGCAACAGCAGCAGGGGCGGGTGCCGGCCACCGCTGGGCGTATAGCCGCGCGCGACGCTACCCAAGCGACCTGCACTGGCGGCCGTCACGTGCCGCAGATTCCCCCCTGGTCAGACGAGCCGGAGAGACGCTTGCCTCACCTCGCAACCGCTACCGACTTCACTGCAGAAGCGAGCGGCGGGTAAGCACGCTCATGGTGACTTCATGCATGATTTTCCACGAAATAACCAAACATTTCAAGCCAATGTACCCGTTTTTGGAATGAGTAATTGGCACACGTCAAAATATTTCAAAAGGCGGTGCAGTCTGTGTTTCAACCCAACGAGCAGATAAAAAAGAAAGATGGCAAAAAGGAAAAGGAAGGGGGCAACAAGACATCTGGCTACTCAAAACAGCTGAGTTTTCGAGAGAAAACAAAACTATTTTCGCAATGTTGACCTTTTGAACCCCTCATTCAGCCTTCAGCCAGACCTGTAACGGTTCAAACCAACTAGTCCTGTCCTAATTAGCGCAACACGAGCCTGGCTGGTACCAGAACTACCTCCAGCGAAGTCAGTGCCGGCGTGCACAAGTTGCAGTGAGGGGCCTCCCAAATCACCAGCAGAAAATAGCCGGTGAAAAAGCTTAAACGGTTCTAACGCGGCTACCAGACATTCAAGCCCGGGCAAAATGACCGTGATGGGTCCAGTTGCGACATTGGTTTCCAAACTTGACACGCCATTTACTGATGACCATGCACTTTTACGAGCCGGGAGAGCGGTTCCTGGCGGGCCGCCGTGGTCACAGCTGGGACGCGGGAAGGGTCAAGGCAGATCACTCGGTCCCGGTGTGGACACACTTAAAGTGTTCGTTGCGTATTTCTGTGTGCTTAGATGAGTCTGCAGCGACTAGATAGCTTTACGCCACACCTCTTAGCAGAAGTGCTTCTGTTTCGTTCCGGAAGACAGACCAAAATATGTGTCGTGATACATCACCTTATGACTTATCAAAACAAGTTTCATGGCATTGACGCTATGTTTATCAATACAAAGCTATATAAGTAGAGGCATTGAGCCCCTAATCACTGGACGGAAAACAGGCAGACCTGTTATTGCGCAGCACTATCTGATGAGACAACATCCAGGTTCAAACATGCCTCCCCTCCCGTCTTTCTAATGCTCCAGGGTACCAGGTGGATGTAAAACTGCACAAATTCTACTTTCGATATCAACAGCGCTCAATTTTGCTGTTGTCGCATGGATAAATTTACCATCAGAAAATGATACCAAGACTTCCATTAAAGGTAAAACCATGAATCATTTAGTTAACTTGCAAAAACTGTCTGACGCAATCATCATAACACTAAGCTAGTCAAGCAACGTTTTGAGCCCCATACCGAGGGTAGGTAATGGGCCGCAAGACACTTGCAGGAGTCGGGAAACCACAGAGGACTATTCTAGTGCTACCTCAAACACAAGTTAAACAAAAACCGCCGAGGATCCACTTGGCTGCGACTGCGCCGTTTTTCAGCGAGGTCATGCTCCAGGACGACCTTGGCGAGGCGGCACAGCTCCACTTTTATCACTTTTCCATGAGTTTACCGCCAGTATATTGCTCTTTATTCTGACGCCAGCCTTGGAAGAGTGCAGTCGTGGTTCAAGGTCCCTTGTTTATTGCGAGAAACTATCTTCCGCAGCGGATCGATCGCGGTTTTCCAATCTGTTTTGAATATCACAGTTAGAGGGCTATATAAAATCTGTAAGATTGTTGTTGCTCATGGGGAATAGTGATAATTTTTACCAATACAAGGAAATAATCGCACAATAGAAAATTCAACCGAAGACCGCTCTTGGGCCGAGAGTTTTCAAACCCACTCGTGACTACCATACATGACAACATGAAGTTCAGCACGCAGTAAAAATAAACATAGGTGTGTTCATTAATTGATTGACTTTCATCCTTTTAAAAATCAAACACCAGTTTCAAGGTTTTTGCTAACTTGTTTCGACAAACCCATCTCCTGAATCCCAAAAAGGAGTTATACAGTGTTTCAGCCCTGGGGAGGGGAGACGACAGAGCGGCAGCATCACGAGGAGTGAGGTGAGCTGAGACTGGCCGCCGGCGAGAGCTGCCGCAGGTGGAGCTACATGGTCTGTATCGTCTACTGGCAGAGCAGCCACCGCCCCGGATGTAGAGTTGAGTAGATGTATATTGAGGCATCCATAAGACATGGCTTTTCAGCCCTCAATCGCAAGCAATAAAAGGAGTAAGCACCTTCGCAAACCAAACAGTACTTAACATATCATGACCGTTGCAGATGACCCTTCTAAATAAATGAGTTCACTCCTAGCTTATCGTCTTTCCCAAATGCCTGCAATTCATCTGCTTAATTGTCACTCATCCTACCGTTCCATGCCTTTACCCCCCCTCTGAAACGAAAACTTTGCTTGGCTTGTTCCGTTTGCACCCTTCAGAGTTCTAGCACATCGCGGTCGGCCCTGCGTATGTTCCGGCTGGATACTTCAGAGCGAAGCGAAACTGACCGCGACAGTGCACTGTCGGAATCGTAGGAGAGTAGTACTTTAATCATTGATATGTCTCATTTCTTCAGTAAATCAGGAAACGTCGGCCAGCTCAAAGGATTGCAGGGCTGGGGTCACGTGCTCGCGTCTGCTCGGTCCCTTTACGATGCGTGCGCCAAAATTCAAAACTTTCTGGATGCAATGTTTTTTAGAGCATTACGGCCGCTCCATACAGTCTTCCAATAATGGATATGTGGAACACAAGGGCCTGAACTAAAAGCTCTCTGGTTTCGGGTGGGAATTTGCATATTAAGCGATATAATCGAATGAGGATACCGTAACAGCGGCGAGTTACTTGTGAAACTTTTTTCCAGGTCAGGGCTGAGTCGACGTAGATATCGAGGATCTTAGCATGTGATGTGGTTTGATGAGGGTGTTATCGAGCTGAATAGTGAGTTTCGGATCACACCTGTTCCGGCTTGACCTTACAACGAGGAGCTCAGTTTTGCTGGGGTCTAATTTGAGTCGACTCTGAGTGAACCAGTCGTGAGCTAGTCTTGTCATATTTTCCATTCGCAGTTTTAGGTGAGAGGTGTTAGTACAAGTGTCTGAGTCTGGACATTGTGCATCATCCGCGTACATGATGAGCTTGCCCGAAGACAAGTGATATGCCAGGTCATTAGCAAAGATAAAAACAGCTTTGGTCCCAGGAGTGATCCCTGGACCACGCCGCGCATCATTGGCAATGGCCCAGCTCTGCCTCCTTGGATCTTCTTTAGTCCTATTTGACAGCGAAATCATGACGGTCAAATGACGGCCTCAGGAATGTGAACGCACGGAATCACAGCTGCCCCCTTTACGCCACTGTTACGTTACCCGTCCCTTCTCCCTCTTCATCTCACGAAGAGAAGCCTCCAGAGAGGCAGCGTGTGTGTGTGTGTGGGAGGGCGGGGGGGGCACGGTGAGAAGGTGTTTGTGTCGGGCTTCAAGCACGGCACGCGAGATGTACAGCCGTGTTGACTGGCGCGAAGATGAAGGAAGGCCGCCCGATGGCCGCTGATTGTAATGTATCGGCTTGGAGCACGCATCAGCCAGCTGTTAGCTGTGTGTCGGACAGTCACCAGGGGCTGTGTCGGACATCACCAGGGGCTGTGTGTCGGACAGTCACCAGGGGCTGTGTGTCGGACAGTCACAGGGGCTGTGTGTCGGACAGTCACCAGGGACTGTGTGCCGGAGCGCAGGATGGGATGGGTGTTAATTACAGGGACGGGCTTACTCAGTCATCATTGGCGGCGGCTCATCACCGCGGGCTGGGTGGGGTGTTTGGGGATTGACACCCGAGATTTGGCGTGCTACTAACAAGAATGATGGAAGGGGCACAGACATCGAAAAATAGAATGTACAAGTACTAAAGTCCCACTCCTGACCTCGGTAACCCTCGGAAGGGGTTATTGCAGAGGCGCAGTGCAGGAGAAAGCAGTCAAAAACATACAACTTTTAGGCAAATTCGGCGGTGTTTAAAGGTCGGTCAATTCAGAACAAGAACGATGACATAAGGCTGGCAGCTCTTCTTCGGGGATGAGTCCATCACTACATTTCTAGAGAAACAATTCAGTATAGCTTAACACAGTTTACATTCTTTCTTCCAAGAGCCACTTGATCTGGTTTTGGAAAATTCGTTAAGCTTTGCAGAAAATTTACCACCTTAATTGGGAATCATTTACAGAAGACAATATTGTGCAACACCATCTGACCTATTTGTATTTGAGAGCACAAATCTGTGGCTGCTGTCACGTCCCCAACGTGCGCTCTAGCCCAGTCGCACTGCGATCACTGCAATGATTCAGCTGCAATGATCGATGCAACGATAAACTCAGTGACGTAGTCTCATCGGCTTCCAACAGGGTCTAACGGTTCCTAATACATATTCGCCCCATCAGGCCAACAGAAGCACACCCGAGCATTACACTTACGGTTGTAAGGACTAGAACGGTGGTGTCAGTTGATTCAACTACAATTCTGTGGACATCCAACAGAGGTGAAGTTTCCCAATACCTTATTTAAGCTCACATACCCTATTCCAACCAACGGACTTAATTACTCCGCATAGTATGCACTATTGCATATATAGATGTATGCGGAAGTCATGCTATTCGATAATACTTTCGGAACGTTTCATCAGTGAATTCCCGCCACGTTGCAGGATTTGTATTAGTCCAGAGTTTTACCGTTCCTCATCCCACACTGATTCAGGTCTAAGTTGCTCATGGATAGCCCGAACAGCCCCTTTTTCACTAGCTGCAAAAATCTAACCCGATCTCGAGGCATCAGCAGATCCAGGAGTAAAAAGTGAATGCACCTCCACGCTGCAGCGGCCTTGGACTTGACCCCGTGCCCTCTGAAACGTTAGAGGTGGAACAAGTACTTTCAGCACTGTCCCTCATGGACTCGCAGGCATAGTGATGGGCCGTGGGGACCTGCCATGCATCCGTAAGGAGACAGGAGTGTGCTTACAGCTCATCCTATTCAAAGCCGTCTTCCAAATAGATGACAATTCACCAGAGTCCCCACAGTGTTTTCCCGCTACACGCCCACTTTTAAATTTTCGTACGCGTGCATTGTACACGCTGTTTTTATTATCCCATGCGAACCGAGAGCCTCAGGTTGCTCACTTTTAGAGGTCTTGCGCAGAATTGCTAAACTACGGTCTGGTTTAACCTACAGTCGTGCTACGAACGTAGTCGATAACTATGAAAACGTCCTTACTGGTCCAAGGGCTACAAAGGGCTGTTCTTCACCTTTGATTCGCTCACCAGGAAATAGCCGCATATTGAGGTTAGGTTGCAAGATATTAAACAATGCTTAAGTGATGACCAAATTACGTTAAAATTAGTACAACATTTTACGCACTTACGCATTGCTGAATAAACACAATATCTGATGCTGTTACTAAATTAACCCTCCTGTTTTATAGATTGTAGTGGTACATATTTATACCAATCCGACGAAGTAACCGGACTCCTATAGCTTATTGGCTTCGGTCCTTGTCATTTCAAAATATTCGTCGTGGACGGAAGCCCCTGAATATGTTTTCATGAACTCTGTCATCACTGCCTTATCTTATAGGAACTAAAAAAATCCTCCAAAACAATCTATGCTTCGATTACATGCATCAGCTGATCTGCTCACATAGCCACGCTTGTAAATATTGCGTCGTTAACCGGGCACAACCTGCCAGGGTGTCCGTTGGACCGTGCTGGATACAAGGTCACGCAGATTTGTCACGTGGGGACAGTGGCCGGTAAAAACGACTGCGGACGGCCACCGGAGCTGCTCAGCATTCCGGCTGCACTGGGCTCAGAGCCGTCCACAGAATATTCTCATGTCGCTTTTTCACGGCACCATCTCCAACCGGCATCTCCGCCGCTGAAAAAGGCACGAGCATGGTGGGAGAAGAAAAAGGAGCATTGGCAACTAGTAGGGTCGATTGATATACTGAGCCCTCTCCTGGTACGAGACAGAGGCCCACCGTACGTTAGTTGGATATCTATTGAGGGGAGCTTAATCATCCAGATTATTTCTGACAATGCTCTTCTGCTGGCTCTAAAGCAACCAAAAAACTAACGAATATTATTGTGTTCCTGTTCTGTTAAACCGACAAAATTATGAGATATTCTTCTCAACAAATGCACTCCTTGAAAACGCAACGGTTACTGCATCTATCTTATAGCTTCGTTTGATTCACAGCCACAACACCCAAAAATATCGCCAGATGCTCTGTGCCCTAGGTGCCAGTGCCCAACACCTGTCTGCTTTAGCTGGAAACATTATTCCAACTCTTGAAAAGGCATTGTGTGGAGTTCGGATGTCGCATAAGTTTGTTCGGACTTACTCCACAAAGAGTTTTTGGGGTCGGAGCTTTCGACCTGTATTACAGACCTTCGTCAGCGTTCTGTATTACAGACCTTCGTCAGCGTTCTGCATTACATACCTTCGTCATTCCGATGCGCTGACGAAGGTCTGTAATACAGATCGAAAGCTCCGACCCCAAAAACTCTTTGTGCAGTAAGTCCGAACGAACGTATACGATTATTCCAACTATCAGCTTCAAACCGCCGCGGTAAAAAATCACCAGAATATATTTTCTTCGCCGTGCAATTCGAGCGTGGAACTGTCCTCCAGCAGAGAGCGAGCCGAGCAAAAGCACACACCAACTGAAGAGCAGAGTAAACAGCAGTCGCATGCGGTAGTGACCCTGCTTCAGTCTGAACTGGCGCCGCCCACCTCTGCACTTGTGTAAAGACTGACTGAGAAACCCTCCTGCATGCTACAGCAGTTTTTCTATGCTTGCATGGCTGCTTATAACGATAATCATAAGTGCTCATCACAAAGTTCACACCCACACGTGAAACCTAATGCGCGAGTATAATTCTAGCCTTACGAAAATTTTAAAGCTTAAACATTTTTTTATTTGATCAGAGCGCAAATAACAATGCATTTTAGATTCTGATGAAGATAATTATGATTCTGATGCCGATGAAGACAATGATAACTGTGATGAACATTGAGCATGCACTCAATAAGAATCGCATCAGCTATTTTCATGGTTAGATGTATCGGATACGTACGTATCTTTGTACGTATCTTTAACTGCAGTTACAAGCGATCGCCTGTCGTATCCTTGACCGCCGTCAGGAACAGCCAGAAAAAATCGCCTTCGAAATATAGCACTCCAACACAGTCTGTAATTGTGCCAACGGGTCTGCTGGGTGTGGCAAGGATGAAATGGAATAGCGGTCCCACCTGGCGACCCTGGGAGATCGTATCGGAAGTGTTTAGGGTGTCGCGTCCATCGATGGCTGTCTGGCGCCCAGCTAATGACACCCTTGTCAGAACACGGACACGCGCAAGCTGATTTTATTTGTGACACCCAACATTTGGCTATCTTCGCTAACTCCGATTTATTTGCTACTGGTTCAAGTAATCCTCACATCAACTGCAGCAAGACAACTCATTTATATTTATGCTTCATGAATCCTTTAATCATCATAGCCTTGCACGCCTTTCTATCAAACTAAGATGCGCCAACTCAAAGAATCTCATTATTGGCTAAGTACGGATAATAAAACCAAGAGTCCAAGCTTAAGACATTTCAATGCAACGCTTGCCGAAGGGCAGAACATAAGCCGCCCAGCAGCGCCTGCGAGTGGAGCTGTGCTCGCGGTGCGTGGCGAGGCCTCCGAGTCGGAGGGATGACATTGAGCGTGGCGATGATGGGGGAGGTACAGGGGCGACCTCACATCCGGCAGGCGCAGGCGTCGATTCACAGGCTCGCAGCAATGGGCGCCCGAAGTCAGCCCCAGCCCTGACCCGCCACCGCACAGGACGCGGTCCTAGGCCTCGGCTGCCCGAACAGCCACCTGCGGATGCTCCGGGAGAGGTTGCTGGAAATTTACCAGCGTCGCTGGGAAAGGCTGCACACACAGCTGCGGTCAGCCTCCGGGCAACCTGCTCTCTAAACTCAGCCTCATATGTTCCCATTCATAATGGAATCGCACATTGCTAGTATATGCAAGAGCCATACAAATATGTGAGAAGTTACCAGTTCAAAGACAAATGAAAAGGTTTGCAGAATGCTGAAGCTCAGTGGAAGGAGTTGCAGGCGTTTTATAAAGAAAACCAGCCGGCTGAGCCAACCCTCTACGGCGCATGCGTATAGCCGCCTTGAATTTCATGGAGCGGTCACACTGTGTGCAATAGTCCGTTGCAGGGACAGACTGTGAGATACGTCCAGCGACTGACAAACATCCTGCAGAGCCACGAATGTCACCAGGAATCTAGCGTAATCCCCTCGGAGCACCACGTCCCAGGTGGTCAGCTGAGGCGGCCGTCACATCAGCAGTGGGTGACAGCTCCCGCCCTCTGGTCAGTCTCCCGCCCCGCTGCTGGGAGGGGGCACTGAAGCGGCGCGGTGCAGCGGCACTGCGCCAGTGCTCAGGGCGCCGACCGGCCCTGGGCCAGTGCTCAGTGCTCCGACCGGCCCTGGGCGTGGTCGGGCGAGCCGGGCCGACACTGGGCCACAGGGACACATACCATGGTGGTATTACTCTTATGGTGGACGCGTAAAAAGGGTTTATGGTGACTGTTATGGGGGCACTGGGATTCGTCTGATGGCCAAGATGGTTTCATCGGAATTGTTGGAAACTTGTGGTTACCAGCCCAAGTAGCCAGCCATGTGAAAGCTGGTCGAAAATCTGACATTAAAAACTCTGATGGCTGCATACAATGAGTGAAAATCAACACAGTTCTAAGTATCTGAGCACAGTTCTAAGTATCTGAGCAAAGCCTCCAATGTGTGAGCTTGGATTTTCGTAACTTCTTAAAGATGTCGGCTTCGTATGTCAATTGTTTTGTGTTATCATAAAAATTCATCTAGGATAAAAAAGCGCCCATTCCTGGGTAGGCGAGGCCAGGATTGGTTCCATAAGATTTTTTATTTTTGACACTAGCTATCAGTCTTTGTTACAAATCAGAAACTTGAGACTTTTGTACGAAAGAATGTCTTCTCGCAACGTGGTGCATGGTGTTGTCTTGCGCATTAATACGTATGACAATGCTGAGCTCCAAAAAGTTTTCACACCTGATGCAAGCTACCCCGCTGCCGTGGCAGGTCAAATGAGCTCTCAGTGCAGGAAGCAAGGTAAAAATACGCATAAAGCTCCAGGTGTTGTTATAGCACAATTGAGCGTCGTGGGTCCAAGCTTCAGTCTCCGCCGTCGGCCCCTCCCCTCCCCTCCCACTGACAGCGGAGCGGCCAGTGCTCGGTCTGGGTGCAGGGTAGTCACAGCTGATGCTGCATAGTGCAACTTTATGGCGTTGTTCTATTACTATTTTGCAAGTCAACAAAGCAGTCATGGTTATTCAAGCAGTCATTCATGTTTCTTTGTTTCCAAATTGTTAACTTGTTGCCGAAACAGCATTGTTTCGTGTCTAGAGGCGAACCATGCGTCCACCGTGCCCTTTACTTTAGAGTCCAGTCGAAGGACTAGGCCTGGCCCGACACCCAGCGGTGGTTTAGTGCCCGTTCACCGTGCAGCTGTACCCAAATTCCACGCAGCGGGGACCGACCTTGACGAACTCCACCCCGCCATCCGTAACTGGATTCAGAAATGACATCCAGTTCCCTCAGACAGCTCAAAGTGGAGCTCCAGGCCCACTTAGACGTAAGCCGCGGGACATCAATTAAACTAATAGATTGATAAAGTCATTTCTTTTCAATGTCAAATCCGTAATTGATTTGTACAGACAGACTGCTCTGAGCTAAATAGCCAGGGTCGATTAGTATCAGCTGTGCCACACACGTAGAGCTGTGATGGGTCCGAGGCGCCTCATCTTTCGTCATGGCCTGAGCATTCAGCAGACGATAAAGACATCGGCTGCTTCTTTATGCAGCCCAAACGTAGCCGCGAAATGCATTCCATTAGTGGAATCGCTGTCGCCGTGGGGCGCTGCTCCACCTAACGGGGGTTCTCCATGGTTGGATCCCACAAGGTCACGGGCAAGGCTGCTCGGCCACGAAGGCAGGCAGGCTGGGCTAGAGCACAGGCTGCTGCCCCACCCAGCCCAGAGGGGGACGCCAGCTCCGGTGAACCCGCTGACGCTGTTCAGAGCACAAATGTACACAGCAGAACAGTGTCTATTTCAAAGCAAATACTAACAACTAGAACAATCATAGCTATAGCAAGAGTGATAGCTATAATTGGTGGGATAAAGAGAATAGCACCGAATCGGATGCTGTAGATGTCGGATCGCAAAGAGCTTTGTGACAAACGTGCCCAGACACTGAATCTGCTGTAGTGCAGCCAGCTTCCACCTGCTTTCACCGGTATCCAGACCCGATTCATGGAAGTTTTACCCTCCAACACGGCGAAAGAACGCACCCGGCTTCAGTGAGCTGACTGGTCAGCTGATGCACCGCCGAGCCTCGCGGCGACACGCACGGCTCGCACCCCCAGCTCACTTTCTCCGCCGCCAGCGCCCTCTGGCCGGAACAGTCGGCGCAGCATCCTCAGCCAGTGTCACAACGTCATTAGACGCCTCCGGACCGCAGTTCAGCCGCAGCGGCATTCCCAGCCACTTCCAGCTTCCGGTGTCCATTCTGCGAGCGTGGAACGCTGGATAACAATGAGGGTAACGCGAGTCTTAAGGCCGCGTGCTGTGAGCGAATGGCCAGTGATGTGAGCGAATGACCAGGCCCCCGGCGGTTAGTTTTCAGCATATTGTGTTGGTGCAGCTGGTGTAGAAAAGGAGAGACGTGGGTTCAGAGTAAGATTTGTTCATCACATGCCGGATGCTAGATAAGACATGCCAATCATAATCAAGAGTCACTTCTTAAACACGCAGCTTTTCTAAGCAATTATCAGACTGAGTGGCAGAGTTCAAAACATCGATCCATAGAGAGCTGATACTTTTATCTTTGCAAGCACCGGAATTTGAACGCACACACTTAGGCACGAATACCCTCCGGCTAAGCTACAGCAGGCCTCATCGTACACATCTCCGTGGCCTCATTGTTTCCCGCCGCAGCTCAAACGCAGACGTGAATCACCCCACGCACTTAAATGAGCCATTAGCATGGAAATGAGACATACGAGCTGCTGTGCCGGCGTCGCCACGGCAGTGGGCGGCGGCCCAGGTCCAATTGTGTCAACACCGCAGGGGTGGGTCAGATTATCTCTGCGCTACTGCACCCAAGACGCAGGTTTTCATCCAGGATCTGATGTCGAGCCGTTGACCGCGAACTTCGTGCGACCCAGACCACAAACATCCGTTCCCTCGGCAATTACTACGGCGGCGCCTCTCGTCGGTCGTCACGCCGACTGACGTACCCTGGGCGGCAGCACGGCGCGGCGGCGTGGGAGGCGGGTGGCACGTGCCGGTTGAGTAGCTGGGAGTGTCGTCGGCGGCGCGGCGCGCTGAGCCACGGGTCCTGCCTGCGGCCACGGCCTGTGCTCACGCGTCAAGGCCGAGCAGCATCCCGCCGCAGGACTGGAGATGCCAGTCTCCGGGTCAACGCGCGCCCGACCGTCGCACAGCAGGCAGCTGAACCCCCAACGGTAGCCGAGGGGTTCATCGGCGGCGGTAGTCAGCGCAGGCGGCAGATGGCGGAGCCCACTCCCAACATGGTGCCGTCCTTAGTTCACTGGGAGGCCGGGAGCTGGCGTCTGTCCTGTAACACTGATTGAGCTCATGTCTCTGATGTAAAACTAATGAGCCTGCTGACCTTTAGAAAACGACTTCGTCAGGTTAGGCTTACCGTGGGAACTCGCACCATCCTGCCTTAGTTCAGACTAATGCACGTGTCCAAGTTCTAAAAGAGACCGCAATATTACATAAATCATGTTATTTGAGCGGTGTTGATAAGATCAGCTTTTGCGACATTTGTGTACTCTCCAGGTGTCTACCGTGACTGTTCGTCAGTCAAAAACAGAGCGTAAGACGGCGGATCTTCTAAGTGCTGTCGAACTTGGACATGTTTGACGATATCACAATCGCTTGTTTTGAGTAGTTTCAGCAGGTATTTTCAAACGTCTGTTCTGGGCATAAGGCCACAGCTGTTGCTAAAGCTCCTAGCAAGTTTGAAAGGGTTTGAGTAGACGTTATGACGGTAAACTCGCTAGAGCCTCAATACAAATAACTCCTCCAATCAACATTTTCCAGCTTAGCTGAAAACCGTCAAGGGGAAAAGACAGCATCTGCAGGTTACTGTTACATTCTCAAGTTGAAGAGGAAAACACGTGCAAAAAATTTGGCTGGGAGCGTCAAATTTTGTCTGTCTCTGAGATGAAGGTTTAGGATCTGGTTTCTGGTGAAGAACGGGTTCCTGGCAAAGGCCCTGGCAACTGGCGGCCGAAGGCCGACACTCCTATCCCTGTACATCGGTCTGACAGGGGATTTGTAGACACGTCAAGCGTCGGGAGGTCATGGAGCATTAAATTATAATTCAGGGTACCTGTTTCCCGTTCCGAATACAAAACTTCGGGAAGTCAGCCTACTGCCTCGTTTGACTGGCAAGAAAATATAAGCTGAGTCACTATAAGCGTAAGCGAAGATACGGGGGTAGAAATTGTGAAAGGGCAGGACGCTCTGGTTGCTGACTCGCCTATGAGTTGTTTGCACTACATAGCCCACCAGCCCATCCCTAATAGGGAGGAGAAATGCCAGTCATGAGCAGAAAGAACTAACTGTCAAGGAGCCAGCAAAGAAGGAGGAGCCTGCACAGAATGTAAGGAGCCAGAAAGGAAGGAGGAGCCAGCACCGGATGTAAGGAGCCAGCACTAACGCGTGAAGACGTTCTTGGAGGAATATGTGTCGCTCGCGTCCACTGCCCTGGCATCCCAGCAGCTCACCATCTCTCACGCTGGTTGGGTTCACCCTCATCCCTCTAATTGACCCGTGGGAACACCCTCGCAGCTCCCTTGCAATCAGCAGATTTCTGCCTCATACCATTACATTTTCGGTCATGTGAACAAAAACATCCAGCGAACTGACCAATCATGAATAATAGAGTTCGTCACTTTTCACCATATTTCACTTTCCATAGTTTACGAGGTGAATCCCATGCCATTTCCACGCATGACAACATGTATTCATTTTTCCCACATCATTAGGCATCACCTTGCCCAAATGAGTTTTTCGAACGCATGCTTCAATAATTGTCCTTGTTCTTTTAACATGACTTGTTAACATGACTTACATAACTTGGTAGGTAAATAAAATAATACGTCCTTGAAATTCTCTCGACACGATGTCTAATAAAAAAGGAATTTACAGTACAAAATGCTGAATTTTGAAGATATACCCACGCAGAGCTGGAGGTTTTGTATTCAGACCACAGTCTGTGACACGTGTGCTAGCAAATAATAAATCGAGTCATTAATGACCTCAGAACTGGAAGCATGTTGGAGTCATTTGGACACCACGACACCTTTTCACACGAATGCCGGAATCTCTCGCTGTTCGTCTCTCTCCCTCTTCATGAATTCGCTACGTGTATTTGCCGTTGACCTTCTAGGACTAATGTTGACATACTGTGACATTTGATGACCTTCACTGACTTTTTTGACCCTGCGTGACCTGTGGAATAATACGACTAGCTTTTTATATAACCAGATTTTGGGGAAACATACTTAGTGTTGATCTTAGTCCCGATTTCAAATACAGCATTCAAAACCACCACCTAAAAGTGAAAATTAGACATATAAGGCAACTTTAATTTCATCTGTCAGTGACCTGTGACCTTTAGACCCTACCTCACGCGTTACCTAGACGGGTCTCATAGGTGTATGGCATATGAGTCAAAGCAGACATGCTCCCGGATCACTCTTAAGGCTATATTTGTGTGATTTGGAACCCAAAACCCTGGTCAATTGCAGCCAGAGCGGAGAAATTGGCCGTGAAGGGCAAAAATCTGGTCTTTGACCTAGCCTGGAGGGTAACCCAGTGAGCAAAGACCATACAAATGGCATCAATCGTGAGATCTTGGGACGAGCAACACGCTAGTTTCTACTGCAAAGCTCTACGTAAATTAGGGACCAATCGCGAATGGGGTCCCAACACCTCCCCCCACTGTAAGGGTGAAGGAGGCGAAAACCAGAAAAGGGTGAGAGCTAAGCTCCAGAAATTAGCATAATCCGTAAAATGGTAAAGATTGATGTGTACCGACAAAAGTCATGACTCACGTCCGGCAGAAATGCAGGTACGTTCCAACTGACTGGCCCGTCCGGCGGCTCAGGGTCGGGTGAGTGCGGGTCACTGACCCCCCCCCCGACAGGTGCAGACTAGCCACCCCTCCGACATGGCGGCACTCTGTCAACATCTGGCGACGGAGGCTCCGCTTTGTGACGAACATCAAACGGCATTGGCCGGGGTTTCCGTCTGAGGTATAGTCTCACGGCATGCCAGTCTAAAAACCCGACTCCGGAAAACCTAACGCATCACCTGAGTGAGCCTGATGCAAAACCACTACGTATGGTGCGTCAACTATGCATTTGTGTCAGTTTTTCCCTCAAAGTAGCTCAACGCAGCTGTTTCCTAAGAGATGCTGACAGCATCTAAAGAGAAGCTCTGCTCCATTTCTAGCAATTACAGAGTTTTTCTAGAATGACAGTTTCACACACATACACAGAATCCTCAAACATACCCGTGAGAGAACAGTCACCCCACGTAAGAAGAGGCTGCAGCGTACTAACGGAGCGGCCGTTTTTTTCGCGTGCTCAGACCGCCTCTGCAGCGGAGAGGAGCCGACCAGCTGAGCAGTGAGCGGTCGTGATGGGAGCGAGGCCGCCGGCCGTTCTACCACGTCACGACAGCTGCCTGGGCTAGTCGGCTTAGTTTTCGCGCAAACACTGCGATCCGCTCGCCTCCGCTTTCTTGATAAGGGAGCTTGGACTCAAGTCTCAGCGCCATTCCGGCGAGATGGAGTGCTTAGAACGCTTAAGCCAATCAGCTGAGCATTGCTAATACACAATGGAGGCAGGGAATTCGGAGGAACTGGAATATCTGCATGTGATTATCTCTTGTGACATTTGCAAGCGAGTGGTCTGTTCACGGGTCAACACATAACGTCAAATGAATCCCAGAAATGCACACAAAAGTCGGAAAAAGCAATCCACCCTAAAACTTGAACACAAGGATTGCCTTAGCAGCATGCTCATTCAAAAATGGTTCCCACTGTGTTCTGCAACATACAGGTTTCAGTCGTCTAGACGACTGAAACGTTCAACGTGTTCTATATGAGCTTCGCTTCTTCCGACGCTCCTCAGTTCCCTGGTGCGCACTTTTCCAACAGCTAAGGGTTATCATTCGCGGTCCAGCCAGCACCCGCGGCCCCCCACTCATTAACGAAAACGCTCCGACCCTGAACGTCGGGCCGATTTTTTCTGCCTTTCCGAGTTCAGGTCTTCGGTCCAATTTCAGATTTCAGCTGGTATATGAGAGTGCCTGGCTGCGCGCCTTCCCTCCAAGGTTTTCCACATAGCTCTCTTTTATGTGCTAACATTGATGAGATGACCCGTAATGATCGAGTCGACATGTTCCCCATTCCCATGGTCTCGCCGTCATTTGAAGCCAGCGCACACTGATTGGGTTGCCAGTGACTCTATGAGATGGCTGATGGCTTATGCAGCCATTGTGTGACTCAAGTCTATATTGTTCTCTTTGCTTATGAACCGTGCAGTCATTATTTACATTCATTAAGCGACGTGTTTGGTTATTTCCTCACTGGATCTAGCATACCAGTTTGAGGATGCCATATCATGGCTCTGAGAAAGAAGCAATAGGAAATTGGCTAGATCCCGTTTCCATATCATGAATTCAATTCATACTGAGCGATGAATCTAGATTCCTCGATCAATCCAGATTAAAATAGTTCATGAAACAGATCATGTAATAGTCAATGTTTAAAACTAGTTCATAGTCTCTTTTCACGCTTTTAACCGATTCTCATCAATACAGATCCAAAACAGGATTAGACGCTGTGAATCATGATTGACAGAGATCAAGTAGTGGTAAAGGGTGGCCGTAAATTGTTCTCCCTACCTAGAGAGATAGAAGTGTTTCTCTGCTTTCTGTATTTCATCCAAGACTTTTTACTGTTTTAGCTTCAATCTGTCTAGACGTATTTATTTTTGGTCTAGATTTCAGTGCCCCGCATGATAAATTAAGTCTGGCGAATGTTAGGGACTGAAAGAATGTAGCCTACCATCGTTAAATCTGGAAGGGAGAAGTTGAGGTCACTTCACATGTGGTTCTGATCCTGGGATTACCAGAGAAACAAGTAATCTGTGATGTAAGTTGTCCGTAGGCAGGAATGGCGTAAAACGCACCCGTTACATCTCAGAGTTCCATTTTAAAAGCGTTTGGCGCCTGAATTTGCGCGGCAGATAAGCTGATGATCGAAAAGTCCTCTTCTGATCCAAATCTCGAGTCCACTGTTGTGCTCATTTCCGAAGCCGAACCTGTCCAATAACCAGATTTAGCGATTCCGCCTGCACTGTCCATCCAAAAGGCCTCATTTGCGAGATTCTGGTGCCCTGACCCGGCCAGACCCGACCCACGGCGCAGGGCCTTTTCTGTAGTGGGTCGTAGCCAGATTCCCACATCGCAGGTCACTCAACCCCACTCTACTGCCCGCAAATCCACCCGGACTGAAAAATCCACACCTGACAATGGGCCAGGTGGAACGCTAAATTCCCGAATAAAAACAGATGACAGGAAGACTGGCGAGGCTCAGTGCTACGTGGTTACGCTATAACGGACACTTCGGTCATTGCACTGCAACGGTCATAATATAGAAGCATCAGTCATTGCTAGCGCATTGCCAGGTAACAGGAATGGAAGCTGAATAGATATAGCTACATGGAGCACATTGCTAGTCGCGATTCGTTTAATTTTTTGTACTGGAATATGATTATTTGCCTAAGTGGAGCAGGAACCACATAACGACCCTTTAAAACCAAGCCGAAAGGTTGTTGCTATGTCTGAATACATTGACACTGACGAAAGAAAAATACCACCAAAAAGGTGTCAGTTTCAGCATCAGTCCAGAGTTCTCTCGTGGGCAGCCATCCAGTGCAATAAAGCAATCTGATGATGGGATTATTGAGATTATTCCGTATAATCCACAAATTATGCATTTACCAGCTTATTCGCTGCGAAATGCAACATCAGGATCCTGCATCATCAGGGCTTCTCTTTGCATGATCATAGTTCATATGGTTTACTGACTCAAACATACACATACTGTTAATAATTGGTCCCTTAAAGTAGGGTGTCCTACATCATTCATCAAGTCATAATTCTGCCCTCTTATCCATTATCGCTACACATAAAAAATGACGCGTTTTTATGTGTTACCAATAATGGAAATACCATTTAAAAACAACTTTGAAAACTTTCAACGGCTCGAAAAACTTCAAGCTGAATTACTTTCCAGTTTACGTTGTATACCGAAAGCCATCTGTACTTTGTGTCTAACTCCAAAATTCTGTGTTCTGTGCGGGAGTTCGCCCAGAATATCCTATCACTAGCCTGAACCTAAGCTCATCTAGGAGAACATTCGAATCACGCGATGCGGTAGTGCATTTAAAATTCAGAATGTAAATCCAGTCCAGGACCTCACCTTCATCCCGTGCCAGTATGAGAGAGCACCGGCCTTCGCCCGGCCCTGGCAACAATCCCCTGGACCTCGCTGGGGCAGCGGGGGAGGGGAGGGGTACGCCAGACGGTCAATACTGATGACACTGCGCCGAACTGCACCGAGCCAAGGCTGGGAGGCACAATCACCGTAACTGAGTCCTATCAGCTCTAATGGAACTATTGACAGGCACGCACTGTATAGACAAATTATTTCGAGTTATCTGTCTCGTTTTAGGTCTACCGTTTCAAAGTTTTTATCGTTATTTTCATTACTGATCAAGATCCCTCCCACTTCCTCGAATGAATCCGGCCACTGCAAACAAAAACAACTATAGCGAATTTGATAGCCTTTATGGAACTAAAAATCGAGCCTAATTTGCCTACATATATGAAACAGCACAACTTCTGAATTGCAACGCACTTTTTAGGCACTGCCATATGTTTTTGAGCAGCGAAGGACCTACTGCAGAATTGCCTTACCTCTTAGCATGGCGCACCAACCATTGATCGCGGGGCCTACTGATTTCCCAGCCGGCTAATCAGAAGCATTACTTATATCTATTCTGACATACACAAACATTGATTTATTTGCACGCTCACCGAAGAAAACCAGGTGTTTGTTAAAATGGTCGAAACCTACGAGACGCATGTCTGCCGAAATAAATGTCTTCATACGACAGGCTCTTAAAGGGAATGTGGCACCTTCATAACGTGATTTTAAGCGAGATAGTCAAGTTGTAAACCAAGTCGGAAAACCGTGAGCATCAGCCAATCGAAGCCCTTGAAGCATTTCACGTATGGTAGTGGTTGCCAGATCATGACATCATCCACAGGCAGATATTTATTTATTTTCCTAGAGGAGTATTTTTAAAAACAAAATATTGAGCTTATTGAACATTTTTCAGAGAAATCATGAGTGATTTCATTATTTTTGGCTAAAAGTAGGCCTAATTTCACTAAACTCCAGGATTTGACCAAGGTGCCACATTCCCTTTAAAGGTTACGTTTACGACCAGTATTTGTCTCTCGCTAAGGCTGGAGAACTCCGGGGCACATCTACCGGAAACGGTAGAACTAGTTGACATGATTTCCGGGAATGCTTTCAAAACAAATATAAGTTATGTTCTGAAGACAGAATAGTTCTGAGACGGTACTGACTCATTTCGTAAGCAGGCCATGCACACAATCAGCTAGTTGATCAAGCGCATTCTGCGACATCTGCCACGCGTGTGTTACTTCATCTTTTCCTACACAAATTCAACCTTACGAGCCTCCGGCGCTGCCTGGGTTACGACACTCGGTCGCCGCTGCCCCGGCAGCCGGTGTCCGCTCCCGCCACTGGAGCGCGCCAAAACGGTGCACAGCGTCACCGCCGTCACGGCCGTCCCACGCCCTCGTCACGCCGAGTCACGGCGGTGTCACGCGGCCCGCCACGCCCTCCCGAGGCCCGCCCCCGCCCCCGCCCCGTCCCCCACCCGCCCCTCAGCCGCTCGTTTGAGGAGGTGTGCATCGATGGTGCTGAGGGACAACTTTGAGCGAACTCCAAACGGCGCATTCATGTTTTAAGCATTTCTGCAAACTCATCGCAAAAGCATTCGTGGAAAGAGTAAGAAACATGTCAGTACCGTCTCAGAACTATTGTCTCCAGAACAGAAGTTCTATTTGTTTTGAAAGATGAGTAAGCAATTCGAATGAGAGCAATGTCAGTAAAATGACCACTGAAAAATAATACTGGAAATAATAATTCCATCATTTGACATGAAAACACGAGTGCACTGACGTCAACCGTGAACGCTATCCTCATTCACCTCGCGGCTATTGGTTATATCTGCGTCGATTAAGGTTTATTGCTGCCGTTCACTTTATCCCACCAGCCCGTATATCCCCAAGGCTGTGTACACGCGGCGTTTCCATTCACAGCGGAATGACGCGCTGTTCATTTGCTGGCTGAGGTCAAACTTATCCACTCTCCTGATAGATCGCGTCGGAACGACAGTACACGATTTATCTCTATCTCCATTACAAGAGCATTCATCGTACGATATTGGCTGGAGGCCATGACATCGTAAAGAACCATGCATCACCACTAAACAAAAAGTCCAGTTTTTTACTTCTTTCGACAAGCAAACTCAAAGGGAATACGGCACCTTCATAATGGGATTTGAACCGAGATAGCCATGTGATAGAGCATGCTGATAAGCTCCAAGGTGCATTTTAAATCTCTCCTAGAACTTACCGTCCGCGGACAAAGGTACAAATTAATTTCCTTTCGAGCCCCCCTCCCGGTGGGTTAGGTAGCATGAAGTGTCCTAGGCCAAGTGATGTGTTGGCTCAAGTCCCACTGCGCGTGCTGTCCGGACAGATTCTTCTCGCTTGGATGCCTTTAAAATCTACGTGCCAAACATGACTTTGGTACTAGCGACTACAAATGCTTCATCTACTAGTTTTAACGATAAAATATACCAAAATATATAAAGGAAGATAGAAAATATTAAACAGTATCCTGTTTGGTCCCAGCAAGAGTGCATTTTAGTGAATTTATTTTACTCCTATTCACCTATGGTCTAAATAAATAGGTTTATCACGACAGGAACATTACGAGGTCTTACCAATTTGACTTCAAGCCAATTTAGACTTTTTCGCTTCTAACAGAGGAAAAATAAAACAAATGTTAGGCTTATCTAGCCATTCTAAGACGGAAATAATGTGAAATCAATTATTTCCAATACAGATTGCTCCTAAAACCACCCCAGTCTGGAATTACGCCCAGGTACATACCACATTCCCCTTATTAACGGAACAGAAAAGAGAGGCGCAGCAACGCGGTTGAGGCAACGCATATCAATAATTTACGGGTACAGGTAGGTCACCAGACAGGTCAACAAGGTCACCACAAATTTAGACGAAACTACATTTCAAATGATCATTGAAATCACAGACCTAGGTAATATATCGATTTATTACAGTAGGACGAGGCGACATGGAAAACAAGGAAAACCTTATATATAAAACCACAAAAATATAAATAAACCAAACACTTACATATCAGTAATTTATTGACTTAAGTCATAATCACAGATCAAAAACAGTATTACAAAATTACCAATTAACAAAAGAAACAAAACACTGTTTGTCTGCACCATAAACGCAAGTTACACTACAGTCATATAGAGTACCTGATAAACACGGCGGGAGGTCTTTACGTTCTTCATAGCGGAAAAGTACTGGCAATTTCCTATCAAATGAACTTTACCAGGCCTCAATAGCTCTAATGACATAAGAGTTATGACCAGTTTGCTTAATCATTGCATATTTGAGTGAAAATAGCCGATCTGACCTAATTGACCTCTGGAGGTCAAACCATGACCTGAGCACTAAAACATGCGAAGTAATTTCTTACTGAATTCACGCGTGCTTTTATTGCACTTTGCAGATTTGCGCTAACGCCCATATTTTCGGAGTTAGAGGGGGCCATCGATGGCCCCGGTGGGCGAAGGTGGCGCCGGACCCCGGGGGTGCGGGTTAAAGGGGAGCTCGTTTCTTGACCTATAAGGCTTAAATTCAAAGGCTTCATAACCCACAACGTTAAAAGATTTCGATTCTGCGAGGCAGAATATGTAGTCCTATGGTGAGGCTGATTGTGTGTGCCTGGCAATGTTGGGTAATCCACAGAAAACCACGTATCCTTCCGAGGACCAGGCTGGAGACCAAATGAGCTTTACGCAAGTAACGGGGTCTTAACCTTACTTTGAAAGACTGCACTACATGATTGCTTGGATTTATTTACAGACCCAGCCCAAGACTGGTATTCTCTTAGTTAATTAGTGCTAACATATTTTGTAATGCCATCGTGAAACCTCGTGCTTCTGGTTCTTCTGCTTCTTTAAATTGAGTCCTTTAAATGCGCAATATATCCGTGGACTGCATCTCAACAGCGCCTCACAAAAGTCATGCCTTATATCTAAAAACGTCGCTACTAGTAAAAAGGGCAGGGGGCGGTCGTCAATGAAACTTAGGCTCCTCTCTGAGAGAAGGATACCTCACCTAGATCCAAAAACTAAGAAAACATTAAGGATCTGAGCTCTCTCACCTCTCGATCATCCTCCCAATTCAACTTTCAAACTAGATCAGAAATTAACTGAGACAGGTATCAGAATCAGAAGGTATCAGAATATATTCGGAAGCGTCCACACGCGTTGATCAAACAAGTAGGTGGTTTTTCACGTTTCCAAGTCATATGATAAAACAGAGTAGGTAAAACTAACGATAAAATCTAAGGATAAAAGTATACTGTAAAAGTAAGATAATATCACACACACACACACACACACACACACACAACAAAAACGCGCACAACGACAGAAACAAAACTAGCGTTGGTCAGACTCTCTAAACTGTCTCTCCAATAGAAGGGCTCTCAAAGTGGGTCTGAATGGCATGTCCTCTCCAATGTCCAGCTTGTTCAGCAGAGCTGCCCCTCGGTATGCAAGCCGACGTCGGCCTGCCTCCGTGCGGATTCGCGGCAAGGACAGCTCCGCTGACCGGCGTGTTGCGTGGCTGTGTATTGTACTGCGTGGAGGGCCTATTGTGTGTTCTATTTGTGGTGGCGTGCGAAGCTTTTTGACAAACAGTGGGGTGCAGACCCCTTGCCCCCCACCCCCTGTTAACGCCCATTAACATCACAGCCTCGTTAGACGGCAATATGCTTGTCAACAAAGACGCAATACTGAAACTGATCTCATTTGAATGCACACATTCTTTTGAAATACCGTGCAAGGCACAGCTTTGTCAAGATAAAACACGATAGTATAATAGGCTGATGCAGTGACGAGGGACATTTATTAGCGCACAATGATTTGGTGTTATCTTGTTAGGAGCTAAGTCATATATTGAACGCCGTTAGAGTAAACAGGACTTCCTTGTCATCGTTGACTGTTGCTGCAAACTATACGAGATGCGGGCGTCTGACAGGTCGTAGATTTCGCTGCAAAGAACTGTCCTTGCAAACATAGCTGCTTTGATGAGGTTAGCTCTTTTCTGTCCCCTCCACGCCAACTGCAGGAGCCTGGGATGTTCGAATTTTTTACTTGTCTCGGAAACCGCACTTGTAACACCGGATTTGACCGGTAATGGATAGAAGATTGTATCAGGTGGAGGGAACAAAGTCTCAGGAGGGTGCCAATACAATACCTGGGGCAGTGGGGCATCTGGCCATTACAAGAGTATCCTCCCGAAGACAATTTTTAGAAATTGGAGGCCTGTAATCACACATGGAAGTGATCAGAGAAAGTCCTGGACAATATTTTCCTAGCCTCTGCAGCAGTTATCTTATTTCGTAAATCGATCAAGACAACTTGTCGTACTTCGGCCGATTCATCAGTTTAATCATTGCCTTTGCGATGTTATATATTCTTGCACCATTACTAGCCCTATTTTTTAAAGACATCATTGCACACAAGTTAGCATACCAATCTCAGAAGTCACAGGCTGGAATGTATGTATTAACTATCTAATACTGAGCCTACCTGATCTGGTACCTGCCAGAACGGGCACTCACCTTCCCGACATTTCATGACCATAACTCGTGCAATAGCAATGTCGTAACAACTGCCACCGCACCGAAAAACTATTGCACTAGAAAAACCGACTTCCGCAGCCCTCTCAGAGTTCTGGGGAGACGTTATCCTTAATCAGGCTCTGTTACGCAATCGCGCTCCATCATTCCGCAATACAACCACTTCTCAAGCAGCGTGCATACCAGCCTTTTAAAGTTGTGTGCGTTGCCCGATGACTTTATTATCGTGATAACACGCACGAAGAGGTGATAATAGCCAGACGAACGCCCCGCGGGCGTCTCCAATTATGGATAATGATCGTTTTCGAGCCTCGTACATTACAAAGCCCAAATTAGGGTGGGGTAAGTGGCAAACCTTGACTCCAATGGCACACAATAGCAGCACTGCGCCAAACCAAAACAAAAGCTCTTGCAAATCACTACGTGCTGTACCAGTCATGAAACAGAATGAGCTATCAGCCGCAATTTAAACTAAATCACGCCGTGAGAAAGGAGCGCTTTCAGCTGGGGATGCTTTGGTCGCCAGAAACATTGCACAACCTCGCACGAGTCTCAATAGTCTACAGCTGAATGCTCTCCTCGCCATTTCTATCGATCTCTGAACAATCAAGTCCGGGTATTTGCTCTTCATTCATTCATGCCTTTCTTGACGAATGGCGCCCACACGTTCTCACTTTCATTCAGCCATCACAAGCTGCAATTTCGAGTAAGGTCAGACGTCACGGACAGTTCGCGACACCGCTTCCTCGTGTGCGCAGTTACTGGGACGCAGCGTCTGAACTGGACCGGCGCACACAACCAGACAGATACGGAGTGAGATGGCAGTCACAATTCTGATGGAAAACATCACCAAAGAAAACATCACGGCCGTGTAGACAAACGTGAGAGAATGCACCACTGCAACAACACCGGCCTCACCCATGGATACAAATAGGAATGAACAGTTGGCTCTATCATGGCACGCACGTCGGAGCCATTACCGAGCAAAACATCGGCTGGGGCGACCTGGCACCACCAGGGCGTTTTCCCACGCTCCACCCTTTCGACAGCGCCCGAGGTGCCGTCCTTCCGTTCAGCTGTCTGGACCTTGTGATAGGATTCAGCCTCACACTCCCACCACCACACCCCGGGCTCCCACGGCGGCTGTCCAGTCGGCTGGAAAAGCTCGGGTATAACACGAGAGACCCAGCTCAGAGCCATGGCGACGTGATATAACTTACGCATGATCGTTATCGTCTTGAGTAACTGCACGGCTCTGTGCCTCTTAAAGAGCAGATCAGTGAAGTTCCTGGTCACGAGTCAACCGTTTGTTAAAGCCACACCTTTGCTAAAACGCACCAGCAGTTCGTCTATCTGTGGAGAGGTTTGGCGAAGCAGAACCTTCCAAATCAGCCTCGGAGGCTGTGAACACGTGCCCAGCTGGCTTATGAGTTTTAGGACTTGTATGAACTCCCCTCTTTCCGTGAGTGACCGTGTTGTTTGCCCCTGCCTGCACCATCTGTGGCGTTTGTTTTTGGTGACCATGTCCAAGTCAGATTCACTGAGTGATTGCGGACCAACGATTCTCTCGCCAACCGACACTTTCCCCGTTCACACACTACCCAAAACAGTTGATTAATGCTATCAGCTTGATCGCGCTGTCCCATTTTTCTACCTGGCGACGTTCACCGGGAATGCAGCACGTTGCTGACGCTACAGAACTGGAATAAACACGGCCCCGAGTGGACAGAGGTCAGAGCACGTAGGCCGGGCCACGGCCCGAGTGGGCGCATGCCTCCCCCTTTGTGTCAACAGCCCGCCGCCCAAAAACCGGTCGGTAGCTACGTGAGTTTGACAGCCGCTTACGGTCTCTGTAACCGACCCAGCAAAACAAATTGTCTCGTATCATGTACGCATGTGGTCGGCGCCGGCGCTCTGGAGACGGTTCGAGTGCTTGGAATAAGTTGATGCAGCATCATGCAGCGAAGGCATCTCAATCCTGCAGCGTCACACATCTGATCTGCACCTTGTGAGTAGATAACTGATGTAATTATGTAATATCTTAATCTAGAGCCGTGAGTGCAAACTGGTGCTTCTAATAAAATTCATTTGTGCATTTTACGCCCAAGTAACCTATCACTGGTGCGTAAAGATGCCCTATTCATATGCCCTATTCATATGAACATTGTACATACGTATATCAGTAAGGCTCCATGTGATATGGTAAGTAGGTACTGATAGGTATCTCGTGGCCGTTCAAAAGGTGTCAGGAGCAACTGAAGGTAAAAACAAGCAAAAACCTCGCGATTGTCCAGCTGTTACGGCTGCAGGGCATAATTAGTTATCTGGAGCACCGGTTTTCCCGCATCGTACGCTTAGCCACGGAAATATCGAACACTGAGAAGGCGGAACGCAGCTCACTCTATCAATTCATGACAAAAAGCTGTCAAGGTAAGCACACCGATGCCGAAATACCACCACTGGATTACATGTTAATTCGATGGCATCCTCCTCCAACAAAGTCCAGAGTCGGCGTTCAGAAGGGATTGCGTACTGCAGGCTGGCCGGTTCTGGAATTGCCGTGACACTGCTCAGGCCCGGGGCAGCTGGCACGCACCGCGGTTGGGACACCGCGGGGAACGGCGGGTTGGGAACGGCGAGTTGCCAGGTGGTTCCCGCTGCCCACCGCCCCGATACCAAAGAGAACAGCGCAGCCCGCCGCCCGCTGACTCACCGTCACAGCGCTGCTGTGCAGAGACAGCTCAGCAGAAACAGATCAGCGCTGTCTGAGAAGGAGCTGTAACCGAGCCGCTGTGTACCCCCCCTCCCCCCCGCCGCGCTGACGGCTCAGCAGCCAAGACCGCACTCACGCCAGCCGCCCGGTACTGGTGAAGAGCGGAGGTGGGAGGGAGTGGAATGAAGTAGGACTGAGGAACAATAATTTAGAAGTCAGAACCGGACCGTACTTCGCAATCAGAAAACGGGTCAAGATAGCCATGCTGTGATGGCGGACAAGTGGCCATTACTGGTTCGAGAACTTCACCATCACGGGAAAACCGGTTTCTAACCCTGAACCATATGACTTCCACTTTGAAGGACATTTGCCGATATCCTCTTCACAAAAAACTGTTTTCCGAATAACAAAATCAAGGCAGCCTTATGATAAGCTCAAGTGAATTCAGGAAAACTGCAAAGCAAGCGAATAAGAGACTTCCGGTGTCATTATAAGCTCCCCGGATTCCCAGTGACAGACGGACAATGGCCAGAAGTGTTGATAAGGGCAAGCGAGAGGGAAAGCAGCCGTGATTGGCCATTGTGTCAGCGCAGCCCAATCACAGCGCGGGCACGTGACCTCGTCCGGCGCTGATGGCCTTGGCTCGATGTCAAGGCCGCCTGCACGTCACCGCGGCTGTGAACTGCCAGAAGTCGCGCCGCGTCGCGTGCTGCACTGGTGTACAGCGCCTTTCTAAGCTTCTTTCAAAATGCCAACAAAGGACAAAATGGCTGATGGGAAGCGGGGAGCCGTACCTCTGTGGGGCGTCCACAAAAAGCACCTGCCAATGGTGAATACGAGACAAATGTTCTTCACTTTCATTTTAAATGACTTAACACCAATTATTTTTAAATGCTGCCTTCTCTATTGTGGGAGGGGAGAGACTAAAATAATTTTTCTGAATGCACCCATAGCGGTGTTTGCAGATAAACAATCCTCGGTTGACATTGTGTTGTTAACATTGTGTGTTGAATGTCAGCCCAGCTCAGACATTCAGCGCACTCGCATCCTATCACACTTCTCAGCGTAACACTGCGTTACATCATTTTCCACCACGGTGAAAGAAACACATTTCGAAAGTTCATCCCATATTTTTCTCACCCGCGCAAAAGCAGGCACAGATAGTACTCTTCTCTCCAGAGGTGTGGATTTATATTTGTTTTGGGGCGCCCGGGTACCCGGAATAAAGCGTGGATGGGGTGTTTAAATGTCCTTTAAATTTCCCGTTTTTCCTTTTAATGACCTCCAATTAGTTTTGTGCACTTCCAACAGGTTTCTGGAAAGGCTAAGGTATCGCCAATATTATACTATTCCGATTGATATTACGGTTTTTACATTTTTCTAAATTTGGCCACCCAAAAATTTTCCAGAAATCCACACTGCAGATTCTCCCTCCAATCGCAATGTCTACTCCCACGGCTACAGCCTCCCAGTTGGTCCGGTATACACAGCTCTGAGACGACCTCACCCCCCGGCCGGAGTTGTCCCGTATACACAGCTCTGAGACGACCTCATCCCCGGCCGGAGTTGGTCCGGTATACACAGCTCTGAGACGACCTCACCCCCCGGCCGGAGTTGGTCCCGTATATACACAGCTCTGAGACGACCTCACCCCCCGGCCGGATTTTAGCCCGTATACACAGCTCTGAGACGACCTTAGCCCCGGCCGGTCCTGAGCACGCAGAAGACGTTGCGGAATGGCCCGGCGTCGGAGCCGCGGAGCCGCAGGTGAGGGCAAGCGGGGCACGTCCCGACCCGACCCCAGTCACCGCGCCGACATTGGCCCCATTCAGGTGGGCGGCAGTGCCGCATCTGGGAAAACGGCGCGGCGGAACAGCGCCCTCGCCGGCCGCCGAGCATTGTGTGCCGCCGCCACACCACAATGCCGCCGCTGGCGCGCAGAAGAAGAAAGCAAGAGCCGGCGGCGGCGCGGCAGTTCATGGCAGCGTGTGACCTGAGGCCATGACCGACACCTCCCCCACCACCCCGGCTCCCACCTCCGCTCCATTCTCAATCTCCCTCACCGGGACGCAACCGCGCTGACTGGGCGATGTAGCGCCAGTGAACAGAATGGCATCCAGGGGAGAACTGCATGGTAAAGAAGGGAAGTGATTGTGTCTTTGGTAGGACCTCTAGAGATGACCAAGTTTAGATTGCGAACCATCAAAGGGCTGCTGCCGATGTTGGTACAAAAGAACTCCACCTCTCGTTGGCATTGGGTAGAACTGAGAAGTAGAACTGGAAGAGAATTAGAAGAGAGTAGTACTGGTCGTTACTGAGTAGAAGCGATGAGAAGCGCGGGCTTAATCTTCCCCGGGATAGTGTGAGCTTTGTGGGGATCCACCACCCTGATTATACACCCTGAATGCCCGGAACCGTGCGTTACAAGCTCCTGATCTCTGACGCACCTTCCGCTATCTTCCTCGTAACTCCAGGCAGCCTGTTCCTTACTGTTTTAGGTAAGTTGCATCTTGCCAGATGTTAGGAAGAGTGCCTCGGGGTTCAGCCCAGCGGATTACAATCTCCGTTTTTCGATGATTGCGCCTTAAGTGAGAGGAAGCACCTTATAAGTTGCCTTAGTAATTCAGGAGCAGCCTTTTAGTCGCCATTTGGCCAGGAAGCACGACTCGAAAAACGACAATTTGAGTGAAAATAACAATGTTCAAGCAGCGGAAGAGCTACGTATTCCATTGATTAATGCATACCTCTTCCGCTGCTTCAGCATAGCTAGTTTTACTCATTTTTTACTATCAGTGGAAGAGCTATGCATTTATCAATGAAATGCCTACTTAGCTCGTCCGATGTCCCATCTGGGACCGCAGAACCGAGATACTGTTCCCAATTGGTTAAAGATAATGTTCATAAACCACCTGACCTCAAAGGCATATCACATATATCGCATCCCGTTTCAGCCCCGTTGGAGCATGTCGCGTTCCACGATCTTGACAAGTGGACCTTTGGTGCGTTCCGGCCGCCTCAGTGGGATTCTACCGCTGACTGCGGTGCGGAGTGGTGAGCCACAACGCCAGCACCAGTCCCACGACGCAGTCGCAGCGGCCAGAGAACCAGCCTCGGAGTCGCCCCCCCTCCTCCGCCTGTCCCGGCGTCATTGCACGTCCTCTGCAACAGGAAAAAGGACAGGAGATCTCCCAGACTGGCTGGATTACAGCCTAATCCGTCTGAGACGGAGGTTCCAGCGCCTTCGGGGGTGGCCTTCACTGCCATCAGGAACCACTTTTCTGAACGACTTTGGTTTTGGAAACAGCTCACTGGTCTTGTCTTTCATGGGAACTGAGGTAGAGTCACGCTTTTCTGCAGGACAGACAGTTCGTGTCTGAGCTTCAATGCATCTATTTTGTTTTAGCACAAGGAAGTGTAAGCATGCAGGGGAAAGGCGAGGTAAAATAAAACTTTTTGACTAATTATCAATTTCATATACAAATATTTCATTGAGCCCACCAACGCATCAAGACAGAGTAACGAGCATTTAAACCGAAATTCTAAGTACTGGGTGACGCTTTGGAAATATGAAAATGTTCTGTTTTATACACTTTGCATTTTCTTTTTTAGTTAGCATCACTTTAGTGCGCTAAGTTTACAATTCAAATATAAAACTCCAAAATAATCTAGAAAGAACCATTGCCCACGCTCTGGTTACTTTTAGCATGTCTCTAGAATGAGATTGGTCTTTGAATAAAGATTCAACCGCAGGATGCTTAAAGATATATGTTTGTTCGGAAATCTGAATCAGTTCTCAGCGATAAATGAGTAGCTTTAGATTCAAGCCAGAACTAGTATTATCCTATCAGGCACGTGGTGGCTTGGGCTGGTTTGATGTGTTTTGAATCATCAATGGGCATGTGCATACCAACGACAGATGGGGTCATCTGGTAAAATAAGACCCCGCAGAACAATGATATAGTAGTTAAAATAATATTTATCAAGACACATAATTTCCAAACTAATAAACAACTATATCCGAAATAATTCTTTAAAAAAACTGCTGACGGTGTCGAAACAGAGAAAAATGAGGCCAAACACATTGGACCTCATTCGCGACAAAATTCCACCCTCGAAGGTACCGCGCTACCTCTGATGCCCAACGCCTTCCGCATACCACATACGGCACTAAGGCCGTTTACAGTGACGCACAGTCAGCGGGTTTAAGTTACCTGCACGCGCAGTAAATCACCGGATTTGGTGAGCGATGTGACGCACTTGGCACCAGCTGGACCGCCGCGAGGTCGGCCGCCCCTCCCCCGGGCCCGTTACAGCCATCGTCTCTGTGTGTTGGTTATGACCGTTACCCTCAGCTGTAGACAAACACCCGCCGCGCACACGCGCAGTCATCGCGCAACACCAAACCAGACTCGGCAGCCCCCAAACTGGTTCTTAGTCAGAATCGGGCGCCCGTTTCAACACCGACGCCGACGCTGCCGACCAGAGCCACTGGTCGGCATTTCAAGCCCAGTGCATGTCGGAGAACTCGGGACCATTTGGAAAAAACGTAATCTGCTGAATCGGCTTTGGTCAATCACCACTCAAACGGAATTCCTCTGCGGATTTTCTGACTTTTTCAAACATGTCGTTAGGATTGAAAAATACTGCGGACATTTATGCCAAAGAGTGGTTATGATTGTTAAGTCCACAGATCCCTGGTGTATCTGAAATTACGTGCGAATTTTCTGGACTTAGTTGAGTAATGTGTCAGTATTTACTGCAGTGGGCATACATTCCCAATTGACCTAAGCATACAGTGTTTGAAAATATTCGCTTCTACACCTTCAATTGGCCAAGAAATACACGAAAACGAATTTTCATTTCGATCTTAATTGACCAAGAAACACATGGAAACGGCTATTAATTTCCATTATATGTTTGTGATAAGGGCTAAGTTTTCATATTGAATTTTAGCTCTGACATTGTCCTCACACCACAAAGACCCGGCGTGTGCATGTTTCCATACACACATACATGGCCGTGTGTTTCCGTACACACGTACAAGAGCGTGTGTTTCCGTACACATATGCATGGCCGTGTGTTTCCGTACACTCGTACAAGAGCGTGTGTTTCCGTACACATATGCATGAACGTGTTTCCGTACAGGCATAGGTACATGAGCGCGCGTTTCCATACACGCATACAGGGGCGTAGCCGAGGGGGGGCGGCAGGCACAGCCCCTCTGAGGGCCCGAAGGGCCCCCCTGAAGACACGGGCCGCGCGAAGCGCGGCTCGCCTGCACTATGCTCTGTGGCCAAATTTGAAATTTCATACCAGACAGGGTCCTCTTAAGCCCTATTCAGCACTATTCTGTAACAAGAAGGGCCCTTTTTACCCATCAGGGCCCTTTTGGCGCTGTCGCAGGGGCTCTTTTCGGGGCGCCGCCCCTCCCTGAGCGAAATCCTGGCTACGCCCCTGCAGGCATACGTGTGTGTGTGTTTACATGCATGCATACATGACCATGTGTTTCCATATACACATACGTGCGCATTGCCATACACACATAAGAGCGTGTGCTTCCATAGCAACATATATGATTGTGTGTTTCCATCCACGCATTTTCTCAAATTTTCTGTGCTTGATTCTCTCCAGTTGCTTCTTTCATTTTATAGTAGTAGAGTGGCAGTAGGAATTGCTACTGCTCGAACCAGTACACTCCGCAGAATGGGGAAGGTATGTCAGAAATCGGAATCAGCTCTCATGGGCAGGTTATAAAGGAATCACCGCACCAAGTGATCTCAGAAAAGAAGAAAAAGAGAAGACGGCTCCCAAGGTTCGATCGAGGCATGACTCTGCGAGGCGTTACCTCAAACAAAACAAACATCCTGCAAATTGCCTGCATTTATCTCGAAGCTCCTCAAATTGCCTCTTAAGTTTGATAATTACCATTGTGCCAGCTTATGTCCCCAGATCACCAAACACCAGCCTGACGGAAGCTGGTAATATCTAAATCAGAACAGTTTGACGCTCTTAGTTAGCATTTTGAAGTTAGCATTTCCAAGCGGATTCCACATACTGCTGGTTGACAGCGTTGCTCATGGTTCCGACATGTTTGGCCTGGGATGGGCACGAAGCAGCTCGAGAATATGAAATGCATCTCATAAATCAAAAACTGCACTCAACCCCGACAGATCTGCTCCTCCAAGGACACAAGCCGCTTCATAAATCATGAAACAAATCGTGACTAATTGGACAGATTCTGCATTGCATTCTTCCCTGATATATGCACTGCTGATACCATAAACCATCCGCAGTGCCAGTATGGTGATTATCCCAGCCGTGCTCAGACGTGAGGCGGCAAACAATGTGTCGGCTCCGCTACATCTGTCAAGCCGACTCACAGCTCCACTACAAACGCTCAGCGCATTCTGGTGACGAAGCAGGGAAACAATTGTTCCCTCCATCTGCAAACAGGAACGGTAATAATTCTGGGGATTTCTTAGCGTGTCTGCATGTTGCCGTTACTGAGCAACAGCCTCAGGCATGCCATGGTGTGATCTCCTGCAGAGGCTGCGTGCAACAATCTCAGTTCTTAATGAGAACACTCTCCTGGCTCCGGG
Source organism: Lepas anatifera (assembly GCA_034440635.1). Classification (NCBI taxonomy): domain Eukaryota; kingdom Metazoa; phylum Arthropoda; class Thecostraca; family Lepadidae; genus Lepas; species Lepas anatifera. The sequence continues at coordinate 1,134,830 of JAOTON010000961.1, read as the reverse complement.
AAACCATGGTTAAAATGCTATCATCTACTGGAGATAGCACTAATCAAAAAGCATGGTGAGGCTCCATACGATAAACACAGATTCCAAGCATGCATTTCAGACGTGCATTCTTTCACTTAACATTCCATTTTGACTTAGATGTGTTCGGTTTTACCCATAGTTCGCAATTTTACAGTTTGATTTGGGATTTAACTTCGATATTTAACTTCGGTTAAAAGATTTAACCGAAGTTAAAAGATTTAACCGAAGTTAAAAGATTTAACCGAAAATTTAACTTCGGTTATGGTTGAGCAGGTTTATTGGATTCGTTTATCTGTATTTGGCCTCAGCTTGAATGACAAATGACTTAAGTATTGAGCAGTAACTTTCCTACACATGAACAGAAACATGAAACAAATTTTGGTTCAGGAAAATGTGTGGTTAAAAGATAAAATTTGAGATATCATTCAAGTGAATGACATAAAAGTCGAAAGTGTGGGCATTGGGGTATTGCGTCCCCACTTTCCATCTGAAATGTTTCTATTTCAGTCGAATTGGGCGAAAAGTTTAAGGTCTTGACAGCAGTAGGCTTGGGACATCACAGGGAGTCCAAAGCCAATGACCTTTGGTATACGAGAGGAAAGTTTTCTATCAGTGAGGAGTTGATGTTTTATTTACAGCCCCCTGCCCCACTGTTTGGCCGGTGGCGTCGGGCTTGGAGAGGGATAGTAGCAGCTATTTAAATTTTTCGTTTAAATTCATCTGAAAAGTTAGAGCCAATGTGCATGAGAATATATTTTTCCCCGTGGTGAGAAAAATATGAGTCGGCAACATTGTTGCTGGGTCTACCTGTGATATGATACTATTCTTTAATTTTTCAGGCGGTAAAATGACCTTATGTGTCATATCATCCCGCAAAATACCTTACCACTAAACACAACATCCCCCATCCCCAAGCAGCACACAACACGCTCTCACTCACCTTTATACAGTTCCATGATGGCTCAGTGTAATCCGTGACATCAGATCCAGAAACCGAACAAATCCAGCGGCCTCCCGTAACGTCACGGGACGGCCGGAGTGGCGTTACGCTCTTCCCCCTCGGTCACGCGCTCTCAGCGTAGTGACATCACTGAAGCGCAATCCTCCGGCAGCACTAAAAAAAAAACTGACAGCTTGCAACAATCAGAACGCAGCTGAGGGCATGCTTTCCAGCCCAGCCGAGAGAAGCAACTGCACCGTCTCACCGGCAGGCCAGTCGGACGGCGAGCGACTCGACGCCACTGACATCTAGCGGCGCTGGGCCGAACTGACGGCCAAAGGCTGCGGGACCTTCAATGCCCGCTATGCACGTAGCTCAGTGTGAGAGAGATATGCCGGGGAAGGTCAGAGAGCCAGCGAGCTGCACTCTGGACAAATGGCGGCGATTTGGCAAGTCGGCCAGCAGTTGTTGGCATGTGGCCATGGGGGATGCGCTGGGGGATGCGCAGATGTGTGGTTTGTGCCTGAACCATGCCCGCACTGATGCTTGATCAGATTCAGCAGCTTTCTCAGATAGCGGGAAACATTGAAGATATACTTCAGCCAGGAACACGATATAAACACATTGGTTTCGAACAACGAGTGCCTCTATCCCCTGCGAGAGCCTCGAGTGCTTCCAGAATTGCATCACACCCGCAAGTCGAGTGAGGCGAGACGGGTGGGTTAACGTTTACGTCCACCCGCATCAGTCGAATGCCCGCTAATCATCACTAGGTATACGACAGGGCGTCTCGGTGCACTCCAGCATATGTGGTTCTGAGGGGGCCCGCCACGTCTCAGACAGCAACACTGTAGGAACCCGTGCAGACTGAAGCCAGCAGCAGCCGAGAACAACTCGGCACTGATGGTCCCTGAACCTGCCACTGCGGCCGAGGCTCCCAGTATGAACGCCTCAACTTCAGGACCTTTGCACCACATCTGGGCTCATGACCGGTTTCAGCTTTGACTGCCTAACGAGCAAGTTGACTCGACGTTATCTTTAGAATGTCTGTTTGGAAATCTAACCATATTTCGAGGCAGAGTTCTAATGCACAACTCAAGGAGATAAACCAACAATCTTCTATAAATCTACGTGTATTTTGTAGCAGACTAAATTCTTGGATAAAAGGCTAAGGGATAAACCTGTTGGCCTATGATAGTGCAAAAAACTGATTATGTTGACAAAAGGGAAATATGAGCTGGTGGAAGCATTGCTGGAGTTGTGATATTTATTCCGCGAAAAGGTGAAATATGTCCATTACCCCATTCAGACAATATTTGATAGAAATTAAGTTGAGATTTTCGTGCAGAGAGCCATGACTTCGTAAAGTGCGGCACCCCCCAAATTTAGTATGGAAGCACTATATCAGTCATAAATCCTGCAAAACGAAAATACCCCAGCGAAAGGTCCGTAAAAAGCATATCGCCTTACCACAACTTATCACATGTAAGCCATGTGTTCCTCGGCCTCCCGTTTTTCATCTGAAAAGCCATACAAGAGCCTGAAGACCCTGAAGCCCAATAAAACTCCCAGCCTGGTCGCCACTAGCCTTATCCCAACAGCTGACGAGCAAAACAGCCCAAATCACCTCTCTAGACTTCACAACACTCGTAGCATGTCCAACATCGGACAAGTCCGCCCATAGCTGTACGGCATCACAGCTGACTGTACAACTAGGCGCGCGGCGCGGACGTGACCGCGGCGGCGGCGGTCAGGTCTCACGTCGGCGGCTGCCGCTGGAAGGCGTGTCACTCTCACTCTCAACACGCCGCCGCCGCCGCCGCCGCTGCCGCGCTCGGCGAGGAAACAGGAACAGCGACCTTCCGGCGGCCTAGCGCGCGGCATTGCCGCCACCGCCGGTCCGCAGCCTTCTCAGAGGAGCCGCAACGGCCTGATCAACAGTGCCACAGGCTGGGACAGGCGCGGAAGAGGCCGGCACCGCCGCGCCGGCGCGTGACCAGTCGAAAATAGCGCCGCCCGTTTTTGTGGCCCAGTTGTTGTTCAAGAGCGTACGCAAAAGCCATAAGAAGCGGCAGTTAAGACTAATTGTGATCAATTTCGGCGCTGCGATGATGGTGCGACGGGATATCTGAAAACATTAGGGAATCGCTGAATGATATTGAGATGGGGCTGCAGATTTTACTTCAAAAAGGACAAACGTGAACTTGAATACGTTCTCAGGCTTATGGGAATTACCTCTGCTTCAATTTGAGCAAGTATATTTTGCGGTTCATAAACAGTCAATCTTCATTGGATATAAATCCCTATAATTCCCATTCGAGACCTTGAAATTTTCCCGAACATTTGTATCAGCAAAAAACTGCTTTTAGTTTGTGCTTAAGCTCCAGTATAGTGTTTTAAATAGTAAAATGAAGATCGATCATATAATGTCTGAATCGGCACATAAGCCTGTACTGATAAGCTCGAGGTCCGTCTGCACGGTAATGATACGATTCCAGTTGTCAGCAACCAATAGTGTCCGTTGTTTTTGCTGAGAGAATATGTAGACCCAGCTACGAAGTGTTTCCGGAGAAATTGGAAAAAGTATATATGTATGTATGCATATTCCTCTCTCCCTCTACGCATGGCCTATACCCCTCTGGCCCGGCTGCCCGTTACTTTTATTGAATGTCTGCCGGAGTAATGGCGCAGTTTCCTGCCTCGTGAAATGTACTCCCAGCAATACGCGTGAGGAAAACAAGGTGATACGGTTTCGAGTGTTATCCTTAAAATCATGGCACGGCCAATATAGAGCACCAATTAGCTTACACATTCACGCTGAAAACACTCACGATCGTGTTTCGACATGGCTGAATCACAGGCCGCACAAGTTTTACAGTGTAGGATTATACGGTGGGGTTCCTCATTATCAGCTAATTATCGCCGATATTACATCAGTCTCCAGCACCACCCACGTGACTCGGGGAATCAATCAGTGCGGCCGACACGGTCTTAAGCGGCGGGTTTCCGGCGGTTCCCAAGTTCATTACATCGGCTGAATAGCGGCGGGTTCAGCGCAGGACCCCGTCCACGGCGCGGCACCGTCAGCTGTCCAGCGCCGCTCGCTGGTCCGCATCTCCGCCGCGTCGTTGCATCAACATGTGTCGATATTTCACCACGGCCAACTCGGCTGTTCGATGAGACCCACCTCTCTGCGGCGTGCGAGCTGCCGCCTCACCTCCGCCTCTGCGTGCGGCACCGGCACACCCCGCCTGCCCCCCTGTTCGCCATCTGGGGCTGCGCTGCTATGTTGATTTGATCGACTGGGCCGTCCTGGATATAGGTCAGTCGAGAGCGCCGGCGACGTCCGCACGGACGGGAGTGGAGCCTGGAAGGCCGTGACCTCTCCATGGGCAGGACTGGGTCACCATGCAGGTACCGCTGCCGGCTCGGCTCGCCCCCACCCACGCCCAGACCCCGGCACCGTTGCAACGCCGCTGCAGCCGCCCTGTTGCGGCCCCGGGGCCTGTTCAGATCCCCTCCCACAACGGGGTGTGTCGGATATGAACCGCTGCAGGTCGGTAGGCGTCAATGGGTGGTCGGTCAAGATGACTGTGCAATGTATCTGAACATTTCCGTGGTAATTGGATACGATCGAAAGGGCATAGGATATCCGAAACTTGATTGTCAAGTACAGTGTTTTTATTCCGCTTGGTTTTGGTTCTTGTACTGATAAACAATCAATAGAATGTACCGGAGCTGCAGCATCTGCAAAAGTTTCAGTCTGCTTAAAGTAAGAGAGAGGCCACATCAAATCTGAACAACTAACGCTGCATTAATAAAACAACTGAAAACAAGATGTAACAGGGTCATAGAAAAGAAAAAAGCGTACTGAATAAAAACAAATGCACACACAGAGAACATATATACGTTTGCTTGATGCTTTTTAATTCACTAAATACTTGAAACAAGCAATATAATTATATCCATGAGACCGGAATAATGAAAGAGCCGTGCGGTCACGTCAGGCCGTGGGAATGCGTATTTGATGTTCTGGTGAGAATTTGAAAAATCGGTAGAGACAGTGACCGCATGAGATCATGTTTCGTATAGAGCCCAAAATTAAGGTTACGTCAACTGCGGCATCAGGACCAAAATAAGGTCCTGATATTGTGTTTTGCGCAAAGTGGAGAGCGATGTCTAAGTCCCAAAAAAGGTCAAAATCAGCCTTTATAAATCAATGCTCAAAATTCGTTGTCATGTAATTTTTAGACAAGGGTCAACAAGTCACATATACTGCAGATTCTTCGGGACCTGTCCAATCCTATTTATCAAATAAAAGACGAGTATAATCCTGTATTTAACTCAACTGAGGCCAAAACAGTCTACTGGTGAGGCGGAAAAATCTGGAAAAAAATTACGTTTTCCACTTAAAACCTCGAAATTCGGGACACTGATCTTGGTAGCCAAGCTATCTGGAATCATCTAAATATCTGGAGGCCAAAAGCCTAGGGGCAGATCAGACAGTCTCTCCCCATCCCATTCCGGTGACACGCGTTGGGCTTGGAAGACCGGTAGAACAGGAACTAGATGAGGCCTGAGGGCCACGCCTAAGCAGCGTAAATCCTCCATCCGTACAAATGTTGACATTCACAAGCAGTAATCATTTAGAAGGTTCCAGACGAAAAAAGCGCGTGATCACCAGCGTTCCGCGCGTTGCTTCATCGGCTTTGTCCGTATTTTCAGGAAGGCGGTTGTCTTATCACGCCAGGGCCATTGTGTGTGCAGCTTTCCCAACAGTCAGTCCTTCCCCACGCCCTGTGTGCATGTGTACTGCGGGTGGCGATTACACAAGTGCACTGGGTCGTCGGAGTCGCTCCTCCCTGAGAGCCGCCATTGTTGTCGCGTGCTCATTGTTTTGTCTCACGGACAGCGCCGCTCCGTTAACTGTTTTGCCCGTGATTACTGTCAGCCCCGAAGAGTGTTTCCCGGTTCCGGTTAGCAGGCGAGAGAGAGAGAGAGGGAGAGGAGAGGGAGAGGGAGGGAGGGAGGGAGGGAGAGAGAGAGAGAATAAGGAAGAGAAAATCGCACCTGAGAGCAAGCGGATAAGTTCGATTAAGAAGTGAGGACGGTTCATCAAATGAACCCAAGATTGGATAATAAAAATATGTTGATCTTTGACGGTAAAAAATGTTTGAGAAAATTAAAACCAGATGCCAAAATATGACGACGCGTATCTATAACTAGATCATCAGGTCTGATGACGATGATCAGGCCTGGTGATAATCTGATAACAGAAGCGGTACGTTATATTTTAATCTATGTTTTGAAGGTTTTGAAATATATTTTGGTATGTTGAATACCAACATCACCTTTTTATTATCAAGTCATCCTGTCTCTTAACCATGAAAGCACAAATAATAGCGTGTCAATATTGATTGCAACATGTCTTAACTTGGTAACGTATATGGTAAGTGCATACTCGGTGCGGGGAATGCGTGGCTCAGGGGTAGAGTGCCTGCCTTCCTAGCCGCAGGTCACGGGTTCAAGTCCCGACAGAGCCTCGAATAAGTTGATCTGATCCCCCACATCCCTCCCAACAGGGTGAGAGTTGGCGACGCCGTATAACCCTAGCAGTTGGTGCGTCCTTGAACCCCAATAATTATTTGTATGTAATCGGTGGCCATTTCCTTCAGCGATACCAATAATATTTTTACACACTTCGTTGGGTATCATAATAAACAAACCAACATGTATGCCTTCGACAGCCACCCCGGAACATACCAACTCAAGACTGTGACTTGAACAGATTCCGCCCAGACAAGCACTACAGGTGAACTGGCATTGATGGGACGCCATGAGCAGCAGGAAGTATTTCTCCTTAAAAGCATACAGCCGGGAATGTACAGAGACACCGTGCGAACGCTGAGCTATAATTTGGTCTCACTTGTAGGGGCGGCATTTATGTTTGCTATACATCCACATTAGAGCGCAGGTGCAACATCTTATCCGATGTCTTCATCAGGACATCTCTACTGCTGCGACTACCACTGACTACCACATTCAATGACTGCCAGAACGAAACTATATGACTTTAGAGTATATTAAAACACGATGTGATAGAAGAGAAGAGGCAATACATTTTCTTCTGTGCGAAGACAGCGCTTGGTTCATACATATGTTTGCCATTTGTATAGGCTGAGAGTTGAGCCATTCAAAACTCATGCTTTATAGCCTAGTTTTCGGCTCCACCGCAAAGTGCATTTTAAGGAGCAATTCAGTGTATTGCTGTTTGAAGAGAGATTACATATAATCCGGGGAAAAAAATTGCGCGCTCATCAACTGAGGGTTTATAACCAGCCAAAGAGTCCAAGCATGGAAAAACAGCAGCCGTTAATGAATATCTACCTCCAGTATGTGGTACGAGGAAGAATAATCATAGACCGTGCACTAGCTTTATTTTAGGAGGCCCTCTGTTGACTTAAGATAAAGCTAACAACACTGTAATGCACTTTTGCAGGCTTTGGAAACTCGTTAATGATTGCTGGTAAAATCCGACTGACCAGTGCCAAGGTCGGATTTCATTACAAAATCCGCACTTTCATTTGCATCAGTGTTGCCTGTGATTCACTGATTCAAAAACCATAAGTTAAGCCCCATAAATATTCCAGACCGACTCCATCGCGGACTATTGGCGTTCCAGGGCACCCAAATAGGCCTTGATCCAGTGCAATATGGTCTTACATACGTGATTCTCCTCTTCAAAGTCACCGCTTAGCCATTCAGCGCAGATCGCGGCGCCCGCATTACCCTAAAACCAGCGCGGCCACAAGTAGCTTCGGGTGGCGGCGAGTCGTGCCGTGCATGCCGGAACAGCGGCAGCCGCGGCGTGGTCCAGTTCCAGTGCAGGTGAAGGCTGTCCCACAAGGCCCGCCGGCCGACATTGAGGCTGACGGACAATAAAGCGACAGCCACTGCCGATGCTGGTTTACCGATCTGGAGCAAATGCTGGGCCGACTGAGGACGCAAGTGCCGGAAGGGCTCCGCTGCCGGTGGTGAGCCGTGCAACAAGTGCAAACAGCGTGGGTTGGACGGGTCTGCAAATGGGCCTGCGGCCTATGCGATATGCGATAGAAGAATATACACAAATCAGTCCAAAATTGTGGAAATAGCACATCCCTACAAAATTTCTGGATATATTAAGCTAGCTGGACGTCGTTGTAATATTTAATCTAATTGACACGTTATGATTTGTGAACTTAGGATATGAATCACTTCCTTCTCCCGTATCCTCCAGACGTGTCAGAATGGAGGGGGGACTAAGGGACCAACACTTCTGATTTCAATCCCAGCTTTCATCAAAATTGGGAAAAATCAAACATTTTGAAAACAGCCTATGCGGAGTGCAAAAAATGAGCCCAAATCGAATAAGTTTTTAGTTCTTAAGGGGAGAGTTTCTTGGCAGCAGCTGGTTGAAAATTGACTGTCACCCTCACCACTTTTTGTCGATGGCGGCGAATGTGGTATACTCATACTCATGGCATAGCTAAAAAAGCTAGGTTTCATACAACATTTCTCTCGCCCCCACTTCGTTAATAAAGTGAGGGCATCGGACGTATGAAGGATACGGAAGAAATAGTGATGCATGTCCTAAGGCTACAAATCATAACCAAACTGTTATATTACATATTACAATAGCGTCCAGCTAGTTTTCCTCTCTGGGAATGTTTTCTTTAATACTACTGCAAGTTCATACAAGCAACAGTGATATGCACAGTGCGCACGTTCAAGTAATTGGTAAGAGTGCGATGACATCATCTTATGGCGATGACATCATAGATTTCAGTACTTCACATCAGGATTAACACGATGAAACCTGAGTCCGGACTCATTAGTCCTCGTCCTTTCCACACTGATCACGTGCTGATTTTGCTCGTGGTACCTCCTTGATGTCCTGCCCTGTTCCTCAACAATTACACATTCCATAATAACGGTGCCATCATAGTACGCTTGCCTCTCTCTCCGCCCATAAAAATGTTCCCGGTGTTACAAAATGGCGGCTTCTTTTCTTGTCGAATAAGATTATCTCAAAACAGCCTTTTTCCGGTTAGTAGCGGCGACAGCACCAAGCCGAAACGACGGAGCTGAGCTTAAGCCCAGGCTCCTGCCTTATGGGTGACAAAATACACATGCAATGTAGAGTTGTTGCTTCTGCATGCCTGAGCCCTTAGAACCCGGTAAAAAGATTGGTGGGTGTCTCGTTTAGCACTTCACGCTTCATGCAATGGTTAAGATGTTGTCCAGTGTGTATTTCCTCCTAACACCAAACTGAAAGGTAATCGTGCTTCTTAGAAAACGTGTTTATGCGGGAAATATTGTTTTTGTTGCACTGGCGGTTTCTGCCTCTCCAAGGGGTATATCTACCCAGCACTGCAATATCTCTACCCAGCGCTCTACTCAGCGCCACCCAGCGCTACAATGTCTCTACCCAGCGCCACCCAGCGCTACAATGTATCTACCCAACGCCACCCAGCGCTACAATGTATCTACCCAGCGCTGCAATGTCTTTACCCAGCGCTGCAATGTCTCTACCCAGCGCTCTACTCAGCACCATCCAGCGCTACAATGTATCTACCCAGCGCTGCAATGTCTATACTCAGCACCACCTAGCGCTGCAATATCTCTACTCAGCGCCACCCACCGCTACAATGTCTCTACCCAGCGCTGTATCAGTTTTCGGACACCCCTCCAGCGAGAATAGCGGCGCCGGTCTATTCCCACCAGGCAGGGGTCAGCGCGGAGTCTGCGCCTGGTGTTTCCAGCGAGGGGGAAAACTGAGCGGCTGGTGCGGGTCACCTCAGCCGGCCGAGCCCGACCGTGACCCAGATGGGCGGGCATCCTGGCACGCTGACAGCCGTTCCCAGCCCGAGAACGCGCCACCACCGCCGCCGCCGCCGCCGCCGCCGGGACATACACCCGCACTGTCTCCGCACGCGGAAACGACAACGCCCTGCCATTGACACGACAGAAACGCGGCCCGGATACAGCACCGGCCGCAGACCAGCGCGGAGGACAGAACTCTGTGAAGACAGAGCGTGTCTCAGCCAGAGTAATACGGTCAATACCACCACCACTGCAGGTTACATGTGTACTAACAGAGCAATCGCTGAGAATCACCAACGCTTACAGTACGTCAGCCTACCTGTCTGTTATATGGCTGCCGACTGCTGAAACAATGGCCATCGGTAGGACTCCATCCTTGAAAATGTGGTATTCTAACGAGTGTAGAACGGTGTTTGCCGGATTCTGGTCTCGGCTGGCTGCCGGTGCCAACCACAAACGGCCGACCGCTGCGCAGACCGGCCACACAGACCGCTGTGCAGACCGGCCAAACAGACCGCTGCACAGACCCCTGGAACAGACCGGAGCAGGTGGCAGAACGTACCGGCGCAGTCCCCTAAAACAGATCGGCGCGGACGGCAGAACGGACTGGCGCAGTTGGTAGACCGGACCGGCGCAGACCCGTAAAACAGACCAGCGCAGTCCCCTAAAACGGACCGGAGCAGGTGGCAGAACGGACTGGCGCAGGAGGCAGAGCGGACCGGCGCAGGAGGCAGAACGGACCGGAGCAGGAGGCAGAACAGACCAGCGCAGGCCGGCTCGGACCGATAGAACAGACCAGCCCGGTCCAGACGGGCGCAGGCCGGCAAAACAGTCCAGCGTGGCCACCCGCACACTTCTCAAACCAGGCCTGACTTATAGAATTTCTGTATCGGGACTTGTTCTTTCTGATATATATATATATATATATATATATATATATATATATATATATATATATATATATATATATATATATATATATATATATATATATGTGTGTGTGTGTGTGTGTGTGTATGTATGTATTCTCTTTTTATCTATATTTGATTAGGGCCACTACCAACATGTACACCTGCCCAAATACAAGGAGTATTGGAGTGGCTGTTTAAGGATCCTCTCCACTGGGTCAGATCGGACATAGAAGGCGGTTTCCCGCCGTAGGGATTGCACCCACGTTAATCCATGCTGTCCGATTTGAAGACGTGCAGTGAAGCCAATAAGATACCCGATCCCCTGATATATGGTTGATGAAAAGTTTACAGCTTTAATGTATGCGTAACTGATATCACAGATGGCTTTGTCAGTGCTGGTGCCTCGTAGGAGTGCGTGATCAATACCTAAAAGTCAAAAGGCGTTGACGAAGTCTCAATTTTGTTTGCCAGCGACTAAACAGTCGCATACATACATGTATGCCAAATATGCTCTTCATAGGAATTATTTTCGGGCCTGCTGAAAATACTGCATTTCATCCAGGTTCATCCTTCACGCTGCTAAAATTCAGTGAAAGTGCCAGAAACCTTCCTGCAACGCATATAAAGATATTAAAAAGTTCATTCAAGACCCACTTAATACGGCGCAGCAGTCCTCAGTGTGCCTAAGCGTAACCAACTAGTGTCAGTAACGCACTTACTCCAGTGCAGTTGATCCTAATCTCGTCTTGCCATTCAGGCGTCAACAAAGCATCTAAAAAAATAGATCAACTATGCAGGCCCTAAAATATATTAAGTCACATAACAAAAAGGATGTTAAAAGGGCTCTGACCCCTGTCAATGACTGCACGAAACAGCAAACCCGCATTGCTGCCGGCTGCAGTAACCGACGAAATCAACACCAGACTTCAAACAGCCGGCTCAGCCGTTCGCAACAGTGAACGAGCGTCTATGACACAGGCCGGGAGAAAAGGCGATCACTTGCCTCCTTGAATTCACATGGCGTGGAACTCAGCTGTGAAACGTGCGTTGTACCATCCGAGGCATCACTTGTCACCCATCAACTCCTTAGGAAGAGAGTAATGTGGGCTTTACCGAATTGTGTTTGATACCCAGCAGTGCAGTTCGGCGCCCTCTCATATGTTTCCCGTTTACAAATGGCATTCATCTGGTCGAATTGGTGGTCTTTGCCACCCAAGTGGGCCTCCCCATCAGCAAACCTGGATTCGCCCATGGCCAGCAGTGTTCCGAGACCGAATATAGAGCCACGGATCTTCAACCCAGTTCATACTAGCTGCTGCAGGGAATACTTTTCAGCATCCCAGACCAGATGAAAAGCAAAGGTAATCTTCCTCGGAAGGCACTACAGGAAGAGTACCGACGAATTCATTCGACCTCTGCGGAGATTATTGCCCAGTGCATTCCTGGATAACAAAAAAAAACAGCCACGTCCTTCCCATGAAGTGCCGGACACCTCTCCGCTCTTTGGTACTCCTGGTGGATCGCAATCAAGAGCAGCAGCTGCGTCGACAGCATCTTCGGTAGCAGGGAGCCACTATACACTCATCTCAATTAGAACTCATCTGAAGAACACTGACCTGTAAGTGGCCATGCGTTTCATCTACAGGATTTCACAGGTCCACCGCGCTTGCGTGTTAGTGAATCTATTTTAAAAATATAATACACAAAAATGACCACAGAAGAGTGGTCAGAGATGTTACTTAATCCCACAGTGGTTGTACATACAAACCCCGCAGTGGTTTGTCATCAGTCAGCTACCGCACTATCCGACTACACCACCTGGGCTTTCCTTCTGGGCTTGCCAACACCTGATGTCTTTCAACAAGCTAGAAAAAGCTGACAAACCTGATGAGACATGGTAGAAAGGTTTGTCAAGCCTTCCCAAGTAGGCAGTGCCGTGGTAATGTGTAATCCCGCGACGGCTAATGCAAAACATAGGTAGCATTATGTAGTGTATTGCCAGGGGCGGACGCAGACCCGAGTTTTGGGGAGGGCAAACCCATGTCTGCATCTCCTCCGAGGGAAGGGGGGGGTAAGACGTGCAATTTGGGTGCTCGACAGACCTAGTATAAGCTACCTCTCCAAGTGCATGATCGCTCTCCTGGGGGGGGGTTCGGAGCGAACATTTTTTTGCTCTTCAGACCTAGTGTAAACACCTTTTTTTCAAAAAAATTATCCGGCGTTTGGGAGGCCAGAAGATAGTTTGGGGCCATGCCCCCTCTTCCAGCGCTTTGGGGGGGCATGGTCGGAATGGCCCCCTCCCCTGCGTCCGCCAATGTGTACAACAACAGTGCCCGACGATCGACAGAGCGAGTGAATGAAAACAACGAGTCGGCAGGCGAACCAAATCGATAATAACGGTGGCAACACGCTTTTCTCCGGGTCAGCAAACCCTAAGCAATTCATTTTTTGTCTTCACTAAATGGTGGGTAAATAAGAAAACATATAAAACTATGTCTACAATTGTTTCAAGAATGATCCCCTTAAGAGATGTCCTGCCTTCAGAATAGCATCCGAGGCGCGACGCTGCGCTGCCCGGCGTGTAGATCCCCAAGTCTTGCAACCGCTGGTCGTCATGGTATCCCCGACGACCTCCAACTCGGGAGACACCGCAGCCGACGGGAATACGTTCACAACGAGTCGGGTGAACGCAAGGCTAGACAAGGAATTCCTTGCAGTCTCGCCTGGCGTGGGTGGTGGCACGACTTCCACAGATTGCGCGAGGCATGTCCGGAACTGACTAATACCGACGGACACTCAAACGCTTTGGCGGAATTCCCAATAACACCTCACGATGCGCTTTGTGGTTTGCTGAGCGAATGAGAGAACAATAATTGAGATAGGTTTCGTGATAAGTTAAAAGAAATCACCAAATGAACGTCTTCCACCCATTTCACACCAATACCTGATGAATGTGTTCAGTACACTAATAATAAATTTGTGAGGCTCGTGCAAGAAGGAGCGTCCAGAGCCTGGGGAGGAGGCTGGTGCTTAGGATTTAATCGCTAGAAATGTTTTTGTTTTTTTTACAATTATGATACGGCCCTTTGTCTTATAGAAAGGGTAACAGGAAACCGAACAAAATACATACTTAAACCCTAAAACAATTAAAATTACCAGAATCAGCTTTGCATCATTGTCTGATTAAGGAGATTTGGAGCGTTAGCAGCTTCAGGCGAATTCTCAAGGCCGTCGGATGCATATCTGTGCTCTCTCGTGAACCAGCCTAGTTTCATTCTCCCCTAAACTTCAAAAACCTCAGATTTTTGTTTAACACGCTCACTGACGGGGGGAGCGGGTACCCGCCCCCTCCGGTTTTTTGGAGATAGCATAAAAATAGCAGCGGGTAGCACCACCGTACTTGGCATACCTTTTCCTCCCTGATCATTTTTACAATTTTTTACAACATTTTAACGTTAGGTCATCTCAGGTCAGGTCACCAGTACAGGTCAAGCGACCTGACCTCAAAAGTTTTAGATAGCAGACGTCGGAAGAGGATGAACTTTTCAGATTGAAACTCATATCACATAATGGGCCCACCGAGTTCTTTAAAATATGTTCCGGTATTTTTTATATCGATGAACTAAGGTCAGGTACGAGGCATGTCCTCTCCATTGGAAGTACATGGAAAAATGGTTTTTTACCTGAATAACTTAGTAACGGATGATGATACCCGTGATAGAGCATTTATTTTAGCTGCATTATACTCGCCTTGGCTTTGCGGTTCTAATGATATGCATTTTATATAGATTCGGCTTGCTGCGAGGATTCATGTAGTTCAGTTGTTTTGATCTATCTTTACTTGTTCAGATGTACTAACCGAAAACCTTCATTTACATGTTATCCCTATGACGGTATGTTTTGACCTCTAGTGACCTTAAATGTGACCTGAAAAAATGGTTCAAATATTTTCGATGGAGAAATGGATGGGCTATCCAACACCGTTTACCGTTTTTCGCTACCTAGCGTGGTTCTCGAGATATTAGGGGCGGGGGCGGGGCGGGTACCCGCCCCCCTCCGTCAAAGCGAAGGTGGCTCAGACCCCGTTGCGCGTGTTAAGCTGTGGTTTGCTTGCTCCATTTTCTAAGTTCTAAGTTGTCTCAACAGGGAGTTATTGTTGCGCCGACTGTCGGAGGCCTCCCGCTGGAGACACACACACAATATAATATATATATATAATATATATATATATATATATATATATATATATATATATATATATATATATATATATATATATATATATACACAAAGTTGAGACACACTCCCTGAGTCAGTCCCTGAGTGGTGTCAGCAGGCTGACGGGGACAGGTCTCAGGTCAGGCTACGGGGCTCTCAGGTCAGGCGACTGGGACAGGTTTCAGGTCAGAGGGCGTCAGAGCTGACGGGGACAGGTCTCAGTTCGGCAGCCGTCAGCAGGCTGACGGGGACAGGTCTCAGGGCAGGCTGACGGGGACAGGTCTCAGGTCGGGGGCCACTGTGGAACCCGACACCGCTGGCAGGGATGATCCGCGCCCGCTGCGCTGCGGCTGACCATGAGCTGAACGATCACGCCGGGCCAACCGGACCAGCTGCCGACACCACGTCCTTAAACAGAGGTGCAAAGAAGGCTCACCCGCCACCAGCGCCCCTGGTGATGGAGCCAGAGCCGGTGCCGTCCTTATCGACTACAGGCAGGCCTAAAACGACCGCGAAAAGATTTCAGTAATTCGATTTGTGTGGTTCGTTGGAATAATCATGCACATGTCTGTGGTAAACCGGTATATCCAGCCTGGCTGGCAGATATGCTTTGGCAGCCTCTCGTTTCTCCCAAGGACGTCGACCTTGATTTGTTTTCGCTAGTCACTATCAAGGCAGCGTCATCTGGCTGTGGGGGACAGCCGTGACCGTCCGGGTCCTCCGCGTGTGGGTGCTGCGGCATCGTCGGCATCCGTTCCGCACCCCGCGCCGTCCGTCTCCGCCCCGGCCGCTGCAACGCACGGCTGCTGACGATAGACGGCCTCTAACGAGACACAAACAACTCCCACAAACGCAGCAGCTGACCACCGTGTCTTATACTAGTCCGCTCCTGCGTTGCGACACCAGGCTTAGTAACATGCATTGAGAGCCAACATTTGTTATTGACACACCGAGTTCAAAAAATTTTGAAATAATCAGCATACATGTTGCACATTAAGGCCTCGTTTCTGGTGACCACATACCCCACTGCGGTAGTTGGCTAGACACAGAGGCCTGGCCATGCTCGCTGCAGGCCGACAGCGCCGCGGCAGGCTGTTGGCCATGGCCTGCGGCGTTGGCCGTGCATCCATCTCCCAGCCGCATCTCAGACAAGAGATGGCCGTGAAGCCGGCGCAGGTAATCACCGCTTCGTGCCAGGACGATCCGCCCTTGCAGAGTTTCATGCAGGAAGGGCGGCGCCCTGAGGTCACCCTGAGGTCGCCGGGGGTCGGCCCAGTGCTGTTAGTCAGTCATGTTTGTGTGATACGCCACTGATAGCGGCTGAGCGAAGATCCGCTTGTTTTGGCCTCAGGGTTTTTACCCGGGCGCCGCTGCTTGGCTTGCTGGGGAGGTATCAGATGGTGAGATAGGTACCGCTGCCCGTGCAGGGTGCACGGCGGACGCGGCGGGATGGGAGCTGCCGGCAGCCCGACTCGGCAGTCTCGTCGCGTGCCATGTGTCCGATTGGTATACATGGGGGTGGTGCATACCACGGTAGTCGGGCGGTGATGGGAAAGCGCCGGGGGGGCATGTCGCGGTAGCCGGGAAATGATAGGGCAGAGTGTACTGCTGGACAGCGGTACGGGACCCGGGCTCATCAGTGGATTCCGGTAAATATGTGAGGCTAAATACAGATCGCAGTTGGTCCTCTGTTGAGCGAGTGCAGCGTTTCATGAATCATCAGTCTGCCAAAGCATTGTCACTCTCTTGGGAGGTGACAATGCGTTTTATCGGCAGTAGAAGAACGACTGAATCTATCAAACGACTGAACTATTTTTTCCTTTTCCCGATAGTGCCAGAAAACGGGGGCCCATCGTACTTGGCACACCTTATCGCTTATTGATTCTGCGGTTTTAAATTCTAAGCTTGTCATCTCAGGTCAGGTCAAAAGGCCAGGTAAAGTGACTATCCCCAAAAACGTTGAAATGGAAACAGTGAAAAAATGTTAAAATATATTGATCTGACATTCATATCACACAATAGGCCCACCGAGAACCAAAAGTTGAGGCAACAGGATGTTTATATTGATGACATAGGGTCAGGCACGGGTCATGACTTCTCCATAGGACATACAACGGAGAACGGCGGTTGTCCAAAAATGGTTTAATTCCTGTAGATACGGGTTAGAATAGCATTCTATTCCTAGGATCATGACACCACAGCCCACTCCCTGGGGTCAGGTTTACGTCTTGACCTGTGACCTCTGAGCGGGTATCTGAGACTACTCGACAGGCTCTCGAATTTGGATCAATAACCTTCCACGGAATGGCGATAGATATCTAATTTGGATACCATCACGTTAGGATCATTATTCGAGTCCACTGATATGCATATTAACCTTATAAGGTGAAAAGGCATCCTTGACTTGGCCTTAGGTCAAGACATTGAAAACTTTGACCTATCATGGTCATGTCATGTAGTTCGATTCGCCGTAACGCGAGGAATCAAATAATGCCTGAAGCTGTATCCCAAATTAACTCAGACACCAGAGCCATACAATATCTAGCCTGTCATCTTCTTTGATCTATAATGACATCAATAATGGCCTGAGCCAAAAAGTGACCGATGTAACTTCATCATTTACTATGGGTTATTTACCAACGTTTACGGTTTTTCACTATTCCCCAAAGGAGTAGAGCTCGAGAGGGGGAGGTTGAAACCTCCCCTCCACTGGAGTGGAGGTGGACGGTGTGTGTATCTGGGTGTGTGTTGGGTTTTAGGGTACTTTCAGCGGTTTGGCTATACACGCCCTTCGTTATGATAGCCTCTTAAGTGTTACAAACTTGCTGAATATAGACCTTATCCTATGTACAACTTGTCTAAAAAGTCGCTACAGCACTTAACTATGGCATATTCAATCTCACACATTTAGTCTACTGACGCACTCAGACTCTACCACCCAGTCCAACTCGGCATGGGCTGTAAATGATATGAAAACCTACCCCACTTAAGTATGATAACACGCGTTTGAAGTTCGCTGATGTCATCAAGAATATCTGGTATCGGCAGACCGGAGGGAAATAGATGCTCGAAGTGAACCAGAGGGTCACTGGGCCGGGGATTACCAAAATTCGAAATTCACCCAATCCCTGTTATTCCTACCAGCCGTAGAAGAACTAGTGATGTTCGTTCTCATACTAGACTCGATGCTTCTTTAGATTATATGTTCGATCCGATGCTTCATTAAACCGAGACCCTGAGACTCGCGCCAGCGCGCATCCGAGCGCCTCCGCTCACTTGCTTCGATCAAATGATTAACGCCACAGAACGGTTTTTCCATCAACGGCAATGCCTTTGTGGTACGCGAGTTTGCTTCTTATCGAGCCAATCACCGCAAATGATGAAATGACGCCCGAAGGAACAGGGGTAAAGCGTACCAGGGTATTCCCTGGTACGCCACTTCTTTTTCATACGTAAGCACAAGTCGTGTACAGAAATGGGACTCACATGTACTCGCAACAAGAGTGCTCAAGTGGCTTGACTGAACCCCGGCGCCCCATAAAACGTCCCTTCCAACACCCCCTGCCCCTCGCCAGGGCCATTAGCGGCGTTCGGCAATGCAATTCGGCGCCCTGGTAGGTCGGAACGGCAGGAAGTGGCATCCCCTACCCAGGTGCTGTTTGGTCGGATCCATAGGATCCACTTATGACTTGCGGTCGCATCGAATAATCGATCTCCGGTCACCAAAGTTCTCACCCCCCCTCCAACTTCGAAAGCTTTCTAGCAAAGATGACAATTCATTCGTTCGCTCATTTTCCTTGCCTGCATTGACATCCGCAAAATAAGTTTGTCTATGCATATTTTGCTACGAGGATATTCAATATCCAGTTGCCTTCTTTCCATAAACAGACTAGAGTCGGCAAATGTGCACGTGACGTTCTCCGTATCTCTTGCGTAAAGGTATGGTCAAAATCGATCCTTCAGACCCCTCCACCGACCGAGTCTTCTGCCAATGTAGAACTGAGTGCCCTGCAGCCAGGCCCAGCCTGAATATGGAAGCACCAGTCTTCACACCCACACGGGTGTCGCGCACCACCAGCCTCCACTCACGGAGACGGATCGGTCAAAAGTGGTGTCTTAAGTAGGGGGTGGATGAATGATTTAATGACTTACTTCACCGTGTTTAACCTACTGAGATTCACCGTTGCTTCATATAAAGGGCACCCTTGGCATCATGGAAATGAGAACTGGAATGTGCGATTTTCAGATCAATAGAATTATCGACTAAGAATCAAATAAAAGAGTTGTAAAATGTGGTATTCCACCATAACCAAATCATCGGAGTTTAAATCGTGACCTTTAAGTGAATATTCTAAAGTGATATGATAAGGAAATGTTGGGCCCATTCGCACTGGACTGGGTTATTACAAATACTGCGTGCGTGTCCCAAACCATGTCAAAATATAGCTTTAAACTACAACACATTAACCCTATTTCCGGCAGGGGGCTAATATTGCCCCCTTCAGGTTTTCGAGAATATCTCGAAACGGCTTGCGATAGAACTTTGAAACTTCCTGACTTTTCCTAAAACTAGTACAGGCAGGTTTTCTGAAATTTTCAAGATTATATATTTACCAGGGGCGGAGCTATGGCTGGGTTTTTGGAGAGGTTCTATCCACAAACCAAGTATTATCGTATGCGATGGGTTTTTGTAAAAGGAAGCCATCTCTGCTGATCTGATACCAGTTATATGGTTTTATTATATCATTTTTTATGTGAGATGATAGTGCATTCACAATTGTCACTATTTGTATTCATCAGGGGCGGTTACAGCAGTTCAAAATGGGGGAATGTTATCAAGAAGGACTAAACGTTAGTAAGTGAGAAGACTGCTTACAGCCGTGTCAGGGCGAATACAATTGGGTATATGAAAATTCAAAATAGTTATAACCCAATTCTAGATTACCAGAGGCGTGTCCAGTCACTACACATTTTCAAAATGTATATTCCCAGCCAGTATCACCGCCGCGACTCAATATCGTTGTATATTGAAAATGTGTTTCCAATCATCCCCACCCCCACGACGAGTCCTTGATCCGCCTATGTCACCCCCTTTCCCAGAGCTGCCATGGGAGGGTAAAAATTATCAGAAATTAAATTTCAACTAGTCGAGGGACTAATATACTCATGCATACCATTCGCATATTGTTGGTATGTATTTTACCCCACTGTTTTACCTTACTGCATCCGCCCTGATGAGTTTTTCACTTTTTTTCTCATTTATTTATGTGTCAAAGATGCCAAGCAGTATATGACGGCTTGTAATCCGCGTAACAAAACTTTTTAGGTTGTATATATTTCCCCTCATAGTCCTGGTCCTGGAACTGCCATTGAATTTCAATTTTTGCGTAACTCGAGTATATGAAAATTTTGGGTCAATTATTTGTAAATCTGAACTAGTTTTGTGAAAATCGTTACAACAGAGACAAGGGTTATGGAAAATCTAAAAAATACACAAAAATTGTATATTTTGCACGACCTTCTCCAAAAAATAAAAATTTTGAAATTTTCTTTTTCAAAATAAAGTTTAGCAGCAGAGGAATCTATGGCACTTTGAATTTTCAAAATCGGCCGGTTAGATTACGAGATCTTAGGGGCCGATATTGCCCCCCTGCCGGAAAATAGGGGTAGCCGGGAGCCTGACGGAAATAGGGTTAAGACCTAAAAAGGGCCCTTGTGCGGAATGGGCAAATATTTAAAGGCAGAGGGAGGTGAAGAGTGAGGAAAGCCCTACGTCAGCGTCACCCCGTCCATGTCACCCTGGACCAGTACTATATCTCCAGCCAGGCTGCAAGAGAGAGCCGCCTCTGAATGAGACAAAATATTGGAATCACCCGAGCACGCCAAGTCAAGAGAGATACAATAAATCACTGCATGAAGGAATGCACTGATCTAGGGAGAATAGTGTGCCATCTCAGAGAAGGTATGATACCTATCTCTTCTCACGATACCTACCTGCGTTCTTGAGTTCACTAGTGGTACTCGAATGTCGTTGCTGATTGTTTCAGGTTGATAGGTTAAATTTATCATAATTATATAATATTATGAATATATACAATTATATTAAAAGTAAGAAAAGCTTAACCTATTAATATGGAAACTCATCTGACATAATAAATCCAACGATTACCTACTATAAAATAAAATCCGGGATATTTGATATCGATGAGATGAATGGTTATAAAAATGGTTTAGGTAATAGAATAAATGGGAACTGGGCAAACAATGGTTTTATTTCTGTAGATACAACTAAGAATGCCTTCCTATTCTCCCAATGGTAGGCCCATTTTTAGGTTCATCTTGCAAGTTTGGACCTGTGACCTCTGAGAGGCCATCTGGGACTACTTAAGCGGCTTTTCAGACTTGGGTCAATAGCTTCGCAGGAATTGATGATAATGCTTTTGTTATGATGCCATTACGTTTTGATTATCATTTTAAGCCGATTGATATGTATTTTGACTAAGCTACGTCAGATGGTGACCTTGACCTGGCCTAAGGTCATTCCATTTTATGTTTTGACCTAGTATAGTCCTATTATACATCATTCGATTCTCCAGAACGAGAGGAAGCCATTGGTGTCTAAAAAATGATTCTAACTTAACTCTGGCAGATGCTAGAGCCCAGGAACTCCTCTCTAACCTGCCACCTTCTTTGACCTACCATGACCTTAATATTGACCTGAGCCAAAGAGTGAGTGATGTAGTTTCATTCTTAATTTTTCTCAGCTATCCACTAGTTTTTGCGTTTTTTTCGATATCTCGCATAGAAGCTGAGATAGAGGAGAGTGTTTACGCCCCCCCCCACCAGGGCAAAGGTGGCTCGGAGGCCCACCGGGGCTGGTGTTAAAAAATGTTCCATTGTATTCTAAAAGCCATCACATACCGTTTTCTTCCACACGTGGAAACGTTTTGAACAAACTATTGAATTTTTTTCCCAGAACGTTTCCGTGTTTGTCTTCATGAAGCACGGAAGAGTTCGCATTATCTGTGCCTCCGAACATCGTAGTAGCCAAACACTAGCTGATCATGTTTTTATGCTTGTTTTTTTCAGACTATATCAACGTAAATAAGGCAGTAGGGTTATACAAATAAGTTAACTCTTAAATAAGACCTTCCGGTAACGGTATACGCTTCTAAAAAATGTTATCCTGTACTTCAACCGCTATCGTTATTCGTTTCCAGCATTTATTACCCATTTCCGGACAGTAGACATTGATCTCTATTTGTAGAATACGGAAGAGGTTCGCCATAATTTGTTCTTGCGGTTTAGCAAATGTGCCGTCGATAGTTGAGGTAGAGCCCTTGGTCTATTCAGTCTGACAAAGGCTACCAGCCCACCGTGTTTCCGGTTACGACACTGGCCTCCAAATTCCACAGCTCAGGCGATCCCCGGTACAAATCCCCGCGCTGAAATTGACAAATCCACCACTGCGTGGGAATGATGGTGCTACGGATTTGCAAATAGCTAACTGCGATAGTAGGCAAAATCACTTAGAAGGGGAAATGGTAAGCCCATTCCGGGCTTAAACACGAGGCCGGCTTAGCTTCGGCTAAAGCCTGAGATGTCAAAACTGCGCGCGTTGAACAATGCTGCAGAAAGCGAGTGAGCCGGGCACTTCCTCGTCGGAGCCGGTGGGGCGGCGGCGTTGCGTATCACCAGCGGAACTAGTGGCTGGCAGCAGTGCTCGGGACGCGCTCAACCGGCGGGCTGTTTCGCACCGCGGCCCACATTCGCCGACTGGCCGCGGGGTTGTGAAGGCTTTATATAGTAATAATCCAGATACACCTACATAACTGGTGCTCTTAAGAATGACAGCTCAACGAATGGCGTGTTCATCGTCCCCTTCTCATAATGTATGCAGATTACACAGTCAAAAGGTTACAACAGACAATTTGAATTACTTACACCAATACAGCGCTTATAGACACAGCTCTGCACACTTGCAGCCCCCACACTTATAGTTTTTTAATTCTTATGGGAGATTGCATAAAGAGGAGAATTATAACTTGACGTAACAATAGATTTCATGTCAATTGTCGTTTTCCTTGGATACGAGTTTTCATGTCTCAGCTACTGCGGCAACAAGGTGCCTAAAATAATGTTTGCACAGTCGGTGATTACGTACTTGCAACGGTCTCAACTGCCCCATTTTTAATAACGAGGCTATCATCTTACAGCAGCCAAGTAAGCACTATTTTAGCCACTGGATCTTAAGACGGCATGCGGTGGTAGCTTAGACTGCTGATCCGAAAACCATGTTCTAGAGAAGACTTATGCAAGGATGATCTTTACCTATTTAGAGCTGCCGGTGCCGTGCTCTTCCTTTGTTAATACATGGCCTTTGTAGAAACGTGTGGTAAGTATCAGCCCTTTTTCCTTGAAGGTGGAGCAACCAGCAGCCCTGTTGGTTTACACCAGCGCGTCTGTCGTGAGGGGGTGTTCCGCCGAGGCCCCGCTGTAAGGTTGGTTCCTGCTAGCGCGTCCGTCCTAAGGGCGTGCTCGGTGTCCTTGCATTGTTCGGGGGCGCCGGCTGTGACTAAGCGCGGGCCTAACGCCGCGCTGCCATGCCAGAGCCGTGTTTGTCTCCACCCTGTGGCTGCAGTCACTTCCAGCGGATCATTGCCGCCGTCGTTTCACGCGCTGCCGAGTGTGAAGGACCCCGCGGGCGGCGCCAAGGGGCGACACCCCCACCTCCCATTGTGATTGTGGAAGATAGGGCTTCAGCTCCGCCGTGCAATACGGTTCCGGCGCCCGACCACGCTTCAGAGAGCTCTGTTATGCGTACTATAACACCCGGCCAGACGAAGTTAAGGATGGCGTTAGTGTCGCTAGCTTTAAACAATCACTACGAAACATGTTGGGTCTGTAAGTGTGTGTGTGCTAGTTAGTGTGCTTCTAATTGCGTGCCAGTGTTGGGATTACCGTGTATCTTTTTTAGGTGTGTTTTATGCGTGATCACGTTTCTTTCATTGCTTTTTAGGTGATGTTTGTATTTTTTACGTTTCAACTCTTTGTCTCCTGCTGCACCCATTTAACAATGCAATATAAAAGCCTCTCCTGTATGAGAATGTGCTGAAATATACCTACATACAAAATACATACACACATACATACATACATACTAAGCAGCGTCTGTAGCAAGACACAGCTCTCGAGGGAGGATAAGGGTATTTATTTTTTTAGCACCGCGATGTGCCAGTCTGCTTTGACATCAGCATTTGAAAAATTCAACGTGTTTACAAACACTGAATTTCAGTTGTCATTATCCTGAAGTTGTGTAAATTGTGGAACAGATTTGGAAACCTATTGATGAGCTAGTACCGATAATAATTACTATATCTATAATAAATATTATACCGATAATAAGTGTATTGAGCATAACACAATAATAAACCATACCGTGACAATAATTTCCCACGGTAGCCAAACACAACAATCTTGTTTCCTTCGGGCCGTCAGCTTGAAAGGTACAAGTGAGATTTGTATTTGTATTTATTTGTATTTGTATTTATTCACTTAGATCAGCAACAGGTATCTGGCCCAATTACAGCTGAAGTCATGGACATAAAGAGAACACTAGATGAGTATTTACAATGACATATCTCCTATTGGTGGTAAAGGGACCCAATGACTAAAAATATAAGGTAAAACACATTCAAAACGGTAAAAGTATGACTTAAAGCAGCTTAAGCAGTTGATTCGACGAATGAAATTCTAAAGCACACGGATGATATTAAAAAGGATGATCTTTAATGTATCTTATTACACTAGACTTAAAACTAGCATGTGGTGAATTAAAAGGATCCACCTCGGGGCAGCGACCGACGTGTCGTTAAAAGCAAGCAGCTAAAAAGATCTTTTTAGTCATGTCAGCCACCGTTTCTCCTCCACATGGAAGAGAAGCAGTGACCGGCATGAAAGAGAAACGCTCCACTCAGCTGCGTTTCACCGTTTCATCTCGATCTCGCACCTTCGCGCGGGCGCAGCTGAAGCCACAGCCGGCTGCACGGAGCCCGCCCTGCGGCAAGGCCGCCCTCTGCATCGTCGACGGTAAACCGACACAAATCTCTCACGCGGAGGGTCATTACAGGGTGCCGGCACGCCAGCGCGGCCCGGCCACAGCTGAGAACTGACGGCGCCGACAGGGGCAGCGGCCGACCGGCCGCCGTGGCCCCATCTGATACCCAGAGCCTGTGGGATCCATCTCGGTGACCCGGGATAGTTCGGAGTCACGCTGAATGGGAACCATCGTCACCAGCCAGGGCGGCCTTGAACGTACCGCCACGGCGCACACCAATGTTCGGATACTAATCTTCACTCATGAGAAGCACTACAGCCGCGCGGTACACCGTTTCAATGGACACATACAACCAGTATAATCTGTGGAGCGGACTGTTTCACCGGTATTGCACTGTTTTGTTTCATTACGGTAGATCTGGCGTGTGTTCCGGCCCTGCACCACGAAAGCACGCGAGCCTGCCTCGGCGGTGTCCGTCGGATCCCCGCAGTGCCGAGCTGTCGGGGGCTGTAGGAGGCCGCCGAACTGCCCAACCCGGCGCAGCGGGAGGCCGTGTTTATTCCCTCCAGCTGCCACGGTCATTGCTCGGCTCATTTCCACTGACGAATCGACAGTTTTTTGTTACGTTTGGGATCCCAATGCTTGACAGTATTGTGACTGCTTCCGTCAGACCTCAAGGTCCTCAGAGCCTCGCTTTTTTTGCTAGCTGGGAAAGGGCTAGTACAGATTTGGTTACGCCTCACCGGTCGCTTCTTCCCTCACGGACATTGTTCGGTTTACGGGTGTTTCATATGCCAATCGCAGTGTTTTGCAGCGAACCAACGACAGCGCCTTGCGCGGTATTTAACAGGCATCGAAAAGTCAATGAAGCAGTACAAGAAAACACCACGCTGAGCCATGGGTCACGAAAAGGGAGCATACACAGATTGTTCCTCTGCCGCTGTATTTTACGCAATGCCTGTTAAATACAGCACCTTGCGTGGTATTTAACAGACATCGGACAAGCAATGAAGCAGCACAAGAAAACACCACGCTGAGCTATGGGTCACGAAAAGGGAGCATACAGAGACCACCCCTGTCCGACATGGCTGACCCATCTGGTATTAGCAGCGAGGAGCTTTATAACGCCCTCCATCCACATAAACCCATCACCGCAATCTGCTCATTGTCAGGTCGGCTTTATAACAGCCGCATCGCGTCCAGGTCACTGTCTGGCGCTGCTGCAACGGCAGAGGTCACTGGAGCGGTCAGTCGAGGCCGCACCCGCCCCAGCTTCGTAACAGAGCGTGCTGCGGGTCGTGCGGCGCTGCGGTACCTCTGTAGAGAGTGTATCACGGCTGCAGGCGGGCTCGTGACGCGCATCGCTACGCAAGCGATGTCCTCCAGTGTTCGCGAGGCCGGACAAGTCACGAGCTCGGCGGCATCTGCATTTGTTTCGCGCCCAAAGGCCGCAGACACATACCGGTGATATCATGCAGCTCCCTGTTCGGCTATAAACAAACGGAACGGTTTGTATCATTCAGAGTACCCGCTCTCTACAGAGGCCGAATTTGGGGAAAGTTACATGGTCGGAAGCTATCGTTCATGGTTGATTAGGTTGGAGAAAAGGAAGAGACCCAACAAAAACGGCAGAATACAATAATTCAATGATAGACTCTCCGAAGTGAAAACCACCTGCGCAGAACTAAGGCCACTAGATAAGTTAAGAGCACCATAGGAGACAGGGATATGTATATGATATATATATATATATATATATATATATATATATATATGTATATATATATATATATATATATATATATATATATATATATATATATGTGTGTGTGTGTGTGTGTGTGTGTGTGTGTGTAGGGATATTTATGTGTGCATATAACGAGATTGAAAACAATGAAAATTTTCTGTTTGGATAAAGACAAAGTATTCCCATTGAATTGCCATACAGACAATTATTCCCATTGAAATTTCTGTATTCAACAAATTATCTACCTATTTATGATCTTTAACCCGGTTCCTCATGAACACTGCGACATATGACTTTTACGTAACAAATAATGACAAAACGGCAACAATTAGAACTCTATTTTAAGATGGCATCACGTTTCGGCTTGTGTCCATCTTGCCCCATATCACCATATGAATGAATTTTGCATGTTTCATGTTTCCCAGTCACCATGTTTTGTTGATGGGATATTTCTTCCATATAGGTGATACATCTCAATGCCCTCCCGTAGCAGATGTTGAAGTCTGGACGTTAAAGTCGAACCAGGAACCGACAGATCGCTGCAAACGGATTTGTTGTAATAATAGAGAGAGCCATGTTTTTTTCTCCACACGTTAAACCCAACAAAGCCAGCTCCTTCGTGTTTCTTGCCACATTACAAAGCTCCGCATGACTCACTAATGCCAGCTAGTGGGCTCTCGCAAGAATTTTGATTTCATCCACAGTGTTTCTGTCCGTCATACCTATAACGCAAGTCTTCATATTTTGAAGAAAAATTACAGCTATTCAACAATGAGCACACTGGAAAAATTATACAGTGGTTTGTCACAACCAGATGAAATTGAACACGGAAAACAAATGATTGTATTTGGCACTAATGCGAGTCATTGCCAGCAGTCACATTAAATTTCTGTGGATCAGTTTTGCAGATTCTAGGGTGTTAGAAATCGGGTTTGACTATGGACAAACCGACTAGAATCGACGCTAAGAGAAATGTAAGGTACGCGATAGCACTAGTCATGCACAGCACACCATACCACGACGATATTTGGCCAAATTGTCAAGGGCTCGTGATTTCAATCGTACGGTATTGTATCAGCATTTACGGCTCCTGCAATGTAACGCAAACCCGACGAATCAAAAATTATCAACTTGGTGCGAGGGTGGTGACCGGTAAACGGAGAGGCGACCACATATCTCCGTACACTGAACTGCGATGGCTCAGTGCAAGCACTAGTGCAATATCGCACTTTATGTGCGGTGAACAAGGCCATAGAGAGTGGGCAGCCGTTGGCCTCCAACACGATCGGAATTGAGCAGACGCTGCACGGACATCACACAGACGATCAAACAACACACCGCGCAAGACAGAAGCGGGCAGACGACGACTATGTTATCGCGGTGTCAAGCTTTTAACGAGTTCGACTTATAGGACAAGACCATTTAGAGCTGCGTTAAAAGACATGTATTACTCGGCAGTGAAGATGCGTATATATGTAAAATCTAAGTGAGTATGTATGTGTGATGTATTGTTGCTTTTATGATCACGGCTGCTGTGTTTTATAGCCTTACTTGTTTTTATCCATAGCATTTGTATATACTTTTCATGTCTTATGTCGCGACGTGTCATCGGAAAAGCCACGTCAGTGTGGACCGACGAAATACAACTCAATCTCAATCTCAATCTCAGTCTTGGCACCATCTCCCCCACGTTCCCACTTCCCCATTTATTCTTTCAAGGTGCCATTAGACTGCAGCTATTCAGCCACCTATTTAACTTCAAGACATACTTGAATCTATCCACCCGCCGAAATTGCTACTGCGTCTTGCTTGTCAGGATCGGGAAAATCACATAAAAAAGTCGTGTCCACTTCCATCAGCGTCAAACGCCTAAACAATGGCAGTGCGGCACGGAACCGTACTTCATTCCCGGTCACCTGCCATCTCGCGGGGGAATCTGGACTTAGCCACAAAGATTCTATCGTGCCGGGAGCACAAACGCCGCAAATACGACAAAGACGGGCGGAATTAGGAAAAGAATGCCGCAGATGATTGCACTTAATGGATGTCTGAAGTAACCTTGGTCATCTCGCCGGCTTTCTAACGCGCGGCCCGCGCTTTGTGCCGGCCCCAGCCAGTACAGGGTCGTCACGTTCATTCCAATCTCCAGCACCGCCACCACCTGGTTGATATCTCTACGTTCAGACTTTGAACGGTGATTAGCGTCATTCAAGCGCTCCCTTTGAAACATCAACAAATTAAATTTCCTGCTATAAAACTAATACTCACGGTCTCTCTCTCTCTCTCTCTCTCTCTCTCTCCTCTCTCTCTCTCTCTCTCTCTCTCTCTCTCTCTCTCTCTCTCTCTCTCTCTCTCTCTCTCTCTCTCTCTCTCTCTCTTTCGTGAGCTATCCATTCGTACAATCACAATTGAAAATTGAGATACACCGACATAACTCGTGAACACGTAGCACCTTTATCAGGTCTGAATGACACCTATAGATGTGTTCCTCTTGGGCAAAGAATAAGACATTGCAGCCACATCTGGGCACGTGACCTAAAGCTGAGATTACCGGCCCTCGACTGAGAGCTTACAGAATGTCGCACGGTGCCTAGCTGTCCGAAGCAGCACGAACATACATTTGGAAGACAACTCGGAAAACCCTCATGGTATAAGTTAGTTAATTGTACATGAAGAACTCTGAGCTAGGTTACGTAGTAACCTATATATATATATAAGAGGTGCATCCCAGAAGGTGGAACAATTCTTTGGGACGGACTTCAGGTGACAACAAGTCACAGTTTCTAAGCATAGCCTTACCATAATCAGAGGGTCTCTGTAAATGAATGTCAGGCTTAATTTTTCAAGGACAGAGCAAAAACTTAAAGGGATGCACCTTAATTTTCTGACCTTGATAAATGTTAACATTTTGCATTACATCTTCCACTGATAAATATCGAGCACGGCCCTATGACAGAGTCAGAAAGTATACCTTACAGATGCCCCAAAATCACCCGGAAGAAAAGCAATTCAATGAAGGTCAAAAGACATCACGTATTCATGAGTTTGGAGTTTCTGGGACTACCCTCTGGGCGAAGCACAAGTTCCAAGAGTATAAAAGAGTCCTTTCACATTATTTTGATTACACTGAAGCTAAGACTACACCATGCAAGACGGAGCACCCACTGCTTGAATGAAGTACATACATACGTCCGAAATGAATGAGTAGACAAAAGTATAGGGGAGACCTCCCAGTCTTCAGAGCGATGGAGGCTAGCCACGAGGCCAGACCCAGAGACTTCACCTGCGGCAGCAGGCAGGGAAGGTCTGATCTATTTATCTGAAAGTCACTGCTGTTTCAAAGCCTCCGACTACTGCAAGTAGTGGTAACGTCAGGGGTGTAGCCAAGGGGGGGCGGCAGGGACAGCCACCCCCCCGCTGAGGGCCCGAAGGGCCCTCCAGAGCTCACGATTCTGTAACACGCAGGGCACGTTTTACCCATCAGGGCCCTTTTTGGCGCTGTCACAGGGGCCCTTTTCGGGGCGCCGCCCCCCCTGAGCGAAATCCTGGCTACGCCCCTGGGTAACGTAGTTCATTATATCGATTACCCATGTGTCTATATAGCGTCATGCATTTGCATCAGCCTTATGCACTAGTTCTTACACAATGAGGGACCCCAGTGAATGACCCGACCGGTTGGCAAAAGCACAGACCGCTGCACCCGATAACCCGAGCTCTTAAGGAAATTGAAAGCAAGGCCGAGTGCTGTACCTTTTAACCCCATTGGTTTATTTGGTACAGCCAGCATTCAGTTTTGCCGTTACATTATATAAGATCGGTCGAATTACAAAAGCCATCAAGCATTGGTAGTTTATTTCCCATTCAAGCTCACTTCCTGAAGGATGGTGTAGGTATCCACTTAAAGTGCATAGGCTAGCTTTCCACACTTCTCTTTCTAGTCATCACCATCACCATCCCCATTACCATCACCACCACCACCAACACCATCATAATCATAATAATAATAATAATAATCATCATCATCATCATCATCATCATCCTTATCAGTATCCTAATCAGCACCAGCACCAGTATTAGCATCAGCATCAGCCCAGCATCGTCGGTGCTGTCGCGTGTGCCGACAGCAGAAGTGTTTTTGCGCCCATGCCCTAAACTGAGAGCATTTCGCTCTTGCAGACACAATATGAATGTTACGTGCTAGATGAGCACGCCTTCTGACAGTTTCTTAATATAAAAAACATGAAGTGACAATTTAGGAATGAGGTCAGCTCCCGTTGGACCTGATCCCACCACTGGGGCATTTCCCACTTGCTGCCGGTGGTGCACTAAAGCCACCGACCCACTCAGCTTAGTCTAGTCTGCTGAAGAGCCACGTGGGCGAATGAATGATGTTGAATGTGCTGCCTCTGACAAATGCGATAATACCTGCCAAATATTTGGTTTTCCCACCATGAAAGCCGACTGTACAAATAGCAGCCAATAATTTAAGGAGCCCTGTTCACAGACAGTACACTTCTTTTGTCAGATTATATTTATTGGTGGATGAATTCCCACGAATACTTGCAGGCCTTCATTGTATCAGTCTGCGCCGGAGCGGTGTCAGAGCTGATTTCGCTTACATATGACAGCATCGCTCATATTTCTTAAGTTTTCAAACGTTCGTCGCACGACCTCTTACCTCTCATCTCCAGTTGTTGGAGGTAAATATTTATCATCATCATCATCATCATCATCATCATCATCATCATCATCATCATCATCATCATCATCATCATCATCATCATCATCATCATCATCATCATCATCATCTTCTTTTTTTTTTTTATCATCTCGGCATCATCGAAATCGTAATCTATTTTGTATCGTAGGCTTCGCTCCTTGTAGAAAGCACTCAATTATTCAGATAATAATCAAACGTTCCGAGCACGTTGACTATCTAAAATGTGGTTTCGTTTTAAGTGTCCAGAGCACTTCCAAAAATATGTCCGTCCCATGCATTCCTGCTCGATTTTGAGCTCTACAAGCATGTTTTTTGGTCTGGAGATTCGGAAAGCTATGTGCCAAATGGAAAGTGAAATGGCTAGAGCGATTTGTTAAAGAACAGGTGCACACCACAAGTACTACAAGATAAATGGACGCAAAGAATAGACCCAAAACTGCTGCCACGCAAAATGTATCCCTGAAGCTTAAGAAATTAGGATACAAATATTCGAACCTGACACACCGAAATCAATAATTTGTCCAGGAATTCAAATTTCACGTTTATCCATCACCAATGTTTAGAATTTGTAGCTCTACTAATTGCGTCACCGCCAGTCGTTTCGAGATGGCCCATTGGCGACTGATCCCAGATGTCACCGCTGATTCCACCGCGCGAATTCTTCAGGAAGAATAAAACACATGCGGAAGCAGTCTTGGAAGTTTAAATGAGCAAATGTGAGGAACTGCATTGTAGCCATGGGACCGCACTTGGTCTTCCTTCCCTCAACAGTCAATACAAATCTGTTGCAGCATATTATTTATCAAAGAGAAAGAACGGAAATATACATCATATGTATTTCTGTGTTAAAGGTTCAGTTCTTGGTTTGGATGCGAAGGGAGGGGCTTTCAATATAATGTATGTGCGGTTCCGGAAAGATATAGCATTGATACCATATTCCTCTGCAATGCAGCGTTATTAATGATCACTCATCGAAAATGCGTCAATGGTAACACTGATGAGGCCTCTCTTCTCCTTTTGGAAAAACAACATCACTGTCGGTCGGACAATCTCTACCCCAGGCTCGTTCTGACATTTTGATAAAACCAGCTTGTTCGCCTTAATTCTCAACATGAATGCGGTATAAACCTCTCAGCCGTGTTCCGATAATTATGTTGCTTAAATCCCTGTACGACATAACAGAGATTTTGCGGCATATTTTGAAAAGCGAAAGCTTCCCATGCGTGCCATGGTACATACAGCATCCCAGTTCGGCACATTTGAAGCCAACGAAAGACCTAAGAAGTTCTTGAATGATCCCCACCAAGGGCGCTAAAACCAAGGGCGATGGTTGTCCCGATATCAGAAACAGACTGGATAAACCGACACGCAACATGCCGAAAGTTGCCGAGTCTGTCCAACTAGCTCGACTGCTGAGCTGTTCATGCTTTGAGCTGTTGTTATAAACAATTTCAGGTCCGAAAATGCATACAAAAAAATTATATCATTATCTACAAGCTTATACAAGATTCCATCTTAAAAGTTTGACATTACCTTAAATCAGCCTTTTACTGCGATAAATCAGAGCATGCAGAACTAGTTTCATTAAAGAATATATTGTTTAAGAGAGAGAGAGAGAGAGAGAGAGCCAGAGCCAGAGCCAGAGCCATAGCGAGAGCGAGATCGAGAGAGAGAGAGAGCTCTTTCAATATGCTTATCAGCATATTGATTCAGCAGCTCTGATAATTTACTTTCAGAATTTTTATTTGTAACATTTTTTTTCACGAGACCGAACAATCATCAGGTACAAACCTAATCCGATATTGGATGTTAAGCAGGCAGTGAGGCTCGCTAAAAAAAAATAAACAGAGCATTAAAGTCCACTGGCTAGCCTCAATTCCCACGCCTACCGTGCCGGATCAGCACATTTCACAATTTCTAGCATAGGCGGATCCAGGGCAAGGGCGTGCCCCCGATCGACCTCGGCGCCCCTGAAGGTCGATGGCGCCCCTGAAATGTCGCTTCCCACCCCCTCCCCCAGGATACGAAAGTCGGCGCCCACCGATAGGATTTGGCGCCCACCTGATAGGTTTTGCCGGTCATAGTGGCGCCCCCTGGTCCGGGTGGCCCCCGGAAGGTGCCCCCTCCGATCGGCAATCCTGGATCCGCCTATGATTTCTAGTCCATTGAATTATTGCTTTCACACCACCCAGTGCGTTGGTACACCTCAAAAGTTTCTCACGTCTACATACAAGCTATCTTTATACACATTTTCACAAGTGATTACCCTTGCCGCAATGCATGAAAATATATAAAAATGACACCCAAAAGAGACCTGCTGCATTTTTTAATTGAATTTCTCGCTCGTTCTCTCAGTGCTCTGACCGCACGCTGTAACCAGATTTTTTGTGCATGCAAGCCGGGGCCGTTTTTTAGTCGCCAGCCCCTGGCTATTTTTAGCTCTTGGGATTCTCTTCCACTGGGGGCTAGAGATTGTCTAGTCCTGGATTACTGAAGACCGGTTTCCCGTTCTACAGCTGCTCCGGCGCCCTTTACTGAAGGTCGTTATGGCCCCGGGGCTAGTTTTATTGTGTAGAGTACGAAACTGTCTGATAAAGGAAACACGAGTGTCCTTCAGCTATTGAATTACGTCAATTTGAGTCATCACAGTCCACTATTACTTCTTTTGTGTTCAGTGAAATTTTGACAGAAAAGTATAATGACTGTAGTCGTAAGGTGCGCACCGAGAGGAGGAGCGGGTTGAACATCGGACAGGTCGGCTTCAGGGGCCGCCATTTCCGCCATCAACCGTCATTAAGGGACTGCACCAGCCGCACAGGCAATGAAGAAACACATTCGTGTATATAATTCAATCTTCTTTTCCTTATCACGCGCATTGACGGGGGCGGGTACCCGCCCCCTCGGGTTTTTCGGAGACAGTAGAAAAACGGCGGCGCGTAGCGCCGCCGTACTTGGTATACCTTTTCCCTCATCATTTTTACAACTTCTGTGAAAATTTTAAGGTTAGGTCATCTCAGGTCAGGTCACCAGTACAGGTGAAGTGACCCGACCTCAAAAAAGTTTAAGATAGCATAAGTCGGAGCAGGGTGAACTTATCCGATTGAAACTCATATCACATAATGGCCCCACCGAGTTCTCTAAAATATGTTCCGGTATTTTTTATATCAATGACCTAAGGTCAGGTACGAGGCATGACCTCTCCTTGGGAAATACATGGAAAAAATGTTTTTTTACGGAATAACTCAGCAACGGATGGTGATAGAGCATTTATTTTAGCTGCATTAGACTCGCCTGGGCTTTGCGGTTCTAATGATATGTATTTTATATAATTTGACCCTAACCTGACCTCAAGTCAGGTCAAATCCTTGATTTGACCTAGCAAGGTCAAATTATATATCATTCGATTCGGCTTGCTAAGAGGATTCGTATAGTTCAAGTCGTTTTTCTCTATCTGTACTTGTTTAGATGTAATGGCCGAAAAACTGAATTTACATGTTATTCCTATGACGGGCATGTTTTGACCTCTCGTGACCTTAAATGTGACCTGACAAAAAAAATGGTTCAAACGTTTTCGATGGAGAAGTGGATGGGCAGCCCAACGCCGTTTACTGTTTTTCGCTACCTACCGTGGTTCTCGAGATCCTAGGGGGCGGGTACCCGCCCCCCGTCAATGCGAAGGTGGCTCAGACCCCCGTCAATGCGCGTGTTAAAGCTCTACTACAGAAGAGCTTGGAGGTAGTTCATGTTTTTTTAATGATTAGGTACGTTAACATTACTATTTTAAACATGAAATAGAATGATTCAGTGAAACGATTGGGCGATTTCCTGGTAAACAGAAATATGATCTTCTCACCTGATTACGATTTAAGGCTCCGTGACTGATGTTTCTCAATTTAGGCCTGATAAAAACACCTAGTTTGCGTAAGTATCAGGTATAGGTCCAAACGACTCTGCAGAAGCACACCACTCAGAACAGCAGCAGCTTGCCAATACCTTCGTGTTTGGCCTTTTGCAAATTCCGCTTCAAATGCCGGCCAATTACTCCCTAATTCTGCCTGACTGCAACCCACGAATGCATACTAATTATACCCAATCATCGAACGCAATTTTCGATAGCAGCGGACATGATCTCCTTCGCTGCAATGCTAATACTGAAACGGCTCTGGCCGCATGCGTTCCACCACGTCGGGAACAATGCAATAATCACTGCAAAAGACATGCCACTACCATTCCTGACTGCTACCCTGCATATTGGGCGAGGTACTTTTGAGAATGTCCGGTCTGTGAGGGCATCCAGGCATGTATGTACCTATACGCGCCGAGAGCGGTCGGTTCACAGAATGGAGATCAGACAATTACGGCCTCAAACCACACGACGACAACGAGCCCACTCTACAGCAGTAGTAAATTTGAAAATTGAAGAATACCCCACCGTCAAAGTATTGCAGAAATTAGACCACCAAGGAAGAAAACAGGTCTGCTTAGTGATCGTTCCATCTCCGATTTTCGGCGCGTGTCGGCTTTTTTCAGGCCCGCACGGCCATAGTAGACGTTTGACCTTCGCTGCAGCTTGTCGGCGGAGCCCGGCGGCTTTCACTAGTGTCGCGCAGCTCAACCTCCTCTCACACGTCAGTGACGCGTAGAGGTCACCCCAGACGTCACGTAACGGGAGGTAACGCAGACGTCACGTAACGGGAGGCAGCCCAGACGTCACGTAACGGAAGGCAACGCAGGGGCTGCCCCAGACGTCACGTAACGGGAGGTAACGCAGACGTCACGTAACGGGAGGTCACCCCAGACGTCACGTAACGGGAGGTAACGCAGACGTCACGTAACGGGAGGCAGCCCAGACGTCACGTAACGGAAGGCAACGCAGGGGCTGCCCCAGACGTCACGTAACGGGAGGCAACGCAGACGTCAGCGCAGACGTCACGTAACGGGAGGTAACGCAGAGGTCAGCGCATACGTCACGTAACGGGAGGTAACGCAGAGGCTGCCCCAGACGTCACGTAACGGGAGGTAACGCAGAGGTCATACCAGACGTCACGTAACGGGAGGTAGCGCAGAGGCTGCCCCAGACGTCACGTAACGGGAGGTAACGCAGACGTCACGTAACGGGGGCAGCCCAGACGTCACGTAACGGGAGGTAACGCAGGGGCTGCCCCAGACGTCACGTAACGGGAGGTAACGCAGAGGCTGCCCAAGACGGCACGTAACGGGAGGTTACGCAGAGGTGAACCAAGACATCACGTAACGGGAGGTAACGCAGAGGTCACACCAAACGTCACGTAACGGGAGGTAACACAGGGGTCACACCAAACGTCACGTAACGGGAGGTAACACAGGGGTCACACCAAACGTCACGTAACGGGAGGTAACGCAGAGGTCAGCGCAGACGTCACGTAACGGGAGGTAACACAGAGGTCGCCCCTGGCGTCACGTAACGGGAGGTAACGCAGAGGTCGTCTCAGACGTCACGTAACAGGAGGTAGCGCAGGGGCACTCCAGTTTCGAGTAATGTAACGTAATTTGAGCCGAAACACACAATGCTCTAAGCTTTGGTGAACATGTAATTCTTGTGGCAATGTTTCTGGGAGAATTGTCTTTTTGGAGCTCCCACTGAAGCCTCAGTAACGTTAAATCCCAGCAGTTGTTCTTATTTGTTCGGTGGCATACAGTGTTTCAGCATCTGGCACCATATTACAATGCGCAACAATTCTACCGTGTCCTACAGAATGGGGGTGATTAGCAAATCATTTATACCGATATACCACAAAACACTTGTGCACGGGACCCTTTGGCGGAAGGGGGGGGTGGGCAAGGAAAATTTCGGCCTCAAACCAGGCTTCGAACGAATTCTTTACCGAGATACCACTGGCCTGTGCTGAGTGCTGCCGCTCCCCTGCACGGGCAGACAACACCCAGCCTGCTGAATCTAACTGACTGTTTCGAAAGGAAAACAAAACTGCGGATACACTAGTCTCCAATGTCTCCCTTCTCCTTCTATCAAACATTTATGAAAAGCGACACGCTGTGCGAAAGCGTCCTTTCCGTGTTTTTCGCTCCCGTCACTCTGGTATATCCCAGGTCCTGCAGCACATAGCGGTGGAGGAATTTCTCCAGGCCCTGCGTTCTGGGCCTCCGACACCCCCATCACTCCGAGAAGAGTGGCGCCACATACCTGGACAAGCATGCTGATCGCTACTTATCCTCTCCGTCGACCCCAACTACCTCACTCGGCGAAAAGGATCTTTCGTATTCTGGGAACATAAGCCTCTTCACTTCTGACATTCCGAACGACAAAACCCGGTTTGTGTTGCTTTTTCATACTGTGCTGGTGGATGTCTAATCCGGCCCTGAGTTTGTGTGAAGTGTGACCGTGCTTTCCGTCCAGCATGTTTGAACGCAGATAATCTTTGTTTGCGGCATTTGCTGGTGGAGTTGGTGAGGATGGAGAGGGCGGGGTATGACGGGAGCATTATTACTGTGTCACGTGACACCTCGCCTCGCCATTGAAACAGTCTCCTCTTATCTTATGCGCGCATAGATCATTTCGTGGAGCTTAAGGGTACGGTCCAATTGCTTTGTAGTTTCGGGGACACCTTATTTTTTATCTGTTTAGTGACCCTGGTTGCTCCTACTTGTACTCAGCCGCACCACCAGTCCAAAAATGAAGGGATGGCTGGCTTAGTGGACAGCATCAAAACCTCCGAAGCCACCGGCCCCGTGTTCAAGTCGCGGTGGAACCTCTGATCAATAAGTTGATCCGACCCCTTGGCAGCTGGTGCGTCGTTAAACCACAACAATTATTATGAATCTTAAAAAGGACGGAATTGATACGAGTGACATTTCTGCACGCTTTTGACATAGCACTGAAACAACATTGTCAGATCTTTACATCCATAGTGATGGATGGAATTCACGGTATTTTCATCAGTATCATTTTATTCACGCAACCAGCCTCGATAAGTCCAGGTTTTTCATCATCCTCTTCGATAACGAAGTAATTCCAAAGGGTGTAATTTGGGTTTACAGGGAACAGAAAATGATATGAATACATATAATCACTCCGGATGTCAGAAATAAATCCCGATGATACATTTCCTACTACGACATTAAACATGTTTTTCTTTTACGCGGATGCACATGAGACAGTGACAATTTGGCTCAAAATGTCCAAACAAACCATACTCGATAGTTGGATTTTTGGAATATTTTCTACACTCATTCCAAATACACCTAATTCATAAGTCGGGTCACTACAAATTCTGTTGTTTATTGTTTTGCAATCATTACATATGTAAATTACCTTCAGTATAAAATTCTCAGAAAAAAAGCTTCCCGACATTTAGCCATAAAAGCATACAAATAAGCATTAGTAGAGGTTAGAAATAATGAAATGAGCAGTGGCAGCTATGCTGTGCTAAATTTTCAAAGGAAACAGTTTTATGTAATTCAATAATTATTGGCCATAGAGCAAAGGCCAGGTACCCATTGAATCTGGCTGTAGCAGTGCATTCCGGACACCTGGAAGAGAGGTGGGCCAGATTTCGAGCCGGAGCCAGAAAACCAGCAGCGGGGGAGCCAAGGGTCCACAGGACCACAGCGGGAGCCAGACAGCGCCAATGACAGAGCACTCAGCAGGGGGAGCCAAGGGTCTACAGGACCACAGCGGGAACCAGACAGCGCCAATGACAGAGCACTCAGCGGGGGGAGCCAAGGGTCCACAGGACCACAGCGGGAGCCAGACAGCGCCAATGACAGAGCACTCAGCAGGGGAGCCAAGGGTCCACAGGACCACAGCGGGAGCCAGACAGCGCCAATGACAGAGCACTCAGCAGGGGAGCCAAGGGTCTACAGGACCACAGCGGGAACCAGACAGCGCCAATGACAGAGCACTCAGCGGGGGAGCCAAGGGTCCACAGGACCACAGCGGGAGCCAGACAGCGCCAATGACAGAGCACTCAGCAGGGGAGTCAAGGGTCCACAGGACCACAGCGGGAGCCAGACAGCGCCAAGTGACAGAGCACTCAGCAGAGGGAGCCAAGGGTCTACAGGACCACAGCGGGAGCCAGACAGCGCCAATGACAGAGCACTCAGCAGAGGGAGCCAAGGGTCCACAGGACCACAGCGGGAGCCAGACAGCGCCAGGTGACAGAACACAGCAGCGGGGGAGCCAAGGGTCTACAGGACCACACCATCCTCCCGGAGAGGCAAGGGGATGATGCTCGTATCATACCATGCTCTGTTTTCACTGTGTCAATGTTTTAGGTCGTTATCGTTACAGAAATTATGACCTACATCAATGCTAAGGTCAAAATCGCAATTTGATTCCAAAGGCCATGTGCCAGGGTCAAACCGTCTATTCCGTCTGAACAGCTCCCATAGTGCTCGTTGAAGTGTGCATTATGAACAAATATATATTTGTGTTTTAATAGGTCAATAACATTGAATAACTTTGGTTGAACAATAGAATATTATATGGGGCCGTCGTTACATGGTCTTAGCTGCTTCTTAGTGTACTCGTGTTTTTTCTGCATAATGAAGATATTTCTAATAGGTCTCCAGAATGGGACAGATCTGATCTTTATAACCTCTTTTGCCCGTGGAAGTATTGATAAGATCGACGGACATGGATATTTTATTTGATGTTTATATATGATTGAATTTCGGATCCTCCAGCTCCATTCTAGCTTCTTAAACCATGCTTCTCTTAGCGCAGAGGAGCCTTAAGTATCATCTCATGCATTGCAAAGTACTTCCAACAATCTATAATTTTCAATACAATTTGTGCAATGTATGCCTTAAAAACATGTCGATGAGTATCTTTGGAAGTGCAGATAATCATACAGTATCTATTCAAACCCGATAGCCTCAGAACATTAATTCATGGACGCATGAGATTAGAGCTATCCATGATCATGATTAGAAGTCACAAGTACATTATTCTGGCCATGTTAGCCGTTCCAGTAGCACCTTTACAGAACACTGTCCTGTTTGCAATCACTAAACAAAGAACAACTGCAACCACAGCCAAACAACTTCCCATGCAGATGCGTGATAATATAGTCACGGAATGACACTGACCTCGGGTGACTCCATTGGAAACTACAGGGACATCGGACGGAAAGATTAGAAACAGTTAAGGCTTATGAGCCAGCAGATGTCAGGCATCGATAGAGGTTGAGCGGGCACATTTATCACCCTCCCTCACACAAGGCCCCAATCAACATTCCAAAAGTAATATCCATGACACATTGTTGCACGGTATTCCAGGTTCCTAAGCCCCAAGGTATTGCAATTCAGCGCAGAAGCCATTTAAAATAAGTCCGTTAACAGTTCATTTTAGAATACTGCATAACTAGATCGTGAGTGTGTGGCTCGTTTCTGCAGAAATTAGCACACATTTTCCATTGTCAGCATCAGTGCAAGTTTCCTTGAATTGCACCGTAACCATCAAAGACAAGGCGCAAGGTCTCTGAAGATGGTTTCATCAGTGTCTGGCACTGGTCCAGCAGCCGGGAGAGCCGGTTAACAGCGATCAGTCACTGGGGAACATTTCCTCACCGGGAACAAGCTCCGCTCAGCGACGACATCCGTGTTCCCATGCTTAGAGCTCTGGGGGATATTCCCAGGCCAGCGTCCACCCGTCTGTTTTTTTCTGTAAGATACTGCATGCCAAATTTCCTCTTTATTTATTTATTCATTTCACACTGTTATTTCTCACCCTAAGACGACCTGGAACTGCTGATACAAACAGTTCACCTGCACGTTCAAATGTAAATAATATTAGCTTAAACGCGATGTATCTAGTATCGTACACGTTGTCATCAGCAAAAAACGTGAGGCGAATCGATCACCAACCTGCTGCAAACAAGCAGCTTTCCTCTAAAATAAAACAAACTCGTTGGATATGGGATCATTTTTTTCCTTCCGCACTGACTGGTTATAGCAACCATAAGCGTCACAACCGGTAAAAAAGACATACAGTGTTCAACTTGATGTTGACAAGAAACTGTCACCTATCGAACTAAAGCTCATCAGATTTGTTTCATCGTAGCCTTCCGCACCGGCTGGTTGCAGAAGTTTCCTTCTAAATTTGGCTAAAATCGGATATTTTTGGATGAAAAGTGGGATAGCAGGCCCACTTCCCACCACCCCAATGTTCACCGGGCCCCTGCCCCTCCCACTTTATGACGCGTATGCGTACAATGTTCATGTCAAACGGGACAACATATCAGCAAGAAGAGAAAAATGTCCGCTTGCGTTTCAAAACAAACATTGGAAACTGCCTTAATTTATACGTCATCTACCAGTCGTGTTTCCAGAATTTCAGTCACTGTGCCGAGTCATCAACGGGCATCTGCTAGTGTTTTAAACAAATAAACAATGCGGGCATGGAATTCACACTAAAAAACATCAAAAACATTACTCAATCAGAAACCATCAACGTTTAATCTTAGCCTTCAAGCCTCTGTCAGGACCTCTTGAGGGGATTTCATTTCAACAGAAGATACAGTGCTGACGTCATAGGTTCGTACTATGCCCC
Source organism: Lepas anatifera (assembly GCA_034440635.1). NCBI lineage: Eukaryota > Metazoa > Arthropoda > Thecostraca > Lepadidae > Lepas > Lepas anatifera. Next base: position 1,092,805 of record JAOTON010000961.1, on the reverse strand, counting down.
GAAATCGGGGATGCTGCCACATATTTTCAAACGTGTAGGGAAGGACTCCAGCCTGGGGAAGACATGGGCAAAGCTCAGACTTAACACGTGCAGCAGAGGGATCTGAAGTCAACGTGCATTGGATGGGGTCCTAAAGTGCCCCCTCCCGAACTCTAAAAACCAACAGGGTTACAAAAACGCTCTTTTGGGGGTGTGTGGGGGCCATTGGGATCTACATTATGGGTGGAGTTTCATTGACCGGGAAATGAGGGTTTTACTTTAAAAAGGCTTTTGACCTTGACATGTGAATTTGACACTGAGTAGCTTGAAATATTTAGGCAGAGCATAACATATGTTATGCTGAATAATGCAGTCTGACCAGAATACTGAGGTCAATGACCTTGGTCTCTGACCTTTGACCTTGACTTTCATATGGGGTGACCTTGACATACAAATCGATTATATGACGTATATATGTCACCACTCAGTCAACAGTGCAGCCGAACTGTCCTGGAATTGAATTGAATTGAAGTAAATTGGAGTTGAAGTGAATTGGAATTGAATTGGAGTTCGAACTGTTGTAGAATTGAGAGTTCCACAATTCCTTCACTAATCAACGTGCTTTTGAATTCTCCCAAAGGTATCCAACTGGCGTTTTCTGGCGGCGAACGGTTCTCCTTTTCCGGCCACCTCGGAAAAAAGGTGGCCGTTGGGGCAGTTTAGGACCCCCACCCCACTGCGCGTGCTAACGACTGTTGCAGGAAGTGCTATCGGGAAATTTCGCCTGGGGAACGTTTGTGAATGTTTGAAAAGCGACATAAAAGGCTAAAAATAACCCTGCGAGTGACGAAGTTTGGGAGGGATTTTCCTGGTTAACAAGTCGAGGGATTCATCCCCTATCTCTCCCACTTTCGGCATCTGTGCATGAAAATGGAGCAGGATAAGTAGCGAAACCAATTTCAAAGACCACAGGTCAAGATCATCTATTTTTTCAAGGTCATAAACATCGACTTGTTAAAGCGCATGGCACCATGGCGTATTACGCACATTCGTAGACCAAGTCAGAGTGTAATGATAAGTACACCACCAAGAATCAAAAGTGAGTTAGCTGATCAATAACGATGACTAACTATCGCAGCTTAGGGTTCGAGTTGTTGACAATGTATTGTTTTGAGACACCTACCCTCAAGTCCCCTGGTCCACGTGTTCTACAGCCAGCTTGTAGAGAAAGCTCACAAGTTTTCGAAAATGAAATGGAACACCATAATTGCAATCTATTTTATTTACGAGGAGCAAAAAATAAATGCGACTGCTTTTCCAAGATGATATATCTACATGAATGCATTAAAAAAACGTAAAAGTAATTGATATGGGAATGCAGAATCGACTCATCAATGCGTATGTCACTATACAGAAATATATATATATATATATATATATATATATATATATATATATATATATATATATATATATATATATATATATATATATATATATATATTGGCCATGGATTGCGTCACCAGCCATTTCCTGTCCCTGTCTCGCGTTTGTCCCTGACCACATTAGGTTGTCAGGCAGAGGCATTATCCCTGTTAATCTGCCGTATCTGAGATTCCAGTCTGATCTGACCAGCACGACCACTGGACAGGCCTACCGACGGCTGGGGAGGACGTCTGGATGGTGAATTCCCCACCTCCAGAGACAGGATTGGCACGCTTCCACACTCCAAGCTTAGCTTACTCCACCCGCCCACAACACATAACCACGAATTTGGTGTGCCGTAAAATCCCAAGTAAAAAGAACATCCGAAGAAATGCGGCAGGAACGTCCCTTCCATGGACCACCATCAGGGGCGTAGCCAAGGGAGGCGGGGGGACAGCAGGGACAGCCGCCCCCTCCTTGAGGGCCCGAAGGGCCCCTGAGGACACAGGCCGCGCGAAGCGCGGCTCATCTGCACTATGCTCTGTGGCTAAATATGTAATTTCACACCAGACAGGGCCCTCTTAAGTCCTCTTCAGCACTATTTTGTAACAAGCAGGCCCTTTTTACCCATCAGGGCCCTTTTAGCGCTGTCGCAGGGGCCCTTTTGGGGCGTCGGCCCCCCTTGAGCGAAATCCTGGCTACGCCCCTGACCACGATCAACCCTCTCCCTCCTCTGCACTACCATCACCTCTCGTTCCCTCTTTACATCACCACTCCTCTCCCCTCCAGCCTAAAAAGAAGTATCGCTGTGCCACGGCCGCAAATAAAATGTCGAATTCAAATTTTTTTTTTTTTTTTTTTTTTTTTTTTTTTTTTTTTATTGTTTTAGGGGTTTTATTTGTTTTTTTTTTTTTTTGTCTTTTTTTTTTTTCCTTTTTTCCTCTCCCCCCCCCCTCCCCAACTCTCCCCCCCCCTCCTCCCCCCCCTTCCTTTTTCTCTCTCTCTCTCTCTCTCTCTCTCTCTCTCTCTCTCTCTCTCTCTCTCTCTCTCTCTCTCCCCCCCCCCCCCCCTCTCCCTCTCCCCCTCCCCCCCCCTCTCTTTCTTTTTTTTTTTTTTTTTTTTATTTTTTTGTTTTTTTTTTGTTGTGTTTTTGTGGGGTTTGTTTTGGGGGGGGGGGGGGGGGGGGGGGGGGTGGGGGGGGGGGGGGGGGGGGGGGGGGTTGGGGGGGGGGGGGGGGGGGGGGGGGGGGGGGGGGGGGGGGGGGGGGGGGGGGGGGGGGGGGGGGGGGGGGGGGGGGGGGGGGGGGGGGGGGGGGGGGGGGGGGGGGGGGGGGGTGGGGGGGGGGGGGGGGGGGGGGGGGGGGGGGGGGGGGGGGGGGGGGGGGGGGGGGGGGGGGGGGGTTTTGGTGGGGTTTTTTGTTGGGGGGGTTTTTTTGGGGGCCTGGGGGGGGCTCTTGGGGGTGGCTTTTGGTTTTGGGGGTTGGTTTTTCCTTTATCTTTCATAATATTTTTTGTTTTTAGTTTAAATTAATTTAAATTTTTTTTTTTTTTTTTTTTTTTTTTTTTTTTTTTCTTTTTTTTTTTTTTTTTTTTTTTTAAAAAAAAAACCCACCCTTTTTTTTTTTTTTTAAGGAAGTTACCCTTTCCCCTCTTTTTTTTTTTTTTTTTTTTTTGTTTCTTTTTTTTTCTTTTGGGGTGTTTGTATATTTATGTGTGTGTGTGTTCCAAATATATGTATGGATGTAAATAAGTATCATGCCAAAACATCGATAACACACCCTCAAATCATTCTAAAACTAGCAGCAGCCAAGGTGCCAAATATAGCTCATTCCAAAGAGCAAGACCCAAGATAATTATGTGTTCCGATGATTCCAGACTTTTGCTCAGAACATTTTACACTGGCGACCGCATTTAACGTCTGCAGGCCAGGCTGCGTGTGTCGGGGCGCGATAAACCTCCGATAACGCACCGGTACAATCTCGTGGCACGCAACCAACTTCACAAGCAAGGGATACGGTTTTTTCAACCGCTCCCTCTCTTTGAATGGAAACAATCGGAGAGACAACGGGCTTGGTATCCCTTTTTGTTTTTATAAGCTATGGAAACATAAATGCAATAATATTGTTTAACTCTTGTTACAACACTGGGTGCTCCAATCCGAAGCGATGTAATGCCTGCCGCAGGTTATGCCCGGTGAACTCAGGTGGAATAGCATCCATAAAAAACAGTACAGGTCCTTGGAAAATGAAGGCAGAATTTTAAGACATTATGATAGGGGATAACGAAAAAGGAAAACAGATTCTGCCAGGCCAACAGCACCTATAGGTACATAAATTGTATCACCCTGCATCCTTCCCAAATTATTTGTAAAATATGTTTTCGACGTGTCTCCTAGGTATCACTAATAATTCCCTAGCTCAGTAAACTAAGCAAGTGTAAAACAAGCGGGCCTTATAAAAATTACATACTCATTTCGCTGGATGAAACGCATAGTTGCGGTCAATTGCCATCATTTTATCATCAATTTTATCATCATTGCAGAAGCGCAGTTGCAGCGTAAGCACAGGTTGCTGCTGTTGCGTGCTGGCCACCTATTTGTTGCAAGGGTCAAGCTGTGATTATGAAATGAAACCTTTCTTCAGTCATCCGCGCTGCGGCCTCTCAGGCGCCCCTGCAGACCGCATGGGAGCCTCTCTCGCAGTCAGCAGCGGGGGTTCTCACGGGAGGATTCGCCACCGCAGTCAGGGGCGCACCCACGGACCGTTTACAACAGGGAAAGCAGGCCCGGACCCACTGATGACCAGGAAGGGGGACAGGGGGGACATACCCAGACCTAGTGGTGAGGGGGACAAGGGGACAGACTCAGACGTAGCGATGATTGGGAGGGGGACAAGGGAACAGACCCAGACCTAGTGGTGAGGGGGACAAGGGGCCATACTCAGATCTAACGATGACCGGGAGGGGTACAAGGGGACAGACCCAGCGATGACCCGGAGGGGGACAAGGGGACAGACTCAGACCCAGCGATGACTGGGAGAGGAAGCAGTGCCTCGAATCTATTACCTATCTTTAAAGAGTACTATGGAGACAGCTCGGCACCATAATTTAGAACACTTACCGAACTCCATGTTGATGGAAGGCCAAAGTCGCAGGTCACGTCTCACAGTTTTGGGGATGCCTGCCGGGTTCACGAGTTGAGAGGACGCGTCCCATTGTCCCCCCCGTTTTTGACGCCCATGCCAACAACCACTGGCGCTGCAGGAAGACAGATCCACCCACCACATCTGACTGACGCTGTACATCACAACTCCATCATGGTACATAGGCATCTTGCCTTATGTGAACGATGGACGTAGTAAGTGACTGTGCTTAGCTTTATAATGACGCCTTTTTTACACAATCGGCAATATCTGAAATAACTCGTTGCATTCCTCAAACCCACAAGTATGGCGCAATGGCGCAGGCATAAAGGTTCAAGGTTAGAGTTATTCTAGGTACTGATTCTGACCGCGGGTACCTGAGTGCGCCATTCGTAGTCCCATGCAGCGCTGGAATTGTTATAAAACATGTTCTTGACACTAAAAAAATGCATTAAAGAATAAAATATATCCACCGAGAAAAATATTTTAGTAATTGCGCGAAGCTCAGAAAAAGGTATAGCTAATTCTTGGAGCAAAATTGTCTTAATTCAAATCCCTTGGAGCAGTGAGCAATTCCTGAGTCAAAGCATGCATCTTGGTCGGATAAAACTATTAAATTAGTCAACGCTGTAGAGTCCACGTTCCTAAAGCTTCATATCGCTAGCTTCTGCAACTGCTGGCAATTAATTGCCCATTTTTGCGTATTTGAATCCAACGAGTTTCCTACATTCTCAGTTGTGTCGAAAGTTGTGAAATTTCTGCTGCACGCAGCAACTTTTTATAGGATGTCAGCTGCTAAGACCAAGGCCCTTAACCCTCGCCCCACCGGGGGGCCATCGATGCCCCCCTAAGGTTTTTCCGAGATAGCAGAAAAACGACGAGGCGCAGCACCGCAGGTTGAGGGCTCTACCTCTCACTGCATCATTTTCCCATCATCCCTGAAATTTTTTACCCCGGGTCACCCAAGGTCAGGTCACCAGACGAGGTCAACCAAGGTCACCTCACTTCACCTTTAGAGCTCTGTAAGAGCTACATTTCAAAGTCGATCGATTTGAAACTTCCTACACTTCATAGCCCCTCCAGGGTCTGCAAGGTGTATATCCGGGATTTTTCGATTTCGTGCCCTGAGGTCAGGTCACGAGGCGACCTCTCCCATTGGAAAAGCATAGGGAGAAGTTGTTTCATGATATAAAAGCCACAAAAATGATTGCAAATACTCAGACTGCTTAGAACAACGTTTTTGGACACCCTTTCACGGATCCCAGGGGTCATATTTGCCCTTTGACTTTTCCAAGGTCATCCAAGGTCACCAGAGGTCAAAAACAGTATTTTGGCAATAACTTTTGACCTAATTAAGCTAGAGCGGTGAAATAAACCCCATCGTGTTTGTCTTGTCACTGGCTTTCATTTGATATACGGCAAGGTCACTTTTTGACCTTTCGTGACCTCAGGTCATAATAGGTCACGAGGTGACCTCTGGAGGTCAAACCACTGGAGGGAGGTCTTTACGTTCCACATAGCGGAAAAGGTACTGGAAATTTGCTATCAAATGTACTTTACCAGGCCTCAATATCTCTAATGACAAGAGTTATGCCCAGTTTGCTTAATCATTGCATATTTGAGTGAAAATAGCCGATCTTGACCTAATTTGACCTCTGGAGGTCAAACCATTGACCTGAGCACTAAAACATGCGAAGTAATTTCTTACTGAATTCACGCGAGCTTTCTATTGCACTTTGCAGATTTGCGCTAACGCCCATATTTTCGGAGTTAGAGGGGGGGCCATCGATGGCCCCCGGTGGGGCGAAGGTGGCGCCGGACCCCCGGTGGGGCGCGGGTTAACGTATAGGCTAAGACTCTACGTGAACTTCCGGTTCAATAAGCCATTAGTTACGCTAACAAAAAAAGATGGAAAGGAATATCTGCAGTGGGTTAAAAGTCAAAAACTAAGTAATGCCGCATTTTTTCGTACCAAAAATGATGGAAGCGTGGAATTTTTTAAGCCAGTGAACTCCACACTGCCACATTGTTTTCAGGCCAATGCTTCGGATTCCTACTTTGTTACAGGAAGTGCTTGATAACGTTGTCATAATGAGCTGTAATGTCCAACTCCTTCCTAAAATCAAGGTAGACAAGAATATAACTGTTTTACTGTACAAAAACGAAAACCAGGGATCAAAAAAGATTTCCTCAATGAATCATCGCATGAGTCGGATAAGGACTGAAGAACTTAGCCTTCACTTCATGGGCGTTCTCGGGCGCTCTACCATTGATGGTAAGAAGATCAAAGATTTAAGGAATATTTTTCTGGACTTCACTAAAAAATTGGAATGTGGAGCCATGTAGCAGCTGCCGCAGGTGCACGTGAAGCCACTGGACCACGGAGTGCACGGTTGCAGTTCAAATGGTAAAAACGCTCTGAACCAGCTTGTTACTGGATTGCCCTGGTAGGCAAAATAGAGAGACAAAACCCGTAAAGATTGCAGCTGCTCCATTCCACTCAAATCGACGAGAGAAGTTTGAAATCACTCTAAATTTTAAAAGTGGATCAGTAATACGCCCAGTAGACAATGGAATCTAAGAAGGAGCAAATTACCTCCCCACAAATACTGAAACATGGAAAGCCTACGATATACAAGTATCGTTTCGCGCATTTCCCAGCTGGGGGTGTAAACATATACTCCGAACACACAACCAAGCACGTTTTAGGCCATCATGTTATGGCCAGATGATTATCTTGGTTATGTCTAGAACGAGGCAATGGCATTGAAAGTGGACAGGGGGATGGTGGAGCGCGTTCCACCAACTTGTGATGCAGGAGGGACTTCTTGCCCCCCCCAACCGGTTTTGACCCATTAGACCCAATTAAACTTTAGACCCATTTGACGCATTAGACCCATCTGACGCAATTTAAAGGTCTGAAAATGAAAAACAATAGAGTTTGAAAGATATTTTAACACTCACTCCACCTTCCGATGGGCGTGCTCTGGCACCCCAAAAATATAAATACAGGCCCCTGATTGGCCCCCATTCTAGGAATAGCCAAAATGTACCGGAACTGCGGCGTAGGTCCTGCTCAGTCCATTACTACCTCACCTGAATTTCTTGTTAGGTAAGTGGGCAGCCTGCATTAGTAAGGCTGTCTTCGTATCATAAGCCCGTCATAACAGACCACAAATTGACTTGTTCGTATTCCTGACCCGTACACTGTAGAGTGCAAGTTTCAGTTGCTCCTGTCAGTGAGGCACTCCGCAGTGCCCTATAAATCATGTTGCAGCTAATGCTAAAGCACGCAGTCAGGTATTATATGTACCTATACATGTGTCTGGGCGTCGTACGAAATGGCTTAACGTCCAAGATGTCTCCATCTGGCGCCTTATTGTCGGAGCCAACCTTTTCATTCTTGAGACAAATCTCCAGACTGGGAAATATGTCCTTCCTTAATACGTCACTCAGATATTTGGGCTAAAGTCCAGCCCGTCACCAAATTATAGGACATTCTCCTTGATATGTCAAAATACGGGTGAACAATTATGCTTAAAGGGAATGTGGCACCTTGGTCGAATCCTGGAATTTAGTGTAATTAGGGGAACTTTTAGCCGAAAATCAAGGAGGCGTCTATGATTTCTCTGAAAAATGTACAATAAGCCCAATATTTTCATTTTTAAAATGCTCCTCCAGGGAAAGAAATAAATATCTGCCTGTGGATGATGTCATGATCTAACAACCACTACAATATTCAATACGCTTCAAGGGCTTCGATTGGCTGATACTCACCGTGACGTCAGCATATGTCGTCACACCAACAGCCATGACAACTGTGGCCTGCTGCGAAGGGTACATGAGGGGTACATTTCAGGTAGGTCTTAACTTTTTTACAGAAATCTCGAGTTCCAAGACAAATGATATATTGAGTACCGGGTTTTCCGACTTGCTTTACAACTTGGCTATCTCAGTTAAAATCACGTTATGAAGGTGCCACATTCCCTTTAACTGTGCAATAATTGCAGCAGGTACATGCCTCACCATATGAATTTCACGCATTTAGAACTTTAAATGCCAGACATGGGGCATCTTCCATAACAAAGCATTTGAGTGTATTTGCTTTGCATTCATGAACGTCGAAAGCGGGAAGGGGGATGGTGGACCCCTTCCCAACCTGCAAACTGGGGGAGAAATCCGCCGTAATTTTGGGAGTGGACCTAGGTTTTTGCATTTTCTCCTTATTACGTGAGTGCTGGGTCCGTGCAATGGCAGATCCAGGACTTCATTGGGGTGGGGGGCTAGGGGTTCGAGCCTCTCCCGCCATCGCCTCTGAACCTCCTCCGGCTATGTATTATCTATGGGCCCTCTGACATTTCGGGAGAGGCTCGAGTCCCTCTAGGCTTAAGCCCCCTCCCGTATCCGCCGCTGGATCCGTGGCGTTCAAGACAGCCAACGTCATCAAGCTTCACCTCATGCCCTCTTCCCGTCATCGCCATCTCGGGGTCGCAGTAACAAGTCTCTGACTTATATCCTTACATAGCCATTGAATTTCTGACATTGAATTTCCTGTGTTTGACTCTTAACTGACATCACTGTGAAACATCCCTTCTAACAAGCGCACGTTCACAGAAAAAAATTCACCGCGGTCGTTGAGCTGGTACGCGTCAGCTGTCTTCGTCTCGGCGGCACACGATTGGCTAAGGAAACTCGGCCTTATCACTACGGCCGGCCTGTGTTCGTCGGTATGACAGCGCCGTCAGACGATGCGTGACCTTGTGACCCTTGACCCGTCGAGGACAGGATCCGGTTCAGAGCGAGGCGATGATGCCGTGTGTGGAGAATTAGCCTCATGAACTGGTCGTAGCATGCCATTGTGGAGCACGCTCGACTTCGCATCGGGACATGGCGAAAGGGATTGTTGGAGTCATTCCAGGGCTGAGGTAATTTGTTGCCGGCCAATGCTCGGTGATGTGATTGGCTCGTATTCTCTCTTCAGACCTCTGTAATCTTATGCATATTTTGATATCGCACCCACCCGGATGGAGTCAGCAATTAATACCCATTGATCAATGTCTCTTTATCTTGTCATAGGGCATGACATATATCCGTCTGAATTACCTATTCCAGAATCACGAATCCGGTTTTCGAGGTAATTCACAGCAGGGCGTGCACTATCGATTACGGCTGCTCTGCCTCCTAATTAAGACTACTCCCGTTAAGAGGTCTGTTCATCAGGTTTGATCTGTTCATCACTCGCACTAAAGCTTTCAACAAATCCAGAGATACGGCTCAGATAGTTAAACACAGGCGGATCGAGTACTTAAGTTGGCAAAAGGAGGCAACTGATGCGAAATTTTGGCGAGCGAGGGCTTGGTGCAGTGGCACAAACTCTCGCAATGGGCAAGAGGAAATATGCCCTCCCACTCCACACATCCACTCAATTTTGATTTTTCCAGACTTGGAGGATAAAACCGTATGCATTGGGTACACCTCTTTACGGCCCGAACCAAATTTTGTCTGAAATAACGCAAGGAATGCGCAATCGCATGATTGCGATGACCCTAACCTTTTTCTGTTCAAGCTTTACGTCAAATAGGCTGTCAGCCGCCCATATTTTATTGGGTTAGGATCATACAGCACAAATTCTTCCTCAAATCAGATTCAGGTCTATCACAGAGGGTGACGTTGTCGGTAAATCAGGGCGAGGATGTATCTCAAAGTACGTCAGATCGCGCAGGATGTCCTGCAAGATGAAATCTAGGTTTATCTGCGTTACGAATGATAAACTGATATTTCAGGCTTGTGGGGCTCATATGCTCATGGATGAGAGTGTTCCCTGCCCAAATTTATATATTTCTGCATTTATTATGGCTTATTGTCAAACCATGAGAGAACAGTTTGGAGGCACGAGTAAACTATCCATTTTCAGCCTTTGGGAGGATGACAGCTTGCCCCCTCAGGGGAAGATCCAGCTACTCTGTTGGGAGGGGGACAAAGTCATGTCAGCTTAGGGCTCTACAAAACACATTGGGCGGCAGAGGCGGCAGCTGGCGGGATGAAACAAGTGCGGTGGATCAATGTTTTCACATCAGCTATACATAAAGGATCCCTTCAGACAAGATCGCCCCTTCAATGTATCACACGCACCATGAAAATAGCTTTCTTTTAGGCGGACCACTTTTAAACAAATCGTGCTCGAAAGGTGGAGCAAGCTTTCAACAGTTTATTTTTCTATACCGTGGGAAATTCTTTAACTTTCAAAGAGGTCCCCAACAAGGAGACAAAAAAACCTAACAACGTTTTTTTCTTCTGACGGACCAATCCCCCAATTGATAAATTTTGAATCATCAGTTTGCTGGCAGGGGAGGGGTGGTTTAGCACCCCTCTTTATCACTTTGGGGGACCATGACTAGATAGCTAATCCCCCTTCACCCGAATCCGTTCCTGTGCCCTCCCCGCGCAAGCGTGGTGAGCCGAACTCTTATAACGCTCACAGTTCTACACGCAATCAAGGAACTGTAAAAATGAAATCAAAATATCAGGTTCCTCCATAGAGAATCCGTACCCATATGCTGATACAGAACAAGTCGATTTCGCCGGAGGATCTCATATAATCACCGTGCAGTTCTGATATCCTATCACTGGCGAACTGAGTCTTCCGAGGGGAGACGGCCACCCCGGTGCGTGCTCAGGCCCCGCTGGCGGCGGCGGCGGTCCCAGCTCAGCCTCCCCGCGCCGCCGCAATCTCGGCCGCCGCAGCCGACCTCGCAGCGCGCCGCCTCGTGGCTCGGATCTGGAGATATGCGCGCTAAAACAGAGCGATAACAGTCCGACTGCACCAGATATCTAGCCGCTCAATCATCGCAGCGGGACGGCACGGCATGAAGCGGCCGGATCCAGTCCATGGTCACGGGGAGAGCGCGCCGCCGGGGCAGGGGTGAGCCGTGTAACCGCCGGACTGTCAGAGCCGCCGGGGCAGGGGTGAGCCGTGTCACCGCTGGACTGTCAGAGCCGCCGGGGCAGGGGTGAGCCGTGTCACCGCCGGGGCGGGGTGAGCCGTGTCACCGCCGGACCGTCGGAGCGGCCGGGGCAGGGGTGAGCCGTGTCACCGCCGGGGCAGGGGTGAGCCGTGTCACCGTCAGAGCCGCCGGGGCGGGGGTGAGCCGTGTCACCGCCGGGGCGGGGTGAGCCGTGTCACCGCCGGACCGTCGGAGCGGCCGGGGCAGGGGTGAGCCGTGTCACCGCTGGACTGTCAGAGCCGCCGGGGCAGGGGTGAGCCGTGTCACCGCCGGGGCAGGGGTGAGCCGTGTCACCGCCGGGGCAGGGGTGAGCCGTGTCACCGCCGGGGCAGGGGTGAGCCGTGTCACCGCCGGACTGTCAGAGCCGCCGGGGCAGGGGTGAGCCGTGTCACCGCTGGACTGTCAGAGCCGCCGGGGCAGGGGTGAGCCGTGTCACCGCCGGGGCGGGGGTGAGCCGTGTCACCGCCGGACCGTCGGAGCGGCCGGGGCAGGGGTGAGCCGTGTCACCGCCGGGGCAGGGGTGAGCCGTGTCACCGCCGGACTGTCAGAGCCGCCGGGGCAGGGGTGAGCCGTGTCACCGCTGGACTGTCAGAGCCGCCGGGGCAGGGGTGAGCCGTGTCACCGACGGGGCAGGGGTGAGCCGTGCCACCGCCGGACTGTCAGAGCCGCCGGGGCAGGGGTGAGCCGTGCCACCGCTGGACTGTCAGAGCCGCCGGGGCAGGGGTGAGCCGTGTCACCGCCGGGGCAGGGGTGAGCCGTGTCACCGCCGGACCGTCGGAGCGGCCGGGGCAGGGGTGAGCCGTGTCACCGCCGGGGCAGGGTGAGCCGTGTCACCGCCGGGGCAGGGGTGAGCCGTGTCACCGCTGGACTGCCAGAGCCGCCGGGGCAGGGGTGAGCCGTGTCACCGTCAGAGCCGCCGGGGCAGGGGTGAGCCGTGTCACCGCTGGACTGCCAGAGCCGCCGGGGCAGGGGTGAGCCGTGTCACCGCCGGGGCAGGGGTGAGCCGTGTCACCGCTGGACTGCCAGAGCCGCCGGGGCAGGGGTGAGCCGTGTCACCGTCAGAGCCGCCGGGGCAGGGGTGAGCCGTGTCACCGCTGGACTGCCAGAGCCGCCGGGGCAGGGGTGAGCCGTGTCACCGCCGGGGCAGGGGTGCGCCGTGTCACCGTCAGAGCCGCCGGGGCAGGGGTGAGCCGTGTCACCGCTGGACTGCCAGAGCCGCCGGGGCAGGGGAGAGCCGTGTCACCGCCGGGGCAGGGGTGAGCCGTGTCACCGCTGGACTGCCAGAGCCGCCGGGGCAGGGGTGAGCCGTGTCACCGTCAGAGCCGCCGGGGCAGGGGTGAGCCGTGTCACCGCTGGACTGCCAGTGCCGCCGGGGCAGGGGTGAGCCGTGTCACCGCCGGGGCAGGGGTGAGCCGTGTCACCGCTGGACTGCCAGAGCCGCCGGGGCAGGGGTGAGCCGTGTCACCGTCAGAGCCGCCGGGGCAGGGGTGAGTCGTGTCACCGCCGGGGCAGGGGTGAGCCGTGTCACCGCCGGACTGTCAGAGCCGCCGACACCGTGACCCAGGCGGGCAGCGATACCATGGTATCGCAGGTAGGCCGGCCGGTAACCAGCTCAGACAGCTGATCAGGGCTAATCGCCACCGCGGATTAGTTACGGGCCAGATGACGAGGCGATGGGGCGGCGGCGCTGCCGCAGCCGGTCGTTAGACGCGTTTAGCACGTCATCTTTGCCCGAGCAGAGCTGCTAAGGAGCGTCTCACTAGCTACTTCGTGCCACTTATGAAGGCTGGCCGCCCCATGAATTACCATCGACGTTTTATTCGAGATCGCCGTGACCGGGAGGGTGGGGAGAGGGTAACGAGCCTGTCCTTATCAGCCCGGAGTCTAGACCATTGCCAACACGCCCAGCATTTGTAGATGTGGAGTGAGCGCACGCTCGGCTGGAGCCGGCGCACGAGCAGCGGGAGGTTGTACTCCACCGGCCGGGCCGGGGATCGTGAAGGCCGGTTATGATTCACGGAAATGGCTCCCCACTGACTCAGGAAACCAGAGGAGCTCATTAGATTGGTGGTGTACAGAAGCTCGGCAGGGTTCCTCGTTGATATGTTCACAGGACTGGCGGTTAGACATGGGCGACAGCTGATCGAGAGCTTGTAATATTCTCAGAGGCTCCTCCTCGAAAGCAGGATACCCAGCCTTATCGTTCGGGATCTTATTCTGAATTTTTAGCAAATGATGCTGTTTTGCAGCGGAATTAAAAATGTTTTCACGTATGGATGCTCGCGTGCTTAAAGCGTAAGCCCTTTGTAGCCCTTTAATCACGCAAACAGCATGCATCACACTGAGGTTACATCGCCACAGCGTGCTGGCAGTAGTTATTCCAGATGCATGGTTGCTTCTATCAGCACGTTTAGAATGTGGTAAATTGAAATATTTGAAGGTGCTTCTATCAAGCCGCACTTATTTTTAATTCGTCGTATCTTTTTTACAAAATATTTACCGGACCTCACTGACGTGACTCACAAAAACACTTTATCGGTACAATTACTACGCAGGTCGCAAGGTCAAAATCACAGCATATGCTGAACTTTTGAACTCACCGAATATGTTACGCACGAAATCTCAAGTTGGCGCCCTCAATAACTTTCAAAAATCTACTTTTCTGCAGTAATGCTAAAAAATTGCTTGGATCAAGTACGGGAAATCATTTCGGATCTGCTCTAGGTCTCGTTCCACACCAGGTGACCTTAATAATTACCTACCTTACAAAAGATTGACACCATTTTTGATCCGTCATCGACAGGGTTTTGAATGACGCTGAAAGTTTTGTTTTAGCTTTTCAGCCGAGTTAGAGGTTACTTGAATCCTCACTCCCCCAGTCTCGCAACTGATCAGCCGAAAAACGGTTGATGTGACCAAACATCAGAAAAAAATTGCAGTTATATTTCTCACACTGCACACTAGAACAAACTAACAGCATGAGCATCACAAATGCCGCTGGTCTTGTCGTGATAAGAACATCACGGTTTCGAACCAATGACAGCTTTGAAAACCCAGTCAATCAAAAAAGTACGTCCATATCCTCTACAGAATGAGTACAGAGGTTCTGATATTGCTCTGTCCAGTACTCGGGGGCAATGTATGTACTTGTTGGCAGCACACAGACACGCACACACGGTACATCATTTAAGAAATTTCCACTAACCAGCACCCTCGCGGGACAGTCATGTCCGCACACTCCCAGTCTCACTCACCACGATACCAAAGGGCCGGGCTACCCTGCTTTCTCGCGCCCGGCGTGACAGAGGAACGCTCCGGTAACACGTGACCAGGCCGTGCCCTCTGGCCGCATAAGTGGACTGGTGGATGAGTTTAGAAGCCGATCAAGCTCGTGCTCTCAATAGAAGGGGCGCTGGTTGGTCAGCCTAAATCCCGAGTCAAGGCTAGCACCACCCAGTACAAGTAAAAAGGTTGGATTAATGAAAATCTGCAAGAGTCACCAGACTGGCGAATAAAGTCTGCGCGCTCCATCCCACCAACCCACTCGACAAAACCTCAGTTTGTGATCTCGGGACAAAAGCCCTGAAATCGATTACAACTCTGCACTCCTGCCCAGACCTTTCTTCCCATATTTTATCGCATGCGTTTCACTATCGTGCACGTAACGGCCGTTTGTACATTGCATGTTCGTCGCTGCCGATTACGATGTGGAAGCTTGCACCGGATTAATCTCTGAGCAGCGAGTTTCGCATTGCCCGCTGGAGGTGCCGTTGTTCAAGCGCAGTGGTCCAGCACACAGCACTGGACATGAACGAGAATTATCAAATTTCTCTGCGGCCGTTTAGAAAGATATTGAGGATAAACGCTGCGTCGCACAGGCCTGTACGATTTTTTTCGTCTGGTCCCGGGTCAGATTCCGAAATTACTCCCGGTGAATCGATGTCAGCGGATACGATCCAGGTCCGGTACGGACGAGATAGGCGGTGGAACGGGATGAGAGGGGGTACTGGGGCATGGGACTCCCCTTACATTAGATATTTTAACGTTCAAATACCCACCCTCCACCCTCAACATTTTTGAGTGACAATAGCAATCACATCGTATGATATTATTCGTGATAAAGCCGGGTAGGGTTGAGCACCCCTAGCCAAACCCCCTCCAATGAAAGTCTGAGCCCGCCACTGGCGTTCACTGGAAATAAATTGGTTGCAAAAACAATGGTACCCCGCGCCACTGAACAACGAATCCGTACATGCCGAGTTCCTTGGCAGCACCGTGATCTGGACACTTCCGGCGGTATGGCATTCAAGCACTTCACCCCTCCGACATCGAGCCTTCCTCCCATGGCTGCAGAGCAGAAAACGAACAGAATGGACAGCCCGGCAGGACAGGGGCATCATCACGCAGATGAGAACACAACGCCGTGAATGCTTTCGGTACTGTCACGCAGCTCCTTGGCTGTGCACTCACACAGCAGGCGCGGGGACAAGAAGAACAAATCGCTGATCCGTAATCCCAACTGCAGCGTGTCCCGCTGTCTCCGATAAGACACCTCCCTCTGACGACATCAGCATCAACATCCTCGCAAGCACTGGCCGGAGAGAACCGGAGAATCTGCCTCCATTCAGCGACTCTCCGGGCCGGAGGCAGTGGGAGGAGACGCTGCTCTCGGATACCGTGAGAAGGAGACGGCCGGTCCAGCCTCGCCGCCATGTGAGAGGGTTCGGCTGGGGCGGCGCAGGCTCCTGGCCAAGGCCGGAGTCGTCCGGTCTGCGCGTCCGCCGGCCGCCCCCACCAGCTGCCCTCTACACCCCTCCACAAAAACCCACTCCCATATTCAATGATCAGTTCTCCAGGATGATAAATGTTAATCGTGATAGTAACCGTGGACAATCATATCCAGCGATACTAAGGAGGCAACTGCGGCATCAGCGGCGCGCCGACGGCTGAGGCCGGGCGAATGAATCGGTACGCAGCGTGAGACGGCACTGAGCGCGAGCTGAGAAGCCCAGCCGGCCTATCTTCAGAGAGATCGCGCTACCGTCCCAGCGCTTTCAGACATTCGGCCAGTATGAGCTCATTTCTTGCGTGGAAGGTAGCCATTAAACTCTACTCGCATGATTTATAATTAACTGTGTTTAAAAAAATGCCGACTTGCTTGCGTTTTCAAATCATTAGTGTATTCGCCATGCGGCAAGAGAAGTGAGAAGGCCAGTTGCACGCGTGTCGCAACATCAGCTACAGTACTGTGAGAGAGCTCGGCCCTCACTTCCAGCTTCTTCGCTTCGCCGTGAGGGAACATTGTTAGACATCGGTCCACTCTCTGTCCAGTAATTGATTTCAGTAGGATCCCTGACTTTTTCGCGAATTTAAATTGAAGCTGCCATAAGATGGAACCGTCTAGGCCAGACGCCGACATGGCAAACATTCAGTGGAATCATTTTCTTGCTGCTACAGCCTGGGAACCTGCCAACCATTAACCACCCCTAAAAATGCTTAATCTGACACTCTCGGTGGTTTACAGCTCAGCTGTCATTGGTACATAAACAAATGACCTGCGAAAAACCGAGACACTCCATAAGCGTCTCGTAGACGACATTTGAAAAAGTTGCATGCAGCTCATTTTTGACATCCACCGCTGTCTGCAAAAAGATGAACCTCATAATAGTTTCGCTAATTTTATAAAGCAAATATGTGCTGTGCACATAAGCGCTGTTTTACTGTTCCTGGTAGGTTTTCTTTCCCTAAATGAAACGCAATACTATTGTTCGAAAACCTCTCGAAAACGTTATATTCCGAATTTCAAATCAATTTTTGCAGTCCGAAGCCAGTCTGGCACCAACAATAGCTGCAATACGGCGGCAGAGACGCATGAAACCACAAGCATAAAAACTGTACTTCAGTTGGGTGCGACGCGCTATTTCATGCACGAACTAACGTCTGTTCATAACATTTTTAAAGTTTTGGACAGATGGTGTGTGTTGATCCAGTGTACACCAGCCGTTCCTTTCAGCGTGACTCAGCAGAGCCTCTGGAGCAGAAGTGAGACGGACCGGTGACCCCGCGGGGCGGAGGAGCAGCGCCCGGTGGCTGGTACCCCACCGGCAGCAGACGCTCGTCATTTGCAATGTAAATCCCGCCAGTTACAGAGTGATTATACCACCATTTGAGCTGCTGACAGAGAGCACCGGTGCCTCTACACCTGGTTAGAAACGTGACAGGCATTGAACAAAGTCATTAAAACATGGGAGCCTGCAGTTTCATTCAGTTTAAAAACCAATACATAAATCACTGGATAATATCGATTATATCTGAACACGTCACAAAGATGTGCTGCCACTATAAAAACTTCCAGAATTGTGTTGAATAGATTCATCCCTTTAGCTGCCTCCGTGTGATTTCCTTTGGCGATAGGAGGGGCAGTCGGACGAACTCGTCAGTCGCGCCGGGGCCTGGTGCCTGCTCAGTAGCCGGTGCACGTGCTCGGCGGACCGGCGCGGCGCCGAATGTCGCACCTGATGGGAATCTCCACAGAAGCGAGGCCGCCATCTGACTCACGCGCCCGTCCAACCTAATTAAACTTATCCATAACAAGCACAAGCTGTCAACTCCTGTCACAGTGCGCGTGGAGTTTGTTTTTTACGGTGATTTTCTGCCGTTTAGCACTTAGCTACAGACTTAGCTTCCATCTGACAAATGCAGCAGTATTTTTCCGTTCCTATTTCTCCGCCATTTTGCGCATCCGCAACACTAACAGCAGCGTGTTTCAGGGACCATTAATCCCCTTTATATCCTATTTTGAATGCAAATGTGCCTCAGGCGTTTGCCTGCAGTGTCGGCCTTTGTATGATTTGTTATCAAATACGCCGTTGATGCAAGGCATCATAACAGCCCAAGTATGATTTGGGAAGAATGTTTCGAAAGATGTAGAACAATGCTTAGCGTGTTAAAATTCCTTCAAGTCATCTTTTAGTCGCTATAAATACACGTGTATAAACCCATCCTGCACCGGCCCACTCGCAATAGAGTAGGTAGGTTATGGGTAAGACAACTCGGATCCACCCCGGTCCCTATTCAAAGTACGCGCGATATATCCGGGTCAATCTGCATGCTATGATAATTATAATTCATTATAATCAATACAAACCCAATCCATATCTGACAATACGACTAGGAAAAAGGTGGGAATCCAAATTCATAACTATAACTAAAACTACCCCAATGTTCTGGGAAATCCAATCCGATGCAATTTAATCTAATCCCCAAAGGGTTTTAATATACCCACCTAGATATGTAATCTACGACGTATACGTTGTGCAGATGAATTAGTGCAATCGCGCAATTGTAGTGATCTCAAAATATAGCTCTAACTTTTACAGCATATGAGTAAAACATTGGTCGACTTTCCCAACTCGTTCACAAACTAACACGCTCAATTCCCTTAAATATAAACAAGTAGCGTTTTTCTTTTCTGCCACGTACGGTTATCCATCCATCTCGAAAAAGGTAAGGGGACAATTTAGGCCCCCTTCACAGTGCACTTTTAAAGAGTAAAGAGAACTGTTTGAATTCGTTTTCCAAAACATTGACAACAAAAGAACCACAAACGAATAGCAGAAAACCTGAAATGAGCCCTCAAATGGATTCAATAGTCGAAGCACAACCTGATGAGTTGCCTGTCAGTAGGGCAACCGTTCAACGGCGATGGAATTACTCGATAATAGTTGATTCTGTTTGTGTGAAGCCAGGAACTAATTGGTGGCGCTCCCAATGGAGGCTGGAGGCGGGCAGTAGTTCTGGTTAAGCAATAAAACAGGTTCCACTTCCCCTGGTCACGTAACTGTTCTCACTCTCAACCGCGCAAAACTATATGCAACATTAAAAAGGCGGCGCCCCGAGGTGGCTCGGGTTTTTAACACTTTTATTTCCGGGCTGGATAGTCTTCAAATAAACGGAGTCGTTATAAAACATAAACAAATACATGCCACCTCCAAATATACGTTGAGGCGCGCAAACTTCTCCCAAATGAGCAGTTAATATAAGCACTCCTTGTACCCCAGATGTTCGTGCTTCGTTAAGCAAAGATATGCGCATATAAATTATTGCACCGTAAATATCCAAGTTAAAACATAGTGCAGGGGTATTCTCCTGCCCTACGCAGCTTTCTATACACAGGCATTGGCCTGCCCGGTGGATTAATGTTGCAACTTTCCCGTCCCATACGTACGGCTTGGTTGCGCTATAGCTACTGCACCGATATGTTTTTTGACCTGATTCCTGGAACTGAATCAAGAAAATCGAATAAAAATCTGACGGCTACATATTTAGGTTCTGATGTTTTCTGGGGCTCGATATGACGGCAGCAGGTATTCTGTGGGGACGGTGGCCCGAGCAAGAACACCACGTGCCGTAAGAACATAACGTCAAGGACACTGCAAACAAATTTGGTAGCCTTGTAAGCATGAGCGCATTCTTGATCTTCAAATCAGTCCTGCGAGATCTGCGTCAAAATTAAACAAACACAAAATCCCAGGTCGTTTGACTTGCACACCATGTGAGACATAGGCGGATCCAGGGGGGCAAGGGGGCACGTGCCCCCCCCCGACCGACCCTCGGCGCCCCCCTGAAAGGTCGATGGCGCCCCTCTGAAATGTCGCTTCCCACCCCCCCCAGGATACGAAAGTCGGCGCCCACCGATAGGATTTGGCGCCCACCTGATAGGTTTTGCCGGTCATAAGTGGCGCCCCCCTGGTCCGGGTGGCGCCCACCCGGGAATGTGCCCCCTCCGATTGGCAATCCTGGATCCGCCTATGATGTGAGATAGAGGCAAAATTAATCACACGCTCATATGGTCTGAATGGGATACTGGCAAGGCACGGCTCTCAGCAAAAGCAATAGTGGGTACCGGTCTGGCACCTGAAACGTTGCAATATTCTTAAGCTGCACTGCGCTAACCCAATGTATAATTTATGCTACCATTTTTATCAGATGTATGACAAGGATTAGCACATTCCGATTGTGTCATGCAGATGTATATATTAACGACCGCTGCAAAGTTTGCCCATCGAACCAATATCCGCCATTATTTTTTTCTGATGAGGGCCGTACCAAAGAACCCAGTTTTGCAGTCGAAACAGTAACGCCACAGGCCTTCCCATTGACAAGCGTCCGAAATCAACAGCGCGCAGGGGATGCCGATCTCCGCAGTGCGATAGTGCTGGCGACCGGGTCCGCCGGCTGGATCGAGGGCAGGGTCAGGCCAGTCTCAGGTGCGTCCGGTGACCGATGCACCCAATTACAGCACTGCGCCGGCGCGATGCATCACGACGCCAAATAACCTGCCTCTCGGACGCCTGGGCTTCCGTCACGATCGCCGCCGGACGGACGGCCCGCTTAGCGCCATTTGATATTGGTTCAATGCCACGACCCCTGCCCGCCGCGTGGCGCAACACCGGAGCATTACAATCCCATTTGGCCGGCCCTCCATGTCGGCGGGATCGCATTTCGCAAACGGTTCGACGCTGACCTCACACTAATCACGGCGGACCGGTGATCTACATGGTCGGCAGAAGACGACCCGGCGCGGCCTGAGGACGGCCCGCTGGGACGGGGGTGACACTCCGGGCAGGCGGCACCGAGCCGGGCGCGCTCAGGAGCGGCGTCCGGCCGCCGCTGTGTCAATCGACAGCGTACCACTCGAGACTGAGAGGGTGGCATCAATGGCATCTGGGACTCCAGAGAGGCTCACATTTCCAACTATTTCTTTTGGAATGCTCCTAGGCTCAGGGTTTGGAGCATATTCTACTAGGCGATTTGTTGTCGCCCAGTTGTTTGTTCAAAACATTGAGACATTTGTACTTGAACTGCTTGCAGGGATGTGAATGGGAACTTGCTGGCTCTATATTCTCAGCCTCAATTCTTTTAACAGCGGATGCAAAACAATTTGTGCTATATTTTTCCAAGTTCTCACAGTGAATGCAGCGTCACAGTTATCTACATATCGAAATAAGACACTGAAATGAGCTATTAATCTCAGCAATTGATTGGTTATTGGGCCTAGGGGCGCGCCAACCTTCCTGGTCATATAGCACCCCTCATTAAATCACCAAATCAAAATAGTGCTAAGACACCACTCTGGCTTCAATAAACCCATTATCCACCAAATCCAGCGTCATTTAAATAAATAAGGTTTATGCTCGGCGGGTACCACCGCAGCCGCGCCCACGCGGCAGACGGGAAGCCACAAATGTCTGGTTTGGGTGTGGCGCGGCGCGGCGCCGCTCCGTGGTAACCGGCCACACAGTAGTACGCCACCCCGCCGGGACGTGAAGGCTCCGGCGGCGGGAGGGCGGGATGGCACCCCTCCCTCTCGTCCGCCCATCACTGAGCCGCCGCTGGTCACGGACGGTGCTGGAGGGACGGGGAATGGAGTGCAATGGAATGGAATGGAATGCAACCCGCCTTGTTACGGGCGGGCGTAGAGAAGGCTAAGGCAGGCCAGCAGCTAGTTGCTGCTCAAAAGGAAACCTTCGGTATGACGTCAAGTAGCAAGTGCCACATTCAAGAATCACAAAATACAACACTTTCAGGCTATATACCATATAGTCTTACCTATTCATACATATTACGTAAATTGTCAAGATCCGGCACCTCAAAGATTTTCCCGGGGGAGGGGCGACCACCAACACTGCCTGAATCGAAAGGATCGGAAATAGCTCGTTCTCCGGGTTATTTCCGACTGCTTGGGGATCAGTACCGTCCCACCAGCGATGAGGCGGGAGTGCTGGCAACCGCCTCCGGCATTTACTTTTACCAAAGCCATTTGCAAACTCAAGGCCAGAGGAGTCACCCGGCGAATAACCTGGCATGCCTATTTGCATATGTTTCTGTATTCAGTATGTAAGTAACGACCATGCTGGGCCGTAAGGCAATCCTAACCGGAAATTGGATCAGGTTAATTACAAGTTAGCCAAACAATCATTGTACTGATACCGTCACTCATGGGCACTGTAGGGTTACCGATGTAAAGGGTGACATCCAGAAGATAGTCAGGGTGAATGAAGACAATATGAGAACCAGATACGGCTATCCACGGCTCACAATTTGAGCACTGGCATAAGTGTTATTAGGTCCCCGAGCTTGAGGCCCAATATCACATGGATTGTATGGAAATGTATCGGGGAGCGTTGGCCAGATCACACTTAGAGCATACATGCCGGGCGTTATATTTATTGGCATCATTACTTTATGTTAATTTAAGTCAATGTTTGATATCCGTTCTGATCGCTGACACCCTTAATGCCTATTTCTAGGGACAATGCATATATTACCATTGGGTTGACCAGGTGATCTGACCTGACAATAAGGATGGAGTACTTTTGGCGATGAAGGGGTTAGTCCGGAGGGGCCAAATGGGTTACGTTAATGGCCTGGTGCAGTATTTCCGCTTAGCCTGTCCATTTGATGTCCAATATATATATATATATATATATATATATATATCCCCTTCTAACTGCATACATCACTGCACACTCTGGAACCGCACGCGGAATCACCCTACTCTCTTACCCGATGGAGTTCTATGCAGAGGCTGTACAACTCAGAGTTTTCCCGTTTTACAAACGGGCAGAAGCAGCTCTACTTCAGACAGCTTGTGATTGATCCGTTTCTACGTTATAACAATGAAACCATCACATGATTGCATCAGAAGGATTCTTTGATACGCGTTGGAAAATGAGAGCCCAGTTGGGATCTCATTTCGGGCCAATGAAGTCCACAGCTCGGCAGCCGAATTATTCGCGCTCACTATTGAGGGTTGCGTGGAATGAGCATGGGTGGAGATCCCAGGGGTGAGGTCAGGCTCTCCTGGATTTTGGGTCTCCGTTTATATCGGGCTTGTATTGCCGTGCCAGCGTTAACCCATCCAGGAACCCCACTGGATCGAGAAGAGATCTCCAGCCCTGGGAATGAGTGCGGTTCCGTGCTGCAGTTTGGCACTCGCCCGTAGTTTCGGGGACTGACTGGTTTGGTTAGTTTCGGCCGACTGACTGGCCACCACGTGTCCGACTGGTGCAGCAGTTCACGTGGCGCGCGACACAGGTCAATGGGTGTGGATAGGGACGGGGATCAACACCGCTAAACCAAAGTTTGTTCAGCTCTGACAGGCCTTGACAAGGTAAAAATCAACCGGAAACACGGATAGTCTAAAGATGCAAATTTGGCCGGTATTTCATCGTGTTTTATAGCCTATTTTGGCAGTGCTACTTCGTTCTAGATATCTAACTACCATTGTCCATTGGCCCAGTCATTTACATGATTCAGTAGGAGCAATATTGAAAAATACGGGTTCAAGCCGCTGCCAGAGCATCAACATATTTCGAGAACACAACTATAAAAAATACGGATAAGTCACCTTTCTCCTACATGTCTTGACATTATTCGTCTGGCAACAGACCTATCGGCGGAAAAGATTTATATACGCACGGTTCATGTAAAATAATCATAATAATTGGCGGTTACTGCAGAGCTATTGCACCACCTGCTGTCAACAGGTCAATCAGCTTGCGGTCGCTCAGCACCGTGAGAGCATCGCGGAGGGGAGGTACAGCGGCACCAGCAAAGCCGATTAAAGGGGCGATGCCTTATTGGCACAGCAGCGCTGACAAAAGACATCACGGGATAGGCAATGATGTTTGACAGTGTATTCAATCCCGAGGTGAACAGATAGGTCATGTGCCTTTGGAAAGCCCGTTAAGGTGCGCTCCTGAAATAGTACTTAGCCATCTTTGTCTTCAGATTTTATCCAAGAAACCCTCTCGGAAACGTCCTTGATTCACCAAGGGGCCGAACCAACTGTTATGTTTTTGGAAACGTGTTGGCATTATTTTCGGCATATAGGGCAGTTTCTGTCAAGAAACGAGGTAAAGCTAGAAGCTCACGAGGAAATTCACGATATTTTAGCAATGCGGCTATTCGCACACAATACTTCTGCCAAAACACCTTGCTTGGTATTAGTCAAGCGACCAGCATCTTATCCCACGCCCTGTCAGTAAACTGCGGATGTGGTTGAAGTGTCCGCGAATTTTCCGACTGTGAAATCTGCAAAAATCTAGTATTATACATGGGATGTGAAAGATACTTACCCCTACGCTTACAAAAATGAACAAAATCTGGCGGCGGTGTGGAGACGATAGCCGATTGGTAAGCTCCATCCGTCGAATACCCGCAGGTACTCCACATCATTTCACCGCGCGGGTCACGGCAAACAGACCGAGCCGCCGCGTCGCCATCGCTGGCGCGCCGCTCGTACCCCGTGACGCGTCGACGTCACAGCCGGGGCTGATGTCTCCATCAGTCATCAGCTGACGGAGCCTGACAGATCAGTCCCGGCGGCCCCGGCGCCGCGCCACCTGTCATATTCCTGACTGAACGGCCCCGCCGACATCGCAGCTGAGCGCCGGCCGCCCCCACAACAAATCGTAATGGATACAGATGAAGCGGAGCGGTCGGCAGCGGGCAGGTGCACCCCACACGTGGTGGTGGGGGTGCGGCACGGGTGGCACATGCGGCAGGCGGGGCCGGGCGGCGCTGCAGGCTCCAAACGGCCCGATCGCTACACTGGTCGCATTCATCTGCCTAGAACATGACTCTGGCTAGTGTTACAGCGGGTTCGTCGTACCCTGAAAATGGTCTGTCAAATCAAATTTAAGGGATTTTTCCTTCCAAATTTTGTCCGGCCTATTGCAAATCCGGTTTTTGAGACTGAAGCCTCCCCAGAGTCCTCCATGGACTTGATCTCAGAGACCCCAGATCCTACCATGAGAATAATAATTCTCGCAATAGCGAGTGAAGTCGAAGCCAACATATTACGTCCCACAAAGCGCAAAACAATGTTCAGCTGCCAACCTACCTACGTCCCATAAACGTTTAGAGCCGGAGCGTCTCAGGGGAACCGATCCCGAGCCTTTACACATACACTGCCACTGCATGTTTCTAAGCAGAGGGCCGGAGTCGAACGCTCTCCAAACTGAGCTACCGGGGCGGCTTTAGTGCTGAGGTCGAATTCAGCAGTAGCACCGGTACGTCACGGGAAGCAGCTTCTTCCCTGCGTGCACGGCCCAGACAGCCGCCCGAACTCTGCGCGACTGGTGAGAGAAACAGCACGCGGGGGGAGACCCCGCAGCACGCAGGACGAATTCCACCTTGTCTCGATAGTGAAGCGGGTAATCCTGGTGGCGAGACACTGCCGCCCAAGATTTTAACTTTTACATCAGAGCATACGTTGCTTATCAGAGCGATAAGATTAAGCACGGTTCCAATGTGCGCTAGATGTAGCTACGGTGAAAGGGAAACATCGGGCATTGGACTGCTAGGTACGCGATGTGAATTTTGTATTGAACTAAGCTAATAAACCCATGTTTATCTGATTATAAGAAGGCAAGCCGATGGGTAGTTTATGATCAGGTGACAAACAGGGCAGTGGTACACTGTGCACTGTGACGTCAACACCGAGCTTACAGCAATGAGCTGCATGGCCCTATTCCCCTATTTGTGGTAAAACTCGGGTTTGAAGCGGTGTGTGCGCGAGAGCTGTCTGTGCTGCTGCAGAGTTGGCTATGGTTCCCTGCCCGGGTCCCATGACAGACCGGGCTTCCCGGGAAGGGACAGCAGGACGGATCAATCTCGGTGCCCTGACGGGTTTTCGCCATAACGGGGATTTCGTGAAATATCTGGTCGAAATCCCACCTTATTCACACAGATTGTTTGGGTAGACTTTTCAAATTGAGCGGGGGTGCTTTAAAGGGAATGTGGCACCTTGGTCGAATCCTGGAGTTTAGTGTAATTAGGCGTACTTTTAGTCAAAAATAATGAAACCACTCATGATTTCTCTGAAAAATGTACAATAAGATCAATATTTGGTTTTTAAAAATACTCCTCTAGAAAAAGAAATAAATATCAGCCTGTGGATGATGTCACGATCTGGCAACCACTACCATACTTGAAACGCTTCAAGGGCTTCGATTGGCTGATGCTCATCGTGACGTCAGCATATGTCGTCACACCAGTAGCTCACAACAATGGTCGCCGGCGACGGGGGCTGAGGGGGCTGGTGTCAGGTAGGTTTTAGCTTTTTTCTACGGAAATATCGAGTTCCAAGACAAATGAAATATGGAGTACCGGGTTTTCCGACCTGCTTTACAACTTGGCTATCTCAGTTAAAATCACGTTGTGAAGGTGCTACATTCCCTTTAATTTAAACTGTATCAAAACTAGCCTATCAAAATGGATAACACAATATGTCGTGTGTCTTAGCATTCCTTCAGGCCTGTTGAACTGCAAAGGATCAATAAAAAGACCGTAAAATAAAATAGGAATATTTAAAGGACATTTCAACAGCACTTTGACGTTTCTTTTGGGATACCCGGTCTATCCACAGCAATGTAAATCCGCATTCCCGTTTATTAAATGTACGGAACGTCAGCTTCGCTGATTAAATACTATCTTATTGCTCTAAGCAAACTCACCGCGCGGTTACGGTCAGGAACAGATCCAGCTGGTTGATTGATCCATGTCATTGAGCTAAAAAAACCGTCGCGGCACGAAGGCAGCACCCTTCAGTTTTTATTTCCCTACAGGGCAATTTCTTTCATCTTCACGAAAGTACCTACCGAACGGACAAAGCGCCTAGAACTGTCCTACAGACGAACGCTTTCTCTCCAACTGATCAATCATCAAACAATAGTTCACCTCAGGAGGAGGGGTGCTAGGAGAGGATTTGGTCCCTCTATATTTCGCTTTGTATGAGTCCATGTACGGAGCGCCCCTGGATCCGCCCCTGGTTACAGTTTTGGGGCAGGACTAGGCGCGCATCGATGACGTTGGCGGGAGCTCGGCGGCACTGCTACCTGAGACTGCCGCGTCGGCACCTCGGTGTCGGGAGCGAGCCGACGGCGGCGCACTCAACTGCATACCAGCACATCAGCTATGCAGGAATGCCGCCGCGTAACAAGCGAATGTGAGGTACCGCTCATTGCCCGGGCGCAATTCATCTCGCTTTCTCTCAATGAGTAGCTACAAAACGTGACGAAATCCGCCAACGATCAATAACGAGGGACTACGGACTTCAGAGTTGGCTGTTGAATACAAAGAGCAGGTGCAAGTGATCAAACCAGCATCACAAGTTTTCTTGGAACAGGCCACTTTCACCTTAGTTAAGCATCCTTATGAAAATACATTTCCGCGCACATTCTCTGTGATGATGTCATATTTTCATAAATTCCGCTCGATTTCTTGCAAAGCACGCGAACCCACCTAGACCAATCAGCGACCGTCGTTTGCTCCAAGTCAAAGCCTCAGCGAGAAGGGGCAGCGCGGCAGCCTCTAATGACTACCTGCGTTACATAGGCGGATCCAGGATTGCCAATCGGGGGTCGATTTCCTTTTCAGCAGTCTATTGACCAGTTCAGGGGCGCCGAGGGTCGATCGGGGGTGGGGGCACGTGCCCCCTTTTCCCCCTGTATTCGCATATGCTGCGTTAATATTAATCAGATATACGACAGGCGCTGTTTCAACGGATGAAAAAAGTTCAGCCGTCCCATCCGGCGGCCGACCAAGCTAATATAGCAAAGGGTGCAGTGGTACCTACTTTCCTACAGACCGGCTATGCTTATATGACAGAGGTCCCCATACGATGAAGTGCAATTATACGTTTATCATCGACACTAGACTTAAGCAAAAACAGAGCATGGTACACGCAGAACATGGCGATGAGCGAGAACCGCAATGGGTGGCGTTCAGGGGTGAGGCGGGTCAAAACTTATCCTCAAAAAAAAATCGGGCGAGGAATTGACACCTACTTGGTATGAAACGGTGAGCTGAGCGTTAGTGTTGGGGTCTTCGGGCGTTTCAGCAGCCCGGACCATATAGCGTAGCCCGTGAGCCGGGCGGTCAGAGCCGTGCGGAAGAGGTAGGTGGGGATTTACACTCCCCTCCAATCTCCACGGGCGAAGTCTTATAGTTGGTGCGCCGCAAACTCGTCGTCAAAAAGACATTTCTAACCCACGGGAGCGATTCGTGTGTTCAAGTTTAGGGCAAAGTGTAAAATTTCGACATGTAGGCTCTGTACAGCGCAAAATCATCATCATATTTGGGGCTTTAGGGCGCACCGAAGAGCAGAGTCGAAATTTAGGTTGAGCAGAGTCCGAAATTTGGAGTCGAAATAGAGACTATGTCGAGTTAAAAATGAAGAGCCGAAAAGAAGGCTAGGTGGAGCTCGAAGTGAGGAGAGATAGGTGTATTCCGTTGTTTTCAGTCGGGCTAGGCTTACAACTTACTCAGCCGGTATTTACCTTCTGTGTCGCTTCCAATAGGCACACTTTCCGATTACAGCTGTGTTTATTTGTTATATGGGTTTAAGGGTTGCGCCAACCAGTGCGGTTATATCACACCCACTTTCTGGTTACGGGAGCACCGACTGAGCAGGCGCCATCCCGGGACCTCCCACAGCCCAGGCGGCACACAAAGCGGCTTCGTACACTCATGATTGGGCCCGCGGCAGTCTCCACGATCCGCTCTCAGACCTACCCATTCGTCGACAGTCATCAACAGTGCTACAAGAGTCTAAGCGGACCAGCTTTAGCGCTCGTTTAGGGACTGTATGTATGTACCGCGCGAGTCGTGTACAGCCGCGGCCTGTCTGAACACGGGGCGTGTCGGGTACACAGGTACACTGGCTAACGACCGGGTGTTGACTGTTTATTTACCCGGTGAGCCGGTGTCCGCCTGTTCGGAGACCCGCTCACACCTCGTGACCCCGTGAGTGTCCGTGTCGGCTCCAAGTCAGCAGGAGAACTCCAGCGACTGCGCGCGGAGCCGCGGGTCGGGAGACAACACCAGACCCCGGGACACGGTGACCAGTGGCGGATCCATGGGGGAAAGGTATTTGCCCCCCCAAACGGAAAAGCTCGGGGCAAAACTATGTTTTTGCCCCCCCCAAAAGCGATCGACCTCCTTTTTTCCCCGACTCCTTTTTAGTTTGAAAGCAAGATTTGGGTGCTTCAACTCTCAACTTCAAACAGAACCAGTTAAGTTCAGTGGAAATTTGGGGCCTAGGAGAGGAAGAAGTATCTTGAGCCCATATTTTTCACCGGGTGACGTTTTTTTGCTTCTCACCTCACATACCGAAAATTTTACTGGGAAGTCATATTGTAGCGCTGTCTTGCACTGCGTGCCGTTTTTTTTTTTTGCTTTTTGACTTTGGTTTGCCCCCCAAACCGACCGGCTAGATCCGCCACTGATGGCGACCGCTCCTTATGAATGGTGACAGCAGCATGCTGTGAGTATGATGCAAACTAAGAGGTTTAGCAGCGAAATGAATGAGCTGACATATGTTTGGCTTTCAATGGTTGTTGCTCATACCGAATGCCAGTGAGACGTCACATTTACGGCCCGCGGCGAATGTGCTGTAAGCACGGTTTCCACAGATAGCTTCCATACATCCGCTTCCGCATATTTGTATTTGAGGTGAATTGTGACCTCACATGAAACAATCATGAAAGGAAATCAGCACAGAACCTCGGTGATTATTCTAATCCCATCTCCAGCCTCTCATCAATAAACGTCATGACTGTCCTGCATTAATTAAGAGGAAGCCGAATGAAACCGTTATTCTGGCCATTCGGCCCAGGATTCAATCCCGGCTCACATCGACGAGATTGTATCATCTAATTGCGCCTATCCTAATCGCTACCCGTGACTCAGGCCGCCCGTGTGATCGCCTCGCGGGCGGCGGAACGGCCAATGATATGCACTTCTTTGGGCCGGTGAGGCGGGAATCATCGCCATTGTGCAGACGCCTTATACACGAGCCGAGATCACAGGGTTTAGCACACTGCAGTCGCGAGCCACGACTCTTTGATGTACAAAAATCGACAGGGAAAAATAATCAATTCATCTAGTCACAGATATATCGCTTGATTGGTAGACATCGGTCTTACAAACATAAAATCACGGTGGATTCAGCTACAGAAGAAACTGTTAGAAGAACTGACTAAAATCAAGCTGACGTGTTTATCAGATTATTCCAAACGACACACAAGTAGCTGACGGATTTTCCTACAATAACGCTATAAACATGGATAATATAGCCATATATGAACGCTGATATAATATAAACTACATTCCTATCACGATTAAAAGTTATACAAAATAGTTTTTAATCATGCTACATGCTGTTTTCATCCGCTTTCACCACATCATGCACTGCACATGACATATATATCTTGCAACAACTCGTCTGCAACCATTTAAGGATCGCCGTCAAGTGACACGAGTCATTATTAGCAGCCTTTGTTTCCTCTGACAACACTTGATCCCCGGTTGATCGGTATCCCAAGGACACGAAGAATACGAACCACTCATACCCTCGTATCCCAACGATTTGGCAGTGGGACTAGACCCGATTACAATTGTCTCTGACTCAACATACATTTATAAAGCCTTAAGAGAGTTTGACAAAAGTGTCAATCTCCGGGTGGAACAGATTTAAAAAGGCTTTTGGATATATCGAAACGTTTGTTCCACTTGATCACTACCTTTCAAGTCAGATGTTTAATGTGCGTTATTTGAAATATTGGTGAACTATGCATTAACTACATGAACGTTATCACTAAATTCTTATTCAACCACATCAATCAACCCTCTTCGGATTAAGGCTTCTGGCATTAGGTACAAGGTAACCCGTTTCGGATCTAGTGTTACAAAGTGGACGCCTCCAATGCCGGACACCTTGTGCCCCATTCCCTCCACAGACCTCTGGTGCTCTGACGCGGGCCTGCTTAGCACATCACTGGTCGTGAACTCTGATTTGACGCCGTACTTCTTCACTTGGCCACTTCGAAGCTCGCACATTCAACAGACAGTTTCTTAAATACACAATGGCTGTCCTTTCACGACGACGCGAAATTGTCTGCCACACAGGCATAGGCGTTCACTTCAGTGCACGAACGTCATGGTCAGTGTGCCAGCATTGCCCACACAAATATTGTTCCCTTTGAAGCGTCACTGATACTCGGGTGTGGCCGAGTACGCAGGCGCTTGTACTGTGGCTTCCAACCAACATAGCTGATGGAGTTTCATTGCCCCAGTACTTGTGATCACCGGTTCCAATCGTGAAACCCCGCTGCACGGCAAAAAAACAGGCAGACGCCATTCGAATCTTGCTAATCAACACTGCGTCGCAGAACGATTTCATACGCTTGCTAATCGAAACCGAATTTCAGGACGGTTTCATACAATCATTTACAAACACTGATTTGATATCCGTGAACACCGGATTGTGCCACTTCTTCTCATCTGCCTGCATAAGTTAAAGTAGCTACCTCCAACCAGACCAACCAGCCGATTCTGAGAGGCACTGTTATCTGGCAGCATTTGCAACCAGACAGATGCATCAACGTCCCAATCATTGTCCGATCTGATCTACAACACATTTATCAAGGTAGCCCAGGTCCGCGAGGCGCTTTTGAATTCGCTTTGCAACCCGGGATAGACAGGCTGCTTTTTAAAAATACATGTGGTTAAAGTTTTTCAGTAGTTCAGCCTAAGCTCACTGCTCATTGGAGGCACCTCTCAATGCATTTAACAGTTGATCAAACATCAGAAAAGCACTAACAGTTCCAGTCATTCCGAACAAAACTTCCAGCACATCTCAAGAGGAAAGACTGTAGGGAAGGTAAGGCGATATTTGGAAGTTAACAAGTACCACGAACAGTAAAACAGCATGAAGAGTATTGACAATAAGTCGGTGGGAGAGCGTCAAATGGTCAGAAGTCAGGACCGCTGCACGATGGTGTGCACACCAAGTGGGGAGCGGGAGGAGGGGAGGCGCGCGGGCTGAAGTCCACAGAGGGCACGGGGCTCGACAGGGGAGGCCAGCGACTAGAACGGGAGAAGATAAGCAGTGTAGTGGAAAAGTGCCGACGGACCGACTGGAGAGTAGCGGGAGACGACTTCTGGCTCAGTGGGGGTCAGGACGGCGATTCAGTGGGTGGAAACAAGCGCCTCGGCACGGGAAAATAAGCACCCCGGTCGAAGAGGAGTGACTCGTTAGAGGACCGGCGCCACAAAAGAGGACCAGGGTCTCAGTAGAAGACCGGCATCTCAGAAGAGGACCAGCGCTTCAGTAGAAGACCGGGGCATCAATAAAAGAAGACCAGTGCCACATAAGAGCACCAGCGCCTCAGACTGTAGAAGACCGGTACTTTAGTAGAGGACCAGCGCCTCAGTAGGGGAAGACGAGCCGTTCGGTGGAGACAGCGTGCTCCAACGCCACGGCGGCCAGCTCGGTCAGCCACTGCTGCAGCAGCACAGCGGTGACGGCCAGGCGACGCTCCTCCGCCGGCCGGTCTGCCACGTCCGGCACCGCCTGCCTGGAGCCACAGCCCGCCGTCACAGCCTGAGACTGCCCCCAAACTCACCCGACCTCCACCACGAGGCAGAGGCCGCTGCTAGTGCCTGAGACAGGTTCTCTGCCCAAACCAGTGGTTCTTACACGGTGGATCATGGCCCCATTTGGAGTCACAAAGCCATTCTGTGGGGGTCACAAAAGCTGTAAATTTGAGCCATAAATGTTTAGCTAGTACAACTTCAATTTTTACCTTTGTTCTCAATCGAAAGTTCTGATACAAATTAAATATCGTAAAGCGGTTCTCCACCACGCTCCATCCCATCGCTATCTCAGTTCAAATACCATTACGAGGGTGCCACATTCCCTTTAACATCGTGTGCAGTGGAGTTCTAGTGCCCTTCAACATAAAGATGTCGTGACTGAACGAAGGAAAAAGCTCCCCGACGGGGAATCGAACCCCGGTCTCCCGCGTGACAGGCGGGGATACTCACCACTATACTATCGAGGAGTGAGGACCCGCGCGTCTACACCGCGAAATGACTGAAAACTCGACCTTGCCCAGTACTGTTTCCAACGCACTAATCCCATGCATGTCTCGTGTTTTAGATGACACAATCGTGGTTTCACATCTCAACGTCAAAACTACCAAGACGAGGTCGAAAGAGACAGTTCATTCCTCGGCACAACAAGGCGTCAAGTCCTGGTTCAGCACGAGCACCAGCAAACCCGCCCTGAGAAAGCAGAGATCTCGACGACCTCAAACTCTGCCGTCCCCTTGTAGGGGCAGCAAAACAGTTGTCTACTTTCAGGGAGTAGGGACGTATCTACGCGAAGCGTTCCGAGGGGCAACCCAGGAAACATCGTGACAAGCACAGTGCCTGAGAATAATATCGACCAGAATCGGCTAAAAGTGAGCATAATTTGACAGCTTACAGGAGGATCCCAACCGTAATGCCCCTCCCTGAATCCGCCCTTGCACACATTTTGAAGAGCGCTGAGAAGTTTTAATGCATGTCAGAAGGCTGTCAGATTTCACCATTCGCTACAGTCGTCGCGCTGTGGTGAGATTGGAAAGACATCACTTTAAAGGAAATGTGACACCAATTTCAGCCTGGAGTTGTGTCAAGAGTATGTCTTATTGAAAATGGTGACTGCCCTTAATTATGAGTTAAACAATTCCCTGCAGATCGTCCACAGCTCGCACCGCGTCCACCGGTTGCTACATCATTTCGTAACTCGGGCGCAGGTCAGGCACCGCCCGCCATAACTTGGGATATCCGGAGTTGTCTCATGCCAGCCCCGCAGCCAATCTCATAATTTCAAGATCAGGTTTGTGTGTCTGTAACTACTGGAGCTGCAGCGTCATAGCCTAAAGCCGACAGGACAGCCTAGCCAGCAAGATTATATGGGAGAAATGTACTCGACATGTGATTTTCTTGCGATAAGTGTGATTTCCATGTGAAACTTAGCCAAAAGCATACCAACCTACCATCAACCCACTCTACAGTCACTACAGTCCGATAACGGGAACAAGAGTGCCCATCAAAATGTGCCCCTTTGAGACTTATTTGCGCCCATTTTTTTATAAATTTTTTTCCAACTTGTTCCCAGTACGGCTGCTGAGTCGGAGTCTCACTAAAGTCCTCAAGGGACTTGTCACGGAGACCCCGACCCCACCACCCGAACGAGCAACTCCCACAATGAAGGGTTGATTTAGAAGCCAAAGTTTAACGTCCCACAAAGCACAGGGACGGCCGCCCCGCTCAGGTCACCCTCTCACCAGTCGGTTGCCAGCCGACCTACGTTGGGCAAACGATTGAGCGCCGGAGCGTCTCAGGGGAACTGATCCCAAGCCTGGACATGCACTGCCACTGCATGCTTCTGAGCAGCGGGCCGGAGCCCAACGCTCTACCAACTGAGCTACCGGGGCGGCCTTCCTTCCTTTCCATTGCCTTCCTTGGTTCCCAGTTTACGTTTGAGGAAATGTTCTCGGGCCCGCAGTAGGTACCTTAACGGTTTTTTCTCGTAAATTTCGGATTCAACGACCTGGCCTTCCACATCCCGGCAGCGCGGACGCTGACATTTCACTTTAGTAAGGTAGCACCCCTTTGCCTTCTCCATCCGATTCATTGGTTAGTTTTCAGCTGTGACAAATAGACACGTACATACAGACCACATTAACTTCGTCAGCCGCGACCCTCTACGGCGGCGGGTCCACCGGAGGCCGGGCCATCGCCTTCCGCAGGCCATCAGGCCCGGGAAAGGTGGGGGGACCACTTCTCAACAACACTGAGCCTCACACTGTTCAAATCTTCGAATCTCCCCAATCAACCCGGACCTATCCCATTATCAAGGACCTCACACTTGACCTCAAGTCTCTCCAATGGGATGGAGAGACTTAGATGCCAACCTCAAGACCCCAGGCCAGTGCACTGACCCAGGATGTCCTTACTGGCCCGGCATATCTCACCAGGGGATAAGTAGCTATACGGACCCCGCCCCTGTCCCTCCACTGACCTTAGGAGCTCCACCACCGGCCCTGCGTCTCTCTCAACTGACCCTGCGTCCCTCCACTGACCCCGCGTCCCCCCCACAAACCCTTCGTCCCTCCACTAACCCTGCGTCTCTCCACTGACCTGGGGTCAGACGGGGGGCTGCGACGGCTGCGGCGGCGGCAGACCGGCCCCCGCCGGCGGCGACTCGTCCAGCGTGACGTTCACGCTGACGCTGGCCAGGGTGCGCTTCAGCCGGGAGGCGAGGCTGAGACCGCGCCGCGGCCCCGCTGCCGGCCCAACACAGCATTTCAAGCACACGTTCTCCCGAAAATGAGTAGGGGATTGTACTATTGGGTGGAAATTCCGCAAGGCGCAGCAGTCCTCACATGTGCACACTTAAGCTGCAAAGTAAAATACAACTACATAATATTTGCACTGGTTTTACTGCAGTCTACTCATCTTTATATCACATGTGGCATCATACTTGAGAATGTTAATGTGATCCATGACTGAGCATATCCGCAGCTTTGGTAAGTTAACTCGCCTTAACTGAATAAAACATGTCACTATACTATCCACAGGCCGGACACCGCCAGAAGTCCGGTCCCCTACCGTCGCTCTGTGGCTGGGTCTGCGGCTGTGGGGCCTGCGGAGTCGCTGGAGAGGAGGCAGGGTCCAGACGGGCGTGCGCCCACCGCAGCAGCGCCGGCCAGTCGGGCACGGCCCGGGCCGCCAGCTGAATACGGTGCTGCAGACTGCCCAGCGTCTGACCGACACGGCACAGGAGAGACTGTTTACACACTTTACCGGTACTGCAGACTGCCCAGCGTCTGACCAACACGGCACAGGAGAGGCTGTTTACACACTATCAGTGCTGCAGACTGCCCAGCGTCTGACCGAAACGGCACAGGAGAGGCTGTTTACACACTTCATCGGTACTGCAGACTGCCCAGCGTCTGACCAACACGGCACAGGAGAGGCTGTTTACACACTATCAGTGGTGCAGACTGCCCAGCGTCTGACCAACACGGCACAGGAGAGGCTGTTTACACACTTCATCGGTGCTGCAGACTGCCAAGCGTCTGACCAACACGGCACAGGAGAGACTGTTTACACACTTTACCGGTACTGCAGACTGCCCAGCGTCTGACCAACACGGCACAGGAGAAGCTGTTTACACACTATCAGTGCTGCAGACTGCCCAGCGTCTGACCGAAACGGCACAGGAGAGGCTGTTTACACACTTCATCGGTGCTGCAGACTGCCCAGGGTCTGACCAACACGGCGCAGGAGAGGCTGTTTACACACTTCATCGGTGCTGCAGACTGCCAAGCGTCTGACCAACACGGCACAGGAGAGATTGTTTACACACTTTACCGGTACTGCAGACTGCCCAGCGTCTGACCGAAACGGCACAGGAGAAGCAGCTGTTTACACACTATCAGTGCTGCAGACTGCCCAGCGTCTGACCGAAACGGCACAGGAGAGGCTGTTTACACACTTCATCGGTGCTGCAGACTGCCCAGGGTCTGACCAACACGGCACAGGAGAGGCTGTTTACACACTTCATCAGTGCTGTAGACTGCCCAGCGTCTGACCAACACGGCACAGGAGAGGCTGTTTACACACTTCATCGGTGCTGCAGACTGCCCAGCGTCTGACCGACACGGCACAGGAGAGGCTGTTTAGTTTAGTTTAGTTTATTAAACATATCACCAACGGGTCAGTAAAACCCACTTATAGATGAAGTCGATAAGATAAAAGCAGTACACTGGATCAAACAAACAAAACGATAAAATGTAAATAACGCTAAAAACATCCACTCTCGTCGAGCACACTGTATACACCTTAGACAGTAAAGGAAAAGGCGATCACTCGCTTCTTAAAATCTCCTAAGCTCGTGTGCCAGATATCAACGTCCCTATTTGCATTTAAAAACCTGTTACAGACACGGGGAATTCTGGTAAACATGCTCGACCTTACAGTGTTAGTTCTGGCGTAGGGAACGTTGAAAAGCAACCAGTTTCGAAGTGCACGGGAGGCGCTGCCAATGGGAAGCATTCCAAAAGAAAATGTGAATCAATTTTGTGATTATGAATGTTTCTGATGAACATAATATCATACTGTAACCTTCTCGCGGATAAGGATGCCAACCCAAAAATGACGGAGAAGCTCAGCATACTCCAGTGAAACGTTTTGAACACGACACCTTGCGCAGAGCCAAATAAGAAACTTGTGCTGAATTTTGTCCGCACGTTTCAGATGTGTGTCGGCAGCTCCTCCCCATATCACACAGCCATATTCCAAAATACTACGAACGTTGGCGCAAAAAGTCACAATCATACTTTTATGATCTATCCCCTGTAGTGATGGACCATTCTTCCCTGTCTGGAAAGACCTTATTAAAAGCCCTAGAGCCCTGTTGGCCTTTCGCACCATGTCATCGATGTGGGACTGAAACGTTAATTTCGAGTCTATGATCACTCCAAGATCGCGCATCTCACTCACTCTCTCAATCTCCGAGTTGCCTATGTGGTACGTTTCTAAAATGGGCTTTGTACGAAGTGTCAGAGTTAAATATTTACACTTTGACGGATTCAGTGACAGTTGCCACTTCATTGACCACGCGCATAATCGATCTACGTCTACCTGCAGTTGTGTGGCATCAGCTGTACTGTCAACTCTGCGATACAGTTTACAGTCGTCGGCGAAAATTATACAATCCGAGTGGACAGCAGTCGGTAGGTCGTTAATAAAACAGGCGAAGAGGAGGGGCGAGAGATGTCCCCCTCAGGTGTGCCTGAGGTAACCGAGATCCACGAAGAGCATTGGCCATTCACAACTACCCGCTGCTCTCTTCCAGAAAGGTATGATTTTAGCCATGACAATGATGTCCCGGTGATATTAAATGATTTTTCCATTTTATGAACCAGAAGTTTGTGACTTACGCTTTGAAAGGCTGAACTAAAGTCTGTATAAATTATATCAGTTTGTGAGCCAGCGGATATGTTGCTCCAGGCCACGCTCAACATCGATCCCAGGTTCGTAACGCACGAACGTCCAGACATAAAACCATGCTGTTGATCAGCTAAAACAGGGCGCACATGAGACAGCAATGAAGTAAAAACCACTTTTTCGAGTACTTTACTAAAAAGTGGGGTCAAACTCACACTCCTATAGTTGGATGCACATGACTTCGCACCCTTCTTAAATATTGGGACAATGTTCGCACGCTTCCAGCGAGATGGAAAGACACCCTGCTCGAGGGAAAGACGACAGAGTTTCGCTACTGGTGTTGTCAGTTCATCAGCACATTCATGGATTATGCGCGCGCTTATGTCATCGGGGCCGCAAGCCTTATGTTTGTTTGTGGACAATAAAGTTGCACGGATGATTTCCTCTGACATTTCGAACGTAGCCAGGCTGTCAATGGCGTGTTCACGAACAGGAGGCAGCGTCGTCACATTTGGGTCAGAAAACTTAGCTGCGAACGTGCGATTCAGCAGTTCAGCTTTTGCGTGGTCCCTTTCTATCCTTTGGTCTCCATCCACCAATGAATGAATCGCGAGATTCTTACCCCTTAAACATTTCAGGAAACTCCAAAATCTTTTTGGGTTGGATTTTAGGTCGCACACTAGTCCTTTCAGATAATCTGTAAACTTTGCACCCGCCAGTCGTTTGAAATTTCTTCGTTTCTCTCTACACACTATCAGTGCTGCACACTGCCCAGCGTCTGACCGACACGGCACAGGAGAGGCTGCTTACACACTTTATCAGTGCTGTAGACTGCCCAGCGTCTGACCAACACGGCACAGGAGAGGCTGTTTACACACTTCATCAGTGCTGCAGACTGCCCAGCGTCTGACCAACACGGCACGGGAGCGGCTGTTTATACCCCCATCAGAGCTGCAGACTGCCCAGCGTCTGACCGACACGGCACAGGAGAGGCTGTTTACACACTATCAGTGCTGCAGACTGCCCAGCGTCTGACCGACACGGCACAGGAGAGGCTGTTTACACACTATCAGAGCTGCAGACTACCCAGCGTCTGACCAACACGGCACAGGAGAGACTGTTTACACACTATCAGTGCTGGAGACTGCCCAGCGTCTGACCAACATGGCACAGGAGAGGCTGTTTACACACTCTCATCGGTGCAGGACTCCCCGGCGTCTGACCAACACGGCACAGGAGAGGCTGTGAATCAATAAATCAGTGCACTCTACCCATCGACTAGTACCTCACTACGAGTGCTACTCTCGGAATATTCCAAGCTCCTGCCCTCCCCACTGGCACTGGACACGGATGAGAGCTGGTATCTAATCTAACCAGCCCGCCAGCCCCGAACTCAGCCCAGGGCACCACTTTCTGCACAATCCTAAAGCCAAAATTACCAATCACCGGACAGCCAGCCCCGTTGATGAGCTGACCCAGACCGGCATCACCCCGCACCGACCTGGACCAGTGAGCGGACGGTGGGCTGGAGCACCACCGACGGGTCCAGCAGCAGCGAGCGCAGCAGCGGCTGCGGGTACAGACTGAGCCGCGTCACCACCGCCGTCAGCTGCACGTTCAACTGCAGACTGTTGGTGGTGGCCAGCTCCAGCCGCGCCAGCAGCGCGCCCAGAAACGGCCCTGAGGGACACCCACCGTCAGAGGAACGGCCCTGAGGGACAACCTCCGTCAGAGGAACGGACCTGAGGGACATCTACAGTCAGAGGAACGGACCTGAGAGACATCTACAGTCAGAGGAACGGACCTGAGGGACATATTGAGCCAGAGAAACGGCCCTGAGAGACACCCACTATCAGAGGAACGGACCTCAAGGACAAACGTCATCAAATAAGCGGACCTAAGGGACATCCACAGTCAGAGGAAAATACTTAAAAAACAAAAAGCAAAACCACCACACCCACACAGTGTCGGGCCCAGTCCAGGAACAATACCCCCGAAATATACGACATACGGGTCCTGTCAACACACTCACCTATGCTCGGTGCTGCTGCAGTGGCCACAGCGTCGTCACAGGCCACCACTGAGTCCGGCTCTGGCTGTGACTCCGGCTGTGGCTCCGGCTGCGACTCCAGCTGTGGGTCCAGCTGCTGCGGCTCCAGCTGTGGCTTCGGCTGCGGCTCCGGCTCCGGCTGCTGTGGCAGCTGAGCCGGCGGCGCTTCTTCTGAAGCAGCCAGGGTCACCGCGCTCACTCTATCCCTCAGGCAGTCCAGTTTCTTAGCGCCACTGGCGGACGACCCGCCAGAGAACGTGCCGTAATGCCCGCCAGCAGTCCCGGCTGCGCCGGCAGCCAGCTTCAGGGTGTTCTCCGAGACGGCCCCGCGCTGCTCTCCTGCCGGGGGGTTCTGCAGCGACACCGGCTCCCCAGAGCCACCGGACAGATCTCCAGCCTCCGACATCGAGTCCTCCAGGGCGGACATCTGAGCCAGGTCATCGGGCACTGACAAGTCGGCGGGAGAAGAGAACCCCTCACAGCTGGCGAACGAGGACTCGCTGTTGGTTGCAGACTCGTCAGCCTGACGAACAGCCGCACCGCCGGACGAGGCGGTGGTCCCCGCAGCGGCCGCCGCCGGCGTCGATTGGGCACTGAACATGATTGTCCGCTCCAGTTCAGACGGAGCCTCTGCTGACGATGCAGCGGCAGCAGCAGGTGGCACCGTCGCGCCTGACGACGCTCCCATTCCCCTGTCGAAAGCCTGCCGGCCGGGTGTTGTCCTTTCGCTCGGGGACTCCTTCACAGCGGACGCTGCTTCACGGGAGGGTGTCCGGGGCTCGCTGGCGCCGGATTCGTCCGGCAGCAGGGTGAGTATACCCAGCTCCAGCGCAGCCGTCTCCAGCTCGGCGCAGCTCTCGTGCAGCGCCTGCGAGGTGGAGAGATCCGCCGGAGCCGCTGCTACAGAAGCAGCGCCCGCTCCCACAACGCTGATGCCAGCATGGCCTGCCGATGGGCTGGAAGAAGCAACGGGTGACGCCACTGACGACCACGAGGTATCCAGCGCCGAGGTCGGCCACCTCTCCGACTCCGCGTGCAGCTCCGTGACGTCCTGTCTGGAGCTCAGTCCCGCTTCATCCGCTGCGGCCGCCTCACCACCCTCCACCGTCGCTCCAACAGCGCCGCCTTCCGGTGGCCGGCGGCCGGCGCGCGCCCACCGCACCATTCTGTCCGTCTGCGCCGGGGACGGGGTCACGCCGTCGTAGGGGTAGGTCCAGCCGGCGGTGGCGAGCCGACAGGCCGCCAACCTCTGTCGCACCTCCTGAGTGTACAGCAGACAGGTGTGGTGCAGCCGGGCCAGGCTGAGCTGGGAGGGGACGGGCGCCAGCGGCAGCGCCAGCGCCAGCAGGCGGCGGGCGCCGTCACCGTAGCGGTCGGCCAGCGGCAGCCGCCGCCGCTGCGACGGCATCAGGTGAGAGCAGGGCAGCAGGTGGCGGAACACCAGGTCCAGCATCACGTCCTCACAGTTGAGGTCCAGCAGCGACAGCAGCAGGGACAGCGTCGCCGCCGCCAGCTGAGAGACGGGGTGTCAGTCACACAAACACAAACAAAAACACACACAAACACTACTCATCACAACGCCGCCGCCGGGTCCCGCGTTGTGCCAGCTGCACACGCACAGTCTATCAACCCAAGCGGTAAAATTGGTTGCGTACTATGAGCCTATTTTCGTTCAGGAAGCGTTAGTTACACCGCAAGCGATCATAACCACGTTTATTAAACCCTCTGTGCTTTGTCGTAGTTGGCATGTCTGGGGTGGAGCTGTTTTCGGCTTATTAAGCCAGATTCCAGAGGAAGACCACCAACCACGTAAACATATTCAAAAGCAGCCGTAACAGCTCGTGTTCACCTCGCACGGGTGTTGCCAGCACAATCCACACACTACAGTACTGCCGTGGAAAGGAATAGCCCATCACGTCATTTTTCGGTCATTTTTTGGTTTTTATATCACAGTAATCATCAGCTGACGATTACTGTGATGCAAAAAGAAAATTTACAAAATAACGTGATGGATTCTTCCTTTGCCAAGGCAGAGTACCGGCAGCGGGCGGTCCGACGCCGTCCCGTGCAGGCCGCTGCGTCTCACCTGGGCGTCGGCGTCGATGCGCTGCACCAGCGCGTCGACGGGTCTGACGCCGTCGTGGCGGTGTCGCAGCAGCAGCCGCAGCAGGGCCCGCACCAGGGCCGGGTGGCGCGAGCTGCGCACGCACAGCTCCAGGTACGCCGTCGCCGCCACCACCCCCTCCAGCGAGCTCTGACGACGCCGGCAGTTAGCACGCAGCAGCCGCAAAATACCACCGAGTATAAGTCACTGGCCCCAAATACACATCCTGTATTTTGCCTCAGATCGGAGGCTGCTATGCGGTGAAGAAATATCGCCCCTCTGCCCAGCTTTCGCGTCGGTATTTGTAGAATATACAGACGGTGACTAAACATTCGATGGATATTGGATATAAAAATGAAAATAAAAATGATACAATAAAAATATATACAATATATATATATATATATATATATATATATATATATATATATATATATATATATATATATATATATATATATATATATATATAATAAATATATATGAAAATGATATAAAAATGATGGATATAAAAAGTGTGCTGGGAATGCTGTTAAGGGCAAATGACGTGTGTATCTCTAAGTTCTGACTTCAATTTTAATTTCATGACGCTGATACGTTAAAAGCGTGACTTAG
The DNA here is from genome assembly GCA_034440635.1 of Lepas anatifera. Taxonomy (NCBI): domain Eukaryota; kingdom Metazoa; phylum Arthropoda; class Thecostraca; family Lepadidae; genus Lepas; species Lepas anatifera. The sequence goes on along the minus strand of JAOTON010000961.1, from coordinate 1,049,633 downwards.
GATTGTAATCAATTTCACTATTGAGTCCTGCATGACGATGACCAACGAATAGCCCCTACCAAGTGAAATGATCAGATAAAGAGTAAATAAATAAACAAATGAATAAATATGTACGGCCAATATGCGGCTCGAGAGCAATCACATCTCAGTATTCTGATCATCTCACCCGGCAGGGTTCCCCATAAACCTTAAAAGATTAGGTATCCAAAAATGCCTGCGCTTTTCCACGCTGGCACGAACCAGTTGTGTTCGTCGAACTGGCTCTGGTTTGTGGCTGAATTACCACCAGGCGGCCTACCACTCCCCCCTCCCTGCATTAGTCAGCACAGACCAGCTAAGAGGCGCTACCTCCACCCGGTCCGATAATTTTTTGCTGGATGGCGGATAGCGGAGGCGCGATACTGCGGGCTCACTATTCGATAAATGACGTCCGCGCACGATAAAGACTGGCTGGACTGGCAAGCTGACCGCGGCGGGAAAGTGTAACCGGAACACGGCAAAGCGCCGGCAAAATGTAAAACAGCTCATTTCACGTAGAAAACTATATAGATAAAGCCGAATGCACGGATTATTTCCAATCCGTGGGATGAAATGAGGGTAATCACTATATCTTGTCTCGTCCCCATACCCTGGCAAAAAAGGTGCAGTAAAGAGGTCCGAGGAGCTCAAAGTCGATAGGAGGGGAAGGGCGAGGTCGTATCTATCAGTACATGGCAAGAGAAGGCGGTGGGAGTTCAGCAAATTAGTCAATTAATTTTTAAACAAAATTCAGCTAACTCAGTTCAGGAGGGATGGAAACAGAGGCATGAAACCTAAGGAGCTCGGAGTGGAAGAAAATATGGTGCCCGTACCTTAATTAGTGAACATTTGTTACTAATTTTCATATTTCAGATATAATCACAGCCAATCGAGTCAAAGCAGATATATTTTAGGGGTCTCAGTATTTAACAAAGTGGAAGAGACTCCCGAATTATACGGAGCGGATGGAGGTGAAATTCGCCACCCTTTGTTATCTCCGCAACTATGGAGGCCCGGTAAAACCCAAACTGGTCCCGAGTACCAACACACGGGCACTGAGGTCGCTGCAAGTCTCGTGACAAACGGTTGTTTCTCAAAGCGTAGCCCATGGTCGAAAAAATAGCAAACAATGAAGACACGTGCGCCATAAGCAATTCACCGAGAAAGCGCCCCAGCTACCGCCAGCATTGAGTTCTAAATACGCAACAAACAGGAGAGGTAGGCGTATTTGACGCCCCGCCCCCTCAAATACCCATTTGATAAAAACCACTAGACCACACAAACCCAAACACGAGAAAGCCCTGGTGCCTTCACCAAAAAAAGTGTCCATAACTCACGTGACGCAAAGTGTGGGGAGTGAGGGGGAGTCGGCCACAGCGCTATCTAACGTCACAAATGGGCCTCAAAAAGCGTTACATGGGGAGGGGTGGTCAAAAACCACAAAACAAGCGTTACATAATCCATGAACGGCCCCTGACCGGAGGAGGCGTCCCACCTGGTGCAGAGCAGGACACATGACCGACACCAGGAAGCCCTGGTACACCAGCTGCTCCAGCTGCTCGGTAATCAGCGGATGTCCCAGCTGCCGACACGGGGAAGGTTCAGTGCTGTGGCACAGCAGCGCACAGCAACAGCGGCACACGGCAATACAGCGACACAGCAACACTGCACGAAACAGCGGCAAACGGCGACACAGCACCACTGCACAGCAACAGCGGCAAACAGCGACACAGCGACACAGCACCACTGCACGAAACAGCAGCACACGGCAATACAGCGACACAGCACCACTGCACAGCAACAGCGGCAAACAGCGACACAGCACCACTGCACGACAACAGAGGCACACGGCAATACAGCGACACAGCACCACTGCACAACAGCGGCACTGCACAGCAACAGCGGCAATACAGCGACACAGCACCACTGCACAACAACAGCGGCACACGGCAACAGAGACACAGCACCACTGCACAGCAACAGCAGCACACGACAATACAGCGATACAGCAACACTGCACGAAACAGCAGCAAACAGCGACACAGCACCACTGCACAACAACAGCGGCACACGGCAACAGAGAGACACAGCACCACTGCACAGCAACAGCGGCAAACAGCGACACAGCAACACTGCACGACAACAGCGGCAAACAGCGACACAGCACCACTGCACGAAACAGCGGCAAACAGCGACACAGCACCACTGCACAACAACAGCGGCAAACAGCGACACAGCGACATAGCACCACTGCACAACAGCGGCACAGCACCACTGCACAACAACAGCGGCAAACAGCGACACAGCACCACTGCATAAACACGGCACAGCACCACTGCACAACAACAGCAGCAATACAGCGACACAGCACCACTGCATAAACAGCGGCACAGCACCACTGCACAACAAGCGGCAATACAGCAAAACAGCACCACTGCACAACAGCGGCACAGCACCACTGCACAGCAACAGCGGCAATACAGCGACACAGCACCACTGCACAACAGCGGCACAGCACCACTGCACAACAACAGCGGAAATACAGCGACACAGCACCACTGCACAACAGCGGCACTGCACAACAACAGCGGCACTGCACAACAACAGCGGCAATACAGCGATACAGCACTACTGCACATCAACAGAGAGCTACAGCACTACCGGCAGCAGCGATGCTGTACGGCTGCCGCTGCGGCGGGCCTGCTGCACTGACCTGCATGACGGCGTCGCAGAACTCGAGCGACTCCAGGAAGGCGTCCAGCTCGGACAGCTGCTCTGAGTCCACCGAGCGCTGCGGCAGCTGGTGGGGCAGCGCCGAGAACAGTCCGCTCAGGCCGGCCGCCAGCACCTGACACAGCGGGCGGTGCAGAGGTCAGAGGCTGGGACAGAGGTCAGCGCCACAGGTTAGCGAGTGAGACAGAGGTCAGCAAGTAAGTCAGAGGTCAGCGCCAGAGGTCAGCGAGTAAGACAGAGGTCAGCGAGTGAGACAGAGGTCAGTGACTGAGACAGAGGTCAGCGACTGAGACAGAGGTCAGGGGCTGGGACAGAGGTCAGCGACTGAGACAGAGGTCAGCGACTGGGACAGAGGTCAGGGGCTGGGACAGAGGTCAGCAACTGGGACAGAGGTCAGTGACTGGGACAGAGGTCAGCGAGTGAGACAGAGGTCAGCAACTGAGACAGAGGTCAGTGACTGGGACAGAGGTCAGCGAGCGAGGCAGAGGTCAGTGACTGGGACAGAGGTCAGTGACTGGGACAGAGGTCAGTGTGTGAGACAGAGGTCAGGGGCTGGAACAGAGGTCAACTTGCAAACTGGATAACTACTGTGAATCACCGACCCTGCAGAGCAGAGGCGGAGGCCGGGCCGTTACCCACCTGGCAGAAGCTGGAGTGCTGTGAGACGTACTGGGCCAGCTGGGGGCTGTCGGCGGAGAGCCGCATACAGAGCAGCAGCGCCTGCCGCGCCGTCTGACCCACCACGCCGTCGGCGTGCATCAGCTCCACCAGCAGCGCCACCGGCACACAGCGAGAGGCGCTGCCGTCGGCGTCCAGCTCCAGGAACAGCGACAGCAGCTGCGGCTGCCGCTGCAGCGTCAGACACAGCTGGCGCAGCAGCCGCGACAGGCGCCGCTGCAGCTCCCCGCTGGCGCAGCTCTGGCCGCGCAGCAGCAGCGCCGTCAGCGGCCGCAGCACAGACCTGGCGGCGCGGCCCCGGCGTCAGACGCCGCAGCACTGAAACCGCAGCACCGACACTAACACCACAGCACCAACACTGACACGCAGTACTGACAATGACACCGCAGAACTGACACCGACACTGCAGAACTGACACTGAAACTGCAGCACTGACACTGACACCGCAGCACTGGTACTGACACCGAGCACTGACAATGGCACCGCAGCACTGGTACTGACACCGCAGCACTGACAATGACACCGCAGCATTGACACCACAGCACTGACACTGCAGCACTGACAATGACACCGCAGCACTGGTACTGCCACCGCAGCACTGACAATGACACCACAGCATTGACAACGCAGCACTAACACTGACACTGCAGCACTGACACTGACACCGCAGCACAGGTACTGACACCGCAGCACTGACAATGACACCGCAGCACTGGTACTGACACCACAGCACTGACAATGCCACCGCAGCATTGACACCGCAGCACTGACACTGACACTGCAGCACTGACAATGACACCGCAGCACTGGTACTGACACCGCAGCACAGACACTGACACCACGGCAATGACACCGCACCAAACATTAGCAGCGGGAAGCCCCAGTGACCGCCGTGGCAGCTGGCTATCGGGCCGACAAGGGCCGGCCGCCGGACCAGCAGTTACCATGTGTGGACCGGTACCTCTGCACCAGCAGTTACCAAGTGTGGGCCAGTACCTCTGCAACAGCAGTTACCCTGTGCGGGTCAATACCTCTGCACCAGCAGTTACCACGTGTGGACCAGTACCTCTGCACCAGCAGCTCCTCCGCCTCCACCGACAGCAGCTGCTCGAACACACGCAGCTGCTCAGCACACAGCAGCGGCTCGAAGGCGCCGCAGCCGCCACTCCAGTGGAGCAGCCTCTCCGGCACGCGCTCGGCCAGGAAGAGGTGCAGCAGCCGGGGCTCGGACAGGCTTGCGGTGGCGCCGGCAGCCGCCTGCTGCAGCTCCCAGCAGAGCAGCGTCACCACCTGGTCCACATGGTTCAACACCATGTTGATCCGCTCTGTTGACTGGACGCCACCCTCCTGCCGGTGACCGAGGTATCAGACTGAGGATGTCGCAAATGTGCGTAGAAAGACAGATTATCCAGTCAGGGGTTTCTGGTAGTTTCACCTATTTCTGAATATAGCTCGTCATGGGGCGGAAAATTATTTCCTTATTCACAGTGAGATATACAAGTGAGCCCAGAGCTGAAAGATTACTTTATTATTGCTGCGAGTCTCCTACCTGCATTGCCTGGATTGCAGTCCATGCCTGATGCCAGTGGGCATTGAAGCTGTCCAGGTAGACAGAAGCATCCACATCTTCTTTGATGGGCAGCGGGCTTCTCAAGCGAGAAATCAGAGATTCGCCAAAATGCACATTTTTTGTCAGCCAGCTGTTCATGGCTATTGGTTATCAGCCTTCACACCAAGAAAAATAATAATTTTTCATTCTTGGCCAGTGCCAAGTGCTTAGTTATTGATAGAGCACAGGCCGGTAACGCAGCTCAGAATCTGAAACACAAAATGACACAATATGCATTGTCAAAACTGCACTCTCAACCAGCCCGCAATTCTGCTTCACATCGTTGTTTTCCTTTGCATGTATGAGGAAGAAATACACATTCATTCATTCATTCATTCATCCTTCTTACCCCACAAAACCGACCCAATGCCATCCAGCTGTGAATCAGACAGAAAGTCGAGTTTGTTCTCCAAGCGCAACTTCCGCTGGGTAATATTGACATGGAGGGTGGCCTGAGACCACCCCTTGCACTCCATGCCCCATGAAGAGCTTATCATGCCTGATGTTGCCACCATGCCATCTCAGGATGTCTTCCTAGAAACAATAGTTAATCAAACTTTCAGGGGTCCACTGTTCCGGAAATATTTTCACTTCAGCTCTCGCTTTTGTTCAGATCTCTCCCCGAGTGACGAAACCATAAAAAATCGTCCGTCGGTCGCGAGGACAAACCCAGTCTGTGTCAGAGACTGTACAGTTCCGCACTGCTTCCAGGTACGAGCAGAAAATCGCCAACATCGTCTCACTTCAATTCACTTTATGCAAAAAGTTGGAAGGGTATATACTCTCAGTTTGTCGAGAATTATGAAAAAATCACACGAAAAGTCACAATTAAGGAAAGGTCACATGTCACAAGGTAAAAACCAAGCCTGAGGCCAAAGTTTTTGCTTTTTTGTATGGCCTGTTGTATCTCCTATTCAGTCATATCCATTTTAATTTATTTTGATCAGTCACTTTTAAGATGCAAAATCATTTCTCCTTTGATGTCTGTGTTGCCCTCACAACTTTAAAGACCTCTACCTGGTAACATCTTTGGCCTTGAGACATAAAAATTGGCCCAGATTTTCCTTTTGTATAGGGGAGCTTGGGTACAAAACTTGGTGGAAACCTGAGGGGTTAAGGTTAATTTTTGCCGCCTACCTGGACAATTTGTCCTGGAATGACCCATGTACCTCTTGAGTGACATCATAAAAAGCAGAAAATATGGTTTTAAAGGGCATGGATCACCTTACCAGCATTCCAAAATGACTATTTCTGGATAATTAGTCTGGGATCAGTCCCCAGATGCTCCAGCACTCAATATTTACCTGACATTGGTCAGGCTCAGGTGGAAACTTTAACTAGTGAGAGAGCAACCTGACCACAGTGGCCATCTTTGTGCTTTGTGGGACATTAACCTCTGACATCTAAATTAACATTGTGAAAATTGCTTGTTGGGATGATGTGGTCTGAAATTTTGTGACAAGACCCTTGATAACATCAGTGAGGCTTCAATACTGATACCAAAAGCTGAACCTAGAAAAATGTAAGACAAAATTGTATTTAAAAATGTCAATGCCTAGTGCTCCCTCCAAAATGTTCTAGAAAACTGAAATCTCAAAACAAAAGCCATTGTAATGGTGGGCAAATTCCCTCCAATCCAGCTGTACTATCACAAGTTGAAGTGCAGATATTGAACAACTGTGAATATTTACAAATTCAGCACTCACAATGTGGCAAGACTGATATAAAAACAATTCCCCATTTCCATCAAAAGCAGCAGCCACCATATAAAGGTGTCATATCCATCCATACAGCAGCAATATATCGAGGAAGGAACATGTATTTGTCAACCAGCGGACAGATGATGAAAAACAGATGATTTTATTTTATGACTCATAGTTATGAGTAGCTGCCCCCGGCATAGCTTAGGTGCCCCACGCCAGGGGAGCATACAGCTTTTACATGGAAATGAGTGTACCATGCTGTGCCATGTTCCAAATATATGTGTATGGATCTAAACAAGGTAACCTTTACACTAACACAGATGAGCAGAATGTGAAGGAGCCCTTTGGCAAAGCAGTGTGGAGAAGGGAAGAAACAGCTTTGAGCAATAACTGGGTGTCCTAACCAAGACGCAACGCGTCGCAAGGTGTTGACGGCGTCGATCTGCCGCAGCGACCGGGATTTTCGGTCAGGACACAAAGCGCACTGGCGCTTAGCGTCGCCGCAGGCGTTACAGCGTCACAGCAAAAGTTGAACAATGTCCAACTTTTGGCGCCGACGGTCTGCGTCAGAAGCCGATATCCTTGTTATTTGTTCTTGCTTTTAGTCATTAAACGTAATAAATATCTTTGAATAATTATTCAAATTGGAATTCATGCTGAAAAAATCTATGAAAACTGGACATGATTACCTTTTTCTCCTAAATCGTTCTTTTAATAGTTCTTGATGCCAGCTAAGTTTTGGTTGTTGGTAAACAACATTCGTCGCAGTTTGAGCTACCAGATTGCTACCAAAGATGAACATTTCCTCTGTCGGCCAAACCTCCAAAATTACCGCTCTGCAACTGACGCCGACGGTCGCCGACGGTTGGCGACCATCGGCGACCGTTTGGTTAGGGCGCCCAGTAACTGTCAGGCTTTGAGTCAAGGGAATGCTTTGACTAAGGGGATGGTCCAGGCCCTCTTGCGAAAATCTGAGAGCTTTTCGGTGCCAGGTGCTTTGTCAAAAATTACCCAAGACAAGGATTGAAACACGTTAGTCATCATTGTCATAACCAAGAACATGGCAATAATAGTGCATTCGTTATATTTCTTGACATCATTTATCTTAGGTATTTTTCAAGGCCAATAGGTATTTCATGAAAAAATGTCTGGCACCAAAAGCTCTCGGATTTTGCAAGAGGGCCTCCTGGACCATCCCTATAGAGAACCAGAGCACAGTGCTGTGAGCACATAAACACAAACACGACCCACAAACATACATGGCCCTAAAATCCATAGACAAAACCAGGGACTACATAATGGTTATGGTTATCCGTGACAAACCGACAAAACCCAAACAGACACAATCACGAAGCTGCTATCTTTTATCACGGATTACCATTAGACAACACCGATTCCAGATATACTGAAGCCTTGAATTTATAGAAACCTTTAAATTGAGGTAGAATTACCCCAAGATTAGAGGAATTAATCACAGCGAGTTGGCGCTCAAATGTCAACACACAACGCCTGTTTTTATTTTATTCGCAGAGCAAAAGCACCAGAGGCAGGTTCAGGGTTAACACGCACACTGGAGGGGGGCCTCGAAGGCCCCCCACCTGTTTTTCCGAGGTGGCCGGAGAACCGCTTGTAGCCGAAAAACGACACGTGACCACATTTAACAGAATTTAAGCGCGTCGATTGGTGAAGACTTTTTGAAAATCGGCCGAACATTTTTTGACTTATAGGCTTTCAAAGTCAGACCTGCATTTTGTGATCGCCGTAAACGCGCGGTCGGACCAGTTAGCTTGCACTGAAGACCGAGTGGTGGCCTCATAATGTCATACTCATAAGCGGGACTATATGTCAAGGTCACTTGACATGAAAGTCAATGTCAAGGTCAAAGGTCACAGTTCAAGGTCATATCTGCACTTTCAAGGTCACTGACCACTGTCCGTCCAGCCAAATGACGTTACCCCGTCTGACATATATTATGCTATGACGTCATCGGTAGGGTACCCAAATACAAAGGTCAAGGTCAAAGGTCAAGGTCAAAGGTCATTGGGAAAGGTCAATCCTCATTTCTCGCCAAACAGTGGCTACAGTGTTAGTCAAAGTGTAAATTATAAGTAGTATACCATATGGTGACCTTAAAGGTCAATGACCTTGAATGACCTTGACCCAAAAGTTGTGGGGAAGCCTCTTTGAGACCTCTTCTCTATGAAACTTGTCCGCCTTTAGCTTATTCCCGCCATTTTCCTGCATAATCACGGCATTTACCAATCGATCCCAGCATGGCCAATATTTGGATCCATACACGTATATTGATCGACTTTCCTACAACACTAGGTCCCGCATCCGTGCCCGCCCTATAGCGCGGGATCCCTGAAATAACGCCAAGGCGGGCACGGACGCGGAAGCAACACATTAAAACGTAAAAACGATGGGACATTCCAAAACACCACGGCAAGCAAAACCGTACAGATTGCAGGCACGAAGATAAAATGAGCACGGCACTCCTCCACAGCCACAACTCAGTTCACTCTCGTCCCAATCGGCTCACACGGCGGCGCTCCCCACCACACCGCCGACAGGACCGCCCAGGCTGATACCCCGGCGACGCCGCTCGGTCCGCCCACGGAGGCGGACCTTTACGACCTCGTTTGACCTTTAAGATATTGACCTAGGTCAATGAAAATTGGTCATCATGTAGATCACCATAGCCCCCACCCACCTCCCAAGTGGCGTTTTTCTAACCCTCTAAGTTTCCGAGATCTTGGGGGCCTACCAGGCCCCCCTCCAGTGCGCGTTGGTGCCAGACCCCCTTCCAGTGCGGGTGTTAACACTCGGCCCGGGTGGGGGGATGAGTGTTTAACACCCGCACTGGAGGGGATCTGCCACTAACGCGCACTGGAGGGCCTTCCAGGCCCCCTCTAAGATCTCGGAAACTAAAAGGCATAGAAAAAGGAAATTTACGAGGTGGGTGGGCGTTATGGTGATCTACATCGTGACCAATTTTTGTTGACCTAGGTCAATATCTTCAAGGTCAAACGAGGTCATAAAGGTCAAAACTTGGACATTCTGGGGACCGACCGGTAAATGCCGTGATTATGCGGGAAATTGGCGGGAATAAGCTAGAGGTGGACCAGGGTCATATAGAGAAGGTCTCAAAGAGCCTTCCCTTCAATTTTGGCGTCAAGGTCATTCAAGGTCATTGACCTGTAAGGTCACAATATAGTATACTACTTATAATGTACACTTTGACTAACACTATAGCCACTGTTTGGCGGGAAATGAGGATTGACCTTTGCAAATGACCTTTGACCTTGCCCTTTGACCTTGACCTTGGTATTGGGGTACCTTATCGATGACGTCATAGCATAATGTACGTCAGACCGGGTAACGTCATTTGACCGGAAGCACTGTGGTCAGTGACCTTAAAAGTGCCGATATAACCTTGACCTGTGACCTTTGACCTTGACCTTCATGTGAGGTGACCTTGACATATAATCCCGGTTATGTGGTGTTATGACTTCACCACTCGATCTCCAATGCACGCTAACTGGTCCGACCACGCGATTACGGCGATCTCAAAATGCAGGTCTGACTTTAAAAGCCTATAAGTCAAAACATTTTCGTCTGATTTTCAAAAAATCTTCACCAATCGACGCGCTGTTAAATTCTATTAAATGTGGCAAAGTATCGTGTTTCGGCTACGAGCGGTTCTCCGGCCACCTCGGAAAAACAGGTGGGGGCCTCCGAGGCCCCCTCCAGTGCGCGTGTTAAACATCCACCCTCGGGTATTTTTCCGGCAGCACAAAAAAACGGCGGCGGGAGTAACGTATTCCGGCATGCCTGGTCCCCCGTCAAATCTGCAACTTCTCCCCAAAAGTTAAGGTAGGGTTATCTAAGGTCAGGTCACCAGTGCAGGTCAAATGACAACACCTCTAAAACACTTTTACACGCGGTTCGCTGGGGTCCCTGGCATGACAAGCCCCGATGAGGGCCGAATTTCGCCCCCCCTCCATATCTCATTTTCCAGGAAAGCTAAAGAAAAATTACGGACGGTGTTCGAAAGCTCTTGACTCGACGAAGAGAAATTATAGGAAGCATTTTCATGTGAGGTCAGTAATGAGGTCAGCACAGGTCAAAGAAGGTTCGATAGGCTTACAACAGGGCAGTGTACGTTTCCATCTCTACATATTTACTCAGCAAAGCTAGAGCAAGCATCTATACATCATTGGGTTCCTCTCATCGTAATAATAATTTTTGGGGCTTATCGACGCACTGTTACCTAGAAGTGCTCTTAGGTATGGCTGTGAATGATGGTTTTCAAGTTGGTAGGACCTCTAATCGTATTTCGACGAAGATACGTTGTTTCCTTAATTGTCGATTTATTTGCACCTGGCGTTGTGAACAGGTGATGCAACTTAGCCAAAGTTCCAACACTCTCTTGTCTGTTCTTGACCTTACAAGTCCTTCATTACTCTACTGACATGCTATCTTCTGCGGCACTGTGGGCGTCTGCCTCACTATGAGCTGAGCTCATCAGTCCGTACTCACATCTGCTGATATGTGGCTGTCCTTGCACACACACAAGTATCTATACCACTACACTCTCTCTCACTGTCTCTGCATGTCTCTGGGCTGACTCGGCATAGTACTGCCTAGTTCTACGGTGCAACACTGCATCTCATACTCTCCTCTATTTCTTACTCATCTGGGACGCTTAGTTAGTTAGTTAAGGGCTTTTTATAAGGCGTTCTGTGCAAAGCACCTTTGCCCGCCTCTAAAGTGTGGGGGAGAATTTTCCGGGAGGGGTGTTTACTTTAATGTCGCAGAACAAAGGGACGAATCTTATTTCAAGGAATGGGTCGCGAAGTGTAGCAACACTTGCGAGGGAAGGGGATTGCTACGGCAGAGATGCCGAGCTTGGGGCACAGGTAGGATTTAAAAGGGTACGTGAAGAGTCTTGCCAGCGTAAAGATTAGTTTTTTGAATTTTGTTCCTTGTTATCGAATAACCGTTTGCTTACGTTACTCGAGTTCCTCCATTGAAAAAGAATAATTTTGGGTTATTAGAAATACCCGCAAGCACCATGACGTGATGCCGCGGGTCTTTATCCTGCAACCAGGAGGTGAGGTTACAGCACCCTCTCTGGCTGGGTAGCCGCCGCATAGAGGAATAGAGAAGGGTAATAGAACAGATAGAGTGTTAGGGAGGGGTGTGAGTTGGTTAGTTGTTAGTCTTAGACGTGGTTAGTATAGTTAGTAGTCCTTAAGTTAGGGTTAGTTGGTTAGCAAATATGAACGGATGGTTAGGTAGGGTTAGTTGGTTAGTTGAACTTTTTTTTTTTGGTTTTGTTTTGTTTTTGTTTTGTTTTTTTTTTTGTTTTTTTCCTAGGGTGGGAGTTATTCTGAGTCTACCATACCTTAGGACCAGACAGTTAAAACCTAGTTTGAAGCACCTATTGTTTAAATTTGTCAGAGGGACGTTTCTAGTGTAATTGTTATTTCTAATATGAGGGGTGCTATTCGGATGCAGGCATTTTCCATACCTGCCACCATAGACGTTCAGATAAAGCTCTCGAGCCTAGAAGCCTTCAGGAATGTAAAGAGCTTGTCCAGCAGCTCAGGGTGATCATTGCCGAGAAGAGTGGAAAGGTTTACTGGGATGTTTCTGATGCGGCAATAATCTAGCATGGGCTGCCTATGGGCGTCGTGCTGGGGACAGTCGATGAGGATATGGTAGGGATTTTCCATGGCAGAGCAGGTACCACAGGTACCTACACGCCCATAGGCATTTAATTTGGTGTGTCCGCTTCTGAGTCTGGTCAGGATGACCTCACGCCGACGACTGTTTTGGTTGGAGCTGGGCCAGTAGCCGATGTTAGGCTTGATATGGAATAAATGGGCGCTGTGGTTAGTGGTCCAGTCATTTTGGATGTACTTCCGGATATGGTTCTGGAGGAGAGCTTTGCTATCGTCTCCGGACCATTTGAGAGGTGCGACCTCTCTGAGTTCAAGAGACTTTTTGGCCTGTTCGTCGGCTTTTTCATTTCCGAGAATTTTGCAGTGGCCTGGGATCCAAAGAAAGGAGACATCTGGGATATCGTCGATACCCTTCTGGATGTCTGCTATTACGTGATGGCTGGGGTTGACTACGTTATTGATAGCTTGCAAGACAGATTTAGAGTCTGAACAGATGACGGCTGAATTAATATTTAGGGTTCTAATCTGGACTAGTGTATCTAGAATGGCGACAGCCTCGGCAGTAAAGATTGAGCAGTTGTCCGGAAGTCGTTTTTGGAGGCAAATATTTTGCCCCCAGATGCCGAGGCCTACTTTTTCGCCTATTTTAGAGCCGTCGGTGAAAATGAAGGTTTTGCCAGTGTTGTTAGACTGGAACTCTAAGAATTTCTGGGAGATCTCCTCTGTGGTGAGGTTGTCTTTGCGTGTGGTGAAAAGAAACTCGACTTTGGGCTGTTTGCGAGTCCAAAAGCGGGAGAGTGGGGGTTTGCCTGTTGCTTCTGGAATCGCAATGTTCAGGGTTTCCAGGGTCTTAGCTACTCTATTCTTAAATGGAGGCCAGGTTTTCCGATTAGTTTTTGATACACGTCCAGGGTGGGCGAAACATTGTTTCGCCGGGTGATTTTCGGTAGATTGGACCTTGATATAGTAAGAGATAAGCTGGGAGTGGCGTCTTGTTTGGAGAGGGCACAGCCCACTGTCCACTAACAAGCTGGTGATGGGGGATTCTCTGAGCGCGCCTGTGGCTGCCCGGATACTTGCGTTTTGGATGCGCTCTAGCTTTAGCTTATTAGTGTTGTTCGTTGAGTCAAAGACGAACGAATTATATTCAGTATGGGCCGGATCAAGGACTTGTAGAGCATGAGCAGGGTCTTTCGATCCCCGCCGTACTCTGTTCCGCCGAGCATGCGGAGGATATTGACTCGTTTTTGACAGCTAGAGACGACTTTGGTAATATGCTCGTTAAAACTAAGGCGGGTATCAAGGATGACGCCTAAGAATTTGAAGCTTTTCGCGCATTCAATGGGTTTGCCTGAGATTTGGAGCTGAGGAACAGGGTGTCTCGCACCTGGCCTGGCAAAGACTACGACTGATGACTTTTCGGCCGAGAGTGATAGACCCATTGAATTGCACCAAGCATGGATGTCGTCGAGACTACCCTGCAATTCGGTAGTCGCGGTTTTGAATTCTGGTTGACTGCGCCGCCTGGTGTCGACCGGAGTGGATTTCCAAATAGCGACATCATCTGCAAATAGGGAGTACTTAACTCCAGGCGGTAACTTTTTGGAAAAAATGTCATTGATCATGACTAGGAAGAGGGTCGGAGATAAAACGCTACCCTGGGGTGTGCCCTGGTCTTGAGATGTCAGATAGGAAAAGGTGGTGCCGCAGCGCACTTTGAATTTTCTGTCCCTAACAAAGTTGTCAATGAATCTAGCAAGGTGGCCATGGACTCCCAGTTTACAAAGTTTATACAAAAGGACGTCTTTTTGTACACGATCAAAGGCCGACTTGATATCTAAGAATGCAGCAATTGTGACTTGCTTCTTGTAAAAGCCATTTTGGACGTCACTGACCAGTTTGATCAGATTGTCAGTGGTGGCTCGCCCGCGCCGGAAACCCGATTGCATAGCATCGAGTTTCTTTTCGAGAATTTCGTGAAGTCTTACGTTGACCATGCGCTCTACAAGCTTGCTAGCACAGCTAGTAAGCGAAATGGGGCGATAACCCTTAGGGTCCGTTTTTTCTTTGCCAGGTTTTGGAATGGGAATGATGACACTCTCCCGCCACATAGTGGGGAAAGAGTCGCTAAGAAACATGTTGTTAATGGCCGAGAGAAGATATTTTAGTGCTGTCTGGCTGAGGTGCCTGAAGAAAGAGTAGTGAATTTCATCCGGGCCCACTGCAGTGTTTCCACACTTGCTAATGGAGTAATTTAGTTCGGTCATTGTAAAAGGTACGTTATAGTACTCCTGATTACTAGAATTGAAGAATGTGCGGCGTTTGCACCATTCGGCCTGGTCTTTGAGCGCTGGTTGTAGGAACTGTTGGCTGCAACGCCATTGTAATGATCAGCAAAGGCGTCCATGACTTCCTTGGGTGCCGTGATGTTTTGGCCGGAGATTGTCAGTTGAGGAAGGGTCCACGGGGCGGTCGTTTCGCAGAGAAAGCTCCAATGGTTTTCCAGATTTTAGAAATGGGTGTGAAGCGGTTGAATTTAGAAACGAAGGCATTGAAACTATCTTTTTGGACCCGCTTGCACGTGTTTTGGAAGTGGGCTTTGGCTGCCCGGAGGGCATTGCGAGTAGGGCTGTGTGCCCTCCTCTCGTAGGCTTTCCTGGCTCTAATCATTTGAGCTTTGGCGTGTGCCGTCTCTGCATTCCACCATGGGGCTCCTTTTTTCTGTCGGGGGCCTTGACTTTTTGGTATTGTTAAATGTGCTGCTGAGCTGATGGCTCTTAGTACCGAGTCAATGTCTGCCGAGTCGGGGTCACCTCCGGTGACAAGTGTGAGGTCGACCTCTGCCTCAAACTTGTTCCAGTCGGCACGTTTTAGATTCCATGAGGGTGTAAAAAGAGTAACATGGTCGATTGAGCCTATGGGAATACCAATTTTTATTGGGAGGTGATCGCTCATTCCTGGGTTGTCTTCGACTTCCCAGGTGAACAGTGACGCAATTCTAGGAGAGCAGCACGAGATGTCAATGGCAGTGTCAGAATGGCCACCGCGCATTGCTTGGTGGGTCGGAGCGCCGTTATTTAAGATAACTAGATTTTGAGAGTCTATTGCGTCATAGATGATTTCGCCTCTGCGAGTGGTGGTGGCGCTGCCCCATGAGGGATGATGACCGTTCAAGTCTCCAAGTAGTAGCAAAGGGCCGGGGATTTGTGCCAAAAGTTGGGCGATGTCCCGAGCCGACGGGTCAGGATCGCTTGGAGAGATGTACAGTGAAATCACCGTCAATTTGACGTGCTGAATTTCTACATTAATAGCGACACAGTCGAGTGGCGTAACCAAAGGCACTTGGCTGTGAGGGATGCTATTTTCAATAAGGATGGCAGTGCCTCCTTTACGGACAGTAGCGTTTACATTATGGCGGTACCAAGAGTAACCCGAGATTTTGAATTTGTTATTATCATTATCATTAAAGAGGGTTTCTTGGAGTGCTGCTACTGCCGGCTTTTTCTCAGCAAAGATTGATTTAAATAAGGGAAATTTCCCAATTAGACTGTTTGTGTTCCATTGGAGAATTGAACCCATGGTGGTTTAATGTCTTAGATGCTGTGGGGGTTTGCGGGGCGGGGGCGGAGGTGATAGGAATGTGTGCTGCTCGTGTCGCTGGTAGTGGAAACGGGGGACGAGTGCCGGGTGTACCGGAGTTTCCTCGGCACCGGGGGGCTGCCGGGCCTGAGGGATTTGGATGAGACTGAACTGGTGGGGGAGGCCGACATGAGATAACTATTTTCTACAGAGTCTGTGACCGAGATGCTGTCAGCATTTGGGTAAGACTCGGTCCCGGGCAGCTCACTATCAGGTTCGCTGTTGCTACCTGACGTGTCGGAATCACTGGCAAATTGGGATTGCATGTAATGACATGCCAGATCTGTTTGAGAGCCACAATGGCGGGTCGTCGGTGCTTGAGAGGCAGGAGCTTTGCTGCTGTCCGTGAGAGAGGTTTCGGTTTGGGTGGCTACACTGACTTTTTCTGTTTGAGTGGCAGCTGTCTTACTGGAAGGGGGAGCTGCCACTCTGGTGTTCCGTCCCGGCGCCCGCCGTAGGCGGCGCCTGGGAGGGGTGCACCGGTGACTTTTGGGTGGGAGGGGCTGGGAGCGGGGGAAACTCGGTACAGCTAGGCACCTGCTGAGGGCTGCTTTGCCGCCCTTCGGTTGGGGTCCAGGTCTTCCTGGTGCCATGTGAGGGACGGGAGGCGGCGGTACTTTTGGGCGGAAGACCCGGAATGGAACAGGCTTGGTTGGCTGGGGGATCCGTCCAGCCCGTGTTGGGAGTCCACTTGCGCCAAAAGGTGTTTGTGCTGTGGTGCGTGTTTTGCATGACATGGGGGATGGCCAGCCGAAGGGGTACCATGACTAGCGGCTCCATCAGGGGCGAAGGGGACGCTTTTGGGAGGCGGTGAGCTGAGGAGTGGCCTGGCCAGCTGTGCTGGGGGCTGCCGCGGTGGCCTTGCCACTACGTGCCTGGGTTAGGGAGTGGCGTTTTTCGCTCTCACGCACTTTTTGCGGGCCAGGTCGAAGGGGAGCTTTTCGTCTTCAGCCACCATATTTACATGTTTTTCACGGAGCCAGGCTGGGCACTTAGGATCGGTAGCCCCATGGGCGCCGCCACAGGCAGCACACAGGAGGCTAAGGGAGGTGCAGTCTTTGGTTCGGTGTGCAGCACTGCACTTGCCACAGCGGGGGCTGGGTTTTTACAGCTGGACTCAACGTGGCCGTACCTTTGACAGATTTGACACCTGATGGGGTTGGGGTAGAACGGCTTCACTGGGTAGACACAGTCGCCCAGTTTGACACGGCCACAGTCATCTCGGCACTTTGTGTCGAAGGTGACCAGGAAGCGATTGTCTTTACGGTGAGGGGCTTTTTCGGTGGTGGGCTTGGGGAGAGTGAGTCTTTGAATGGTGAGCACACTTTGGCCCTCAAAATCAAAGTTGCGCTCGATTTCGTCTTCAGAGAGGTGGGAAGCCTCTGGCGCACGAACTGTGCCCCGGTAGAAGTTCAGAGACTTATGAATGGCGAAACTGACCGGTTTCGATCCGAAAGTTGTGGTTTGAAGCAAGGCGCTAGTGGAGGCAGCGTTGCTGGTTTTAACAAGGACATCTTTTTGGTGCCGGATAATTTCATAGCTGCCTGTCACCTTTCGGCTGATGGCCTTGTCCAGACTGAAGGTAGATCCTTTTCTCCTTTGCAAGATTTTTGGTGGATGGAGTCGTAACTACCAACCAGCCAAGCTCCGCTTGGCAGGTTTGCATTGTTAAGGCGATCCATGAGAATGGCTGGCTATATTAACTTACGTTATACCGTGCAGAACCGCTCGAGTTTAGTTTTCAGTTTTATGGCTGCGCGCGCTTTCTGCGTAGCGTGAGAAAGTTCTGGAGGCTGTGGCGGCAGAGCGTGTGTGTGACGTCAGAGCGTGTGCGTGACGTCAGAGCGTCGGGCGGTTTTCCCCACGCGGCCCGGCTAGCTTAAATGACGGCGGAGCCAGAGAATGAGGCAAGAGAGCTTTAACTAATGGGAAGTTAACCTATATACAGCGTGGTGTGGGATTTTATCCTATCTGGAGTATCGGTTGAAATTTCCTAATTACAGTGGGCTGTTACAGCCACTAGAAGGTTACTGAGCGGAGGGGAGGCAGGGGGCCTCTTCAGGACCTATCACTAATCGGAGGGAGGCAGGGGGCCTCTTCCAGGACCTATCAGGGACCTAGGTGGCTATTAGCCTCGAAAGGGTCCTAACTGGGACCTACGTTATTTTAAGGTAGTGTTTTATGGGCAGGTGCCGTGACACCTTTGCATAGACGCAGCCCGTGGAGGGTATATGTGGGACCTCACTGCTAATTAGCGAGGGTGAAAGACAGTCTACTGGCCGTACGTTTAGGGATTTTGGCAGTTAGTTAGTTAAGGGCTTTTTATAAGGCGTTCTGTGCAAAGCACCTTTGCCCGCCTCTAAAGTGTGGGGGAGAATTTTCCGGGAGGGGTGTTTACTTTAATGTCGCAGAACAAAGGGACGAATCTTATTTCAAGGAATGGGTCGCGAAGTGTAGCAACACTTGCGAGGGAAGGGGATTGCTACGGCAGAGATGCCGAGCTTGGGGCACAGGTAGGATTTAAAAGGGTACGTGAAGAGTCTTGCCAGCGTAAAGATTAGTTTTTTGAATTTTGTTTCTTGTTATCGAATAACCGTTTGCTTACGTTACTCGAGTTCCTCCATTGAAAAAGAATAATTTTGGGTTATTAGAAATACCCGCAAGCACCATGACGTGATGCCGCGGGTCTTTATCCTGCAACCAGGAGGTGAGGTTACAGCACCCTCTCTGGCTGGGTAGCCGCCGCATAGAGGAAGAGAGAAGGGTAATAGAACAGATAGAGTGTTAGGGAGGGGTGTGAGTTGGTTAGTTGTTAGTCTTAGACGTGGTTAGTATAGTTAGTAGTCCTTAAGTTAGGGTTAGTTGGTTAGCAAATATGAACGGATGGTTAGGTAGGGTTAGTTGGTTAGTTGAACTTTTTTTTTTGGTTTTGTTTTTTTTTTTTTTTTTGTTTTTTTTGTTTTTTTTTTTTTGTTTTTTTTTTTTCCTAGGGTGGGAGTTATTCTGAGTCTACCATACCTTAGGACCAGACAGTTAAAACCTAGTTTGAAGCACCTATTGTTTAAATTTGTCAGAGGGACGTTTCTAGTGTAATTGTTATTTCTAATATGAGGGGTGCTATTCGGATGCAGGCATTTTCCATACCTGCCACCATAGACGTTCAGATAAAGCTCTCGAGCCTAGAAGCCTTCAGGAATGTAAAGAGCTTGTCCAGCAGCTCAGGGTGATCATTGCCGAGAAGAGTGGAAAGGTTTACTGGGATGTTTCTGATGCGGCAATAATCTAGCATGGGCTGCCTATGGGCGTCGTGCTGGGGACAGTCGATGAGGATATGGTAGGGATTTTCCATGGCAGAGCAGGTACCACAGGTACCTACACGCCCATAGGCATTTAATTTGGTGTGTCCGCTTCTGAGTCTGGTCAGGATGACCTCACGCCGACGACTGTTTTGGTTGGAGCTGGGCCAGTAGCCGATGTTAGGCTTGATATGGAATAAATGGGCGCTGTGGTTAGTGGTCCAGTCATTTTGGATGTACTTCCGGATATGGTTCTGGAGGAGAGCTTTGCTATCGTCTCCGGACCATTTGAGAGGTGCGACCTCTCTGAGTTCAAGAGACTTTTTGGCCTGTTCGTCGGCTTTTTCATTTCCGAGAATTTTGCAGTGGCCTGGGATCCAAAGAAAGGAGACATCTGGGATATCGTCGATACCCTTCTGGATGTCTGCTATTACGTGATGGCTGGGGTTGACTACGTTATTGATAGCTTGCAAGACAGATTTAGAGTCTGAACAGATGACGGCTGAATTAATATTTAGGGTTCTAATCTGGACTAGTGTATCTAGAATGGCGACAGCCTCGGCAGTAAAGATTGAGCAGTTGTCCGGAAGTCGTTTTTGGAGGCAAATATTTTGCCCCCAGATGCCGAGGCCTACTTTTTCGCCTATTTTAGAGCCGTCGGTGAAAATGAAGGTTTTGCCAGTGTTGTTAGACTGGAACTCTAAGAATTTCTGGGAGATCTCCTCTGTGGTGAGGTTGTCTTTGCGTGTGGTGAAAAGAAACTCGACTTTGGGCTGTTTGCGAGTCCAAAAGCGGGAGAGTGGGGGGTTTGCCTGTTGCTTCTGGAATCGCAAGGTTCAGGGTTTCCAGGGTCTTAGCTACTCTATTCTTAAATGGAGGCCAGGTTTTCCGATTAGTTTTTGATACACGTCCAGGGTGGGCGAAACATTGTTTCGCCGGGTGATTTTCGGTAGATTGGACCTTGATATAGTAAGAGATAAGCTGGGAGTGGCGTCTTGTTTGGAGAGGGCACAGCCCACTGTCCACTAACAAGCTGGTGATGGGGGATTCTCTGAGCGCGCCTGTGGCTGCCCGGATACTTGCGTTTTGGATGCGCTCTAGCTTTAGCTTATTAGTGTTGTTCGTTGAGTCAAAGACGAACGAATTATATTCGAGTATGGGCCGGATCAAGGACTTGTAGAGCATGAGCAGGGTCTTTCGATCCCCGCCGTACTCTGTTCCGCCGAGCATGCGGAGGATATTGACTCGTTTTTGACAGCTAGAGACGACTTTGGTAATATGCTCGTTAAAACTAAGGCGGGTATCAAGGATGACGCCTAAGAATTTGAAGCTTTTCGCGCATTCAATGGGTTTGCCTGAGATTTGGAGCTGAGGAACAGGGTGTCTCGCACCTGGCCTGGCAAAGACTACGACTGATGACTTTTCGGCCGAGAGTGATAGACCCATTGAATTGCACCAAGCATGGATGTCGTCGAGACTACCCTGCAATTCGGTAGTCGCGGTTTTGAATTCTGGTTGACTGCGCCGCCTGGTGTCGACCGGAGTGGATTTCCAAATAGCGACATCATCTGCAAATAGGGAGTACTTAACTCCAGGCGGTAACTTTTTGGAAAAAATGTCATTGATCATGACTAGGAAGAGGGTCGGAGATAAAACGCTACCCTGGGGTGTGCCCTGGTCTTGAGATGTCAGATAGGAAAAGGTGGTGCCGCAGCGCACTTTGAATTTTCTGTCCCTAAGAAAGTTGTCAATGAATCTAGCAAGGTGGCCATGGACTCCCAGTTTACAAAGTTTATACAAAAGGACGTCTTTTTGTACACGATCAAAGGCCGACTTGATATCTAAGAATGCAGCAATTGTGACTTGCTTCTTGTAAAAGCCATTTTGGACGTCACTGACCAGTTTGATCAGATTGTCAGTGGTGGCTCGCCCGCGCCGGAAACCCGATTGCATAGCATCGAGTTTCTTTTCGAGAATTTCGTGAAGTCTTACGTTGACCATGCGCTCTACAAGCTTGCTAGCACAGCTAGTAAGCGAAATGGGGCGATAACCTTTAGGGTCCGTTTTTTCTTTGCCAGGTTTTGGAATGGGAATGATGACACTCTCCCGCCACATAGTGGGGAAAGAGTCGCTAAGAAACATGTTGTTAATGGCCGAGAGAAGATATTTTAGTGCTGTCTGGCTGAGGTGCCTGAAGAAAGAGTAGTGAATTTCATCCGGGCCCACTGCAGTGTTTCCACACTTGCTAATGGAGTAATTTAGTTCGGTCATTGTAAAAGGTACGTTATAGTACTCCTGATTACTAGAATTGAAGAATGTGCGGCGTTTGCACCATTCGGCCTGGTCTTTTGAGCGCTGGTTGTAGGAACTGTTGGCTGCAACGCCATTGTAATGATCAGCAAAGGCGTCCATGACTTCCTTGGGTGCCGTGATGTTTTGGCCGGAGATTGTCAGTTGAGGGAAGGGTCCACGGGGCGGTCGTTTCGCAGAGAAAGCTCCAATGGTTTTCCAGATTTTAGAAATGGGTGTGAAGCGGTTGAATTTAGAAACGAAGGCATTGAAACTATCTTTTGGACCCGCTTGCACGTGTTTTGGAAGTGGGCTTTGGCTGCCCGGAGGGCATTGCGAGTAGGGCTGTGTGCCCTCCTCTCGTAGGCTTTCCTGGCTCTAATCATTTGAGCTTTGGCGTGTGCCGTCTCTGCATTCCACCATGGGGCTCCTTTTTTCTGTCGGGGGCCTTGACTTTTTGGTATTGTTAAATGTGCTGCTGAGCTGATGGCTCTTAGTACCGAGTCAATGTCTGCCGAGTCGGGGTCACCTCCGGTGACAAGTGTGAGGTCGACCTCTGCCTCAAACTTGTTCCAGTCGGCACGTTTTAGATTCCATGAGGGTGTAAAAAGAGTAACATGGTCGATTGAGCCTATGGGAATACCAATTTTTATTGGGAGGTGATCGCTCATTCCTGGGTTGTCTTCGACTTCCCAGGTGAACAGTGACGCAATTCTAGGAGAGCAGCACGAGATGTCAATGGCAGTGTCAGAATGGCCACCGCGCATTGCTTGGTGGGTCGGAGCGCCGTTATTTAAGATAACTAGATTTTGAGAGTCTATTGCGTCATAGATGATTTCGCCTCTGCGAGTGGTGGTGGCGCTGCCCCATGAGGGATGATGACCGTTCAAGTCTCCAAGTAGTAGCAAAGGGCCGGGGATTTGTGCCAAAAGTTGGGCGATGTCCCGAGCCGACGGGTCAGGATCGCTTGGAGAGATGTACAGTGAAATCACCGTCAATTTGACGTGCTGAATTTCTACATTAATAGCGACACAGTCGAGTGGCGTAACCAAAGGCACTTGGCTGTGAGGGATGCTATTTTCAATAAGGATGGCAGTGCCTCCTTTACGGACAGTAGCGTTTACATTATGGCGGTACCAAGAGTAACCCGAGATTTTGAATTTGTTATTATCATTATCATTAAAGAGGGTTTCTTGGAGTGCTGCTACTGCCGGCTTTTTCTCAGCAAAGATTGATTTAAATAAGGGAAATTTCCCAATTAGACTGTTTGTGTTCCATTGGAGAATTGAACCCATGGTGGTTTAATGTCTTAGATGCTGGGGGGGTTTGCGGGGGGCGGGGGCGGAGGTGATAGGAATGTGTGCTGCTCGTGTCGCTGGTAGTGGAAACGGGGGACGAGTGCCGGGTGTACCGGAGTTTCCTCGGCACCGGGGGGCTGCCGGGCCTGAGGGATTTGGATGAGACTGAACTGGTGGGGGAGGCCGACATGAGATAACTATTTTCTACAGAGTCTGTGACCGAGATGCTGTCAGCATTTGGGTAAGACTCGGTCCCGGGCAGCTCACTATCAGGTTCGCTGTTGCTACCTGACGTGTCGGAATCACTGGCAAATTGGGATTGCATGTAATGACATGCCAGATCTGTTTGAGAGCCACAATGGCGGGTCGTCGGTGCTTGAGAGGCAGGAGCTTTGCTGCTGTCCGTGAGAGAGGTTTCGGTTTGGGTGGCTACACTGACTTTTTCTGTTTGAGTGGCAGCTGTCTTACTGGAAGGGGGGGAGCTGCCACTCTGGTGTTTCCGTCCCGGCGCCCGCCGTAGGCGGCGCCTGGGAGGGGGTGCACCGGTGACTTTTGGGTGGGAGGGGCTGGGAGCGGGGGAAACTCGGTACAGCTAGGCACCTGCTGAGGGCTGCTTTGCCGCCCTTCGGTTGGGGTCCAGGTCTTCCTGGTGCCATGTGAGGGACGGGGGCGGCGGTACTTTTGGGCGGAAGACCCGGAATGGAACAGGCTTGGTTGGCTGGGGGATCCGTCCAGCCCGTGTTGGGAGTCCACTTGCGCCAAAAGGTGTTTGTGCTGTGGTGCGTGTTTTGCATGACATGGGGGATGGCCAGCCGAAGGGGTACCATGACTAGCGGCTCCATCAGGGGGCGAAGGGGACGCTTTTGGGAGGCGGTGAGCTGAGGAGTGGCCTGGCCAGCTGTGCTGGGGGCTGCCGCGGTGGCCTTGCCACTACGTGCCTGGGTTAGGGAGTGGCGTTTTTCGCTCTCACGCACTTTTTTGCGGGCCAGGTCGAAGGGGAGCTTTTCGTCTTCAGCCACCATATTTACATGTTTTTCACGGAGCCAGGCTGGGCACTTAGGATCGGTAGCCCCATGGGCGCCGCCACAGGCAGCACACAGGAGGCTAAGGGAGGTGCAGTCTTTGGTTCGGTGTGCAGCACTGCACTTGCCACAGCGGGGGGCTGGGTTTTTACAGCTGGACTCAACGTGGCCGTACCTTTGACAGATTTGACACCTGATGGGGTTGGGGTAGAACGGCTTCACTGGGTAGACACAGTCGCCCAGTTTGACACGGCCACAGTCATCTCGGCACTTTGTGTCGAAGGTGACCAGGAAGCGATTGTCTTTACGGTGAGGGGCTTTTTCGGTGGTGGGCTTGGGGAGAGTGAGTCTTTGAATGGTGAGCACACTTTGGCCCTCAAAATCAAAGTTGCGCTCGATTTCGTCTTCAGAGAGGTGGGAAGCCTCTGGCGCACGAACTGTGCCCCGGTAGAAGTTCAGAGACTTATGAATGGCGAAACTGACCGGTTTCGATCCGAAAGTTGTGGTTTGAAGCAAGGCGCTAGTGGAGGCAGCGTTGCTGGTTTTAACAAGGACATCTTTTTGGTGCCGGATAATTTCATAGCTGCCTGTCACCTTTCGGCTGATGGCCTTGTCCAGACTGAAGGTAGATTCCTTTGCAAGATTTTGGTGGATGGAGTCGTAACTTTAAACCAGCCAAGCTCCGCTTGGCAGGTTTGCATTGTTAAGGCGATCCATGAGAATGGCTGGCTATATTAACTTACGTTATACCGTGCAGAACCGCTCGAGTTTAGTTTTCAGTTTTATGGCTGCGCGCGCTTTCTGCGTAGCGTGAGAAAGTTCTGGAGGCTGTGGCGGCAGAGCGTGTGTGTGACGTCAGATCGTGTGCGTGACGTCAGAGCGTCGGGCGGTTTTCCCCACGCGGCCCGGCTAGCTTAAATGACGGCGGAGCCAGAGAATGAGGCAGGGAGGGTGAGTGCTTGTGCAGTAGAGAATTTTGAGGAGACGCTAACTGACTGGCTCTTGTGTAAGGCTGGTGAATTGGAAGGTTAGGCAAGAGAGCTTTAACTAATGGGAAGTTAACCTATATACAGCGTGGTGTGGGATTTTATCCTATCTGGAGTATCGGTTGAAATTTCCTAATTACAGTGGGCTGTTACAGCCACTAGAAGGTTACTGAGCGGAGGGGAGGCAGGGGGCCTCTTCAGGACCTATCACTAATCGGAGGGGAGGCAGGGGGCCTCTTCAGGACCTATCAGGGACCTAGGTGGCTATTAGCCTCGAAAGGGTCCTAACTGGGACCTACGTTATTTTAAGGTAGTGTTTTATGGGCAGGTGCCGTGACACCTTTGCATAGACGCAGCCCGTGGAGGGTATATGTGGGACCTCACTGCTAATTAGCGAGGGTGAAAGACAGTCTACTGGCCGTACGTTTAGGGATTTTGGCAATGAAGGACCGATAGGTCCAGTCAAAGCCCCTCACCCAAGAACCAGAGGTTCAACAAGTGAGGTCACCCAGGCTAACCACCGCTCGGGTTTCAGGCCGAAGAGAGAAATGATAGTTGAGAAAGATGCGGGACGGGACTGAGGAGAAGGGGTACTAGGTGGTCGGAATCCTAGAAACCAACACCACCTAGTCCGATAGAGATAATATTTACAGGTCAGCTGTGGAAACAGCGATAGGCAGGGCTGGTACCAGCAACAGCGCTCGGAGCAGGTGGTCACAGGAACTCCAGCAGCCGCCAACAGCAGTCGCAATAGGCAGCCGGGCGTCGGACGCCAGACAACCAGACCTGTCGGCAGAGCTCAGAGCGTAGTGTTAGCGTCTCCGTGTAGGTGGCAGCACTGCCTGAGGGACGCTAGCTCAGCGCTCCTTATATACGCCGAGTCGGCAGGCTTGGTTACATACGCCGACCAATCACAATACAATACGTCATAGGCGACAGAGTATGGTTCGATGCACTGGTCTGGAGGCTGATGAAATGCTGATGCAATCCAAGGCCAGACAGTGGCGTGACACCAGCGTCAGATCTCGTGAGCCAATGAGCGTTCGATACGTCATAGGGCGTTGGCTGGGGTGCATCGTACGATGGACCCGTGGTCATGAACCGACAGGCTACTGCGCAATAACTGGCAGAGCTCTTTGTCTGAGTGTGACTGCACTTATAATGGGAGGGGGACGAGAAATGAATATACAAACTAGAGGACCATTAATTATCGCGTCATTTAGCAATTAAAGTGAAGTAGTTAATAAATTTTCGTTACATCACAGCGCGAGGTCCTTTGAATGAAATTTTGGTTTGTCTTCTAAAATTTTCGTTCACCAGATCTGATTCTGTTTACAGGCATCTCAATATTTGAAGCATGATATATTTTACATTTAAACATTTAAGCAATACGGTTACATGAGTGAGTTGAACATCTGCACACTATAACATAGCATAACTAGTTGATTACGTAAAACATTCTTCTTCAACACCTTTCATAATCTACACATCAAAGTCCACATCTGATCCGGCAACTGCCATTGTTGAATCAAAACTGTCTACTGGGAAGTTCTGATTGATGTAGTACACTGCTTCAGGGGCAGCGTGGGGAGCAGCGACGTTGGCATCGGCAGCACGTTGGCGGTTGTTTCGGCAGCGGTGTTGGTTTCGTCAGCGGTGACCGTTTCGGCAGCGGTGTGGTTGTGAGCAGCGGTGTTGTTTTGAGCAGCGGTGCTGTTGTTGGTTGTTGGGACACTGGTGCTGGTTAGTCCCCAACAGCCAGGTCGTATCCTTTGGGGCACGACTTCGTTTGCTGATTTCCAGTATTGTCTTCGAGATGCGGACGGGTACGTAATCTTCAAGGATCCAACTGGCGCAGGCCATGGGATGTCCTGCCCACTTCACTAATAAGTGAACTTGTCCATCGTTGTCGTGGTAATGGTCCACGGCAAACTGAATGGCTGGGATAGCTGGAGTGGTGGACATGACTGCTTGTTGGATGACTGTTGACTGACTGATTGATGCTCATGGTTGAGTCTGAGCTTTTATTCCACCCGAAGACATGTCAGTGGGATTGCTGCTGACTGCATTTCCGCTGGCGTTGATGTTGATGCTGCTGAGCTCGGTGCTGGTATCGGGGAGGATTGGGAGCGGTTCGGACATGTTGACCTACGTCTGCGTTTTATGATCACAACGGCGGATGCTGAGGCTACTATGACTAACACAATGCCTATTGTAGTGCCAGCGATGGGTTTTAAATGGACGCTGAGACGGCTGGATTCCAGGCGCCTTAGCTGGGTACGGAGCTGACTTAACCGATACGTATTATCGGGTACGACAGGAAGCGATTCAATAGCGAGAGATAGAGCTTCAGTATTGTTCTCCAAGTCACTGAGAATGCTATGCCACACATCATGGGCGTCAGCTATGTAACTGAATGCACCGGAAAAAGAGATCTCTGAGTCGAAGCGTCGAAAGGTAGGGAGCGTGAAGAATTTCGTCTGAGCTGAACAACCGAGTTCTAACTGCAAGTGATTTATGGTTTCAGCTAACATCCTTGTCTCTGTTCCATTTTTACATCTCGTGATAACTTCAAGAGGCTCGGATATTATAATCAACCATTCTCCATTTCCAACATACTGAGCTTTAGGCCTGATGGTTTCCTTACTTGATATTTCCTTATCACAATATCTTTGAATTTTCTCTGTATTTTTGGTGAGCAAGAACGGAAGACACTTGTCTGATTCCTGAACGATTTCAAGCGGCTTTTGCACTGGGTAGAACGGTAGGGTGCTTTTGATGAAGACATCCACAGAGTTCTTTTCCAAAATCATATACTTCAGGTTGTCATCTGAGAGAGCAATGTACGAGAAGTCTTCGGTTGTGAACTTTGCAAGATAGTTCTTTCCACTTACAACTTTTGGTGATGCAAGGTTCATAATCTCATAGATTTGAAATCTGTCGCGAACATTTACCAGAGGGATGAAAATATTGACATAGAATCCAAACTCACTTCTGGAAACTGATGTATGACTAACCAAATAATATTTTTCGATCTCTTCGGGCTGAAACGGTAAAGCAACAGAATTTGGGAGGATGTGACGAATGTTCTCTAGGGTTTTCTGAAACTGAACAGGTTTTAGAAACGACCTTGACAGAATACCATGTTCTGCAAGACTAGAGTGGAGTTCCAAGTCAGATAGGTAACTTTTAAGATCCTGGAGAGATACTAACAGATCATGAAATATGTCTTCCATTTCGTCTGAGATTTCCGTGTATGCCATCATGGCATTTGAAAGTACACGGGTAAGGTATCTTAATTTTTCATCAAGCGTCTTGGTGTAGTTCATAAGCTTATTCAAAGCTCTACGATTTGTTCTAACCTCTAGAGTGGTCTCATTCAAAATACTAACGTTTTCATCGATGACGTGAATCAGACTTTTCTGATTAGCCTCCAGATATTGAACATGTTTCAGGATGTCTTTGACATCCGTATTGGTGGCGGTTCCAAACAGACTAGACATTATGTCACCAACGAATGGGAGCAGAGATCTTTTCGTTCGATGCTTGATAGGGTTATCCAACAGATTGAAGAGTTCGCGCGTTCTTTGGATTTCACCATTAAGATAGGACTTCTCTTTGTTCAGGCGGTTGATCAAGAGATTCACGCGGTTGCTTTCAAGCTCATGTTTGTACGTTGCAATTTTCATGTGAAATTTCATATCAAACTGCTCGATTTGCTGGCTCATGAATTTGAGTGCATCCTTTAAGTTTGCCGTATGGACTGGTACATGAATAGTCCAGTGATCATAAGAGGCATACATCTGACCTTTGGGTACGAATAACACGTTCGACAGGGTTGTTTGGAGGGCAGTTAGTAGGAGGAGACATATTAGTAACTGTTGAATTCTCATCCTGTAACACACAGAAAACACACATTTAAACACTTGAAACTTATTGTAACTTAAGCTAGAACATAACCTAATCATGGCCTTCTAACCATTTGTGGCATCATCTGATCGCATTTGACATCTTGTCAAATCACCATTATCCAATTAATGAATCCGTTTCATCCAGTATCTGATGATCCCGTCATGTCAAAGTACTCATTTCACTTTCAAGTGAAGAATCCGATTAATAACATCATTACATACTACTTCAACAACATGGCAGCCATATTTTCCATCTTTTGGCTGATATTTGCCATGTTCATGCTAAACATTTTGAACAGTTCCATCTTCTGTTCAGTATTCAGAGAGGAGACCTGACATTACCTCAGTTACATCACATTTGCTGCGTGTATTTACACTATCCTTAGCGGCATTTCTACACTGTACAGTATCTATATCTAAGGTATCTACATTTGTACTCTCAATGTCTGATATCTCTGAATCAGACGAGTCATCTGCAGCGATGACCTTATTTGGGGGATAATCATCTTCAGAATCTTCTGATTCTATGTCGCGGTCTCGCTTGACCGGCACGTATGCGGTTGCATCTGGATTGAGATCCGAATCCAATGGTTCATAAACTCTTTTTGCATCCGGTATTGGAGATTCTAAACTACGTTTTGGCTCTCTTTCTCTCTCTTCTCGAATCTGTTTGGCTAATTTCGCCAAAGGAATATCATCCTCCTCGTCTGAGGTAGGGTTATGCATCCGTTTCGCCAACCTTGAAAGCGGAATATCATCCTCATCTTCAGAGGGTACATCAGGTTTTGATTGGCCAGAACTAGTATTGAATTGAGTGTCAGATAGCGCGGGTTCCGAAAATCTAACTGGCACAGGCGTTACATCCATATCATCATCATAAGATAATTTTGAACTACGAGGGGGCTGAATTCTGATTGGGATCTGAGACTTTGATTTCTCTTCATGCTTCTGGTTAATATGGGTTGGTTCGTTCGAAATGTTACACCACGGTGTATTGGGGTCAGCTCGTCTGAGATTTTGAGCGTTCACGGTTTTAGTACCACCTTCTAGCTGGTGTTTGATGACAAAAGTGACATCACTAAGCGCCTTTACTACACGATAGTATGGCTTCCAATGTGAGGTTAATTTGGTTGTGGAGCCAGGGGCTGTGGATGGATCACGAAAGTATACCATGTCACCTACTTTGAATTTTACTGACTGTGCTTTTCGATCATAGTACAATTTACTCTTTTCATGTCCGAGGGATAAGTTATGCCGAACTTCGTGATATGCACGACTAAGATTTTCCAACATGGTGGGGACATAGTCCTCGCCTTGGTATCTATACTTGGGTGACAACAGTGTGTCCATGGGCAAAACAGGGTCACGTCCATGCAAAACGTAGAAGGGGCTGTGTTTTGTTGTTTCGTTTTTGGCAGTACGATACGCCGAAAGAATTGAAGGAAGCTTTGTGTCCCAGTCGCGTTGGTTTTTGCTCACTAACTTTGCCAACATATCATTTTGAACGCGATGGTACCTTTCACAACGTCCATTGGACTGAGGGTGATACACAGAAGTTCGAATGTGCTTGATATTAAAGAATGCCGAGATTTGGTCAATCACTACGTTACAGAATTCTGTTCCATTGTCCGAAACGATGACACGGGGGCACGCGTGTCGAGGGATGATGTGTTCAATGAGTATTTGAGCGACTGTTTCCGCACTTTTTGAATCAGTGGCGAATGACTCGGGCCAACCAGAAAATAGATCAACTATGTTAATGATAAACCTATTTCCATTGTAACTCTGAGGGAACGGACCACAAGTATCGATCGCTATCATTTCGAATGGATATTTCGGGATCTGCATGTCCTGAAGGGGTGGTCGTTGCTTTCTGAGTTTCCGCATGTTACATGCTACACAAATTTTCAGATGATTCACTACGTCACGATACATACCAGACCAGTAATAACGAGATCGAAGTTTGTCATACGTTTTGTCGATTCCTAGATGACCTCCGAAATAACCAGAATGAGTTTCTTCAACTAACGGCTTCTGCAGAAATTTAGGTATGCACAGTTGAAGACCGGGATGAGGGGTACATTTCGAAGTATCTGTAATACGATACAGTATACTATCCAGCACTACATAGCGTTTTGCAACATCACTATGATTTGGATCAGTTGGGTCTTTCAGCATTTTGATTATCTTTTGAATCTCTTCGTCCTCGCTCTGGAGGGTTTCTAAATCAGGATGCTTTGCGAGAAATTCCTGGAATTTCTCCTTTGGGTCTGAACTTTCATCAGAAGGGCACGGTTCTACCGTTGAATCCAACTCAACACGGGGTGCATGGTCAGAATCTATGATATTGACATCCATGGGTTCATCTCTCTGAGGTTCCAATCTAGAGAGGCTATCAGCCACGGTATTCTGTCTACCGGTGACATATTGGATGTCGCAACCGTATTCATCGAGAATAATAGCCCAGCGTTGAATGCGGGGGTTTCTCATTTCAGCGGTGAACAAATGTTTCAACGGTTTGTGATCTGTCATAATGGTAAATTTCGATCCTAGAAGATAGGGGTGGAGTTTTTGTACGGCATATACGATGGCGTATCCTTCCTTTTCTATGACAGGCCAATTGAGCTGAGATTTGTTGAGCTGATGTGATAAATATTGTATCACACGTTCACCTTGGTCAGTTTCCTGAACGAGGGCAGCTCCAATTGAATGGTTTGACGCATCAGTGTACAATTTGTACGGCTTTCCGGTATCTGGATAGGCCAAAATGGGGGCATCTGTCAGAACTACTCTCAAAGTGTCAAATGATTCCTGACATTCGTCGGTCCAGTGGAAGCGTGCGCTTTTCTTTGTCAATTCCGTCAGAGGCTTCGAAATTTTCGCAAAGTTTGGGATGAACCTACGATAATAGGAGCACATACCAATGAATGATCGTACACCTTTCACTGTTGTGGGTGGTTTGAGATCTCGAATGACTTCTACCTTAGACTTGTCTGGCTGAATGCCACTTGCTGAAACTACATGACCAAGATATTTCACTTCCTGTTTGAGGAAATCACATTTCGACATTTTCAGCTTGAGGCCTGCCTTACGCAGCCTGTTGAACACGTCCTCGATGTGTTTTAGATGCTCTTCAAACGTTTTTGAGAATATGATGACATCATCGATATACGCGATGGCATATTTGTGTTGTATGCCTTGCAAAACTTTGTTCATGAGTTCCGAAAATAGTGCAGGAGCATTTGTCAATCCAAAAGGTAGAACATTCCAAGAATATAGTCCCAAAAAACATGTAAAAGCAGTTTTGTCAATTGAGTCCTGATCTGCCATGGCAATTTGCCAATAACCACTTTTCAGGTCTAAAGAGGTGAAGTACTGTGATCCTTCAAGCGATGCTAAGATATCATCAATACGCGGAAGAGGGTAGCTATTTTTGACGGTGACCTGGTTAAGTTTTCGGTAGTCTACGCAGTAGCGCTTTCCACCATCCTTTTTGTCTACAATGACTATGGGACTTGCCCAGGGGCTCTGGCTTGGTTGAATGACTCCTGCTTTTAGCAGTTCATCAATGTGATCTTCCACCATTTGCCTTTGGCTAAATGGCAGACGGTAAGGTCGCTGTTTGATTGGAGCATTGTCTCCTGTGTCGATTTTCATGGTAACCAGATCGGTACGGCCTAAATCAGTCTCGCTTTTAGCAAAGAGATCCGAATTCCGTTCAATGAGTTGCTCAATTTGATTTTTCTGATGTTCCGGGACATGAGACAGATCCGCTTTTTGAATTTTCATGGCAGGGTCCAGTTCTACTTTTGAGGTTACGTTAACCTGCGCACTTGGTTCTGATGGTTCACTTGATTCACTCTGTTCAACAGCGTTGATTTCAGATGCATCTAGCACCTCAGCAAGTCCTATGACTTGTCTGGACGGCAGCGTGTGATCACGTGTTGTAGTATTCACAATCACGGCTGGCAAGTGACCTTTTTCATTAGGTCTACTCACTGAGTTGAGTAGTATGAGTCCAGGTTCGTCACAGAAGTAGGGAGTGTTACTCAATGGTTGTATGGCGCAGTCCTGATCAATCAGCTGCACACGGTTCACGTACGCTGGAACTTCCACGTACGACTGTGCTGGGATGGTTGTCTTTTCCGGTAGCCTTACCAATGAGGTGACTGATTGACAGTTTAGATGTTGGGGCCTCAACGGGATCAGATTGTTGTGAATGTTCATTGTCTTCTTGCTAAAATCTAGCTTGACTCCAAATTCACTAAGGAAGTCGTTGCCTAAGATGCAAGCATGCTTTAGACCTTTGACGATTTGAAATTTGAACTTGCGACAGAATTTTGAAACTTCAACTGGTAGGGTCGCTGTGCCAAAGTTTTTGAGCTTGTGCCCAGTTACAGATTCAAGAGGGGCACAATTTTTGGAGAAGTCCGAAACGTGTTTGGATGAGATTTTGTCAAAGAATTCCTGCGACACGATCGAAATATCAGCACCTGTGTCTACAAGAGTGTACGCTTTACGATTTCCAAGGTATATCCAACACATTGGGGTGTCACGTTTAATGAAAATTCTGGCGATGTTATCCCTAGGACCATTGGGATCTAGGTTTTCCGTCTGTTCGGTCCCGACAACAGATGGACCACTTAGTTTTCCGGCTGCTGAGGGCCACGAAATGAGGCTTGCTTTGCTCTACATACTCTCTGGGTATGTCCGGCCTTCTCACAAAATGCACAAATTGGGCGACCATCATGGGTCCATTTATACCTGCGGGGCGGCTCATTTGATGCTACATCAGGCGGAGCAGTTTGTTGGCTCTGAAACTGAGTCGTATGGGGCTGATTTTGCGATCGCCTTTGCCATTGGTTGGGCTGAGGCTGACATTGAAACTGGCGATTGTTTGGTGGGGGCGCCTGAAAATGGCGTTGATTTTGAGGTGGTCCCTGGTATGGACGTCGAGGTGGGGGTTGACTGTGACTTTGAGGGGGACTGGGAGGTCCAGCTCTTTGATGTTTGCCTACTGTTTTAGCTAACTTGTCAATTTTTGAGCCCACATCCGAGAGACACTTCTCTAGCTTATCGATCCTATCAGCTTGGGCGTCATTGCGAACTACATCGATTTCCATTGGTTCCTCTATATCTAGTTTACCTCTGCAGAGCTCAAAGGTTCGGTCTGTCTGCTGTTCGTCACTCGCGAATTTGACAGCTTCCTGCAGTGAAGTGAACTTCTTTCTGATCAATGCTCGTGCCAGTCGGTCATCATTTACACCCTTCTGAAAGATTTCCACCAACGTTCTCTGAGAATCGGCACTATTGGGATTGTCGAAAACTTCACTGGCAACGTCCTGGAGACGTTCGGCAAAATTTTGCATGAGTTCGCCTTTCTTTTGCCTAACTTTTTGCAGCTTTTCGCGTGCGCAGTATGGATCTTTCAGATCGCTATATCTGTCCCTCAACTCTTTTCTTAGTTCTAGCCATCTGAGATTTGGATTTTCAGTGAGCAGTCTGCAGGCGAATTTTCCTGCGGGTCCACTTAGTGTTCGGGTTGCCAAAATTACCATCCGCTTGTCATCGGCGGTGCAGGCGATTGAATCCATATCCCTAGCCCAATCATGAAATTTGTTGGAGCTCTCTCCCGAAAATGATCTTACATGTTGTGTTAGACCTTGAACTCGGATCTCCATCGAAATGTCTCGCATAGTATCAATCAAAGTGTGTTCAACAGCAGTAGCCATATTGTTTAACAATTGCCAACACAAGTACAATCAGCTAACGAAAATTCAACAGTTTTTAAGGAGAGGGCAAGGAAGCACCTTACTTGTCAGTTTGGAAGCGCTGGTTGCTGTATGAAGCACAGGTGGCGATGAACAGCTGTGTCGAGAAATTTTTCGAGACGTTGAAAAATTTCTAGTAGCGTTGAAAAATAACTTGAAGCGTTGAAAAACTGCTGGAACCGTTGAAAAACTGTTTTCTGAAGTGGAGGTAGACGACGTTTGAAGTGGAGATGCGGCTGATAACTCGAAGAATGGGCGAACTGGGAGAGATATCGATGAATCTTGAAGAAAACTTGAAGTTCTAGATGAAGTTGTGATTGACTTAAGTTGGGTGAAGATTTTTCAGAACCCGTGTAGAGCTCTAAAAACCAGATAGAAGTATTCCTGAGACTATGCGGATTCCAAAAATATATAGTTTGTATATACTAAAGTTGGATTTTGGTGACACTTCTTTTTCTATGTAGACCTCTAGTAGCGGGCGGGTGGCGCAGTTCGACGGCTGGGGTGAGTCAGCGGCCTTGGGGACGGCTCGGGCGGCGGCGTTGTTCTATGAGTCACCACTGGGGCACGCGGCAGTGCAGGATGATTGCGTAATAGCGGTGGCGGAGTCGTATGGTCGGCTACTGGGAAAAAACCATTGATGGCGTTTGTAGGCGTTTTTGAACTTAGAGATGAAATTTTTCTTGCCAGGGATGTTTGTAGAGGTGAATCTTGCGAATTAGATGGTAGTTGGGTCTCTGTTGACAAGTTGAGTCTCTGGTGTCTTAGACTCAAAATGAAGTACTGACAGGAGTGTGGATTGGTCGATGGTGGCTGGCTAAGTCCAAAGATGTTTTCTAAGTCTCGTGGCTTAGAAAAAATTGAAGTTGGTCACGAAGATCCAAACTTGCAATTTTCGAAGTGTAACTTGATCCGATGTAATTCAATCCGGGTCACGAAGCGCCAAATCTTTTTGTTACCTAGAAGTGCTCTTAGGTATGGCTGTGAATGATGGTTTTCAAGTTGGTAGGACCTCTAATCGTATTTCGACGAAGATACGTTGTTTCCTTAATTGTCGATTTATTTGCACCTGGCGTTGTGAACAGGTGATGCAACTTAGCCAAAGTTCCAACACTCTCTTGTCTGTTCTTGACCTTACAAGTCCTTCATTACTCTACTGACATGCTATCTTCTGCGGCACTGTGGGCGTCTGCCTCACTATGAGCTGAGCTCATCAGTCCGTACTCACATCTGCTGATATGTGGCTGTCCTTGCACACACACAAGTATCTATACCACTACACTCTCTCTCACTGTCTCTGCATGTCTCTGGGCTGACTCGGCATAGTACTGCCTAGTTCTACGGTGCAACACTGCATCTCATACTCTCCTCTATTTCTTACTCATCTGGGACGCTAGCTCAGCGCTCCTTATATACGTCGAGTCGGCAGGCTTGGTTACATACGCCGACCAATCACAACACAATACGTCATAGGCGACAGAGTATGGTTCGATGCACTGGTCTGGAGGCTGATGAAATGCTGATGCAATCCAAGGCCAGACAGTGGCGTGACACCAGCGTCAGATCTCGTGAGCCAATGAGCGTTCGATACGTCATAGGGCGTTGGCTGGGCTGCATCGTACGATGGACCCGTGGTCATGAACCGATAGGCTACTGCGCAATAACTGGCAGAGCTCTTTGTCTGAGTGTGACTGCACTTATAATGGGAGGGGGACGAGAAATGAATATGCATACTAGAGGACCATTAATTATCGCGTCATTTAGCAATTAAAGTGAAGTAGTTAATAAATTTTCGTTACACGCACCAACTGCCAGGGTCATATGGCGTGGCCAACTCTTTCCCTGTTGGAAGGGTTTCTCGGGAGCCAGCTTGCTCCTTGTTCAGGGAAGCCGCCGGGCCTTGAACCCGGGTCGGCTGCGTGGAAGCCAGCTACGCTGACCACTCCACTACCGCGCCCCCTCCTCTCATCGTAACAAATCGAATGATGTATAATGTGACCTAGGTCAAATTGTGAAAATATGACCTGACCTCGAGCTAGGTCGCAGAGTCACAGGGTGACCTGGTATGATCATGTTGCGCATGAATCAACTCCCTGTGACAATATAAGCACAATGCAAGCAAAATAAGAGCTTTATCTCAATTCAGTCAAACGTTATCGGCAAAAAAACGTTGCCGCCCGGTAGTTCAGTTGGTAGAGCGTTGGGCTCCGACCCGCTGCTCAGAAGCATGCAGTGGCAGTGCATGTCCAGGCTTGGAATCGGTTCCCCTGAGACGCTCCGGCGCTCAATAGTTTACCCGACGTACAGGTCGGCTGGCAACTGAGTGGTGAGAGGGTGACCTGAGCGGGGCGGCCGTCCCTGTGCTTTGTGGGACGTTAAACTTTGGCTTCTAAATCAACCCTTCATTGTGGGAGTTGCTCGTTCCCAAATCGTAGTTTCATGGCCCCTTTCCAGTTCATGTTCAATTTTTTACTTTATTTGAGAGGTCATCTGGGGCTTCCTACCCCGCGCCCCACCGAGGGTCCGGTGCCACCTTCGCCCCACGGCCGTGCATGGGGGCCATTGATGGCCCCCTCTAACTCCGAAAATATGGGAGTTAGCGCAAATCTGCAAAGTGTATTGGAAAGTTCGTGTGAATTCAGTAAGAAATTACTTTGCATGTTTAAGAGCTCAGGTCAATGATTCAACGTCCAGAGGCCAAGTTAGGTCACGATAAGCTATCTCCACTAAAATATGCAGTGCTTAAAGGGAATGTAGCACCTTGGTCGAATCCTGGAATTTAGTGTTATTAGGCGTACTTTTGGTCAAAAATAATGAAACCACTCACGATTTCTCTGAAAAATGTACAATAAGCTCAATATTTGGTTTCTAAAAATAATCCTCTGGAAAAAGAAATAAATATCAGCCTGTGGATGATGTCACGATCTGGCAACCACTATCATACTTGAAACGCTTCAAGGGCTTCGATTGGCTGATGCTCATCGTGACGTCAGCATATGTCGTCACACCACTAGCTCACAACAATGGCCGCCGGCGACGGGGCTGAGGGGGCTGGTGTCAGGTAGGTTTTAGCTTTTTTCTACGGAAATATCGAGTTCCAAGACAAATGAAATATGGAGTACCGGGTTTTCCGACCTGCTTTACAACTTGGCTATCTCAATTAAAATCACGTTGTGAAGGTGTCACATTCCCTTTAAACAAACTGGGCTCAGCCGTCATGCCGTCAGAGCTATTGCAATCTGGTAAAGTACATTTGATAGAAAAATGCCAGACCTTTTTCTGCTCTGTGGAACATAATGACCTCCCGGCAGTGGTTTGACCTCCAGAGGTCACCTCGTGACCTAATATGACCTGAGGTCACGAAAGGTCAGAAAGTGACCTTGTCGTATATCAAATGAAAGCCAGTGACGAGACATACACAATTACGTTTATTTCAACGCTCTAGCTTGATTGAGTCAAAAGTTATCGTCAAAATACTCTTTTGACCCCTGGTGACCTGTGATGACCTCAGATAGTCAAAGGGCAAATATTACCCCTGGGATCCGGGAAAGAGTGTGCAAGAAGGTTTTTCTGAGCAATCTGAGTATTTGCAAACATTTTTGTGACTTTTTCATCATAAGACAGCTTTTCCCCATGCTTTTCAATGGCAGAGGTCACCTCGTAACCTGACCTCAGGTCACGAAATCGAAAAATCCCGGATATACATTGTGTAGACACTGGAGGTGTAATGAGGTATAGGAAGTTTCAAATCGGCTTAAAAATGTAGCTCGTATAGAGCTCAAAAGTTTAAGTGAGGTAACCTTGGTTGACCTTGCCTGGTGAGCTGACCTTGCGTGACCCGGAGTAAAAAAATTCAGTGATGGTAGGAAAATGATGGGGTGAGAGGTAGAACCTTCAACCGCGGTGCTGCGCCTCGTCGTTTTTCTGCTATCTCGAAAAAACCTTAGGGGGCCATCGATGGCCCCGGTGGGACGAAGGTAAGCAGGCTTGGGTGGAAAAGTCTTCAGGAAATTATGATAAAACTTTTATTTTGATACTATGACGCTTGGATTGCTATTGTGAGTCGATTGATATGCATATTGACTATGCTAGGTTGGATAGTGACCTTGACCTGAACTGAGGTCAGGTCATTTTTATGTTTTGACATAGTATACCTAGTCCTGTTTTCCGTGACGAATATATAGTATATTCCATTTTCCGTACGGAGAAGATGAGAATGGTGCTTAAAAATTATTCTAACTCCACTCTGTCAGACGCTAGAGCCCAGAAACTCTTCGCTAATATGCCACCATCTTTGAACTGTCATGACCTCAATATTCACCTGAGCGAAAAAGTGATCGATGTAGTTTCTTCATAAATTTGTATTAGCTATCCAACAGCGTTCGAGTTTTTCGTTATCCCGCATAGGAGTCGAGTTCGAGGAGGGTGTTTTAACACCCACCCCCCACCAGGGCGAAGGTGGCTCGTAGGCCCACCGGAACGTTTTAATTCTACTAAAATCACACCTGCCCTCTCGGAGCTAAGCCAGAACTCAGATTGTATCAGCCCCGGGATAGTGTGGGCCTCGGCCTGGACTCACAGGGGCCCCAATGTTTTGTGAGCCCCATACCTATTTTTCGGGCCCGATAGGAATTTCTACGGCGGGCCCGCAAGGTTTTACGTTCAGATCCAGGAATGTGCGAGCCCTTAGGTAACATGGGCCCCGCAAGGTAATACGGGACCCCAAACAAGCCTCCTACGGGTCTTCTAATTTGTGTGAACATTTTTAACCTTGAAACCGCATACTCCCCTAGAATCGAGCAGGTACTGATGGGGATCGGCCCCATCTGAAGTTCTGCAAGTCCTGCGGGCTCCCACAATTTCACAAACTCCAGCTAAATTTGGGTAGGCCCCTGAGAGTGGTGCGATATCAATTTGTTCCCTCTAAAAATAAGCAGGTCACAGATTTGTGTGAGGCCCGCGATGGCACTTGTCCGATCGAAAGTTTTGCGGGGCCCCTGGGGTTGTAAACATATATTCTATAGAATAACGTTGTCACGTTTAGCGGGCCCCATCTTGGGGGCAGTGGCTCGCAGATCTGCGGGCCCTTTAAGTTTTACAGGACCGTTCATCAATCTTACAGGACCCGAAGCTGTTACGGGCCCCACTGAAACTTTCGCGAGTCTTCTGAATTCTGAGGTGTTTCTAACTCTAAGTTACACAGGCCCCGGGGAACCCACCTGGGGACTATCACGACTCGCCCTGAATAATGCGTAAGGCAGTACGGACCCTGAGAGGGCACAGATCCAATCTGAAGCTTCGCGGGCTGCTCCAGTTTCCCATAACCATGCTGGCTTTTTGCGGGCCCCCAAATTGCACAGGCTCCATCCCAATTTCTGCTGGCTCCTGGAGTTCTGCGAGTCCACTCCTGAAGCTTAGCTATAATCTAGATCAGTATCGCCCCCACACACACCCAAACGGGCGTTTTTCTAATACTTTTCGTTTTCGTTATCTCGGGAGGGGGAAGCACTGCGAGACCCCTCCCCTGCTAGTTAACGCCAGAGCCCTCTCCATTACGAGTGCTAGCTCCCAGAAGTAACACAGGCTCCCCAGAGTTGTGCGCCCGAAACTTTACCAATTCCCATCCGAAAATAAGGCTTGCGATTCCCGTCCGGAAGTTTTGGGTACCCAGCGTTCTGAAGTCCGCTACGCAAACACAACTCAAGTTGCAAATGCCACCCTTTCATGGGATTATTTTCTATATCGGAAGCTGCACAGGCTCCCAGGGTTGCAAAGACCTCAAAAACACATTTCCAGATATATCTTGTGCTGTTGATTCCGATCGCGTGGTTTATTTTACGCTATCTGGACAAAAAATTGTCCAAATGTAGGGTCTATAGAAAAAGTGCACTTTTGAAGAAAGAAAAAGTAATAACACAATTTACAGCACGGATCTCTGATGAGGTCATAAAGATACAATGAGTGTAGAGGCAATTAATCAGGTAGTATGTATGCCTATGTAAAAGCCTTTTTGAAAATGTCCCCTTCTGTAAGCAGCGATGAGCACTAAAATATGAATGTGTGGCTGCTTTTCCGACAGCCTCGAATTTAGGAGGTCAATATAACGTTATGGAACTAACAATTTTTGTCTGGTTTCCTTATAAGTACGAGAAAATAATCTCTGGGCAGCCACAGAAAGTTCCGTTCTTTTGCCTGTGAAGCCGAAGACCATGGAGGTATGCCCAAAGGCGTGAAGGGGGTTAAAAACCCTCTGCGCCAGACGCAGTTTAAAATGCGAGAACCCTACCCATAGGAAGATAAGATAAAATCATGCAAAAGGTTGCCAGTTTTAAGAAATCGCATCATCACGATGAGCCTTCGGAGTGTTACACCATTGAAAGTTTTCAAACATCACTTATGTTTACAAGATTTCCGCCTTGGATTCGGGAAGATACGCGGAATAATACCGTGTATACATAAACATCATGCTATTGGCTGTTCGCTACCGGGCACCAGCAATATTCAACGTATTCCAATGTTTCTAAACCACTGACATTTTTATGAGGCCATTGAGCAAAACTAACACTGATATGCTCCAAGAACCTGATACCGTGCCCATCTGTACAGCCTCAACACATGTCTAGCCCACGTGATAAACATTCGGTTGAAGTTACTGGGGTGTGTGTTGACGGTCCGGTGGCCCAGACCGGAGCGGGCGCAGTTAGCGACAGAGCGTGGCTGGACGAGTGAATCCCTCAGCGCAAAGAAGGGAGGTGAAACCCATCGGAGGACAAGTGCCCAGAGCTGGAGGATGTAACATCAGGCAGACTTGTTCAAGACTTCAGCACATCGCACCACAAACGGGGTACTGCCATTGGTATCAAGAATGGGAGAACGATCGGCAAATCGTCAGAAACAGGACCAACTATACTTGTTTGTTGAATGATAGTGCTTTAAGTGCAGGGTTCTGTGTTGTCAGCTGATATCTGGTGTTCATGGGTGATCAGTCCAGACATGTAACTTACTGAATAACGCCGGTAGATATCTGTCGTACTGGGAGCAAAGTCTCGCTGCTGCAAGCTTCTCCCCGGGCTCTTCATTGACCTGAACGCGAGAAGCGCTGAGGTTGTGCCGGCTTTCAGTAGCAGCCCAGTTGTGTGGCCTGTACAGGTACAGGTGGTACAGGTGCGTTCCTGTAAAAGGCGGCTCAGGGCGGCAGCATGTCCGACTACTGGCAGGAGTTTGTGGCGGGCTCGGTGGGCGGCATGTCCGGTGTCCTGGCCGGACATCCCGCGGACACCGTCAAGGTCCGCCAGCAGGCGCTCAGCCTCACCATGCCGGGCGCCATCCACAAGACGCTGACGCAAGAAGGCTGGCGCGGCTTCTTCAAAGGCCTCGCCTTCCCGCTCATCTCTGCTGGCGCGCTAAACTCCATCTACTTTGGCGTCTACTCGACTGCCCTCCGTTTTCTCGACTCTTCGCTAGGTGTCGTAGCCGACCAAGAGCGACCATCGTACGTGCGCCTGTTCGTGGCCGGGTGTGTGGGCGGCGTTGCCCAGCTGGTGGTGGCCACTCCTGTGGACCTGGTGAAGATACAGCTGCAGACCCAGACGGCCGGGACCGACTGGAAGCCGCACTACAGGAGCGCAGCGCGTGGTCCGCTCGGCTGTCTGGTGGAGCTGTACCGCAAGCGGGGCCTCCGCGGCTGGTACCACGGCCTCGGAGCCATGGCCGCGCGCGACGTGGCCTCCTTCGGCCTCTACATCGTCATGTACGAGTTCATGGTGTACGAGACCAGGAAGCGGATGCCGCTGTCGCGGCCGGAGGCAGCCGTGCTGGCCGGTGGAGCCGCCGGAGTCTGCGCCTGGACCTCGTGTCTGCCCATTGACGTGGTGAAGAGTCGCATCATGGCAGACGACCCGGCGCGGCCGCAGTACCGCGGCATGCTGCACTGCGCCCGACTCACCCTGCTGCGGGATGGACCTGCCGCCTTCTGTAGCGGCTTCAGCATGCTGGTCATACGGGCGTTCATCGCCAACGCCGTCACCTTCGTGGGGTACGAGTACGCCCTCCTGGCTCTGGGCAGGGTGGCTAGCCCCAGTGACGTTGAAGCGAAAGAAACCAGATGATGACGACGAAGCTTGAAATTTAGGGCCACAAGTAAGTCAGTCATAGGCAGATCTAGGGCCATGGGGGCGCGTGCCTCTCTCCCCATCGATCGAGCAATCCTTCTCCAAAAGGGCCCTGACACGTAACCCCCTAAAATGCCGCTTCACATCCCTCATCTAGAAGATGTAAGTACTGACGTCCACTCGATGCAATTTGGCGCCCGTGTTGTACACGGGCGCCATATGACCTTCGCTGTCGGCGCGCCCTAAACCTCCAATTATGATGATATCCTCTATATACGCCGCATCCTATAAAATGGCATCCCCCAGGCTGAAGCATTCCTTCCATCTAAAATACTATAAAATCACCATATTGTGCGAAATGACGACAGAAATAATCCTTGTAGATATTCAGGAAAACGTGACCTGGTGCAAGAACAGAGAGTATCAGAAAAGTTTCCAGTTAAGGGCAAAGGACTGACCGGTGTTTGCGCCCATGCATCCCAGACTGAATGGCAGCCGAGGGCCCGCTCCTGCAAATGACCGATATAGGATTTCGTGAAAGGAGGGCGGCCAGGAGGCCACTGAGCGGAGGTGGCCGCAGCGGAGGATTAATCCACACGCCCGACCCGAGGCATCGCTGATGAAATCTACTGGTAGATGTCATGAAATCTACTTCAGATTTCGCTGGTCAGCGAGATGTGATAGTAGGGCGCAAGCTTTTGTGTTCCATCACAGTTTTTCAAGGAAGAATAAGTATGTACCAGACTAACTGATTTGTGAGATGTACGGACGGGAATGACTACTGTTGGCGTGTTGTGATACTGTGCTCGCTTTT
The DNA here is from genome assembly GCA_034440635.1 of Lepas anatifera. Classification (NCBI taxonomy): domain Eukaryota; kingdom Metazoa; phylum Arthropoda; class Thecostraca; family Lepadidae; genus Lepas; species Lepas anatifera. Next base: position 1,006,065 of record JAOTON010000961.1, on the reverse strand, counting down.
CTAGAGTTGTGGCGTGATGTTCAGTGAGACTGGTTTTCTGGTAATTAGAGTAGCGGTCGGGCACGTGCAATACAGTTTGATGGTAGTTGTGTTTTGTACTATGTATCCATTTTTCCCTAGGATTTAACCGTTCTTAGAACAGTTTTTTATAATGTCTGTCTCTTGTGGAAACACCACTGTGAATGGCGTAACCCTGGGTGCTGGCCCACAGCGCAGACATGTTTAATGCCCGTCATACAGTGACGTGTTTTAAGTTTTTTATGATGATGAGGTGAGAGAGACTGAAAATGTGAGCATGAATGAGTATAATCCTCCGTTGCCCCGTCGGGCCAGCAAGCCAGGTAAAAACCTGTTGTTCACCAGCCTTCAAGGGGAACGGAGAGAATAAAGTTTTAGTCGTATGTAGTTACGATGCGCGTTTGTAAGCGTCTTTGTTTTGAATGCTCTGTATCGTTTCCTTGAAACCTCTGCTATGAGTGGCAAAGGCGGATCTAGGGGGTTGATGGCACCCCCGTAAAATGTCCCCCCCAGGATGCGAGTATCCGCACTCCCGCGATAAAATTCGGCGGCCACATGTGAGATTTTTTCGTCCAAAAGTGGCGTCCCCTGGTCCAGATGTCCTCGCACCCAACGACCATGTGATCCCCGACCGGAAATCCTGGATCCGCCTATGGAAAGTGGTTTTGTTTGAATAATTCCCTTGTGTTATGACCCATGAAGGAAGAACATGGGTCTGCTTCGCAAGTTAATCGATGATCTGAAGCAGATGCAGCAGACATCTTGGCATTCAGTTTTTTCGTGCCAAACATATACTCTCATAGGTACTTTCTAATCGACTTTTGCTCATCCTGTAGCCTTGTGGTCCACTTGTGGTCCTACTACAAACTAGATTTACTATATTGTCTATATTTAGCCAAGTGATTCAGAAATTTGAAATACAGACCAACCAAGAACATTTGTTTGTGCACATTAATGGTGTTTTGCGGAGGAAATCGCTCAATTTTCCTTGAGTGAGTGGAAGCACTGAAACGGACCAAAAATACGTAAACAAACCCGTTGCTGTGAGCACTATACCAGAGATCAACTGCGAGTTATCCGAAATCGCACATCTGCCTACATTTTCACGTGACGTGCCGTGACGTGGGGGGAGGGGGGCGGTCGAAAAAAACATCGAAACAGCGTGATGTAATTTACGAACGGCTATTAATACCTTAACCTAACCTCAACCTTATGAGACGGTTTCAAGCAAAACAAAGAAGTGGGAGCACGTGTGAAACCCCACCTCGTCGCGAGATTTGACAATCGAGCCGATGCCAGGTCATAAAACCATGGCGGACCAACTCACCGAGTCCGGCTGAACTAGCCGACTGAAAAGATACTCCGAAACGTTTGGAAACAACAGACTACAGGGACGGAATGCTGGTATTTTTTGTAAGCCATCGGGAGTAATGTGGTGGCGAAACTCAAGAGGGGAAAGCGTGTTGTCTTTATTATTCATAATTTCTTTCGTGTCCCTCCCAACATACATACTGTCCAATTACAGAGCATGCATGAAACCTCTCCACCAGGCCAGACGGGACATAAACATGGTCTCCCGTTTTTGGGGATTGAACCCATGTTGGTTCATGTTAACACAATCAGTGTCGCCGCAATCCGCAGACTGGCACTTTCTGCAGGCCACTTCTTCCTGAAAAAAACATTATAACTATTTAAACCGAATCAATCTTTTCTTCACTGGCGGTGGAACTGGGGAGTGGGGGGCACCGTTCCCCGGTGCCCCCTTAAATAAGACATTTTAACACTAACCCTATGGCGTTGACTGGAAAGAAATGGGCTAAAAAGCCCATGGATCTTCCTTAGATTCGGACGTTCCGCCGTCACTGGTTTTGCAGAGAATATTTCGAGAGTTAAGACAATAGCCCCCGAGGCCGGTACGTTTGCACCCCTGCTCACTCACCATAAAGTGGTACTTTTGCCACGACTCTTCGAATAACAAGACCCTGAGTTTAACCCAAATAATCCCCACCCTATTATGAGGCGTTGGAGGACTCGGAAAAGGGGAAAAAGCTCGCAGCCGTACTTGACGCGGGTTGCCCAGTTTGATTTTTTTCAACAAAAAAGTATCGGGGACGAGTGACAACAGACCAGAAATGAAGGTCAAGCCATCAGGACTGGATGGCATCACCTTCCCAGCTGTCTTTGGGCTGGGAAGGTGTCATCTACAACTACTAAATTTACTCTGTTCAGCGCGAGCGGTGCCCTTGGATTTAGCTTACGTGGTTAAAATACGTTTCCCACAGAAGGCATCGTCGAAAACCAATACCGAAAGCAAGGATTCAGGGACAAGGATAGAGTGGAACACGCTATGATACACCCTGGGTGTTGAAAGTTCCTGAGCCGTCGAGCATATCCCAGTGCTGGCAAGTTCTCAGTAAGCGATGCGCATTGATGGACCCGTTTAACATAAACAGAGCTGTTCTTTGTGCCAGTGTCTGTCACACATTGTCCAGACGTGGATGGAATGGTCACCAGATCCCACCAGGGGCGTTGACAGGGACCAGCCAAGAGGCTAAAGGGGAGGGGGGGTGTCGCACAGGATTTCAGACCGGCAACAAAATCCGCGAAATAACTTTAGATGCAAAGAAGTTACTAGAAAAATATCCTCCCCATTTTGACTATAAGTGAGATTGTCTCGCCTCTGGGTCCACCATGGGCGTAGCCGCACATGTTTGCGTGGAGGTCCCACACTCAGCGATAGAAACATACGTTTACTTGGTCAAAGCGGGGAAGCACATACATTTCCCGTCAGACCAGAGCCGAAACAGCATAAAAATATATTATAATTTCCCCGTTGAGGATCTGCATTTCGCCAATTTTAGGGACAAAAACATCATGCCGGGAAAGAAAACAGGCTCCGCAGCCAGAGGGCCGTTCCCAAAGGGGCAAGTCTCTTGATGCCCTTGCTGCTAGGGCAGCAGCAGGTTTTTGGGTGGGCCCTCTCCATGGGCATACAATGGACGGGCGGAAACGTGAGCCAACTGACCTGCTTCTTCAGGCCTCTCAAATACGCACCCATTTTCTCTGACGTTGAGTTTCGTCGGTCAAAAGGAAAAAGTCATCAAAAACAAAGATCTCCCTACAGCTGGGCTCCAGATAAAAGTGGAACTCAGTGGCAATGGCCCCCACGCTGCAGTCGATCCCACGAGCAGGGGACCCGGGAACAGGAAGCCCCCTGGAGCAGGGAGCCCAGGAGTAGAGGGCCCCTAGTGGCAGTCTGTTTCAGGGCCAGAGGGTCAGGGGGCCCTACTGGCAGTCGGTTTCAGGAGCTACCTAGTTGCAGTCGGTCCTTAGGGGAGGGCGGCCCCAAGAGCAGGGTCCCCTAGTGGTAATTGGTTTAGAGCAGGAGACCGTAGGAGAGGAAGAACTTGTGGAAGGCCCAAGGGGTATTGGGGCCATAAGTGGGGGGGAGGGAGGGCACGCGCAAGGGTTGGCCGTAGGGGAGTTTATTTCAGAGCCACGGGGTCCCAAGAGAAGAAACCTCTTGTGGAAGCCGGCATCAGGAGCAGGGGCCCCTAGTGACAGCCAGTTTCAGGGAAGGGCCCCTAGCGGTAATCAGCCCCAGGGGCACGGAGCCCATAGAGGCAGTCGGTTTCAGGTTCCCTTTCTCGGAGCAGCAGAGGGAATCTTATTCAAATAAAATATAAAAGCAAATGAAACGATACCATCAAAAGCACATTGTGCACTACCGCAGTGGACTCGCCAGGTGGTGAGCTTTACGATGTTGTGAAAGTTCATCAACGACAAAAAGTATGTTTACACATCGAATGACAGCGCAATAAACTCTATTTGGTCTTAATTAAAACCAGAGGTGAAAATGAAGGATCTGACAAACAAGTCTGGATCTTCACCATTCAGCTTGCACTGATATACAAGCTTGAGTGAAGTGCATAGTACGTTATTGAATATCTAGTTTAGTGAATACATAGTTTATTAGTGAATTCCGGCTTTAGACGACTAACCCACATCCCTCCATTCGTGCATATGTTGAATAGTACAAACCATAAAAGTATTGTATGGGGAAATTAAAATCATTTGGACGTAATCGCCAATACATTAACCCGTCCTTGGACCACTTATGGGGAAAGGAGAGGTATAACCACTACTGCCGATATTGCTTCAAAGCGAGCATGAACTTTGTTTTGCTCTTCCAAACACCGACCAGCAAGTCAAGTAATTAACAGGTAACGGTTAGTTTTCCTGATATCCCGCCGGTTAGGGACTAATACCGATACATTTGTATTGGTGCTTACTAATTTTGTCTGATAAGTCACCACCAAAAAGTACAGCACACGATGTATGAAATTCTTACCGAACAAAGAAATGAAGTCTGGTACTACGGATAGGTGGCGCTACTAAAGTAATTTCTCGCATAGATGGCGTGATAATCAGTCAGCGCAAATTTCTGAGACTTGGTAACGGTTCCTAGCGCTGTGCAGGTTTACGTGCAAGACAATCAGCCGTTGTATGCACTCCTAAGAGTGGCACTTTTCCCCCTATTTTGAGAGGCACAAGCCCACCAGAAATATTTCCATGTGGTTTTCTGTTCTTTTAATAACGCTTCTTTGCACGAAAAGTTTATAGTTAAAAGTCAAACCTGCCAATCCCAGCTCCCGCCATCTCCATCGCGGTGAACCCTAGTTGGCTGTACCGTCACACACTAGGCCTATAAGCCTAGTGAAAGGGCTATATTAAAGGGCTATACTAGGCTTCCTATAAGCCTAGTATAGGAAGGGCTTCACGGCGAGAAGACTAGTCTTTCAAACACGGCCAATATACACCATTTAACGTTTCTGTTGGCAGGAAGAGCGGGCGCCGCAGACCACACGGCTAGCGCGCCACTACGTCCGTGACAAGCCAACCAGGTAGAGGGAAATGGAAACAGCCCTCAATGTTATCTCGCAGTAGGTCCTGAGGCCAGGTATCTCCATGTCATCACATCAGATGGCGCCTTACCTCTGTAAGCCAAACTTCTGTAGTGTACTGAGGGGTAGCATCAGGGGGACAATAAAACTTCATTTGCGCTGTAAAACAAAACGTGGAATAATTTAAGTAGTATCAGGTAGATACGCCAGTTTCCACCCCAGGATACAGAAGCGTAAGCTGGCAGGCAGGGCAGAGTGGTGGGATTGTCTTCAACCGCGGGTACCCCTGGGGGCACAGCGTGGCAGCTTTCACTTAAGTGCCGCGACTCTGGATAGCGATAATTCAGCGAACTTTGTTCACCTGCCTCCTTCCCTACTACTGCTATGGCGAAAAACAAACGTCGGCGAGAAAAAGATAGGGGCGGAGGAGGCGGCGGCCGGCAGCATTAAACTGGTGCAGAGAATCAATTTTTCACTTCAGCCACATATTTTACAGACATCTGGAGCGCGCCATGACACAAAATTTGTGCACAACCACTTTGGAAGCATTTGTTTATAAAAACAATGGTGCTCCAAAAACGAAAAAAAGACTCTCAGATGTTCATATTCGGGGAATTTCTTTCATATTCAAGGAGGTACCTTCCGAACGGGGAAAATCGCTTAAAAAATGTTTTTCATGCCAGACCCAAGTGATCAACAATGAAACACTTATTTGCTTTGGCAGGGGGGTTAAAGGAGAGTTCGGCCCCTCCATTTCGCTTTGGGGGGACTTGACCTGATTGGCCCCTAGGTTCACCCCTGATTGGAGGGGGATTGGGTAAGCGGATTAGTCATAGGCGTACTAGGGTCTGAGGGTGAGGCAGGTAGCTCATGGCCCCTCCAATATTCGATCATCATGATTCTTCACCATTAGCCCATTGGCGTTGACTGGAAAGAAATGATACGGCTGCACCTTTCCCCCCTATATTCTGGACATTGCTACCATGATTGTAGATGTGTGTCTCTTTGGGGGTGCCCATGCAAACCCAATGAAGCGTCGGAGTAGTATCTAAGTGTTTAAATTTTCTTGTTTTCATTACAACGCTCCCACTGGAGAGGGTCTGGCACTAACGTGCACTGGAGGAGAGGGGCTGGTAGGCCCCTCTAAGATGACGGAAATTAAGAGGCGTAGGAAATCACCGGTTGGGGGGTGGGTGGGAGATATGGTTACCATCATAGCTAATTTTCTTTGACCTAGATCAATCAATTCAATGTCAAAGGAGGTCATAAAGGTCAAATCTTAGCCATGCTGGGGACATACTGGGAAATGCAGTTATTATGCGGGAAAAAGAGGGGAATAAGCTAAAGGCGGACTAGGGTCATCGATGGAAAGTCGCAAAGAATCTTCCCTACAACTTTGGAGTCAAGGTCATTCAAGGTCATTGACCTATGGTCTCAATATGGTATACTACCAATAATGTACACTAGAACCAGCACGATAGCAAATGTTTGGCGCGAAATGAGGATTGGCCTGTACCCATGGCCTTTGACCTTAATCTTTACATTGAGCTGCCTTAACTATGACGTCACAACATAATATACGTTGGACCGGGTAACGCCGTTTGACCGGAAGCACTGGAGTCAATGACCTTGAAAGTGCTGATAAGACCTTGGACTGTGACCTTAACCTTCATGTGATGTGACCTTGACATATCATCCCGGTTATATACCGTTATAACGTCACCACTCGGTCCCCAATGCAAGCGAACTGATCCGAACTTTCAACTGATTTTCAAAATCCTTCACCAATCAACGCGCCGTTAAATTTTCTCAAAAGTGGCCGAGTATCGCTTGCCGTCTACCAGCGGTTCTCCGGCCACCTGGAAAAAATAGATAGGGGAGGGAGGCTTCCGAGGCCCTCTCTGATGTGCGTGTTAAAGGGTATGTGGCACCTTTATAACATGATTTTAACTGAGATAGCCAAGTTGTAAAGCATGCCGGAAAACCGGGTACTCAATATATTATTGGTTTTGAAACTCAAAATTTCCTTAACACGCGCATTGACGGGGGTCTGAGCCACCTTCGCATTGACGGGGGGCGGGTACCCGCCCCCTCTAAGATCTCGAGAACCACGGTAGGTAGCGAAAAACGGTAAACGGCGTTGGGCTGCCCATCCACTTCTCCATCGAAAACATTTAAACCATTTTTTTGTCAGGCCACATTTAAGGTCACGAGAGGTCAAAACATGCCCGTCATAGGGATAACATGTAAATTCAGCTTTTCGGCCATTTCATCTGAACAAGTAAAGATAGAGCAAAACGACTTGAACCATATGAATCCTCTTAGCAAGCCAAATCGAATGAAATATAATTTGACCTTGCTAGGTGAAATCAAGGATTTGACCTGACCTGAGGTCACGTCAGGGTCAAATTATATAAAATGCATATCATTAGAACCGCAAAGCCCAGGCGAGCCTAATGCAGCTAAAATAAATGCTCTATCACCATCCGTTACTGAGTTATGCCGTAAAAACAATTTTTCCCATGTATTTCCAATGGAGAGGTCATGCCTCGTACCTGGCCTTAGGTCATCGATATAAAAAATACCGGAACATTTTTTAGAGAACTCGGTGGGGCCATTATGTGATATGAGTTTCAATCGGATAAGTTCACCCTGCTCCGACTTATGCTATCTTAAACATGTTTTGAGGTCGGGTCACTTGACCTGTACTGGTGACCTGACCTGAGATGACCTAACCTTAAAATTTTCACAGAAGTTGAAAAATGATGAGGGAAAAGGTATACCAAGTACGGCGGCGCTACGCGCCGCCGTTTTTCTACTATCTCCGAAAAACCCGAGGGGGACGGGTACCCGCCCCCCGTCAATGCGCGTGTTAAAAGCTAAAAACCTACCTGAAATGTAGCCCCTCATATACCCTCAGCAGCAGGTCACAGTCGTCACGGCTGTTGGTGTGACGACATATGCTGACGTCACGGTGAGTATCAGCCAATGGAAGCCCTTGAAGCGCATGGAATATGGTAGTGGTTGCCAGATTATGACATCATCCACAGGCAGGTATTTATTTCTTCCCTAGATACGATTTTTAAGAATAAGATATAGAGCTAATTGTACACTTTTCAGAGAAATCATGGACGGTACCATTATTTTCGGCTAAAAATTCACCTAATCACACTAAATTCCAGGATTCGACCAAGGTGCTACATTCCCTTTAAGGGCCTGAAATCGGTTTAATGCAGTCCCACGGGCCTGAGGAAAGGCCAAAACACGATTATACATTAACACTTTTTAATATGGTATTTATGACATTGTTTCAATTTTGGGCACCCATGCCATTTTCAGGAACCCAGGCCCATGGTTGGAACACTCATAGGCGGATCCAGGATTGCCGATCGGGGGAGGGCACCTTCGGGGGGGGCGCCACTTTCGACCGGCAAAACCTATCAGGTGGGCGCTTATATCGGTGGACGCCGATTTTCGCATCCTGGGAAGGAGGGGGGAAGGGGAGGTGCGAAGCGACATTTCAGGGGTCGCCATCGACATTTCAGGGGGCGCCGAGGGTCGATCCGGGGGGGACGTGCCCCTTTTGCCCCCTGGATCCGCCTATGGGTAAACCGAAGGGCTCAACGCTAGGGGACCAGTGAATCTGGAAAATTCATTCCTGAGCGATTAGTCGAATGGCCCGTAGGGGGAGCAGAATGATCCGCGAAGATCGGGAATGAGCCATCACTGGCGGATCCAAGAGGGGGCCAAAGGGGTCGCGGCCCCCGTAAAAGCCTACAAAATATTTGTCCCCCAAAACACCAAATTTTGTCCCTTTTTAAAAATACCAAGTTTTCAAGTTTCTTTGCAATTTAGCCCCCAAAAAGTTGATTTGGCAAAAGTGGCGGATCCGTGAATTTATTTGGGGGAGGGGGCTAGGGGGCTTGTGCCCCACCCACCAGTACCCCGGATAGCCCTCATCTATGTATTAACTTTAGGGGCTCGGACATTTCGGGCGGGGCTTGAGTACCCCTAGTCCCCTTGGTTCTGCCAGTTTGGCCCCCTCCAAAATTTGCTCCTGGATCCGGCAATGTGAACCATTACCGGAAGCGCGGAATAACGAGAACCATGCTCAGGTCCAGTGGTGGATACAAGGGGAGCTAAAGGTGGGGGACCTCAAGGGGTCCCCCGAAATATCAGAGCGCCTCGTCAACGGCATAGACGGAGGCTGTTCGTGCCAATAACGGAGCAAGACTCGAGCCCTCTAGCCCTTACCCAAATGAAGTCCTGGATCCGCCATTGCCTACGGCTGAAATACACAAACTGCAGTGCAGACACGTGGAAACATACCTTACCGCCGGCCCGGTCCCTCGAAAACAAATAGGTGGGAACCGATTCAGAATTCCTTAGTTTGCGTTCACAACTGGTAAAGAGCACCCAAGTTTCAATCAAAGCGCCCCGACTTCATTCAATAACCCTGCCGAATAAAGTAGAAACCGCCCGCCCACCAATTCCTCACACGCTCAGGAAATGCGTCATCTCCGCCTTTTCATGTTGTGCCCGCGCGCTGTAGTAGTAGTGTGCTGCCATCTGGTGGCAAAATCTAAAGATACTGATGCGTCAAAGAGTATAGTTCCCCGCCTTTTATCTACCATACTTGATACTGGAGCAAAATAGGTTGAACAATGTCGACACTCCTATTGGGCCTTATTAGTTCTCGTTTGGCTTCACTTTGAGTGCATTTTTAGTCTTAGAACAATGACCTTGATCTGCGCATGAACTGGCCAGCCCTGGCCGCTGCAGCTGTTTCCCGCCAAGTCCCCCGCCATTAGTTGCTGTTGGTGGCGTTTGGGGATGGGCGCGCGCACGAGTTTGAATTTGAAAATAGCGGTGTTTTTGGTGTGGTATGTGCTTGTGATAGATTGTGATACTTTTAGCTGTTAACTGCAGGAGATGCTTCAAATATCCGGAGAAAAACGTAGCTACGACGAGCTGTCAGACAACACAGACGAGGGACCCGCCGACAACGTTCGTCTGGGCAGGTGAGCGGCCTCAGCCCTCGCGGGCTGTGACTGTCTTCTGGGCGGGCGGTAGTCGGCCGCCTCACGATGGGGTGTAGCCGGGGGAGAGTTGCTTAAGTTTTGATCTGGGAATAATTGGTTTTGGGGAAATGTGTAGGTGGGTGACAGATGTTCAATGTAAATTGCACTGATCTGGCAATGAAGCACCTCGGTGCTCTGGCATCTCCATCCCGAACTCTTGGTGGGATAAGTATAAAACAGTCGCAAAAGGGCTGGTGGAACCTTATCAATGTGAGTTTGCAGTTTAAATTCGATAGGAATTTCCGCGGGTACGGGGATCCCACCACTCGAGATCGAACTCGCTTCATTCTGTTAATATCTTACTTTCCTATGCATACTGCTCTGCCTGGCCATGTATTTGGAAATTTTCGTGCTAAGGTGTGGTAGCGGCGTGGGAGCAACGCAAAATGAAAATATTTGGAATCTGCGTCAGAGTAGGTATGGATGTAAAGGTGTTATGGGGCCTTTAATGTAAATTGGCACCACGTGACTACTAATGGTTGCTTTTGAACATCATAGTCATAGGAACAGGCCTTACTACTCCCCTCCACTTTTCTGTGCCCCCACCCCCTGCACGAGATAAAGAGATCATGATGTCGAGGCCTGTATGCGGACCTGCAGTATTGACACTAAATGCGCTGTTTTGAAGCTGCTCCCGAATATGGAGCCCCCCTGAGGTGAGCCCCACGTGGTCCCCCCTACTTTTCACACTACCTACCATCTGCTAAATACGTAGGCACGTAGTAGGTATGCATGGGTATCGAAAGCCGGGGGGGGCAGGGGGACGTCCCATACTTGCGATTCTGGGGGACATCCCCTCAGAAAAATTTGTACCAAGACTTAATTTTTCCCTTCTCGCCCTGCTATCTACGTGAATCTAAATAAATATGTGAGTGAACTACATTATCTTAAGTGTACCAAGGAATTCCAAGAGTTTCAGCCAAACCTCTTGGGAATTCCCTCATCCCCTCCCCGCCCCACCCCCGTAATTGTTAGCCCGGGGTCCTTCCCCGGTAAATATTATGTGACGACACCACTGCTAGTATGCAAACCTTCTGTCTGTTGAAGGGAGATAACTATGGGGAGGGGACATTGACCAATATCCTTTTAAAGCAAGAGGGGTAGCTGCAGACTGGAGGGAACTATTCTGCGCCCCCCGCGCCCCCCCTCCGGTTTAACTATATAAGGAGCACTGGGGAGGGGTGCAAAATTCGGTTACTCGCGCCCTGGGAAGGTGGTAAACGACGTTTCTGGGTATACTAGAACACATTGAGGGTGTGAACAGGTGGTTAGGTTATGCAAACTTGACATTCGGGCTGCAGGTGCACCCCAAAATGTACTAAGTCGGACCCCTGCTACTCCCTCCGCACTTCCCATGTTGTCAGATGTGGGGAAACTACTTATTTACACATTGAAGACGTGCAGAGGCCTTCAGTCCCAGTATTTAGGCATCGAAGTCGAAAATCTTGGTTGTGGAGTTCGTTACCGCTTTTATTGTGAGATGTACTGAATTGAGTTAAAGCGTCAGCGGTCGTTTCAGGGAGGAGGATAATACCAGGATTTCAATTGTGTACCCCCGGATACCCCCCGTGTAATCACAAGGCCATACGACGTCGGTGACTGTCGTCCTGTTGGGAGTGGCTTCGGCGTGCGATATCAGTTTGTCGGGAGCTCGTGGAGACTTGAATCCAGACTCAGGAGGCAGGCGTTTTGTCCTCGAGTCACAAATCCATAGTTTCTTTGGGAAAGGGTTTTGGACTTGTAATGCGGGAGAACTGGGGAGAATAAATGTGATGTTTGCATGTATTCCAAACGTTTTAAAAATATTACATTTGTTTTAAAAGGAGATGCGCGAGAAAACAAATAATTGGTTAGATCAAAAGGTCATAAGAAGTTGTTTCAGATGTATTATTCTCATTTTTTGTGAATTCAGCCTCCAAATGCCTTAAAATCGCTCTCAAAGTCAACATTTCCAGACGACTTATCGATAATTCTCACTATCGGTTAAATAACTCGGCCTCAGCTATGACCATCAATTTCTCTAAGAACGAGGTCATATCTGTCCTAAACAGTGGTGCAGAACCTCGAACTACCACATGAAAACATAACTTAAGAAAAACAACATTCCAAAACTCTTTTGAAACAGAAATATAGGACTTAAAGAACTCCCAATTTACAAATGAGAAGCCTAGGAATTCTCATACCCGGGTCACGTGACATATCTGACGCAAAAGTTTTGTCATCCTGGGAATTTTGTACATAACGACTGAAGACCCGAGGTACGAAGCGACTGAAGACTTGAGTAATTATTTTATGTTCCATTTTTTAGGGCAAACTGATCCATTTTGTAGTTTTTAGAGGCTATGAAAAATGAATTCAAATACAAATAAAGAAGAACAGACATATTGATTAAAAAATAATGATTTTTAAACTTAAAATAGTTTTTGAAAACTAGGAGATGAACAGCAGGTTCCAGCCTTTTACTGGTACCGTGAGCATATTTCAATAATATTTCAGTGGCCTCCAAAAAAAATTCCGAAGATACAAAAATAATTGAGTTTTGTGACCAATATTTTTCAACTAGCAAGAATCCACAAACAAATTTGCGTATCTCCCTTTTAAATAAGCAACATTTCATACCTGTGCGATGTGGATGTTCGTGCAACCACCCAACATCGGTACAAATTAGGAATGCGGGTTCAGTCAGGTGTGGCGCGAAATAGGTATAACGTCATACCCATGTGTACAACGTGCATGTCAGCAGAACACGGACAAGAATCACTATTTTACGCCAACGATGCACATTTAAAAAAATCGGGTTCGGGGATAAATGCCGTTGGCCTCCGCTAGATCCGCGCCTGGATGTAGGCTGGAAAGAAACTACCGCGAAAGTTTGAAATTGTCGTTTCCGCTGTCTTTTTTGTTTGCTTGTTGCGCCTTGGTTGTCTTTCACTGTTGTTTTTGAGGTGGAGGAAAGTAGCTGACGAGAAGAGTCTGAAAATTGCTGACGATTGATGACGAAGGTGGAAAGGCCAGCCAATTACTGGCAATTGGGCAATTGCTGACAAGGGGGATACCCCATCCAAATTTTGCTGAAGTCATGTGAGCAGTCCCTTAAGAATGTTGTAGGTCAGCAGACGGTAGAGTATGAGAGAGACAACAGTGGATCTGCTCACATGACTGACTACGTAAGGCTTCCAGAACGGACAATAAACTCAAAGAACTGCGGTTCCAAAAGCGATGCCAGTTCTTCATTCATCCCCCGCCACGGTTTCCATTGCATCCGGAGCGCGCAGCAATGCACCGGATGCAAATGTATACGACCTAGCACACTGGTATGTGCCTGAGTGGAGGCGTCTGACGCTGTCGCACGGCGTTTGCAGCGTTGACGACGCGGAGACACGGACGGCGCCCACCAAGGCGGCCATGGAGCAGGAGAAGCGCATCCGCCGCGAGATCGCCAACAGCAACGAACGGCGGAGAATGCAGAGCATCAACGCCGGCTTCCAGACGCTGCGCTCGCTGCTTCCGAGACAGCAGGGCGACAAACTCAGCAAGGTCAGTCCGAAACTGGGACGCCCGGTAAAAGGGGAACGGGGAAGCTGCTCTCTAACCAGCACCGTGCTGTAGTGGCAGCCTTCGGCTCGGGGCTTGGTCGGATTTAACTGGGGGTCAAAATGTCGCTTTCGTGTGTACAGCCGGTTACAAACTGATTGGTAGGTATAAGTGTCAGTTTTAAGAAATAGATTGACAAGGATTGCACTTCTCACAAAAGGCTGCGTCTCTAGTAATGTATTTTGACGAGCTATTTAAATGTGGGCCCCTGCGAACTGGATGAGACGTCAATTTGGAAAATTATGAAAATAAACTGTTTTCGCCGCTCTCGATGATTTGCTGTCTTTTCTCAATTACTTTCGAATTTTGGCCCCGATGATGTATGTTTGCACGTCAGTTAATGCATCCAGTTAAAAAGCAGCAGGTGAGGAAACAATAGTGTCGGCAGGGACCATCACTTGATCGATATTTCGCAAAATCGACCGCAGCCTAATACCTATCAATCAGTATGGAACCGACTCTACGTTTATTCGGTATATTTGTGTTGTGGATTGATAATCGTCCGGGTGAATGTTGCCAGGAAAATATGTTGTACTCAAATAAATTTTTGTGATAACTTGTTATGCCAAATTTCGTCATATGTCTGGTAGCGCGTTGCTTTGTAAATATTCAGTTTCCTGATTCGGCATGCTACTCATTCCCAGTCATTTTCCCCGAGAATCGTTACTCGTGTCATCCCTTCACTTGATTCGATGGTAGGTAGGGACCGCGGGGCAGTCTGAAAGAATTCGTTGCTGAGCTTAATTCGTCTGTCTCTGTAAAAGCTTGATTTTTTAGTAGATTTAGGAGAAAAAGTTCCTTAGGGATCAGGAAGCTGATTTGACCGTGTTTCGATATCACATTCCTGAGCCATACAAACATATTTTGACAATTTGTCTGGATTCGCCTGGGAATATTAAGTAAACGGAAGCTATAATTCTCAAGCGTCTGGTGGCATTTCCCTTGGCGACGCAGTCGGAAATCACACGATTTCTCCCTCAAGCAGCTCAAGTGAAGGAGCTTGGCGCGGGGCGTGAAGCCTATCAGTCAGGTTGCAGGGGCGGCGGCCGCGGCGCGGGGCGCCGGCCACGCCGCCCGCTCAGCCTCCCAGCGGCGGCGCCATGTTTTGTGTCGGCCTTGAACACGGCTGGCGCGAACCGCGTGGCTCGGCTGTCTCGGCGCGGCCCGGCGGCCTGGCGTCAGCGCACGTGGCCCCTCCCCTCCCCCACGCCGCCAGATCTCTCCCGTCTGGGGCGGCGACCGGCGCCGGCTCTCTCTTCGGCCGCACGGCTGCGCATGCGCAGTACCATTTGTTGACACAGCTGGCGGAGTGGGAGGGAGGCGGCGGCGTGTCGGGCCGCGCGGAGGCGGGCTTGCCGCCCGCCTGGGGTTGCATCACCTGGTGGGGAGGGTTGGCCCGGTCACTGACCAACAGCAACGGTGCGTACGCACCGGCGGTGGGCACTAACGCGCCACAAAATCGCCTGCACAACGGGTTAGCCGGAGCTGTCGGTCACGTGACTTGGAATGCCGCTATATTCCTAAGGAGGAGTGGTTTCTGCTGGTCCGATTATATTGTCAGCATGTTTAAAAGGCATGGTTTTGAAATGTTTTGCGCTGTTCCCAATCCTCTGAATTTCGATTCAGCTGCAAAAAAAAACTAGCATGAAAGGACAACGTTTTCGGTGTTGGGAACCCGAACGTTCTTGTGATTTTCCGGCTCTGGATCTGCACATAATGGGACGAAATGTAAGGTGTAATTGTTGGCATTGCTGGTGTTGATATTAAGGTCGATTGATTTTAATGCAGTTGGTACGGCCCGGGTAAAATTGATCAGCTTCAGACGAATTCATTGCATGTTGCAGCAAATAAGAGTTTTCTTTCCATTTTCTCTGCCTTTGCATAGTTTGAGGCGTCTAGGGTTCATTTTAGAACGCGGAAATGAGATGTTGGATGGCCCAACACTACTGAACTCTTGCCGCGGAAATTAGTCCCCCTCTGTACACGTGAGTGATGGGGGATTAGGGGAACGCCAACCGCCGTCGTCTTATAGTTATAGTGGCATTGCTTTTTCTCGAGCTAAAACAAACCGATTCGGTTTTAGCTTGTACACCATCACTCGGTTTCAAATGATTCAAAGTGGGAGAGCTATCTTCATTTTGCATTTTAGTCTCTTTCCAGGTTAAAATGGGAGGTGGGCGCGGTAGTCTGAAAATAAAACTGGCACAAATAATCGTTCCTTACAATTTCCCACGACGTCGATCACGTGGGTTACACCCAGAATATAATGCAACTGCGTTTTAGTGGTCTGATTCCTACGTCTTTTGGTTTGCTTTACTATGCCAATTACGACGTGTGGACCCATTATTTGTGCTTTTGGTGACGTTTGGGGCCCTGTTAAATGTTTTGCTTTTCTTCGTGTTTTTAGCCTGAGTGGTTCGTTGGATGCACTCAGAAAGTTTTCAGATAATAATGGTGTATTCCACAAACATACTGATAAATCAACTCCCGCGGTGTTGCCTACCTTCCAAAGGTGGGCTGACTCATCCTTTCAGTAGATAGTTGCTTTCTGTTCTGGGCAGGGTGGACGTGCCAGCCTGTGAATTGATACTGTTTTTTATACTGTCGGGATCTTGCGCGATGGTTTCAAGCGGCTCGGATATTTGGTGAAATTTTGGTGGCCATATTTTTGAAGTAGGCCTTAGCCAGGAGAGCCTTTCAAAAAAGATGGTTTGAGGGGAATATACGTTTTACTCGTAGGATAGACCGGCGTGTGACCGAAAATGTTCGTGTCCCATAGACGGGATAAGGGGGCTGCCCCCTGATGGACCCTCGGTGTCCTGGATGTCGATGGCACTCCCTTCAGGATGTGTTAGCGCCCCTGCGATAGGATATGGCGCCCACCTGATAGGTTTTGCCACTCTAAATTGATGTCCTTCGACTTACCCCCCCCTCCCCCAGATCGGAGGCCCTGGATCGGCCTATGGCTTGTTCCTAATGCGAATCTAGGATTTCGTTTGGGTGTGGGAAGCATAAGAGGGATGGCAATGCAGGGTATGCCAAATTAATGTCCTCTTCGACTAAGACAGGGCTTTGGACAGTTATCGTGCTTCACCAGATATTCGGTCCAACGCCGAACATTTTGTCGTGATTTTCGCCTCCACATCCAAGTTTATAATTTGTTTGTGGGGGGGGCTGTGACCGCACTTTGACGGCACTGCTCCTTAAACGCCCGTCGCCAGGCGGTGGTGTCGAGAACGGCTAGAATGCGGGTTAGTTTGTTGACGGCGTACAGTTCTTCGAGTGAAGCTCCGTGATTTTCACTATGGCAGGAGAGGACAATGGCAGCGAACCCGGTTCCATGGCCTCCAAATTCGGAGTCCATTTCGGATAGGAAACTGGTTTTAACTTGCAATAGGCGCGGGAACTTTTCCAAGTTACGGGGAGGGGTCAGAAGTTTTTACCGCTGTTGGGGTCAAATGTGATCCGGCCTATCAGTTGGTTTGTTGACGGAAAAGGTCCGGAATCGGCTCAAGTTGGGGGGACATTGCCCCCAGCCAAAAGTGGGGGGGGGCAGTCGTTCCTGCCCTCCCGGTTCCAGCGCCTATGTAACCTGCGCGTCTCGACACTCCGTTCCGTACCAGTGTCCTTTACGGCGCTCGTGCCCTCCCAGCTGCGGCCGCCCCTGTCGGGGCGGGGCCGCCTGCGCCGTCCCAGACGCGTGCCGCTGTTTTGGTCGACCTTCCCGTGACCGGTGCCGCTGTCCGGCCGCCCGGCCGGCGCCGCTGGCACGCCGCCAACTGTTGTGCCGGCCGCCGCGCCAAATGCGTCACAACAGCAGAATGGGGGTTGAGGTCGCCCGGTCGCCGGATGCGTCCACAACCGCGCGACGTGGCAACGGGTTTGCGCCAACGACGTGTTTGGCGCTGTCGTGTCGGCCTTTGTTGGCGGAATTAATCATGGTTCGGCAATGAATGGCATTTCTTGCGATGAATGGTTGTTTGGGGATTCCTGCACACGAAGACTTTCTGTGGTGGGTATGAGTCGTACTGCGATTTGAGCTGACGTGCTTTTTTATAACTTACCGCATTCTATGCTAAAAATGTGTCTGTCTAAGGCGTTGGTTTCCGGTTATGGTGCAGTCGGATTTCGTGCCAAGGCGGAAGGATGTTCTGGCGCCGAACGTATTGTTGCAGTGCGCACCCTTCCATTCAAACTATCAATCAGGCATCAGCCCCTGCTTACATCAGCTTCACTACCGGCAAAACATGAGGGTTAGCCATCTCCCTGCTATTGAAGAGACATCCCTCTAGAGAGCAAACCTTGAGTTTTGGCTCATTGCTACCTTCCTGGCTGGATATATATTTTTTTGGAATTCTACTATTTTATTCCCATCAGTCATTGTCCAAATTTTAACTCTGCATCGAAGACGCATTTAACTGTGTGTAAGGTTGGATCAACTGCTTATAAGACATCGCTGTTTTGGCTGAAAAAGGAATATTTGTATGAAAGGTGGGGGTCAGCCCCACCCCTCCCCCGTTCCGACGCCCATGCCCGCTCTCGCATAGCCTCGTGCCTTGCCACATTCGCCCCATTTGCCCAGTTATCGTCCCGCTGACTATGCATGGCTCCGCTGCCCGCCTGTACTCGGCTTTGATCCGCCTCGCCACCACTACCGCCGGCTCGCTTCCATGTCCTGTGGTGGCGCGCGGCCGCAGCCGGTCCGCTCGGCGCGGCGCCGCCGCCGCCCGAGCTCGGTGAATCACCGTCAGCTGGCGTGTCAGCTGACCTCCGCGCGCACCAGCTGGCGCGTCGGCGACGCCCGCCGCGCGGAGGCTAGCGGCGCCAGACAGTGACGTGGCGCCGGCCGGAAAGCCTCTGCCGGGGGTGTGGCAATCTTGGAAATAGTGCCGGCGTTCAATGAGGCGCTGTCGGGTGCGTGACGCGGCGCGGTCGATACGGGCGCGGTTGCCGGGTGGTGGCAGTCGATACTACAGAGACGGAGCCGCCGAGCCGTAGTACGCGCCTAATCGCCAGTCAGGTGCCGGCTGGGGGGAGTAAATGGAAATACGCGCGCGTGGAAACCTGCGTACCGGGTGCTTCGGTCGCATGGTTGGGCACACTCTTTGTGTGCGGTGCGCCGGAAGGTCAAACAAACTAGACGGAAAACGCGGCGGCCACGCGTTTTTGCTCGCTTTTTGGGTGCAGAACATGATAAGGGTTGTAACGGGAGAAGCGAACGGCCTCGGAAGGTTACGCGTAATGATAGCAATGGGTTGGGCGGCACTGTGAAGGAAGGCGGCATCGGGTTTCCTTTTCGGATAGCGCCAGTGGAGAAATATAATGGATCATGAGGTGGATTGATGACCGCTAGCCAATCCAGACATCGATGCGATGCTCATTAGCATACTGTGTTTGGCATTGGAAAGTTTTGTTTCAGAGCGTTTCTTCTGAGCATAGGATGTTTTTTATTGTGATGTACTCAAAATCCCTTCAAATTCTAATCAGATTCAAATAGCTCTGGGTCTTTAGCGTAGTTGGTCTAAAAATATGCCGTCATTTTCCGAAAGACTGAGAGCAGACAAGTACCAAAAATTTGATACTTATGAATGAGGGGAAAATTAGGTACAAATAAATAACAAGTGAGTGGGAAGTTATCAGTGCGTGGGTGTAGTTTTCCACTCAGTACCCTGTATTTTAGGACGCTGCCGTCCCGTGCTATTTCTGGCCGGGTGCCTACTGAATTTTCGTCTTTGATCATCGTTAGAAACTAGAAAAAGGGGGACAGCGAAGATGTCTTGGGATTTCTGCGAGATTGCGTCTCTGTGAAATGCAACAAAACCAGTTCAGGGGAGTATGGTACCTTGGTACGGTTCCAGACCGTAGCCGTTGTAGAGACAATCAGTATTGGAATAATGGAAATGGACTTATTCTTAATGAACTGAATTATTCGTTTTATTTGATTTTCCTTTGTTAAGTGAAAATCTCCGAATCGTGCGACGTCAAATTGATTTAATGTTTGGTATTGTTTTGTGTCAGATTGAGCGTGTTGTATTTGCCTACATATGAATACGAAAAAATGAAGCGTGTTAAGCTGAAAGAGGTCATTTTTAGGACCGGGGGGGGCTCATTTCTTTCGGCTAGTTTCGGCTCCTGGTCATATTATCCACCATCTTTTCATCACCTGACTATCCCTTCTCGAATCCCATTAGATGGTGCCACATCCCAGTTGACTTTCTTGGCAGGCTTTCTCTATGGTTATCTGGAGACTCCTTTACTTTATAAAGTTCAAGTACAAGCCCCAGACACCTATGAGAGTCGGCACGCGTGGGTGTAGCTTCCGCTGAAATGGTGTAAGGAAAAGTGACGCGTATGTCTTCCCAGTAATGCCTTATTATTCTATTGCATGATTTACTTTGGCGGATGCATGCTGGGTGTGACTGATTGATTTATTAATTCCATTTTCTCGATTTCAAGCTGTGCCTTCCATGCAAAATAAAATTGGTCTCGCTGAAAATGCAGTCAGGCGTAATGGTCAGCATTTCTGCTTTCTTTGCGGCTGACCTTGGTTCAATATCTCGAGGATTTCCTGAACAGGGAGCAATTTGACTCTCTGGATACCTCTCCAGCTATGAAAGAGTGACTTGATAAAAACTTGTCTTTGTTGTTAAACTTGTTCAACTTGTCTGTTGATTGTGATGATTTGAGCTTTACGGCACACCGGCTGCTAAGGTTTTGTGCCTGAAACATGAGCAGCTGGTGCGTTTATAAGCCCCGACAATTAACAATGATTTTCAAAGATAATGACACCTGCATAACCGCAACTAATATACCCGTGCTAAACGTTTCTTCGGTAGTGGCGACCGTAAATGCGTATAGCTTTCTTCAATAACTAGTTTGAAACCTGACATGTGTTGATTTATGAAAAAAATTAGCGAATCGATTTGTCACTTGTTTCCCTAATGATAGCCTCTTTCCGTTAAGCGTGCTTTATTTGTATTCATATTTATTTTTGGGGCGAATCAAAGGTTCAATCTTGCACAAAGTGTTGCCAGATTGTACGCCGATGTGACGTCACACAATTTGGATGCTTCCTTACTTCCAACAGACTCAGATTAAATAAAACGAAGTGCTATACTTATTTGTCAATCTTTCAGCAGAAATAAGACCATATCCATTATTTTCAGTTAGGTTTCCCCTGAAACCACTGCAGTCTGGCATTGTACTCAAGTGCCATATTCCATTTAAATGGAATAGACGACTCCGACGAAATTATAAAAAGAATAAGTTATGGGAAAAATAGGTCTGCGTATCATGAAACCACATCTTGACCCCCCCCAATCGCTGAAAACTTCGATACCACCTCGTGTCTTTCTACGCTGGGTTGATCCAAGCGTCGTGTGTTAGCACGAATCTGGCAGCCTGGGGCATGTTATGGTGCGTGGCCTTTTGTTAACATTTATCACGAAGCATGCGCTGCCAGATGGAAATAATGCTTTCATGGTTTGAAATAAGGTATATAGCCCCCTACTTTGAACTTTAAAGCTTGCGTAAATTTTATACAGAGCTTTGGGTGAAATGAAACATGCCAACAGTGGTTTCTCAACACGCTCTACATAACTTGTTCAGTTCAAATTTCATTATAAAAGTGGCACACTTTCTTTCAGCTTGTGGATAGTGATGATATCAGGAACAAATGGATGTCAGTGGAATTTTCCTGTCTCGTGCCGTATACCCACACCTTCGGCTGCATATCATCGGCGGAATGGATCGTGCCGTGGAATGGACTAACATTGAGGACTTCATTACCCCAGAACCAATTGTTCAGCAATTTTTTGGCCAGACATGTCTTCCCTGCCTAAAAAGGCTTGTGGACTAAATTTCAGCGAAAATCAAAAGTTAAAGTGTAGGTTAAATTTCTCATTTTCCGGTGGAATTCCCCATCTTATTCATGAACGCGATGATTATATTTATTGCTCAGCTCGTGAAAGGAAGCGATGATCTGAGTTTATATCGCGTTGACAGGAATGCGTACCCTAAGTGCTTTATGGCCGTGGTAATCTTAACGGGCGGGCCGGCGGTCTATCAGTTACATCACTGACTGCTGAACCCGGTGACCCTGCCTGACTAATAGGGACATCGTGAGTGGGACAGAGAGTTGCACGTGATGAACCCGTAGGGTCATTTGGTACAGCCAATGGAAGATGTTAAGTCCTTGCATGATATTAGGCCTCATCCGATTAAAACAACGGTGGTTGGTTCGCTTCTCCTTGGGAAAGGATTTACAGCCCACCTTTGGAAAAGATGGAGTGGGGAAATTGGTTTAGAATTGTATACATATTTTATGTTCCAAGTTTTCCAGGCTTCATTGCCTGTTATATAGATACATTTCGACATGTATTGGTGCGTACTTCACTTCCCAAGCCTTCCATGAAAGTACAAGCTAGTGAATGGCGTGAAATTTTGCGTATGGCCCCTCTTCTGCGACCGTAACTCCCAAACGGTGGGTAATTTGCCTCTCGTTTCGGGTCACTGAGCCGTTCTGCGGGGGTTAACGAGGACATTTGAAGTCGAACGTGAACTTTACGCTTCGACAGCGTTGATGCCGTCTTGATTGGTTTAGACTGAGTGGAGATGTAAACACCGGTTGCCGACGCACGTATAAATGGGACCCATTTGTTCCCGAAATGAAGACGCGTATCCAAGCCAATGGCTCGGGTAAAACTGGTGAAGGATGCAAGTACAATTCAAAAAGGAAACAGTCGAAGTTACGGCAGCACATCAAGGCAGATACTTTTCGATTTACCTATTATTAAGTAATGCTTAAATGATGCCGAGTGATAAGTTTGATACGCTGGTTTCGCCAAGCTCGTCACCAATATGGTCGGCGAGTTCGTTTTTCTTTTTTACCAAAAATAGATTGATAGCACCATTTCATAGCTCCGCAAGGTATTTAACTGAATTCACCCTTAAATTCATGGGTACGTGCCGTTAAATTATTGCAAACATCATTTTACGTTTGTCGTTCGAGTTCTTGACCTGGTGGATTCTCTGAGGATGGAGTAACTCCCAGAGACTCCCCCAGAATTTAGGTAAAGAGTTCGCGATGTCACACGGCTTCGGTAGTTGCTCGGTCAATAGCCCAACATATGCGAACTGACTCAGCACGTCACTTCATGAGAAGGCTGGGTCAGTAATCAGCGCGCTGGGTCCCGAACACGGACTTAGCGGCAGCGATCAGTGTAACGTAGTCCGTGCATGAACGGTCAGGTGACGTGGGTGTTGGTCCTGCAGGCGGCGATTCTGCAGCAGACCTCCGACTTCATCTACAGTCTGGAGCAGGAGAAGACGCGGCTGCTGACGCAGAACTGTCAGCTGAAGAGACTGCTGGGTCAGCAGCAGACGACCAGCGGCGCCGAGTCGGACGCCGCTGCCGACAGCCCGGCCTCGGCCCGCCGCAGCCTCTCACAGGTGAGTCTCACTCAGCCCCGGCCCGCCGCAGCCTCTCACAGGTGAGTCTCACTCGGCCCGCCGCAGCCTCTCACAGGGGAGTCTCACTCGGCCCGCCTGCAGCCTCTCACAGGTGAGTCTCACTCAGCCCCGGCCCGCCGCAGCCTCTCACAGGTGAGTCTCACTCGGCCCGCCGCAGCCTCTCACAGGGGAGTCTCACTCGGCCCGCCGCAGCCTCTCACAGGGGAGTCTCACTCAGCCTCGGCCCGCCGCAACCTCTCACAGGTGAGTCTCACTCGGCCCGCCGCAGCCTCTCACAGGTGAGTCTCACTCAGCCCCGGCCCGCCGCAGCCTCTCACAGGTGAGTCTCACTCGGCCCGCCGCAGCCTCTCACAGGGGAGTCTCACTGACCTCGGCCCGCTGCTGCCTCTCACAGGGGAGTCTCACTCGGCCCGCTGCTGTCTCTCACAGGGGAGTCTCACTCAGCCTCGGCCCGCCGCAGCCTCTCACAGGTGAGTCTCACTCGGCCCGCCGCAGCCTGTCACAGGTAAGTCTCACTCGGCCCGCCGCAGCCTCTCACAGGTAAGTCTCACTGAGCCTCGGCCCGCTGCATCCTTTCACAGGTGAGTCTCACGCAGCCTCTCGTTCACCTGCCTACGGGTGCGTACCCCAGCTGAGGGTGTAGCTGGTGCGGATGTTTGTGTGGAGGATCCTCCTGAGTGAGTGCCGGTTGAAACTCCCCGCTGCGGGTGGATGTGTAGAGATCATGTCCTAGATCAGAGCAGTGGAAGTTCGTTGTACGTCATAGCTTTTATTTGCTGATTGAGGAACCCCTAAGGTTCAACGATGGGCCTAAGAGGAGTTGTTTGTAGTGGAGTCCAGCACGAGTCTCCCTCCCATTCGAACGGGGAACCCGTTGAAAGGGGTTGGGTGGCCTAGTGATTGTATTGCCCGCCTTCAGAGAGGAACAGCATGGATTAATATGGGGTCAATCCCCAAGACCCTGCGCAGGTGAGGTAGGAAAAGTGTTTTCATGGTGTGAGTGGTTGAAAGCTCGGTTTTTCTAAGTGGAGTTTTTATAAGTACGTTTGTTTTATATGCCATGTCGGGGTGTTGATTTCGCTGTGCTGTGGTATGCGACGCCTCTGGCAGTCCCGCTGGGTTCACGTGTCGCGATTCTTTTGTGACCAGAGGTGCCCTCGGCAGGAGAGCGTCTCTGAGGAGGCCAGACCCGGCTCGGCGCCGGTGGCGCCCCCTTCGCCGGCTCCGGCCCAGCTGGAACAGCTGCGCGGGCAGCTGCTGGAGGTGCGGACCCAGCTGGAGCAGGAGCAGAGGTTGCGCCAGCTGCTGGAGGAGCGGCTCCTGAAGGCCGAACAGGTGACAGTGAAGCAGGAACTGAAGTTCGAGGACGAAGTGCCGCCGATTCAGCCGGAGCTGCCTTCGCCGCGGCAGCAGGAGCTGGTGGCGGCTCCGGCGCCAGTGGCCGGACACGCCGAGCTCCCCTCTCCGAGGATACACGAGCTGCCGTCTCCGATGCACCACGAGCTCGTCTCAGCGCGCCACCACGAGCTGCCGGCCTCCCACCACCAGATGACGTCGCCCAAGTACCACACGCTGCCGTCGCCGCAGCAGGAGGCACGCTCTCCACTGCCGCAGCTTCACATCCCGGCCGCCGCGCCGCAGCAGGCGATGTACGAGCGGCAGCCGGAGCGGCACTGCGCCGCCCCCGCCCCCGCCCCAGCCGCGCCGCACACCCACATCCACTTCAAGAAACAGCGGCTGGAGATCCCCTCGGTGGAGGAGCGTCTGGCGCCGCCGGTGCTGCCACCTGTGCAGCTGGAGGAGCGCTCCGAGGAGGTCTTCGTGCAGCACAGGTGGGTGGCGAGGTGTTGTTCTCGTACCTGTTGTACTGAAAGCGAAAGAACTAGGGATTACCACCTGGTTAATTGTAACCTTGACATTGAGGCTCATTGCAAAGCATACGGAAGCGACGCCGTGTCTCAGTATCAGTGTCCTGAAATTACTTTTCTGCAGAGTGTGGGATGTCAAAATTCAGGAAAAAAGAGGTCAAAATTAATTGTCAAAAAGGGGAAATAGCAAATGTAGGATCAGAACATCTCGGAAAACAAATACACGTACTAAAACATCATATGCACATGAAATAAAAAACAAATAAGGGATGGCCAATATTAAAATTAACTGTATTAACAGAAGTTAAACCAACTTGAGAAACCCACAAATCCAACTCCTGCAGAGTTCAGCATTTTTCCCAAATAAAAGCATCAGAAACGTACAAGGAATACATTAATAAGCTGCAAACCTACAGATATGTAAAGCAAAGTCTGGAATACCTACCTACCAAAACAATACCTCGGGTGAGATAGGTCTTGCTTTAGAACCTTTAACAAGCTGAAATGTCTAAAAGGGAGGAAAATTCCAAAACTTGTCCATTTGAACAAACTATTTTCAAACAAACTTATTTTGAAATTATACCTAAATCAGCGGATTCACTCCCTCTGTTTTCACTTGCATTCATGGAAACATTGCAGCATGCAATCACACAATAAAAATACCTAGTCAAATGGCCACCATGAAAATAATAACTTACCTTTACCCACGTGCCTGGATTTCTCAAACTTGA
Source organism: Lepas anatifera (assembly GCA_034440635.1). Taxonomy (NCBI): domain Eukaryota; kingdom Metazoa; phylum Arthropoda; class Thecostraca; family Lepadidae; genus Lepas; species Lepas anatifera. The sequence goes on along the minus strand of JAOTON010000961.1, from coordinate 980,398 downwards.
ACTATATTACCCTCATTGAAATAAAGAACGAACCAGGTTGAGGTTCAGAATTAGTCTGCTTAAGCCTTAAGACATACGAACACTGGCTACTTAAAACTTACCAACTCTCAAACGTACGTATGAGCTTCGACACCCTGCATGCAATCCAGAAACGTACACAAACACTAATCTCAACTGCGGCAAATTCATTTTCACAATGCTGAGAAAGACATCTCGCGTCAAATTCAGGCAAGCCTGTCGACACCGGTAGCCAAGTACGGTTTTCTAATGCGAGTGAACTGACCAGGCGGGCCCCTGAGCGTGAAAAGGATGCCGAAATTCTCCACCTTTAAATCACGCAGAGATTCTGCGTTTGTAAAGAAAAAAACTAACTTTACCTTAATCGTTCATTATTTTTCTAAAAGCATCCTGAAATTCATCGAAATATTTTGGCTGCCTTTGGAGATATTCCGAGAAATACATAGAGGTGCAATTTTCATGATCCGTGAAGATTCCCTCTTTAGGTATTATTTTTTTAAAACTGTTGAACAAATATCCAATATTGGGATCACTTTATCAAACCAAGACAGCAAAATTTTTAATTCTATATATTTTAAACCACAAAAGCATTATAAAACTACAGTATTTCTTTTTAAAGTCAAGGATGTCGAAATTATTTAGGAATGCTTGCATTGTTCCACTCAAAATTCCGAGTGACATGACCCAAAATATGGCTAAAAAATATTTTTCTGAATAGAAAAGATTTTGATTTGATATTCTGGGTACTCTCAAAAGTTTCTTTTGCACAGAAACTTCAAAAATAAATGTTATAATTCACCTGACCGCGCGATTTCTAAGGATGTCGAAATTCAGTCGTAAGGAGCTAACGTCATCAAACTATATATTACGTCAGTAGCACTACATTTCAAGGCCTTGGGCCTTGGCTAGCAGTAGCCTCCAAGAACGATGTGGTGATGATTGCTTGGGTTTCGAGCAATGTGAATGTCATGATGTCTCATACCAGCCTTAGCCCCAGGCAGTTTTAACCATCAGTTTCGGCTAGCAAAATTACGAGCAATATTTTGCGTTTTTAATTTGTCCCTGAACATCAATTGTCAAATGGTATCGCGAGTCAGCGCTGCCGGTAGTCATCGCTTTTATTTTGAATTCAGCTATATGTTTAAGACGAAAGCGTACATCCCAAGAGTGTGAGGCGTGGGGGCTTTGGTTGTTGAAAGAGGAGAGAGAGGAAAAGAGTGTGGCTTATAAAGTGGGGTACATTATTAGTCGTCTCACTTTATTAGTACGCTAAGAGACGTGAGGGTCGATGGCTGACTTTATTTTTGTTATATGGTTGATTCAGCTAATTGCATCTCCGCTTTAGACATGCTGTTTGTCAGACATTATCTTTCACATTCTCTGAGATCTCAGTGTGCTTGTGAAGAAGCAATTGTTAGGAATGTTCTCTTTTACAGGGTTTTGTCCTTTTGAGCATTTATTGTAAAATGTTTGTGCTAGAATCCTTTAGTATCCAAACTTCCTTCTCTCCAGAGATGAATGCTGTGTTCTATTTTATATGGAATCAGTCCTAATGGGACTGTTTAAAGAATGCTGCATTCCATATGAAGGTAATAGGTTCACAAAGCTAGTGTTGCAGCATCTTTATCGAATGGTATGTTGGCTTCAGTTGCTGGTCTGGCCCTGCTTCCATTCCTCAACTTCTGAAACAATGAAACTGATAATGCTGCATTTTTATTCATTTAGATCCATACATGTATTTGCGACAGCAGCAACAAGCAATAAAAGACCTTGCCAGTACATGTTAACACAAGGCTAAAAACCAGTAGGAGATGCAAATAAGGGCTCACTAAAAAGCTCATTGAGGCCACCACCCCGCAAGCTGATGATGCCGCAAGCCGATGATTCTGAGGATTTTGTTTAGGATGTCAAAATTCAAGATTTAGGATGTCAAAATTGATCGTCTGGGTGTGGGTTTCCACGCAAAATCCCCAATTTCAGGACACTGCTCAGTATGGATGTTGAGAGGACGAGATGGTGGCTGCCAAGAGGTGACACATTTTGTAAGCCGTGTTGTCTCTCCCTTCCCATGTCGCTCGTGAACTGGCGTGTGACGAGTACCGTGATGTGCCGCAGGCCGCTCTACCTCAGCTCCACGACGTCGCGCCAGAACCTGGACACCATCGTGGAGGCCATTCGACACCTGGAAGGCGACCACCTGTTCCGCGAGATGACGGAAACGGCGCCGGCACCGCAGGAGGCACCGCTGGAGCTGACCACGCACGCGCGCGCCCAGTACCAGCGGCCCTACCACCTGCACTCGCCGGGGCGCGAGACCGAGCTGTGAGCGGCGCTGTGTGGTGTGGTGTGAAGGGGCGGCGGCCGAACATGCTCCCTGTCTCTCAGGAAACCGGCGACTACCACGTCGCCGTTCTCCTCTTGCATTTATGATGGATTCTGACGAGCTTCTATCTTGGGCGCGTGGCGGCGGAACTCAGGCGTGGCGACGGACGGGTGAGCCGGGCGCGGCGCGCCCGTGTGTCCCAGTGTGCGCGGCGCGCCCGTGTGACCCAGTGTGCGCCGCGCGCGTGCTGTCTTACCTGTCTTCGTTTTCCCCATCGCACCGGGCGTCTCGGATTTTGTTACGGCGTTGTTATTGCAAGTTTTTTTTATGAAATTTGGACCCGGTCTAGCTGGCGCTGGAGTGACGAGGTCGGAGGCGAGGTGTACATATTCCCTGTCGTCTCTCCGGCCCGCTCGTATTATTACTCGTATTGTAAGTATATATTATGCTATGTGGACATAGAACCTCGCATATTCTAGCGACGCGCACGACTCTTGTAATAAACTTCAGCTTCAAACCGGCTGCTGTTTTTGGCTAGTTGGTGAAATACGAATCTGTTAAAGTCAAGGGATCAGAGTGGTTCACGTCATGGCCACAGATTTTCAAGTTGAGCGATCCAACGCACCCCACGGACGGAGATGTGGAATCCACACACCAGACGAAAATTACCTGGTATGAAATGTATTTATGCACTGGTGAAGGAGAAATGAAGCCCCAGTGATGAGGTTTCGATGAGGCAGAGCGAAGCGGCGCCTCGCCATCACTCCTCTAATACAATTAGCACTCCATCAGGTACCCTGTGCACAGTCCCCATCACAAGCTCCCCTTCCTTCACCTGGCGTGGCTTCTCGCACACAGACACCATCTGCTTGTAGACGCCACTCGCCGCTGCCGGTCCGCGCTCGTCGGGACCGTCAGCGAGCTGGAACCAAAACACTAGTCCGTCCATCTGGCCGCCAGATGTCAGCGGTAGGGCGAAGGTGGCGGGGTCCAGGACGCCGGTCGCCAGGTCGAGTCGGCTGATGCAGGTGACCTCAGACAGGTCGGCGGTGGCGCCGTCGCAGGCATAGGGGAACCCCTGCACGTGACTGACCTGAAACAGAGGACGGTCTTATCAACGGTAGCCTCCCTGCAACTGCCTGACCGGTCAGTCGGACCAGGATGCCTAAAACTGGCCAAAGGAGTTTCCACACGGGGACCTATCGGACTGCAGTAGACCATGGGCGGGATCAGTCACCCCCAGATCAGAAATAACTCCTCAAGGGGCCCGTGAATGGAGCAGGGGCCTCCAGAAGATGAAGGCGTCCTCGTTCACTCGCGTAGATACAGCAGTTTGTCGAATGGGCCGGGGGCTTGTTACAGAAGCCAGTTCCTCCCAGACTAAGCGACTCGCAGTTTTCCGCAGGCCTCCGCTCCCTACTAGTAATCGGAGTTGCACGAAGCACCGGTAAGCCACACCCTCTTTTCATGAATCCGAGGTCTGAGACCTATGCTACATGGGAATCTTCTAGTCCTACCCCTCTGGTGGTCCTCCTGCCTACGCTGAACCGTGCCACCCCTCCCCGCTCGGTAAAGAGGGCCGCGCTGACCACAGAGGACCAGACGGGCCACATAGTGCCCAGAGCAGCAGAGATGACCACAACCCTGCATTGGAGTTGACGTGAGGGTGCTGTACTTCACCCATCCTGGGGCATTCAGGGGAGGGCTGTCCAAGCCATCACTACTCCTCCTCCCCCCTCCCCGGCTAAATACTTATCTGAACGCAACTATTGGTAATGAATAAAACATCTCACCCAAAAAAGCACATGTGTGAACCAATTTGTTTCACTACGGCCGCCCCTGCTCCCGTTATAAGGACTAACCGAAGTAGGCGGAGTACTAGCCACTCCTCGTGTGTGTGCCTACATGGCGCCGAAGTCACCAACTCACCTTAAGAGCGTTGATGGCGGAGCAGTCGAGGCCGACGGTGTTGTCTGGCTCCACTGACGTCATCCGCCGGACCAGCGGGCTGCTGACTGCCACGGCCCACAGGCGCAGGGAGCGCGGAGCCAGGAGACCGCCCGGCGCCAGCCGCACCCTGCCGTAACGCCAGCACAGCGTCAGATGGCGGGCACAGCGTCAGTGGCGGGCAAGCGTCAGGAACACCGGCAGACCCACAGCTCAGACAGCGGACACAGAGTCCATAATACAAACAGACTCACAGCGTCCGGAACATCGGCAGACCCACAACTCAGGCTGTGGAGTCGGGCGGACACAGTGTACATAACACCAGCAGACTCACAACTCAGACTGTGGAGTCGGGCGGACACAGTGTACATAACACCAGCAGACTCACAACTCAGACTGTGGAGTCGGGCGGACACAGTGTACATAACACCAGCAGACTCACAACTCAGACTGTGGAGTCGGGCGGACACAGTGTACATAACACCAGCAGACTCACAACTCAGACTGTGGAGTCGGGCGGACACAGTGTACATAACACCAGCAGACTCACAACTCAGACTGTGGAGTCGGGCGGACACAGTGTACATAACACCAGCAGACTCACAACTCAGACTGTGGAGTCGGGCGGACACAGCGTACATAACACCAGCAGACTCACAACTCAGACTGTGGAGTCGGGCGGACACAGTGTACATAACACCAGCAGACTCACAACTCAGACTGTGGAGTCGGGCGGACACAGTGTACATAACACCAGCAGACTCACAACTCAGACTGTGGAGTCGGGCGGACACAGTGTACATAACACCAGCAGACTCACAACTCAGACTGTGGAGTCGGGCGGACACAGTGTTCATAACACCAGCAGACTCACAACTCAGACTGTGGAGTCGGGCGGACACAGTGTACATAACACCAGCAGACTCACAACTCAGACTGTGGAGTCACGCGGACACAGTGTACATAACACCAGCAGACTCACAACTCAGACTGTGGAGTCAGGCGGACACAGTGTACATAACACCAGCAGACTCACAACTCAGACTGTGGAGTCAGGCGGACACAGTGTACATAACACCAGCAGACTCACAACTCAGACTGTGGAGTCGGGCGGACACAGTGTACGTAACACCAGCAGACCCACAACTCAGGCTGTGGAGTCGGGCGGACACAGCGTACGGAACACCAGCAGACTCACAACTCAGACTGTGGAGTCAGACGGACACAGTGTCCATAACACCAGCAGACTCACAACTCAGACTGTGGAGTCGGGCGGACACAGTGTACATAACACCAGCAGACTCACAACTCAGACTGTGGAGTCGGGCGGACACAGTGTACATAACACCAGCAGACTCACAACTCAGACTGTGGAGTCGGGCGGACACAGTGTACATAACACCAGCAGACTCACAACTCAGACTGTGGAGTCGGGCGGACACAGTGTACATAACACCAGCAGACTCACAACTCAGACTGTGGAGTCGGGCGGACACAGTGTACATAACACCAGCAGACTCATAACTCAGACTGCGGAGTCGGGCGGACACAGTGTACATAACACCAGCAGACTCACAACTCAGACTGTGGAGTCGGGCGGACACAGTGTACATAACACCAGCAGACTCACAACTCAGACTGTGGAGTCAGGCGGACACAGTGTACATAACACCAGTAGACTCACAACTCAGACTGTGGAGTCGGGCGGACAGTTACATAACACCAAACTCACAACTCAACTTGGAGTTGGACAGTTACATAACACAGCAGACTCACAACTCAGACTGGAGTCGGGCAGACATAGCTAAGTGAAGTCAGGAGACACACGTTCATAATATCGGCAGACTCACAGCGTCCGTGGCGGGGGTGAACACTGGGCCTGTTACAGTAGCAGACAGCAGCGGGGATCGCCCCACCGTCAGTTAGAGCAGAACACCCAAAAGTGTCCATTGCAAAACGGAAAGCCGACCACAGAACTGTACATTGCTACAGAACGCCGATCCACCCAACATTTTGCCGTGCAAGGCAAAAGAGGCAACTCTCATAGCGAATACATTGGAGTTACCCTTTTTCCTATGCACGGCAGCGTTGTACCTTACAGCACAACAAAACAGAAGCCCACAGTACTGCTTAGCACCAAAGGCCGACGCCGACAACACTACTACAGCATTAAAAAACCACGCCCACAACACAGCCCGCTACGGCACAAAACAATCCAATATCCGCAATAACGTCAGACACCACATCACCGACCTGCCGCCCCCGTCACCACCAGTCACTTCTGGAACAGCTGGATCTCCCCCACCGTCAGCCGTCCAGCCACCCCGCTCACCTCTGTATTATGTCCAGGACGGCCGGGTCCAGTCGCCCCGAGGCCGTCAGGGGCAGCAGAGGACGACGTCCCAGACCTCCCCTCTGCGCCGCCCGCGCCGCCGGCGGCCCCTCCGGCTCCGTGTCAGGCAGGCCACCACACGCCACCGGCAGGGGACACAGGTCCAGCACGCTGCAGGCCGCCACGCCGTTCGACAGGGAGGACCGCTCTCCCTGCCACGCGTCCAGCCGCTGCCTCAGCCACTCAGCCGAGTCCGACTCGGCCGCGAATTCGAAGGTCTGGTCGCTGGCGACCTCGATGATATCTCGCTCAGCTACTCTCCCGTTCAGCTGGGCCGCGGGGTTGGAGGGCATTGGAGGCGAGGGCCGAGCGTCACCGAGTGTGACGCTGATGTGTCCCCGGCAGGTGACGTGCAGCGTCACACTGTCACCGGTCTCGATCGTGACATCGCCCGTCACAGCATACACCGCCTGTTCCCAGCAGGTCCCAGCCCACGGCGCACTGCTCAACACCTCACCCTCACCCATTTCCAGCTCAAACCACGTGACCAGCGCGTCCACACGGCCGGCCGCCGTACACCGCGTCACGTGACTGGTGTGTGAGCCGCTCAGTCCTGCCGCTATGTCCTCGCGGCTGTTGAAGTTGACCCGGTACACTTCCACCGGCTCTGTCAGCTGCGTGTAGCCTCCCGGTAGGTCGGCCAGCCGCTCCGAATCGTACGGCTCGGACTGCCTGCGTACCAGGCTGGCGCCGCGCCATTCCACTGAGTGCGCGCGCCGCAGCTGGTCGCTCTGTACTGCGCATGCGCGGACAGTGGCGCCGGCCGGCAGCACGCGGCCCTCAGGCAGCAGCAGGTGGCGCCACGCGTGGTCTAAAGAGGCGAGAACGTGCTCCCCGAGCAGGCCGGCATCGAACGTCTCCGTGATCAACAGCGACGCCCTGCGGAGACGACAGGAATTACACAGGCGGCGCCACTCAACGGTAACGAGGCCAGAGAGCCTACATGCATGGCGGAAACTAGCAGAGGGAAATTGATCACTGCACAAAAGTCTGGACCCAGATTTCTAAAGCTGTAAGATTCAGCAAGCCATCCCTCCGCACTGACAGCAGTGAATATGGCCCAGTCTCGGGGAAATTCTCGGATAAATTGAGTTACTACGTCAAACAACTTTTAGAATATACTTCGCACGGCATTGTACCTTCAGAAAATGAAACGTGTATAAACGAAGAAAAATAATCAAAAACTATTGTTTGCCTTTAAAGTTTCAGAATAACGTCAAGCAAGGCCCAAAATCACACAAACAAAACCTAATAAAATTACCAGTACCACACGCCACCATTGAGCGGGGTGCCTACAACGGCCGCCGCCACCCACCGTTTAGGGAGGTGGTCTCCGACGGCGAGCTGCAGCGACGACTTGTTGAACAGCTGGACGCGGTCCGACATGCCATTGTCCGCCAGTACGGCGGTGCAGACCTCACTCATCGGCTGCGAGCTCTCACAGGCCACCACCGGCGCCGCGCCGGCACGCACCGCCATCATACTGCACAGGGACAGAGAGATGGTGAGATCACGAGCTCTCACAAACCACCGGCCCCGCAGAGAGAGAGAGAGAGAGAGAGAGAGAGAGAGAGAGAGAGAGAGAGAGAGAGAGAGAGAGAGAGAGAGAGAGAGAGAGAGAGAGAGAGAGAGAGAGAGAGAGAGAGAGAGAGAGAGAGAGAGAGAGAGAGAGAGAGAGAGAGAGAGAGAGAGAGAGAGAGAGAGAGAGAGAGAGAGAGAGAGAGAGAGAGAGAGAGAGAGAGAGAGAGAGAGAGAGAGAGAGAGAGAGAGAGAGAGAGAGAGAGAGAGAGAGAGAGAGAGAGAGAGAGAGAGAGAGAGAGAGAGAGAGAGAGAAGAGAGAGAGAGAGAGAGAGAGAGAGAGAGAGAGAGAGAGAGAGAGAGAGAGAGAGAGAGAGAGAGAGAGAGAGAGAGAGAGAGAGAGAGAGAGAGAGAGAGAGAGAGAGAGAGAGAGAGAGAGAGAGAGAGCAATTTCACATGATTTCACGGCGCAAGTCAAATTGTATTTCGCCCCGACGGACAACACAGCCTACCTGAGGAGTCCCGTACCGGCTCCGAGGTCCAGCACCAAGCCACCGGGCTCCAGCTTGGCCACGGCGGCGGTGATCGCCCTGTCGAACGCCTCGTTCCTGCGCCTGTCGTTGAGCATGGTGAAGTGCCAGCGGTCGACCAGGGCGGCGCAGGCGCGGTCCAAGCTATCACGGGTCGTGGCCGGCGCACCGTCCGCCGCCAGAGCGCGCTGGAAACAGCCGGCCGCCTGCTGCGTGTGGCCATGCCTGTAACCATGGCAACGCGACGTTAGCGCCAGGAGAAAAACGTCATATCATGATAAACGTGTGTTTATGACGCAGGCATGGACATGACTCATCAAAATCAATAAATTCTGTGATACTGAACGCACGGGGTAGTCATTGAAACATCCATTATGAAGTAACACTACAAACTCGTCCACATAAACTAAACACACCTAGTAAAAAAAGAAGGGTAAATGAAGACAATATCCAAAAAGAGCGCATACGTAGCTTAACTGATAGTAGGGCACGCCACCCAGAGATGGCTACTAAACATGACATTTTTTGTTGAACTTGTGCAGCAAGCCAACGGTTCTATTCACCTTTCAAGGTCAAGAGAAGTTACAGTGTTACAGACACTGGTGTCACGAGCTCTTCCAACACCACCAGGCACTCGGTGCTGGCGGCTTCCCCATGCCAGCGGGGAGGAACATCGGCCTTCCACAACTGTAGAAAGGCTGCCACTGAGGACTCCCTAGTGTTCGGGCAAGGCAGCGACGGGGAAGTTCGACCGGAAAGGAAAGCGACTTCAACGTCGTCATTTGATGGAGCGTTTGCCATCTGATCTACTGTTTGGCCGTGCGGACACACTGCTGCCTCCTCTGAATTCAGACGGACATCACTCCCAATATCCAAACCAGAAGATCCATCAAGGATCTTCCACGGCACGCTAAAAGAGAACAGGGACATCTCCTTCTGGCCGTGCCCCCGCAACATCACGGTGAACAGTTTCAGGGGCTCTCCCGTCAGGCAGTGTTCGCCTGCTCCATCTCGGATGTCACACCAGTAGATGACAGGGTAGCCAAGGAGGAGGCCGGCGGCCGCCGGCAGGCTCCAAGAAGGCTCAGGCACCAGGTGAACCGTGTCGCATGAAGACACCGAGGTCAGCTGCTCAAGCAACGACGCAGTCTGCCGCTGAAACTCGGCTCGCACAGACGCACAAGCCACCTGGGGACTCTGGCGAGCCTGTGAGGCATCCACCAGAACATAGTCCTCGCGGGTGAGTCGCGACCTCAGGACCGAGACCTCGCAAGTGTAAACATCTCCTTCTAGCAGGACGGTAGCTAGATCTGCCGCGGGAAGGAGGCCGCTGCTGAGGCAGGAGGCGACCAGAGCCGCCGCCTGCTCCGCCGAGGTGGGACAGAAGTCCCAGAGGAAGGCGGGCCGCAGCCCCGAGACGACTGTCAGCAGCTGGGCCCGGATAATCGGGACATGACGCACAGCTCGTCTGCCCACCGAGGAACCGACTACTGCTCTCCAAGACTCCATCCCCACCGCCTGCCAGGGGTGGAGCTTTGTAAGTGGTTCTCTATAAAGGGACATGTATGCCGACTTCTCTAGCCACTCACAGTGTTATTCATACATAGCTATTAAAAAACTGCTGACCTTTTCAAAAACGGTATGAATAATTATATATTCCAAGCTCCACCCTTTGCGTAAATTGACCTAAAATTCAAGCCCGAAGGCTGGCACGGAACAGAAATTAATTGGCTGTTCAACAACGTTTCTATAAGAAAAAGAAGAACACTCACCTCAGCAGGTACTCGCCAAGACTATTAAGAATCCCTCCAGATGCCGGGAAAATCTCCAATGCTGACTCATAGATTTTCAGAAGCTCTTGATGCCTTCCATCTGCTTCTAGCTGAAGTGTTACCTTTTCTGGTGGAACCAAAGCAATTATTCAGAACCCCACTCTCACTGTCCAGAAAGGCGGAATAAACACAGCCTGGTGCATCTCAGAAATTATAGGTGGGCGGAGCTGGCAGATGTATTCGAGCATTTTATAGCTTGGTGGTTCCATTGGTAGCCACTTATCTCATCTTCTGAGCGTCTGGTGTTGGTCATGCTTCAAAATACTTCTGCCAGCTTCCTTAGATAATTCAACATAGTTGGGAGGAGGGGAGGGGGTGGCAAAGGGGCAAATACATGAAGTTTCCTTACCACCCGCACTGGAGGGGGTCTGGCACTGACGCGCACTGGAGGGGGCCTGGTAGGCCCCCTAAGATCTCGGAAACTAAGAGGGTTAGAAAAACGCCACTTAGTAGGTGGGTGGGGGCTATAGTGATCTACATGATGACCGATTTTCATTGACCTAGGTCAATATCTTCAAGGTCAAACGAGGTCGTAAAGGTCAAATATTGGCCATGCTGGGAATCGATTGGTAAATGCTATGATTATGCGGGAAAATGGCGGGAATAAGCTGAAAGCGGACAAGGTTCATAGAGAAGAGGTCTCAAAGAGGCTTCCCCACAACTTTTGGGTCAAGGTCATTCAAGGTCATATATGGTATACTACTTATTATTTACACTTTGACTAACACTGTAGCCACTGTTTGGCGGGAAATGAGGATTGACCTTTCCCAATGACCTTTGACCTTGACCTTTGTATTGGGGTACCCTACCGATGACGTCATAGCATTATATATGTCAGACCGGGTAACGTCATTTGGCCGGACGCACAGTGGTCAGTGACCTTGAAAGTGCAGATATGACCTTGACCTGTGACCTTTGACCTTGACCTTGATTTTCATGTGAAGTGACCATGACATATAGTCCCGCTTATATGACGTTATGACGTCACCACTCGGTCTTCAATGCAAGCTAACTGGTCCGACCGCGCGTTTACGGCGATCTCAAAATGCAGGTCTGACTTTGAAAGCCTATAAGTCAAAAAATTTTCGGCAGATTTTCAAAAGTCTTCACCAATCGACGCGCTATTAAATTCTGCTAAATGTGGCCACGTGTCGTTTTTCGGCTACAAGCGGTTCTCCGGCCACCTCGGAAAACAGGTGGGGGGGCTCCGAGGCCCCCCTCCAGTGCGCGTGTTAAACCTCTCAAGCAATGAGAAAAAACTAATCATCACATGCCATTTGCATTATCAATTTTGCTACATAGGATTGTTCAAGCCACTTGAAAAAATTAGTTATTTCCAGACCACAAGTTCTAGGTACAAGCACTTAGTAAAAAACAGGAATTATTGCTGGAAATTGATTACAAATACAAACTCAGAATCAGGCCAATGCAATCACTTACCCAGGCAATATACCACAGAAGGCAGCAGTCTGCAGCTATGATCAGGAGCGAGTTTGCAAACAAGAAGGAAGTTGCCTAAAGCTAGGCCAAAGCTGCCCTCTTCATAATACTTCTTTGCTATCTCAAAATATCTTCTTGAGCGGGAGATAAAGCAGGATGGGTTAATGTTATCCATCAACCCAGCTGAGGAAACCAGGCCGAGACCTCCTCAACACAGAAGGCAAAGTGCATTCCTAGTAAGAGACAAAGCATAGGTTATATTTTACTCAGAATAATACATCACCGAATAATCATCAATACAATTCATACTATAACAAGGCACTAACTAAGTTTGCAAAATATGACTGATTTTGATCAGGTCTTACTGGGGCAGCCCTTTGGTTTGGAAACCCTTATTTGGGTCTTCTTTGGCATTTTTGGGCCAGGAAGGAAATAGGGCAGAAATTAGGGGCAAATTGGTACTAAATGAGGTACACTTTATAAGCAGTTATCTTACTGTGCCTGTAAATTTAGTAAAATGAAATCCTTTTTGTGGAATTTTCATGTACTAATTGAAAGAGGAAAACAGCCTTCCAATGTAATCTCAGATTCATTCTTACTTACAACACAATTTGGGTTACACCATATTGACCTGAGCCCCCAATCACCTGGGCAACTAATCACCTGCCAATCTGTTCTGCAGACACTGCAACAATCATGACAGCAGCAGTCAGGAGAAACAGTTTCTTATTCTCCCTCAATCCATAGCCAGGAGCAAGAAACTTGGTTGGAACTCTACTTTTGTCACAACTGGCACACATACCTATGTTTTATAGTTTTCTAGTTGGTGCTCCAGAGGACTTACAAATTGTTGACCCTTGATTTGATGATGCTTTATGTTAGTGAAATAGAATATTTATTCACACAGGCAGGCAAGTGTGGATTTTTTACTTTTTGGGATGCTTGGGCAGCCCTAATGAAATATCAAATAATGATAATATCCCATTTTGGCCCACTTTTCAAGGGCAAGATGTGATCCAGACAGAGCTGAGAATTAGCATACTGTGATCATAGTTTCCATGACACTAGCTAGGTTGAGGATAGAGCTGTAACATATAAATTTTCTAGCATGATTCAGCCATGGACGTTTCCTTTCAATTCTTTCTTGTTCCCTCCATCCAAATTTACAATTTTGCTTAATTAATTACAGCTTTGTTAAATGAATAATCTTTCTGTTAAATATAATCTTGGTTTGTTTGATAACAAAGAAAGCTTTACCTGCCACAGTTTTCTTCTGTCCTGTAAGACTAAGGAAAATATTTACCATCACACTGCCAAATCATGTCGGGTCTTGTTGGATACAGATTAGCGAGAATCAGGTTAAACCCGGTTTTGATTGCCAAAATCTCTCCTTAATATCATTTAATCTGGTTACATAGTGTGATCATAATTGAAATTGTGCATAAGAACTAGGTCTCTATGTGTTCTTCATTTTGAGAACTTTGAATATTTCATACAGTTCCACAAGACCAGAAGGCTGAAGCACTCAATATATCATGCTATCTAGGTATCCCTTTAAACAAAACACTTGTTGATGCTGTTTCAAATTTTGGCAACCAAGATGTTAATTTCTTGGATAGCGGAGGGGAGGAAGGTTGAGGTATCTTTCCCCAAATCATTTTCAGGAAAGAAACACTGTTGCGAGGATGCACTGGCACACACATTGTGCCAGGAGACGAAAGAAATAACCGCAACGGAAATGAGCTAGCGTATCATCTACATCCTATTATTTTCATTGTTACCCCCCTCCCCTGACCGATCGTGGTAGATTTTAGTTGATGTATAATGTTTCATGAATATGATCTCTAACTAACGCCGAAGTCTTCTTTTTCTCAAAACTTCTCTTCTCTCAAAGGTATGTACATTCGTTCACGAGAAAACGAGAAAAAACGAATGCACCCAATTAGATACTATTTTTTTTGAATTTTGCTGAGTGCAGGCCGCAGCGGAGGCAGCTCCTGATGCGACGACATAGCCGGCTGGAGCTGAGGATATAGTACTGTCTGTACGTACTGTAGGCCGGCACGTTACATTCAGGTCGGCATGTGCCGGCAGAGAATCCGGAGGTCGGGCGGAGGCACCAGGTGTCTCCAGCATCGCCAGTAGCTGCCCCCAGAATGCCGCTGGGTGAGGGCGGTCACGGACGCGTTCTTGAGGCGACGATGTCCAGCTGGTCCCGAGTCCCCCAGCCAGTCGGCTGAAGGTTCCCGTCGCACAGACCCACCGACGCCCCGCCCGCGGCGCCGGCACTTTAATGTAGGTATGGTCCGAAAAGGGCCGGGCAGAGGCATCAGGTGCCTCCAGATTTCGCTGGTAGCCGCCTCCAGTCTACTGCTGATGGAGAGTGGCAGACTGTGAAGCGAAAACAAAAACAAGGCCGGTTCGGAGTTTCATGAGGCCTCCCAATGAGCGCGTCAGCTGAGGTGGGCGTCCGCAGTCTGATCTGGATTCCGTCAGCCAGGCTTCCGCAGATTCTTGTAGATCAGATCCATCAAGAAACAAAGCAAAACAGCAAGCAGACGACTGACAGGAGGTCAGCTATTTTATGGGCCAACTATCGAACATAGTGGCCTAACAAACTACATGCAACATATGTGGACCCCAAGTAATTTAGAATGAGGCGGTTAAGAATGACAATAAAAGACAAAACGAGAGAGAGAGAGAGAGAGAGAGCGAGAGAGCGAGAGAGAGAGAGAGGGAAGAGAGAAAGAGAGAGGGCAAGAGAGAAAGAGAGAGAGAGAGTGGGAAGAGAGAAAGAGAGAGAGTGGGAAGAGAGAGAGAGAGAGGGGAGAGAGATTATGATAGGGGAAGAAGAAGAGATGTGCGGTTGCAGTTTGCAAGGGAAAGTTGAACAGGACAAAAGGAGCAGGTAAGGTTAAACCCTTGACATAGCTCCTTGTCTTATAATTCGGTCATATTACAGAAATAAAGAAAGGTTCTGACTATTGCTCAGATGAGCTCAAACTGGAGTGGGTGAGGGCATACGATATAATAACAAAAATACTGCACATCAAGGCTTATTTTAAATTGGCCAGTCTCTATACATTAGTTTCTAGGTTTTACAGATTTACAAATGAATCCTAGTAATCTTCTATGAACAGCTTCTTAGTAACTGTTTTAAAGAATGACTTAGAAGGAGGTATATCACTAATTTCAGGTATTTTAATAGCGACAACATTATTCCACACCTTAGGACAGCTGATTGATACTGCAAATGTTCTATATACAGTTTCTCCTGGGGGTTCTTTGAAGTGCATTCTCTGTCGTGATAATCTAGTGGTGTGATTCAATTCGAATGAGTTTGCAAACACAGGAGGCAGCCTTCCATGCATGAAACCATGTAGGACTAGTAATTTTTGCTGTTTTATCAGATCGGGTAGCTTTAGAAAGTTAAACTTCTTAAAGATTGGACTTGAAGGTGACCTTGGATCAGCAAAGTCAAAAATTCTTATTATTCTTTTCTGCAAGTTGATTAATTTGGTTAAGCTTGTTTCATAATTTGACCCCCAAACCAGAGCACAGTACCCCAGATATGGGAGGATTAGAGCATTGTAGAGCATAAGCAGGGTTTTATCTGTTAGCATGAACTTTGCCCTAGATATTACTCCAATATTACGTCTCAGAGTGTTACAAGTCATGGAGATATGAGTTTTCCATTTGAGGTTTTCATCAATATGTACGCCTAAATATTTTATAGAATGACTTCGGTAAATTTGCTGATTGTTAAGGGAGATATTGATATCAGGCTTGATTTCATTTATGCAGTATATCTGATAAAAAGTTTTAGTGATGTTAAGAGTAAGTCGATTGGAACATAACCAGTTGTAGATTTTCGGTGATTCTTTGTTGATCTCGGCTTCAACATCTTTCATGCTATTTCCTGAAAAGAAAAGAGAAGTGTCGTCTGCAAAGAGGTAGTAATTTGGAGCCGAGGAAGCTTAATAGATATCGTTTATGTAGATTAAGAAGAGGATGGGGCCCAAAATTGACCCCTGTGGTACACCAATTCCAGAAACTTTGGGCAAAGACTGAACTTCCTTACCTGAAATAAAAAAATTTTTTAGTGGCCTTCCTACGATCAGCCCAGGGCTGGGGCCGCGTTTCCATCGCCGGCAACCAGCGCACCCCGACCACATGTCCGGAATACGGAGGGGACACGACAACAAACTAGTGCATCCAGGACATGTGGACGGCGCAGCCCGCTGAGCGACCGCCGATGCAAACGCGGCCCACACGAATTCAGAGACGCAGAGCTGGGAGAGGTCAATTTCGCAGAGAAATTAATCTCTTCCTTAGCGCTGCGAGTCTGAATGTTAACTTTAAGGGCGAAGGGTCCGAGAGAAATTCGCCCGCAAAGCTGGCGGCCAAAAGCCAGCGGCCACTGTTTTAGAAGAAATAAAGCCACGCTGGAAGGGAAAACCTCAAAGATGTACGCTCAGAGACTCCAAGTTACATGGTTGAGATGAAAAACCCTTCTTAAATGAAAAAAACAATATTTTCGCGGTGATAATCTAAGGGAATGCACCACTGTCACCTTTGATTTGGTGCAGAAAGGCGCTTTAAGTGAGGGAGATAACATAAAGCATACGATGGCAAGACGCTGTTTCGGAGGTATTCATAACCAGGATTATCTTTAATAATCCTAACGAGAAGTAAATGGCGGTGGTGCCCATACTGTTTCATCGGTCCACGTTTATGTGCCCGTGTTTCATCAGAGTTTATGGGCCCATGTTGATTCACATATGAAGTTCAGAACCAGTTCGATGAGGTCTGGACGGTCGTTTCCGAGCAGATTTTGGAGACTAGGGGTCAGATTATTCGCCGCCAGGTAGTTGGCGATGCGTATCCTTCGTGGAGCTTCGGTGGGGCATTCGAGCAGCATATGTTTAACTGAGAGCCTTGCGCCACATCCTTCACAGTTCGGGGGAGGGTCATTGTCGAAGAGATAGCTGTGGGTTAATCGAGTGTGTCCACAGCGTAAGCGAGAAAGGAGTATTTCCTTTTGCCTGGTGTTTTGGTTGCTAGTGCACCAGGAAGAGAGTTTGGGTTTGATTTCATACATGTGATCAGAGTGTATGTTTTCCCATTTTAATTGAAGATAAGATGTAAAACGTTCTCTCAATGCACTAAAAGCATCCGAAAGAGGTAAGTGGATATTTGTCATCCTTGGCAAAAGAGAGGCTTGTTTCGCCGCTGTATCGGCCTCTTCATTACCGGGAATGGAACAGTGACCCGGGATCCACAGGAAGATGATGTTTTGGCTACGAGGAAGGGTATAGAAAATCCGAAGTATATCGTGGACGAGTGGATGATCTATGGTCTCTGGGCACCGTAGGGCCCCAAGGGCCGATCGCGAGTCTGTGCATACTATCGAAAGAGGAGTACGTGATTCTCGGATGAGAATCATAGCCCTTTGATAGCATACAGCTCTGCAGTAAAAACGGAGGCAATGTTTGGTAGTCGGTAAGTCAATTTCAAATTTAACCAGACAACCGCAGATCCAACTTGCTGGTTCCGGAAAGATCCGTCCGTGTAGATAAATGTATAGTCCGAATGAGCAAATTGGTATGCGTGGAAATCAGACAGTATTTCAGTCTGATTTATTTGCGACTTTCGTTCAGTAAAAAGGTATTGGATATCTGGCCAACGGTGAAGCCAGTAGGCTAGAGGAGGTGGCTTGGGAGCGGTGTGCACCAGGGGCATATTGATCTCAGTCTGAGCGTTCTGCACTACAGTGGCAATAGAGCGTATAGTTTTCTGAGGCCGGCGTGCGTTATAAACATAATGAGGCGTCACGCAGGACGAAGCAGGATGGTCCGGGCTGCTCATAACCTGGTAATAATATCGGAGGACTAAGAGGAGTTGACGGCTTTCTAGAGAAGGCAGGCTAGCGTCGGCCTGAAGAGCAGTCACAGGGGTAGTCCGAAATGCCCCCGTAATTATCCTGAGACACATGGATTGTATTGATTCTATACGATGTCGACTTGTTGGGGAAACTATACATATTACAAGGGCACTATAGTCGAGAACAGATCGGACAAGGCTGCTGTAAAGGAGGGTGAGCGATTTACGGTCCGCACCCCAGGTACAACCTGAAACACATTTCAGTATGTTAATTCTTTGTAGGCAGCGTACTCGCAGCTGTTCGATGTGGTTGCGGAAAGTGAGACGGGTGTCAAGTATAATACCTAGATACTTGAACGTTTGAACTTGCGGGATGGGTTGATTTCGAATTTTTAGTTGGAGATCGTCCGCCGCTCTGCCTCTTTTAAATACCATGGTAGCTGATTTCGCAGGGGAAAGAGAGAATCCCCACTTGTCACACCAACGCGATATAAGTCTCAGTGCGGCCTGCATTATTTCTCCGGATTCCCTACAGGTTTCGCGGGTAGTCCAGATGGCAAGATCGTCAGCAAACATGGAACAATGGACGCTCGGATAATTTCTCCGTACGTCGTCGAATATGTCGTTTACGGCCAGTAAGAAAAGGTTGGGAGATAGCACACTCCCCTGTGATACACCATGCTCAAGTGTGTGTGGATCCGAAAATGTTGTCTTGCATTTTACCTGGAACGTTCTGACTTGCAGAAAGTTTTTAATAAACTGGGCCATGTGGCCCCGAATGCCAATTTTATGGAGCTTTATCAGCGCAGTTCCTCTGTGAACCTTATTAAACGCGGATGATAAATCTAAGAATGTGGCGACAGTAGGATGTCCGTGAACGAAGCCTTTTTGGACAGACGATACGAGTCTGATAATGTTGCAGTTGGTGTTTAAGTTTTTACGAAATCCACTTTGAAAAGGTGACAACAGTTTGTTAGATTCCAAAAAGAAGGTTAGCCTGGCATTTACCATTCTTTCCATTATTTTGCAGGAACAATTCGTAAGCGAAATTGGGCGATAAGAAGTTGCCAAAAGTTTATCTTTACCTTGTTTTACTATCGGGATAACTATGCTTTGAAGCCAACCAGGAGGGAAGGTATCAGTTTCCCATAAGTTGTTTATTGAGGATAACAATCGTGTACGATTGTGATTTGAAAGATTTGAGTAAAAAGAGTAATTTATTCCATCCGGACCGGGAGATGATTTATTACCCCTGGTTATCGATACTTCGAGCTCCTTTAGGGTGAAAGGAACGTTGTAATATTCAGTTTCTGGTGATGAAAAGTCTAAGAGATTAGATGATGCCACAAGATTCTGGTGAATATTTGACGGATATATTTCTGTTGACGATACAGACGCAAAGTGTCTAGCAAATGTATTTGTGACCTCATGCGGGTCGGATATTATTCCATTAGTGGTCATCAATTGTGGAAAATTTGCACTGCAAGCTCGACGGGATCCGAATGAGCGAACCGTCTGCCATATGTCTTTTATCGGGGTAAAACGATTGACTTTTGAGCCGACGTATGTTCTCCATGATTTTACCTTTTCCTCCCAGAAAATTTGTGATGCAAAAACGCAGCTATCAGAATATTCTTGTGCGAGTAAATCGTCCATTACATTTTTTTGAAAAGCACGAAGGGCCCTTCTCCTCACGGCCTTCGCCCATTGGCATCGCGAGTTCCACCATGGCGCGTGAGTGGCTTGCATTTGGGGGTTTGGATTTGATTTTGAGCGTGGGATGGTATCCAATGCAGTGTCATAAATAGCGGAGAGGAATGTGGTCATATCTGGTGGAGCGCCGTGAAGCTTAGAAGCTAAATTGTCGTTGAATTTCGTCCAGTCTGCTAATTCTGTTTTCCATTTCTGTATAGTGGGTACGGATGGAAGGCAGGTTAGTGATGGGATGCAAATAGAAATCGGAAAGTGGTCAGAGAAGAGCGGATCAGAAGAGACAGACCATTGGAAATGTTGTGCAAGGTGGGCCGAGACCAGCGTGAGGTCAATCGCAGAGAGAGATCTGTGGCTTCGACTTTGAAAGGTTGGGGAACAGTCATTAAGGAAGCAGAGTGAGTTTGATTCTAGAAAATTTTCAATTATATGACCCCGCGTAGATACTGATTGGCTACCCCACATAGTGTGGTGGGCGTTGAAATCACCTAGCAACATAACTGGGGAGGGGGATAGTTGGGTGACTAGATTGTTCAGATTGGTCAGAGTTACTTGAGAATCATGTGGGGGGAGGTAGATAGAAACAGCAATGAAGTTCAGACGACCTATTTTTAGATGAGCTGCAACAGCATTTAGAGGAGTTTGTAGGTTTATTCTGCGTTGAGGGAGAAGATTTGAAACATATAAGGCAGCCCCTCCTTTTCTGGAGTCTGAGTGTATGTTATTTTGGTACATTGTATATCCTTTAATTGAGAAGTTGTACACATCAGCGTCTCTCAGGTGAGTCTCCTGGATAGCTGCCACCAGGGGACTTTCATGAAGCATCACGTTTTTGAATTCTGCGCAGTGTGAGATAAGGCCACCAACATTCCACTGAAGTATTTCCATATTACTCGTTTTGTGTGTGTTTTTCCTCTATAAAGCATCGCCTCGGAGCGGTGGGTCGCTTAGTATTTCGGAGTGTCCGGCGCCGTGTGCAGGGTGGGCTCGAGGCAGGGGTGATGTCGGAGTTAGAGTCACAGGACAGGTAGGCTGGAGGTGGGCTGTGGGCTGGAGAGGGGTTTGGATTCAGAGGGCTAAGATCCGCGTCGGCGGGTGCTGAGGGATCGGCGAGACCCCCAAGGTCAGGATTGTTGCTCACAGTGAGCTGGCTTTGGGAGGAAGGACAGGCGTGTTGGGAGGCGCCCACCTGCGATTCAGCTGAACTGACGTCAGCACAGGTTCCCACTGATGGTGGAGAGTCGGCGACGGCAACGGGAGGGATGGGCTCCGCAGTAAGTTCGCCCTCAGATCGGGTGGTGGCGCGACAATCAGAGCCCGCTTGCTGATCATTAAGGCTGACGTCTGATCGGACGTCAGGGCAGGACCGTGGTGATGTCGAAATGCGATCCTGTGGAGCCTGGAGGTCACCAGAGGGCAGTGGAACCGACCTGTTAGCATTGGCATGAGGTTCCGTCCTGTGCGGGGGCTGGTGGTGCGAGGGGGAACCTCGGCACAGGGGTCACCAGCATGAGGACCTGCCGGGTACCGGGGCCCTGGAGCCACGTAGGGGTCCGAGGCCGGATGCACGCGCGGAGAGGGCGCTGACCCACCGGGTAGGCCTCCGATCTTTTGCTTATGACGGGGAGCCTTTGCTTTCTCTGCATAAGATCTGGGGGGCGTCGCAGGTGGGAGTCGAGGCCACTGATCGTATGATCTTATCCCCGGTGCTCTTCCCTTGGCTGCTTCGACAGCCTCTATCCATGCAGGGCATACGTCTGAGCCCACGGGGTGAGGTCCCGAGCAGGAGGCGCATCGGTATGGACCCTCGCAGTCACCGCCACCATGTTCCTCAGAACACACCCTGCATCTAACTTTACGACCTTTACACTGGCGGCTGAGGTGACCACATTTGAGGCACTTCAGGCACAGCTTGGGCTTTTCAACCCACGGTCGTACCGGGAATCGTGTATATCCCGCAATGAGGTGGGAGGGAACCTCAGTTCCCCAGAAGTGGAACTTCAGCAGGGCGTTTGGTCGCCCGTTCCGATTTGGGAAGCGAGTAATTTTGGCCACTCCTTGTCCCTGGCTTTCCTTCGTGATGGTTTCAAGGTCATCATGCAGAAGTTCTGGAGCATAAATCGTGCCTGCGGCCATATTTAGCCGAGTGGGTAGTTCCACGGTCACTCTCTTCCCCAGGAACATTTCTACATCTAGCATCCTTTCAGTCTGGAGAGTCGTGGCGGTTTTGACTAGGAGAGACCCACTCCTAATGGCCCTGGCCTCAAGCACTGGCTGAGCCAGTATGGAGATGAGCTCATCTCGAACTTTGTATGGGCTCACTTTTTGAAATGGGGTCTCATCAACACATCTAATGAGCAAGAAGGCAGGGCCCTCTGGCGCGAGGTATCTGAGGCCCATGTCGTTTTCCACCATACTTTTGGCTGGCGCTTAACGACCAGCCAGACCCTGAACTGACCTTTTGTTGTGTAGATTTCTGGGCTGAGTGGCAAGAAAGTAAAACAAGGATGATGTCACACTAAACGATTAGGTCACACTTCTAGGTTCAGTGCCCATGCCAACACAGAGTTTATGTCTTGATATCCTCTTATTAGATAGCAGATTTTTGGGATTGAAATCCAGGTCAAAGCAAAAGGCGGAAAAGCATATCAAAACAAGTTGCGATCGGGGAGACTGACTCTGTGAATGCACTGACAGAAATTGTAACTGTTAAGATGCTTCTCAGTTTTGATGTGAATTTCACTACACAAACTCTGAGGAACTTAAGAACTATAGCTCCTTAATAGCTAGTAATGCTGTGTATCAGCTGCCTAAATCCTAATGCACATAGCTCACACAAGCAATCTTTTTTTCTTTTTTTTTTACATTGCATATATTTCCTGTCTCATGACCCTGGGCTGTTTCAGTGAATAGTTGACCAACTGTGAAAAGCCAGACAACAGACCAAGGGAGCCAAGGTGCAAGGAGACTCCCCCTCACCACTCCTCAATAACGTTTTCCCTCCTAGTTCTATGGATTTATTCAGGCCTCACGCCCTGAAATATCTACCTAACCTAATTGCAGCACACTGGGCAGAGCACTACATGCACTATGCACATTGAATTGTTACCTTAGCACCTGCTACATTTCACCCAGTGGAAAACCTATGAAAAGGAGCCAGGGATAACACACAGAGAAAGCAACATCAAAATGCTGGGTCTGGACGAGAAAGGAGATATGGAAAGGAGGTGACCTACCAGGATTGATGTAGGTTCTGTAGTCGTAGAGTTGCCTTCCTGTCTGAAAAAAACTGTTTTAGGGAAATTAGCACAAACCAGGACAACTAGAAGAAACACATCACTTCTCCACTTGGTGGCAACTTAACAACGGCAGTTGGCACCAGCTAACTCAGAGTAGAGCAGGTTTTTTTTTCACTGAGGTTATTACTAGCTAGAAATGGTTAATAGCTTACTCGAAACAATACAGAGAAACAAACGTTTTAACAGTAGCAAGATTCAACTTGTGCCACTCCTGCTTTTATTACAAGTGGAGAAGGAATCTGGCAAAGGACAATGGAAAATGAGGCGCAACAGCTATCTCAGAAGGGACAGAATGTGAGCAATGAGGAAATTTGATACTAAGTATTAAATTACATGAAGACAGTTCAAGAGAAGTATCACCGAAGCAAGGCCGAAAACTACTGAAAAAACACTTATGGTGTACTGAATGTCAAGTTCAAGTTTGGCCGGTAGCCTGTCTGAGACCAAACCTATGCACGGTGTGGAGACGGCGAGATGGTCCTGGTCCTCACTGGCTACCACACTGGATTTTGGAAGAAGAGGAAGGGAGAAAAGGCAACACTACTATCCAAAGTGATGCAAGAAATCGCGCAAAAACACTAAACACCACCTCACTTTCACCAGCACCGCATCACTCCACCACCACTCTCCCGCTTCGGTCTCTTTAGTCTTTCGTTCAGCAGCACATTCAACCTAAATATCGTCGAAGAGAAATATCACCGAAGCAAGGCTGAAAATTACTGAAAAAAACACTAAAGGTGTACTGAATGTCACGTTCAAGTTTGGCCAGTAGCCTGTCTGAGACCAAACCGACGCACGGCGTGGGGACGCCGATATGGTCCTGGTCCTCACTGGCTACAGCACTGGATTTTGGAGGAAGAGGAAAGGAGAAAAGGCAACACTTATATCCAAAGTTATGTAAGAAATCGCGCAAAACACTAAACACCACCTCACTTTCACTTTCACCAGAAGCACCGCACCCCCTTCATATCTTCGCGTTTGCCGCGGTTTTTGAAAATCCTTACCTGAAATGTTAAGTTTGGTTATTTGTACTCTGTTTTCTAGATAGGATTTAAATATTTTAAGAGATTCATTCCTAATTCCGTATTTTTCCATTTTTTAAGAAGTATGGAGTGAGGAACTGTATCAAATGCTTTTTTAGGTCCAAATATATGCCCACACATGATTTGCGATTAGAGATGCAGGATGTAAGATTATCATAGATGAGAGATAATAGCCGTTTTCACAACGTGAATAAATTGAAATCAACCTTGGGTGTCTTTTGGTAGTTTTTTTTAACATTTCCCAAGCCAAAAAAATCAGCGTTCATTTCAGTGAAACTCTAGAAGTTTTAGAAATATGCTTGCCCAAAATTGGAAGCAATGACCCTAAATATCTTGATTCTGAGCTTTTCCTGGCATTAAATTCAATAGATAAATCTAAATTAATAGATATATATTTTGGAAATATCCCAAGATCTTGGGCGTCTTTTTGAAAAAACCGACCTCCAGGGTCGGTTTTTTCAAAAGACACCCAAGCCTCTAGATCCCGTCTTTTCGGTCTCCAGATTTGTCTGGAGAGATTTTTCAGAGGCTTCCATATGCAGGAGCGAATTTTGAGGTCGGTGATTTATGCAGGACTTGCCCGCTTGACGTCACTGTCTACGTCATAGCCAAGAACCAATCATCGGACAGTATTCTGGGAGCAGCATGGCCGCGTTCGAGGCCCGAGAGAGAGAGAGGTCGCGTTCGGGAACGTGCTCGGGAAAAGTTTGTTCTTTAATGTTTCTTTTCTCACGGTATATGAGCTACGATCGTTATTTTACGTGTGTTTAGGAACAAAAAGTTAAATATTTGATTGAAATTATTTGATCGTTACCAATTTTTTGCGGCAGTCAGGCAGACATTTTTCCCGTCACCATACAGATCGGGGGTCAATTAAATGGGCAAGTGCCCCTCCTATCGACCATCTGTGCCCCTGAATCATGGGCGGATCCCGGATAGCCGATCGGGGCACCTTTCCGGGTTGGCACCATCCAGACCAGGAGGGTGCCACTTTTGACCAAAAAACTATGAGGTGGGCGCCAAATCATATCGGTGGGCGCCGATTTTCACATCTTGGGGAGGGGAGGGGTGAGAACCGACATTTCAGGGCAGCGTTGTGACCATTTTAGGGGCGCCGAGCGTCAATCGGAGGGACACGTACCCCACCCCCTGGATTTTGCCTATCCCCTGGATGGTTACGGTGCCGCCTGAAGGGTTGATGGCGCCCCTGAAATATCGCTTTGCACCTTTTCTCCAAAGATGCGAAAATCGGCGCCCATTGTTAGGATTTTGCGCCCGCCTGAAATATTTTGCCGGTCCAAGGTGGCGCCCCCTGGTCCGGATCGCGCCCCCGGGAAGGCCTAGACGGCGCCGACATTGCCGATCGGGGGCACATTTCCAGTGGGTGCCACTTCTTGCCTGCAAAACTTTTCAGGTGGGCGCAAAATCCTATCGGTGGGCGCCGATTCTCGCATTCTAGGGGGGGTGGGAAGCGACGTTTCAGGGGGCGCTATTCAAGTTTCAGGGGGTTGCCATGACCATTTCAGATGGCGCCGAGGGTCCATCCTAACCCCCCCAAGATCCGTGTACGCGAGGTGACGGAACTAGTGATGTGGGAGGTGACGGCACTGGTGAGGCGGGGGTGACGGCACTGGCAAGGCCGGAGGCGGGAGGCGACGGTGTTCGTGAGGCGCGAGGCGATGGATAGTTGGGGGGAGGTGGGGGAGACCATGACGCCGTAGACTGCACATCGGCTCATCGAACAGTTGAGGCATCTCCTCCGTCGATATATCGCCGGTGTCACGTTCACGAGTGTGTCGAGGACTGACTGAATCAGAGGGGGCCACCGCTGTTCCAAGGAGCCGCCGCAGGCCCGGGTTGGGCGGTCGCTGCCGCTGGCCCGGGTTGGGCCACAGTTACCCAGGTGACTACCGTTGCCGCAGGTCCAGGTAGGGAAGCCGCCGCCGCCGAATAACTTCTCACAATTGCGGCGACCGGCAAGTTGCCGCGCAATCTCCAGTAGGCGGCAACTCCATCGGCCATAGCTTACCAAACATACATAGGGGTTGTAGGTCAACATGGTGAAATGGGCAGTGTGCGTCTGTGAATTTAACACGCGCCCCGCAGGGGGGTGAAATTCGCCCCTCCTGGTTTTTTTCCAGATATCTCAAAAGCGAAGAGACGCAGAGCAACAAAACTTACAGTACCTTATTCCTAATCAATTTTACACATCTGACCAAATCTTTGAGTTAAGGTCATCTCTGGTCAAGGAGCTATTCAAGGTCAAGTGACCCGACATCAAAACCTAAAATTACGAGTTTGAAGCGGTGCCCAGGGAACATCAGCGAACCGATCACTTTGAAACTTCCACAATATGATAAAATCATTAAGGTATACAAATCTGCTATCTCGGAATTTCTATATTTTTTACCTGAGGTGGGGTCAATTTCTTGGTCACCCCATCATAAGTCTATGGTGAAAAATAGAATGGGCTCGTTTTCAGTAAATATTGCATAGATAAAGCTGAAAATCCTCAAGCCGTCTCTTCTTACCACGATCTTGAAAATTAAGTTGAGTTTTTAACCATCTGACCTCTCAAAGGTCATATCAGGTCACGGGAGCATAGAGTGATTATTTGGCCAATAACTGCTCATTGAATTGAGACAAAGCTCCAATTTTGCTTGCATTGTGCTTATATTGTCACGAGAAGTCGATTGATATGCAACATGACGATACCGGGTCACTCTCTGACCCTGACCTAGCTCGAGGTCAAGACATTTTCACTATTTGACCGAGGAAGGTCATATTATACATCATTCAATTCGCAGCGATGAGAGGAATCCAATGATGCATAAAGATTTGCTCTAAGCTCCCCTGAGGGCAGATCTAGAGAGAGAAACGTACACTGCTCTGTTGTAAGCCTGTGGAATCTTCTTTGACCTATGCTGACCTCAATATTGACTTGACATGAAAATTCTTCGTATAAAATCGCTTCGTCTTGTCAAGAGCTTTCCAACACCACCCATAATTTTCCTTTAGTTTTCGTGGGGACCGAGATACGAAGGGGGGCGCGTCATGCAAGAGACCCCAGCTGGGCATGTTAAAATGGTACAAGAATGGTAAAAACAGTGTACCTCAACTTCCCACCCTTTGCATAGAATCGTACCATCCACTGTATTTTCCCGGAGTAAATACGCAATAAATGTCAGCTGTAGATGTCTAATGTGGAAAGCCAAGCTTGCTGAAGCATGTGGGGTTGATTCACCCAGCATGTCAACCTCAAACTTTGGTTCACATCACTAGAAGCATGG
Organism: Lepas anatifera; assembly: GCA_034440635.1. Taxonomy (NCBI): domain Eukaryota; kingdom Metazoa; phylum Arthropoda; class Thecostraca; family Lepadidae; genus Lepas; species Lepas anatifera. The sequence goes on along the minus strand of JAOTON010000961.1, from coordinate 953,173 downwards.
GCGCCGAAAGCGGGGGGCATCTCCCCTGTTGGCCAACCAAAAGGATGCCCCTCAAAATTTTTGGTCCATTGCCACTCATGCTGTCAGGTACCAAATATGCTCAAAATTCGCCTTCCCAGGACAGCACCAGCTGGGGTCTGTCCCCCCCCTGTAAAAACTCTGTGATGGTGCCCCTAACTGGAAGGGGCGCCGATGTGAGGCATCATGTGACTTGCTGACACATGTAATTCACAAATGGCACCAAACTTAAGCCTGATACTGCACCACTTTAGAGCTTGATACTTTTAAGGTATCAAAGTATGAATCCCAAGAGCATGACAAAATGATCAACATCAGGAAACTCCTTTAGTTACTTCTTACTTATCTCAGGAAACCCAGTATCTTTTTGGTAAATGAGCAATGCAACCAACAAAGCTACGCCATCTTATTATGGTGAATTAGCATTAATGCCTGTAGGTATATTTTGAAAACAGGGATAATCTGTACATATCCTGTATTTCATTTGGAACTACCTTGAAGCAAACCTCTTAAAATGACAAGAAAAGCCTGACCTGGCCTGAAAAGCAGATATAGCTCTATTTCAATAATAAACAAAGTGTTTTGTATTGCTCAGTCAGCAAAGTATGGCAGCAGGCCAAATGAGTCGCACCAGCCACCTAAAATTCTCACACCGTCAGCCACCAAAAATTAGCACCGATCTGCCATATACCAGGGAGAAAAGCGCACTCATTCCCACCCACACAATGCAATGCTACCTCTCTTATTAGGTAGTTAGTTGAAGACTTTTTATAAGGCCCCTCCTATGTCATTATAACCATTTAGCCATTATTTGTTAGGTTTTCAGTGTCACCTTCCTCACACCAGTCTCAGAAATTTGCACCAGGTTGATAAAATTCGCACCACTCGCTCCTGTTGCCAAGGGCACTGGCACTGACGAGATATCGTTAAAAACGCCATACTTTGCACGCTAGTGTATTACTAGTTGCATAGCACATATACCCAAGCAAACCTGAGAAACCAAGATAAATTATAATTTTCCAGTAACGCCCACTTCAAGGTAAAAACCACTTACAGTCAAAACACCCATACCCTGAACTAAGGATACCAGACATCACCACTTTTTATTTGAGGAGATGCTCAGACTACAAATAGCGGGGAAAACATGCAGTGGGACAAAATTTTGGAACAAATTCTTTGTCTTCAAATGATACTGCTCAAACAATTCGCCGAAAATTTAGCAAGTCTCAAAATTTGGGTGGTTCCACACATTAATTGTAATGAGAATGCAATTAAAACATCATTCAACCCAGAAAATTTGGCATAATATCTACCCTGATTTACATTTAGGGATTCCTCTGCCTGTCACCCTTTGTTTAGGACACCCCTGCTCGTATGCGAGTTGGTTACCCTAGGTAATACACTTTTTCTCAATGTAATTGGAAACTTGCCCGAGTATTACACAAGCAGACGTTACCCTAATCCCTACTCCTTTTGTTTTGAGCTTATTACACAGCTAATATAGAAACTGAGAGAAAAACGACATGTAAATTGAAGCGACTGGGTAGCAGGAGCATAACTGATGAAAATTTCACTCATTATACGACTTATTAAAGTTGAATTTCATGCTTTTTAATTCCGCATCACTCAACATAGGGAGCCCGGCGACTGTGAAGCATTGCCAGATGTGCCAGATAATTTACTCAATAAATTCCCCAGACTCTTGTGAAATTCTGATAAATGGCAGCAATATTACAGTGCTACCAAAAACGTTTAAAAAAGACACCCAAGATTTAATTCACGTTGTGAAAACGGCTAAATGGCATGAAAATTGAGTGTTGCTTTCGAAAGCCAAATTGATAACTGTAGAGGATGTTATTTGTTTCCAAGAAATCTGATAACTGATTATAAATTATTCGTTCAAGTAATTTTGAAAGAACTGGTTTTATCTGTTTTTATCGCTTTTTCTGTTTGTTTTCTCGTTCCATGGCTACTGTCTCTTTGTTAGGTTTTTATGATTTGCTCATTCTGCCTATGCTACACACGTGCTCTTTTACACTCGTGGTCTGGTTGCTTACTTCCTTTTGTTTATACTATGTGCCTGTAAAGTTCTATTCTGTTGCTAGCTGTTCAGCCTTTGCTTTGCTTTGCCCATGTCTTATGTCTTCTTTTGCTGGTCTATTCATTTCTTCTGTCCCCCTGTTTGTATATGAAAAATGAAATAAAAAAAAAAGCTGATGATGAACGATATTGGGCGATAGTTTGTGAAATGATCATGGTTTCCTGATTTGAACAGTGGTTTTACTAGAGCTTAGTGGTTTTATTTAGGCTTGGAATTACAACGGACTTATCAAGTTTTGCCTTATTTTTAATCAACAGGAATGATAAAACACTGCACGAATACTACTACCTTATTTACATCTACCTACCTGACCGGTTTTATGAATACGTCACTTATTGGAATGGAGAACCAACGTAAGCACTGCGCCGTACTTGAATTATCTGCGCCATTAACTGCAATATTCCTCTCATATGGTTGCAGGACTATGAAGTAAACTAATTCCTCCTTTACAAACCACCAAAAAACTTTACCCAACTTGTGTGTGTTGTGAAGGTGTACTCTTAGTAGAGTGGTGGGATACAATTATAAAGAGTGCGGGTTCGATTCCCGGTCGGCCAATTTTTACGTCAGTTTCGTTTTGCAGTGTTCATTGGCGGATCCAGGAGAAACTTGGGGAGGGGGGCAAACCAATATATTGGGGGCTAAACTGAGAAAAGTTGCGAAAACAAAGTACTTAAAAGGGAAAATGTCTTAAATTTGGTCCTTTTGGGTGCATATATATATATATATATATATATATATATATATATATATATATATATAATATATATATATATATATATATATATATATATATATATATATATATATTACATATTAGGCTTTGAAGGGGACCACGTTTGGCCCCCTTGGATCCGCCAGTGCCAGTGTTTCTGGCAGCCTTTACACGGGTGGCAGAATCACGCATTCAGTAAGCCTTATTGTAAATTCAGAAATGTTATTAACTGGTTGTTTAGTATCAAGCCAAGGTCACTGAAATTCAAATCCATGGCAAAATCAAACATTTTCCTAAACACTAGCTTAACCCTCGCCCCACCGGGGGCCATCAATGGCCCCCTAAGGTCTTTTTCGGGATAGTAGATCAACGACGAGGTGCAGCACCGCGGTGGAGGGCCCTATCTCTCACCCCATCATTTTCCCACCATCCCTGAAATTGTATACCCTGGTTCACACAAGGTCAGGTCACCAGTCGAGGTTAACCAAGGTCACCTCACTTCAACTTTTGAGCTCTATAAGAGCTACATTTTTTAATTTGGAATTGATTTTGGATTGATACATTTTTGAATTGATTGGAAGCTTCCTACACTTCCAGGCCATTTTTTAACATTTTAACTGGGGGTTCATTTAAATGGCTGGGGGGGGCAATTGCCCCTCAGTCGGCCGAAATGCCCCCCAGTGCCCGGAAATTGCCCCCCCAGTGAAATAGACAGGAGATGACCTAAAGTTAAATAAACGCAAACTCACCTGACGAAAACAAGAAAGAACACTGCCCGATAATGATAACTTTGTTCTATTGCTCATCCCAAATTGGAAATCCACAAAAATTGTGGATCTTGTCTCGATTTAGATTATAAGCCACATATGTTCGATACCTGAAGAATTTATTTACCTTGCTACACTCATAGAAAATAAAACAAAATAGTTTATTCATTTGAAATACATTGCAGCAGTGTCTGGGCTGCCAGGCTGGCCATTTTGTGGCCAAATATTTCGATTCTCTTGTCGTGTTGGGCCGCACGATTTTTTTCTGTTGGCCCTCTCTTGGAATCTGGCCTTCTTTGGCCCTTTTTCTAACAGCTTGCACCTTAGCTCTTTTTGGTTTGTCCTTTGTATAGATATGGCTTCTTTTGGAATTTTTCCGGTCTTGAATAAGATGTTCTGACATAAAAAGGAACAGAGCAGCAGAAGAAACTGCTATGGCGCTGGGAGGGAGGAACAGGACTCTGTTGAAAACACGATCCAAAAAATGACGGCTACCGAAAACCGGATGCAAAGGATGTGATACTTTAGGCGCCCTTTGGGTGGAAAGTTGATGGCAAGGTGTGCCCCCTGGGACTCTACCCTCCACCTCCCATTTACCAAAATGGCAGATCCACCACTGTTCAAGAGAAAAAATCACAGTTGGAAAAGCAGGAAGATATTAACCGCCCACCGGGGTCCGGCGCCACCTTCGCCCCACCGGAGGGCCATGATGGCCCCCTCTAACTCCGAAAATATGGGCGTTAGCGAAATCTGCAAAGTGCAATAGAAAGCTCGCGTGAATTCAGTAAGAAATTACTTGCATGTTTTAGTGTCAGGTCAATGGTTTGACTCAGAGGTCAAATTATGTCAAGATCGGCTATTTTCACTCAAATATGCAATGATTAAGCAAACTGGTCATAACTCTTATGTCATTAGAGCTATTGAGGCCTGGTAAAGTACATTTGATAGCAAATTGCCAGTACTTTTCCGCTATGTGGAACATAAAGACCTCCCGCCAGTGGTTTGACCGCCAGAGGTCACCTCGTGACCTAATATGACCTGAGGTCACGAAAGGTCAAAAAGTGACTTGCCGTATATCAAATGAAAGCCAATGACAAGACAAACACGATGATGTTTGTTTCATTGCTCTAGCTCAATTAGGTCAAAAGTTATTGTCAAAATACTGTTTGTGACCTCTGGTGACCTGGATGACCTTGGAAAAGTCAAAGGGCAAATATGACCCCTGGGATCCGTGAAAGGGTGTCCAAAAACGCTGTTCTGAGCAGTCTGAGTATTTGCAATCATTTTTGTGGCTTTATATCATGAAATAGCTTTTCCCCATGCTTTTCCAATGGGAGAGGTCGCCTCGTGACCTGACCTCAGGGCACGAAATCGAAAAATCCCGGATATACACCTTGTAGACCCTGGAGGGGTCATGAAGTGTAGGAAGTTTCAAATCGATCGACTTTGAAATGTAGCTCTTACAGAGCTCTAAAGGTGAAGTGAGGTGACCTTGGTTGACCTCGTCTGGTGACCTGACCTTGGGTGACCCGGGGTAAAAATTTCAGGGATGATGGGAAAATGATGCAGTGAGAGGTAGAGCCCTCAACCGCGGTGCTGCGCCTCGTCGTTTTCTGCTATCCCGGAAAAACCTAGGGGATCGATGGCCCCCGGTGGGGCGAGGTTAAACATTAGCGGGGATTGGTGCGGCCGAGATCATTGATGATGCTAACAAATTTTCGGGTTATGTAAATAAAATCATTTGATGGCCACGCGTGATTGGAAGGGCATTCCTGGCTTCTTATTAACACCCGCACTGGAGGGGGGTCTGGCACTAACGCGCACTAGAGGGGGCCTGGTAGGCCCCCCTAAGATCTCGGAAACTAAGAGGATTATTAATGGGGCCACTTGGTACGCCACTTGGTAGGTGGGTGGGGGCTATGGTGATCTACATGATGACCAATTTTCATTGACCTAGGTCAATATCTTCAAGGTCAAACGAGGTCGTAAAGGTCAAATATTGGCCATGCTGGGATCGATTGGTAAATGCTGTGATTATGCAGGAAAATGGCGGGAATAAGCTAAAGGCGGACAAGGTTCATAGAGATGAGGTCGCAAAGAGGCTTTTCCACAACTTTTGGATCAAGGTCATTCAAGGTCATTGACCTTTAAGGTCACCATATGGTATACTACTTATTATTTTCACTTTGACTAACACTGTAGTCACTGTTTGGCGGGAAATGAGGATTGACCTTTCACAATGACCTTTGACCTTGACCTTTGTATTGGGGTACCCTACCGATGACGTCATAGCATAATATAAGTCAGACGGGGTAACGTCATTTGGCCGGACGCACAGTGGTCAGTGACCTTGAAAGTGCAGATATGACCTTGACCTGTGACCTTTGACCTTGACCTTGAATTTAATGTGAAGTGACCTTGACATATAGTCCCGCTTATATGACGTTATGACGTCACCACTCGGTCTTCAATGTAAGCTAACTGGTCCGACCGCGCGTTTACGGCGATCTCAAAATGCAGTTCTGACTTTGAAAGCCTATAAGTCAAAAAATTTTCGGCAGATTTTCAAAAAGTCTTCACCAATCGACGCGCTATTAAATTCTGTTAAATTTGGCCACGTTTCGTTTTTCGGCTAGAAAGCGGTTCTCCGGCCACCTCGGAAAAACAGGTGGGGGGAGCCTCCGAGGCCCCCCCTCCAGTACGCGTGTTAACCCGCACCCCACCAGGAGTCCGGTGCCACCTTCGCCCAGCCGGGGGCATCGATGAATCACTCTATCTCCGTAAATATGGGGGGGGTTGGCGCAAATCTGCGAACTGCATTAGAAAGCTTGTGTGACTTCAGTATGATTTTATTTCACATTTTCAGGTGCTCAGGTGAATGGTTTGACCTCCAGATGTCAAGTTGGGTCACGATACTTTACTTTGAAAACATATGGTCATAATTAACTCAATATGGTCCGTCACCTGATGCTAATACACTGAAAAGAATTGCGTCACGATAGACTATTTCCACTAAAATATGCAATGCTTAACACGCGCCCCGCTGGGTTCCCTGGCATGACGCGCCCCGCTGGGGGCGTTTTTTGCCCCTCCATATCTCATTCCCCACGAAAGCTAAAGAAAAAGTACGGGCTGCGTTTGAAAGCTCTTGACAAGACAAAGAAAGTTATAAGGAGACTTTTTATGTCAGGTCAATATTGAGGTCAGCATAGGTCAAATAAGGTTCCATAGGCTTACAACAGAGCAGTGTACGTTTCTCTCTCTAGATCTGGCCCCAGGGGAGCTAGAACAAATCTGTATGCATCATTGGATTCCTCTCATCGCGGCAAATCGAATGATGTATAATATAACCCTGCTAGGTCAAATAGTGAAAATGACCTGACCTTGAGCTAGGTCAGGGTCATAGAGTGACCTGGTACGGTCATGCTGCATATCAATCGACTCCCCGTGACAATATAAGCACAATGCAAGCAAAATGGGAGCTTTATCTCAATTCAGTGAGAAGTTATTGGCAAAACAATCACTCTATGCTCCCGTGACCTGACATGACCTTTGAGAGGTCAGATGCTCAAAAACTCAATTTTATGGTCAATATCATGGTAAGAATAGACGGTTTAAGGATTTTCAGGTTTATCTGTCCAGTATTTACTGAAAACAAGCCCATTCTATTTTCACCATAGACTTATAATGGGGTGACCAAAAATTGACCCCAGCTTAAGTCAAAATATCGAAATTCCGAGATAGCAGATTTGTAGAGCCAAATGACCTTATCATATTGTGGAAGTTTCAAACTGATCGGTTCATTAATGTTCCCTGGGCGCCGCTTCAAACTCGTGATTTTAGGTTTTGAGGTCAGGTCACTTGACCTTAAATAGCTCCTTGACCTAACATGACCTTAACTCACAAATTTGGTCAGATGCGTAAAATTGATCAAGGATAAGTTACTGTAAGTTTTGTTGTTCTGCGGCTCTTCGTTTTTGAGCTATCTGAGGAAAGCCAGGAGGGGGGGTGGGCGAATTTCGCCCCCCAGGGGGCGCGGGTTAAGAAACCTGGGCATATCTCTCATGCCATTAGAGCTTTTGAAATTCACTAAAGTACATTTGATAGGAAAATGCAGAGGCTTTCTCTGCTGTATGGAACATAATGACCTGCCGCCAGTGTTTTGGCCTCTAGAGGGTACCTCTTGACCTGACATGACCTTAGGACACGAAAGGCCAAAAAGTGGCCTTGCCGTATATCTAATGGAAGTCATTGATGGGACATAGACGATGGCGTTTAATTCAGGGCTCTAGCTTGGTGTGGTTAAGAGCTATCGTCAAAATACAGTTTTTGACGCTGTTACTGTTTTTACAAAATACCTACTGTTTTTTTTAAATACCTACTGAAGACACTATAATAGTCAGCACAAAAAATTCCTCCCCCCACCGACATTTCCTTAAAAAATGCCCTGTACACTTCATGATCCCTTCAGGGTCTACACGACCTATATCCGGAATTTTTAGATTTCATGAACTGAGGTCAGGTCACAAGGTAACCTCTCCCATTGAAAAAAAGCATGGGGAAAACTGTCTTATGATCTAAAAGGCACAAAATGTATTCAAATGCTCAGACTGCTCAGAAAAGTGTTCTTGGACACCCTTTCATGGATCCCAGGGGCGATATTTGCCGTTTGACCTATCTGTGGTTATCTAAGGTCACCAAGGGTCAAAACAGTATTTTGACGATAACTTTTGACCTAATTAAGCCAGAGCACTGAAATGAACGCCATTGTGTATGTCTCGTCACTGGCTTTCATGTGATATACGGCAAGATCACTTTCTGACCTTCCGTAACCACAGGTCATGTTAGGTCACCAGGTGACCTCTGGAGATAACATCATTGGCAGGAGCTTATTGTATTCCACACAGCGGAAAAAGGTCGATAATTTTCCTATCAAATATACTTTACCAGATTTTAATAGCTCTAACGGTATAAGAGCTATGCCAAGTTCACTTTAGTATTGCATATTTACAGTGGAAATAGCCTATCGTGATCTAACTTGACTTCTGGAATTCAAACCATTGACCTGAGCACTATAACATGCGAATCAATTTCTTGCTGAATTCACACGAGCTTTCTAATGCACTCTGCAGATTTGCGCTAACCCCCATATTTTTGTAGCTAGAGGTGAGGCCATCGATGGCCTCGGTGGCGCGAAGGTGGCGTCGGACTCCCGATGGGGCACGGGTTAACACGCTCATTGACGGGGTTGGGTACCCTGAGCATTTTTACAGTTTTTTGTTCTTAAAATTTTAGGGTTGTATCACCTCAGGTCAGGTCACCAGTGCAAGGTCAAGTGACTTGACCTAAAAAAAGTTTAAGAAAGCATAAGCCAGAACAGGGAGAACCTATCCGATTGAAAACTCATATCACATAATGGGTCTACCGAGCTCTCCAAAATGTATTCCGGTATTTTTTATCTCAACGATCTAAGGTCAGGTATGACCTCTCAATTGGAAATACATCACAAAAATGGTTTAAACTTAATAACTTTGTAATGGTTGGTGGTAAAGCGTTTATTTAACGCGATTTGTCTTGCCTTTGCAGTTCTAATGATATGCATTTTGACCTAATTTGACTTTGACCTTACCTCAGGTCAGGTAAAATCCTATATTTCACCTGATTTGACCTAGCAAGGTCATGTTATTTATCATTCGATTTGGCGTGCTGCGAGGATTCCAATGGTGTAAATTGTTTCGCTCTATCGTTACTAGTTCAGATGTAATGTTTGAAACCTTCATTTACATGTTATCCCTATGACGGCATGTTTCGGCCTCTGGTGACCTTAAATGTGACCTGACAAAAAAGCTTCAAATATTTTCGATGAGAAGTGGATGGGCTACCCAACCCCTTTTACCGTTTTTCGTGGCATATGTAAGAAATGGGCCCATCTTTCGGATTGAAACGTATACCACATAATGCACCCGCCAAGTACTTCAAAATATATTCCGGGATGTTTCATATCGATGCCCTAGTGTCAGGTAAGGATCATGACCTCTTCATTGGAAATACATTGGGAAAACATGAATGTGGTTGTATTCGTGTAGAAGCAGCTGAGAATGCCTTCATGTTCTCGAAATCGTAGTATCTTGGGCCCCTTTCCAGGTTTATGTTGTATTTTTATCTGCGACCTATGGGGGTTCATCTGAGGCTTCTTTAACAGTTTTCAGAGGTCAATAACTTTGCAGGCAATAATGATGCAGCTTTTAGCTTGATACCATTACGTTTGGATTGCTATTGCCAATCAAGCTTTGAGCCGATTCCGGACCTTTTCCGTTAACAAATCAAGTGATAGGCCGAATCATATTTGACCTGACCAGCGGTGACAACTTTTGCCCCTTCCCCCCCAACTTGCAAAAAGTTCACGCATGCGCCTATGATTGCAACCGACTCAGATTTAGAAAAATAACGAAATCACAATGTGCGTGAAAAGCCCTTTCTCAAATGAAGTCAGATCTCTCGACTCAATCCAAAACACCCGTTGACGGAGCTTACTGACCCAGTTCAGGCTGCGACCGATCTGCGGTGAGAGGGCAGCTGCCAGGTGCTCCCTCCCCGGCGCGGCTGCAACGCACGTGCCGCACCTGCCCGCCTCTGACGCTCCGCTGTCATGTCAGATCTGCTCCGGCGCTGAGGCTCTCTCCGGTCCGCGCCCGAGTCCCAGATTGAGGGAGACGTGGAAAGGTACAGAGGTACTCTCCAGTCCGAGTCCAGTCCCAGATTGAGGGAGACGTAGAAACGTTGCGGCGCCGACCCGCGTCCGACCACGAATACGTCCCAGCTTCGCTGCTACGGACGCCCGTTTGCAGCCCTTAGAAACGCAACAGTTTTGTGTCTCAAGATTTTTATTAGCTTTGGCTGAGGTACTTAAAGGCAGGGGCCAAAAAAGTGCTCAGTGTGTCACCATTGAGAATGTGAAACTATTAATGTGTCACCAGCCCAGGCTGCAAAATGTGTCACGTTTTGCGTTAGTATAGGATAGGTACAAATGGATACTCCTGGATGATCCTAGTTGTTGTAAAACATTGCGAGTTCAAATAACAAGTGACACTTTCGGCGATGTGTTCCGTTATCGGTATGGAGGAAAAATGTCGGCTAAAATGTTGTCACCTTGCCCCTCTTGGGTTGTCACCATTTAGAATGGAAATGGTAGATTTTTTTACCCCTGCTTAACGGTACGCCTATTTATTCCAGGATGTAGACGATTCGTGCTCGAGATGAAAAACAACATTATGATTTTTAACCTTTGCCCCAGTGAGGGGGTTTGAACACACCCCTTGGGTTTTTCATGCAGCACAAAAAACTGCACATCGATGGGCCACCCTACTTGTAAAACCTTATTTGTAAAAAAATTCTGCAGAATTTCCCAAAATATTAAGGTAGGGTTATATCAAGTCAGGTCGCCAGTGCAAGTCAAGTGACCTCACCTTCAAAAAAGTTTAAGGTGGCATGAGTAAGAACACGTGAATCTATCAAATTGAAACTAATATAACATAACGGGCCCACCGAGTACTAAAACCATAGGTGTTCCAGGATTTTTCATATAGATGACCTAGGGTCCAGTACGGGCCATGACCTCTCTATTGGAAACACATTGGAAAACAGGAATTTGGCGAAAAATGGCTCAACTTCTGTAGATACAGTTTAGAAGCCTTGATGTTCTCCAAATCTTAGTATCTTAGGCCCCTTTCCAGGTTAATGTTGCAAGTTTGGACCTGTGACCTCTGAGAGGCCATCTGGGACTATTTAAGGAGGTTTTCAGACTTTTGTCAACAACTTCGCCTGAAATAATGGTAAGCCTTCTGTTCTATACCACGACGTCTGAATTATAACTGCGAGTCGATTGATATGCATGTTGACTTTGTTTAGTCAGGTGGTAGTCTTGACCTGACCTTAGATCGGGTCATTTTAATGTTTTGACCTAGTATGGTGATCCCATACATTATTCGATTTTACATAACGAGAGGAAGCGATTGGGGCATAACAATTGATTCTAACTCAACACTGTCAGACACTGGAGCCTACAAATCTTCTCCAATCTGTCACCTTCTTTGACCTGTTATGGCCTCAATATGTATTGCCCAGAACCAAAACGTGACTGATGTAGTTTCTTCACTAATTTTTATGAGCTATCCACCAGCCTTCGTGTTTTTCGCTGCCCCGCATAGGAACCGAGATTGAAGTGGAGAATAGGGTGTTAGAAAACCTCCATCGGGGTGAAGGTGGCTCGGAGGCTCACCGTTCCGGGTGTTTAACAAAACTCCTTAACGAGAGAAAGGATTTGTGAAAATTGTCAAAAACAAGTGATTAATATCGGCAGGCTAAAAAGGACAGCTTCCATAACGCCATTTCCATTATTGATAATCGATTACAACACACTGGGAAAACGTTATCGTCGGCGACTTCTTTAAGGTTGATTTTATATTTTAGGCGTAGTTTAACACGTGTTTTTGAGTCCAAGAATACAATCACTTGACAATGATTCCGCGATGTGGATAACTTCCGTGATACGGCAACAATTTTCATGGGTCATTACCAACTTTTCACGCATCGATTGTCGTTATCGATGAAAGTTATCAAAACGTCCACCACTAATAATAAGGTATATTTCTTCGAAAGCGGCTAATTGTAGGGAAAGCTATTTTGTGTGCCCCTGGACTTCAGTGCTCGGCTTTAACCTGCCAGCAGGGGCGCCGCCACGGAATTTTCGCAGGGGGGGGACGGACCCGGGCTGGTGCTGACCGGGGGAGGCGAATTTTGAGTATATTCGGTACTTGACAGCATTAATGACCATTGACCCAAAAATTTGGGGGGACGTTCCCCCCTGGTTGGCCAGCAGGAGGGGACGCGTCCCCCGCCTCGCTTTCGGCGCCCATGCCTGCCAGCGAATCTATACCAAACATTTCAGGGATGTGCAAAGCAGGCTAAATCGGGAAGAACATAGTGCTTCATAAGAATATCTTCCAAAATAGAAAAAAGAGCTGGACAAATTTGAGCGGTTTGGAGGGACAGGAGCCCTATATAACCGTGACCATGGCCATTGCTATATTACACCTATCCTGGGCCTTTGCACACAAATATCTGTTAAAAAACATAGGTATGAATGTTTTATGCATGGATGTTAAAATTTCTTGTTTAGTTGTTTCTAGACTTCATATCGTATTTACCACTGCCTCTTTCCACATCTGTTCATGTTGGTTTGAACAATCATTATTATATTTGAACTAAGGCCATGTTTGGACCAACCCGGCTAGCCTGGGCCCTAGTCAATTCTCATTACTGTCAGCAATGACATACACGCATGCTCGAAATCACGCAAAACCAGTCACGACAGGAGACTTCAGTGCCCGGCTTGACCTTGCAATTACGTCCAATGCAGCCACAGACCCAGTCACAAAGTTCGCTAAAAAGCAGCACCGTCGCCTCGGCGCCGTCTCCCGGCAGCGACCAGCACCCCCGGCACAGCGCAGCAGCCGACCAAGAAAAAAGGCCATCACAAAATAGATCGGCGCAGGCAGCCGGGCGGGCGAAATCTCCTTGTTTGTCTCATGCCTGTCGGCGTCAATTCGCCGTGCGGTTTTCCTGGCGCGCCCGACCGGCCGTCGGCGTCGACGGCGGTCCCGTCGACAGCGACGCGCCGATATCGGACGACGCGCGGCGGCGACACGGCGCGGCCGACACGCCATTTGCATTTGATAGGTTTTTGGTGGGCGAAACCTCGGATGTGAGAGCGCGGTGCTGAACTGGAAGTGTGGCGCTTACAGCCACGTCGGACCAGGCAGAGGGCTGTTGCATTCAGCTACGCAGGCACAGAAATCCGACTGTTAAAGCAAATAACGCCCGCGTTGTGTGGTGGTGACAGTGGTGTATGAAATACTCTGGCTCGTGTTTAGGCCCGCTCATCAGGACGCGTATTCATTGGATACATACCAAACAAGTGGTGCAGAATAATTTAGGGATAGCAGCAGTCACCAGCTTGCGTCTGAACTAGCAAAACAAGATTATGTGAAAGATAGCATCACCACCGGTAACAAGTATTTGGGCCCGTCAATCTTAAGCCCGATTCTGACAAGAACATTTCCCCTCTAGAAGCAAGAACCTCTTCGGATTTGAGATCATTGCTGCCTTCAGCACTGTATGGTTGGAATATTTTCCGATTTCCCTCAAATCTATCTAAAACCGGAACTTAATCCAAAGTTGGGGAGAGGGAGGAGCTCCCTTGTCCCCTCTATGCTGATGTATATGGCGTGAAAAGTTGAGCTCCTCTTTAGGTTCAAACTCCACTAGAAACATCAATATCAATCAGCCTTAGACAGCTCAGCTTTACTGGGTGCTTGATGTAAGCCGCTGTGAGGTACGTCCCGAGTCGCTATTGCTCACCTGCAGGCTTTTGCCCTCGGTTCAGGACGCAGAGTGGTAGCGCAGGTGGTAATCTTGTATAAGGTGTCCCACTAGACAACGAGCGTTCAAGGAAGCTCTGAAAGAAATCTACATTAATATAATACGTAGCCGCCGCTGGCAATTAGCAGGACTTGACTGTCCACTCTTCAACCCTGAATTCTTAACTTCAGTCAAACTGGACACAAATCCGATAAATTTGTCTGCAGCACTACTCGAAGACAACAGCAAGCAGAACTCCGATAACGTTTTAGTAATAAACTAGACGGTTTCCTGCTGGCGGCAGGCTGAAGCCTCGGTGCTTCCTCCTACCCGCTTCTTATCTGCTGCCTATGCAACGTCTAGAGAAAATGATTACTGAAAATATTATTTCATTATCTTCAGGGGACACATTCCTTCCTCTCGCACTCGGGCATCGACCCTCCCCGCTCTGGCTTCCCTGTAAAACGTCTTGTCACCCGGGCTGACACGTCACTTCCCCCGGGCTGAAACGTCACTGCCCTCGGGATGAAACTTCACTTCCCCGGGATAAAACATCACTTCCCCGGGATGAAACGTCACTGCCCCCGGGCTAAAACTATACTTCCCCTGGGATGAAACGACACTTCCCCGGGATGAAACGACACTTCCCTCGTGATGAAACTTCACTTCCCCGGGATGAAACGTCACTTCCTCCTGGAATGAAACGTCACTTCCCCCGGGCTGAAACGTCACTTCCCCTGGAATGGAACGTCACTTCCCTCGTGATGAAACTTCACTTCCCCGGGATGAAACGTCACTTCCTCCTGGAATGAAACGTCACTTCCCTCAGGGCTGAAACGTCACTTTCCCGGTATGAAACACGTCACTTCCCAAAGGAATGAAACGTCACTGCCTCCGGGAATGAAACGTCACTTCCCCCGGAAATGAAAAAAACTCCCCGGGACGAAAAGTCACTTTCCCAGTATGAAACGTCACCTCCCCGGAATGAAACGTCACTTCCCCGGGATGAAACGTCACTCCCCACTCAACCGTGTAGTAACTCTGTAATGCAGACCAGGTCCGACGCCATGACTTTGTGTCGGGGGGGAGGCAGAGTTCCTTAGTTCATTATATCATGGATATATCATGGATACAGGGGGAAAGGAGCAGGGCAGACCTTTCCCGGTTGTGCATAAGTATACCCTCTCGGCAAGCTCCGGTTCCCTTCAGAAGGCTTGGTTTTCTTGGCAAGTTGTTTTCGCCCCCTACTCCAGCCCAGGGTGCACGAGAAAAGGCGCCTCCGGGACGGGAACCATTGTGGAACATTTTTGGTGATTTGTTCTTTAATGCTTCGCTTCTATACACAAAACGTATCATAAATGTGGTTAAATGAAAGCTATTGGATTTTTCACACTCAAGAAACGAATTTTCATGACATAAAAACAAAGTTGTTCGATAAAGTTCCTTAAAAATACGGTGCAGTTTTATCTTCTTTGTCCTCGAATTTGAGGAAGGCAAAACCATAACTTTGACCCCCCTTCCAAATCTTAGGGGCAGCTCACCCCTTCCTCCGGTGGCGACGCCACTGGTGTAGACTACTTGGTAGTGCAGTCTTCTGAAGTTAGTCCAAAGGAAATCCATAACCAATCATCATAACACGATAGATAAAGAAGCGCGTCAAAATCCAATATGGGGTTTGTCACGAAACGTCCGAAACTTTGGACCTGCCTCTGGTGGGTGAAGTCTCTGATCACGACAGTGGACTGAAGCCCGTACTGCTAGGCTTCAGGGGTTCCATCATGGCGGACCGATTTGTCACCACGCGCTTGAAGGCTCGGAATTGTGTATTTATTGTTTGTTGCCGATGATCTGTAAAATAAAAAAGTGAAGTAATTTTATTGAAGACGCTGAGCCTTTCAAGGTTATTTGAGGCGAAGAGGACTATTTGAAGCTGGTATAAAATAAATGCAAGTGGAATTTTAGAATACTTTTACATTTTTGTGTTGAAAGCTGAATAAAAACCATCTATATTAATAATTCTCTTCGGATGAGAAGGGCAAAATACAGCTGAAAAGTCACGCTTCATAGTCTGAAGGAAGGCTGACTTCTTACGCAGAGCGACGGATTAGGGGAGGCTGGAAAGGGGAACTCTCTTCAATTTGGAGGTGACCCCATGGGTGTTGCGCACAACCTTAGCTGAATTCCTGCGTCTTTCATCCTTTGTCAATGCACGGGAACAGCTGGAACGTGGTGCTGCCACAGCGACCAAACGTAATTACCCACCGTGGTCTTAACAAGAGCGTTAAATGACTCCTGAACCAAGAACAACTTTACCGGGAACTGTATAGCCTATGGTAGCTGATGTACCCTTAAAGGGAATGTGGCACTTTGGTCGAATCCTAGAATTTAGTGAAATTAGGCGTGCTTTTAGCCAAAAATAATGAAACCACTCATGATTTCTCTGAAAAATGTACAATAAGCTCAATATTTTGTTTTTAAAAATACTCCTCTAGGAAAATAAATAAATATCTGCCTGTGGATGATGTCATGTGTGGCAACCACTACCATACTTGAAATGCTTCAAGGGCTTCGATTGGCTGATGCTCATCGTGGCGTCAGCATATACCGTCACACCAGCAGCTCACAACAATGGCCGCCCGCCGAGGGGTTGATGAGGGGTTGGTGTCAGGTAGATTTTAGTTTTTTTCTACGGAAATATCGAGTTCCAAGACAAATGATATATAGAGTACCGGGTTTTCCTATCTCAGTTAAAATCACGTTATGAAGGTGCCACATTCCCTTTAAACCCTAACACTAGTACTACTAAGGAGAACTATAAAGTAAGAAAACTCGCACTCACAAAAAGTAAATCACCATCAGATACTGTAGGCATGAATGCTTTTAGATAGGCAGATACAGGATCTCGACTTGGGGGAGGGGAAAATGGTCAGCTTTGGCGTTATTCGAACCAGAGGGTGCCACTTATAGGCGAAAGCTATCAGGTGGGCGCCAAATCCTATCGTGGGGGCACCGATACTCACATCATGTGGAGAGAGGGAGGTGTGGGAAGTGGCATTGCAGGGGACATCATCGACTCTTCAGAGAAGGGGCTTACTCCTTGCATTTTGTGGTCGTTTCACTGCCTTTGTATTTGTAACCTATCGCTATCGCTCCACAGCACTTATTTTTGCAAGCAAGTCCATACGAACACCGCACTTTCTCTTGAACGGTTAGGTGGGGCGCAAACAAATTATATATGTGGCCGGACCATTACAACTGACTTGGTTCATGCAGACACGACCGTGCTAAATGTTGAACGTTTTGCAAGTAGGTACACCTGACATCAGGGCAGGGGCGCCGCCACAGAATTTTCGCAGGGGGGACAGACCCGGGCTGGTGCCGAACGGGGGAGGTGAATTTTGAGCATATTCGGTAATTGACAGCATTAATGACCATTGACCCAAAATTTTGGGGGACGTCCTCCTCTGGTTGGCCAACAGGGGGAACGCGTCCCCCCCGTACCCCCGCTTTCGGCGCCCATGCATCAGGGGAGATACACTTGATAAGCCCCAGACCGTCACGTTTCGCATATTGATTAGTTGGTGAATTAATTTTGAATAGGCTATTTGGGAATTGACAGGCTAGACCTGAGGATTCGTGTTGTTGCATGCAACGTCTGCAGACGGATTTGGCGTATGTAGGTACAGAACATCAGAGAGTATAAGTTACGGAGAAATAAAGAAATTGCCAGGTTTGTTTGTCAACGTCCCAATCCCGAGGACAATGACCCTCAATGGGTGAAATTTTGGATGTTTCGTGATCAAAATACTTTGGGGTACCAAAATTCACGTTTAGAAAGAAGTGTTTCAATGTGCAGTAGAGCTTGAGCAAGACGTCAGTCTAAGGTCACATCATGCCACGTGAACATCCGGAGAGGAGGAAGTCGATAGGGGAGATGCTTTGCCTTTTACTCCGGTAACGGTAAGTTCTGGGACAATTGAAATATTGACCAATTGGTCTCTCGCCATGCTCTGCCACATGACTATCTCTGTTCGAATCCCATTGCGAAGGTGCATCATTCCATTAGTGACGATGCCGTGACATTGCCGAATCCTAAAAGTGAAGGATCCCTGAGCCGCTACCGATTCAAAGTCAGAGTTCAAACCGCACGTGACCGAACCGCCTGAGGCACTAGCGGCGCGAGGGGAAAGCTGCTGATTGGCTAGATGTCCACGTTTAGTTGTCAGCGCGGCACTGTCTTCGGGTCAAGTGAGGAGTGACGAGCTACGCTTGGCGGCTGGGCTGTGTTTTGAACATTTATCGAGGTCTTCTGGAAACTTTTGTTGAGCTCGTTTGGTTGAAGTGAGTGATGTAAATGATGAAGCCGACTAATAATTGGAAAGCGAGCAAGATGGAGAGTCCTATAATTGATTCCAGCCTGTATAGGTAAGGTTTCATATTTGATTCCCTTTGGTATGTCCCAGTCAAAGTATATATCTGTTCCATAAAACTCCTTAGAGTTGTATATAAAAACCTTAGAGTTATAAAAACCTTAGAGTTGTATGTTTTCTTTGACAAAAAATGATTCCTTGAAAACGAAACGTAGATACGTTTAAAGGGAATGTGGCACCTTGGTTGAAACCTGGAATTTAGTGAAATTAGGCGTACTTTTAGCCAAAAATAATGAAACCACTCATGATTTCTCTGTAAAATGTTCAATAGGCTCAATATTTAAAAAAATACTCCTCTAGGAAAATAAATAAATATCTGCTTGTGGATGATGTCATGATCTGGAAACCACTACCATACTTGAAATGCTTCAAGGGCTTCGATTGGCTGATGCTCATCGTGGCGTCAGCATATGCCGTCACACCAGCAGCTCGCAACAATGGCCGCCCGCCGAGGGGTTGATGAGGGGTTGGTGTCAGGTAGGTTTTAACTTTTTTCTACGGAACTATCGAGTTCCAAGACAAATGATATACAGAGTACCGGGTTTTCCGACTTGCTTTACAACTTGGCTATCTCAGTTAAAATCACGTTATGAAGGTGCCACCTTCCCTTTAACCCGCGCCCCACCGGGGGTCCGGCGCCACCTTCGCCCCACCGGGGGCCATCGATGGCCCCCCTCTAACTCCGAAAATATGGGCGTTAGCGCAAATCTGCAAAGTGCAATAGAAAGCTCGCGTGAATTCAGTAAGAAATTACTTCGCATGTTTTAGTGCTCAGGTCAATGGTTTGACCTCCAGAGGTCAAATTAGGTCAAGATCGGCTATTTTCACTCAAATATGCAATGATTAAGCAAACTGGGCATAACTCTTATGTCATTAGAGCTATTGAGGCCTGGTAAAGTACATTTGATAGCAAATTGCCAGTACTTTTTCCGCTATGTGGAACGTAAAGACCTCCCGCCAGTGGTTTGACCGCCAGAGGTCACCTCGTGACCTAATATGACCTGAGGTCACGAAAGGTCAAAAAGCGACCTTGCCGTATATCAAATGAAAGCCAGTGATAAGACAAACACGATGGTGTTTGTTTCGCCGCTCTAGCTCAATTAGGCCAAAAGTTATTGTCAAAATACTGTTTTTGACCTCTGGTGACCTTGGATGACCTTGGAAAAGTCAAAGGGCAAATATGACCCCTGGGATCCGTGAAAGGGTGTCCAAAAACGTTGTTCTGAGCAGTCTGAGTATTTGCAATCATTTTTGTGGCTTTTATATTATGAAATAGCTTTTCCCCATGCTTTTCCAATGGGAGAGGTCGCCTCGTGACCTGACCTCAGGGCACGAAATCGAAAAATCCCGGATATACACCTTGTAGACCCTGGAGGGGTCATGAAGTGTAGGAAGTTTCAAATCGATCGACTTTGAAATGTAGCTCTTACAGAGCTCTAAAGGTGAAGTGAGGTGACCTTGGTTGACCTCGTCTGGTGAACTGACCTTGGGTGACCCGGGGTAAAAAATTTCAGGGATGATGGGAAAATGATGCAGTGAGAGGTAGAGCCCTCAACCGCGGTGCTGCGCCTCGTCGTTTTTCTGCTATCCCGGAAAAACCTTAGGGGGGCCATCGATGGCTCCCCGGTGGGGCGAGGGTTAAAGGGAAGGTGGCACATTGGTCGAATCCTGGAATTTAGTGAAATTGGGCGTACTTTTCGCCGAAAATAATGAAACCACTCATGATTTCCCTGAAAAATGTTCAATAAGCTCAATATTTTGATTTTTAAAATGCTCCTCTAGGAAAAAAATATCTGCCTGTGGATGATGTCATGATCTGGCAGCCACTACCATACTCGAAACGCTTCAAGGGCTTCGATTGGCTGATGCTCATCGTGACGTCAGCATATGTCGTCACACCAGGAGCTCACAACAATGGCCGCCTGGCGAGAGGTACATGAGTGGTACATTTCAGGTAGGTTTTAGTTTTTCCACGGAAATATCGAGATCCAAGACAAATGATATATTGAGTACCGGGTTTTCCGGGATGCTTTACAACTTGGCTATCTCAGTTAAAATTACGTTATGAAGGTGCCACCTTCTCTTTAAGGAGCTAATATTATGCCAGGTGGCGGACAACTGAATTAACTCTCATTGGCCAGTCGTCTGTGGTATGTGGGAAATCGATTCAAGACAGGTAGTTCGCTAGTTAGAAGCACTTGGCTTTTTCGAGGGAGCAGCCAGCCAAAGCCAAAGTTAGGGATGGTGAGGGGCAGAGGCGTCGCCACGGGATTTTACGGGGGCGACGATCCCTGGGCTGGCGATGACAGGGGGGTGGAAAATTCTGAGCATTCGGACTACATATGAAACACTAAGACGATGCACTTCACCAACATATGTATGCAGATTAACGCAGGCAACGGAGTAAATGCAAAATACATTTAAGTCGAGGTTCAGAATTTTGGAGGGACGTCCCCCATAAATTGCGATTAGGGAGACTCGTCCCCTATCCACCCCCTTTTCAACGCCCATGGTGAGGGTTTCCAGCTGTGAAAAGACTGCCAGCGGAGACGTAGGCGTAAGAAGAGGTACCAAAGAGAACATTACTACCCAAAAACTTCAGGTTATTAGCCAGTTACCATTGGCGGATCCAGAATGTCATTTCGGGGCAAGGGGGATAGGAGGCGGAACCTCACCCTATTCAAACCCCAAATTACTAAGGCACTCAGTATTATTATTAAGGCACTCAGTAATGAGGAGGAGGGGACTTGAGCCTCCCAGCCCTCCCAGCCCTCCCTGCATCCGCGACTGCCAAAGACCACATGACGATGCATGATATGAACTGGCAAAAACACATTCGACCCGTGTTATTACCTGGATTGTCAACTCATTAATCTCCTGGAGGTTTTTAAGTCTGGCAACAAGGCAATTGCAAGTATCGTGAAGGCCAACATTATATTGATTGAAAACGATATTATGTTATGATTTGTTTGAAACATCCATTTTTACCTTCACCAAACTGAATAAAGATGTATGAATCAATTTCACATCCACATATAATATCCGTCGATATGCAACAGCAACTATATTCTGTTTGTAGGAATTGCAAGGAGTGCATCCACTGGCGAATCCAAGGGGGCCGAAGGGGCCGTGGCCACCTCCAAAGCCTAAAATAGTACTTTTGACCCCTAAAGGATCAAATTTTAGCGGTTTTTCTTAAATACTGCTATCGCGATTTTTCTCAATTCAGCCCCCTCAAAATGTTGGTTTGACCCCGTCCAAAAGCTGCTCCTGGATCCGCCAATGAGTGCATCACACCTTATTGAGAGAGGCCGCTGCGTTTTGAACCCGGCCTCCTGCCTCAGTGATCAGGTGCTCACGACCAATGCGCCACCTGCTCCTGTCTGATGTATTGTCAAGTTCAGAGTCACCAAAATTATGTGGATGGACTTCACGAAATCGCCGGAGGCTGTGCTGTACCAGAACGGTTCTGCTGTTAGCATCACCAAAGGCGATAACAGTTCATGTCTGTTGGTCTTTACCGAATTGTGAATCGTCCGCCCGTCCCCCTTTTGTGCATTTGGAAATAAATTCGTATAACCATATGTACATACATCTTTTTTAATGTTAAGAAATTCATGACATATCAGAATTTTCAATGTTAATATAGTCGCAAAACTGGTTGAAGCACATGCTCTTACGTTTTCATTCTGCCGATGAAAAACTAAAGCTGTCATTCATTCATAAATACTCTTTACCTCATTCTACAGGGTGATCCAAAAAAAAAAACGGGCCCCGACATTCATATGCCATAACGTCAATATTTTATGTCGGATTTGAATAAAACTTTGAGCATAAATGCGTTTTTGTGTGTTGAGTAAGATACCAAAATATCAAAATAACAGGATATAAACATTTTGTTCCATAATACATGTTCCAGACATCCTATTTTCTGTATCCGTGCATTCTCAAAAATCGACGAAAAGTCATGATTAGTGGTCGGTGTAGTGTCCTGGATATTTCCCAGGGCTGCATTTCTTTAGCACAGGAGTGATCCTGGACTCTTTGGCTACACACAGTTCTTTTTGCAGCCCGAAAATAAAATATTTAAGGGGTTTTCAGGGGATGTAAAGAGGGACTGTTTTACCCCGCGCACCAGATTCCTCGGCAATGTGGCCCTCAACCCCTGAAGTTCTCTTCAAGCTCGACTATGCACTTCCCTGGGCATCCCAAGTGACTTGGATTGGTTTCATTATCTGCATTGAGGTTTTCTTAGGTTGCATGCTTATCGAAAAAGTCTTGCCATTTTTATATTTAATTTGCAGAGCGTTTCAACTTTGTAAGTGCAATGCAAAAAAATGCACAGATTAAGAAAATAGGATGTCTAGAATATTTGATATGGAATAGAGAGTTGTAGTTCTATTACTATGATATTTTGGCATCTGACTTAACACACAAAAGCGTATTTATGCCCAAAGTTTCATTAAAATCCGGCGCAAGGAATTGACATAATGGCCTTTCGAACGTTGGGGCCCGTTTTTTTTGGGTCACCCTGTATACATTACATGAAGTATCATAATAAATCGGGGCAGCGCAATATCAAACACGCATGCATCGTCACAGAATGTAATAGCTTTACTGGAAAGCAGACTTCAGCGCATCGTGGGTGGTTGTTTTCGATACCCGCATGACCTGGAGCGATTCAAACTTGACTGGAATTATTGGAAACTGTTGCGCCGTCGCCTAACTGCCTAACTACCTGTGCGCCTCCGGGCGCCCTCCAGAGGAATCCAGCCATTTCCGCTACAAACCCTGACAACATACTGCTGCCGCCAAACTTTTACATCATACAAGTTTTCCAATGGACGTTATCTATGTTTGAAAGTTTTGCTTACAATATCCACCTTCTCGGCTGAATGATTTAATAAAGAATTGTAGAAAAGAGGCAAAGAAAAACTCCCAATGTCATCTCTTCAGAAGGCTGAAAACAACTCGTTATGTGTTGAACAAAAACGTTGTACCTGAAATGTAAAATGGGGGCTAATTTGGTAAAAATTGTTGCCTGTACCTATTTTTGATTACAGCTTCAAACACTGGCAGTCTGGGAGGAAAAAGGGAGGGGAGATTTACATACCTATTCGTGCCATGGCTGCTGGACTGATGTGTAACTTTTGAGAGTGATGCAATGCCTTCCAGTGTTAAAAGCGTCCTTGGTGCAGACTTAGAAACAAAATGAGAGAAATGACATCGGCGAAATCACCGAATGACCTCAGAAGGCGCGCCCTAAAACGTCGCGCGTGCATCAGCGAAATCAGGAGCATTCTATCTTGCGAGCTCCCATTTTGGCTGATAATTCTCCTATATATTCGGATGTATAATATCCGTTAAAAGCAACCAATCCGGGTCACGATCATAGGTGGATCCAGGATTTGTAATCGGAAGACGAGCGTCACTTTTGGAGGACGCGACCTATCACGGGGGCACCACATCTTATTGTGAAGGCATCGAAACTCGTATCCAGGGGAGCGGGTGGGTTGAAGAGTGGGGGGGGGGGGCTGGGAACCGGCATTTCAATGAAACAGGCGCCAAAGAGTTTTCAGGAGAGTGCCGAGCGCATTTCAGGGGACAATATACCGCGCACCAATGCACCTACATCAATGCACCTCCATTTTGTTATTGATTGGAAATTTGCTTTGCTTTGCACTCTTGCTATGCACATCATCTTATCTCCGACTGCACCCAGTGGCAAAAATAGCACGAGGAGGAAAAATTGAGTGTTTGAAGGAAGAACGATCTCTTTTAATGATGGCCACTGACATTTTCCTGCCCCTTCCTCGTCTGTCAGCAAACTTCAGCAAAAGCCGAAGCGCCCCCTTTTCTCTTTCGTCAGTGAAAGTCAGAAAATACCAGACCCCTCCCTGTTCGGTCACTGATGTCAAATGCAAACAGTCCTTCATGCATCAATAATGAGCAAAATTCCATACTGATGTCAAGTACTATTAATATGCTTGAAAGGGGGTCAAAATAAGCCTCCTGTACGGTACAAGTTAAGCCACCCCCGTACCAAACCCTAACGCCGTGGTTATCTGTACCAGCAGGGGGCGCAGGCCCCCACCCCACCGCCGCTGTAGCACCTCTGCGGCGTGCGTGCGCGCGGGAGTCGTCGCTAGCGACGGGTATTGAGACGGCTAGGCGGCGTCGGTGTCGGCAGTGGGGCGTCGACGGCGCTGGAGGGAGGTGAAGGGAGCTCCGCCAGCGAGTGGACAAGTGGTGATGGGTCTTTCTTGGAGGACTTTGAGCAATGGTACTGTCAGAGTAGTGTAAATTACACGCAGAAAGAGTGCACAAGACACTGGGGGTCGAGGCAGCACAGCTGATGTTGGGAAAAGTGCAGAGGTCACTGAGGTACAGAGCAATACAGCTGACACTGGGGGAAAGTGCGAAGGGCGCTGAAGGACAATGAACACAGCTGAGGCTGGGAAAGAGTGCAGAGGAAACTGAAGGACGAGGCAGTACAGCTGACTGTGGGAAAAGTGCGGGGGACGCTGAATTACGAGACAATCCAACCGATGCTGGGAAATATGCGGCTGGAGATCTGGCGCGAATGTCCGGGTATCCCCGCTGGTTAGACCCGCTGGTCACCCACGGCGGTAGCAGGGACATCAGAGGCGAGGTCTGCAGGCGGCCACGATGCCGGCGTGGGCGGCGTCAGCGGCGGTGCTGCTGTCCTGGACCTGCCTGATGGCCACCTCCACCGTCTCCGGTCAGTCTCTGCCTCCGCCCCGGGCCGCAGAGTTCCGAGGGTGCACACGTGCAGGTGTTTCAAGACGAGCATCAATTCGCATTCAAGGGCTGTACAAAAGCAACGTCTAAGCGTATTCTTGTAATTCAGCATACCAATACCAATAGGACTACAGATATGTTTGGACATCATAGCAAGAGCTTCTCCAAAGACTTCTGATGTTTCGTCTGACATAGCTTATAGTTTGACATGAAGTAGGAGTGCTTCACTGGCATAGCCTAGAATCCATTAGGAGACATTTGAAATTTTTATTGGTGTAGCCTTAAGGCTTAACTTCCATATGTGGGTTCACTTAGAGAGTCTCTCAAATAACTGAGATGGGTAGATATCAATCAGCCAGGAGCGGTGGTTTTAACATATTTATACCATTCAGCGTATAGCTCAGTGCATTGTGCGTAATCATATACGACATGCCTAAATTCAGGTTAACTTGTTCTAGGAAAAACCGAGGGAAGCATTCCTGTTTGCGGTGCACTCGAGAACACTTTTTCTCAAAGGCTCCGTATGACGAAAGAAGAAATGGAACCTCCTTAAAACTCGAAAAGGAACTCGGAAGGGTGTTGTCCTGTTTTTTTCACAAGTTGTTTGACCTCATGCTCAACATAACTGATCTGTCCGGAGGACTGTGGAGTTCGGCGGTTCCTTCACTGGCTCTCTTGTGTAAGCACACGGATGTGACATCTTGTACACAGTTGATTTATTCCAGCGCACACTCAGACAAAGGTCACTCCGTCTCAGACCCAGCCACAACACAGCAGCCGCCCAGCGCCGAATTTCACCTGGGCCCTTTTTTCGGAAAAAGGTGTGGAAATGCAATGTACTTTACACCACACTCATCTAAAAGTTACGCCATATTCAGAATTACGTTTTTTAAATGAACGTCAATTTGTTAGCAAACAAACGGCGTGGAATTGAAATGCGGTGTAAAATACGCCGATTTAAATTGTGGTATTACTTAACAGAAGCTCTTGAGTATGCCTATTATATTGACTACATCACAAAAATTTCAACATTTAAGAGTTTATGATTATTTTGCAGTGCATCAATTGAAAGAAGCTATCTGATCATTTCCCTTCTATTCGATTCATTATTTTATTTCCGCATGAGCCATAAAAGCGGTCTCCGTACCATGCACAGTAGGTACTGGCAAAAGTAATTTACTTTTCCGACAACGCAGTTTGATTTATGGTCATTGATAACAACAGACGAGTAGAGTGTGTGCTGGTGAAAAATAGAGAAAGTGAAGGGGTGCGGTGCGCCAAGACAAGACTATATGCCAGTCTGGAACCAAATAAAACAATATTTTGGAACCTCTGGGACGGAAATAATAAGTGTTATGGACCAACATCGTTTTTATAATATGGTACCATACTTCTTTTAATGATGACCATTGAACACAAAATATAACTCAGCTAAACAAAATACCCACTTCAGCTTGTTTGTGGGAAAAGCTTAAAGACATTCATGTCAGCTTTAATAATTTATATATTTTGCAGTGCTGGGCCGCGGGGCAAGAAATTATTTCACGCGGCCATGACTGTCTAAAACGCAGAAACAAACTGTCATTAAAGGGAGACTACTGGCGTTAGAGTTTTTCACTGAAAATAATCCAAAACAGATGCATAGATGTTACCTAACGGTTGAATGTTTGAGGAGGCTGTACTGCTCTAGAAAACGTGCAGCTGTTTTGAATAACCACGGGGAGGACATACTTACATTTCCGGATCCGTTTCGATTGTTTCGAGGAGGGCACTGGTTACTCGATGGAGAAAAATGCGGAGAAATGTGGTAAAAGGACAACAATCTTGTAAAGAATAGCCACGGAAGTTGAAACCGATAAAGCCTCTGTGAGACAGCTTTGGAACCAGCTGAGAGAAGAGAAAGTGTGTTTCGACAGATGCCTCATCTCCGAAAAATAGAGCCCGCGTATCGGAGCTGCCAAGGGGACTTAGGTATTTATGCAGCAAAGCAGAAGGATTTGAAGAAGTCTTTTGTCTCCGTGAATGAGACGCCGAGAAGCCAGTACGACGCACTGGCACGAGAAGAAATGAAACAATGAAAAGGGAGAAAGAAAGGACCTAAGCCCAAGCAAACATGGGATGCAAATGGGGTAAATCACTATTCTCATCGGACCTTTAGTTCGTCCAGCTCTGCTTGAACGCAGGGCGTACTGGTTAACTAATATTTTTGGTTGGACTGGTCCCGGGTTTAAGTCTCGGCGGAGCCTCTGAATAAGTTGAGCTGATCCCCAAAATCCCTACCAACAGGGTCAGAGATGGCGACGGCGTTTGACCCTGGCAGTTGGTGAGTCGTTA
The DNA here is from genome assembly GCA_034440635.1 of Lepas anatifera. Lineage (NCBI taxonomy): Eukaryota > Metazoa > Arthropoda > Thecostraca > Lepadidae > Lepas > Lepas anatifera. Next base: position 925,627 of record JAOTON010000961.1, on the reverse strand, counting down.
AATCCCAACAATTATTATTATTTTTTGTTGACCTCATACATATTAAGGTGAAAAAATAAGGCAATGCTTTGCACTTGATTTTTAATGAATGAGCTGAGGACGAGATGTTCTCGAAATGCGACTGATCACGTTATTTTGTTAATTGGTGGCTTAATTCACAGCTGTGTCAGGAGGCCGAAACATGAGCCGATTAGTCTTTTTCATATCCTTATTCACTCATGCCCAGGGTCGTAGAATTGATCCAAAGAGTTTAGGGATGGTTTCCCAGATTTAAAAATTACAAAGTTCAATGAGCGCAGAAGGATGTAGAAAATATAAAAATACCCACGAAACTGGAAACTTGAAACCCAAAACTTACTTAGTACAAGCTTTGCCTTTTACCGTGAGCGATATTAACACGCGCATTGACGGGGGTCTGAGCCACCTTCGGATTGACGAGGAGGGCGGGTACCCGCCCCTAAGATCTCGAGAACCACGGTAGGTAGCAAAAAACGGTAAACGGTGTTGGGTAGCCCATCCGCTTCTCCACCGAAAATATTGGAACCATTTTTTTGTCAGGTCACATTTAAGGTCACCAGAGGTCAAAAACATGCCATCACATGCCGTCATATGGATAACATGTATATTAAATTTTTCGGCCATTACATCTGAACAAGTAAAGATAGAGCAAAACGACTTAAACTCTATGAATCCTCGCAGCAAGCCGAATCGAATGATATATGATTTGACCTTGCTAGGTCAAATCAAAGATTTGACCTGACCTGAGGTCAGGTCAGGGTCAAATTATATAAAATGCATATCATTAGAACCGCAAAGCCAAGGCGAGTCTAATGAAGCTAAAATAAACGCTCTATCACCATCTGTTACTGAGTTATTCAGTAAAAACCATATTTCCCATGTATTACCAATGGAGAGGTCATGCTTCGTACCTGACCTTAGGTCATCGATATAAAAATACCGGAACATATTTTAGAGAACTCGGTGAGCCCATTATGTGATATAAGTTTCAATTGGATAAGTTCACCCTGCTCTGACTTATGCTATCTTAAACTTTTTTGAGGTTGGGTCACTTGACCTGTACTGGTGACCTGACCTGAAATGACCTATCCTTAAAATTTTCACAGAAGTTGCAAAAATGATGAGGAAAAGGTATAACAAGTACGGCGGCGCTGCGCGCCGCCGTTTTTCTGCTGTCTCCGAAAAACCCAAGGGGGCGGGTACCCGCCCCCGTCAATGCGCGTGTTAATCAGCCAGTCTTGTATATGGTTTGAAAGCCGTAGGGGTAATTTCCGACGTATTGAGCTGCTTGTCTGATTTTAAAAAGAACGTTCCATTTTATTGTAATTCTGAAATGGGATTTTTATTGAAATGCAAGAATATCTTTCGGGCAAGAATAAGTTTTCGTCGTGCGCAAAATAGGAAACTCTACCACGAACAGAACAAATACTACCTTTTGTCTGTAGCCGAATGCGGCGAACCATCCTTATTCCACATTGAGTGCTATTTTGTCCTCTGTAATTAAACCCAAAGGCAAGAATAACATTGCAATTCATGTTTGTCTTTTTACATTGAAATAATTCCACCATCTCTGAGGAGCTTACCGGAATTTAAACGTAGACCTGTAATATAAAAGTATTGGTATAACAAGAGAGTACTTTTTAGAGATACCTTGCTCGTCTTCCTTGTTGGGAATTATTCAGATTGGGGAGACTAACGCATCGCACCAACTATTTCGCATTAGGCAGTGAACGTATAGTTAAGATGGTTGCCTCTCCAGTGTGATATTTTTGCTGAATGGGAGGTGCTTAGGATTTACACCAATCAAACTACAGCAAATAGCGCGAAAAGAATTCCTCGCAGGATTAGAATAGCTCCTCGCTCCAGTGCCCTTAATTTTGAAGTATTAATTGTGCAGATATTTAATGTAGGGAGCTTTGGGTGATAGTAAACATTTCAGTAGCAGCTCTTTGACACGCCCCCCCATCCGGTTCTTCAGTTCAAAATCCATTATAAAGGCTTAACTTAACCCTTTAAGGCAATCGGCGCACTCCTTGAGTCTAGGTATATTTACTTAATAATGTATGTACCTATTTCTATATTCCTACTCATTTATCATTGCACAATCAGTGTAGTCATTGTGACAACGTTCGAAAGCCACCTTAAAAGTGTAGAAGTGCTTGAAATACATGATGCCGGGCATGTTTGATATATGAAACCACATCCAGTACTATGAATTTTGGGAGGACCATTAGGAAATTCGTCAAAGAGAGAGAGAGAGAAAGAGAGAGAGAGAGAGAGAGAGAGAGAGAGAGAGAGAGAGAGAGAGAGAGAGAGAGAGAGAGAGAGAGAGAGAGAGAGAGAGAGAGAGAGAGAGAGAGAGAGAGAGAGAGAGAGAGAGAGAGAGAGAGAGAGAGAGAGAGAGAGAGAGAGAGAGAGAGAGAGAGAGAGAGAGAGAGAGAGAGAGAGAGAGAGAGAGAGAGAGAGAGAGAGAGAGAGAGAGAGAGAGAGAGAGAGAGAGAGAGAGAGAGAGAGAGAGAGAGAGAGAGAGAGAGAGAGAGAGAGAGAGAGAGAGAGAGAGAGAGAGAGAGAGAGAGAGAGAGAGAGAGAGAGAGAGAGAGAGAGAGAGAGAGAGAGAGAGAGAGAGAGAGAGAGAGAGAGAGAGAGAGAGAGAGAGAGAGAGAGAGAGAGAGAGAGAGAGAGAGAGAGAGAGAGAGAGAGAGAGAGAGAGAGAGAGAGAGAGAGAGAGAGAGAGAGAGAGAGAGAGAGAGAGAGAGAGAGAGAGAGAGAGAGAGAGAGAGAGAGAGAGAGAGAGAGAGAGAGAGAGAGAGAGAGAGAGAGAGAGAGAGAGAGAGAGAGAGAGAGAGAGAGAGAGAGAGAGAGAGAGAGAGAGAGAGAGAGAGAGAGAGAGAGAGAGAGAGAGAGAGAGAGAGAGAGAGAGAGAGAGAGAGAGAGAGAGAGAGAGAGAGAGAGAGAGAGAGAGAGAGAGAGAGAGAGATGGTGACGGCGCCGCCTGAAAGGTCAATGGCACCCCTGAAAATGCTGTTTTCACCCTATCCCACCTCAAGGATGCGGGCACTGGTTACCTCACAATGGAATTTGGCGCCTGCCTGATAGGTTTTACCATCCAAATGTGGCGCCCCCGGTTCGGCCCGTTCGCCACCCTTAACTACGGTGACGTCACCACAAGATTCGGTGACAGAATCTGACGGCGTTTCTGCCAATCGTCGACTGCTACGTTTTCGGTCGGAGCACGGCAGATTGTACCAGCTGAAATCCTGCTAGGTTCTGTGGGCCGATTCTACCAGGTGTAAATTGGTATTAAAAATTCCTTGTTAATTTCTTAGCTACCTGGTCATTCATTGCCTTGCGAGGCAAGCAACCTCTCCAACGCTGGTAATGCTCTATGCTCGTAGGTTATTCGGAATCGCTCTCCACGGTACGTGCCGAGTTACCGAAGTCACATCTGGCGATAAAAGGAAACGAGAGAGAGAGAAAAGTGACTTGTTTACTTTTACATATGTATGCATATTGTACAAAACATTGCTTGCATTAAACATAGCAATGTGTATTGAGCGATTAACTTTCCCAGAACGTTTAGGGCATCAGGATCACACATGGGAATAAGATAAAGCAACGGAGTTTTAGCTTCTCTTCTAACCATTGCTAAGTGAAGGCACCATTTCCGTTGCCTGGATATTATCTATGGGGATCCGTCGTGTGCTGGCTGCCATCATTACATATTCTGCGCTGGCGTACAATATTGCGACAGATGCTCTGCGTCAGAGTGCGTCGTCGACGCCACCAGAGACGCTCTTGTCGACGCGACACATCTTAGGAGTGGTACTCACGATCTTATTTGTAGGCAAATGACGCTCCCCAGCCGGGACATTGCTGGGAGGCTGACCGACGCTGCAAAATGCTGCACCGAGCAGCAAGTGTGGCAAGTGGTTTGTGGTCAGTTTGAGGATTTGAGGATTCGTTTTCGCTTTCTACTGGTTTTGCTTTGTTTCTCGTATTTCTCATAACTGACTGTGAAAATAGTGGTAGCCTCCGACAAAACCAGGTATTGAAGCGAAACAGAAACCTTTATGGGCCTTTAATGAAGTTAGCAGTTTAAACAGGCAATGGTTCATGAAGCACTGAGAGAAAATATGTATAATATTGCATAGATATATACATTTGCATGTATAAATATCCAATCAATATGTATAAAGAAGAAAATATGTCAATCACTCTGTCACGCGATGTCTTTGCCCCTGAGTCCTAGTCCAGAGTATATTACGATATTACTAAGTAATTTCTGGAATCATCTACTTCATCGACTAATTAAGTATTTTCTGGCCAGTTCAAATCTGGTTGCACAGACGTTTTGCTTGCAAGTCAAAATCACTGATACCGCCATTCTTACCGCGGAAGTTTATAAGTATATTCTTGACTTCTTTCGCACAACCTCGGCATTTCCCAATAGGCCTGCAGCGTAGCAAATATTTGAAATTTATATAGTTATTTGGCATTGAGGATATTGACCTAGGTCAATGAAAATTGGCTATAACGTAGACCACCCCCGACCCTACACATCTCAAAATGGGCGTTTTTCTAAGCCACTTGGTTTGTGAGATCTCAGGGGGCTTACTAGGACCTCCCGCCAGTGCGCGTTAGTGCGAGACCCCTCTCCAGTGCGAATGATAAGGATTAACGTATGTCCGTTACGTTGTATACGTCAGCGCCTGGGCACCAAGTTTGGAAAAGAAGCTGATCATGTTCAATTATTGGTGCTTTATCTCAATCTTTTTGAGTTTTGATGGGCGTTAAGAGAAATTACGACGTCAAGAGAAATGACTAAATAGGGCAGAGAGCCAAGTTTAGCCAACGGTGGATTTATAGCTGCTTAACTTTTCTTCACGCGCGTCATACCTTCCCCCTGGGTAAAATACCCAAATTTCAGCATATAAAGACCCATATTTCAGCATGTTGAGACCCATATTTCAGCATGAAACCTGTCTGAAGTGTCACCACGCTGGCATTAAATTGCCTTTGAATCGACTTTTGAATAGCACATTCTACAGCTCCTTTCAGCGCTAACTTTACTAGGGGATCACCAGATCCGAACAGTCTTCGCAACGCTCTCAGAGACAGCGGCAACTTCTCGACAGCCAGTTTCTATGAGAATGTGGCAGCCCCAACGAGCTTGTCCGCTTCAAGCACCGGAAGTTTCTAGGTTAAGAGCATCGATCCAGGGCCGGTATTTTCCGACTGGGCTCATCACTCAGGCTAGTAGTCACAAAAGTTTAGGCATCGGATCAAATGTTGCTCTGTGGCAAGTTGCATAGTGTTGGAACCAACCAAAGCTGTGCCATTAGGGCCGCCATATTGTGCCAAGTTTGACCGAAAGTCAATCTACTGCTGGTGCTACTATGGGTGGTGAGGATAACGGATAGTGAGCTTCTTTGTCGCATAATCTCAATGTTTCAAATCGCCCACCATAACTAAACATTTTCTTACCGTATAAGGCATCAGCGTGTTAGGCCACCTGGAGCTGTTCGAAATTTGCTTGGCCCCCGATGTGGCCTTATGGTCTGTCTGAATAATGACCTCTGGAGTGAGGCAATCGCTATTTGGCCGAATGGTAGATGACATGGTGCATCCACGTGAAAATGTCATCATTTTATTGGCACTCCAAAATCATAAAATCACATATCACTATACGTCCTCACGTTTGGGAGATCTTCCATTTACATACAGCGGCCATGCGCAGAATTTTAAGGGCGCTTGGAGTGAGTGTGCCTGACGTGGGCACGTTATATTCCATAGCGTACTGCACTGAGGCTCTCAGCCGCTCCCACTCTCACCCCAGAGCAAGTGCTGTATAAGACACCTCACTGTCCAAACGGGACCCCTGTAGGTAAAAATAATTATTGGGGCTTATCGACCCACCAACTGCCAGGGTCATACGGCGTCGCCAATTCTTTCTCTGTTGGAAGTGTTTCTCGGGAGCCAGCTTGCTCCTTATTCAGGGAAGCCGCCGGGCCTTGAATCCGGGTCGGCTGTGTGGTAACCAGCTACGCTGACCACTCCACTACCGCGGCCCGACGCCTGTAGGTAACGAGTCGGGGATATGGTGCTTTTGTTCGGGATTCTTTCCACAATTACACACGACAAATCTGCGGCCTTCTCTCAAGAGCGGTGGAGCTCACTTTTTGGAGCCGTTACGAAAGGAGCTGAGATGAAGGTGCGATGTGACTTGGCTTCAAGAGTGGTTAGCAGTGTCTGACGTCGAGTTCCACTAGGGATCTGCTGAAATGGCTGGAAGAGCGCCTCCGCTCTTCCCAGACAGTATATCTTAGTCCAATGTGCTTCCCAGTAAACATATTTCTAGTTTTATCCCATATTTTTTGTTAAGGGCTTCCACCGAAGGTTGCATGCAAAACCAACAACCAAAGAATGAACGAGGGCCGTTCTCATTGGACCAATAGTTTTTTACTCGGACCGCTCGCTTGCCTTTCAGATGACCAACGCTGTAATCACACAACTGCTAACTGGTCACGCCGGCAGATATACGGTGCAGATGAGCAAATACTGAACATAGGACTACAAGGGTGCGGCACGAAAACAAAATTCTGCTAATGTTAGTGCTGAGCATAATACTTTCCCCAGTATAATTCTTATGCATTTCAAATTATAAAGGCACACCGGATCCAATTTCCACGATTCCCAGCCTCAAAGATGATCGAATTTCACCAACCCCATCGGTAAAATAATCTGCTAAAAACTGCTGAAATTATTTTGCTATTTTCTCCACGATTTAATAGAATCCAATTGATGAATTTGAGATAAGGAAAGGAAGGCTTAAAATAGGATAAGGAATTTTAGATGGAAGCCCGAGTTTCCTTTTACACGAACCGCACTGCAGGTTGGACCTTATGGACCTCGGTCACCTGAACATGGCGGTGAATTGTCTACAACCGCTGTTCGAACTGTTGGTGAAGACCTGCAGAGCAGGCCTGGGAACCTTGAAGAGAGGAATGTCATCATTTTCAGAGGAAGAGGCATTATCCGCTTCCCTGGGGACGGCAAACTGCAGTGTCGGGCTGGATTAGAGACGTCGGGGAATTTGTTTGATCGGTCCCTGCTCGCACACGCTTCTCACGGACTCCCTTGGATTTCAAGCACTTTTAGAACCTTAACATATTTTCTATGTAAGTGAGATTCATAAGTGCCCACTCTAAGAATTCCCGGGGATGTTTCGCGTGCACGTTTTGTATTGAAGTCTTAATAAATTGACCACGTCTCTCAACTGATGGTAATATTTCTAGGATTTGAGAAAGGCCGCGTTTGGCCGATTAAACGAGTTCGAAATGTTTCAGTACTCAAGGGTCGCAGAGCAGCTCGCAAAAGTTAAGCCGTTTCTGATTGCCTACGCTTAACGATACCTCTACTGCGGAGATCAAATGCCACCAACTCTGGCGCCGTGGGGAGTGTCTAGGAGGAACCAGCACGCACCTATATCACTCTCTCTCTATTGTGTGAACCTGGTTCAGAGCATGGAAGACTAGGGAGTGATGGATTTCCTCAAGTTTGTTAGAAAAAGAAACCAGCTAGCCTATATCAATTACATCGTGTTTGTATGCAAGCTTTTAATTTTCATAGCTAAAGCTGATCTCATGATATATTCATGATATTTTCACATCGAGTCAAAACAAAGTTCACAGGTCGGGTGAAGCCTGAAAATATGTGCCCTCTGATCGGACATCGGCGCCGCTGTATGCTGCACACCCGCAGTAAGCCCTGCTGCGGCCTGAAACGTCGCCCTCTACCCTTTACCCCAATAAATAAACAGCGACGCTCCCCTTAAATGTTGTTTCCTCCTCCCCTGGCCGGGTATGCCAAAAACGTTTTTCCACCACCTTGCAAGAAGGGGGACTGCTACCGAATTGCACTCTCTCCACGATCGATAAACCTGGATCCGCTTATGCACGATCTAAATTGTTAGTAGCGAAATTTAAATTACGGGCACCGATTGATGTGCTGTAAAGAATACCTGAAGTCCCACAAACTCGATAAAGTTTATACATCCTAGCTGTTTTTGCTTATGACGAATAGTTTTGAACTCTTTCACCCATTTATTTCTAGATGATTCAAGTTGTATTTTTATGGGTAAACTAGGAAAGCCAAAGTGTACCTATACCACAGGAAAATAACTGAAAGCTCTTATTTCCCGCACATGTGGCCTTATTCTGTGCTGCTCCAGCATTCTCATGCATAGTTTGGGATTAGGCTGTGTGGAGCGACTTACTTTTGCCGCCAGTGATGCATAGTAAAAAGCAAGATCCCGCACAGTAATTTCCCGCGAAACACTGAGCACATATAGAGAGGTAAATGACCTAGGAAGTCCGTAGCCGGATAACACATGATATCTCCGTACATACCACCGACTGGGGATAGGGGGTGCCCCTGAGTTCCTGTCCAACCTGGAACCACTCACTATACACGAACAATTATTGGTTTCAGTGGTTTCGAAGAGAACATCACTGAAACCAATCAATAGTCGTCAACTGCAAAGTACGGTGGCGCTCGTAAGCGCCGCTTTCCGGACGCCGTGGATAACACGTGGGAGGTTTTTAAACATTTTCCCTCTCAATTGGTGAGGGCCAACAGAAGCAATCAGCAACATATCACTTTTCTACAGGAGTTTCAAAAATGATATTTTTAATTGATCATAATGCGGTCGTAAATAGATTGTTGTGGTATGATTTACATATCAATCGAAAGTGAATTTTGGGACATTTACGATTATTCATATTTTGATAGCTGTTTTGATATTTTTCTACTTCAAAATAGTCTTAAAAATGAGTTAAAATACTGCATATTTCTTATCGAAAATGGTCGTAAAATACCGTATATGTAAAGTATCACGCTAATACATCAAACCTCATCACCCCATCGGTACATCACAGTCACACGCATTCTAAATTAATTCTAAAAAACTCTCAAGCTTAAACCCGCGTCAAGCAACAATCCAATTGGTCCCGTCTGGTTGTAACAGTAGGTTTTCCTGTCTCGCCGCATATCATTCATAGAGTAAAAGCCATAACTTAACCAAAATTTTAAATTGTAATGTTACTTAAACTTGTACCTTGATGTCATGCTCACGTGCCATTTCTGTGCTAAAGCTTTTTAAGTGTTGCCAGTTCCGTTTTTCAAGCATAAGCGGGGATACATTATGTTTGTTGCATCATTTCCAATTATTTTTAAACATATTGATCAATGAAACATGTTTATTGAAATGTCCTACAATTTACCATTAAAATGAACGTTTAGGAACAGATTTGAAGGATTTTGGTACTTTACTGAACATTTGAAAATATCATTCTTGAACACCCTGAGATTAAACATGCCGGAGAAGAAATAGTTGCTGGCACTCGATCGGCTGAACGGAATGATTGGCTCTGTAATTTTTATTTTTTTTTTCTTGACCGGTGCTCATCGAGATGACCAGAACTGTGGCAGGCACTTATTCACCTTGTTCATTCATCTAAGTTCCTCACGTTGTCTCCCCTCAGGACACACAAAGTTTCTTTGTCGTGTGCCATGCACCTGACAACACGTGGTGACAGATGAAGCAACAAAACCCTCTCTATCTCTCTCCTACCTCCCTCCCTCCCTCCCTCCCTCTCTCCCCCTCTCTCTCTCTCTCTTTCTCTTTCCCCTCCTCTTTCTATATATTTCTCTCTCTATCTTTCTCTCTTTCTCTGTCCCCTCCTCTTTCTCTCTATCTCTCATTCCCTCACTCTCCTCACTCGCTCTCACTCTCGCTCTCTCCCTCCCTCCCTCCCTCCCTCCCTCCCTCCCTCCCTCTCTCTCTCTCTCTCTCTCCCTACCTCCCTCCCTCCCTCCCTCTCTCTCTCTCTCTCTTGTCCTCAGCGCTAAGCAGTTGCGCCATTGGGCGCGACCACAACTTTATTATGGAAGTTTCCAGAAAACGTCGAACGGTCCAACCACCGTAAATTGGCTATGGTGGGACAATGGTAGGTTGTATCACATCATTTCAGCCTGGCTTCCACCGGCAAAGGCCCAGAAAACATCTACATGAAACCGTTATGCAAATGCAATTGTGGCGGGAAATGCTGTCAGTTCAAAACATCGGCGTAAGTGGCGCGCGCCTGGAATCTCGACAGACACGAGTCTCGCCCCGAGAACTCCCGCTGGGGCTTGGACATGTACAGAAGCTGCAGAACAGGTGTCGTTCATCAGACGAGTTTAATTAGTTTCGGCGGCGGAGGCGACGCTCTTAGGGTGAGAGCGCAAAACTTAACTCAACTTGTTTATTATGAAACGGAAGCCTGTGGTACGTCAAGCTGGATATGCATGCGATCTCCGAAGTGATCTCCATATTATGGAGGGCATTCTATCAACCGCACATCGGACAGTTTGCAGGCCGGAAAAAATGAACCTCATGTTTCAATCGAAATTCAGAAAGGAATGAATTACGAAACATGTTTTGATAATTGCGAAAATAACCTTTAAATCTACACATGATTCTTATTTCTGTGTAAGACATATTCTGCAATATTTTGGAAAATTCTGCATGCAATGGAAACACTCCAGGCGGTTGGACAGCTTATTTCCAGGAATAAACCACTATAATTTAATTTCACGATAAAAGATATGCAATTTTAGAGATCAGAAAACTAATTAAACCTTGAAGATGAGCAGAGAAATTTAATTGGGTGTGATTTACTTTCTACTTGAGCACATACCTGTGTTAATGTACCCCCGCACATCAGTAAGGGGTGGGAGAAGTGAGACATACTTCGCACCCCACAGTTGGAGAACGCGTCTTGTGCGTTCCCCTACATCGTAGTTACCATCAGCATTCAACAGCGCCATGGAATCAGTTTACTTCCATAGCATGCCCCTCCGCTCATCATTTCCTGACGTGCAGTCCAGCTTCAGCAGGTGTTGTATCCGAGGCTCCGAGGCTTTTGACAGAGTCATTTCCGTGCCATCCACCAGCGTCTAGTTTTTCTGCTAGCAAAGTAATAATAATGATAATAATAGTAATAATAAAAATAATAACAACAATAACACTTTATTTCGTACCTTCAATGCAAAGTACATATCCAGTCATAATAACCAATATACCTTCCACGGACAAGGGTATATATATAATATATATATATATATATATATAGTATAATATATATATTTTGAAATAATATTTAGTGCATTATAAGGACAAGAGTCGAAGTCACAATCTATAATTTTATCTTTACTTCTGAGCTCCAAATGCTCCTTGGCAAACAGTCCGGTTCTGATAACTTCATTTTGAATCAGGTCATGAATAATGCTATTGATACTTTTCGACAATAATTTGAACAGTGTAATTTTTTTAGCCAGAACTATGTCAAAGGTATTTACGTCACAGGCTGAGCACACTGCGTGATTATGATACCAGATGGAAATTCTTAAAAGACGTTTCAAACAAGAATGATATGTAACTCTCACCTCACGCCAAACCGTTGTATTCTTTGTGTGTGTCAATAATTCTACTCCATATAGCTGGCTATAGAAAGTCATAAAAAGCAAGGCGATAAAATTTCGATCTGCATAGCCAAGCCTGCTCTTAAGTTTGTTAACCTGGTGGTAGAGGCACCTTTTAATCCTTAGTATGTCATGCGTGCCATCCAGGTAACAGTTGATAATGTGCCCCAAATACGTAGACTCGTTGACCCTTTCCAAAGTTCTATCACCTAATGTGATGCAGCATGGATTGCCTGGACAGCTCGCCCCCTTAAAGACCTTTTTATAAAAGCTCTTTAATCCCATGATTCCTCTGAAAAATGTTCAATAAGCTCAATATTTTGTTTTTAAAAATACTCCTCTAGGAAAATAAATAAATATCTGCCTGTGGATGATTCATGTCTGGCAACCACTACCATACTTGAAATGCTTCAAGGGCTTCAATTGGCTGATGCTCATCGTGACGTCAGCATAAGTCGTCACACCAGCAGCTCACAACAATGGCCGCCCGGCGAGGGGTTGATGAGGGGTTGGTGTCAGGTAGGTTTTAGCTTTTTCTACGGAAATATGGAGTTCTAAGACAAATGATATATGGAGTACCGGGTTTTCCGACTTGCTTTACAACTTAATAAGGGGCTTTGTGCTGGTTATCTTTTAGGCCTTTACGTCTTTTTTCTTTTGGTGCTTTCATTTTACCATCTCTTTAAGGCCTATTCTAAATTTTAGTTTTGAATTGTTTCATTTTTATTTTTACCTATTACTTGTTATGTATACTTCGTGTTTCACTGTAATACCTTAACCCTTTTCTTGTAATAAATAAAAATAAAACTTGGCTATCTCAGTTAAAATCACGTTATGAAGGTGCCATGCATTCCCTTTAACAAGAAAACTGTTGACCGATTATATTAACATTATATTAACAGATATCTGTGGATTAAACTTAATGTCACGCTTTACTGCAAACTTAACATATATATCCAACAATAATTGAAAATCTTTTCGAGTGGGACTAAGCAGAACAATGTCGTCGGCGTAGCCTATCACATTAGTAGGGATTGAACCTATTTGACATCCAATACCAGACTGCCTGTCTAGTGGCCTGATGACTGCGATTCTGATACCGTCTTTCTGGTTGACTTTTCCCCTTCTCATCCGTTTTTCAATGTTCTAAAGAGTTCATTTGACACCAAAATGGTGTTTACTGGGCCGTGGCGCCTGACAGAGTCCATCGCTTCTCTCTTACTGACATGTACTCCTGTTTTGGTATGTTTCACGCACGAGGATCCGTGGTTCCTGACGGAGCCATCTCATTTCCGTTTACTGACGTGTGGTTCTGTTTGGGCAGGAGTGGTGTACGAGGGTCCGCGGTTCCTGACGGAGCTATCTCATTCCCGTCTACTGACGTGCGGTTCTGTTTCGACAGGAGTGGTGTACGAGGGTCCGCGGTTCCTGACGGAGCCATCTCATCCCGTCCATTGACGTCCGTTTCTGTTTCGACAGGCGTCGTGTACGAGGGTCCGCGGTTCCTGACGGAGCTATCTCATTCCCGTCTACTGACGTGCGGTTCTGTTTCGGCAGGAGTGGTGTACGAGGGTCCGCGGTTCCTGACGGAGCCATCTCATCCCGTCCATTGACGTGCGGTTTTGTTTCGACAGGAGTGGTGTACGAGGGTCCGTAGTTCCTGACAGACCCATGCCATTCCCGTCTAATGACGTGTGGTCCTGTTTCGGCAGGAGTGGTGTACGAGGGTCCGCGGTTCCTGACGGAGCCATCTCTTCCCGTCCACTGACGTGCGGTTCTGTTTCGGCAGGCGTCGTGTACGAGGGTCCGCGGTTCCTGACGGAGCCATTTCATGCCGTCCATTGACGTGCGGTTCTGTTTCGACAGGAGTGGTGTACGAGGGTCCCCGGTTTGTCACGGAGCCACCCGGCCTGGTCCGGTTCACTAACAGCTCCGGAGTCCGGCTGGACTGCCGCGGAGCCGGCACTCCTCCTGTGGACGTCCGCTGGACGCTGGACTCGGGCGAACCGGTCTCCTACGTCCCTGGAGTCAGGTAAGCACCACTGGTTACAAAATGGCCCTTTGCATGCTCCATCGGCAGCAATGGCAAGTGTCGCAACCTGCTTGCGGGCTCCTGTAAATTCTTATCATTTGGCCTGCGTTTCGATATGAAACACTGAGTGAATGCTGAATTACAGATGGGCTAATTGGAAAGCAAAACGGCGACAATTGTGACAAATCAATGTTTAAGAAAATCGGGCCGTTTTGTGGGATGATCTATTTTTCCCCTCCTCCATCTACAGGGTGTTTCATTATGAATGATATTTTTGAAATGATGAAAATACAGCTATAAAAATGTTGTTGTTGTATGATTTGCATATTAATTGAAAGCAAATTTTGGGACATTTACGACTATACGCACTCTGATAGTTGTTTTCATAATTTTACTTCTCGAAAGTAGTCACAAAAATTAGTTGAATAATCTGTCTTTTTTGCCTTCATCGAAAATGTTCGTAGAAATCACGCGCGTATTACGCGACAAGTATCAAGCCAATGACACTAAAACATTACATCGTCACTGCGGTGCATTACAGTCCAGACGCACATTGCCTCTGGCAATTAATTCTAAAACCAGACACACCTCTTATGCCTAGGAAAGCCCGGTTCCAAACAAACAATCGCCAATTGGCCCATGTACCCTCTTCTGCGGTGAACAGTGGGGTCTTTTGCGCTCTGTCAGCCGCATCCGGTCATTCATATTTAAGGTCGGAGAATAGCTTAAGCCAAAAACTTTAAACTTGAAATATGAAACTTGTGCTTTTGATGTGCATGCTTTTGATGTGCCATTTTTTGGGCCAAAGCCTTTTTAGAGTGCTGCCAGTTCCATTTTCTCGTATATAAGCTGACATATATCGTTTTTCTTGCATACGTTTTTCGAGTACATTTAAGATGAAAGAGAATACTTGATGCTAACATGTTTTTTTAAATGTCCCACAATTCACCATTAAAATGACCCTTTTGTCGATGGCTTTAAAGGATTTTTAGTTCCTTACTAAACGTTTAACCGGAACCCCCGTTTCAAGTGACAAAACGGCGCCAGCGAATTCATGTTCCTTCATCATTTTATCTTGAAAATTTTGGCTCAAGGTCATATCAGGTCAGGTCACCAGGCCAGGTGAAGTGACTCACCTAAAAATACTTAGGACCCATAACTAAAAAGGGTTAATCGATCAAGTTGAAACTCATACCATATGGGCCAAGATAAACATTTGTTCCGGGATTTTGATATGGTGACCTAAGGTCATGTGCAGAGCATGACCCCCCATTGTCAATACATGGAAAATCAGAAATGAGCTTTAGTAAGTATGGATGGAATCAACTAAACATCGGTGCGACTTGCAGCAATTCAAGCTGTTGCCAAATTTTACTGACCTTTAAAGGTACCTAGGTCAAATAAGCATTTTGGTGTTTTCTCTATAAATTTTAATAAAATAAATAGAGCTTTTATTTTGTCACCAAAGTGTTTGTATAGTCACTGGAAGTCAAATGACATACATCAGACTATACCAGGTCGAGTTGGAGACCGTGACTGGGTCAGGTCAAATTCTAAATTGACCTGGCATAGCAATATCATATATCATTCGATTTTATTACGAGAGGATTGCAATGGTGCATAATCTATGGCTGTATCTGTTTTTCGGAAGCTATTAGCGAAAATAAAGCCCTTATGCATGGGTGCTAGGGCATTAAGAATATGCCAATATTAGTGACCTGTAGCTCCTCGGCTTACTGACAGAAAATGAATGCCACTGTAATGAAAGCGCATCTCAAGACTTTGAATGGTGTTAGAAAATGTTTCAGCTATCATATTTTGAGATATAGAGGTTTTTAGCACACCTATATAGCGATTTGACCTATTTGACCTCGGTGACCTATATTGACACAAGAAAATACCAAGTATTTTCGATATAATTTTCGAAGAGCTTTGATTCTGTTTTGCGCTTTTTTAGCTCTCTTAGTTTAGATCGTGGGGGTCTTTTAGCCCCCATCAGGGAAGGTGGCTCGTGCCGCCAGGGGCAGGGTTAAAATATATCATTCTTTCTGAAACACCCTGTAGATTGACCGGGGAGATCGAAGGTTCAAAACCAGCACGCATATGCTATCTGAAGATGACGTACGGATGTATGGGCATCTCCATCATAGATCATATCTAAAGATAACAAGGCACAGAGCAGCCATCCATATTCATACGATGGAAGACCCCGGTTAAAATGTAAACCACCGGATTGGTTGGAAACGCTCTGCCAGTTCAGCCACGATTAGAGCCACGCTCTCCTGTAACAAACGCGGGCAGAAACCACAGAGGCTCAACTAACCACTCACATCTGTCATCTCACAGCTCACAGGCCCGGCTGAAAGGGTGACAACACAGATTGGGGAAAGTGATGAATGGAATCCAAGACACATTAAACCATTGCCGCTCGGTCTTAAATGCCGTTGGCGTTGTCAGCTTTTAACTCCTTACAATGAATTCATGGGTGCACGTTACTTGCGAGGCGACGCCACTGGAAATTAATGTCAGCTGTTGTCTCCCAGTCATTTAAGTCTAGCCTCAGACATACTCGGCACTGACGCCGACATTTATAATCAAGTTGGTCTCTTTTTATTGATTTCCGCTGTGGCAACGAGTAGCTGGTGGCTGCTCTCTCCATGTGAGTCATTTGGAACGTTTGAATTGTCAGAAAGCTTCGAAGGGGTATCAGAAAAACAAGGGTCTCTTTCACGGAACCTTTTTGTGCTTGTATTTGTCTGGAGTATTACCCGTGGGGCTGCCTTAGTTAGGGACACCTTACATTAAATAAAACGAAGTGCCGACTGCTGGCTTAAAATTAAATCTGATTTCTGGCATTACCCCATTGCACTAAGTTTCAGGGGTGGTTGGTTGCCTATTCCAATTTTAAACCCATAATCTAGACCCAAAGACATGAAATTCTGCATTATTTATCCCTTTAGCTCCATTAAAAACTCCCCCAAGTTCACTGGCGGATCTAAGAAGAAGGCCTGCACCACCCACCCACCGTTAAGTCCTCCGATCAGCGATAATTTTATTGGAAAACACCCTATTATTGTGATTTTTGGCCTGGCTATAACCCTTTAAAACCACCGGTCTAAATCCACCACTACGCACCTTTAGATAAAATTGTATGGCCAACTAAGTTTAGTATACATCGAGGGAGAGCATCAAGCCAGCCAATAAACACCGCAGTGAATATTAATACCTCCTCATCTATTTCAAGTATGTACGTGGAAATCAGATGGAGATCACTTCCCTCAGATGGTCAGGTTCTCCAGCGCCCCTCTGGATCATTCTGTGGCTCAGCATCTGTTTGTCCCCTCGCATGCCCCGTAGCACTATCATGCAATCCGCGAAATCCATACGGTGATCCCGTATCCCTGTCTTCCTGAGGCAGGGTCTCCTTATCTGAAACAGAGAAGACAAGGGGCAGTGTTTGTATCGAAGCCGTGGTCAGGGGTCAGATGCATCAATCTCTGCAACTTTGCGATTACAAAAATCATGAGAAAATAACACCTTCGGCCCTGATATGTATGTGCGTGCATACATGTCTGCCAATTTAGTTCTGTTAGAGTTCTGACATAGTTCAATTAAGATTGGCCACGTGCACCCTCAGATAGATCCACACTACGAACACAGAAATGAGGGAGAGCAGCTTCATCACCTCCCTGACGAGACAGGCCAGCCAGACATTGATCGTGGAGAAGGTGGCTGGGAGTTCCTTCAGGATCTTTCCGTGAAAGAGGAGCGCCGTAACGGGCCGAGACAGACCGGCATCCTCGGAGGCAACAGGCTCCATGTAGACGAACGTCACTCTCCACGGGAGTCGGTGAGCTCCTGGTGGCCGGTCCACAGTTTCTCGCTGTACTCAGACGTCAACAGGTGTATGCACATGTCGCAGGCCCGCCAGTCACAGAGCTGGACCTGCTGTCCTCCTGCAGGCTCACCACGAACGTCCGCACCAGCATACCCAGCTCCATACCCATTCCCACCCACCTCACTAACATGTTGAATACCACTACCAGCGCAGGAGGATGGGAAGAGCAGAACAGCTGGCCCACCGGCTTCTCAAGATCGTATATCTTCGTTAGAGGCAGCTTACCCAGAAATCAAAAATATATCTGACTCGCGTCATCCAGCGAACGAAGCAGTGCCCGTAAACGCTAATGCAACAGGTAACAGCTAGTTGCTGTGTACTTTCTAGTGGTGGGGTGGATTCTATCATGTTCCCAATGATGCGAGGATAATAGTGATAACGCGGATAATGATGCTGATGAGGATGACAAAAAGATAATATATCTTGGCAAGGGCCTCCGAGATCTCTTGTGCTCGGTGATAGTACTCATGTACACGTTTACAAGGTTGTAGATTCCGTTCTTCCTCGCCCCCGCGCCTTTCACGACGGTCAACAGGCTGCAGGCCATGTCGGTCTGTATCGCGATGTCCTCTGTGGTCTCTCCTTTGATGAGCAGGATGGGCAGGGGAAGTGGTCGTCCCTGCCGATTTGAACGCCCCGAACGTACTCAAGATATCTTTACTTACCAGGTGCCCACATACCAGGAACATACCAGGTGCCCACATGCTTCTAGGTGTTTGAGTCCGCTTAGTGGATGGGTGTCCTCACTGCTACCTTATGCGCTATCCTGTTCACAAAAAGGCATAGGGACTTCTATTGACTTAGTGCAGGCTTGGACCTGAGTCCAGATTGTCCAGAGAAAGTAAAGATCTACACCCGTCCCGGATTAAGTTGAAAATAAGGCTAAGGTCATTGATCCACAGATGCTGGTTGAACCGAATGGTTTCGGCCTCGTAGTTAGGTCTAGCGCGGTGATCCAGAAGGCTGAGTTTCAGTGCTTTTGAAGGCGAGAGGAGGTGAAAACCGAGGACGTGAGCAGTGATAAGAAAGGGAGCTGTGGGAGCTGAATAAGGCTCTTAATAAATGCAAATAACCAGGAGCGATCTTGATCACAAACATGTTGAAATACCTCCCGGATCGTCCTCTCGTCTTTCTCCTTGACATCTTTAATATGGTGTGAATAGGAAGTGACTTTCGGAGCAGTGGCGCGAGGAGAAAGTTATCAATATTTTGAGCCGGGAAAAAGGGCAACAGTCCAATGACTTCCGCCTCGTCTCATTTACATCGCACGTGGGAAACTTTTTCGAAAGAATGGTGAATGCTCATTTTATGTGGTCTTTGGAAAATAATGAATTGTTCTCTAGCACACAATGTGCCTTCTGGGCAAAGCAGGAGTACAATCGACCATTTATTGACACTTGATGCTAGCACACATAAAGTTCTCAAAGACAACACCATGCTATCGCCGTATTTCATTGTATTTAGGACACAGCTTTCCATGTGGAGGCATGCCGTTTTAGAAAAGTTGTCCTGACGTGGTATACGAGGGATTGGCTGCATGGCTTGGTTTATTTTAAGCCTCCTCAAAGACCGACGTTTTCGCTTAAACGTGGCACCTTTATAACGTGATTTCAACTGAGACAGCCACTAAGGTGAGGATTGGAGCCGACCGCAAAACTCTCCTGACACTTTACAGGTCAGTAGTCAGATCGAAGCTAGAATATGGGTGCATTGTCTATGAATCTGCGACCGAGACTGCCAAAAAGCTGCTCGATACAATTCATCACCATGCTATTAGGATAATTACAGGGACCTTTCACACGTCACCCATCTGAAGCCTGCTGGTGATCGCAAATGAGATGCATGTTTCACCATGCTGACATCTGTTATCAATGACATACGCTCTAAAGATCAAACGGTTTTCCTCCCGCATAGCCTATACGAAGCTATTTTCGGAGATGCTGCACGCCGGGCCTTCAGCTCAGCTTCAGCACGGCACCCTGGGCTCAGGATACTTGCATGTATGAACGAAGGCAATGTCAGCTCGGTCAGACTGAGACCTACCATACTCCATCGGCAGAGCCTTGGGTGCTGCCGAAACTTCCAATTTATGAGTCTGCTGGTAAAACTGTAGAAATACCGTTAGCCCGATGCAGTACGTGTGGTTTCCTGGCATTGTATAAATGGTCCATACACAGAGTATGCCGTTTCCTTCTGTAGACGGGTCCTAGAGTGAAAATGTCACCGGGTACGCGTTTGTGTACAGTAACTTTGCGAGAACTATTCACACTACCTGTGATTGCATTGGTTTTTGCTGCTGCGTTGTTCCTTTGTTTCGCTCTATGGACCGCATTCTACACCCCACAAGTCGCCGTCGGGTAATTTTTACAGAATCACCATCAGTCCTGCGGGCAATGACAGCGTTTGAAATTCGCCCCACATCGTCACATATCTGGGAATTCATCAGACGCAGACTCTATAGAGCGCTCTGCCAGGGGAAGAGCGGAACTATTGCCTGGGTGCCCAGCCATGTTTTTATACCAGACAACGAACGCTCTGAAGCATATGCCAAAGCAGCATTCTAGGGTAGGGCACCTACCGGCCTAGGTGTGCCTTTTTCTGATTGGTATACACAAATTCAGCCACATGTCTTCGAAATACGGTAGCTCATCTGGGACATCGCCCTGAGAACCCCCAATTTGCGGCGCTGAATCTCGAATTAGGGCATGGAGTTCGGCTGGCACACGTTGTAGGGGGGGGGTGATTTCCACGAGATTGTGCATGAGCCACAGGCATGCCGCACCTCCACACTGTCTCGGTGGTGACGGCCCGCCGGCGTGAAGACGCTGCGGGGACCTTGTTATTTTTAAGCACACGCTGACCGATTGTTACGACTTTGAGGTAGAGAGAGGCGCGATAATCGCCTGGTAGCCCCACTATCAAGGCTCTCCGAAGGCACCCTGGACTGTTGATATGTATTATTGGGTGTATTATTTTATTCTATAACTGTGTTATTAATTTTAACGTGACTTCCTTCTCTGGTGGGTCACACAATGTTAAGTAAAGAAACCTCTCGCCGAAATGTCATCTGGGATCGGTGTTAGTTTTTATGTTCGGTGACTTTGCGATGTTTCCTCCTGTATTTCACTTTTTGACGTGACGTAAAATGTACATTCTTGTTTACACATATTTTTAGGATATGTCACTAAAGCACCTACTCTTGCCGACTCTTTTGAGGCCAAAAGCAATATGATGTGTTTTAAGTGACGCAGTCATGGGCCCCAATTAACCATCGTAGTTGGCGCGCCCAAAAACTCCAATGAAGAAGATGGTGATGGCGGACGGGGTCCCTAACACGTCCTGCATCTCCCTGATGTTTTGCTGGTGGGGCACTGTGTATGTGTTAAAGCTTTTGTCATCGTTCCGTGAAATATTTCAGTTCCTGCCAAACAAGAGTAAACCACTTCCACACAAGCTTTGATTCAAGAAGTGGCAGTGCCTCTTCACTTCTCTTTTCCAAAGCTGTATATTATACATATTATAATATATAAATATTATTATATATAAGAAAGCATCATGCTTACCGCTCCTCACACTGATCTTCACATGGGTGTGTCTGGAGGTCATCGGGCCAACTTCTGCGTCAAACATGTTTGCAAACACTTGCTTTTCCTATGACAAATGCTTATTTTCGGCAGCTTCCACATTCTCTTCCAGGTCAATATATTCATGAATCACATCGTCCTCATGGTCTTTTTGATCCTTCTTCCGTACATCAGTCTTCCCCATATTCCGGACAATACAGAGCTTTGAGCAATGGATGTTCCTTAAAACCAGAATACACGATATCTCATTCTGGCTGGACTTCAGATACCCCTCTTTATTCAGGGATTATTTTTATCACCATCTATCGGAAAATTTACATTAAACCCCAGCTTATTGTAAGTTTTTCCTCTCAAATATGACAGAGCATTAGCACCCCGAATTATGTAAGGCTATCCAGTTTGATTTATCATAATTTGGCCACCATTGTCACCCCACCCAAACAGTGTATGTAGGTATGTACATAGATAGTTAACATCTGATCAACCAGCAGTGTAACACTGTGCGCCACGGGTCAGATTTTTTGCAACGAAGGGTTATGATTACGCATATATAGAAAGTTTCCATGAGCGCCGAAAGCGGGGGGGACAGGTGGGATGCGTCCCCCTGTTGGCCGACCAAGGGGAGATGTCCCCCAAAAAATTTTTGGTCCAGCGCAATTAATGCTGTCAGGTACCGAATATGCTCAAAATTCGCCTGCCCCGGTCAGTATCAGCCCTGGTCTGTCCCCTCCCCCCTGTGAAAATTCCGTGGAGGAGCCCCTGAAAGTTTTTGAGATAGAAAGGGTGTGTGGAGTCCATCAAGAGAGGAAATGGCTATATCCTTTCAAGAACGTGATGCCACGGTATATAAAAGGGATTAATCATATTTCGGTGGACATTATTCACAGTTGTAAAGGAAATGAGTAGACAGGGAAAAGCATGTTTAGTCTTTGGGTGCCACGATATTTTCGTCTACGGTGCCAGCTAACGTCGGGCATTTTCAGACCTCTGCTGTGGGCATAAGGAAATGTAAAATGCATAATCCCTGCACCATTCACGCATGCACTATTTTTCAGGGCGTAAGATATGTTCTTTTTGTATTCGGTCGCTTTTTGATCAGCAGGTGGCTTAGGCAGCTTGGTTGAGCTTTCTTCTTTAACACGCACATTGACGGGGGTCTGAGCCACCTTCGCCTTGACGGGGGGCGGGTACCCGCCCCCTAAGATCTCAAGAACTGCGCTAGGTAGCGAAAAACGGTAAACGGTGTTTGATAGCCCATCCACTTCTCAATCGAAAATATTTGTACCATTTTTTTGTCAGGTCACATTTAAGGTCACTAGAGGTCAAAACATGCCGCAATAGGGATAACATATAAATTAAGTTTATCGGCAATTACATCTGAACAAGTAAAGATAGAGCACAGGAATCGGCCAGGTTGGACACTTTAGAAAATTGAGGTGCATAATGTGACAAAACATCGACGTATGGCAAATCAAACCCATATTTTCAAATAGAATGAAGCGTGTAGGGAATATTTAACTAGCAGCTCGTTCTAATCAAGCGTACAGTAATACAATATGGTACTGTTTCAGTTCTACTAAAACAGGACCCCCGCAGAAAACCCGCAAACGCTGTCACAGTTGCCGATTTTAACATGCAGCCCAATGGGGCGATTGTGTGTTGCAGAAAGTTGTCGCAGATACGGAAATGTGACAGTCAATTTTTGAAAATACACGATTGTGGGCATATTAAGGCATTAACGATAACGCAGATACTTATCAAGTACTTCCTGTCCATTTTTCAGGTTAAATCATATTTACAGTTGAGTGTCTTCGATTTATTGGCCCATTTCTTCAATTTAGTATTAAGTACACCTAAAGCTACTAATAAAAGTACTAAGTGAGTAGAAAATAAACAAGCTGGGCAGCAATTCTATTAAAGCGCAACAGCGACAAGTTAGAAATGTTTATGTGATGTAGAGCCTGCCAAAAATTTAAACAGGCGGGAAGCCACTTATTTGAGAGGGCATATTCATTAGGTATATTTAAGATAAGTGCAGGCTGAAACTAGCTAGAATAAATATTGCTGCCCATGGCTAATCTAAGATGAATGTAGGCTATTGTAAGATGATGCACTTCCCATATCAAGCTTGGTTTTCATTCCTTAGCCTGCTGTGCCTTAGTTTATTGTGCCCTAGATTGGTTAGATAGATTTGGAGCGGAGGAAGTTGGGAGAGTTGGCGCAGCAACAAGCGGCAACAACAGTGATTCAGGTGAGTTTTCATGATCAAATTATCATATCAATATTGTACAGATAGCAAATGTGTGCTAATGCAGTCCTCACAAAGTGTTAACACCCACACGGAGGGGCCTGGAATAAGTGCATGGAGGGGCCGAGTAGACCCCTTCTTATCTCAGAAAATCACAGCAAATCTCAGAAAGAAATAGACTTCGAAAAACGCTGGTTGGGTGTTTGACTACAATGGTGGTAAGCAACGCACAGGACCTGAGCTGCATGGAGTTAAAGCAGGATTTGACTACACTGGATCTTTCTTGGTATGTGAATTCCAATACCTCTGTACCTATTAGGGCAATAGACATAATTTACATCTATGCAGGCTAGTTGCCTCAGAGTTTTTATTGCAAAAGGAATACCAGGCAGGTAATGATCGTGAGTGGGATGCAAATTTTAAGCATTTGATGTGTTTATAAAAATCTACCAAGGTCACTTACCAACACATCTTAGGTAGATTCAAATACTATGTTGACATTGACATTTTTCCTTTGTTGATAAGTGAGATAGAAGTTTAGTGGGGAGGAAGTTGTGGTTAGGGTTCCCAATTGTGTGTACATGCACACTCCATTAATAGCTATGTTCCCAATAATGACTATTTTCATGATAATGCTACATGTAATCATGTGGAAAAGTACCAAATGGGAACACCCTTTCAAAATGGAAACTTCCTCAAAAAGAATGCATGTCATTGGAAACGCAGTCAGAGTTGCCAATAATAGTTATGACCAATACGGAAAAATGACCATAATTGGAAATTTTCCTTCCAAAAACAAAAAGATGATCTCTAAATGAAAACTTACTACTTTCATGCTGTAATGGTTTGGTGCTAGAACCTTGTCTGCTGCAAAAAGTAAGGGACAGGTAGAGGGCATTCAGCATATTGGAAATAGTATTCAAGTATACAATTATTATTTCCAGCTCTGTGTGACAGAGGAGGCATACGTCGCATTGAGTTTGTGACAGCCAGCATACTTTCTGCACCTCTGATAGAGCAAAACGATTTGAACTGTATGAATCCTCGCAGCAAGCCGAATCGAATGATATATAATATAACCTTGCTAGGTCAAATCAAGGATTTGACCTGACCTGAGGTCAGGTCAAGGTCAAATGCATATTAGGCCAAATGTAAATCGTTCGAACTGCAATGACGAGGAAAATCTAATGCAGTTAAAATTAACTTTCTATCTCTATTCATTCCTAAGTTATTCAGTTAAAACCATTTTCCCATGTATTTCAAATGGAGAGGTCATAACTCGTACCTGACCTTAGGTCATCGACATAAAAAGGCCAGAACATATTTTAGAGAGCTCGGTGGGGCCATTATGTGATGTGAGTTTCATTGGGAGAAGTTTACCCTGTTCCGACGTATGCTATCTTAAACTTTTTTTGAGGTCAGGTCGCTTAACCTGTACTGGTGACCTGACCTGAGATGACCTAATCTTAAAATTTTGCCAAAAGTTGTAAAGATGATGAGGGAAAATGTATGCCAAGTACGGTGGCGCTATGTGCCGCCGTTTTTGTGTTAT
Organism: Lepas anatifera; assembly: GCA_034440635.1. Classification (NCBI taxonomy): domain Eukaryota; kingdom Metazoa; phylum Arthropoda; class Thecostraca; family Lepadidae; genus Lepas; species Lepas anatifera. The sequence goes on along the minus strand of JAOTON010000961.1, from coordinate 900,772 downwards.
CTCTAAAAAACCCGAGGGGGGCGGGTAACCGCCCCCCGTCAATGCGCCTGTTCAAATTGTATTCGAATCTCGTAATTGATACATACCAGTGAGGATGATGCAGTAAAAAATAGTTATTCCCATATATCAGCCCTTGGACTACAAGTGTTTAGAGTGATTGCCGTATACTGCTGCAAGCCACCCGACCCTCACGTCTATGTTGTAGAGGCTAGTACTATCACAGCCAGGGGAGGAAAGAACCGTTTAGCTTGCACGTGTACCTGATGCGGAAAGCGTGCTGAAGATGGCCTAAAATAGCGTTTTAAACGCGTGACATACTTCAGCAGAAACCGAGGTCTAATTTTCGAAATAGCACATAGCTGAAGCAGTTGCAGATTTTTGAGAGTTGGACAACCATTGGAACCGATACACGGCTTGCACTGCGGGGGTGGCTCGTCGGGGTGGTTAGGAAAGCAGGATGGGCCTTGCACCGACGTCTCATTGGATAGGTGTGTCAGAACAGTCCCACCGGCAATAGTCATAAACTGTGGCACCACCAGTGGCGGATCCAGGGTAGGGAGGAGGGGGGAAGGCATTCCCCAAACGAAAAAGCTCGTAGCAAAACTATGTTCCTGCCCCTCACCCCAAAAACAGTTGTTCACCTGCTTCCTGCCCCACTCTCGCAACTGGGATACCTTGCACGAAAGCAGAATATCGCGTACAAAGCTTTGAAAATCAGTCATAACTGTAGGGACGGATCCTGGATTTCATGAATTCAGGTAAAGCTCCCGAAAACTTTGCAAAGAGTGCAGATCAACCATGCAAAGGACAAACTTTTCTATCACCAGTTGGGTTTTGTAAAAAAAAATGGTTCTGAACATTCCCATATTTCGGAACAAACATGGGTGATAGTACCCATTATTGGGTACATGGTGGTTTTTGGTAGTGCTGATCACAATTTCCCCCACTGAAACTGTCAATGACAACAGTGTTTGCCGGCCTAACTGCTAGCCAACAAATACCATTCAAATACCTTTCAACTAGTGGTCAAATCTGACTATCAACCAGACAATTTACGAATTATATGAGTAATTTTATGTGTGTGCAAGTAATTTTCTAAATGCATTCGACAATGAGCTGTCTGCACTGTCGTCCATTATAAGGATTTGGTGCCGGGCCCTGTGTGCCACCAATTCCGGCCTGTCGTCGTACTGCAACGGTTGTTGGGGACTGTGGCTACTGAACGTCACTGCTGGCCGCTCAAATGCAGCAAAGGGACGTGACTACTAATTAGACAATTGCAGGTCACTTACTTTATTCGGGAAGGGGGAGCCACATAGGCAGCGAGCGCTATACAGACCAAGGGCAGGGGCGTAGACAAGAGGGGGCGGCGGCAGGGACAGCCGCCCCCTCCCCCTGAGGGCCCGAAGGTCCCCCTGAGGACACGATTCTGTAACAAGCAGGGCCATTTTTACCCATCAGGGCCGTTTTAGCGCTGTCGCAGGGGCCCTTTTCGGGGCGCTGCCCCCCCCTGAGTGAATCCTGGCTACACCCCTGACTAAGGGAATGTTTTTAGGGGCCCCGTGGGGGCGCCGATACTTGCATCCTGACGGGGAGGGGTGGGGAGGAGGGGGAGGGGTAGGAAGCGAAATTTCAGGCGGTGCCATCGACCTTTTAGGGGGCCCTTTAACTATTTCAGGGGGCGGCGAGGGTTGATAAGGCGCGGGGTTGAAATGCCCCTGCCCCTGCCCCTGAGTCCGCCTATGTATCGAGACTTGTAGCCCGGCTCTCGGGATACTTTATTCTTTTCTCTGCGGCTGCCTGAATTCCAATTTCGTAGACGTTTTCTGTCGCTCTTGTAAGAACCAGAAACCATTTCATTTCACGGAGTATCCTTACAAAAGACTATGTAAAGGCTATGTAAGAGTTACACACTTATTTAAAAAGACGTGCCAAACATATTCGCACAATTGTGAAAACCGACCAGAAGGACCTGCAACCAATATCTCAATTTATTTCCAGTAATACCACGTTCCCGGAGCACACAAGCCTGCGTCATCTGAACAACCATTTGTACAAGCGGTAAAATCCATGGCCAGGCTAGAGTTCATGAGAGCCTGCCGCTCTGACGTCTTACAACCTCCCTGCAAAGGTCAGGCGAGACACAGCATTGCCATGCATTAGGTCATGTGTATGCGCCACATTAGACAGCAGATGGCAATGTGGGGTGATGTATGGCGCCGTATGGCGGCACTCACCTTTAACTCAACACGAGCGGCGGCATGTTTGAAGCTGGAGAGCCGGCCTGGAGCCCTCTGCCTCCTCAGCCCCGGCCATCCCCGCCGTCAGAGCAGACGCAGCTGGCTACAGAACGGCGCCGGAGCCGGGGCGGCGCCGCACACAGCTGTCCCGCAAGGTTATGGCTGGCTGGTACGGACCTCGGCTGGCGATCATGACGGCGGGTTGGGCAGGAGGGAGTCACCGGCATCGCGTGCCAACATTGGACGTCAGATTGCTGGATATGCACCCCGCGGCCCACACCCATGTCGTTAACGATGTCGCCGTTTCGTGAGTCTGAGTGGGGGCGTCGACCCGTCCGCTGACGATATTAATGGTTGTCCAGCACCCATGGCCGATTGCCTGGGTTGCAGCGGTCTGCTTCCGTGTCTCGTTTGGCAAAATCGCATAACAGGGAAGCATAACAATTTTAGAAACTCTTGCCCATACCGACTGTGAAAATGATATTTTTCCATACGTTCCGTACATATGTTAATACTTGCATACGTGTGTGAAATATTTAGAGGAGAAAGCCTCCGAGAAAGGGGAATATCGAAACACGTGGTATCAATCTCTGATCCACAGCTGGATGAAAATGCAGCAGTTTGGAGGCAGTAGTATCAGTATGGTGTAGTTTTAGTATCACATAAGTATGGTGTGGTCATGTTTGATAATAAAAAGATATTTCCGATCGTTAACATGATGGTATATCTTTTAGAACACAAAAAACATGGATCAAAATACGACAATGCGTTTTTATCAATAGACTATCATCAGATCGGAAGCGTTCAATTGAATAAGGGTGTAACGAAAAATATGACTCAACCATCACCATATTCACAGAATACACTTTCGACCAGCCGACTTATTGTATGTGTCAACATCTTTCGAAGGTGCATTCTGCGAATTTGGTTCTGGGTTATATTTTTCGTTACACTCTTATGAAATTTTACTGTTTAGACCTAATGATAATCTATTGAAAGAAACCCGTTGTCGTATTTTGGCCCCTCTGTTGTATGTTCTAAAAAATAGATTGGCATGTTAACGGTCAGCAACGCTTTTTTATTAATAACATCATTTTGCATTGATTATCTGTCAATACCTGCTAGTTTTGAGAAGATCAAACCACAGGGCCATCAGTTATGAAAACTATTTAAAAAAGTTAACAATAGTATGTTTTACACGCCCTTAACTACCGCTTGCGACATTTTAAATATACTTTCTAAAACGGAATTTGGCGTGGAAGAAACCGACCCCACTTTGAATTTTTAAATCGGACTGGTATATTTTGAGATCTTATGGAAAAAATCCGCTCCCCTCCCTGACAGGAATAGGGGTAGCCGGGAGTCTGATAGGAATAGGGTTAACACGATACGGGTCGAGCCACCTTCGCATTGACGGGGGCGGGTACCGCCCCTAAGATCTCGAGAACCACGGTAGGTAGCGAAAAACGGTAAACGGTGTTGGGCGCCCATCCACTTCTCCATCGAAAACATTTGAACCATTTTTGTCAGGTCACATTTAAGGTCACGAGAGGTCAAAACATGCCCGTCATAGGGATAACATGTAAATTCAGTTTTCGGCCATTAAATCTGAACAAGTAAAGATAGACAAAACGACTGAACTATATGAATCCTCTTAGCAAGCCGAATCGAATGATATATAAGTTGACCTTGCTAGGTCAAACAAGGATTGACCTGACCTGAGGTCAGGTCAGGGTCAAATTATATAAAAGCATATCATTAGAACCGCAAAGCCCAGGCGAGTCTAATGCAGCTAAAATAAATGCTCTATCACCATCCGTTACTGAGTTATTCCGTAAAAACCATTTTTCCCATGTATTTCCAATGGAGAGGTCATGCCTCGTACCTGACCTTAGGTCATCGATATCAAAAATACCGGAACATATTTTAGAGAACTCGGTGGGGCCATTATGGATATGAGTTTCAATCGGATAAGTTTACCCTGCTCCGACTTATGCTATCTTAAACTTTTTTGAGGTCGGGTCACTTGACCTGTAATGGTGACCTGACCTGAGATGACCTAACCTTAAAATTTTCACAGAAGTTGTAAAAATGATGGGAAAAGGTATACCAAGTACGGCGGCGCTACGCGCCGCCGTTTTCTGCTATCTTCGAAAAACCCGAGGGGGCGGGTACCCGCCCCCGTCAATGCGCGTGTTAAACAGTTCGTGCGTCCCCGGAAGATCAATTAGGAGAGTGATGGGCCTCGTTCCACTTCTCAGAACCGATCCAGTGGTGGTAAATAGAAAGTGATTGTGATCGATTCCCATGCAACGCTTCGGCCCTGAACTTCTCCCGTCGGAGATCGTCTGGCAACTGACCCTTGAGACTTAAGAGGGTGACCTGAGACGACTGGTCGTCCCTGTATTCCGTGGACAGCTCAGGATCTGACGCTCGAATGTACCCGTCACCCCGCGAGCATACCTGTCGAAACTTAATTGAGCTTCGCTAGTCCTAAGCACCTGGCTCACAATAGGTAACTCTGACATGTCACAATGATAACAGAAACATCGGCCAGACTATCAGTGCTCTCTGAATGAACATAATGAAACCCCCCATAATCCATGATGCCTCTTATTGAATGTCCCTACAATATTTGACACTTAGTTTTCAATTGTATACAAGTCTTACAAAATGCTTTAACTTCTCTCACAATGCTTTAACATTGGTTCACTTCCAACATGTATACGAGCGCTTATCGTTCTTACCCGATTCGACTTTTCCACAATAACCGGGAAACGGCCAATGGTGAAGTACAGTGGAGTCCTGCTGCTGATTTCACAAAAATGCTCTCATAACTGCCGTTCGGCTCATTTTATATCCCACGGTTCTTAAAAGTGTGTTTTTTCATGGAATGGTATACCTAAATAGTTTTGAATAGGTATTTTGGTGAGGGCCAGTCTAGTGAAAATGTCAGTATTTTAAACTTTGGACACTGCCGTAATGAATATGGAAAATATAGGTCACCGACCTCCTCTCGCGTCTCCTCAAGTCCCGCAGCTAAGTTGTTATAATACATTTAAATATCTTCCATGTATGAATATGAGGCTTTTATTTTCCCGTCACTCCGTCTGTGCAAAAAAACTGTTTTCTCATGTCGGGGAGGAAAATTCTTAACACGCGCATTGACGGGGGTCTGAGCCACCTTCGCTTTGACAGGGGGTGGGTACCCACCCCCCTAAGATCTCGAGAACCACGGTAGGTAACGAAAAACGGTAAACGGCGTTGGGTAGCCCTGGCATGACATGACATAAAAATTCATCGAAAATATTCGAATCGTTTTTTTGTCAGGTCACATTTAAGGTCACTAGAGGTCAAAACATGCCGCAATAGGGATAACATGTAAATGAAGGTTTTCAAACATTACATCTGAACAAGTAAAGATCGAACGAAACGACTTGAGCTATATGAATCATCGCAGCAAGCCGAATCGAGTGATATATAATTTGACCTTGCTAGGTCAAATGAAGGATTTGACCTGACCTGAGGTCAGGTCAATGTCAAATTATATAACATGAATATCATTAGAACCGCAAAGATAAGGCGAGTCTAATGCAGCTAAAATAAACGCCCTATCACCATCCGTTACTGAGTTATTCAGCCAAAACCATGTTTCCATGTGTTTCCAATGAAGAGGTCATGGCTCGTACCTGGCCTTAGGTCATCGATATAAAAAATTCGGAACATATTTTAGATAACTCGGTGAGCACATTATATGATGTGTGTGTCAATCGAATAAGTTCTCCCTGTTCCGACTTATGCTATCTTAAACTTTTTTTGAGATCAGGTCACTTGACAGGAACTGGTGACCTTACCTGATATGACCTAACCTTAAAATGTTAACAGAAGTTGTAAAAATGCTGAGAGAAAAGGTATGCCAACTACGGCGGCGCTACGCGCCGCCGTTTTTCTGCTATCTTTGAAAAACTCGAAGGGGGGTACCCGCCCCTGTCAATGCGCGTGTTAAATCAGGATACACTTTATAGCCCATTTCTTTCCTGTCAACGCCATAGGCTTAGTGTTAAAATTTATTATTTAAGGGGGGCACCGTACCCCCCCGCCCCCCAGTTCTGCCGCCAGTGGCTAGCAGATGTTAGTGGAACACAAATTCATGGTTCGTTACTCGGTATTGCACAAGTTACCAATGTATCATTCTCTTATATCAGCATGGCCTTAGATTTCACAATCTGAAATTGCACTGTAAGGTTTATACTTGTAGCTTTTCATACTGTTTAGAGACCAATAACATAACCAGAAATTGTCAGAGTATAGACCCAACTGCTGCCATTGATCGAGGTACTTGAATACGTATTCTATACACGGATCCTGGCGGGGGGGCAGCATTTCAGGGGAACGCCATGACCACTTTAGGGGCAACGAGTGTTGATCCGGAGGGGAAGCCCCCTTTTCCCCCTGGATCCGCCTAGTACTGTGACCGACACTTCTGTGGCGCTGCCGATTATTTGTTCTTTGAATTTTTTTTCCTTCATAATGATGAATGCACGAGGGAGTTGTGGGGAGGGGTGTCAATTATTCACCAGCTGCATCTATTCCTCCACCCTTGTTTTTACAACCAACAATTTCGCGCACGCAAAAGGAAACAGTGCAGGGGAAACAGCACGTGGCAAACAGCATCTAGAGAGTGAAACAACGGGAGAGCAGGGTTAGCTATTGTACGCCCCGCGGAATAATGGTGCGTAGCACAGATGTGCAGGGGCGCGGAAAGACCTGTGGAGGAGGGGAGACAAAATCCGTCGGTGTAACTGTTGCAATATTTACAGGACATGTTTCCTTAACCTATTCCTCTAAAGAGAGTAATTCGATTTCCAGTCGTTCACACCTCCAGCGCCGGAGTACACGTGTATGCACGGCGCCGTGGGTACGTGTGCGAACAGCAGCGGCGCTGGTGCCGACAGCTGCCCCGTGGCGAGGGCCCCCGGACGACGGCCCACCTGGCCCGGTAAACAAACACACAGCTAATGGCCGCACTGGCGATCGCTGAGAGGCGGGGCGGGGGCCGGTAACGCTGTCGGCTGTGTCGCACCGCGGCAGCACGCGGCGGCCGCGCCGGAAACGCCGCATTTGGCGCACCGCCACCAGAGCTGATGGACTTATCCCGGCTCCGGGACGGCAGGAATGCCGCCGACACAGAAGTGGGATCTCTTGTGACAACACAAGCTGTCAGAAGTGTGGGTGATGTCGGCCAAGGCAGCCTCAGTGCAGAACTTGCTACTGTTGCCATTCTATGGTTACTTTCTACGTCACAAGTATGTCTTTGCCATATGTGTGGTTATTATGGACACTTCCTAATCGGATGGGTGAAATACAGAAATTCCCAAGAAGTTCGGAGATCCAAGGACAATTCTGGTAGCAGTTGTTGCATTAGATTAAAAAATGGCGCTGAAACCGTAGGATGCAACCAAAAGTCATTGAGCTTTCGCATTTATGTGGAGCTTGTTGAGTTCTGATGAGACAGTTGGCTCTTAATGCCCTATACAAAATCAAACTAAGACACAAGTCGAGCATACCTCTAGCTCAACTGCGCATTTCCAGAGAAAAGTTAAGTATTTTCAGATTGATTTAGATAAACGTGACGGTCGGTTGATGACATGATTCTGTATTACTTGAGCAGCGATGTTACCTATCCTACGTGCAGTTTTGGGGTATAATCTATAAAAAAACATTCCGGGAAAGTGGCGAGTTTGGAGCTTTTATTATCATTTTCTAGCACAGAAGCGTTGTCGCGTGAAAACAGAAGTACATGATCTTAGCAGCCTCAACTTCGGGAAACAACTTTTGGCAGTTCTCAAATGGCCCACTCTCTTCAGGGAAGTCAATTCACCACCTGCGTGTCTCCAAAGACCATTAAGTCTTACAGTCCACGGAAGCAGCTCTGCCTGGTTTGGTGGTCACGTGCTGGGAGCGTGGACGGCCCGCGTCAGAATTGCCACGCCGCGTCGCCTGATGCCGCAGCGTCGCAGACGGCGGCACGACAGCGGCGGCGGCGGCGGCGGCGCCTGAATGACCCCACCCCGCCGGGAATTGTCGACACAGTTTCGCCTGATGACCTGGGCGCTCTCTTGGTGCCCGGCGGCGAAGAAATGTGGACTGACAATAAGACGAACTTGCTTCGTCGTGTCTCACAATGGAGTTTGTTTGTCGGAGACCGCCAGCCGAGGGGCACCATTTGAAGTCGCTAGTTGAAAGGCGCAGACGGCGGCAGATAAGCACCCTACTGCTGACTCTGTTGGAAATGTGAAAAATGTTTGAGTTATATTCCGATGCATTGGAGTAAAATTTGTGAAGTTGAAAAGTAACCCCTTTTCTAAGCTGCTAACAAAGAAATGTCAACAAAGCAATTAAGTCTTCAGCATACAATGATCCATATATTTCTTTTTTGGTAAAAAGAAGCGAATGACTTACCAAACAAGGTTAATAGGCAGCATAGGCTCTCAGAACTCAGTTTCTATTTTTCTGATCATTCAAATTTAGTAATTATCTCAAAAGCAGTATACCTCGTCCAGAGCTCCTGCTCAGTGGGTAATGAACTGCATTTCCATTTCAACGAGACCGACCGTGAGCTCAAAACACGGATTCAGGAGCACAAAGACGCCTGCAGCATCGCGGCTGTCTGTCAGAATTGGATAACACCACCAGAATACTGGCCCAAAAGCGCCGCCGGATGCAATGTCTGCTACAGGAGTCAGTGTTTTTACAGTCCTCAGGCAGCCCAAATATCTGTATAACATCCATCAACGACGCCCGGGTCGACTGGGGCGCCGGCGGCAGACCCCAGGACAGATAGCTTCATCCCAATCGCTCATCTTGCACCTCCTGAAATTCTCCCTTTCTTGTCTGTGTCCTGCGTGACAGAACAAGTCATTTTTTGTTGGTGAGGGCGAGCCTGCAACATTGTATTTGTACGAATTAATTGTATAACGTTTCAAAAAGGAGGAAGCGAAATGGAAATATATTTTAGATCTGTCAACAATAAACCATCATCCTTCGTAAATATTCATATCATGAAATCCAAAACTTGCTGTCTAGAACTTTCAAACTCACGTTATGTTGCATCCTTCTCCAAAAGTGGATGCAACAGACCACGGCAGAAGGGAAGCTTGCATTAAAGCAGACCTGTTTCTATATCACCGTAATCACATGTCTTCATGTAAAGTAGAACTACTTCCAAGTGGTAATTTTGGAAGTGACAGAAAACTTCATTTGTTGCGTATTCAGTTGATTTACGTTGACTTTGAATCACCGAAAAATAAAAAGGCAACGCACACTGGGGCAACTGGGCTTCAAAATAGGCCAAAACCTCGTAACTAAAAAAATACTTTGATTAAGAATACTTTTTTGTGCTCAAATGAAAGCTGTTGCTCTGAACTTCATTTTCCAGCCACAAAACATTGGGTTTCCACACCAGGTCATATCAGATAGACTATTTTTCAAGGTTTATAAATATCGGATTTCGATTTCGTTCTTTCCAGTTTTGCAGACACTCAATGAGGCAGAATCAGATAAGGCGGGTCCAGTGACGGTTAAAATGTAAGAAAAAAACAAAAGTAATATTTCAAAATCCGATCCGACATATTCAAGGTCATCATAGGTCAGAGGTCTTGCTGAGCCTTCACTCTGGTTTAACTATAAAGTACCACATGATAAATAATGGCACAAATTTATTCTTTCACTATTTGACATCTTTAAATTCAGTACCGAACCATATCGAAACTGCTCGGGTCATGTGCAGTAGCTGCATTTATTGACACAATAATGTTAAGCGCGATTTCAGGGAATGATTACCGTCACTCTTCTCAGAAAATGAGCACAAACATGCGGAAACAGACAACACATTAAACTCACAGGGAATGTTCATTAAATCATGCGACCTCTTTTGCATCTTTGTGTAACTCTCCTATATAACATCCCGCGTCCCTTTATCCAGCCTTCTATCCATTAACCCCGAGAATTATCGTTGAAGTCTAGGTAAGTTCTTAAAGCAGTCTTACATCCAAGTACCCACTCACGCACCATCGAATTATTAATGGTTAGTGCCACTTTCTTTCAGCTTATAAAGAGGGTTACTGCCAGGCTCGAAACCTCCGTTGTCATGGGCCTTCTGGATTTTTATATCATCGGAGATCATGTTACCACGAGGTCATTGGTGATAAGCAGGTACTGGTACTGATCAGTGATTGTCCACTATGGATATCTTTCTGGTATGATATTGCCTGAATGCAAGGTGATCTCTATTCCTTGCCTCCTGGGCCTCCTCCATGTATGCTCCTATGGAAACTTTCAGGCCCTCAGTCATAAGCGTGCCACCGGCAAAGAAGTGGGGGGGGGCAGCCAAACTTCAAACTGACGCTGACAAAAAACTTTCCACGTTAGGACCAAATACTGTTCGAATTTGGGCTCCTCGTTGCCTTCTGCAGCGGCTGGTTATAAGAATGTCCAGTTTTCTCCCATTTTGACTGAGATCAGGAAATTTTTGGCCAAAAAGTGGGGGGGCAGGCCCCGCCTGGCCCCCCGGTGGCGACGCCCCTGCTCTCAGTAACATCTTCCCCGTGCATTTGCACCTTATGTATGGTTGCCGATATGCTGTACCATGGGTGCACGTTTACAAACAGCCTCGCTTTCTCGAGAGCATAGGCCGGATACTTCTCAATTTCGATTGTTGATGATGATGATCAGGGGCCTAGCCAGGGGTGGGGGGGGCAGGGACAGCCGCCCCTGAGGGCCCAAAGGGTCCCCCCTGAGGACACGATTCTGTAACAAGCATGTCCCTTTTTACCCATCAGGGCCCTTTTGGCGCTGTCGCAGGGGCCCTTTTTCGGGGCGCCGCCCCCCCCGAGTGAAATCCTGCCTACGCCCCTGATGATGATAGTGCGGCTAATATTACCGAAAACCTTTGTAGCAGATCCAGGCTTACCCCAGTAAGCTCGCTGAACTGTCGGACATTCCCGAAAGAACGGCGGGTTGTGTTTCCTTCATTAGCTGTGCCGTTGCCCCCCCGCCTTTGGCTGATCGACGACCAGACTCATGGTAGCACGAAAACATTCCTGTAAATCTCTTTAGTTTTTTTAACAGCGTCCTTCTGGTCGTAGTTTTGAGCTCTCCATGAACAAATGGGTGACTCTTCTCTGATCTTCCCTCATCCTCAGTGCGTGTTAAAATCGGTTTTTGCACAGATTGAATCTCTGCCCAGCGTCTTGCAAGTCCACCTTCCCCTGTCACGACTCGACCACGGCGCCCTGTCAGCCGTCCTTACTCCAATCGCCGCGCAACATGAGCCGACGGCCGCCGTAGCCGCCGGCCTCACCGCGCTACTTGGACTACATTGCCGCACAAAAAGTGACATATCTCCCCTGGGACAACTGATGCCGAGCTAATTTTTTCACGGCTGGTTAGAGGACACAACATTGCATCACTACATATAAATTTCTAAGTGAAACTCGCTGTGCGTTTTTTTCGCAGGTCTAACGAAGTTTAGGATTTGAGAATACGTTAGAAGCCTTTACATGGCCTAATAGTTACACCTACTATCAGGCTCTTATTGTCAAATTTCGTACTTTTCAACAATGAGTGTCTTTAGGGCGTTCCCAGCTTTCCATTGATATAAATAGATAACGGTTTTGTGACTGCAACCATGGATGATAATGCATCGGAAAGTGTACCTCATCTCGAGTCAACTTGACGCCGAGCTGCAGCGTGTTTAATGCGCTGTGTTCCAACATCTGTGCAAGCGGCTAAAGAAGAGAACAATGGATACAATTATGCTTTTCCAAGGTTTTGGACATTTCTCTGTCAGAGCCAAACGATTAAGTCCGATTTTGAAGATGTCAAAATTGGAGGTTTTGGCCGGTTTTGGAGGCCATTTGCCCCAGTGTGCAATGGTTTCTGATGTCTTGCCTAATGTGAATTCACTACAAAATGTACCAGCCCGTTTCATTCCAAGCATCGTCTGTCTCTAACCTAAAGACAGTTTAGATTTCGCGGCGCCGACTGCACTTTCAGGCCGTCCCGACTTTAATCCCTCCGCGACAAGGTTTGCCACTCAGGATCCTGGATCCACTCATATGCCCGGAGGCGCCCGTCTCGAGCGAGCCAACTGCCGGCCGGATTCCGCCTGGAAGTGCCGCACCGATTGCCTGGAATTATGTTCCAGTAACAGGCACAGAAACAGGTTGCAGCGAGGGGAGGCGGTTGGACCTAGGACCGTGTTTGATGATGAAAGTAATGCTATGGCTGTTTATTATCACGAAGTTATAGTCTTTTCTTATTCCACACCGGTATACGCGTGCTGCCACCCTCCCTCCCCTCCAGCGCCTCGCTAGATCCCGGACAGCGTTTCGAGTGCCGACAGCGCAGTGTTCCAAAGGCTGACGGGTCCGGTAAAGATCTTGTGATTCACTGGTCCGCTTATTCATACATACGTGTGGCAGCTTAGTTGAATGTCTTACATATATATGCATCGTACGGGAAAATTCAATCTTCTCAAGCTGATAAATGCTTCCTATTTCTATGCTGCAATGTGTCATTCTATTCAAGAGAGGAACATAATATGAAAAGAAAATGATATTATGTTGATTTCAAGATGATATGAAACGATAGTGCTCGCTATTAGCGCTACTTTCCGAAGCAATGAAAACAATTTTTCATTGCGACCATGCTTCTATTATCAATAGCATTGTATTACGGTACGTCATCTGTAGGAAAGCTGAGCTAGGACTGTGCTGCAGGACTGGAGCTCACGCTAAAATGCGGGCCAAAATGTTTATAAAGACTTTCTTCTCAAAGGAGCATGTCCGGCAAGAGTACGCAGTAGACCCTTGTGCAAGAGTGCGCATGCTTAAGAGATAGGAAAATAGGTTTTTGCTCGGGACAGAGTCCGTAATTCATATTTGGAAAACCAAACTTTGCAACATTTTCTTGTATATTTGGGACGATATAAAATCCTACAATCGCCAAGTTTGGTGACAAATTACTCTTTAAGACAGTCTATGCAGCTACAGCATAGCGGGTTATCAATGCGTTATACTCGGGCCTCCCCTTTTGCGTACTCTTACCGACCCACTCTGGCAAGAGTACGCACGTGACTTTTTATATCTGAAGTGCTCGTGACGAGTTCTTTTCGGATACATCGAGTTGAAATATGGACCATACAGAGAAAATTCTTCAGGCTAAGCAACCATATAATTGTTTTAGCTATACGACATAGGTATAACAGAAAGTGAAAGCCTTTAGAAAGTAAAGTGCGTGCTCTTGCACGGACTTACTCTACCTGGGGCCTGCAAATACAGTAGTATGTTCATCCTTTGCCCCGTTGTGTCATGATCATTCCACTCGTAAGACATTCTCAGTCACTACGAATTATTTGGAAGAAAAAATCATCGTATGCTGATTTGTTACCCTATGAGAAATCTGTGCCCACATTTTGAGGTCTTCCATGTCACGTGATTTTGCTAAAATTTTGATCTAAAAACAAATGTAGTGCAGAGTCCCATCGAGTTAGGGTCATGGGATTGCTATCAAAATGTATCAAATAAATTGTGTTATACAACCAAAGGCCACTTTTCCCGGTGACTTTTATGTGCGACCTCTCATTTAATTACGATCACACATGCACGAAGACCTGAGCCACCTGGGGCCACTGCTCTGTGCCAGCCTCTATCTCTGCCCATGTGTGACCTGCGCTGTGGCTACCGCATGAATCTCCAGCACTTCTCACTAACGCTTCCGCATGTATCTCCAGCACCTCTCACTAACGCTTCCGCATCCGCTGAGCCTCCGCGCGCCCGCCCCGGCTCGTCACTCGCTGTGTATGTGTATAGGTGTTTGTGTGCGTGTGTCCGGTGGTGCAGGTGAGAGGCGCCGGCTGTCGCTGCGCTTCCCCCCCACGCACCAGCTGTTCACACTGACGGAAGAACTGCCGCCTCCGGCTCTTCACACCCACTCAACCTCAGCCGCAGAGGCTGTTTACGCGCCCTGTCGATATCTGAAACGCGACGGACGAGTAATACGGGGCACTGGAGCCGTGTGTCACGGCGAATTACTTCCGGAAATGCCGGGAAGGTTACGTTTGGAAATGGCGATAGCTTTCCGTGCATATGATGCATGTATTCTAGTCAGAGCTTTCAACTGCACCGATAATCTGAAAAATATATACGTGGTGGTCTGTGTGCAGGGCATAGTGTTCGTCACTACTCCAGCGTTCCACCTCGGTGTTGGACCGTCGGGCCTCGCTGTCTGTTTCCCTCAGGAGGCACGCATTGTTCCCGAGCCGCGCCGGCGCCTTCCTGGCTGCCGGGCGTTTGTGTTTGTGTCTGGACGGCACTGTTATCGCCTCTCCTCGACAGCCAGAGGGGTGTAGCCACCTCCAGGTGCGCTGTGTTGGTCTGGTGTTATCTCTCAGTCAGCGCCCCGACTGCATGTATATACCGTTCCTCGTCGTCCATTGCACTGCATTCGCAGCTGTGTCGCAAGAATGTGTGCTATGTAACTTATTTTGACACTTGGAGTAGGTTTAGCCTAGATACCTGCTTTTTAAACATGAATTGCATGAGCAAGAACAGGAATTGTTGATTAGCAAGTACTAGAGGTAACTTTGTTGTCCACGTTATTGCAAGTTCAGATTTTGGTATCGAAGCCTTACTAAATCCATCAAGGGATTTGTCTCGACGACCCCGACCTCACCATCCGAGAGAGTAATTCCCGCAATGACAGGTTAATATGGAAGCCAACGTGGAACGTCCTGCAAAGCAGAGGGACAGCCACCCCTCCCAGGGCCCGCTCTCACCAGTCAGCTGCCACTCAACCTTCGTCGGGTACATATCTAGAATCTATAAGTTTAATTCGTTGCGCCAGATTCTCAGGAGAATTATTTTTTCGATCATAAATGCGTATAATTTACTTTCTTGAATAGTTTAAAACGTGAAATGTGTTAAAAAATATATATAAAGAAAGAGAAAAAATGATAAATACCACTTTTTTCGTAATGATATCCTGTTTAGTTAAACATATTTCATTTGTATTCGTATTAATTTTTGGCGCAAATAAAACAGGTTCAATCTGGCTCAAAGCATTCACAGCTCATACGCCGATTTGACTTCACGCTAGTTTGAATACTTCTTATTGCTAAGAGGGGAAATTACGTGAAGCAAAATATCGTTTTTTTCAGCAGAAACAAGGCCAAATAAATTATTTTCAACATGAACTATCCCCAACAACCACCATAGTCTGAAATTGCACCAACGTGCTACACTCCTTTGAAAAGAGCTCGGTTTTCTTTGAGGCTACATTTATTTTTACGTCTGTACATATTTTAAGAAAACTTTCCGAGTCAAGAAAACATTCACGGATCTTCAACTGAAAAAAAAAAAGTTGGAGGCTTTCATTGTCATCGGCTAATGTGGCATTTCAAAGTTCTGAATGGGACGCATCATGCTTATGCTTATAAACAAAAGGAATGTCCTGTGAACTCGTGATGGAACTTCGTTAAGAACTAGCTCGAAAAGAAAACTGGCTGTCTCTGTGATGTTTATCTTTGTCGTTGCACAGATGTTTCCAGTGTGTCAACAGCCAACTGTATGGCCTGATACCTCAAACACTTTCGAATGTTCAGAGGGACGAGCATGACCTGTCATGGTGTTGATGAGGTTTTCAACTTCTGCCGTATATCCCCTTCCCCCTCCTTCAAGTTTGTAAGCCAGCGCGACGGCAGTGTTGACAAACTCTTTACGTTTCCCGATCGCGCGCCATTTTCAGCACTACCGGCCTACATTCAACTCCACGTTGTATTTCAACGGCGTAAAAGCCTTCAGAGCCTGAAATCTAATACAGCTGTCCGAGTACTGATCTACCGTCTGCGCATCGCAAGTCGCAACTATGGCGAAACGTAAAACCCGAAGGAGTTTAAGAAGAAAATGAAGTTTGTGGTATGCTGGTCGAACGAAAACAACAATGAACATCGAACCTCCGGTTTGGGAATTCACAACGGAATGGCGAGCACGCGGGACATCGGAGACTACAGGCTAACGTGAATGCTCTGCACGTGCTGAGAAATTACTAGCGGAGTGCAACAGCGACAGCTTCCCGCGCTCACGTGATCCACATAAACATACGAGTAACAGCACGCTGGTGGAAAAGTCATTAGGACCTGTTCACATATGACGTCAGCGGCCAAAGGGGAGGGGTCTAGCAATCTTTTTACTTTTTCTGACGACGGGGAAAAGGGGGTTTGGCTTTTTCTGACGATTTCTGATGGGGGAGGGTATGGTCCTGAAATTGTTTTCGTGCAAAGTGGAAGAGTGAGGCCTAAATCCCAAAAGAGGTCAAAATCAATTTCTATTATAAAATGCTCAAAATTCGTTGTCATGCATTTTCAGACAAATTTTCAACACGTCAAATATCCTGCAGTGTCTCCGGGACCCCTCTTTTTACTTGTCAAATAAAAATACCTGTCTACTCCTCGATCGGATTTTCAACTGAGGCAAAAATAGATCGCTGGTGTAGCAAAACAATTCTGAAAAAAATGTATGGTTTCCTCTTAAAGTTTCGAATTTCAGGACCCTGGGGGAGGGGTAGGGCAATCATCCGCTGGCATGGGTTTGTTTTATTGAACGAGAACTGCACAGGTCCAGGGTAGTTGATGAGCGGATAATTAAAGGTTTCGTATTAAATGTGTTAACCCAGTGTTCGCTACTACTAGCTGCCCCAAACGGAGGAGCATTGTAGTGTGCGGCATCTCTGCGTGATTACTCATGTCGACTGCCGTTGTTGTCGAGTCGGGAAATTTCTAACGTTTTCTGACGAAGGAGGAGAATTTCTGACTATTTTGACAAAAGGAGGGGGCGGGACTTAATCACCCTCAAATTTGGCTGACGTCATATGTGAACAGCCCTGTATACCAATGTGTTGGTATGAAAGCGCGCACTGAAGTTTTGCATGATATTCCGGAAGGTTCGGAACACTGTCTGTACGATTTCGCCGTAATTGTGTTTTCGCTGTGCGAGTGCGGTGTCATCGTAGCTCTGACGCAGCGCAGTGCACCGCCTTTGAACAGCCGACCATTCATTTGTGTAACCACTATCTGTGTGTACCCGACTCGATCCTAAAAAAAACGGGGGCCACTTTTGCTACTGAGTAGGTGATTGCCCGCCGCATCGTAAATACAGCACAGACTATGGACGACCTTTCTTCCTCCATGTCTGCTCTGGCATTTGTCCAGAACTGGTTGTTCTGGCTGCTGCAGGGGCTTATAAGTAGACGTACGCTTCGTGCAAAGACAAAATACAGTGTAAACACAACAAAGATAAAACTAGTTCTGTGTTTTTTATTGCTGTAGTGTATCATACCAGCCTGAAATTGTTCCGCATATTACCACAAAATCATTTTCAAGCGCTTGTAGTTGACACCCAGGTTGTTTTATCCGAGGGAAGTTCTTTGAATGCACACTGGGACTATTTCTGTCCCAAGCCTCTTACCATTGAACCTCAGGCCTTTGCATTTTCCTCCAATCGCAACCAATGCCTTTCTAATCTTATATGACGACAGACCCTTCCCTCGTCCCTTAAGGGCTATTGTGCCCTTCGCTGAAGACCATTAGGGCTCCCTTATTAGGTTTGTTGTACAAAGCAGTAAGCGAAATGGTCTCATATGCTCAAATTGAAGCGCCCTTTCTAATATTGATATGGTTCCGTGAGCTCTTAAAGTGCCCTCCTTCTTCTTTGATGCAAGTAAAAACTTGAGAAAACAATTAACTGCTCTATTTTTTTACAATTTTAAAATACGTGTGTGTGAATGCGGCGGTCGCCTGGTGACCTGACCTAGTGTGACCCGGCATAAAAAGATTAGGGATGATGGGAAAATGATTGGGTGAGAGGTAGACTCCTCAACCGCGGTGCTGCGCATCGTCGGTTTTCTGCTACTCCGAAAAAAACCTTGGGGGAGAGGGCATCGATAGCCCCCCGCTGGGGCGAGGGTTAACACGCACCGAGTGGAAGGACCATAAAGTTCTCCCCCTCCTTCCACCTATTGTTCCTAGGTGGCCGGAGAGCCGTTTGCGGCGAAAATACTGCTTGGCTAGTTTGGGAGTTGATGAGTGCGTCGATTGGCGAAATAATTACGTACTTCCGCATTATGTGTACCTACGTTAACTTCATTTCGTAAACTTCCCGTGTAAACCACTACGCCCAATCCTTATTTTAGTTTGCGTCTTACTGGGAGGTATTATAGGTTTATTGTTTGACTTGACCCTTATTAATTGGTTTACTGAACTTCTTAGTGTATTTTCTCTGGATTAGCAAGGCTACAAACAATCCTTCTAGGCTCAGCCAATGCAAGGCAAAAATAATCACTTATTTGGAAAGTCTCACTCGATCTCTGCCTCTTCCAAGCAGGACTCCAGTGTTCCTGAGTGATTACCGCTACCCTCGCCTCCGGGCTTGCTGAGGTCATCAGAACTGCCATCCGTCATCCCGGCGGTCGCAGAGGAGAGGCCGTATTGGCAGAGGCTGGTTATGGGTCGGCCCCGCCTCAGCAGAGGTCGCGGCGGTCGGCAGGCGTGGTCCCCTCCCCTCCTCTCTTCAGCAGGCGCTAATGCAGGGGACGGCGACGGGATGAACGGCGGTGCGTGCCTGCCGCCGTCGGCCGCCGCATCCGTCTGCGGCTGTCCGCGCACGCGCCGCTGGGGGCCCGTCACGCAGCCGCTGACACCGCGACCTGCGGTGGCCAGCAGTCACGCGGCGCGGACAGAGCACCTGTCCGCCGGCGGCCGTCTATTTAACTGACGGCTCCTGTCCGCTGCGTTGTTCCTTGCCAGACATGGCAGCCGTGTCTATTCGCGGTCATTAGCCAGTGCCATTTGCAAACAACAGTTAACTTCGGGGCTGTGTTGGCGTCCGGGGCCCGGCTAAGTAATGAGGGCACTGGCCACGGCTCGTAAGACTCTGGAAGTAGTTGTCCTGATGTATTTGCTGATTTTCATGTACTAGCGCAGTTAACGTTATTGTGCAAATGTGTTGCCTGATTTTTGGAAGGGACCATTTTGAAGTTATTGCGCAAGATGTAAACGATACATCGTGGGGCATTGTGTCATTCACGAGGATTTTTATTTTGTGTCGGTAAAAAACTCAGCAAAAAACAGTTGATGCTGGTGGCTGCATGCGAGTAATGCCTTTTGAGCTTTGAGACCGAGTTAAAGTTAAGTTGTACCAGACTTAAAGCGCTTGCTTGAAATGTCTTCCGCATATTCCAGAAATATTTTGGTAAGATATTATTTTCCATCTTCTCGAATCTGGGATGCAAATTGAACAGATTCAAAGTGATTATATATTCGGGCACATCCCTTCAAGTGAATCTCAATGTTATCAATACCACCAAAAGATTCTCAGTATGAGCAGCCAACAGTAATCGTACAAAAAGTGGTTGCATTTCCATTCGCGGTCGCTGCTCATGCTGTGAGCGAGTGATCATTCTTCCCATGATCTATTACATTGAGATACTGATGAAGGCTGTGCACTGATATATAATCACTCTGAATTTGCTCTATTTTGCATCTCGAAATCGAGAAGACGAGCCAAGTAGCACATAAACAAGCTCTGATCATGCTCCCTGTATTGAAGTTTCACCTAGTGAATGTGTCAGCCCATCCCATCTACTCATCTATCAACAGCTTGACGTGGTGTCGTTATAGCCACAACCGTTTTTATAACTGTGGATGACTCCGAATACAGTCTTTGTCTTTGTCCCCGCTGCAGCACTGCCTAATTTATCCAAATACGTTTTTTTCTTGTATCAGTAATACATCTTCAGTATTCGAACAAAACCTAAAAGTAGTGTCGGATTTTCCTTTTCACTTCTAATTCATCAGAAGATCACCGGATGACACGTCCATCTACTTTAAGGCGCAAACTTCTTTTCGGCATTTTGCGCCGTCATTGCTCACTGTCAGTATTTGTTTCCGTTTCACATTGCCAGAGCGCGAGATTTCTGCGGGCCCGGACGTTTCTCCGGCCTTCTGACTGGATGCCACATCTCCCTCCGGGGCGACGCTGACTGTATTTGTAGCGCTACTGTGTCGCTGCTGGCGCAAGTAATAGCAGCTCCACAGCTGGCAGCCAATCAGTGGGCTCGCCTTTATTGCGTTCGCTGAAGTTGAAAGGCAGCGAGGGCAGCGAAAACTGGATTAGGAGAGGTCTGTTTTTGTGGTATCGAGGGTTCGGCAGTCACCGCGGCGCCGCCAGTGCTGACCGGCTCCAACAAGGTCGAACTGAAACGAACCGTGCCGTCCTCAGACCAACATTGGCGCTCCATTTCCGCCGCTAACTTGGTTAGAGGGTGTGCGCTTTGGCGGCGATTCGGCAGGGGCGCGTCAGGGAGTAGGGGGGGCGTGTCGGGCGGGGCTGAGACCGGTGAAGGTTGTAGGCAGTGATTGGATGCGTATTCTAGCCGCTGACGTTTCCAAGCGTGCACTGGCGGTAGACCCTGCTGTTCGGGTAGCTGAAGTCGCTGCTGCGCCGGCGGCGTGTTTGCGGTCGGCTGGAACTCGCCAGGGCGTCCACGGGGCACGTGTCCAGAATGGTGAGAGTGTGGAGGCGACACTGGCGACTGGAAGCGACAGCTCGACACCGCCGCCGCGTGACACCGCCGCTGGCAGCACCGCCTAATCAAAGTGGTCTGCTGCTTGCGACATCTCAGGCAAGGTACAAGACGGAATGGCAAGCGTTGGTGCTATAGGCGTTCAATAACTGGTGTCAGAAATACAGGAGTACGCCAAGTTATCCTACGAGGATTTGATTGTGACAATGGTGGCTGTTTTTTATTGGTGAGCAGTGGCGGATCTAGCCGGTGGGTTTGGGAGGGGCAAACCGAAGTCAAAAGTCGAAAAGCAAAAATAAAAAAACGTTACGCCGTCAAAGCTGCGCTGCAATATCACTTGCCGGTAGAATTTTGTGTATTTGAGGCGAAAAGCAAAAAAACGTCACGGGGTAAAAATATGGGCTCGATATACTTTTTCCAGTCCGAGGCCCAATATTTACACTGACTTAACTGGTTCTGTTTGAAGTTGAGAGCTGAAGCACCAAAATCTCGTTTATAAACTAAAAAGGAGTCGGGGAAAAAAGGAGGTCGATCACTTTGGGGGAGGCAAAAACATAGTTTTGCCCCGAGCTTTTCCGTTTGGGGGACACATGCCTTTTTTATGCCCCTCTTGGATCCGCCACTGTTGGTGAGTGAGCTAACTGGTTGGGAGAGAGAGAGAGAGAGAGAGAGAGAGAGAGAGAGAGAGAGAGAGAGAGAGACGACTGTCTGTTCTTTTCTTTTCTGGCCAACACCGGCACTGAAATAAAACCAGTCCGTCTCTGGGGATTTTACCACTTCAGTGCCTGCCGGACATTCACGGATGGGCTGCGTCGAACGGATTGATGTCACTCTGGCACCCCAGAGATGGACTTAACGCCAGTACAATCGATGGCCATTTCGCCATCTTCGAAAGGTCTGCTGGCGCCGCCAATGTCTTCAGACCATCAGACTGCCGCCGCTCGGTTTGGCCGAAGCCCATCGGCGAGTCCGTTTCAGTCGGAGGCACCGCAGAGTGGGGATAATTGAATGTCGGGGTGACGACATTTGTTTTGGGGCTGGATTTATATTCGAGCAGGACAGATAGGAATTTGAATCTGATACATGCATTAGCATAATCAAATCGTTCTTATGTTCAGTTACGTGCTGAGATGTGTGATCTGACCGGGCAAGGTATCGCCGTGGCTTCAATCCTTGTTTGTTTCTCGGCGGTTGCGTGAAACTGTGCAGGGTTTCAGAGGGTGGGTATCCGATGCACCCCGTTTACTGAGGCAACACGGCTGTTTACATAGCTGGCTGCCTGTTAGCAACGGCTGCAGCCGAAGCCGTCTCTGTGCAGTTGCTGTGCAGGAGTTCGGTCGGTTGGTCGGTTGGTCGGTTGGTCGTCTGCATCGGTCGCTGTTGGTCGCCGCTCGCGCGAGAGAGACACGTGATGTATGGAGGCAGGAGACTCCAGGTAGAGGGAGATTATATATATTTATAGCTTATCATTCATAACTGTTCAATGCTGACTTTGGTCCAAATGGCTGTCAAGAGATGACTCTTCACAAGCGCAAGTTGAAGTCTTTCAAGAAGCTGAAATAATTTCGCAAATCTTTCTGGCATTTCTTCCTAAATATGCCAATATCCCAATATATTTTTTAAAGTCAGAATTGGCTGTTCACCAAACTCACCGGGTTTGGGTTGTTCCGGCTCGTCAGAGCATCCCAGATCTGGCGGTTGGGGATCTCTGCTCCATCTAGGACATTCTGAACAGGTCGACACTGACAGTCTAATATAAAACCTATGGAAACCCATTATCTAGGGAATCTTACCTCCAGCCCCCTCCGGATCTCCATGCATTACAGATATATAAAAAACGACACATTGTAACTGCTTGGGTGTAGCTCAGGGGGCCGCTCCCTGCATGGGTGTAACTCAGGGGGCCACTACCTACATGGGTGTAACTCATGAGGCTGATCCCTGCATGGATGTAACTCAGGAGGCCACTCCCTGCATGGGTGTAACTCATGAGGCTGATCCCTGCATGGGTGTAACTCAGGAGGCCACTCCCTACATGTGTGTAGCTCAGGAGGCCGCTCCCTGCATGGGTGTAACTCAGGAGGCCGCTCCCTACATGTGTGTAGCTCAGGAGGCCGCTCCTTACATGTGTGTAGCTAAGGGGGCCGCTCCCTGCATGGGTGTAACTCAGGAGGCTGATCCCTGCATGGGTGTAACTCAGGAGGCCGCTCCCTACATGGGTGTAACTCATGAGGCCACTCCCTACATGTGTGTAACTCAGGAGGCCGCTACCTGCATGTGTGTAACTAATGGGGCCGCTCCCTGCATTGGTGTAACTCAGGAGGCCACTCCCTACATGTGTGTAGCTCAGGAGGCCGCTCCCTGCATGTGTGTAACTAAGGGGGCCGCTCCCTGCATGTGTGTAACTAAGGGGGCCGCTCCCTGCATGTGTGTAACTAAGGGGGCCGCTCCCTGCATTGATGTGACTCAGGAGGCCACTCCCTACATGTGTGTAGCTCAGGAGGCCGCTCCCTGCATGGGTGTAACTCAGGAGGCCGCTCCCTACATGGGTGTAACTCATGAGGCCACTCCCTGCATGGGTGTAACTCAGGGGCCGCTCCATGCTTGGGTGTAACTCAGGATATCAATCCCTGCTTGGGTGTAACTCAGGAGGTCGTTCCCTTGCACGGGTGTAACTCAGGGGCCGCTCCATGCTTGGGTGTAACTCAGGAGGTCAATCCCTGCTTGGGTGTAACTCAGGAGGTCGCTCCCTTGCATGGATGTAACTCAGGAGATCAATCCCTGCATGGGTGTAACTCAGGAGGTCGTCCCTTGCACGGGTGTAACTCAGGGGCCGCTTTCTGCATTCAGGAGGGCGCTCTATGTGTGGGTATGATTTAGAATAGAGGCCAACATAAGACAACATTATAATATTAACACTATTTTGTCCTTTTTCAAAATTTTCCTTCACATTCCGAAGTTGTACGCCTGGCTCCATGGCATATAAATGTAGCCTGTGTTAGCCTGAAAGCAATTATTGGAAACATTTCTGGATTGAATTTGATCGGCAGTGAAACCAGTTACGCCCATTTTTCTCCAGGACAGTTTTGATTATTTGAGAAATGACCCACTTTTTTCCAATTTAAAAGCAAGCAAAATGAATGTTTCGGGTTTTCTTAGAACTTTTTTTGGAATAAGCCAGTGAATGCTTTAATTTATGTGCAATAAGGTTTCAAAGATTTATTGTTTATTGTTCATTGGGTATAATCAGCAGCAGATATGAAACCCAATGAAAGCTCAAGTCAAAAGGATAAAAGCGCGTCGTGAGTATCTACAACGCCACGCACGCGATTAAGTATCAAAACGGACGAATGGAGACAAGGTAAGGCAATAAAATGGTAAAAGTGAAAAATATTAAAATGAGCAGTAAAAACACTTGGCACTTCAACTCACTGAAACAATTAAACGTACAGCCACTTAATCATTCAAAACAGATAGCTTTGTATATGCTTTCTGGCACTCGATTCAAACCTTGACAATACTGATGTAAAAGGTCGGCTTCGTGACATCGGCTAACATGGCTGTTAAAACAGAGAGCTGCCGGCGAACACAAACCAAGCCTAATTGTTTCGACACGTGCCAAGGGAACATGGAACATCTATTACCTTGGGAACAGGGAGCACTCGCGCTCTCTCATATCCTTGGTTCGTCGCTGAGGTGCATATGTACATACATCTTAGGGAAAGGCTCCAAGGAGAAATGAGCAGGGGCGGAGTCAATTTTACCGGAAATAATTTTGAAAAAAATTTATGTAATACTGCAGCCTCCTTTGGGACAGGCCACTAATTTTGAAAATATTTAGCAGATCGTGATATAACAGCGAATTGGATGTCCGAGATGAGTGAATGTTTGAAGCCAGCCACATGAGTAATTTGTGTTGAACACTTTCGATTCTGTCCGAATTGCACTGCGCAGCTCCGCCCCAGATGACGCACCCATATTCAATAATTGATCTAAATTTTCCAGAATATGTGACCAAATTATATTATGCAGCCAAATTTATATATATATATATATATATATATATATATATTTTTTTGCGGGCGGCCCTCGATTTATCTAGGAGAGTGCGTATTAGAAGTTCCAGCATCCTATTTGCTTTGCCAACGACGAAATCCACAGGATCAGAAAAGGTCAGTTTATAATCCAACAAAACACTGAGGTCCCGGATTTTCTCTCAGGTGACGTTTCGGATTTTGGGCTCGGATGGGACAACGTTCTTTCTAAGGGTGACTGGAAAATATCGTCTCTTGGCTGGGTTTAAATTCAATTTCAAGACTTCTGACCACAATGCCAGCCTATCAAGATCCTCTTGGAGCAATTTTGCATCATCTGAACAAGTAATATTGTTAAAGAGCCTCACATCGTCAGCAAAGAGCAGTGAGTTTGTTCGTTTTTGGACAGGAAGATCGTTTATGAACGGTGCGAACAACAGCGTTGAGATTTGGCTACCTCCCGGAGTCCCAGGGCTAACTTCCGATTATTTCGAGTGTTTCACACATAATCACATCCAAAATCGCAACCAAAACTCGAGCAAGAAACGAGCAGCACAAAGAGGCAGGGCCATTGAGAGATTACGTGCAAATGTTGGACAATACACGTTTTATGGCGAGGTTTTACCATAGAGTATTGCATAGAGAATAGAAGGTCAACACCACAGATAATTGGCCGTGGCGTATCTACCTTACAGTGGAGCAATTGGGCAAGGCCATGTTTAATGCAGATTAAGGTTACAGGAAGAAAACACAGACAAAGCTGATGGAAAATATTTCACTGTCTTGAAAGATACATGTTGCCTGCATGCATGGTAATGGCTCACTCGACAGGATTATAATGTCAAGAAAACCCAGTTTTCTATAACAAGCTAGGGTACACCTACGTTCCTGTGGGAAAAATTATGTGTCTTCAGCAATAGCCAACTCTGACCTATAAACAATATGTGAAGTTGGCCGTTCATCTCAAATTCTGTCCCCACCCCCGAATAAACTCGTACAATTTATACGCTGGCGAAATACATGTGTTTTCTGCTGTTTTTCATTTTCCTCGGTTTTCGCCGGGGGTATGCTATCTGTATCTACATAATACATATGTGACAAAACACGTGTCTAGAATCTTCTTTCTTTTATGACCTCCTTTGCAAAATTTCAGCGCGTCAGACCGGATGCAGGATGTATTTCTGTCAGACAGGGCAATGCACCTCCCTGGTGGGGAGCTGCTGAAACAAAATTACCACGTCTCTCTGCAATCTACATGACTGCCAGGAGTCGCGGCGGCTGCAGCCAGCACCGCGGCAAATGGCCCATTCCCGGCGTTTTCATCTGGCGTTACATGGCCGGGGGCCGGGGGGCGCTCGTCAGCATAGTCCGTCAGCGTCACCCACCGCCATGCGCGCCTCTGCAACGAATTCCCCGGCATGTGGGAGATAAAGCTGTTGGGCTCATCAAAGCCTTTGTCTCGTTGGCACCAACCGATGCTATATCGCGGAGCCGAGTAGAA
Organism: Lepas anatifera; assembly: GCA_034440635.1. Classification (NCBI taxonomy): domain Eukaryota; kingdom Metazoa; phylum Arthropoda; class Thecostraca; family Lepadidae; genus Lepas; species Lepas anatifera. The sequence continues at coordinate 874,358 of JAOTON010000961.1, read as the reverse complement.
TCACTCTCCGCTGCCGCCCTTCAGCCCTGGCGTTGTCGCCGTGGGTTATTTGCGGTACACACAGCGTTGTTTGGTACATGCCGCGGTCGCGCCGCGTCCGCCGACTTCAATGGCGGTAGCCCGCGGGCCGGCGATTATTGCACCCGACCGAATCGAGCGGGGCGATGCTGCGCTGGCCAGATTCCCTGAACTTTGCGCCGTACCATGCTTTATTGCGCGGAGGCTCCAGATTAAGATTTACTATAGCAGTGAATTGGGATTAAATCATTTGTGAGGCATTTAAACGAGCCTGAATGGATGTCTGGCGAGCATGGGCTTTGGATCGCATTTGCAGCCCACTCTTTGAATGCTCTAAATGTGAGCCGACCCTTTATTCGCACTCGTAATTTCCAGCTTTGTCTGGTTATGAAGGCCAAGTCGGCCGAGCAATTCCGCTGGCAGCGTATATCCCCACCAGTCTCATCTAAGCACTTAATGCTTGCCGAGTGGAGCTGCTCAGCACATGCGGGGGCAGGCGCCGAGCTCATATTGTGCTCTCGATCGTTCACAACGATGCGCCGCCTTCCTCAGCTAACACGGGGCTTCGCGCTGCCTTTCAGATGCAGATTAGCATATCCATCACAGCCTTCATTTTATCAGGCTGCAGTCCCACGTTCACCGGGGAGGTATGCTCGACTGGGGGGCGGGGGTGCGCCGGCAGACGCGGGTACAGGGATCGGCCGAAGGCGGACATTGACGGACGCAGGGGGGCCATTCCGGCCATGCCCCCCCAAAGCGCTGGAGGGGGGCAAAAGATAGTTTGGCCCCCCAAACGCCGGATAAATTTTTGAAAAAAGGTGTTTTCACTAGGTCTGTAGAGCACAAAAATATTCGCTCCCACCCCCCCCCCAGAGCGATCATGTACTCGGAGAGGTAGCTTATACTAGGTCTGTCGAGTACTGAAAAAGGTATTTACACTAGGTCTGTAGAGCAAAAAAAATTCGCTTCCACACCCCCCCTCCCCGCAGGAGGAGAGGCAGACATGGGTTTGGCCCCCCAAACACGGGTCTGCGTCCGCCCCTGGAGGTGGAGGTGGCTTACCGATCGGTCTGGGGTCCGCAGTCCGGACCGGAGCGCCTCCAGTTGGACCGAAGCGCCTCCACTGTCATCATTGGTTACCGACATAAAGATGCAGAGGAAGGGCGGTTCCCCGAATATATATTTACTGCAACTATTAGAAAGTTACTGTATTGTGCATCCATATAAATTGCCTGTAAGTACGGCATTCATTTGTCGTGGCTGGAATTACTGCGCGATTTCGACGCGCCTATATTAACGAGATAATGGGCTTACTAAGTCAACTGATTAGAATTCTTGTTTTAGTGCTAGGTAATGGTTGATAGAGGTAAATTAGGAAGATCGGCTTTTTACAATATGCAATGATTAACGGCATAACATCATTGACTTGAACGTAAGTCTTGATACATTGCCAGTACTTTTCGCATGTAGAACGTAAGCCACGCCAGTGGTTTGACCGCCAAGGTCACTTGGACCTAATATGACTGAGGTCACGAAAGGTCAAAGTGACCGTATAAAGAAAGCCAGTACAAAAACACATGGTGTTTGTTTCGCTAGCTCAATTAGGTCAAAGTTATTGTCAATCTGTTTTGACCCGGTGATATGACCTAAAGTAAGGGAAATGACCCCTGGGATGTGAAAGGGTGAAAAGTGTTGAGAGTCAGTATTGCAATCATTTTGTGGCTTTTATATCAGAATAGCTTTTCATGCTTTCAATGGAGAGGTCGCGTGACGACCTAGGGCAGAAATAAAAATCCCGGATATAACCTAGACCGGAGGAGTCATGAAGTGTGGAAGTTTCAAATCGATCGACTTAAATGTAGCTCTACAGAGCTCTAAAGGTGAAGTAGGTGACCGTGACCCGTGGTGAACCTTGGGTACCCGGAAAAATTTCAGGATATGGGAAATGATGCAGTGAGAGGTAGAGCCGACCGCGGTGCTGCGGTCGTTTTCTGCTATCCCGGAAAAACCTAGGGGATCGATGGCGGGGGAGGGTAAAGAAGTATCCAACAAAGTTTAGCTTGTGCCCCACAAGGTTCCCAGGCATTACGCGCGCCAGTAGGGAGCCTATTTCGCCCTCTCCGTACCTATTTTTTTGGGAAAAGCTGAAGCAGAATTACTGGCGGTGTTCGAAAGTTCTGGACGGGACGAGTAGAAATTACAAGTAATATATTTTGGTCAAGTCAATATTGGGGTTACCAGAGGTCAATGAACATCCCATGAACGCTTTGAATGGGTATTGCAGATTTCCCCCACATATTTGTACTGAGAGGAGCTCGCGCAAATCTTTATTCATTATTGGAGTCCTCTCATCGTTTCTAGCCGAATGATGAATAAAATGGCTGTGCTAGACCAAATTGTGAAAATCACCTGACCTCAAGCCAGGTCAGTGTCACAGGGTTAGCTGGTATGTTCATGTTGCGCATCGGTTGAATCCCCGTGACAAGATTAGCATGATAAAATCGAAATCAAGATCCATCTCAATTCAGTGCGAAACTGTCCATAGCTTCGCACTGATTGATTGATAGATTGATAGATTAGATAAACATATATTGATGACAGATTGGTATTTGTCAAGAATCAAATATTATTAGAATTATCACACTTCCTTTTTGGGGTAGATCTTAAATCCATACCTATACATTTGCAAGTACGACATACACAGAAAAGAGGTTTGAAGATAGTAATCTTACTTCTACACTCTCATCGTAAGAAATTCATAACACAATGTCTAAAACTCACATTTGTTAGATTGAATGTATCAACTTTAATTTTGGAAACCTTTATAAGCTTTTATGGAAAATTAAATGATATCCATGTTTTACGTTATATTTGTGCAACAGAATGCCAAGGATCCATTTTCGCTAATATGTACATACATACATACATACACTGTTTTTGTGTTCTTTTCTTGTGTAAAACCGGCTGCACTTCAGGTGTGCCTGCCATCAAAACAGTCGAGCTTTAAAGTGTTTTGTCGCTTGTGTGTGTCCGTCTTGCTCAGAGGGTGGTCGTCACATTTTCATCCTGCTCTGGTGCACATCTGGATAAACAGATCCAAGATAACAAGGAAACCTCTTCACGAGCACGAAATATCCTGTGTTCGCTAATGAATGAATCATGAATGCCACTTCAACATCTGATTATGAATGAAACTACATACTAAAAAACTAAGGAAGAACTGTTAGTATCACTATCGTACTTTGATGTCAATCAATTAGTAGCAAATAAAACGTTAAAATACCCGTGCTGTGATTCTGAGGTGCCTCCTTCACAAGTCTCCCTCTCGAAGCCTGCCTGAGTAACACAGTCTGCCCGTCGGCTGGCACGTGGATTGGCTGGCCGCGCGGTGAGCCGGGCCGCGAAGACCTGTGCTGTTCATTCTGCCGCCGTGCGTCCGGCCTGAAGCATTTGTCTTCATCCGAGCAGAGTGGCTAAATAGAGAGAGAGGCTGCCGGCTGGTGGGGCGGCGGTGGCGGTGGCGGTCGCTGCCGGGCGCCGCTCTACGCCGTCTGACCCGGCCCAGACACTGACCCCGCAGGCCGGCGCGTGGTAGGGGCCTCTAGTCGCCAGCGGCAGCCAAATTAGCGGTACATGTGGAACGCTTAGCTAAATTGGGTCACTGGTCTACAAAAAACACAAGGTATTTTTGTACTTCCCGAGTATATAGTGCAGTCAAAAAGAAAGCTTCAGAGCTCTGCTGCACGCGGATGTATTGCGCCATCGAAACCGTCTACGACGAATCCCCATACTTGTGCGCTCAGTGTTTTTTGTGCACACAGCTGTGTTCCCAGCAGCGATCATCACCACCACCATCATCATCATCATCATCATCATCATCATCATCATCATCATCATCATCATCATCATCATCATCGTCATCGTCATCGTCATCATCGTCATCATCATCATCATCATCATCATCATCATCATCATCATCATCGTCATCATCATCATCATCATATTGAGGGTTTCATGCCGTACCGACAGCTTTAGTCATAGTGCAAACATGCTCGCAGCGGCGAGCCAGTCTTTTAATGACTGACGAAATAGGCAGATCCAGTGGGGAGGAAGTGGGGGGAAATTTACCTCACTCCCCGAGGGAATTCGGGTATCGTGGCCCTTGTGATAGGATTTGGCACCTACCTGATAGGTTTTTTTCGTAAAAAATGGCGTCCCATGGTCCGGGTGGCGCCCCCAACCTTAAGCCCCATAGATGGGGGATCCTGGATCCACCTTTGCTTTATGAAGCTTTCGTAGCGAGTGCGCCTGCCGCAATTGTAGATGGACTTCCCAGAGTCTGCCGAGTAAGAAAACGCCGTAACGGCGGATAATCCTTCATGGCCGAAGACAGCCAGAATCACTGGGAGTCAGTTACGACGCATGACAAACATACACTTATTAGCTGTTTCTGCTGTCGACAGGGAGTCGCTCTCCCAGGGGTCTAAAAAAGTGAGCTTGTGGTCGCCGACTAAAATCCAAGCTTCTTCGATGGTCGCCGAACCTAATGCTACATGTATTACAAAATCGGTCTTAAAAGTGGTATAAATATGGCTATAGGGAAGCACTGGCGAGTGCAAGGGGGATGGTTCCAATAAAATATAGATATAAAAAACCTATAAAATATAGATCGAGTTTCTCGATATCGATGACCTAAGCCAGAATCAAGTCATTACCTAAGTGATTTCATGAGATTATAATTCAGTATTAAAGTCAAAGTTATGATCTGAAAGCAACAAAACTATACATGCTGGCCCTTAACCCTAGCCCCGGTGACCAGCATGAATCACCTATGAACCCCCCTGGTGGGGAGGGTGTTAAAAATGACACCCTCGATCTCGGAAACAAAGAAAGAAGCGGAAAAAGCGATCGAAAGGTCACCGGAAATGCAATCGGCGTTACTCCTGGAATTTTTGCGTAAGGTCAATACTGTGGTCACCAGAGGGGAAAAATTCATATACGTCAAAATGTATCAAATGCAGTGCTCTATAAAACCTTGCTTATCTCCGTACGCAAAATAGCCGGAACCACTTTCTCAACGCTATTCGACAGAGCCCGACCAGCTCTTTCACTAAGGCAACATCCATTTTCATATCAGGTCAAAGGCTAGGGCGCAACAGGACACTGAATGTTGGAGATGTTATCACGTAGCTTCAAGTTATAATAGGAAGAACGCTCGCTTTCAGCGTGATATGTCGGACCTAAAAGCCAATGTTGGATAGTGATCAGTCATTTATACGCACTACGCAGTCATGAATACGTATCGATAGTGCCCACTGAGCTTAGGTTAAGTCTGTTTGGAGGTCAATCGAGGTCAAAGATGATACGCTGTCCGTACACAAGGGCAATCAAATGGGCGCCGAAAGCTGTGGGACGGGGTACCTACGCATCCCCCTGTTGGCCAACCAGGGGGGACATCTCCCCAAAATTTTCGGTTCATCGTCAATAATGCTGTCAGGTACCAAATATGCTCACAATTCCCCTGCCCCGGCCAGCACCAGCCCGGGTCCGTTCCCCTGTAAAAATTCCGTGGCAGCACCCCTGGGCATTAAAATTTTCGCCCATTACTTCTATACCAAGCAAGATACAACCATGATTGATTCACCATTGTTGTTCTCTCATCAATAATGGTTTTATTTTGTGCCCATCCATGTGAAAAATTGTTAGGCCTTATCTTGGAGACAAATAAAAGGGTTTGCAGCACCTTAAAAAAGAGCCTCAGGAACAGTTCCGATGTTTCATTTAACTAGAGAAAAAACGTTTTTCATGTACATACATGCGTCATGAAATACTTGTCATTCTTCACCTTGAGGCGCCACAAATCAGATAAATTCATGTAACATTTCAAATAAATAATTCAAACATTATTCATTGGCAACATTTCCTCAGAAGTACAGTGGAAAATATTAACCATTGCTAAGATGAGGCCCAATTTTTGCTCCATTGTTGAACATGGTTCTACTCAAAGCAATAGCAATGCTGTCTCTTGGGAATAACCTTATTTTCTTTGCATGACATCATTCCCATGATAACTATTTCCAAAGCTCTTAATTGATGCATTTTAGCATTAATAATCAGGACTGAAAAAGTTTCCAGAATAGTTGCTGATGACCCATTTGGACCAGGATTGGGTACTAAGAACAGTTTGCATTTCAGCAACCTGTTCTTTTGTGGTGGACACAATCTGTGATATTTCTACTGTACCTCTGTGGCAGTGCTTCCATAGTTCATCCATGCTAGAGAAAACAAAACGAGTCAACTTTCTTGTGACAAAAAATACAAGATATTATCAGAAACTTGGATGCATATAATCAATCAGTTAAAAACATACACAAACACCCTGATCACCCAGTGTGCATCCATCTGTGCAAAAGACACAGCTTATTCTATGTTTGGCAGACTTGGATTGGACCATTGTCCTTGCAGTGGAGTCTTCTGGCAAATTGGAAATGGTTTTTCACATCTTTGTGCTGTGCAGGAATGCACATTTATATCCCTTATGGGGTACCAATGCAAAGTGATGGATCTAGGATTTTAGTAGGGGGCAGCCCTCTGAGATTGCATCCTGTCAACCAAAAGGGCACACTTTACCCAAAAGGGTGGCTATCGTCATCAATCAGTGGGAGAAAACTGGAATTGGTGTGACCTAAAAATGGTAACAGTGCCATAAATGGGAATGCTTGACCCATAGATGGGAACACCCATTCCCAATTATGGGAATGCTTGAGACCATTTTCCAGAACAAAATTTTGGGCCATGAAACAAACTTTTCGTCTTTCTACCTGGCTTATTTCTGTTCTTCAAATTTTAGAGGGCATTTATCTTTCAAACAGAAACAGGAAATCATACTTTATACCCTGCTTCAAATATTGAAGCTCAACATGTTTATTATGATCATTCACATGTCTTGGTGCATCTGTGTAAATAAAACACTAGTCATATACAAAATCAATTAATAGATATCTAGAAAAACAACAAAAAGTTTTTAAATATTTGATTTATATTGCCACTTGAGATAATAATATATACAGACCAAGACATATGGCCATACAGAACATGATGCGAGCCAACCTAGCATAACAAAACCTGTTTTCAGCACCTTTAATGCCATTTTACACAACTTCTAAACTTCAAAGCTCCATCTGTAGCCCCATCATTTGTATTCTAGTGGTGGGGGCAGTAGCAAGGTATTTTCTGCCTCGCAGATCTGGTTTAATCAGTTTTGGGGTACCCTTTTCTTCAGGCCGCCCTGAATCCTTTCAAACTTACGGGGTCCTGAACTCGAGTTCAGGGATCCCTTGGACCTGTCACTGCTGTGGCACCCCAAATGGAAGCTCATGTTAATTTCTGTGCCTACTAAGAGCATCCTAAAAAATTCCTATTTCTCATTTCAGGGACTTTAAAATCGTTAAATAACAGGCCTACTTGGTCACCCCGTTATATGTCCAGCTATAAGGCAAGAACATGGTGGTATCAAAAATAGTATACTTGTAATGGATAGTCTCATAATTAGGCACCACAAAAATCGTTCAGAATATCCACGCCCTTGGGAATGTGTGACTATAGAACAATGTTTACGATGACATTTCAGTGTGATTGTGGTTGGAAAGAGTTTAAACATGCACCACTGGTATTCAAGTTTTTTTCCTTCTGAGACTTTTCGCAGTAAAGCAAAACAAGGAAACATCATTGCAAGTAGACTCCAAAACCCACCTAGATTGCACGGACCGTCTATGATAAACGCACATCTTGATTTAACCCCTTGGATTTAACAAATTGAACACCAGTCGTCAAAAACGGCGCCCACCAACAAGAATACAAAAATATTAGCGGCAGCCCACGCCGCGCTCGTTCTGACGGCCGCACACACCGAAAATGTACCAGGGCGACCACCTGCGACCAGGCAACCACGCAAGTCGGCGGTTTCGGCCGACTCGGTCTCCCATTGGTCGCCTATTGAAAAAAATGAAAATCACCGACTTGGTACCGACTCGTGACGGATTCTAGTACATTCTAGTTTGAACTTAAAAATAATACATAGATACGGTATAAGGAGATGGCATCAGCTAAGGTACCAGGTAATTTCAGTCGCTTTTCATAAAATTGGTACCAAAAATTGTAATAAGAAGAAACATAACTAGCAAAGACTAGCAGCAACTAAGGGCGGTGATGATGCCAGATGTAATCGGCCAAAGATGCCCCGTTGTAGCCAAGCTGTCTTTCAGAAACGCCAAATAAGCCGGGAAACGAAGGCTAACTTGGCTCTTTGTCGAAGTAGATTCTGCCCATTCTTGGCTAAAGGAACTGGCAGACTTCATCCAATAGATTTTTATGGGCACTGGGTGTATTACGATGACGCGTGGAGACAGTGGAGAGGGTAAGCATATTTAGAAGCAGGAGCGGATGGTGGAAGCTAAAATCATGGGAAAACAGATGGAATCAGAGTTTGAGACGGTTGCTGGGTCGCCAACTAAAAGATGATAGGGTCGCCGACGGCGTAGGTAGATCGGCAAGTTTTTAGACCCCTGCTCTCCAACGGCAGCCTCCTGTTGATGTCTATAATCAGCTGTTTCCGCTGTCCAACGGCAGTCTGCTGTTGATGTCTATAATCAGCTGTTTCCGCTGGCCAACGGCAGTCTGCTGTTGATGTCTATAATCAGCTGTTTCCGCTGTCGACAGGCAGTCTGCTGTTAATGTCTATAATCATCTGTTTCTGCTATCGACAGGGAGTCGCTGTCCAACGGCAGTCGGCTGTTGATGTCTATAATCAGCTGTTTCCGCTGTCGACAGGCAGTCTGCTGTTGATGTCTATAATCATCTGTTTCTGCTATCGACAGGGAGTCGCTGTCCAACGGCAGTCTGCTGTTGATGTCTATAATCAGCTGTTTCCGCTGTCGACAGGCAGTCTGCTGTTGATGTCTATAATCATCTGTTTCTGCTATCGACAGGGAGTCGCTGTCCAACGGCAGTCGGCTGTTGATGTCTATAATCAGCTGTTTCCGCTGGCCAACGGCAGTCTGCTGTTGATGTCTATAATCATCTGTTTCTGCTATCGACAGGGAGTCGCTGTCCAACGGCAGTCTGCTGTTGATGTCTATAATCAGCTGTTTCTGCCGTCGACAGGAGTCGCTGTCGACAGGCAGTCTGCTGTTGATGTCTATAACCAGCTGTTTCCGCTGTCGACAGGGAGTCACTGTCCAACGGCAGCCTGCTGATGATGTCTATAATCAGCTGTTTCCGCTGTCCAACGGCAGTCTGCTGTTGATGTCTATAATCAGCTGTTTCCGCTGGCCAACGGCAGTCTGCTGTTGATGTCTATAATCAGCTGTTTCCGCTGGCCAACGGCAGCCTGCTGATGATGTCTATAATCAGCTGTTTCCGCTGTCGACAGGCAGTCTGCTGTTGATGTCTATAATCAGCTGTTTCCGCTGTCGACAGGCAGTCTGCTGTTGATGTCTATAACCAGCTGTTTCCGCTGTCGACAGGGAGTCGCTGTCCAACGGCAGTCGGCTGTTGATGTCTATAATCAGCTGTTTCCGCTGTCGACAGGCAGTCTGCTGTTGATGTCTATAATCAGCTGTTTCCGCTGTCGACAGGGAGTCGCTGTCCAATGGCAGTCTGCTGTTGATGTCTATAACCAGATGTTTCCGCTGTCGACAGGGAGTCACTGTCCAACGGCAGCCTGCTGTTGATGTCTATAATCAGCTGTTTCCGCTGTCGACAGGCAGTCTGCTGTTGATGTCTATAACCAGATGTTTCCGCTGTCGACAGGGAGTCACTGTCCAACGGCAGTCTGCTGTTGATGTCTATAACCAGCTGTTTCCGCTGTCGACAGGGAGTCGCTGTCCAATGGCAGTCTGCTGTTGATGTCTATAACCAGATGTTTCCGCTGTCGACAGGGAGTCACTGTCCAACGGCAGCCTGCTGTTGATGTCTATAATCAGCTGTTTCCGCTGTCGACAGGCAGTCTGCTGTTGATGTCTATAACCAGCTGTTTCCGCTGTCGACAGGGAGTCACTGTCCAACGGCAGTCTGCTGTTGATGTCTATAATCAGCTGTTTCCGCTGGCCAACGGCAGTCTGCTGTTGATGTCTATAATCAGCTGTTTCCGCTGTCGACAGGGAGTCACTGTCCAACGGCAGCCTGCTGTTCGCGCCGTTCCCGGCGCGGCTGTTCCGGCGGGATGTGCACGGTGGACGGTACCGGTGTGTGGTCTCCAACAGCCTGGGGCGAATCGTCAGCCGCACCGTCCGGCCTCACACCAGGTCAGTCGGGTCACAGACCCTGGCAGTCAGACGTCACAGTTGGACGGCGTCAGACCGGCGCACATACCCTGACAGTCAGACGTCACAGTCGGACGGCGTCAGACCGGCGCACAGACCCTGACAGTCAGACGTCACTGTCACACAACGTCAGACCGGCCCACAGACCCTGACAGTCAGACGTCACTGTCACACGGCGTCAGACCGACGCACAGACCCTGACAGTCAGCCGTCACTGTCACACGGCGTCAGACCGGCCCATAGACCCTGACAGTCAGACGTTACAATCTCACGGGGTCAGACTGACGCACAGACCCTGTCAGACGAGATCAGACCGGTGCACAGACACTGTCAGACGGGATCAGACCGTCGCACAGACCCTGTCAGACGGGATCAGACCGACACACAGGTCCTGACAGACGGGATCATACGGGCGGACAGGCCCTGTCAGAACGGTCACAGAGCCACAGCTGACCAGAGATCAAACATGAATGCCACTGAAACACGGTGTCTGTGATTTGAATTTTTTTCGAAGTTAAAATTTGGAAAATGGTCCAAAAATGTTAGTAGAATTTTGTACTTTACTGCATTTTCCGTCATCAGTTTGTAAAAATTTTTGTTTTCCATACCCACCTTCCATACCTGGGTTTTCAGCACAAGCTTACTTATACGTCGTATTGTTTTTTACTGAGGCTGAAAATAAACCCGTTTAGCACTCTGTTGGGTGTGTCTCCTTGTTTCAAGCAAACCAGAGGAGCTATGGAATATATTTTTCAACCAAATCCCTAAGCAAATTTACAGTTAAACAGTGTCGGTCGGGCAAATGCTCCATCTTTTGGTGCCGAATTCATGAGAAATATGTATGTATTTGTGCCTAAAGTTGTTTATAAGTGTTTTTATTTTCGCCTTTCATAACAAAGTGAGCACCCTGCTGAGAATCATCCACCGATCGTCGACAAAAATATCAGCTCACGAGCAAGCGCAGCTTAATTAGGTCAGCCGAATTCAACCAAAGCCGTTCAGATTGCGTCTGGCAAGGCCGACCTGAAATCAGGTGAAATGTGAAGAGCCAGGTCACCCTGTCGTTGATGTGTTTGCTGTCCCGTGACAGCGTGAGAACCAGTGGAAAGCTGGGTCAGAGCCTGCTACACCACTGCCCATCGCGCCAAAATTGCACACAAGGCAGACACAATTCCTGAGGTGATTCGAATCGAAATGCGAAACACATTTGTGCCGCCTTTGGCATAGCACAATGTGCGTAATTTGACACCTTATGTATGCTTGAGACATTTTTGTTTTATTAGTATAAATTCGTTGAATATTAAATGACAGATTAACTTGCGTCTAAACTTGCATTTCAAACTTTATGAATAGAAAGTACTTGAGAAATTTTAGGTGTGTGCTGGTTTCATGATTGCTCTGTTTTCCGTGGACACCATTGTGTCATTGACATGTGACATTTTTTTTTTTTATTTCCCCCCTTTTTTTTTTTTTTTTTTTTTTTTTTTTTTTTTTTGGTTGGTTTGGATTGAAAGGTTTATGGGGGGGGTTTTCCCCCCCCCTCACCCCCCCCCCCCCCCCCCGAAACCCTTAGGTTCCCCTGAAAATTTATTTTTACCCCTGTTGGCCCCCCATGATAAATCCCCCCTATAATATTTACACCTAAGAGTTGACAACTTTCCCTCCCCTGGTGCCCTCACCAGGTCCAAATGGCGCCCCTGACCAAAGTACCTCTCCCCAGTGACGGCGGAACTTCGGAATTTAAGGGGGCATCATGGGCTTTTCAGCCCATTTCTTTCCTGTCAACGCCATATAGGGCTAGTGTTAAACTTTCTGATTTAAGGGGAGGGTCACCATGCCCCGGTGCCCCCCCTCAGTTCCACCGCCAGTGCCTCTCCCCCCAGAAATCCTGGATCCTCCTATGCTTTGGCAAACTGAAGCGGGTGCCTGCACCAGGCGGCAGTCCTGGTATTGACTGAAGTGATAAATTGGCGCATCCAATCCTGTATGCAAGACGTAAATCATGTCCGGGCGAGGGCGACAACTTGATTAGCATAACACATTCGCATCGACCCTCTTCCGAAGACCGGTGAGAAACCCTTGTTGATTATCGTAAATCAAAATTTCGAGGCATTAGGATTTGACTGTGTTTATCTAGCTCAGAGCGACGTCTTTATATATGTATTGCATGATATTGTATAGTCGAGCCACATGGGCCTCGCCACGAGGTGGAAGGGATGGGTGGGTTAACTTTTCACCGCCTGGGAGGTCCGATCAGACCCCACCCCTCAGTTTTTTGCGAATGATTCCAAGTCGATTAACATGAGACGCGCGTTGCTTTGCCTGCCTCTAGGCATGCTTGCTTTGCATCCATTCAACAACTTATGACAAAAATCAGCATCAGGTCAGGTCAGGTCAACGAGCAGTGACGTCATTTCTAAACCCATCTAAGGCGATTCTAACTTATGAAATGCAACTGACAAAACCAGGATGTAACTCGGCTATTAGAAAAGCTAGATCAAGTTTCCAAACGTCATTCGAAAGTTCTTAAAAGAAAAACTTACTGGCTGTTATCCATTTTGTGGTCAGATCAATACCGAGGTCACCAGATGTCACCAAAGGTTACGGGTTTCGAAATTGTTTGTATCTTTAGCTTTTAAACAAAACAAGTTAGTCTTAAATTTGGTATCATAGTGACGATCATGACCCAAGAATTCGAACGCTATACAGTATGATCCTGAAATGACCTTATTTGACCTTGACCCAAGATCAATGTCATGGTTGCACTTGCAAGGTCATCCTGCATATTATTCTAATCCTTCGGTCAAGATGAACACAGCGATGCCTTTTGTTTTGCTCTAGGTCTAATGTTTCTCGAGTTACAAGTGATTTCCGAAATGGGTCTAAATGTGACCCATTTTAGCTTACTGTGCTGTCACAGGTCAACGGTTATGGTTCACACTCAGTTCCAACGTAGAACACAGCAACGCCTTTTCAACTTTTTCCGTATCACTTCCGGTTCCTGAGGTCGCACGGGTTTCCGGTCGGACCCCCGCGGTGGTGTGTAGGATAAGAGCCCAGGCAGTGCCGGGTTAATGGATCGCGTTCTTGTTCCCCCGCCCAAAAGGGTGAGAGTTGGTGACGCCGTATTACCTTGGCAGTTGGTCCGTCGTTAAACCTCATTAATTGTTATTATTCGTCACCGAAGGACAGGGGGGAGTTAGGGGGCGAGATCCACACTCTAAAAGATTGCGGACCGGTCCCACTTTTGACCCGAGGAATCGCTGAAGGTGACTAATTCTGGGACAGAAATGTCCTTTTAATATTTTCAACAGACTTCACCGGTGTTTCGTACGACAGAAGTGACACACTTCCCTATTTACGTTCGTATTTATTATTTTATTATGACGTTATATGTATTATTCACGTTTAGTATGTGCATGGGGACAGATGGACACAGATTCCATCGCGGGGTGCGCCCCGCCCCCCGCGCTCGAAAATCTGTGGCGACGCCCTTGCCTAACCAGTTCTGCTAACATTTCGCGTGGGAGCAGTGGTGCGGCATCGACCATTGTTGGATTGCAGACCACGATCAGGAGCAGTGCATAAGCCGAGCTCCGCCAGCTCGGAGCGCAGATTGCCGTTCTGTTTGACACGGAGCCGGCCTGCAGGCGAGTGGTGTTGACGGCGGCCGATGTCGCCCATTGTGCTGCATTGCCGACTGGGGTGTTGTTAGGGTGATGATCTGCTGCGCGTTGGACGCGGCTGCCGAAGGGCAGAGGTGTGGTGCTTTATCGGCCAAGTGAGGCGGGAAGCATTTGAATAACGCTTGTGGAGAACTTTGTGCTGATTTTCGGAATAGAGGGACTTTTGTTGGGGCCTGCTCCCACTTTCATGAAAATTTATTTCCAATTTATGCAAATTAGGAAGCAAGCTAAATTTTTGGTAACCGGCCTGTGCGGAAGGCAGCAACGAACTCTACTTCGAAGAGTTTTTTTGCTCTATGAGAGAATAGTTGACAACAGCAGGTTGAATTCAGATTACTCTTTTTACTTTTCTGCCGGGGAGTGATTTGTGTTGGTGTTAAAAGTTCACTTTTTCGGAGATTCAGCTTACTTGGGGATAGAGGACTCTAGCTGGTGGCTCACGAATTCATGGAACACAATAACCTTTGACAGTCCGTGGGAGGAGTGATCAATACTGTTAGGCTCGGAGAGTACATTGGTGAAAAAGCGACTTTGTCCCCTTTTAAGTGCCGTGCTTCGCACTCATACTTCTGGAACCTCTCGAAAAATCCACCTTCACGGCTGGGGCAGAGTGCGTGGCCGGGCGGGACCACAGCATGACCTGCAGCGCTGCTGTGTGTAGCTGGCAGTACCGCGCGGCGTTCGCGTGCCCGCCGCTCGCCGGATAGCCCTGCGTCGTCGGCAAAGAATGTGGCAGCGTGATGTATGGAAAGTCAATAGGTACATACATACGCCGGAGCCGCCGCCTCTAGTCGCACTTTATTGGTGTCCTTGTGATGGCGGAGGGAAGAGAATTATAGTGAGCCGTATGGTGGGTGTGCGGTGCCTCCGGGGTCCATTCATTTGGCGTGCGCATGTCACGGGCGATCCTGTCAGCCGTCCGGCCGCCGCACGCTCGATCCGTTACAAGCAGTCAAATGCGCTACAAACTGCTCGGCGGCAGTCTCGTAATGGAATTGGCTGGTTTTTGTGGGGCGGTGAGCGGCGGTCTCCATCCATCAGCCGCCGGCTGGCCGGCACTGGCCTGTTTTGACACGCGCAGCCGGACCAACCAGCAGGCCTTCCGGCTCACTTGTTACGCTCGTAACGTCGCCGCCTATTACCTAATTCAGCGTGTTATTTTTGCCTTGGTCCGAGCGCCTCCTTCTTCATAAACAACGCGGCTGTCACGTGACCGCGGTATGCCGGCGCTGTCGCCGGCGGAGGGTGGTCACGTGGCGGGCGGCCGCGGCGCGGCGCTGCGCTGGTCAGCGGTTCGGCGCCGGTAATCTGGTTTGCAGTGGAGTGGGCTGCCATTGCTGCCAGGCCGGCGCACAAGTCCCGCCGGCCACAGTCGCCGGCCAGCCGGCCGGAAAAAGTGCCGACACAGCTGCAGCGCTGATATTTCGCCGCACTGGTCGGCTGGTGTATCTTGCACGCCGCGCTGCCGGCAGGGGTCTGTCGGAACGTCGCGCCGAATCTTCCGAGTGAGATGGAAACACTGCGAAAGGGGAGGCACGGGGCGGAGTGAGATGGAAACACTGCGAAAGGGGGGACACAGGGCGGAGTGAGATAGAAACGCAGCGAAAGGGGGCACAGGGCGGAGTGAGATGGAAACACTACGAAAGGGGACGCACAGGGCGGAGTGAGATAGAAACGCGGTGAAAGGGGAGGCACAGGGCGGAGTGAGATGGAAACACTGCGAAAGGGGACGCACAGGGCGGAAGAGGGGAAGGGGGGGCAATGCATCTTAGACGGCCTGGGACATGCTAGGTGGTAAGTGTTTGGTGACTTTTAAATACATACTTTGAAAATTTTGATAGTAGACCTTTGAGTTCGAATTCAACATTTTTCGATGCTGCAAAAGAAGGTATACTGAGACACAATTCCGGGCTCTTTTCAAACACTTTCTTTGTAAGAAAGCTTAACTTTCTTGCTTCGCAACACTCATTGAGGGCTTCTTCATCGTTTTTTTCCTCCAAAATTGCAGCTTTGAGTCGATTTGGGTTTGGTCGTTGTGCGAGACGAAGTGATATAACAGAAAAAATAGCATTGCAACATTTGGAATGTCGTGGACTGATCAATCTAAAACCTTTATCAAACATGATTTCATCGTAATTGATTATATGACCCCGATCGGAGATTAGTTATATTCTATAAGCCTAACTTTATACGCTTATGAGGAAATGCAAAGCTCTTCATCCAGATTTTACCGTCTGGCTTAGTGTGATAATGATTTTTGGGGCATATCGACGCACCAACTGCCAGGGTCATATAGCGTCACCAACTCATTTCCTGTTGGAAGGGTTTCTCGGGAGCCAGTTTGCTCCTTGTTCAGGGAATCCGCCGGGCTTGACCCCGGATTGGCCGTGTGGAAGCCAGGTGCGCTGAGCACTCCACAATCCGCGCTCCATTGGCTTAGTGTAGTACGGTCATATCAGAGGAAAATCGTATACATGCCGGTATGGGGCTCCGCACCACATCCTCGCTGGTACCGGGAGGTGGTAGGTCTACTGACCCCTTCCATCTCCTTACGATCTCTGCAGCCATCCTAGTTAGCAAAAAGTAGAAGAGAGTGGGGTAGAAAGCCCACTTTAATATCTGCCAAAATTGTATGAACATGATGCATCTTTTGGTGTTCATCATCAAATGGTGTATCTTTTGACCTGTTCAGGTCAAATCCTAAAATTGATCCGACCTCAGGTCAGGCCAAGATCCTCATGGGTAATAATTTATAGAGCTCGAACTGCGGTGTCAACCCAAATATGTTGTCTTCAAAATAATTACTCTGCCTCCACTATCTGCAAAATTATTGAACTTAAACTAACGTGTATTTCTTGACCTTGCCGTGTTCCCACTTCACCGGTATTAAAAATCCCATTACCACCAATTTGTTCTCGGGGACCTAATTATTTGATGTGAATCTAAGATCGAAAGCTAAAGTCTGCTCTTACTGCCGCACCTCTAAACGTTTTCTGAGGTTAGGTCACTCGACCTAGACTGGTGACCTGACCTGATATGACATGGACCTAAATCTTGTCAGAAGCTGTAGAAAGGACCAGGTACCAGGTATTCCGAATACGGTGGCACTACACACCGCCGATGCTGCATATCTGTGAGAACGATTAGGAGGTTATGGGTGCCTACCTCCTGAAGAGTAAATATTAAGGTGAAATCTACCCTAAAACAGAGTTAAACTAGCTTCAAACATACAAAATCATTATGACACCAACAGCCGTGCCAAACACGGAACCAGGCCCCACGGTGACTCTCTGCCTAGTATCGATGCCTTCTGATCGATCGGACGGACGAGTAGGTACTGCTGACTCTTTTCAGTGCTTCCTTGCCGTGACTCCATTCACTGACTCCGTCATTACCGGCTTGGTCCGCCCAGTGACTTCGTCCCAACTTTGGATTTCGCCCAATGATCTTCTGGTACAGTGCTGTCTCATCTGTTGTTCTATCAAGCCACTACGGCGCTATGCTGGCATAACTCCGACTGTTTTTTGTCCCTGCCACATCTCTTTCGAAGAAACTGAACACAACCTTTAGCAACAAAGACCTTGCACTATAGACATAAGTGGTCGTATATAGCGATGAGAACAGATATGTGCCGCACCATATATCGCTTTGTCCAGCGCTTTGCAATGCTACCAGCCGCACCATATGGGGGTATCATTTATGGTGGTATCATAAATCAAGCATCTGTCCCGTGAGTTATTGAGCTTTGAGAGTATAACGATGTACTGCGGTGATTTTTAACTTGTAATGGTCTCATCGATGGATCGTATTACGACGCACAGCACTGGAGATCGTGCTAGTGAGTGTTTTTTTCATTACTTTAGAAACGACAAGTCACCCATGACCGGTTGGGATTTATTTTCCCCAACACATTTTCAACTTTAACTTTTTCATTGATAGTGTGCAGAAAAACAGTCTGTCCCAATGGTGCAGCAGCCCCTGGTTCGGCCAGCTATAATGACAGCTCGTGAAAGGCCGGCCTCTTTGCTCGGTTGTAAAATGACAGAAAGGTACTCGGCGACCGGAAGGCAAGTCACTTGACTGGTCAAACCATCATTTCCGTTTAACAGAAATAATGGGTTGACAACGTTTTGCAGGGAAATATGGCACCAAGTGCATAACTCACTGCCGTTAAAATCAGCTAGATTCCTTCTTCAAATCCAGGGACACGATTCAGCATTTTCTGCGAATAGAATTACATATATATGTTCATTGACCCTTAGTTTGTATGTTTGCATGTTGAATTTACGCCATGCCGGAATTTTGCACAAATTTCCAAAAATTCTTGCTCAGCAATTAAGTAAACTGTTCATCTAGGTAGATTCTGCAGTGCTGTAGCGAGGACTAAGTTTATAAGTAGGTAAGACGTCATTTAGCTCACATCCTCGAATCTGGGATAAAAATTGCTCCGAATTCAGTGATAATATGTTCGGACACAGCCGTTGATCAGAATCGGGGTGGATCAGGTGCTTGAAAAATTATTGTCGATCGTGTGTGCAACGAACTCGAATTGGTCATTCGTTGTCGTCACTCTTACAGAATCAATAATAAATTGTTACGAAAAAGTGGGGATGCGGTGCCGTGGAGGAAGCGCACTCCACTTCCGCGCCGCTGACACGGGTTCAAATCCCCAGGCGGGTATTCTGCATAAGTCTTTCCGGTCCCCATAACGCCTACCCAACAGGATGAGGGTTGGTACCATGTGACCTCAGCAGTCAGTGTGTCGTAAAGCTCCACAACTAGAAAAAAAGGTTATATATTACACTAAGATTATGATGAAGAGTTGAGTCCAAATACACAATCACTGAATTTTGCTCAGATGTCCCTCCCAGACAAGAGGAGATAGGCCGAATTGGATTTTGAAAAAGTGTTGATTACAAAAATATACTTTATGTATTAACCCTCGCCCCGGTGGGGGCGTTTGAACACCTCCCTTGAGCTTTTCCAGCGGCATGACAAAACGACGACGCAAAGCACCGCCGTACTTGGCACACCTTATCCTTAATCAATTCCGAAACGTTCTACACAATTTTAAGGTTAGGTCAAGTCAGGTCGGGTCACCGGTGCAGGCCAAGTGACATCACGTACAAAAATGTTTAAGGTGGCATAATTAAGGAAAGGGTGAATCTATATAAGTGAAAATATTATACTACGTAATGGGCCTACCGAGTACTACGACATATATCCGGGGATTTTTCATATCGATGACCTAAGGTCAGGTACGGATCATAACCTCTCCATTGAAAATTAACGGGGAAAATAGACATTGGGCTGTGTTTGTGTAGATACAGCTGAAAATACCTTAATATTCTCCAAATTGTAGAATCCTGGGCCACTTTCTAGGTTCATGTTGCAATTTATGATCTGCAATCTTAAGCATATTTATTTATTTATTTATTTATTCATCGTTGATGAGCAACAGGTAAACCCAATTACAGCTCAAGTCACGTTGATAAAACACACATATTTACAAAACACAATAAAAGAGATGATGTAAATAAGCGCTTAAATGACCGATGCTCATGTAACCCTTAGTGAGCGACCAATATCACAGCATGCATGAGCTTAAAATATCCGATGAGGTGGACATGGCATACACGAATGACTAAAATGTATTGTATGCCAATAATCAACGGCCATGGCCTAGATGTAAATTAAAAATTTGGCTAAACTTATTGATAAATACATGATGAGATGATGAACAGGGCAATGGTACACGGTAAAAACATATTTTCAGACTTAGGTCAATAACTTTTCAGGAAATGACGATAAAGCTTTTATTTTGATAATATTAAGTTTAGATTGTTATTTACAGTCGATTGATGTGCATATTGACTATGCTAGATCAGATAGTGAGTGACCTTGACCTGATCTCGGCTCAGGCCATTTTTTTGTTTTGACCTAGTATAGTCATATTATACATCATTAGATTCACTGTATCAAGAGGGAGCGAATGGTGCCTGAAAAATTATTCTGACTCAACTCTGTCAGACGCTAGAGCTCCGAAACTCTTCCCTAACGTGCCACCTTCTTTGACCTGTCATGACCTCAATATGACCTGAACCAAAAAGTGACTCATGTAGTTTCTGCATGAATTTGTATTAGCTATCCACCAGCCATCGTGTTTTTTCGCCATCCCGTATAGGAGCCGAGTTCAAGGGGGTAGGTGTTTGAACACCTTCCACAATGGCGAAGGTGGCTCGGAGGCCCACTGGGGCGGGTGTTAAGGTTCGTGATGCCCATTTCTTATATATTCGCCTGATTTTATGTTCCAATATTCACACTTCATCCATTGATTACACCACAAATGGTTTCCGAATTAACAAGACACTCGTGATGCACAATGTGATAATGACAGGGCTGAATTATGCTGTATTGATCACAATTTTCCTGGTCACCGTCTGTCGTGAAGTTAGCTGTACCAATCCGTGTGTCAGCTCTCTCTCTCTCTCTTTCTCTCTCTCTCTCTCTCTCTCTATATATATATATATATATATATATATATATTCTTCAATACATGTCTTGTTAAAAGATATAGCATATCTTGTTTTCACGAGCTTCTTTCTCGTCTTCTCCAATGCTCGAAGAGTGCATTTTTGTAAATCTGATATTTGATTTATTAATTGGCCGAAAGTTGGCATCTTTTGGGTATACATTTAACGTTGCGACGCGTTTCGGAAGTGACATCTTCCATTATTAAGCACTTAAAACACTTATAAAAACACTCCTATCATATTTGAAATCGATCTAAACTACTTTGAAAGGACAATTATTTTTCATTCAATTATTACGACAGAATAGTGACACAACTAGACGGGCTCTTCTTCTCTGCAGCGCTAGAAGAAAAGCCTCAGTGTGATAGTTGGGTTGGTTTGCTTGTTAATCTCCGGTTGCATGCTTCTGATAAGTACTGCTTCGTGTATGAACAGTTTCGTCCGGTTTGGTTCTTGTTTCAGGATAGTGGTGTTCTCTGTTAAGTCTTTTCGGGTGAGGTCGTGGTGGTGTTCTAACTTCATGTGGGTTTTGGGAGCTCCTTCTGCAAGATGCATAGTGAGGCGTCTGGATAATGTCGTTGTTGTGGCACCAATGTAGCTACACTTACGAAGCTTACAATCTTCGTGTGGGCATGAGAACTGGAAGACTACGTTGGTGCTCTTCAAGTGGTCACGTTTGGAGTTGAGATTATTCTTCATTATCAGGTTGTGAACTTTTTTGTTGTTATAGTAAACGATGAGGTTGAGTCGATCTTCTTTGTTTTTTGGTTGGACATTATCATGCACGATCTTCTGCAATACTCTTTCATCGGATTTTTATGATGGGCTCATCTGGTTTTGATAGTAAAGAGTTATTTTTTTTGGTTGGACGAAAGAACACATAGAAGCTGCTAAACAATTGCGCAACAACAACAATATAATAATAAGGCGGGCAGACAAGTCTACCATTTACGTCATTCTAGACCGTGAGGAATATATGACTAAGATGGACAAGATATTGACGGATAAAACGAAGTTTAAACCAATCTCGAAGGACACAACAGCCCAACTAAAAGCCAAAGTAAACAGAATCATAAAAAGCGCCAATGCCTTGGCAGGGGGAGTGCACTTTGAGCCGATAGTTGGTGAATACCAGCCCGGATACGCATATGGAAATGTAAAGATCCATAAGACGGGAAACCCACTGCGCCCAATCATATCACAGTGTCCTACTCCTACATACAACATCGCAAAAAGACTGAACAAACTCATCGCTCCATATTTACCAATGGAGTTCGCATTGAAATCAACAGATGAGTTCACAAACATCCTGAGGACTAATCACCCTAAGGGAATACTGGCATCACTTGACGTGGAATCACTGTTCACGAATGTTCCGGTTACTGAAACCATCGACATTATCCTCGAAGACGTGTATAACCACCCAGAACTGCCACCACCAAACCTGGCTCCTAACATCATGAAGAGCCTGCTGAAGGCTTGCACGTCCGAGTCTCTGTTTAGAGCCCCCAATAACCAGCTCTACAGCCAGATTGATGGTGTAGCGATGGGGTCACCACTTGGCCCTCTGTTCGCCAACGCGTATATGTGCAGAGTGGAAAACAAGGTCATCAAATCACTGAACAGCCCACCGTATCTATTCTGCCGTTACGTGGATGACATCTTCCTGGACATTAAAAACCAGGACCAGCTACAAAAACTCAAGGAAAATCTTGAAACCAACTCTGTCCTCAAGTTCACCACCGAGAAGAGCATAGAAAACAAGCTCCCATTCCTTGACGTTGAGATTGAAAGCACGCACGGACTTTTCAAGACCAAGGTCTATAAAAAGCCTACGGATGCCGGTCGGTGTCTAAACGCCGGGAGCGAATGCCCTGACCGGTACAAAATCAGCGTTATCCGATCTTACGTCAGCAAAGCCATCAAACTCTCATCAGACTGGACAACCCTTCACGCTGAGCTGACTCGGGTCAAACAAGTTTTGGTCAACAACGGTTATACTAACAAAATTGTCGACCAAGAGATTAACAAACAAATGACCTCCCATGTGGCTCAGCAATAGAAAGAAGAAAAACCAGAGACCGGAAAAGAAAAAAATAACTCTTTACTATCAAAACCAGATGAGCCCATCATACAAAACCGATGAAAGAGTATTGCAGAAGATCGTGCTTGATAATGTCCAACCAAAAAACAAAGAAGATCGACTCAACCTCATCGTTTACTATAACAACAAAAAAGTTCACAACCTGATAATGAAGAATAATCTCAACTCCAAACGTGACCACTTGAAGAGCACCAACGTAGTCTACCAGTTCTCATGCCCACACGAAGATTGTAAGCTTCGTAAGTGTAGCTACATTGGTGCCACAACAACGACATTATCCAGACGCCTCACTATGCATCTTGCAGAAGGAGCTCCCAAAACCCACATGAAGTTAGAACACCACCACGACCTCACCCGAAAAGACTTAACAGAGAACACCACTATCCTGAAACAAGAACCAAACCGGACGAAACTGTTCATACACGAAGCAGTACTTATCAGAAGCATGCAACCGGAGATTAACAAGCAAACCAACCCAACTATCACACTGAGGCTTTTCTTCTAGCGCTGCAGAGAAGAAGAGCCCGTCTAGTTGTGTCACTATTCTGTCGTAATAATTGAATGAAAAATAATTGTCCTTTCAAAGTATTTTAGATCGATTTCAAATATGATAGGAGTGTTTTTATAAGTGTTTTAAGTGCTTGATAATGGAAGATGTCACTTCCGAAACGCGTCGCAACGTTAAATGTATACCCAAAAGATGCCAACTTTCGGCCAATTAATAAATCAAATATCAGATTTACAAAAATGCACTCTTCGAGCATTGGAGAAGACGAGAAAGAAGCTCGTGAAAACAAGATATGCTATATCTTTTAACAAGACATGTATTGAAGAACATATTTTGCCTACGTATTCGAATATATATATATATATATATATATATATATATATATATATATATATATATATATATATATATATATATATATATATATATATATATATATATATGTATATATCTCCCTCTCTCTCGATACCGTGCAAAGTTTTACTGTCTCCACTCTTCAAGGATTGCTGTGGCCATTGAATCATTGTATTAATGCAGCGCGGCGTGGCACATAATTTTGTGAATGGCACAAGTCCATTAAAGCCTACTACCATCAATCATAATCAGGCCGGAGTGTTTCTACCCGACCAAACAATCTTTTGACCACAAGTCTTGTGCCTCTGCTGTATTTAAGAGCCGCTAACTTTTCTGTTGGTTAGTTGGCAGGCAATCAAATATTTAACATAAAAGCTCAGCCCTCAGTTTAGATGTTTGAAACAGAAAGTTCAAAGGGATATAGCAACCTAATGTGTTAGCAATTTGCGGTGTTCTGCATAACGCTTTTACCCGGAAAACTTAAGCGAGGTTCAGGTGATGGATGCAAAGTCCGACACAAATAAATGACCAGTTTTGATAGTACGCTAGCAGGAAATATGCTGAGCGGATTCTGCACCAGAGTGCACAGTTTTCGGGAATGGAACTACGCCGAGACTACTTGCTTGAGTAACACATTAATGCAAAATAGATCCATAGAATGAGAGTTTTATACTGTATTCCGTAAAACGCAATTGATGCGTAGATATATGCATGGGTCTCGCCACCATCTTATAGGGCTTCGGCTGAAATACACGGTGACTGAGACGCGAGTTCCCGTTTATTTTGCCGTTTTTATAACCTAACAGTTTCGGAATTCTGAGTATGGACCTTTTGATTTCATTTCAAGTTTTTGTTATTTTTCTTGTTTTGATTAATATAATATTTTCGTTTTCAGCCAGACGGGGTTGCAAGACTAGGAAGTCGGTTACTTCTTCCTCAATGGGGCCAGGAACCAGATTATCTAGCCTGTTTGTATTTGTATTTATTTAACCTTTTGCCCACGTGATGACCCCAATGAAAGGCAAAGTAGGGGAAATAAAACAATGGTGCTTCGGTATAGAAGACAATCAACATTATATAAACATGATAAGAGGAAAACACAATACAACGGAAATACAATATCCAAAAAGTTACACGCACATAAAATGCTAAAATGATAAGTCTTAAGAATAAAAACATAAATGCGACAAACCCCTAAAAGTCACAAAACACAGTCACGTACCATGGCTACAAAGCTCCGACGTAGGCCTTGACTTTTACCTAAAATGTGCCGTAATTATCGGCAAAACAGCTACAGCTGGGCACAGGTGTAAGAATCTATTCAGTTGCCTCGGAAGTCGCGTAAAAAGACCCTCTTCTTCAAATTTAAGCCTCCCGATTTAAAAGCACTTGCCAAAAATGTATGTGTGCTATACTTCAGAAGTATACCATGGGGTGTTCCGGAAAAGCCTTGGAGCAGGCTATTTTCTTATCTTGAATTCAGCGCTCTCAGATCAATAGCCCTTAGGCTCTGCCAAGACCATCAATCATGTATTCTTTAGTGCCATCGTCCTCAGTGCCTGAAGCATCTGTACACACCATATTGAAAATATGTCAGTTCCCAGACGTATTGATTGAACTGATAAAAAATGTTCATGTGTTATGAAGCCTCTGGTGCAGTCAGTTTTTTTGCAGGTTCTCGAAACCTCCCAGTGTTCTAGCCTGTCGTCGAGAATGGTAGTAGAATAGATGATACCTGAGGAAGCTATGTTTTAACTGAGAAACTTAATGTGCAAAGCATTACACACTTATACTAACACAGTATCACTGCTAAGGCTAGGGTACGCTCATTGATGCACAACAAATCACATTTTTAAAGGCATTATATTTATTACCAAGAACTGTTAGCTTTGGTGTGAACAATGCATGACATACTTGAAACAGGTTTCAAATGATATGACTGCTTCTAATAAGATAATTCCAAATACACCCAACTCATGACGTCGTAGTTAAGGCAACTTAATGTAAATGTCAAGATCAAAGGTCAAGGTTAAAAGTCATGGGTAAAGGTCAATCCTCATTTCCCGCAAAACAGTTGCTAAAGTGCTTGCTATAGTGCAAAGTATAAGTGGTATACCATATTGTGACGTCATAGGTCAATCACCTTAAATGACCATGGCCTTAAAATTTTTGGAAATGTTATTTGCGACCTTCCCTCTATGACCGTGGTCCGCCTTTAGCGTATTTCCGTATTTTTCCCGCATAATCACGGCATTTCCTAATAGGTTCCCAGCAAGACCAATACTTTACCTTTATGACCTCGTTTGACCTTGACAAGTTTTATATTTTGTTTAGTTTTATTGTAGCTAAGCTGGACACTCGTCTTGAAGTAGAGATAAACGCAAACAGCTGGCAGCTTTGGTGTTGTGCCGGTTTATATACCTGCGATCCTTCCCAAGTCGGGGAAAATGTATGTTCACAGGCAAACGGTAGCAAACAGTGTCTAACCTTGTTTATTTTCTGTCATTTTTAAAGGTGTCAAGGCTGGTTATATCTTTTTACCTCTCCCGCACAATTGGCATATGCCATGTAAGTGTTCAATTTTATTTTGAGTTACTTGAGTCCATATTTGTTTGGTTTATAATAGAAAAACACAGTTTTTCTGACTTCAAGTGGAAAGCTGCTCGAGCTCCAGGATACAGCAAACATGTTTTGCCAGAATATGAACAAAAAGGAATGAATTGATACCGAGGCTGTCGTAATTTCTATTCAATGTGTACATATTATTATCAAAGGACTACCGACATTAGGGTGCGGTGTCGCTACGTGTATTTCTGCATCCAGGATACAATGTTGATACAAGCGTTAGAAGCTTAATTGAGGGTGGCATCAGCAACAGATAGAAATCTAGAACAACATGTTTTTTGGTATCTGATGTCAGTCTTAAATCCCGTGTCTTCAAATTACTTTTACATTCTTTCTGCGAAACCTGTTAGTAAAATATGGTATTATTTTGTTTCATTTGTGTGAATAAACTGAACATTGATGTGGAAACCAATATTAATTTTCCATAAAATAAATTTTTCTTCGCTCAACACCGAGGGAGCCCGGTATCAACATTGATCAAGGCCGATACCAGCCCAGTATAGGCTCATACCAGGTCTTCAAGCCCGTTCAAGTCCCAGAGGCCTGGGTCGGGCTTTTCCCCAAGCACACGGATGCCACAAGTCCCACCTCGTGTCCAAGCTCATGCCGAGATCCAAGACAACCCCAGTTTTCTGGGGTATCCGATCTATTCCTCTCTATCGAGTGGGTTGGATCAGATGCCCAGTAAATGCCGCCCTTTACTGAACATTCTATGTTTTATATATATTGCAAACGATTTGGCATAGCTTTGCCTGAAAACTTGGGTTATAAACCGGACTTGATCGGATTTTTCCTGGTCGTGACGCTCTTTTATTTACTTCTATACAATGTATAATACAATTTTTTGGGGCGTATCGACGCAACAACTTCCAGGGTCATATGGCGTCGCCATCTCTTTCTCTGTTGGAAGGGGTTCTCAGAAGTCAGCTTGCTCCTTGTTCAAGGAAGTCGCCGGGCCTTGAACCCAGGTCAGCTGCGTGGGAGCCAGCTGCGCTGACCACTCCACTACCGCGCCCCCGACTTTTATACAGCGCATGGCACCCTCTACCAACCTGCTAGAGAGTTAAAAAACTCAGCACCCATCCAACTGGGGGAGTCAATAACGAACTCAGCACCTGTCCTTACTGGGGGAGTCAGTAAACAAACTCAGCACCCATCCGACTGGGAGAGTCAATAACGAAACCCAGCACCCGGCCAACTGGGGAGTAAATAACGAACTCAGCACCCGGCCGACTGGGGGAGTCAATAACAAACCCAGCACTCATCCGACTGGGGAGTAAATAACGAACTCAGCACCCATCCGACTGGGGGAGTCAATAACGAACTCAGGACCCATCCGACTGGGGAGTTAATAAAAAACCCAGCACCCGGCCGACTGGGGAGTCAATAACGAAATCAGCAGCTGGCCGACTGGCCAGCAAAATCATCCGGACAACTGCTCCCGCACACCAGCCGTGCAGCCTTTTAACTAAGCGGAAACTTTCCGTTTTGATAAGAAACTGTTCAAAGTCAGTGGGCAGCACCAATGGACCTTTTCAAACTCGTAATTACTGATTAGGAAAGTTGGTTGCTGGGAAAAAGTTTGCCAGCTGATTGGGCGACGGAACCGGCGCATGTTTTGGTCGTTCGTGACAGGAAGATGGATTTGATGGCAGGGGAAATTCAGTGTTTGAGTGCGTTTTAGAGGAGTTTCTGACAAGAAGAGAAAGTGCTTTCAGCTCCAAATCAAACCCAAACCGGGAACTTCTAATTGCACCAATGGTTACTGCGATCCCCAGAGATATTACATCAGATCAGATATCAAGCCTGGAGTCGGGTGACTTGTAGACTCAGGGCTCAGGGGTTTAACTCTAAACCTTTTAAGTTAGCTATGTTTTAAGTGGCCTCGCAATTTCGACGGTCTCAAAATATGGTGTGACTTTGAAAGCCTATAGGTAAAAATATTGACCTATCTTCAAAATTTCTTCATCAATCGACGCGCTCATGAATTCTCCCAAATTTGGCTAAGTAGCGTTTTCTGGCGGCGATGAGTTCTCCGACCACTTCAGAAAAATAGGTGGAGGGCACTTTAGGACCCCCCAACAGCCTCATATTGCAAGTTTGGACCTGTGACCCCTGAGAGGTCATCTGGGGCAGCTAAGGAGGTTTTCAGACTTTTGTCAACTACTCTGTAGAAAGTGATGAAAAAACTGTTACTTTGATACTGTTACGTTTGGATCATTATTGAAAGTCAATTTATGTGCATATTGATTATGCTAGGTCAGATCGTGACCTTGGCCTGACTGTAGGACAGGTAATGTTTATATGTTGACCTAGTATAGTCACATCATACAGCATTCGATTGTTCGTAACGAGGAGAAGCAAATGGTGCCTAGAACAGTTCTAACTCAATTCTGCCAGACAATAGAGCTCAGAAACTCTTCTTTAATATGCTTCGTTCTTTGACCTGTCATGACCTTAATATTGACCTGAGCCAAAAAGTGACTGATATAGTTTCTTCATGAATTGTTATGAGTTATCTACCAGATTTCGAGTTTTTTCGCTATCCCACATAGGAGCTAAGTTTGAGGGGAGGGCGGGTATGAACACCTCCCTACCAGGGTGAAGTTGGCTCCGAGGCCCACCGGGGCGGGTGTTAAGCATCGATCCGCTGGTTATATACGGCCTTGGTGGTGTTTGTTTTCCTGTTTCGCCAGGACACAGGAGATAGAGATAGTCTCACCGTGCGATGCAGTGGGACCCGAGTGGGAAGGCATGCGGATCAGGGACGTGGAGTTTTGGAAAGGATTGGGGGTCAAAATTTTGAAAAATAAACATTTATCAAAAGGTGATAGTGTAATGTAAAGCGTCCTTCACCTTTCTGACATGCCTGTTGAAATACATGGACCAACTTTAAGTCCTTAAAATGAAAAAAAAACAAAATAATTTAAGGGGCATTGTACCACACCTTCAACGTCTCAATCGGGTTGCCCGGGCAGTCTCTTCAAAGAAACATGCATTCGCACCCATAATGCAGATACAAATGTCCCACGAATTCTTAGTTCCATCGGACTTCCCATCGTCGGATGTCAGCGGACACAGCAGCAGCACGCGGCGCCGTCGAACAGGACGCAGCCGTTGAGTGATATGCATGGCGACGAACGCGGCCTCCTCCCTGGGCTGGATGGTCTGACGCTATTCGCCGCAGCACTGTTCGCACGCGATACTGCTGTGGCGTCCATGCCCCCTGGTGTTCCCCGCACAGTCGATCTGTACGCACGCCCATCCGACGCTCCCTCCTCATTTGTCCGGCTGGGGTCGCCAGCTCCCTGTCCGAACAACAGCCGCCGTCGGCTCTCACAGTCGCCACCAACGTCACCCCAATATCTACATCTACAGCCTGGCCTGACTGACTAATTTTTACTGAGGCTGATTTGGAGTTGACTCTCTTTTGAAACAGTGAGAAGCTGAGGCGCAGCTCCCGGTGTGCTGAGTCCCGCCGGTTTTCGGATCTGACCGGCTGACTTTTGGCAGCATCAGATAGCGGCCCAGTCCGTCGACACCGTCGGCGCGCCGTCGCCGATGAGAGACAAACGATGACGCCCCGGGCGATATACAACACCCCACGTCGGCTCTCGTGCGAAGGAGACTGGTGTATGCCGGTCATGATCCGGCCCGCGGCTGTTGCCACGTGCTGACCGGGAGGCCGCCAGGACGGCGTCACCACCGCCCGCCTGCTGCCCACGTGTTCGCTTGACCGCCCCTGTCGGCATGTGATCTCGATATTCTTAGAATTTTCGACATGAGCGGATAGTTTTTAAGCCTCTAAAACTATATTCCAGGTCTTGGCTTTCAGTTGAAGAAAATTAAACGGTTTTTGAGGTTTAACTGAGGCATCAGTATCGTGGCGCAGACCAAATGGCGCGTGATTTTGTTATTCATTCATTCGTCCCAGAACAAAGTATTTGCGACAAAAAAATTCCCAGTCATTATCTCTGAGATCGAAAGTTTTTGTCTCAATCGCACGTCGACGTAATACTTATACGTTTCCGGAATAAATTGCATCCACAAATTAGTTCCGGGGGGAGGGAAGTCGACGAATGCAAGCATGACCAAACATATGAGAATGGTACCAAACAGCGACTCCAGTGAGATTTTTCAAGACATTCTTGTTCATCGGAACTGTTTAAACCATGAAAGAGACGCGCTCAGCTTATGGACTCCTTCATCCTTGTCTCCAAACAATGTTTACAAACTAGTTAGGACCCTCTATTCTGATTCCCTTCAATCCGAAATAAACACTGAATTATTTACGCCCTTCATCAGAATCATGGATAAATATCAATAATATCAGTCGCAGTATACCAGACCAATTCCATACTAGGACAGAATTATGATATTTACTCCATATTCATAAGCTGCCCATATATATCTCAGTGTTTACACCATTAGGGACAGCAGGAACATCCTAGCAACTTATCATCATGCTCCTCGCCCAGCACTGTTCATAAACTTAGTAAGGACTTCTTCGACCTTCATCCACTATCGAGTCACAGCGTTGAACCAAATGGTGTGACTTTTACGATTTCATCTCCCAAAGACGTGCTATTGATATTTTCGCAATTTTCCCAAAAACCGAGTTAGATTTTGAAAAAAAGTTTAAGAAAAACGTGCACCCTTCCCTTTGCCGTGGTTGGGATTGGGTCGCTAATTTTCAATATCGTCATTGACTGCTGAATAGCTTGTGAACACTGACTGGTGGTCTGCGTATTTATGGATTTCTATCGCAGGCTGTTGCGGAGGCTTATTAGCCAGTAATTTTAATTTCAGTCACAGAATGCACTTTTTTGCAGATTCATTCACCAAAGAAGCTATCAGCAGTATTTCTCAAACCAGGTTCATAACTGTAACCGTTTGCTACCTAAGAGTAAAAGATTGCTCCTCGATATCGCATTGGACCATTTTCGATCTCGATCGGCCTTCTCTAGCTCTCTACTTTTGATGCAAGAACTGTCTCAATATATCTCCTTTCCAATTCAGCGAAGCGGGGATATGTCACACTCAGCCACCATAGACGGAAACGGGTGACCTCTTCTACCCAACACCCGAGCAATAATCTAACAGTTGTTTTCATGAGCAGATGCAATACTTCTCGCTCTGCTATCCTATAGACGAAATATAAATCGCTCTTTAGTGTTCGTCTACGATTAACACGCACAGTGGAGGGAGGTCAAGCTTCAACGCGCACAGGAGGAAGCGGGGTGTGATGATTCTAAAGTGTTCCCCTAATATATACAAAGCATTGTGAAGGCTAAAAAAATCACCATTTGGGGGTGTTTGGAGACTAAAGCGGTCTACATTAAAGTAAGTTTTTCTCAAAGTACAATTTCGATTGGCTAGGTCAAACTAGGGCCTAACTCTTCAAGATCAAACAAGATACTAAAGGTCAAATCTGATTAAATGAAAAAAATGTTGACCGTACTGGGGACCGATTTGGAAATGTCGTGATTATATGGAAAAAGTGGCGAATGCACACCTAGCGGACTCAGGTCATAAAGGAACGTGCCATAAAATGTTCCCTGAAATTGTAGCGCCAACATCATTCAAGGCCATTCTCCTATGACGTCACAGTGGGGATACATGTCCCATAACATGCACTATAATGGGACGATAAAAACTGTTGGGTTAGAACGAGGCATTGAACTTGACCCGTGACCTTTGAACTTGATATGTGGTCTTGAAATTGACATCGAGTAGCGTGAAATATGACTTCATTACATAATATACGTCATACTTGGTGACATCCAACTGATAGCACCAGAGGAAAATTACTTTGTGAATGGTGGCATGACCTTGATCCGCAACCTTTGACCTTGAACTCAACCTTCATGTCAGGTGGCCTGGACATGCAATGCTGACTTTCTGGCGTTATGATGTCCCCACTCGGTCTGAAATGTAAGTGAACTGGCTTGACCCCACAATTGTAATGATCTCAAAATTAATGTTTGACTTTGAAAGCCTATGAATACAAATATTGCCCTACTCTCAAAATATTTCATCAGTCGACGCACCCATAAATTATCTCAAATTTAGCCAAGTAGTTAGGAATCTCCGGCTGCGAAAAGTTCTCCGGCCATTTCGAAAAATAGATTGGATGATGAACTTTAAAACACTCTCTCCTTCACTGCTCGTGATGCGATCTTCTCAAGTGTTTCTGAGGCTGCTGCCCTTGCGCACTCTATTGCACAATGTCTCATTTAGTATATACTATAAAATTGCCAGTTCACCTAAGTGGGGCCTACAGGCGCACCACTTGGTCCAGAGACTGGAATTTTAAAAGCTTCCGGATACTTTAGCTCCCCTGAGGGGTACAGCAGGGGTGGATGTAGGGAGGTGGACGGGGGGTGTAATCCCTCCATGGTCATCCCCAAAGCGAAACAGAGGAAGCCAAACCTCTTCCCCAAAAAGCAAACTAGTGTTTCATTATTAGTCATCAGTAAACATATTTCAATAGTTTTTTTCCAGTTCGGGGAGTACCTCTTTGAACATGGAAGAAGCTCCATCTTCAGCGGAAGAAAAACTGAAGGTCTTTTCTGCTTTTCGAGGGCGATTGGTTTCGAAGTAATCTGGTAAACAAATGTTTTCTTATGGCGCACTTCAGACATTTCAGGGGTGTTATTGCTTAAGGAGATCGTTTAGGAGTAGATGGTTTAAGTAATCATTGTTTATCTGCACCAGTCTACCACAGAAACCGCCTTCGCCGCTCAACGTTTTTTTGTACAGCCTGAGGCTGACATAGCTTTGCCTCCCCCAAACTAATCAACTGGATCTGCCCCTGGTGTACAGGTAGTTGAATTGCACCAGTTCCAGTACTCAACAGCTCCCCTCAGGTGTGCGGAAGCATAAATCTCATCGTTCCAGTACTCTGAAGCTGGTCTGAGGTGTGTAAAAGGCGCTCACTTCGCATTTGGCGTTTACTCGAGGTATCATCAAGTCCCCCGTGCACACACATATATCTTAAGCTGAACTCATGATTAGCATGGCGTTTAACCATTCAAATTGTTTGATTTATTCCACTGTTCTGCCCCACAGCTTTGTTTTATTTATTCAACTTTAGCTATAAGTGGGTTGTACCTGTTGTTCATTTACGTGAATAAATACAGATTTTTTAAATACAAATACACTGCATAAGCTTCTAAACTCTTCATTTGCGAGGTATCACAAACACTCCTGAACTCATCATGACCTCCCTGAACCTCATTGACCTCCCGTGTCGCATTCACATTCGCGTTTGTTGGTGTCAGACTCGCTACAGACGTGATTCGTCGTGCGAGATCTCACTCACCTGCGCAAGATAAGATTTCAGGTGCTGGCTTACTTTTTCTAGGTGCTGTCTTACTTGGCTTAGGCGGGAGGAGGTCCCTCAGGCAGTGCCCCAGACTATCAAAATCGTTGGCGTCGGTTCTGCTTTTAGTTATCGACTGGTGTACCTCGTCGATGAATTTCAAATCAGCCGCTGAGGGCTGCTTCCTGTCAGCGGTTGGCATTGCAGCGGGCGCCATTGTTGCAGCGAGCTGTCTCATCTGCAATAAATCCTGCGGTTCAGCGCCGCTGTCGACGCCGGCCACAGTGGCCCCGAATCCCGTGCTCTGCTCTCAAAGCCGGCGCCGCGAGTACCAACCGCCTCAGACGCAAGAGAGCTTGCATTCAGCGCTGCTCCAACCGAGCTTCATCTATATGTAAGACGAGCGACATTTGTGGCGACGTCTGGACTGCGATTTCAGCAAAGGCTTACCTCACGCTACCAACTTTGCGGGTGCCAGGCGGAGCGTTCGCTGTATGATTCAGTCTGCATGCTCCACACTTGCGGCTTTCCGTGAAAAGCTTTAATGCCAACCTAGTCCTCGCTCTGTCGGAGCTCGAGAGCTACACGGCCTGACGACGTGGACGAAAAATTTCATAAAAAATACCGAGCAACAAATCCCATCGCCGATGGTCGACCTTCTTCGAAATTGCTTTAAAAAAATGTGCTATCAGTTTTCTCTACCCTGGTGTAGGTTTCATGGATGGTTTGGGAGCACCAAAGGCAGGACTTTGAAATTAACCATGCACCTATTTTCAGACAGGCCATGGTGCACCGATACTGGCCCGGCACAAGGCTTACAAACGTGGTTTGCACGATTATCTAAAGGACACAGCACGGCACGGCACAAGCACAGGTGCCAGCGATACCAGGCATGAATTGTGGGGCAAGCGGTAGGATAACGCCACAGCGCAAAAGGCTCTAACTAGGTTGACAGGTTGAAATACTTGCAGTCATGAAATGATGTATTTTCTACGACTGAGTAAATTCTCCCAGGATATAAAACCATGTTGCGATTTGCTTCTTCATGCCTACTGGTTTTCTTTCAATGGAACTCTTGGCATTTGGTTCAACATGTAGACTGAATTCGCCTCAGGCTCTAGGCTGCGGTACGGTATTCTGCTCTTTTTCAACAATCACAAAGCCTGCCATTTTTTGAATGTGAGTTTTGTTTTCTCTCGCCCTACAGTTTAAAATCCATATGAAATAAAAGCCGGTAAAAATGGAAGCCAAAAGTAGTCAAAGCCAAAAATGAATTCAAAATCTTTGCTTACATCTTGAGAACATCACAGTAATTTGCGGTCCGTCTGCCAAAGGGTTCCTTCTTCATATAAATATATTTTCAAAATGTAGTTGCAGTCATTTTTGGTGGAGATACGGAGCTAAATGCAAAGCCCAAGACGAAACCTTGACAATATGAATTCTGCAGCTGTGCTAATGTGAGTTCATTGCTCAGACAAACTGAAACGGAACAATACTTTACACTTCTCTGACCTATTGATCTCTTACCGCATTTGGTCAAATAAGATCCCAAGGTAAGAATGCACAGTAAAGTGCTATCCGTAGGCTTCGATGGGCTGAAGTCTGGACCTCTATGTGTTTCATCGGTTTTTGACGATTAAGTCTCTCATTTATGTGCGCGTAGAAAAAAACACCGTGGGAAAACACTTTATCTTCTGCAGCAGGAGCGCGCGAGCATTGCTTCCCATCACCGCTGGTCCAAAGCAGGTTTGGTTTGGTCCATGAAGCTCACCTATGTTTCTTCGTACTGACCTTTTATCTTAACCCTATTTCCGGCAGGGGGGCTAATATTGCCCCTAAGGTTTTTCAAGAATATCTCCGAAACGGCTTGCGATAGAACTTGAAACTTCCTGACTTTTCCTAAAACTAGTACAGGCAGGTTTTCTGAAATTGTCAATATTATATATTTACCAGGGGCGGAGCTATGGCTGGGTTTTTGAGGAGGTTCTATCCACAAACCAAGTATTATCGTATGCCATGGGTTCTTTGTAAAAGGAAGCCGTCTCTGCTGATCCTGATACCAGTTATATGGTTTTATTATATCATTTTTATGTGAGATGATAGTGCATTCACAATTGTCACTATTTGTATTCATCAGGGGCGGTTACAGCAGTTCAGAATGGGGGAATGTTATCAAGAAGGACTAAACGTTAGTAAGTGAGAAGACTGCTTACAGCCGTGCCAGGGCGAATACAATTGGGTATATGAAAATTCAAAATAGTTTTAACCAAATTCTAGATTACCAGAGGCGTGTCCAGTCACTACACATTTTCAAAATGCATATTCCCAGCCAGTATCACCGCCGCGACTCAATATCGTTGTATATTAAAAATGTGTTTCCAATCACCCCCACTCGCCCCCCACGACGAGAGTCCTTGATCCGCCTATGTCACCCCCTTTCCCAGAGCTGCCATGGGAGGGTAAAAATTATCAGAAATAAATTTCAACTAGTCGAGGGACTAATATACTCATGCATACCACTCGCATATTGTTGGGATGTATTTTACCCCACTGTTTTACCTTACTGCATCCGCCCCTGATGAGTTTTTCACTTTTTTCATTTATTTATGTGTCAAAGATGCCAAGCAGTATATCACGGCTTCTAATCCGCGTAACAAAAACTTTTTAGGTTGTATATATTTCCCCTCATAGTCCTGGTCCTGGAACTGCCATTGAATTTCGAATTTTTGCGTAACTCGAGTATATGAAAATTTTGGGTCAATTATTTGTAAATCTGAACTAGTTTTGTGAAAATCGTACAACAGAGACAAGGGTTATGGAAAATCTAAAAATACACAAAAATTGTATATTTTGCACGACTTTCTCCTTAAAAATCAAAATTTTGAAATTTTCTTTTTTCAAAATAAAGTTTAGCGTCAGGGGAATCTATAGCACTTTGAATTTTCAAAATCGGCCGGTTAGATTACGAGATCTTAGGGGCCGATATTGCCCCCCTGCCGGAAATAGGGGGTAGCCGGGAGCCTGACGGAAATAGGGTTAAGTATGTTTTTTCTCATCACTTTTACACTTCCGGTCGATATCGCCTTAAACCGTTGGATTTTTTAATGATATGTATGTTGTGTTACGGGAATGTTTCTTAATGAATTGAAATCACTCAAATAGCAGGTTTTTGTATGCATCTGGGGAGGCCATCGTTTTCCTGATGGCAGCGCCTGTGCTCATTTTAGGCGGACCCGGGGGATTACGGTGCAAGTCTCTCCTGTGACCTTGTCTGCTCCCTGTGATTCTTCGTTCACATCAGCCCATACACAGGTCTCTCCTGTGATCTTGTCAGCTCCCTGTGATTCCTCCTTCAGATGAGCCCAGATTCCGATCTCTGCTTCAATCCTGTCAGCACCCCGTGATTCCTTCCTCAGATCAGCGTATACGCGGACGCACTCTACTGGTAACCAAGAAAGCTTCACAAATAGCAGCCCCGAAGGGTGAAGTTCAGTGAATGGGCTGATGATGAGCTGAGTGTCTCGCTGTTGACAGCCGGTTTCCAAGGCATTCGGCCGCTGAGGTGACTGCTGGTGCACCTTTTTCTTCAGTTCCTCGTCATTTACTCTGATTGAGCACAGGCAGTCTCCGGAAAGAATGTTTGCGAGCCAAGAAACCTGTTAGAGAAAGAGGCTTGTAGGCTTTCAGATGCGTTTTCAGCAAGGTATTTGCATCAATACAGAACTCTAGCTGTTCATATCATCGAGGCATTCTATTAGTAGCCTTGTTGAGTCGTGGCTCAGAGTTAGATTCGAATCTGTGTCGACTCAATTTTTGCTTGAGTCAGAGTTGAGTCAACCGAACACTTTATTTCCTTAATATATGTACTCGCATGGCTAATGTTTTAGAAATGTTTAGATCTAATTGTTTTTAAGGATTTTATATGGATATTTGGCGATAAAAAACAGCTTATCAATTTCATGTCACACTACGCCCATGCCGGGAGCCATTATTAAACAAACATGAACCATGCAAAGTATGAAGGCTTCAAAAACACTTGTATTTGTTAATTATTTTGAGTTTAATTTTTGCAATCTTGTGGAAAAATCCTACAACCCAATTTGTGGTTTAGCTCAAAAAAATACTTTCAACTTTGAGGGTGCACACCATGCAAAGTCGTAAACTCCTGCCATAATTCACTCTTTGGAAACCACATCTTTATTTTCTATTTTCTTCCTTCCTTTGAGTGACAACTCTAAATGACTCAATAATATAGCCGCCAGATTGAGGGTACCCAAACATCTAAATTTGCGCGTAAGCACTGAAATTGGTTAAAGCGGATAACTACAAGCTTCAACTGCTTATTTCAAAGCACTGTTTGTCATGGTATGAGGACATCCCTTGGTACCTAGGTATAAGTACTCGTTGTACACAAAATAAAGCTCTGCCCTATCTCTGACATTGGCTAGATAATTTCAAGCTGTTTAACTGACAGAAAAACGAGCATAAGACCTCTCTCCAAAAACTTCCGCTCTTCAAAAATCTGACAATTAATATAATCATTCACCACTCACTACAGCAGTGCGCACGACGCTAGTCACCAACCGTCATAGCGCGCATACAAATATTGCTGATTTAAGCTTCGGTACCCTGAGGGAAATATTACATTACATAAGTCTGAGGGTACTAAGCGAATGGTTCTTCTTAAGTTATTTCAAGTCACGTGAGTTTTTTTAATTACTATGTATCGTCATCTCTTATCCCATCCGAGGCTAGATCCCTTTTGTCTTCGGTGCCTCGTCTGCTGCTTCTCTGGGCACCCTGCTTTGTAACGGCAATTTTGCTATTATTTCTGCTAATTCGTTCAATTTATTTGTTAAAAGTAAAAATATGCCGAAATTAAACTAATGAGAGGTCAAAATGCAGCGGCTGGCTTCCTGAATCAGACCTGAGCATGACGCGTTGGAATTGTACTTTTTCGAAAGGCAATTTCCTAGAGATTTTTCAGCAAAAGTTGATTGTCGTGTTTTAGGTACATTGCTGTATACTGTGGATTTCTAAGCAAAAATTTGTCGCCGGATTGTTCAAAATATACTGGAACGGGCATTGTCACTTAAAATTTCATTGTACTGTATATTTATTATTTGTATTTGAAACTGCTTCATTGCTTTAATTGTGATTTTCGTCACGAATGACATGCATTCCAAATAAAAAGCGCTCAGGCCCTTGATTTTTACTCAGCTGTAAGAAATGAGTAGGTATCTTTCTCTACTCCTCAGGGGCAAAAAGCTTATGTCATAAGAAAATACACTGCAATTTGTATATGACTGGAAGAAATGTGCAGTTAGTGTGTGCATACTTTGCCATCATTCTGAGTCGGAGTCGACTCCGACTCAACCCTTATTTGAGTGGGTGTTGATTCGACTCACTTCTGGATTTGGGCTGAGTCAGAGTCGAATCACCGGTCCAATGCGGTGAGTCGAGTCAGAACCAGTCAGCCGCTACTCATAGTGTTTCTGCAATAGTGCTGATGTTATTCGAGGGGGAGGTTGCCAGCATCTGGCCTCGGTGTTTGTGAAGCAAAATGCGTTGCCGGCCTATGGCGGCGGTGTTTGTGAAGCTAGTGTGTCGCCGGGTTCTGGTGCAGTGTTTGTGAACCTGGTGTGTCACCGGCCTCTGGCGGCGGTGTTTGTGAAGCTGGTGTGTCGCCGACGTCGCCGGGCCGACCCTGCACTGCCATTGACGGCCAGGCTGTAGGGCCATCAGCGTCCAGAGCGCCTCTCCCACGGCCCTGTTGTTCTACCAACGAAGCGTGTCGCCTCCGCGCAAGGAGACGCTGACTGCCGACACTCACGAGCGTGTGAACCCGGGCACTGGGCGCCGGGCATCGGGCAGTGCCCTTGGATGAATGAGCGGGCGATGTGTTCTGATACCGTGTGCTGGTTGCCCAGGCTCGCCTGGGACCTTTTAGAAGCGGCTGGAAGTACAAACGTAACCTTGAACTTGGCCGGTATCTGCACGATGGTCGAAATGTTTTCAGACGTTTTGAAAATATTGTGTTGCAAAAAAACTGGCATGATTTACATATTTTGGTTCACTCAAACATCATCCACACGGGTTAAGTGATGCTTTTTACCGGTAATCAAAATTATCGCTACGTTTGAAGTCTGACTTCCTTATACCTTTAACATCTTTACAGGCTTAACAGTCCGTCGATAGCCCATTAATGCATGTGACTGATAGATTTGTAAGCAAATGATGAATCTAGATATTGTGAAGGTAAGATTCGTCCGAACCCGTTTCAGAGGTATATTAGAAATGTATTTGTCAGCCGGATTCAATCTGATCACGCTCAAAAAGCCACTGAGACATAGTACCGAACCGGCAGTCTCCATTTAAAGCGTAGCACTAGCTGAGCAAAGCAGAACTGTGGCTGTGGCGACGCGCCCCGAGGAGAGATACAATTACTTTTCCAGGAATGTCGTTTTTAGTGCTGCTCAAACTCTACAGGTCGATGATCACATTGGATAAGACAGTATATAATACCATTCCGAGCTCTTAGTGTGCCGATCCCAACACCTGTATTTGAAATGAATACAGCCTTTACCGACTACGAGTTAATAAAGCCTGACTCATCCACCTGCGGCTCCTTTTGATCACCTACATACTCTAGAAACTGGTGCGGAGTAGCACCACTTGACTGTAAAAACTTTGTACCCTGATTAAACATGTATCAATACCTGGCCGGGTAATTACGTTTTCCATTACACCTGAGCTCCAGGGACTGCTGTTGTGTCCCCGTGCTGCCTTTTTACAGCGACTGTGCACTAGAAACTCAGGAAATGTGCTAGATTAAAATGGCTAGCTGTCGATATTGCATGCTTGTTGAAGTGACAACTTGGACACCAAACAACACGCTATTTCTTCCTGCATGTCCTCATGTAAAGTATAGGAACTAACTTTGCTCACTATTACAAGTCTAAGATCCAATTCACTACATACATTTTCACTGTATGCTTATTTTCCTTAGATAATTTCCAAAGGTGCATGCTTCATAAGGATAAGACGTGTGCACTACAGATCTGCAGGCCATATTACCGCATACCCTCCACCTTTTTCTCACCAATCCTGTTGTTGCGGCACTGGACACTGCCCAGCCCAGCTGATCATTGTCGCGATTAACTGTCGTTGGCTGTGGCTGCCCACGACGATGCTCTCACCGGCTGTGACACGCACAACACCACCGTAAGGCAGACGGAAGGCGACAGGTCTGCGCGTCTGGCGGTGCCAATGCCATCCCCGGCAAAACACAACTGTAAGACAGACGGAAGGCGATATACATGTGCGCCTGGTGGTGACAGTGCCATCCCCGGCAAAACACAACTGTAAGACAGACGGAAGGCGATATACATGTGCGTCTGGTGGTGACAGTGCCATCCCCGGCAAAACACAACTGTAAGACAGACGGAAGGCGATATACATGTGCGTCTGGTGGTGACAGTGCCATCACCGGCAAAACACAACTGTAAGACAGACGGAAGGCGATATACATGTGCGTCTGGTGGTGACAGTGCCATCCCCGGCAAAACACAACTGTAAGACAGACGGAAGGCGATATACATGTGCGTCTGGTGGTGACAGTGCCATCCCCGGCAAAACACAACTGTAAGACAGACGGAAGGCGATATACATGTGCGTCTGGTGGTGACAGTGCCATCCCCGGCAAAACACAACTGTAAGACAGACGGAAGGCGATATACATGTGCGTCTGGTGGTGACAGTGCCATCCCCGGCAAAACACAACTGTAAGACAGACGGAAGGCGATATACATGTGCGTCTGGTGGTGACAGTGCCATCCCCGGCAAAACACAACTGTAAGACAGACGGAAGGCGATATACATGTGCGTCTGGTGGTGACAGTGCCATCCCCGGCAAAACACAACTGTAAGACAGACGGAAGGCGATATACATGTGCGTCTGGTGGTGACAGTGCCATCCCCGGCAAAACACAACTGTAAGACAGACGGAAGGCGATATACATGTGCGTCTGGTGGTGACAGTGCCATCCCCGGCAAAACACAACTGTAAGACAGACGGAAGGCGATATACATGTGCGTCTGGTGGTGACAGTGCCATCCCCGGCAAAACACAACTGTAAGACAGACGGAAGGCGATATACATGTGCGTCTGGTGGTGACAGTGCCATCCCCGGCAAAACACAACTGTAAGACAGACGGAAGGCGATATACATGTGCGTCTGGTGGTGACAGTGCCATCCCCGGCAAAACACAACTGTAAGACAGACGGAAGGCAATATACATGTGCGTCTGGTGGTGACAGTGCCATCCCCGGCAAAACACAACTGTAAGACAGACGGAAGGCGATATACATGTGCGTCTGGTGGTGCCAATGCCATCCCCGGCAAAACACAACTGTAAGACAGACGGAAGGCGATATACATGTGCGTCTGGTGGTGACAGTGCCATCCCCGGCAAAACACAACTGTAAGACAGACGGAAGGCAATATACATGTGCGTCTGGTGGTGACAGTGCCATCCCCGGCAAAACACAACTGTAAGACAGACGGAAGGCGATATACATGTGCGTCTGGTGGTGACAATGCCATCCCCGGCAAAACACAACTGTAAGACAGACGGAAGGCGATATACATGTGCGTCTGGTGGTGACAGTGCCATCCCCGGCAAAACACAACTGTAAGACAGACGGAAGGCGATATACATGTGCGTCTGGTGGTGCCAATGCCATCCCCGGCAAAACACAACTGTAAGACAGACGGAAGGCGATATACATGTGCGTCTGGTGGTGACAGTGCCATCCCCGGCAAAACACAACTGTAAGACAGACGGAAGGCAATATACATGTGCGTCTGGTGGTGACAGTGCCATCCCCGGCAAAACACAACTGTAAGACAGACGGAAGGCGATATACATGTGCGTCTGGTGGTGACAGTGCCATCCCCGGCAAAACACAACTGTAAGACAGACGGAAGGCGATATACATGTGCGTCTGGTGGTGACAGTGCCATCCCCGGCAAAACACAACTGTAAGACAGACGGAAGGCGATATACATGTGCGTCTGGTGGTGACAGTGCCATCCCCGGCAAAACACAACTGTAAGACAGACGGAAGGCGATATACATGTGCGTCTGGTGGTGACAGTGCCATCCCCGGCAAAACACAACTGTAAGACAGACGGAAGGCGATATACATGTGCGTCTGGTGGTGACAGTGCCATCCCCGGCAAAACACAACTGTAAGACAGACGGAAGGCGATATACATGTGCGTCTGGTGGTGACAATGCTATCCCCGGCAAAACACAACTGTAAGACAGACGGAAGGCGATATACATGTGCGTCTGGTGGTGACAGTGCCATCCCCGGCAAAACACAACTGTAAGACAGACGGAAGGCAATATACATGTGCGTCTGGTGGTGACAGTGCCATCCCCGGCAAAACACAACTGTAAGACAGACGGAAGGCGATATACATGTGCGTCTGGTGGTGACAGTGCCATCCCCGGCAAAACACAACTGTAAGACAGACGGAAGGCGATATACATGTGCGTCTGGTGGTGACAGTGCAATCCCCGGCAAAACACAACTGTAAGACAGACGGAAGGCGATATACATGTGCGTCTGGTGGTGCCAATGGCATCCCCGGCAAAACACAACTGTAAGACAGACGGAAGACAATATACATGTGCGTCATGAGTGCCATCCCCGGCAAAACACAACTGTAAGGCAGGCGGAAGGCGATATACATGTGCGTCTGGTGGTGCCGATAGCGTGAATTGTCTTCATTGTGCGCTTTTGCAAAGTGTGCGTGATAACAGATCTTTTACTCTGTGACGTATACTGGGTGGGATTTTACGAGTCGATCTGTTCATATCCAGCGTATCAGGCGTTGATGTGGCATAGATATAGGATCGTACCAACGACGACCGCTGGGAAAATCCGCTCAGAAATTGACAATTTTGTGAAGGCAGGCCCGTGATTGACACCCATGAGCTATAATCGACAAGAAAGGACGGGTGATTGATATCACTAGGGCCGGGACTGTGCTTTTCATCGCCTGAATCTCTCTAGGAATGCAATGCTGTGAACGGTTCAGTGCAATGCATATTTTGATGCCTACGCCTGCAAACATCGAGTCGATATATTTCTCAAAGCTGATGTATGTCGAGAAGTTCCTAGTATTTTTACTACTCTGGAATAGTGATTTATTACTCTAAATCATATTACGGTATCATTAAATGGTGTCCTGAGCATTGTTGGTGTTCCAAGAAAAATGATTTGTGTTTTACTAGCGGTCACTTTCATTGCTTTACAGCGGTGCCATTGAAAGACTGATTCCATAGCGGTTTCTGTTTGATTTGTTATGTTCTGTAAATCGTGCTTGGGGACCGTCACGATAGCTTGCATGTCATCAGGTCGCTCAGCAATGTCGATTTCATCCATCACATAGGTACTATT
This sequence comes from Lepas anatifera, assembly GCA_034440635.1. Classification (NCBI taxonomy): domain Eukaryota; kingdom Metazoa; phylum Arthropoda; class Thecostraca; family Lepadidae; genus Lepas; species Lepas anatifera. The sequence continues at coordinate 830,410 of JAOTON010000961.1, read as the reverse complement.
ATGAGGGCACGAAGAACAGGTTGACAATGCTGTAGAAAATTTCGCAATGCTAGAATTAACCGTTCCTGGTACAGGTTTGAACTGTAATGTCCAGGCACGGGGGACTTTTAACCACCCATTCCCAACTCGAGAACTACCCAACACACTTTCTTCATCTGAAGTGAAATCGATAACCCCATCGAAAATGACCCCAAAAATTTTATTTTTGATTATTCAAAATTATTTTTGACGCATAATCCAAGTAGATATATGGGTATTGTCATATATTTCATTTATCTTACCCTGTTGAAAAATTTGATGCTAGATTCCACTTTTAATGACCTGGGATGAAAGCCGATTGGCATACAGATGCATTCATTTAGTTTTTGATGACATGTTTACATAGATAATGTCATAGCATGCAATAAATGCAAATTTGATGGAAAACTTGATAAAAAGGTTTGTCAATGATAGATGAGAGATTGTATTAAAAAATATATTTCTGACTTACACTTTAGGCGTGCTACACGCATATTATGGTTGGTTGAACCATATTTACATATATATTGTTAGTTGCTGTTTTCGAAAGCGTGGCCTATTTTTACGTTATCTGGGTAATACATTTGCCAAAAGGTAGGTATTATTTGGTAAAAGGTGCATTTTGAAAAACAAAAAAGTAAATGACGCATTTTACACAAGAGCCACAAAGTTATTTTCATAGAAAATTACGTTTCTAGGCATATCCCTCACATATATGACTATCATTTTGGTATTTTGTCTTCTCAAAACCAGCTCTAACTATAAAAATAAAATTTAGTCATGATTGCCAATACAAAGAGCTGAAAAACATCGTCCATCGTCCTGGGACGTCCAAATTTCTTACTCCAAGTTCCCCTAAATTCAACCAGAGTTTGAGCCGCTCTCGTATGAAAAGAAGACAATACCTAAGTTTTAATTTCACGACCTTCTCGTGGACTCGGCAGCCTGGAAACACCAGCCGGAACCGCTTACATCCCAGGCCATCTGAGCTAAGCTGAGCGGAAAAGGCGTCCCGCAGCTCCCCGATGAGGTTTTCATGCCAAGCTGAGCATCCGGTTATATCCACCGGCATCGATTGGTTCTCCTGTCCAGCCGACTGCACTAACCGAGGCCAAATCGCCAGGTCGTTCGGAGCACGCTCCGGCTCGCCTCAGCGGCGACCGCCGCCCGGTTCGGTCGGTACATCGATGGTGATTGTTTCCGGACCGTGCCAGCTATCCACCGTAACCGGGGATGGTGTATGGCGCTGCGGGCCTGCTGCAGGCCACGCGGGGGATTAGTTTGGAGTGGGAAACGATGTCACGTTCTTGACCTGAACGGGCTAGGTGAAAATCTGCCTTCTACCAGCTCAGTCTTTGGCTGCAGTTACAACCCAGGTGATAATAGCAACGGAACGTATTTCTGGTTTAGTTTTTGTAATAAGAGGCTCGGAACAACCTGCGAGAGGGCCTATAGTTTGGGTGTGGGTTCTGCTTATTGTAACAGCAAACACCGTGCCCCCGAACAGGTGCGCGTAACATCTATTGACCAATGATCAGTGCCGGATCTAGTTCGGTGATTTTCGGGAGCAACGGGGTCCAAAACTGAGAAGAAAAATGTGGACGGAAGGCAGTGGTAGATCCAGGAATTCATTTGGGCCTCTTAGTTTCCTAGATCTCAAGGAGGGACAGGCTTACCAGGCCCCCCTCCAGTGCACGTTAGCCTCTCCAGTGCGGGTGATAACTAGAAAACCCTAGAAACGTGTATTGTGACACTAGCTGGAAAGCTGTGCAGAATGGATGAGTCGCATCATGTTTGAGCGTGTTCTCCACCGTGTTTTACTGCTGCCGCTGACAGGGTCTCCTGTTCGGTCACGTCCTCGGTTGCCGAGTCACCCAGTCTATCAGGCTTGGCAGCCCCACACCTAACCGTCATTACTGGGATGCTCTATAGCCTCCATGAGATGAGTCAGGGACAAATGAAATGGGGAGGGAGGGGGAAAATAGAAGGGCGGTCAAACTCCCTACCAACCGAGCCATTACCTCTCCTCCTGTATATTTGTATATTGTCAAGAAGCCAGGCGCCCTGTAAACCCCTAAAATGTAAAGAGCTGTATAGTACAGGTGCCTAAAAATTAACTGTAGAAGAGGTGGCTCTGGCAGGGACGTTCTGTGTTCTGGTGTTTCCTATTGTTTGCTGCCCGTCCACTGGTAGTCATATAATTCCATTTGGCTGTTTGGCCGCCGCCCTCCAGAAAGCACCGGTGTTCAGAGCAAACTTGGACCGCTACTTGTCCGGTAAAATGTAAGGAAGGGGGGGCGAGGAAGAAGTAGGTCTGTATAGCACATCTGTAGGTAGTAGGTTTGTAAGAAGTAGGTCTGTATATTGTTAGAATAGCTTAAATACTCAGTAGCTCAGCCCCGACCCAGGAAAAACAAGTGTCACAAGAAACTCGCCGCTGTTACGGCATACTCATTGGATCATATCGCATAACACGCGCATTGACGGCGGTGGGTGGATACCCGCCCCCTCGGGTTTTTCAGAGATAGCATTAAAACGGCAGCGCGTAGCGGCGCCGTACTTGGCATACCTTTTCTCTCAGCATCTTACAACTTTTTTTAATTTTAATATTAGGTCATCTCAGGTCAGGTCACCAGTACAGGTCAGGTGACCTGACCTAAAAAGTTTAAGATGGCATAAGTCGGAACAGGGTGTACTTATCCGATTAAAACTCATATCACATAATGGGCCCACCAAGTTCTCTAAAATATGCTCCGGTATTTTTTATATCGATGACCTAAGGTCAGGTACGAGCCATTACCTCTCCATTGGAAATACATGGGAAAAATGGTTTTAGCTGAATTTCTTAGTAACGGATGGTGAGAGAGCGCTTATTTTAATTTAATTAGATTTGTCTTGTCTTTGCGGTTCTAAAGATCTGTATTTTATCTAATGTGACCTTGACTTGACCTCATGTCAGGTCAAATCCTTGATTTGACCTAGCAAGGTCATATTGTATATCATTCGATTCGGCTTGCTGCGAGGATTCATACAGTTCAAGTTAATTTGCTCTATTTTTACTTGTTCAGATGTAATGAGTGAAAAACCTTCATTTACATGTTATCGCTATGACGGCATGCTTTGACCTCTAAAGACCTTAAATGTGACCTGAAAAAAATAGTTCAAATAGTTTCGATGGAGAAGTGGATGGGGTACCCAACGCCGTTTATCGTTTTTCGTTATCTAGTAGCGCGGTTCGCGAGATCTTAGGGGGGCGGGTACCCGCCCCTCCGTCAAAGCGAATAAGGTGGCTCAGATCCCTGTCAATGCGCGTGTTAAGATACAAAATCCTACCAGAAACCAGAAAGTTTCTTGTTCAAGCCCTTGCGTTCCCACATATACAGTATTGTATGACTGGATGGTGAGGTTGCAATGTCACTAGAAAACATTGCATCCAGAAAGTTTTGAATTTTGATGCACGCATTGTAAGGCGACTGAGCAGGCGTGAGCACGTGACCCCAGCCCTGCAATCCCTGAGCTGGCCGACGTTTCCTGATTTTCTGAAGAAACGAGACATATCAATGATCAAAAGACTGCTCTCTGTCAACTCTGGCAGTGCACTGTCGCGATCAGTTGCCACCCAACCAGCCGACCAGCCGATCAGCCGCACCATCACCAAGGTGATTTGGGGCGAAGGCTCTAAAGATATCTTGTTCTGAATCGTTCGGGGTTTTATGATAGGAGCGATACAGTTGATAACGGGATAAGACCTACCGAACGGGACGCTTAGCGCCGTTCTGCGTAGAAAAATTGCGGCTCAGTGCACGATCCTGGCATAACATTTCGACACATTTGATCACTAGAGGACACTGCGACACAGCACAAGACCCAGGGAGCACATTGAGAGAGCGCTGTGACGCTGTGACGAGAGCGCTGAGACGCAGCAGTTTTTTGGCCGGACGGAGCACTGCGTCACAGCATACCATCCAGGAGAGTCTCTCCGGTACAGCAGATGCGCCAGCAGCAACGCGGTGGTCGTGTTGCATTATGAAGAGAAACCTACGGTTTGTTGCGGCGAAAGTTTGATAACAAATTAAAGGCCAATTCCGAGAGAGGATAACAATGTGATTTAATATATAGCTTATAGCCGTAAAATTTGATGGGACGTGGTTTGTCCCTCGTTGTGTTGCCGGCGGAACATGATTTACTCAGCTGCCAGCGGCTGAGTGAGGGCACATCTCGACTGGTGGGGCCGGCGGCGCTGACGGGTTGTGGGGCGTTATCGCGTCATGGCCGCCATATTTCAGCGTCGCCCCAGGCGTGATGTGGCCGCCCGCCGTGTGTCTTCGTTCGTTACCAGCGCTGCAATATAGCCACCCTGGAGCCGGCGATGGATGGCGCCTCGCCCGCCGCCCCGCCGCCCCGGCCGCCTCAGGCCGCTTCAGACCGAGCCGCAGCCTCTATAACACACGCTGTACCGCCGGACTGCAGCTGTCGAATGTGTTTGGATTATGGCAAGCAGCATCTCGTGATCTTCTGGTCGGTTTTGTGCCGTGTTTTGGAAATTGGGTCCCGTCCGTATTATTCTAGACAACATCAAGATCAGGGTTGAATGAAAAATTGTTCTGCCATTTATGAACTTTTGCTGATACCACGCCACCCAGCAACTGGAATTTTCCGTAGAAACCTGTCTATATAAGTGATGCAGTGAAATTGTTAAACTTCTGAAATTGTTAAGTGATGCAGTGAAATTGTTATTGTTAAACTGTTTCTGAGTGGGTTGATGCAGCCCCTGTGCAAACTTTGGTGCATAATCCATTGTTTTTGGGCAACAGACAGGCACTCTGTGGCTAATCCCTCATTTTGATAGCCCCTTCATGTATTTGCAATATACTAGCTAGTAAGGCAGCTTCAGTAAGCATATAAATATTTTCCCGAAACAAAATTATTCTCTCTTTAAACGCAAAGCCGTGCTTACCCTCACATGTGCAAACATCAATAGAGAAGGAGCTGAACGTTTGGGGGCAGATTACTTCACTCCCCTTTTGATCTGGTAGTTGCATAACACCCTGGCTTCGTTTGCCATCAGATACCGCACACGCCGCACATGGCATCTCTCCTCCCCTGACCTTATCGGCGCCGCCATATGGCCGCTGCCGCCTCAGGCCACTGTGCAGCCCCCCCACCCCACCGGGCGCCCCTCCCCCAGCGCGGCCGCCGGTGGCGATGTAATCGGAGTCAGGTCGGCGCGTGGTGGTAGCGCCTCAGGCGCCAGAGCGGATCACTGTCCAAAGCTGATCCCCTCGGCGCCGCGGGGAGGAGCCGGGCACACGCACCTGCACTGACGCAAAATGACAGCCGACAACCGGAACCTCAGCGGTGTGGGTATGTTATGTGATGAATGCCCGGAAACACTAGAACAGTCCCAGATTAGGTCCATCGACACCGGTGCATTTCTGTCGGATTTAGCAGGGATCTGATAAAGAATATGTTGCCTTTTTCAACAACAGGTTTTTTTGTTCAAGACCATTGCTATACATAATTGAGCTTGGTTTCTTGAATCTATCCACTAAGCCAAAGATCGACATAAAAACACCATCCAAGCTCAAAGGGAATGTGGCACCTTAATCATATTTGGACTGTGGCATCAGTTCCGTAGAGTAAACGGTAATGCCCCTGGTTTTATCTTTGGTTTCGCTTAGAGCTCATCTTTTGCGGAGCAACAGCGCTTCATGAGCGCACTACTTTATAGCGCACGGAGATTCCCTAAGGGACTAATGGCTGGTGGCGGCCGTACGGCGATGGCACAGAGCCGCACCGGTACTCCATCCGCACATGGGCGGATCCAGGGCTGCCAATCGGGAGGGACACCTTCCGCGGGGGTGCCATCCGCACCAGGGGGACACCACTTTTGGCCTGCAAAACCTATCTGGTGGGCGCCAAATTCTATCGGTGGGCGCCAACTTTCGTATCTTGGAGAGGGTGGGGGTGCGAAACGACATTTAAGGAGATGCCATCAACCTCTTTCAGGAGGCGCAGTGACCATTTCAGGGGGCGTCGAGAGTCAATAGGGGAGGGGCACCTGCCCCCTTTGCTCCCCTGGATCCGCCTATGTATCCGCATGTACTATTGCATTGCTATTTCATTTCAAATCCCATTGTAGAAGTGCAACGTTTCCTTTAAATACATATGTAACGACGGTAATAGGTCGTGTAGGGGGATGTGGTGGCTTAGTGGATAGCACCCTTGTCTTCTAAGCCACCGGTCCCGGGTTCAAGTCCCGGCGGAGCCTCTGAATAAGTCGATCTGATCCCCAAAATCCCTTCCAACAGGGTGAGAGTTGGCGACGCCGTATGACCCTAGCAGTTGGTGTGTCGTTAAACCCCAACAATTATTATTGATAGGTCGTGTAGAGTGGTCTGTTAACGTTGGCAGTAACAAACATAGGAAACAGCTCGTGAAATATAGTTAGAAGAAGACTGAACTCCTTGGATGGCTTGAAAATGGACTACATTTTGATTGAGGTCATATCAAGTGACCGGACGTGCTGGCTGAAATGGGCTTTAATGCTCCCTCAAGCTATAACACCAAATGCACCAGGGAAATGTTTCAATTCTAGAGCGCTTAAACCAGTCTATGTCAACGCTTCGTGAAGCGTTCAAACAATGTCTAAACGGGGAAATCCTTGGGTGAGGCCGTAGCTTCCTGCCAGTCACGTATTGCAGCCACTGCCCGCTGGGGTCCCTAACGTTATGCGTCTCGCTGGAGGCGTATTTTTCTCAGATCTCATTTCTTGTAATAAAATTACCGATGACGTCCAACGGTTCTTGACGGAACAATGCGAAATTTAACAAACTGTTTTCAGGTCAGCTGAAGTGGATAGGTATAAGGTCAGCAGAGGTCAAAGAAATTTCCCTAGGATTACAGCAGGGCATTGCATAATTTCCCCTATCGTCCGACATAACATAACACAACATCAACTTTATTTTCCAACATAATTTGAAATTCACAGTATACAGGTGTGGTACGGCGCAAAAGCCCAAGGCTTATATCGCGGCGCCGCCCACTAATTACAGAACATTTGTACACTTTCAACTCTCACTCTGAAAACTTGGCATGATATTGTGTCAAACTCGGTACCTGCGACCGCCGCCCAGCGAGCCGCACCCGCCCCCGGACCCGACCAGCGCAGCACGCCCCGCCCACCGCACGCCTGAATTTGGTTTAGAGATGTCCGGTCGCTAACATATATTTTTGGAACTCCGTTGCCACCCGCCGGCTGCAGCTCTCATCAAGGCTGGAACCATAAAGAAGAGCTTCTATTTTTTCAGTTTCGGTCATCGTTGCAAATTCTAAATTGTTTATAAGCGACAATGCGTTAAACAACGCTTCTCTCTGATCCCTAAATATGGGGCACCTTAGCATATAATGTTGCGTTGTCTCTTTTTGGAATCCGCAATCGCAATTTGGGGTTATAGCATTTCCTATTCTGAACTGGTGATCTTTTAAATTTGTTAAACCAACTCTCAGTCGTGTATGGAGTATATTGCCTCGCTTAGAGCCGAGTAAGTAATATTTAGGAGGTTTGTCTGGCCCAATCAACAATTTAAGCTCCTTTTTGAATTTATGAACAGAGGGAGCTTGTGTTATGTGTGCTGGCAACGAACCTCAGGGAAGACAACAGCACTCTTCACCTCCCCTCCTTTTTGATTTGTACCTGCTACAAATGCGTGCCCTTAGAAATGATGATTACTGAAAACGAGTCAACATTTATCAGTTAGGAGTGGCACATGATAGAATGATTCAAACATACGCCCGTGGGCGATGCCCCTGTACCCACAGTCAGCGTTAGTAAAGTGCAGAATAGTGGCCGACTCATAAGACGAGAGATACGTCTCTTGATCTCCGTGAGATGAGTTCAGAACTCTTGATAGCGGCAGCTGCTAACCCCGTGACGACAGTTTTTCCCCAATATCTACCATGGAACGACGCGACGGTCCCGTGATGTTGGAGGAATGAAAGGAGCTAAGCTTGAGTGTCCTCTGTTGTGGCAGGTGTCGAAGACGAACCCTATCTAGGCCTAGACCTGCAATCTTTCGAAACAGGAGTTTAGTAATTGCTCGCGATGTATGCATTACCTGAGCCAACTGATTTGATTATGTCCCGGTAAGTTTTTCTTAGCTTCTAGATTGGGTGAAGTTGAACTACTTACATTATTACTTGCTCCATACTTGGGTCATTCTAGCCTATACAATAGCTCCTGCAGCTATAAACTAATTGACATTTAAATCGAGGAAATAGCTGACGTGGACCTCCGCTTCCAAAGGCTTAGACTGCTTCTGGCCGCTTTCAGCACTGCTACATTTGTCTTGGCTCGGCTTGTTGAAGTCGAGTTGCTTACACTCCATTTGATAGCATTCCCGCTGGAAGTACTTCCGCACTCCCTGCTCTGCGACACCTCCGCTTCTGTGAGTGTGACTTTGACGCCAGTTGTGAAGGGGAGAGAAAGCCGAGTGTCAACAAATCTCGGGCGGCGCCCCACCAGTCGCCTTCACTTCAGAAGGGCCGCGCTGGTCTATAGCGCGGCAAAGTTCCGCCGCGCCAGAGTGCTTTATTCTGAAGATTTAATGCAGAAGTTGCCGTCGGGGCTGGCGTGGCTGCGACAGCGCTGTAAACATTGGCTGGCAGCCAGAGACGCCGCGCGGAGGGCTCGCCGATCAGCTATTGAGATGTTACGCCGCCGCACTGAGGGCTGTGGTGGACCTGTTCCGAGCGTCACTCCGTCGGCACTGGCATACTCAGCCCAGCGAGTGCCCGGCGCAGAGTTGTGCGACTCGCGAGTCAGAGTCGGAGTTATTCCATGTTATACCAAGTTATTCATGGTTGCTGGGTAATTGTTAACCAATTTTTGAATGCCAATTAATTAATTTTGCTTCCATTAATCTTCTGTTTCATGTCAGATTTTCTCAACAGCTTGACTTTTGCTGGTTTATTGATTTATTTTTTATTTTTATATTTATATATTTATTATGTATTTATTTCATTTTGCAAATGAGTCGAAGTTTGAGTTGAGTTGAGTCGTGACTTGAGTCAGAGTTGAGTCAGATGAATTTAGCCGTGAGTCGGAGTTGAGTCGACTCACTGAACTCTTGATCATGAGTTGTGTCGGAGTTGAGTCAACTGCTCTCAGCACTTGAGTTGAGTCGGCTCAAGAAAATTCTGAAACGCACAACTCTGGCCCGGCGTTCTGCGGCCTCCCTCCAACTCCTTGCAGGAGGGGAGACAACCGGTGCACCAATAAAAGGCCGTTAAGAAATATGGTCAAAAGAGTAGCCCATATGAACGGTTCACTCCGCCTCAGCTTCATCGGTGGTCTCTAGACTCCTCGTGAAATGTAAAGTGGTAGCAATTTAGAATCAGGTGAAGTGTAGTAGAGTTCAGTCAGAGGGACACAGATTATCATCACGTTGTGTACACCGGATTCTGAATGTTGTTCTATGTTTGCGGTATTGAGTACGCAGCACGGACTATTCCACGTATATTGACCAGAACCTCACGCTCAACGTTTCCAGTGAAAGCTTTGGGAGCTTTACACGCGTCTGGTTCCTGGTTAACACTCGCACTGGAGGGGGCCTCGGAGCTCACCCCACCTATTTTTCAGAGGAGGCCGGAGAACTGCTTGTGGCCGAAATAAGCTTCTCAGCAAAATTTGAGAGAATGAAACGGCACGTCGATTTGGGAATGAATTTTAAAAACCAGTCAGAACTTTTTTTTACTTATAGGCTTTCATAGTTAGACTTACATTTTTAGGTGGTCGCAATCACGCGTTCGCACCAGGTCAGCTGCATTGGAAACCGAGTGGTGACGTTATGACGCCATATAAATGAGATAGGTCAAAGTAACCTTACCTAAAGGTCAAGGTTATGGTCAAAGGTCACAGATTCAGGTCATACTGACATTTTCATGGTCACTGGCCCGAGTGCGTCCGGTCAAATAACGTTACCCAGCATGGCGTACATAATGCTATGACGTCATAATTAAAGTAACTTAGTGTAGAGGGCGATGTCATGATTCAAGGCCAGTCCTCATTTTCTGGGCAATGGGTGTTATAATGCTTGTTATAGTGTACCTTATAAGAAATTTACCCTATTGTGACCTCATAGGCAATGGCCTTAAATGACCTTGATCTTAAGATTTCAGGAAAAAGTCTTTGGGCCTGCTTTCTGTCCACTCTAAATATATTTCCGATTTTCATGCATTATGAAATTTCCTAATAATTCCCCAGCACAATCAAGTTCTGACCTTTCTGACCTCGTTTGGCTTTGAAGATATAGACCTAGGTCAATAAAAGTTGGCTTTAATCTATATTACCATAGCCCCCACACATCCCCGAACGGGAATTTTTGCATCTCCTGGTTTTTATATCTCAGTGGGGCTACCAGACCCCCTCCAGTGCGCGTTAGTGCCAGACCCCTATCCAGTGCGGGTATTAACAGTTTTTTAGATGTGTCACCAACTAGCGATTTATTCTGTGATCCTTTAGGCCGATTGGAGAGAAGTTTTATAGCGTTTACGGTGACAGAGTCCAGCTTTTGTATGATGTGTACTTTGTTGCGATGTACTTACTTTTAGCGATTAACCTGTGAGCTGTGCTTTTTCTGCGGAAATCACCTGTAATCGGGTTTTATGTGACCTGTTGGTGATAAAATGAAGATACAAGGTTTGAGGCACACATAGTTCGATTCGTAACACATTGCTTGTTAAAAAAATCAACATGATGCTTCTCGTTCGATATTTTGGAGCATAATGCTATCAAAGATAACCAACGAATACAAAAAAGGCGCCAGACAAGGATTTCGCAGATTATGTATCTGGAATCTACGGATGAAAATGTACCAGAATCAAGAAAAACGGTGGCCTACTATTTGTTTCATTAATTAGCAGAATCAGCGTGCCAAACAGTCACACCCGGCATCTTCCAGCGAAGGAGGTGGGCTGTGCAATGTGCATTCAGTATGCTGGAATATTCAGAAAATCTGCTGCTAGTTGATGCGCCATACGTACAAGAACTGAAAGCATGACGAACACACAGGGAAAGGTGACGCTGACAATGCGTTAGTCAGGATGAGTCTGAAGGAGGTAAGAGGAGGGATAGATCCTATGGATTTAAAAATGGCGTGTTTTTTCTTTCCAGATAGTTATCCAGATAGTTATCCAGATGTAGAAGTCCAGATGTATGCTTTATTGCTTATATTGTTCACATTAAGTGTGCAATAATCAGATTCACAATCTGAAATTGAAAAAAAAAAATATATTCTTTACATGAGAAAGACGCCTTTACCGACTTATATACCTTGATTGCTGATAAAACGCGTGTGTATTAGTATTAATGCAAATAAATGATGCTGATGACAATTGCAACGTTGAGATGGGGATACTTTGACCTGGGGTCTTCCAAGGACCCTCTCACGATTTTCGTAAACTCAGTTTCTTACTTTATGCATTTCATCGCCTACACCAAAATCAAAATATGTGAAGCAGGAACCATGTTTAGGGAAAAATAAGCAGTATCTTATTATAGTGTTTCAATACTGTATCACATAACATTTTAAAATGATACATCAGTGGGCTTCAAACATCAAGTGCTACAATGTACCCCACTTTCCTCTACTCGAAGTATCGAATTTGCAGCATTAGGGTCAATCTAGTGAATCGGTTTGGTCGTTGCATCAGTAATCATAACCCCGCCTGACACTGGGATTCCCTTTAATGAAGGTATTAACTGTGGATGGACATCGCCAGAGTTAAATGATTTGGCTCATTCAGATATTGTGCCGGATGATTATGCTATAATTTGATATTTCCCGCAGTAATCACTCCGCGTCCATGGCTGACTAAGGCAGTGTTGCTCTCTGTCGATTACCCGTTCTCACGCCACCTTTGTGGAGAATTGTTGGGAAATGTTGGGAACTGAAGTTTACTCTTTTATTACTTTGATAGTGACTTGAGCACCAAATGAGTTCTGATGGTGAAATGCACCGTTGCTTCGAATTAGCATCATTCTTTGAGAGGCATTCCCGGAAAGCCAGGATTAAATAATGAAAAGTAACTCAAGTAAAGTTACTAAATAACAAAAAAACGTATAAAGTGATCGCATGCAAGATCCCATAAAGATACCCAAAACATAGCTACAATCGGCATACCAGTAAATTTCATATCAGTTCAGCTACATGATAAAAACAACAAAGTTTGTGTTTGTCTTATCAGGGATCCCATGCATGTTAATTTAAAGTGTATCGTATCAACCTTGACTTTTCTTGTTTGAAGTAGGAAACAGTTGTATGGGCTGAAAGTGTGGGGACAGTTTCCAACAACTGGGAATGCCAGGCCCTGTACATGATCAACCGACCGTGAAACAGCTCTCTTTGAGGCCACTGGACTGCTGGAAGCCGTCCAGATAAAATGAAATATGATCACTCCAACGTCACTGCGGTAGCTGCACGGCCAGACATGTAGCACCACGAATAATGGCGGTCGATGTCGTACGCTTCTGGTGGCCCGGGGTACACTGCATTCCAGAGATGATGTACTTCTGCAAGCAATTTCCCTTCCATCCTGGTAGCTATGGCGAAGACGGAGAAAATGTGACTGTTGCGATGTTTATGTTTATGTTTATGTTTATTAGACAAGAACAGCCACAGGCCAGAGCCCACTTATGGTTGCAGTCGTTGGTTAAAATCGTTCAACATTCCGTAAGGGATCACACTCCACACTCGCACGCTTCCACAGTCAACCACCCACACTATCCTACACATGGCATTACAGAGTCTCTCCATGGCTTCAAAAGGCACTCTAAAAATGTATAAAAGTATATGTATATATAAAATACAACGATAGCCTCCGCATGGAACGCTGCTGCTAAAAATGATGAACTACGTGGGCGTAAAATAAAATATATGAAGATGGACCACCATATGAAAAATACTACTATAAAGGCATCTAAAAGCATAAAAATCCTAAAATAAAAAGCAAAAAAAATCCGCAATCACACAGTGCACATAGCAAGTAAGCATACTATCTCATGTACGTGCCAACGCTGTTCGCATACCGCAACACACACGATCGAAAAGAATGAGTATGCTGAAAAAAGTCCTCTGCTGGTGATATTATCTCTGTTAAGATATCTTAAAGTTGTTTGCAGCCTATTTAATAGCTGTCAGTTTCATCATTCCCGGGGATAAAAGCCAAAAGCGTCGCCGAGGTGGCAGGGGATACTCCTCCAACAAGCCGAAACCCTGCCTGATTATGTCCTATAGTAGTTTGACATATATTTTTATCCATCTGGAAAAAATATGTTGTGGTTTGTGGCACTGAAGAAGTGCCGGAGTTCCTTCCCAGGTTCCGACCACGGCGCCAAACCCCACTAGTCCATCAGGCAGTGACTGTGACGTCGTACGGTGACCCCTGCTGTTCCAGCCGCTGTCACTGCGTGGGGGTGAGGGCCGAGCGAGTCGACTGGTACAGAGTAGCAAATCAGGCATCTGTGCGGGCATGGACGGTAAACAAATGCACCAGAGCCTGGTAATTGAAGGATAGAGACGGACAGGAAACAAGACTACGGCGCAGCTAGGCTACTTTTGAGCTATGGAATCATGTTGGTGTCAAGAGCCATTAATAGGAAAACATTTTCCCTGACGCTTTTAGTGATCTGACTGCGGATTTCATGCATCGTCCCCTCTTTTCTTCCCGTACCTGTATAAAAGCATCAGCGGCGATAGGCAGCCAGTTTGCTTCCGACCCACACTCACTGACGCCTCTGCCCCATGCTCACTGACGCTTCTGCCCCATGCTCACTGACGCTTCTGCCCCATGCTCACTGACGCTTCTGCCCCATGCTCGCTGACGCTTCTGCTCCGTGCTCTTACGCTTCTACTCCATGCTCACTGACGATTTTGTCCCATGCTCACTGACGCTTCTGCCCCATGCTCACTGACGATTCTGCCCCGTGCTCACTGATGCTTCTGCTCCGTGCTCTCTGACACTTCTGCCCCATGCTTCTGCCCCAGTGCAGCGGTCGCGGCGCCAGTGGCCGGACGCGCCTCTGTTCTCTCCTCACCCAACTCACCCAGTGGCCTTGACCTGCGTTGTGCTTCTTTTTTCTCTTCTCTACAGCGACTCTGATATTCGACGATTGGGTGGATGATAGTGCGGCTTGAGTGATTGTGGTACCTCGTGTTATAGACTCATTAGTATGTGAACAGGCCGGAAGTTCTCAACACTCCAACGGACACCATCGATAAGTACTAACTGGCTCAACCAGCAATTCATTTGCTGATCAACCTACTGACGAGTCTTATCATTTGGTCAACTCTACTGCAGATATGTCTCATCGTGACATATTGCGCCAACTCGTGTTTCTCCTAGTTGTCCATGTTTTTTGTTGACTTGCGTGCTTTGCACCGCAACCCTGGCCCGTCCGCCTGAAAATGCCCTCAGGGCATAGGCAGGAACAGCCAATCAGCGGAGCCCCTCCATCCAGCGTCACCAGTGACGTCAGACCCACGTCATCTGACCTGGCTTCGCTCCCGCGCGGAGGAGCCGCATCGGAGGCTGGAGAAACCGGCAACCGGCGTACCCACCGAGGCAGGCGGTCACGTGTTAGAGGTCGCAGAGGCGGGCTCAGATGGATTGGACCTAGGGGAGCCAGGACTGGCGAGCTCATGATAGGACAGCTGAACATCCAATCTATCAAATCGAAGATGCCCGAACTTAGGTGTGAGGTACTTGATGTTCACCGCTTTCATCTACTTGCTCTTAGCGAGGCGTGGCTGACACCTACTCTATCATCGCGCCTGCTACATATCGATGGCTACTCTATTCACCGTTGCGATCGCCCATGCACCAGTAAGCTTGCAAAAGGTCATGGTGGAGTGGCTATACTGGCTTTGGATACAATTAACGTAGAAGTACTACCGACACCAACAATATGTAGGAGTCAAGATTCGAACCTGGAAATCATTTGGGGCTTAATTCGAAACCCCAATGCCAAGAACATATTATTCGCGTCTGCTTACCGCCACCCAACAGACCTAGTGCCGCAGGCCTGCGCTGACTTCGATGACTTAGAGGAGCAGATCCAACACTTTTCGGCTCTCCATCCTGGCGTGACTGTAGTTATCACAGGAGACCTCAACGCGTGTCTTCTTAAGGATAATGCTGGTACCAACTCTCCCACTACCAGACTGCGACGAATAATACATGGATATGGATTGAACCCCGTCAACACGACTACCCCAACTTAGAGAACGGGCTCACTACTTGACGTGATTCTCACCAGTCGGCCGGAACTGACCATCAGAAGCGGAGTGACTGAGTGCCACTTTGGCAGCACCCATGGCTACACCAGGATGCTCATGCGGAACGGTGGAGGCCGTGGTGACCGACAGCGACAAACCATCGAAAAACGCAACCTGAACCGGGTCGACCAGACTGCTTTTAACATCCAGTTGGCCAATCACGACTGGCGGGAGGTTTACTCCGCCGATGGACCTGCTGCTAAGTGGGACGCTTTTGTTCGCATTTTTACATCTCTGCTAGACACCGTGGCACCCGTTCGGCGAGTGCGTTTGCCACCACCAGCTGCCCCGCACGTGACCGGACCGACCCGTGAGCTGCTCAGCAGGCGCCGCGTCACCCTGGCAGCCGGGCCGGCAGCCCGCCACGATTACAAGGTCATCAATCGGCAGTGCCGGGCAGCTATACGTCGGGACTGCCGCAACGTGTGAACGTGTGCTGCAGCGTGTGAATGAGGCCGGTCCGAGCAAGACATGACAGGTCATTCGGCCGATTATCGGCTGTAAGAAAAGTACGACTTCTGTACCGAATGTTACACCAGACGCTCTTAGTCAATTCTTTGTAAATGTTGGACCTCGCGCCGCGGCTAGTGTTGCGCCGCCGCTCTCTAACTTACCAGTTAGGCTCCCGCGTGTACCTGCGTGTGGCTTGAAGATCGGACCAATTTCAGCTGACGACTTGTGCATTACTTTAGGTTCCATGAAACCCTCTACTTCTGTCGATGTTTCTGTTCTTAATATTGTGATTTTTGAGCGTTTTACTTTGGCGTTCAAAATGTGTTACTTCATATCATTAACTCTAGTCTTGTGACCGGTTTAGTACCACGACAGTGGAAGCACGGCATGGTTGTTCCAATACTGAAAGGCGGAGACACAACCAAACCATCTAACTGGCGACCTATCACCATTCTACCAGCAGTGATAAAAATTACCGAACGTATAGCCCACAACCAACTCAGTACGTATTTCACCAAAACCATCTGCTTTCACACACGCAACACGGCTACCGGAAGAATCATTCCACCGAAACTGCGCTCACAGTAGTTACTGACCAGGCGTACCAGGCCATGGATAAGGGGCATATTTCAATACTAGTTCTTACGGATCTTTCAAAATGCTTCGATGTAATTTGTCACGAGAAATTGCTGGAAAAATTTGAGCAGTATGGTGTTGACGACCACTGGTTCAGGGATTACCTCCGTGATCACTATCAACAAGTCAAAATTACGAACGGTTTTAGCGGTGGCGCAACAACACAGGGGAATGGCAGTCCGAAACTCTCCAAATCACTCCAAAACTCGGTGGGCGTTTTCCAAGGCGGAAGTTTATCCTGTATCATGTTTTCAATCTTCGCAAACGACATGAATTTGTATATTAAGAATTCCACCATGGTTCAATTCTGTGACGACGTTCAGCTCATCATATCCGGCCCAAAACAGAACCTTGATACTATGGTATCATTGCTTGAGCATGACATAGCTGTACTTTTAGATTGGTTTTCTCAAAACGCCCTCAAAAGCAACCCAGCAAAACCCAGGTCATCGTACTCGGAACCCGTGCAATGCTCCAAAATTTGCCAAAAATTAGTATTCGGGTGGGCAACACAGAAGTAACAGAAACAAGGGAAGTTAAAAACCTAGGCGTGCATATGGACCGGAACCTGACGTTCGAATCGCATGTTGATAGCATCACTAGGAAATGTACTGGCATTCTCATTGGACTCATGCACATTCGGCACATCATTCCACAGTCAGTACTGAAACTATTAATACAGTCACTCGTCATATCTCACATCAGGTACTGTATTTCAATTTATGGGACTTGTGGAACAACTCAACTCCACCGAATTAAAAAAGTGATCAACTTCTGTGCTCGCGTCTTAACTGGGAAGAGAAAGTTGGAGCACATTTCTCGGGAAGTAGCCAGATTACGACTGCCTGACCCCGCACAGCTGCTTACCTACCACCGGTTGAGCATTGTTCATAGCGTGTTGATTACCGGTGAGCCGTGTGTGCTTGGTGAAATGTTTACCTTTACTGACCATAGCTACGGTACGCGACAGGCGGGATTTTTACGTCCCACCCGTGCTAGAAACAACGCAGGGAAGCGAAGATTATGCCATGCTGCCATTGCACAATATAATGACCTGCCACCTGATCTAAGAAGCAATACCTGAATGTCAGGTTTCCGAAACTCACTGAGAAGTTTATTGGGCCTGTAAGTGTAAGCTCGCAGTATTTTATATCATATTACGTGTGTGATTGCATTTGAGTACTTGTGCTTTTACTGCCTGTATCGCTGACTTCACTGTTACTTTTACACTATCCACGACCCCTTCATTGAATTGATGATGGAACATGAAAAGCCTTGTATCGAGTGTAAGGATGTTCTGAAATACATTGAATGATTGATTGATTGATGCTCACTGACGATTCTGCCCCGTGCTCACTGATGCTTCTGCTCCGTGCTCTCTGACACTTCTGCCCCATGCTCGTTGACGCTTCTACCCCATGTTCACTGACGCTTCTGCCCTATGTTCACTGACGCCTCCGGTCTCATGCTCACTGACGATTCTGCCCCGTGCTCACTGACGATTCTGCCCCATGCTCACTGACGCTTCTAC
This sequence comes from Lepas anatifera, assembly GCA_034440635.1. NCBI lineage: Eukaryota > Metazoa > Arthropoda > Thecostraca > Lepadidae > Lepas > Lepas anatifera. The sequence continues at coordinate 812,437 of JAOTON010000961.1, read as the reverse complement.
CCCATGCTCACTGACGCTTCTGCCCCATGCTCTCTGACACTTCTTTCTTCCATGCTCGCTGACGCCTCCGGTCTCAGGACACTCCGCGTCTGTTTGTTCGAACGTCGGCGGTCGCAGGGGTTGCAGCCGGTCAAACACTTCGGTCAGGGGTAGCGCCATTTGGACCATAGTGGCGCCATTTGGACAGGCTATAGGCAGGGGCACGATTTCTAAATGAAAAGATCGATCATGGGGCGCTGAATCGTGTCGTGAGGGCGCCAAGACTTCACCCCGGAGATGGGAGTTGAGGTGGGAGGCGAAATTTCAGAGGTGCCGGGGCGGTTTCATGGGGTGCGAGATGCAGTATGAGGGCACTGAGTGCTCGATCGAATACCCCTTTGCCCTGGATCCGCCTATGTGTCCGAAGTGAGTTCAAAGAATGCGGAAACATGACTTTACACTTGATTATGTGCAGCTGTGTTGCAATATGTGATATCTGTGCCGCTGTGCTGCTCTCTGTGACAATGTCAGTAGCCCTTCCGGTCTACTGGCATTCCATCAGCTCAGTTAAATCCATTCTGTACAACGAACTGGGGAACCGCTTGTGCTAAGCAGTTTGATTCGACCTATTGCGCATATGTATGTACCAGACCAGACAAGCCGGATATTTGCTATCAACATGTGCGAAAACGAACGCAGGAAAGCGCAGGCTATCTCACACGGCTGTCTCAAATTACAACACCCTGCCAGACAATGTTAAGAACAGCGTTAGTATCACTGGCTTTAAACAGTCACTAAGAAACATGTTGGGTCTGTGAGTGTGTGTGCGTGAGTTAGCATGCTTTTAATTGTGTGCCAGCGTCGTTTATATCGTGCATCTGTTTTAAACGTGTTTTATGTGTGTTCACCTTTCTTTTATTGCTTTTTAGGTTTTCTTGTGATTTTTACTCTTTTATCTTTTATCTCCTGCTGCACCCAATTGACGATGGAATATGAAAAGCCTCTCCTGTATGAGGATGTTCTGAAATCTACATACATACATACATACATCTGTGCCAGCTGTGTTGCTCTCTGTGACGTATGTGCCGGCTGTGTTGCTCTCTGTGACGTCTGTGCCGGCTGTGTTGCGAAATCTCTAGTGACATCTGTGCCGGCTGTGTTACTCTCCTGTGACATCTGTGCCGGCTGTGTTGCTCTCCGTGACGTCTGTGCCGGCTGTGTTGTGCGCTGTTATATCTGTGCATGTATAAGTTACGCAATCTCGTGCCGCGGCGCGGTATGCACGTTCCTTTGCATTTACCACTTAACCCACTTAAGACCCAGCATATAAGACCCGCTGCTATCAGTACCACCGAGAATATGGCTCTATCATGACCTCAATCTGTCCTATTAATTGTCCCATTGGACGCGACGTGGCGGCTCAGTGCCGCCGGGGTGGGGATGCTTTCAGCTCCACATGACTGTGTGTGCCGGTATAAATCATCGCGTTTATTCCATTGACCGTGTCCTGGTCACGTCTGGGGTCTGGCTAAGCCTGAAGCCCAGAGCATTGTCGAGCATGCTGGACATAGGATTGGAAACCACCGAGGAGTGGGAGTTGGATGAGCAGGTGATTTTTTGGTTTCTGCATAATTTTGTAGACTACAGATTAGCTGTGTGAAGCAAATCATTATGCTTGGGTGCTGTGGTGAGCTTTCAGCCCCGGGTTTAGGGTATGAGATACAATATTTGTAATCAGGGTCAGTACGAGTGAATTCAAGATACCTTCGGTCAGTCGCGACAAGCAAAAGTTGTGCTTGCTTTCAAGAAGTGGTTAGATTGATGATACTCAGATAACACATATTTAGAGTCCATCTATTTTAAGATAACCTACCCTTAGGCTAGCAATGATTGGAAAGTATTTTTTAATTTAATTTGCAGCGGGAGCAAAGGACGTACGTTCCCGCTGTGTTATTGGATGAGATAGGATGAGAGGGCTAACATGCTCATCAACGGGTCTAAGCCACCTTCGCTTTGACAGGGGGTGGAGGCGGGGGCGGGTACCCGTCCCCTAGGATCTCGAGACCCACGCTAGATAGAAAAAAGGTAAACGGCGCTGGATAGCCTATCCAAATACTTATAGCAAATATTGCTACCATTTTTTTGTCAGGTCACATTTAGGGTCACTAAACGTCAAGGATAACATGTGAATTTTAGTTTTTTTGTCATGAAATCTGAACTAGTAAAGATAGGGAAAAGTAATCTACACAGTTGGAATCCTCGTAGCAAGCCAAATCGAATGATATTGCACATGGCCACGCTAGGACAAATGTAGGATTTGACCTGACCTGAGGTCAGGTCAAGATCAAACTAGATGAGCGGGGGAAGGTGAGTGGGTATCCGCGCCTCCCGGTAATGCGCGTGTTAATTTTCAGAAACCGTACCTGCATTGTGGTAAAAACCGGAGACAATCTTGGTATGCAGCGATTCTGTAAGAGTGTCTTTCACAGTTTTCTCCCTTCAAGTATTGTTTCGCACATTGTACCTACACTGGCTTCTTAAACTATAGGCACAGCTAAGCATACGATTTCGTACTTTCCAACATGATACTGTTGACTGTTACTGTTGTACTACACATGATACTGTTCCGTGTTTTCCGTGTTCCTTCTTTTGTGTGGCAATATATGATTCATTCATTCATTCAGGTCATTTCATGGACCTAGGCTAATGAGACCTTCAAGGTCAAACATGAGGTCTTACCTTCTCTAATGATCTATTCGGAAATGCCGTAATTATGCGAAAAGAGTTAAGAATATGACAGAGACGGACCAGTGTCATAAAAGGCAATGTCGCAAAGAATCTGTCCTAAAATTTTGGGGTGAAGGTCATTCAACACTTCACAACATTTTTTACTCCCTATAATGTGCACTATAAGGCACTATAGCAACTGTTGGACTGGAAATGACGATTGACCGTAACCCGTGACCTTTAACCTTGACCTTTGACCCTGACCTTTACATGAAGCTGCCTTAGCTATGACGTCATATCATAATGTACATACATACGTGAGACTGGGTGTTGCAATCTGACCAGCAGCACGGAGGCCAATAACCTTTGAAGTGCTGGCATGAGGATGATCTGTGTCCTTTGACCTTGACTTTCATGTGAGGTGTCCTTGACATGCTGCCCCGTTCTAAAGTCACCAATCGGTCTTTAGTGCAAGCGAACTGGTCCGATCGCGCGATTGTGGCGATATCAAAATGCAGGCCTGACTTTGAAAGCCTATAAGTAAAACTAAAATTGACAGGATTTCAACATCATTTCGCCAATCTACGTGCTGTTAAACTCTCTCAAATTTGACCGAGTATAACTTTTCGGCTAGGAGGAGTTCTCCGGCCACTTGGGGAAAATAGGTATGGGGCTTCCGAGGCACCCTTTGGTGCACGTTTTAATATATAGAATTTGATGTAATCTGAAGCGTGTGTGCTCCCCATCACATATAGTACCAGCAGCTGACTTGATCTTAATATTCCAAACAGTGCGTGTTCCCTCTTGTCTGAAAGCAGTGTTTGTTGTGCTTCTGTTTCAGTGGTGCTGCAGAGGTATCAAGTCAGGGCCCAGGACGCGCGCGCGCCGCCGGGTCAGACGGCCGTGCTCACCTGCCACGTGCCCGCTCACGTGCGCAGCGTGGTGCAAGTCACCTCGTGGAGTGTCAACGGCGCCCTCAACGTCTACCCAACACTGCTGGGAGGTAGGTGCAGCTGGTTCCGATATATCTGGTAGAAACTCAGCCCATTTCAGTTGTTTCCCAATGATATTTGTATTGAACGAAGACTGCATTGTTTCCTACCACTATATTCCAGCTTACACTACCACTCAGTCTTTCGCACCATCACACTGAAGTCCCGAAACTGCAAATAATGCTGGTCTATGGTTGTGCCCATTCAGGCTCCTAACATGATTCCGGTGCACATGGAAGACTTCTGCGTAGGATGAATGCCAATGAATATCTAGCTTTATTGGCCAATACCAATCCAATGTAGCCTTACACTATCCTATGTTTGATGCAGGGGAGCAATAACGCATTAGCGCTCCCATTCCAAATCGAGCATGAAAAGCTGGTATTATGAAAGGTATGGTAATTTTGCGATATATATATATATATATATATATATATATATATATATATATATCGAAATGTTCCACAAGTATTGCTTTTAATATTTGTTGTATTTAGCCCGTGGGTCACACAAATCAAGGCCGCAACTGATCATAATGATTGACAATAGGCCCTGCACATTGTCGTCGTTGTCCTAACTTACTTGGTCATTCTGCACCAGGTTTTCCATCGCAAAAAGAACGGATGCTATCGAACCGGCACGAGTATGCCCTCCAGGTGTTTGCATTTGGTACTCGCCTGTGGCATACCATGACCAGAAATCTCCTGAGCTCCGCCCAGAACTGATCAATCACACGCGGATCTGCCTCCAGTACAATTGCGGATTCTCAGCGGGATCTATTCTGAGCCTGCTCAATGCTCATGCTCTATCACCACATGGGTTAAACTGAACAGCCTTCTAGAGCCCGACGCTCTAGTGAGTGAGCTACAGGGACAGTCGTTACTCTGGTTATAAACCAGCGAAATTATTGGGAAATTGCTTCATATCCATACATTACCGCACAAACACCCAGCGATGAGTAGGCTGATTTTTGTCATGAAATCTCAAAGTATTCCCATGACCATAGTTTTAGTATCTCTGAATCCCGATGCAGCATGAGTTTCAGTGTCTCAAGCAGCATCCAAACGTTTGCGATCGGCTTCCTCGGGTGTGGTGCCACTTTCTTACCCAGTGGGACTTACGTGAAGACTTAAAAATGACAAGTCAAGGTCATTTTAAGTCAGGTCACCAGGCCATGTCAAGTGACCTCGTCTCCACAAATGTTCACAATGGCAGCAGTGAGAGTATAGTTAACCCATTGATCTGATATTAATCGCTCATTATAAGGCACCGGGAACCACAATATGTGGTAGTGGAATTCTTAAATATATTATCTCGGGCCAAGACCTCCCCATTGCAAGCCTACGTGAGCATTTTGAAATGTGGGTTTCTCAGAAGAAATGCCTCAGATTCCCTTCAAAATTTCAACAGCATGCGTACACGGGCCATCTCTAATATTGAGGCTGAACAGTGCGACCTGTGACCTTTGGCAGGCTATCAAGAAGTAGCTATCAAGTTGATTGACCTTGAAGATATTGACCTAGCTCAATGAGCTTTGGCCATAATGTAGACTACTATAGCCCCCACGCACCCCAAGACGGGCGTTTTCTATGACTCTTGTTTTTTAGATCTCAGTAGTCCTACCAACGCCCTCCCCTACAGAACGCGTTAGTGCCGGACCCCTTTCCAGTGCGGGTGTTTAGAGTCACAACAAACACTTGCAAAAACCGCTTTCAGTAACAAATGCGCCACAATCATCCCTCCCCGCCCACCCAGGTCCATTTTCCTACTTTGAAAATTGTTCCAAAGTCCAGACATAGTGGCTGGTGCGTGGGAACCTATTCGCTTCATAATGGTTTCGATTTTTAACAGTGCTGGCGTATCTTGTCTTTGTTTTAGCGATACTATCTTTGGAGTAGCACAAGTTCTAAAAAAACTTCTACGTTTAGATCGGAGGCAGGCACCTTCTTGTCTTATCACGCGCATTGATGGGGGGCAGGTACCCGCCCCCCTCGGACTTTTCGGAGATTGCATAAAAACAGTGGCGCGTAGCGTCGCCGTACTTGGCATACGTTTTCTCTCATCATTTTTAAAACTTCTGCGAAAATTTTAAGGCTAGGTCATCGCAGGTCAGGTCACCAGTACAGGTCAAGTGACCTGACCTCAAAAAAGTTTAGGATAGCATAAGTCGGGACAGGGTGAATGTATCCGATTGAAAATCATATCACATAATGGCCCCACCAAGTTCTTCAAAATATGTTTCGGTATATTTGATATCGATGACGTAAGGTCAGGTACGAGCCATGACCTCTTCATTGGAAATACATGGGAAAAATTGTTTTAACCGAATAACTTAGTAACGGATGGTGATAGAGTTTTTATTTTTTACCTAATTTGACTTTGACCTGTCCTCAGGTCAGGTCAAATCCTTGATTTGACATAGCAGGGTCATGTTATATATCATTCGATTTGGCTTGCTGGGAGGATTCATAAATTTTATACTGTTTTGCTCTATCTTAACTCGTTCAGATGTAATGACCGAAAGCCTTCATTTACATGTTATCCCTATGACGGCATGTTTTGACCTGTAGTGACCTTAAATTGGACCTCATAAAAATGGTTCAAATATTTTCGATGGAGAAGTGGATGCGCCACCCAACGCCGTTTACCGTTTTTCGCTACCTAGCGTGGTTCCGAGATCTTAGGGGTACCCCCCGTCAAAGCAAATGTGGCTCAGACACCCGTCAATGCGCGTGTTATATTACTCGTGGCGATGTGGTGTTTGGTAAAACCGACGCTATTGTTCGGTTGGAGACACTTTCTAAGTTTGAAGGCGAATTGGTGAAATGTTGACTTGCGTTAGGTAGAAAAAATTTTCCAACCCCTGTTTTTAACTTCAAATCAATAAAACCGATTGCTTAGCATTTGCAGCGCATGCAGCGATCAGAGCGATTGCAGCGCATGCAGCGATCAGAGAGCCACATTTCACAACTACCGGTCGGTACAGACGGATGTGAAAGAGACATAACTATTTTTTAAATGTTTCATCCGGACTGACTTCTACCCTTTCGTGGCTGTTCGCGGCGCTAAAGTCAGGAGCGTTGCCCGGCGTTCGGGTCCTCAGTCCCCAGGAGCGGGAATATTCAGGCGAGAAGTGGCTGTCAAGGGTCTCGTTTGCAGTGCAGTATCCTGGAGTTATTGCTGCTTTCTTATTGAGAGCTCTTTGTGGAATAAGTCCTCCAGTCATGGTTGGCGTACTTTAGAATAATGAACCTGCAGTATGAGGTTTTAAGAGGATTCATCTCTGCATAACATGACTTTGGAATGTCAGCAAGGGCGTATTTTAGGTGTGAAAATATCCTAGCAGATGTTTCAACTTTATTGGATGTCATTACTGAGGATGCCTCCGTTTGGGTTCAAGTAACGAGCTCAAGTAAGAAAATAACCAAACACCATTTATTAATGAAGTTTTTTATCTAAGTGGTCCCAGATGACCTCTCAGAGGTCACAGGTCTAGACTTGCAACATGGACCTGGAAAGGGGCCGAGGATACTACGGCTTGGAGAATAGGAAGATATTACGAGCAGTACATACATACAGAAATAGTGCGATTTTCCGCCCCATACCTGTTTCTCCATGCATTTCCAATGAAGATGTCATGATCTAAGCCTGACTCTAGGTCATCGATATAAGAAATCCCGGAATATATTTTGTATTTCTCGGCAAGCCCATTATGTGATATGAGTTTTAATCTGATAGATTTATCCTCTTCTGACTTATACTATCTTAAACATTTTTGAAAGTAAGGTCACTTGACCTGCGCTGGTGACCTGTCCAGGTATGACCCAGGCCTAAAACTTTGGGAAAATTTGCAGAATCGATCAAGGATAGGGTGTGCAAAGCACAGCGGCGCTTCGTCGTTTGTTGGTGCTGCCGGAAAAACCCGAGGAGAAGGGTGTTCAAACACCTCCTCCACCGGGAATAGGGTTAATAATGGCTACACCTGTTAATGGGTAACCTCGTTGGTGATATATTCGAATAAATAAATTCATACAGTTTAGCTTGACCAGCTGCGGAGGCATCGCCCCCCCCACCGAGGGTGGAAGGTAGGGGTTGCGAGTGTCAGGACCTATATATGGATATATCTAGAAATATCTGAAAAAGGGGGAACATCCGAGGTGCGGACTCATATGTTGAAGCTCTGCACTGCCAGTGAACACCTTTAGCTTAAACTTAATTTGATGTTAACTTTTATTTAACTTAAAAGTAAAGCTGATGATGTTTTCTTTGGATTTAGTTGTGTGATTAAGCCTCAATGAAATAAGAAGCTGGCGCACCGGGTTCTGTAGCTGGTTCGAGTACATACGCAAAAGGATATGGCGCGTCGTCATTGCGTCCGTTTCCCTCTCTATACAATGCATCACTTATAATAATACATCACTGTGTTATTGTTTTATGTCGGAATTGATAAATACTCAGGCATGGTGCGTTGTAGAATAGCTACTCCCAGATTTTTGGGCTACAAGGTGCTTCGCTCTGCCAAAACTACCGTATTTATTTTTATTTTGCTTTCCAAAAACCTAAAACAACAGCCACTGACAAAGGCCGCGGTCCGAGCCACCATTAGCCAGCCCCGCTGTTTTCTAACCCCACTTAATACGCTGCCTTAAAACAGTCCAGAGAAACCTGCAGCAGTGTGTTGGGGAGAGCTCCCAGAGCCAAATATCCAGTTCTGGATGGTGGGCAGCGGGTGAAACTGGGCCGGTGCCGGTGCGAGTTCTTTTGCCGACCGACGGGAGCTGGTGAGTGGGTACACAAAACACACCGCTTAGCTGCAGCCCTCACGGGAGCGAGTCTAACCGGCAGTCCGACAGCAAAACAAAGCCGAGGCTGAGCAGGACCGCCACAGCCCGCCGCGACACCCCAGTCACAGTGTTTGTGGCGCATTGTAACAGCACCGGGCCTGAAATCACGCCCTGTGAAGGGTGCTCTTATTAATCTGCATACAAATCAGCGGTAAACCATGGGTTCCGAGTCTGAATGACTTACAGGTGAACCAGTAAAAAAAACGTGCTTCACAGAGCCCATTGTGTATTCTTTAGACAACTTGAAGACATTAAAGTCAACTTTATTTGTTTTTTGGTCTTAATTGCGTCTCATATTGGCTTGGTATCTTAATATGATTTTCAATGCATTTTGTGAGGTTTTTTGTTGAGGAAGAAAATGTCCTTCTGTCTCAAGATACCATTAACACCAGGTACCTTCACGCGAAGGATTCGCCCAAGCTATTTGATGTTTAGATTTCAAAGATACAGAAGAATTTACAAACCGTTAGTTTAATTCCACTAAACGTCAATAACGGATTTGTAAAACCTGGATTTATTTAGTTTCAAGGGCTTTTGTATCTATATTCATACGATAATTCGCATCATTATTTCACGGGAAGTGAAACGCCACTCGAAATGCTTTGCGCAATAGTTCGCAATAGTGCGCCAGTAAATGCAATATTCCTCTAATATGATTGGAATGCCAATAAGTGAACTGATTCTTTCTTTGCAAATATAAAAAAATTCATCTGTGTGAAGTGGATCCCCTCTTCTGCTTAGTCTTTTTGAAGGTGAATGAAATGAAAAGGACCAACGATTGCAAATTAGTGCTCAAAACATGCCTATCTCGCTTTGGGTGCTGGGAAAACGCTTCCAAACTTCGTAAAGTTTTAACTGTTGAAGATAGGTAAATATATTTTCTGGAGCCCATATGACGTCACTACATGGTGACTGGTGACCGGGGGATGTCCTACTCTCACAGCGTCTGGATACATAATTTTCTGCTATTATAAGCTGATTCCGATCGGTAGTAAAGTTTATCGATGATCTGCACCAGTGACTGGAAGTTCAGATAGAAGAAGGGGACTATTGTGCTTTGGAAAGCTTTAAAGGTCTTACCGAAAGTTCCATCATTAATGGTATGTGGGGCAAGTGTATGCAAGTACCACGCCGAGTGGAAATATAAATAATGATATGACATATTTTCATGCTGGAAAGAAATTGTTATCACTGTAATCATTGAAATTGTTATTGATCAGAAAATATTTTTAACAGACTTACAGATTTAGAATGCCACAAACTTGTTTTTACCTAAATCGCAGCAAACGCATCCATTTCCTGTTTCTGAGCAAAACTTCACCGAACGAAGATTCCGAACTACATATCTAGCACGTGCCTGAGTGTACTCATTTTCGTCCAGGAGGACTGCATTTCTGACGAAACAGCGTGGGCACAAGCTGCTCCAAAGGCACCCTGCTGCCGGCCAGGGACTCTTCTCGCTCAACCTGGTCTCGAATTAGCTACACTTTGATCTTAGTCAATACAGCCAGGAGATATGTTCCAACGCATCTTGGAAAACCCCTGAACCACATTTTATTGAGTTGGTTCTTACCAACAGTCAATCGTAGTAGTCTCTTCAAAATCGCGGTGGTTTTTATGTCTTCGTATCTGGACAATGAGACTGAAAAGCACGCTTACCACCAACCACCATTATTTTATAGGCTAAACAGATACCGTGTATCTCCTGTTATGCACATAGCTTTACCCACAACTGGGCCGACAACGAATAAGCCGAAAACAAGAAACAAACAATACTTGCACACGAAGGATCAGCTTCTTTCAAATGCAAAAGCAAGCGCTGCTGTGCGAATGTATGAACGAGTGCCTGCGCCCGACCCTGTTCCTGGTCGTTTCAGCCGACAAGTACCACATGCTGCCGACGGGGGAGCTGCTGGTGCGGGACGTCAGCAGGGGTGACACCAGCGGCCGCTACCTCTGCCGCACCGTCCACCTCATGACCGACGAACACATCGTCAGCCGGGAGCCGGCCTCCGTCCTCGTGCAAGGTCAGGGGCGGATCCAGGGGGTGGGGCATTTACCGCGCGCCAACCCCCGGACTTCTGACCCTGAGGCGCGTAGTCACGGTGGATCCAGGGAGTGGGGCATTTACCGCTCCCCAAACCCATAGACTTCTGCTCCTAAGGCGCGTGGTCAGGGAGGGATCCAGGGGTGGGACAATTACCGTTCCCCAAACCCATAGACTTCCTTCTGCCCACTCTCGTCACAAAACACTGATTTTACCGTTTTGGATATTGTCTACCTCTAAACCACCTGCCTAGATCCTGCTGGGCAAAGGGACGAGTGTATCTATGATTAAATAAATATAATCTTGAGTGCATTGAAAGAAAATTGAAGATCCTCAAAGCGAATCTTACCGCGGGTCTTAGTGAGAGCAGTTGGCCACGACGGGGTGGGGGGGGAGAGATGACTCTCAGAGGGTCCCTCTGGATTGTGTATTGCCGTGTCAGTGCTGCCCAAACCCTTGACCCCGCTTCTGGATCGAGAACAGATCTCCAGTCTTGGCTCCATGCTGACCTCTCACGCTGTCCGGAGACATTATAACGTCCATGTTAAGATAATTCAGACAACGCTCCGTTTTGAACTTGATTTTGCTTTTGGGTCAGGATTGCGCTTCTTTGTAACCATGTGAAACGCAGTGGAAATCAACAATGGCTAGATTAAGTTTACTCCTCGTAGATTTAAGATCTATAAATGTTTTAAATATATTTTCATATAAATCATAGATCTATACGGAGTTAGACATAAGGTCCGGATGACCCCTCTCAGTGTAGACATCTAACTTTACCATATTTGAACTTCATGAAATGCAATTCTGCAGAAATCAGCATTTTTTAGCCGAGCAGAGAGGTATGTAAGTACATTGGAAAACGCCTCCTGGGATCGGCAATCTGCTGAGAGAGCAGATTATCTATTCATTTAAAACATATTCTGTGTAGTTTCGGATATGTATTGAAAAGTTTTGGCAATTTCCTTTTTCTCTATCATGACCATCGTAATAATGGTGCTTTACACTGATTGCGATCAAAATTTGAAACTACCTTTGTTAATTTCGTTTGCATTTCGAAGAAGCGCAACGCAGAGGACAAAAGCAAACTTAACCTAAGTACAAAACAGATCACTTGTCTGAAGTATCCTAACATTTGAACATACCACGCAATCAAACGGGAAACTATATACACAGAATGTTGCACATTTTTAATGGACTTGCACTGAGATCACCATGTGACAGGGAATACCAGCAGCGTCAGGGTTGACATTCTATTTGTCCCCGAACCTGCTGTTTGCGTAGAAAAGCATACATGTTTTTCACATTAGATACATGTATTTATGGCCGGTAACCCCCAATATCCCCGGCTTAGCTCCATCCCAAAGTCTTTGCAGCCTTCGCCATCCGTTAAAGGGAGATACGCGAAAAATTATTATTGTGGTTTCTTGCTATTTTAAAAATCCTGATTACGAAACTATCAATTATTTTTGTATGTTCAGAAAAAATCTGGGAGGCCACTCACATAATATCGTAATAGGTTAACAGTTCCGATAAAATGCTGAAACCTTCACCCATCACTTACTTTTAGAAAACTATTTAAAGTTAAAAAACATTTTTTTGTAATACAAATGTCTGTTCTCCTGTATTTGTATTTGAAATAATTGTAAAAAGCTTTTAAAAACTACAAAATGAATTAGTTTGCCCTAGAAACGGAAAAAATATAATTGCTCAAGTCTTCAGCGCCTTCGTACCTCGGGTCTTGAGTCATTTTCTGCTTCAGCCCCAAGGTGACAAAACTTTTGCGTCAGATAGGTCACGTGACCCCGGTTTGAGAATTCCTAGGCTTCTGATTGGTTAATTGTGATTTCTTTTAAGCCCTATATTCTGTTTCAAAAGAGTTTTGGAATGTTGTTGTTCTAAAGTAATTGTTTTCTGTAGTAGTCCAAAGTTCTACATCACTGTTTAGGATAGATATGACCTAATTCTTAGAGAAATTGATAGCCTTAGCCGTGTGTACGTCATATACATCGATATGAGGTGTACCGGTAAAGTCGTCTAGAAATGTTGACTTTGAGAACAATTCTAAGGAATTTGCAGGCCGAATTTGCAAAAAGGAGAAAAGGACTTCTGAAACAACTTTTTGTGACCTTTTGATCTAGCCAATAATTTATTTTCGCGTATCTCCCTTTAAGCCCGGGAGCGGGGACGAGGCTTGGATGGGCATCAGTGAGCTCAAGAGAAGTACGCTGTATGAAGAGCTGTTTATCCGTAAAAGACGAGTTCTGAGGGAAACTAATTTCGTGGTTCAGAACACATATGGATCGATTGTTGCCGATCAAGGGGGGCAGATGGTCGGGGAACGATATTTGGACTAGGGGCGCCTCTTTTGATTGGCAATATCTCTTCAGTAAGCGTAATTGTTTTCGTTGAGGAACTGATACTCGCATTCTGCATGGTGGAATGATATTTCAGGGAGCACCGTGGGCCTTTCTGGGGGATACCGTGACCATTTCAGGGGCGCCGGGGGTCGATGTATACGTTAATGAAAAATACGGGATATCATTTGTGCTGAGCCAATAGTGTTTTATAAACTATTTTGAGATATTATCTTCTACTCTGGACCCATTTGGTGCAATTCTCCTCTGATGATTTCCGGGGAGACGTAACAAGACTGCACGGTGACTATTTCTGTGTGTCGCCGTCTCTTTGAGCATTGGGTGCCCGTGATATATTCAGCAAATGACGTTTAATTTGCTACCCCAGACCAAGAACCAAGGAATGCAGCAAGGCCTAATCTGATATGCGGGAGACATTCTCATAATCGGATTTTTTTCGTTCGTGGAGGATTTTGGGACCATGAAAAAGTTTCCATGCCCATAAGATAATATCATGATGTATAAAGAAATCGCCTTAATACATTGAAATACATATAACTTGTATATTGTCATCAAAGGCCATTCGATATTCTTAGATGGTTTGCGGAGATTTGCAGATCAGAAAGCAATAACATGTTTGCTAACTGGTTGGTGATATCTTTTCTACAAAATATAACCGTTTATCATATCAAATCATAAGCAAATGTTGTCACTGACTGCAATTGGCCATGCCAAGATCAGACCTTTTTAAGCAGCCATCTGACGTTTTGAAGTGCTGAACTGTTGTCGACCCAGTCGATGACCGTTTATATATTATGACCGAAGGCTCTGACGGATATCAGGAATGTCAGCCGAAGTCACAGATCTTAATCACCCTGGTGAGACGGTATTGGAAAAGAACAGGAAAGTGCGGCCCCGAAACTAAATCAGGCGCAAGTCCACAGCAAAAAGCCATTTCCGTGGCAGGTTGTAAATAACAGCAGGAATACAGATAATATTTTGAAAATACATGCGCCCATATCTCTGCGACATGATGTGGATGAGATGAGCGATCATGATAAAACGAGACCAAAAAGTCTTAATTTTTCCTAGGCTTATGTTATTAAAATGACATCAATAATTGGATAATGCTCTGGTGTTAATACCTTTCCCAAAAAACGAAAGAGTTCAATAAGACCCGAAATAGAAAAGTCTAGAAAGAAATGCGTGTCTTTGAAAGAAACTCAATTTTTCAGAAACATTTTTGTCCAAAAGACAGTCTTTTTTATTCGAAAATCGGGAAGCTGATTGTTTTTCATCTGGTAACGAGAAACATCTGATTAGAAATGGCGACGTGATAACGTCGGCTCAACTTGGTGCTTGCAGCTGCGTACATTCACCTGGTTGAATGAAAAGTTGGCCATTGTGCAGGAAGACTGGGACGGGCCCGAGTTGCAGCGTCTCTCGAACAAGGGTAAATTATGGTCTATTTCCGAACCAGCTACCGATAAATTTCCAATTTGCATCGCCCTTCGTTGTCTGGGAACTGTCAAATCAGACTATGTGTCCCAGAAATGACCAATTAAAAAAACACATTTCAAAGGCAAGCCATAAATCATAAATAGGTAATCAATACGACACCGATTATCATGAAACTGGAAACATTTAAATATAATAAGTAAAGGCATAGGCAAACAACTCCACCAACGATTAAGGCTTTAGCAAAATCATGTCCTGCATTGGAAGTAAAAGCGCATAGTAATTAATGCAGGCCTGTCTAATTGAGCTCTGGATCGGACTCGGACATTTTGCGGTTTCTAACAAGACTGCTTACCAATGAACACATTTAGTTCTTAACAATTTTAGTGGTTGAATAATATATTTGTAATTCCGTTTGATAGTCTCCAGGGGACATGCAACTACTGTCCAGCGAAAACACGGATGTTTTTTTTGAAGACATGATTATTTTTACATTATGTGCACAGGCGACACACGAAAAGCAGCAGCAAACCGAATATCCCCGACGTCATTTATTGGAAACCAGTGGCAGATACAAGGCGGGGGGGGGGGCTAGGAGACTCCAGACCCCCAAAATGTCTGAGTGCCCATAGTAAATACGTAGGTGGAGGCTGATCTGAGGCGAAGGCGGGGAGGCTTGAGCCCCCTACCCCATCCCTGAAATTAAGTCCTGGATTCGCCTCTGGTAGACACATTGGTCCCTCTCCAGCTCCAAAAGAGGACCTGCATGCATTTTTCTAACAATAACTCCTTATTCTAGGGTCGATTTGAACCTCTTGGGACCGCTTATGAAGTTGATTGGAATATAACAGTAGATAACATTCATTATTCACGAAGACAAATCGTCGGTTATTGATGACTGCCAGTTTGATGCTTTCCATAGCTGAGTCCATAACTCTGCGCTCGACTAAGACCGTCCTATTCGCCGGAGCAACCTTTTAGGCAGGTCGATCTCGGGACGAGGTCGGAGGGTGAGAGCGATTCTTCACAGCTGCCATCTCGTATTCGCGATCTTTATGGAAAGCCTTGGAGGCTGGCAGGGTCGCTCGGGTCATTCCGTTCGTCGGTTGCTGCCGATAAAAGGAACGAAGAAACCACCGGGCCACTTAAACCGAGTCCGTGTCTTGACATGAAACTGAACATATCCTTGAAGTTCTGGTACAAGAAGGTTTAAATATACATGCAGGACGTGCTATTCTTGTTTTTTTAACGTATATCATAATGTATTCCTTATTTTACATGTCTTTGCTTCCACGTCAGTATGGACTTAAGAGCTATGACAATCATCCCAAGGAAACCTGTAGAATATATATTTTGTAATTGGTCCGAGAAGTATCTGTGAAAAATTACACTTGTCTTCCCCGCTGCGGCATGGGAGAATCTGGCTCCTAATTTAGTGTGAAACACGGCTTGCTATAGTACTTTTAATTTACCGTATGAATAAAGGGTTATATCCTTGCACTCCAGGACTGCTTAACATGATTGGTAAAAAAAAACACGCATGGTGTATATTTCTAATGCTTGAAGCGGGAAACTATGACATCGAAAGGGTGATTAAAGCTGCAGTTTGCCTGTCTTTGGATGCAGCATTGCTGATTGAGGAAACGATAAGTTTCTATGGACACAGCCGAAATGGAACTTATTCCACCTACAGTTAGTTTAGCCAGGCCTCTCACACAAAATTCAAATGTGCGATAAGCGTGAGCTCCAGTCAGCCAACATGAGCAGCAAGTGAAGCGTTTTCAGCGGGGGTCGTCAAAGTTCCGTGATATGTTTAAAATGTTTTATAAACATGGTGTAACTTGCGTCTCACCATAAATGATAAGACACAATTCTAAATTATCCTACGCAATAGCGTTTGGCTACAACATTTATTTTTCTTCTAATCGACTCGACTGAATACCTTATGGTAAGCATTATGGCTTGACAACGCACAAACTGCCCGGGTTACATGACGCCGCCACCTTTAACTTTGTGGGAAGGGGTTTTGGGGATCAGGTTGTACTTATTCAGAGAACCCGCCGGGCCTTGAACCCGGGACCTTTGGCTCAGGAGACAGGTACCCTACCACTGAGTCTCTCATCGTCTAACTCTACCGCTGTGTTCTATTTCATTCAGATTCTTACCAGCTCGGTGTCACTGACGTGAAGACTGATCTGATGCTGGTTCAGCTC
Organism: Lepas anatifera; assembly: GCA_034440635.1. NCBI lineage: Eukaryota > Metazoa > Arthropoda > Thecostraca > Lepadidae > Lepas > Lepas anatifera. Next base: position 795,820 of record JAOTON010000961.1, on the reverse strand, counting down.
AGCGTCACTGATGTTCCGGCTGCTATCATGTTGGTTCAGCTCAGCGTCACTGATGTTCCGGCTGATCTGCTGCTGGTTTAGCTCAGCGTCACTGATCTGCCAGATGACCTGATGTTGGTGCAACTCAGTGTCACTGATGTGCCGGCTGATCTGATATTGGTTCAGCTCGGCGTCACTGACGTGCCGGCTGTTGTGACGTCGACAGAGCCTGAGTCACTGGGCGAGGGGCCGAGGATCGTGGCCTCCTCAGCCACGCTGCACGTGCGTGAGGCCGAGGACGCCGCCCTCTTCTGCGTCGGCCACGCTGCTGGGGAGCAGCCTCGAATCAGGTGACTGTGCAGGGGAGGCGTAAATGGACTGAAACGCCATCCTCCCTCCACACTTGGATAACACGCCCATGAGATGATGCAGACTGTACCTGCATCAGTCTGTATCACGGATGAAAAGAGCGGAATGTGATCTCTTTAATTCTTTTTTAACATGCGGCAGGGGCGTCTTAACTAGTCTCTTTCTATGGGTGTTAGATTTCAAAGGGGGCCTCCAACTTTTGGGGGCCTCACCAATAATGGGGGGGGGTGATATTCAGTTCTGCTGTATATGTTACGGGCAGTATGGGATTTCAGGCACTTTGCGAACTGCCCAGGCATTTTGCAAACTGCCCAGAAAGCTGGGCAGTTTGCGAACTGCCCGGCCATTTGGTCAGTTTGCAAATTGCCCAGGCATTTGCATAGTGCCCGGCTCTCCGGTCGTTTCACAAACTGCCCGGGTAGTATACAAATTGCCCGGGCAATTCACAAACTACCCAGTGTTTGTACTCACGGGTAGTATGCGAACTTGGGCAGTTTGCAAATTGCCCGGGCAGTGTGCAAACTGACTAGACAATTTAAAATAATTCAAGCAGACTTCGCATACTGGTTGAAACAAATGGCAAGCGTGACCAAGTGCAACTTGTGTCATGCGTGCAGTCTTCCATTGATTGAAAGGAGTATAACTTCTCAGCATGCCGGCGCATAGCCAAAGGGAGGGCTTTAGGCGACTGCCACTCCCCTTGGGCACAGCTTAGGCACTGCGAAAGGCCCTCCGGAAGGGCCCTCGTCAATTTCTGATCAATGTTCCAAAGGTTGATGATTGCTCAGATACCATCAGAACCCTCGTCTTGCAGGTTCTTAAAAAATCGTCTCCGGGGCTCCCTAAGTTTGTCTCTGGAGCCCCAAAACATTTCACGTGGGGGAGAGTCGGTATCGGGGGCCTTTTACCTACACCTGAGTGGGCCTCAGATCCACCTTTGCCCCAGTGGGGTAGAGTTGTCATTCCCCCTATCTAGGCTCCTGAGCGGGTAACGATAAAAAGAAAAGTGGTTGGTTGCCCGTGAAAATTTTTCAAACTGTATCACTTACAATTATTCTCAGACTAACAGTGAGGTCATGAGAGATCAAGGAAGTATAATTTTTGATGATACTTTTTCTAGCGTCTGACTGAGTCGAGTTATTTCATTATATTCTATTGATCTATTTTAGTTAGAGTCATTCAATTCCGCACCTTAGGGCAATTCGAACAATAAATAACACCATATGTCAAGTCAATCTGACTTAACATAGTCAACATGCACATCAATTGACTCGTAACGACGATCAAAATGTGTCGTTATCAAAACAAATATATGTCGCTAATTCCTGCAATACTATTGTAGCCTCGAAACCTACCAAAGTATTCCTAAATTACCTCTCAAATGTCACAGGTCAGAGCTAGCAATACAAACCTTGCAAGTGTCATAAGATAATACAACCACGAGAATAACGATTGTTCTAATCCTTCTCTACAAAAAAGCAAGCAATTTGTGTTTCTTAGGCAAAATATATCGATCAGGTTGAAGGCGACCTCCTCGGCACTTTTGGTGTGGAGAGGCCTCAGGACCACAAATTTCGTTAAATGGTCCTGGCAATTTAAAATATAGGAGCAGCCACCAGCCTCCTCGCTGTGCCAGTCGATTATATCCACTTGGCACCTTCGGTTCATATCGTCCGTGACGATCGGGTTTGTGACTACTCTAGTGCTGGTTCTAGCTCTTTCATCTCACAATGTTTGCATGTTTTCAAATAAATTTCGACCAGGCTCCTTGCCAAATTGTAGAAACGACGTTTGCACTCGGCTAATGTTTTAACCCGTCCAGAATGACATTGACGTATATGAACTTCGTTGATGACTTCAAATATCTCTGATTGTTTTATCACCTCTAAGTTGGTTTTGATGTTGACAAGCTTTTCCCCAGCGTTTGAAGAAACTAATCCGATTTTTTTATCCAGCAGCATTGTCTGCTTTTACTATGACCTGCAGCCTCCACAGTTTCCCTTTTCAAGTCTTCAATTATTTCACAGTGCGTGTCATCTGACATTATACGGTTGTTGCTCGATAATTTTACCTTTGAAGCCTCGTATTCGCGCCAAAACTCAGTTCTCGACATTGCTTCGGTATCTGGAGAAATCAGTATGAAAAATTAGTAAGTGAATCACGAATTAAAAACTGCCAGGCCGGAAAGGTCTCGACAAAAAAATGTTAGTCAAATGGCAAAATCAGGTTCCATTTAAAATATAACACAGATGCAAAATCTAGGTAGTTACTTGAAGATGGTAAGCCCAACTTTCTTCCCAAGATTCATTGAATCAAAATTACGAAACCTAGACACTTTTACGAGTATAATTGTTTTTCATAATCTGTGAGTAATGAATACTTATAAATGTGACAAGCGTACTCACCTTTGAGGACAATTTCCTCACGGATCGCACACAGCGCTGAGACAATGCCAGACAAGTTTTTGACACGGAAAGGACACATGGAGACGCTTGTTGACGCGACATCAGCTCGGTACCTGACGTCATTGGCTGGCCAGAGGCAATCAATGGCGTCACAAGTAAATCAATGGATTTTTAATGATGAAAAACCGACGCTTATAGCCTCCGAACGTCATTGGTATCAAAAGTTCTGGCCTATAGTCGCGAATAATTAGCCGTCCAATATTTAGCCCCGCCAGAGTGCTGCATTCATACCGCTTCTTGGAAGGTCACCGTCTGTTGTCAGCAGCGGCGAAACGTCTGGATTTAAGGGGGCAGCATGGGCTTTTCAATATTTCATTTCCAGTCAACGCAATAGGGATAATTAAGTTTTTCAATTTAAGGAGTCAATGTGCCCCGGTGCCCCTGAGTTCTACCGCCAGCCCTGTTGTCACGTGTCTCAATCCAATTCCACGAGGGTCAAATGATTTCTTTTTTTATAATTTCAATCTAAACCTACAGCCATTCCGGTTCATGTCAACACCGGTCATTTTGCAAACTGCCCACCTGGCGGGCAGTTTGCAAAATGACCGAGAGCCGGGCACTATGCAAAATGCCTGGGCAATTTGCAAACTGACCAAATGGCCGGGCAGTTCGCAAACTGCCCAGCTTTCTGGGCAGTTTGCAAAACGCCTGGGCAGTTCGCAAAGTGCCTGAATTCCCATACTGCCCGTAACATATACACCATTGCACCCAATTTGTTTTGTGCAGTGCGATATATGTATTTTCAACAATGGATCTCCAATGTATTCCAGGAGCCTGAACTGTGAATGAAATAGGTATTAATAGCGCCGGAGACATCTTCTGCCATTATGGGAGCTTCTGCTTGCCATGCAATTAATCGGACGGGACCTGACCGACCTGCTCAATGATCTGAGATTGAAGTATGGAAAAATAGTCAAATCTCCTTTACCAGTCAAGGGACTTCCCATGCGTGCTAAGTGCCTCAACCATAGCTGTAGTTAGGTACCAGTGACGTTGGGGACTTCCTCTCCCCAAATGGGGGCGTTCGCTGCCACTAGTTTGTCGGACGGGATTTTCCTGACCTGCTCTAGTGGTGTATCCTTAAAACACTGAACAGAACAGCTCGCGTAGCTGACCTAACAGCATATCCTGTCAATTAAGTGACCTATTATGCGTTTCAGTGACCTTAGATATAACTGAGGCACGTATCGGTGACATGAGGGCCTCCTCTTCTCTATAAATGAGCCTCTGCACGCCACCGACTTCACAGAGCTGGGCCTCTTTGACCTGTTACGGAGCTTGTCTTAAAATATAGAACATATTTCCATCTATGGCAGGCCTGCAACCATCCTTAATTATTTCAGAGCACCTCCTTTATTAGTTCTGGGGCCGTTCACGCATGTCAGTGGCTTGAAATATGCGTAGAGCACTTAGCAATGACAATAAGGGTTATAGTGGGAACCAGAGGAGAGGCCCTATGCATGAAGATTGGACTCAGGGAGCGATGCCTGAGGAGCGGACCCAGGGGGCGAGGCCCTAAGCCTGATGAGTTAACACAGGCGGCGAAACCCTTTGGACTGAGGAGGGGCCCAAGGGGTGAGGCCCTATGCGTGAAGATTTAACTCAAGGGGGCGAGGTCCTATGTCTGAGGAATGGACCCAGGGTGCAGGGCCCTAAACCTGCGAAATTGATTCGGGGGTGGAACGAGAACCAGAGTCGTGGATTTACAAGTCCTCAGGAGTTCAGGGCATCTTCAATGAAATGCTGAGTTGGTGTTAAAAGGTCCTTTACATTTGATTGATTTCCATTTTCATTACTTCAATTTTGCTTTATCCTGTGTAACAGGTCTGTATGAGGGCCAAAATTATTATATAGTGTGGCATCGCTGATTCGATGATGAACATTGACACTAATTCCCATTTGAGTCCCCAATGACTTTTGAAAATCTACATCCCTGGCGAGAGCCCAGCCTGACGCACGGAGCTAAAGAGGGGTAGCCGGGCAGTGGCAGGGCCCGGCTGTTTTTTTTTGGGGGGATGCAAGAGAGCAGCCCTTCTAGTGCCGAAGCCGTGCAAACCCCTCCATTAAAAATGAATCATTGGATAAACTTTTCATGGCCGCGGAGGACATTTATTTATCTGATCAAGAAGAGATGGGTTAGGAAGGAAGGATTAAACCCCAAAAAAATGCATAACGCAATATTTTTTTGTTGAAAGCACATAGTTATTTAGGATACACTTTCAAGCGAAATATGCAGCAGCTAATAAATTCTGTGAGACGTTCACATTAAAGCAATGACAATCAAGTGCAGGGAAAGGATCTCAGCATAGCAAGTAGCACAGGGGTTATCGACTGCCGCAGCAGTTACAATAACCTGTTGGTTTCAACCTGTACCACGGGGAATCTGAGCAAGAGACTGCAAAGCATGCTGGGTGGGGAGGGGAAACTCGAAGCACAACACAGCGAACCCTCCCGTTTCAGAAACCCCAGTTAGTGGATGCCTCACTCGCACCATTTACCTTGTCTGACTAGGTCTCCTCAACCTGTTCAGGGACTTCATTCACCCGTCAAGGGGTCTCCCCATACCAATGAAGAGAGCTTCAATGTCAAATAGCTTATCCTATGTGCCTGATGTTAAGTTGTTGACACATTTACAGTTTGTGAGAGTCCTGAGCCCGTCAAAGTCTTCCAGCATCGAAGGGGGCCCCTGAGCTTTCATCTTGTTTTCCGTTTGTGTGATAATGAGGCAGTCAGTGAAAGGATGGCGGTCAGACACTGTAATTATGGGATACGCATTGTTTACATCTGAACACCATAATTGTGTGGTTGCATCATTCGGGGATCACACGTTCCGCTACCGGCCCGGTCGAGTTTGAAAGGGGTGGGATTATAGACCAAACTGGTAAAATGTCTCAGTTTCGCCTTTATATCCTGATTTGTAAGGCTTTCTAGTGAGGACAGTGTGCTCCCTGGTGGAGTAAACGAGCCATATAGGGAAGGAAAGTATATTTTACGTTGATGTTACGCTTCAGTGGTATTTTCATTATAATCCTTATCAGAATGTTGAGTGAGTGAACTAGATATCAGGTCTGCGTTCAATAGTCCAATTTAACACTTATCGACTGCGCCAAGCTACCCTTTAGCGAGTTATTTATGGATGTAACCAGAAGCCCTTATGTTTTAACTTCATGTAATCATGCCAGGCTTCATGACCTGGTATGATTGACAAAAATAGTTTATATTAACACGGCATGACATGGCAGCATCAGTGGTGCATTGATATCCGAGTACTAATCGTAAAATAATCAAGACATTTTAATTCAATATGCGGATATCCAAGGTCCTCAATATTTGACATACCTGATTGTTCTCATAGCCGTTTCTAATATAACATCCAGGCTACCTCTAAACTCTCTACATCAATCACAGTGCCAAGTGGGCGAAGCTTATCTGACTATTGAGGCTCGTTTGAGTCTACGATTTTTTTTCTTTTTAGTGCATGCTTTTACGTTAATCTCTCAGAAAATGACGTTCACCTGTCGCACTTCTCAAGTCGTAAATGCCCGATGGCAGGCCATCCAAGAACCTCAACGCGTCCCAGCACTGGGTAGCAGCGAGGTGTATTTACTTGCCTGCCGGTGAAATACCAGTTTGCACAGGGCGGCCTCCTGGGAGCCCTATTTGTCCGCCCGTCATGTCGTCCCTGGCTTGTCCGCTCTCTCCGCGCCGCCATTTGAGCCCGGCTGTCTGAGCAGCAGCCACTGTTGCGGACCGCTACGGCGTGCATGACGAGCTGCTGTACGATGCCGCCGGGTTCTACCGCTGCGGTAATGTCTCTGCGGGATGGCGGAGCTGGCTGTGTTTGGCCGGAGTAATTCTCGGCGTTGAGTCTCATCTAGCAGCGAGCGCACCGGTACTGAATGCAGCGGTGTCTGTTCTTCTAGGCGCGTTGGGTCTGATAAGAGTGTGGAGTAAAAGTGAAACTGCATTCGTAGATTGGTTACTTAGCTACACTACTGCAGGTATGAGAATACACGCTCACGTGAAAGGTTCAGGTACACTGTGTTACATCGTAAATAAGGCTGCTTAAGAATTGGGAAATATCCTAGCACAGCTTTTGGTCCCTCATTACTTTGACACTTTTGGTAAGGGGTCATACTAGTGGTGGTTTTGTTTCGTTGATTTCTTTATGAACAGTGAGAATACATATTTCTTATTAGCATGATTAGTGATACGCAAAGCCTTTGTGTAGCACTAAACCTTGCAATAATTTCTTTCACCAAAGCCATGAACCAAACTGAGAATAAGTATGTGTGTTTTGCTTTAATTATATTTCGAACTTGCCGCACACCTTTACCCTAAATTAAGGCATTTAGACACATGTCAGCTGATCTTTTAAATACTTATTTTCACAAAAATGTGGAATTGCGGCGCTTCCATATTGCTTTCAAACTACCCAGGCATTTTCAATACGACCAGTGGTGCACCGGTCGCATAGGACAGTTAATAAAAGATATTAATAATGAAAATTAGCAGTTGATAAAATGGCAATCAATACAAATCAACTGCTGTGGATAGGACAATTAATAATATGTCCTCAGTTCTATACTGTCCCACCCTTGCTAGTTGAAGTAACTCATCTTAAATAATGAAGTCGGGGCGGCGCTTCTATATTTGATGTTTTCGATGTTTCGAAAGCCGATGGCCGTACAGGCACCGGCTGCCGAGTGTGCATACACTGGACATGTGTTGCAGTTGGTGTTGAAGGTGTTTGTTCTCTCTTGAGACCCAAATACAATGCTGTTGTTTCCTGGATCAGTTCTCCGCGCTCTCCAGTTCAGTCGTCCAAAAGTCGACCTGTGATCGACTTTTCGACGACGACGCCTGCCCCGGTAGCTGTTCTGGGTGCAAATGTCCCCGCTCTGTTTAACGAGAACTGCACCGGCGCTGTGTCGCCCCATCCTGATCTTTATCGCTGCCATAACCCAGCTTATTATATCATCGGTGACAATGCATCGGCTCCTGTCGGGTCGTGTAGCCGTTCATACGACGGCTCGACCAACGCCATTTTGGTCCTAACTGTTCTGTGCGAGCTGCGGTGCCCGATAGAACAGGCGACCAGCTGTCCAGGCGGACTGTAATTTATACAACCCGTGCTTTCGGCCGGAAATAATCAAATGTTTGAAGACGTTGGCTGCGCAGAGGAGAATTCAAGGGCTGGAAGATTTTTTTTAATGTTCCAAAAATCAGCAGAATATTGTGAGTTCTCGGAATCATTCCAAAACTATCCGTGAGTATACAAGCTTTACAATTTTTTTAATTGGTTATTTCTCAAACTTTCTCATTCGATTGTTGTATGCTATGGCGACATTTCCATCGCCGACCTCCTTGGAAAAACCGGTCAGAACCTCCCGTCTTGTCATTGCCAATATTTCCTTTGTCCGACTGCAGATGTCACTTTGGTCGCAGTCTGGCGCCTTGCTGCCTCCACAATTTATTTCCGAGTGTCTGACGTCCCATAGCCCGGCGGCAGATGGAAAACAAACCATTACGCCAGACGCCTTCGTATTCCGCTCCAGGTCCGGGAGCTTCATTTTGGAGCAGGGATAAAAATCTTCCTCCTTCGTCGCGGTCGGCTTTGTTGTCAAGTCGCGTGTCGGCGCGTGCTGGCAGTGACGAGGCCGCTGCCGGGCTCGCTCACCGCTCTTGCAATGCCTGCGCGCCAATCCAGGTGGATTTGCGAGCCTGGAGCACGGCCGTAATGAGAGTCGCCGGCAGATGAGATTTTAATGAGCGCAGTCGTGCGGCCAGCCGGCGACGTTTTTGTTAAACGGCCCAGAGCAGCAATTATTCTGGTCGGCCGGCGGCTGCCGGCGGGGCGAGCCTGGCTGAGGCGGCGGCTGCCGGCGGGGCGAGCCTGGCTGAGACGGCGGCGGTGCGGGATGGCTGTCATAGCCGCCAGGATACCAGAATCGGTGAGACATCCGCAATTCTGCAGCGGGAAGTTCGCCACAGATGCTGCTCACGTGACGAGAAATTTTCCACAGTGCACGGGCTCGCTTGGATTTTTTAAAGTCTTTGTTCGAGTGAGTCTGACAATTTTCCTGTTGCAGCTACAACACATGACTAGTTTATTCAAGCAGTTTTATATGCAAAGGAACATGCTGTTTCCTTTGAACGTCTTCAACTTTTATTGATATGATTTTACCAAACTACTGCGCGTCCAGCGGTGGGTCCCGGACTTTATTTCAGGGGAGGGGGGTTTGGGGGCTCGAGCCTCCCCGCCATTGTCTCGAAACAGCCTCCGGCAATGCAGTTTCTATAGGAACTCGGACATTTCGGGAGTTGGGTGCTTGTGGCCCCTTGTATCCGCTGTCCCATTGTTGTCACATTTTATCCGCCACTGCGTTGTCCAACCTTGTTAATCAGGTTTAATTTTCCCTAAAAATTCATTCCTTGTCGGTTCCATAATGATTGGGGCTTATTCTGCAGTCATAAATTTCGCCGCTGGTCCTTATTGAGATCCCAGTGCATTCCTCCGGGTATACCCTCCGGCTTTAGGCCAAACACGGCAGATAGAACGACGGCGGCTGAGCATGCTGCTATCAGCTGACTAATTAGCTGCGGCTTCCGCGCCTCGCATCGCCGCCCCGGACCAGCGCCGCTGCCCCGATGCCCTCGTCAAATCCGATGGCAGGCCGGCCGCGCCGCCGATACCGCCAATCGCCCCAGGCGGCCGTCGCCGGGGGCATTGAGCGGTCAAGGTCAGCCGTCCGACGCTTCCACTTCACTGTTTCATCATGGATACAATGAGGAGACCGCTGGACTTTTCCAATGAGAGGACGTCGGTGAGATGACAGTCCAGAACTCGGCCCCGAGTGAAGACTTCCTATCACATTAGCTGATGGCGCGGCCAAACTGTGCAGCCGACTTCCAGCACGGCCGGACCGTAGATTTCTGCAGGCTGAGACTTTCTCGCTCCCTGAGGATGGCAGAGTGTTGGCTCAGGCGTCTTCCAGCAAGGCCGAACTGCTCCGGATGGAGCGTATAATTGATGAAGCAGCTCGGAGCGAGCGAAAATTACGTTACTTAAAGTTGTCGGTCTGGTGGGAATCGAGAGTGAGACAGAGCACTGGGAGGCACTATGGCGCGACGGTGTAACATTAGAACATGCTAATCACGGCGGCTTAAAATACAATATGTCTCAATGAATGAGGTATGAGCGAACCAGAGCTGAATAAGGAGGAGTCGCGGTGGAATAATAACGAGCATCCTTGAGAGGCAACAGCCTATTGCGAAAACCCCACCCAACACATCAGCCCTCGAAACGGTAGATCCTGTTCGTATACGGTATAAGAGGACAGCGTGTGTGTTTAAATCTGCCAACAAAGCACAGTTGCGTTATCCATAATTGTATGATGCGTCGAATGGATGATATATGATTATCGTGCAGAAGACCCATTACCACAAGTCTCACCTCAGTTGTCATTATCCGTCGCAGAGTTCCAAAACTACGTCTGCTGCTTTTCCAGTGTGCATTTATGGTCACTGGGGAAAAATCGGGTTGTTCCCAATTTAGACCGATGCGGCACTATCAATTACCATTAGCTAAAAGTAACGCAGAGACCGACGCTAACCCTCCAGTGACGCACTCCCAGTACATTCTTTGGCAAAGTACGCACTGAAGTGGAGGTCGCTGTTTCCCTCCTTTTTGCGTTTTAGCTGGATTGTTCACTTTGAAAAGGTAGGTAAGATGCGGACAAGAAGCTCACGGGAATCACCATAGAAGCTTATTAACTCCTAACAGTGTGCCGATGCCTAGAAAACTGAGCATTTGGAACTGTTTTTATTGTTAATGCTATTACGGTCACGATTCAACCGCCGTTGACTGGAAGCACCAGATATTTTGATCGTCAGAAACACATCTGGCGATCTTTAATCTATTTTGATCAGCACACCCGCAAAATAGGTTTCACGTCATTATCAGTTATTGTTCTCTTCCTCTCTCATTTCCCGCTTTAATAGCCTCTCCCGCTCTCTCTCCCCTCTCTCGTCTTCTCATGCTCTGTCTCCCTCGCCGTTGCAGCTGGAATCGCAGCTCCCGCAGTGAAGCGCAGCCCGCCGCGTCTCTTTCCGCGGACGACGACCTCACCTCTCAAGGTCACGTGCTCGTCATTCGGTCGGCGCAGGCGCACCACACCGGCTGGTACACGTGTCGCGCCGACACGCCCCTGGGTCACGCCTCCAGTGACATCTATCTGGAGGTGCAGGTGAGGACGAATTCGGAGATAATCTCTGTTTTTTTCAGAGGTAAATTATATATGATAATCGGTTTTAGGCGGAAATGTAAATGAATTTGGAAGCTGTGCGCCCTTTTGGACAGAAGTTGCGACGATCTTGCATGTTCAGAATGTTGTAAATCATGGGTCACTCATAGCAAAGGTGAAGGAAACTCTAGAAATTTGTAGTGCCAATATGCTTTTTTTAATTTGCTTCCAGTCAACGCCATAGCGTCAATGGGTAATATTTTGAACATTAGGGGGCATAGCCCTTCACCCCTGTTCCTACGCCTATGGGTCATAGAAACATAATTTGACAGAGGAAAAATTGTGTTTTAATGTCGTTGCCAGTATAAAAGAAATAGAGCGCTGGGCTGGTTTACCAGACAACCTGCGGTAATCATGGCTAAGGGTAAAATACAAAGGTATTGACACATTTTCGAGCGGGGGAAGAGGTGGATCCAGCGATTAAAAACCCATGCCTATCTGGCCCTATGGTCGGCTGGCCAGATAGGGAGGTAAAATGTTTTCATCGCATTTCAAATTTGAGCACCCTCATAAGGATGTAAAAGGGAACATTTTCGTCCTAAAATTAGACATTTGCAATGATACTTCCGACCTGAATGGGAGGGGGGAACTTTTTTAGATTGGGGACGCGGTCCGCTGGTTCTCCCGTTGGCGACGCCACTAGAAAAAGGATAAGGCGTTATCTGTCTGATAGGTATAAAGTTTTTGTGCATCTCAGTGATGTGAGGAAGAAATTAAACACTGTTTTAGCACTTGTTGCTCGTCCTTGACTCCTACAAGAGCCATTTGCGTGTTTGCTTCTCTCTTTTAAGCTCTTTTTAGTTCCACTCACTCCTCGCTTACATTGGATTAGGAGTTTAAGGGTGAAACACTTTGGCTGATCTGCTGTTTTTCAAACGGTTTTTTGTTTTTCACACTGATAACAAATTCTCCTCTAGAAGCATTCTCTTCTCGCCGTATTTGGGCCCACTGCTGCCTTGGCGGGTTACACAATTTTCCAGTTTCCTCCTTATCTGGCTGAAGGCGGAAAATTTGTAAAGGAAGAGGCGGACAAGATCCCTCTGCCCCTCCTCCTCCCCCTTGTCCAGCGCGTAGGCCCCTATGCTTTGATGCGGGAAATGCGAAACACTAGCGAATTGCTCATATGCACTGTGTGAGCCACGGGTGGGCTAGGCTGCTCCGCACTACACAGCTGCATTGCGGGCTAGGCTATAGTCCAGAGCTGGACAGCCGGTGGAGCGCGGCCGCCGTCCGTCCCCCGGCTCTGATCAGGGATTTTCTGGAGACGCCGACAAATTCAGCAGAGATATCACTTTACGGAAGATGTGATTCCTGGAAGTGCCATCTTTTTAAACACTCAATACCATGGATCCGTAGAGTTAACCAGACTATCACAATATCACCCAGTGCGTTACCAAATTATGTTACAAGTATCTGACCCGCGAAATCTTTTTGTGGCATCTCTTTTTGTAAATTGTCGTATTTTGTAGCACTTTTGGTGGGTTCTTACCACACAATTGGCGCAAATACCTGTTTCTGCTTTTCGTTACATTGCATTTGTTTTTCCTTTCGTAGGTTTTCATGAAAAAACATTATTTGTTATCGTTAAGCTCGGGAGAATTCAAGACTCTCAAAAAGAGCCTCCAAAACTCATCCAATTCAAACCTTGGGTTCAGAGATCCTACTGGGTCCGTGATTCCTGGAACAATGCAGTCCTGCGTCTGAACCACAGTAGTTCCCTTTATAACGCACGTTATCTACACAATCCAAGGAATATCTGTGTATGGGCGATTTGCTAATTAATGGATGGATACATGCTTGCTCTACCCGCTGATGAAAATAGATGAATGTGTTTATGTACCAGACAACCAGCTCGACAGACACATTTTACTTTGCACAAAAATCTGAGACAGTGTTGACGTTTATTTAACGTCAAATTTCTCTAAGCTGAAGCCCAGAAACCTCAAGTTACACCCTCGCCCGTGTGGAAGGCAAAGAATCTCACGGGATAACCATCCTCTGTCAGAGGAGCAGCAACTATTTCCAAGTAAGTGGTAGAGGCGGGGGGCATGGGGTCTTCGCTGCTGTTTGTCGTCGTTTTTATCTCAAAATTGCCTGATTCTGGCTAGCTTGAAACAAAAAACCTAATATAAGGAACATGGTGGAAAGGTAACAAGGAGGCAGAACCCGAGGAAATTGAGGTTTATGAATGGAAAGTTTTCTGCGCGATTTATTTTACAGTAAGACATATTTCATTGACCACATTCGTCACTTCCGCCACTTTTTAACACGCGTAGTGGAAGGTTTCTAAAGTGCCCCCCCCAACTCACACTGTCAAGGGATTCTCACTCTGCCTTCTGAGAATATCACCTACCGCATAATTCGGCACGGATTAAGTTCCGGCATCGGCTCCAAGTTTGGGGGACTGACACTACAGCCAGAAAGGTGAGGGGGCACCCGTCCCCACTGCCCCCACGGTTCCTGCGCCTATGTCCCTAGTGGTCTTCCATGAATGTCTGGGAAGTTCTAGATTTGCTGTCAGCGGTGCACAGTATGTGGATTTGGGCTTGAATGCATTTATCAGTATACTGACGGGCTCGTTCAGAAGATATCACAACTTGCCTCTGGCATTAGTGCGTCGCCCGATGTTTTCTCTTCCCAAAACTGCATTCTAAACATTAACGCAAAGTGTATCTTATATATATATATATATATATATATATATATATATATATATATATATATATATATATATATATAATGGTATAGGCCTAACTTATAAAACTCAGCCTCCTGCCCGGCGCTAACGCCCCTCTGGCGCAGGAAAACCACATGGCAATTTGAAAAGAATCAGAATACATACAGCTCACATTAGTGGTAACAGTTCATGCATACATCGGATCAATGAATATCAAGTCGAGCCTTTCGGGAGCTTTCGGCACATATCGTCATACTGCATTAACTATGGATGGGTACAAGTGCAAATTAGTCTCTTCACTTCACGAAAAGCTGCTTAATGCACTTTTATTTGCGCGGAATATGCATATGAAATAATTTACATACCTGGAAGTGCTATTCCACAGGGTAAGTATGTGTTTTGAGTGTAGTTGCTTGTTGAGTGGTGGTGTGTGTTCCCGGATGTAAAGTGCTCCAGCAATCATGAGTTACGTGCGGTCAGAACATTTTTTGCGGATTTTCGTGTTTTGTGTTGTTTACTTCAGCATTGTCTTTTATTCATCAGCCTGTTAGTATGGCAGTTTCCCGGCCACGACTGGGCGGCGAAGCCTTTGTATTATTTGCAAAGAGCTATCATCCCATATACGCAGCATATCCGGCCTGTGCCCAGTTTCCAGACATACTCAAACGAAGGTCAGACTGGAAGCATTGGTCATACGTATCACTTTGAATCCAAAGCCTTTTCCTGATTAAAAAGTATTTCTCCGGAAAGGAAGTATGGTGGGGGCATCAGGGCAGCGCCATGGGTAACATTTGACATTTGAAAGGGTGATCAGACGTCGCTTACGGTGGATCGTGATTCATTAGTTAAGCCGTGGGGCACTTTGTCGCTGTCGGCACGGCCTCCGTCGAAATTCCCGCAAGTCCAATGAGGCAGTCTTTTCTGATGTCCAAGTCTGGCGCCAAATGCAGCTCTGAATGACATACTGTCGCAGGTGATTCTCTGCTGACAGCTCTTGGGTGGCTGCTATCGTATCTATACTATTTCTACCTATACATTAGGCATTCAAACGGGAGTAAAAATACGAGCAGCTGTATAGTTTTCAATGAGCGCTCTTTATCATATGTTCAGCCCTCGCTCTACCGAGTCCATTTATACCCCCCTCTCTCGTCGTTTTTCCCAATGGCAGACAAACGGCTCGGCTTATAGAAATGCCGTCCAAGAAATGTGAACCAAATACAATTTTGCACATTTTGAAAACAAAACATTCAAGTCTGCACTGTTTTAGGTCATGGCGTCATTCTCAAAGGCCGGCACGATATCTTCTCCATCTTTCTTGCTGCTCTTGATCTAGGAACACCAATGTGGCTTGAACTGGGTGCTTACGCTCGCCTTGATGACCCTTGACCTCTTGAGCATACACAATGGGAAAGTGACTTCAGGTGACCTCATCTGACCCAGGCGAGCTGATATCAATATGCCTAGTCGTGTAATGTGAAAATGGTGTCAGTATTTTGGGCCCTATTCTATGATCTGTGTCTAGCACTTACCTTTGTGGTTTTCCTATGTCTGATCGTCACGAAGTCAACCGAGGTCATGACCTATGGTGATCTAATTTCGTAAAATCATGGAAATATCCAGGGGCGTAGGAACGGTTTGAAAAGTGGGGGGCCAACCTGAGAGGGGGCCCACCTCAAGGGGGCCCCAGTCTACGGGGGCCCATAATTTTAAAAATTTTAGATAGCTCGTTTAGTGTAAGAAGGCACGCATGCACACAAGGATGTCAATATATGGAAAATTGAGAAATTAAATTTTGCCCTATGATTTCGAGTTGTACCTATTATGATTTAATAAATCATAGTAAAACGCCAAAAAAGCATTTTTGTTTTTTTACCTAGACCCTTTTCAAATACGAAATACATTTTTAAGCTTTTTCGGAGGATTTCAATAATTTGTTTACCACGAGCGCGTTTTTTTTATATTTACAGATGTTTAGGCCCTTTTCATTACATTTACAAAATTAAGAACTGTTTAGAAAACTACAGACAATGCTTTGATACCAAATAGTTTCACTTTGCTATGCCTAATCAACTTGTATTTGCTTATTTAATGACGAAAATGGGAACATTTATGTAGGTTATTACGAATCTATTCTTTCCATCATTAGATATTGATTTAGGTAAAGGCTGATCACAATAAATACGCCTAGCTATATTTCGATGGCTAAAATGCAGAGTTCCAGCATGACTGCAAGTGCAATGTAGGTACTTGATGGCCAGCTTTGTGATGCCGAGGGGGTGTGGGCATGGTGTTAAAGTGGTTAGCAGCCTTGCTTTCCACGCGACCAACTCGTATTTAAGGCACGGCAGATTCCTTGTGCAAGGAGCAATTTGACTCCCAAGAAACCCCTCCAACAGGGAAAGAGTTGGCGACGCCATATAACCCTGGCATCGAAAGACGTCGCGCCTTTCGATGGCTCAGGGACGACTGTTGCTCGGCATTTGGTGCGGGGTCCGTGTCCGATTCATATTTTGTGTTGGGATTGATATGGAATGGAGTTTGATTGGGCCCAGTTCTCAGGACTCATTTGGAAACACTCGGGTAGTAGGTGCCTTGGCTTTTTTACGAAGCGCTCCTCCTCCAGGTGCTTGCAGGCAGCGTACTACCGAACTCGAACGTTCCCAGACAAGCTATCGGGGCCGTTTGGGTTTCTTGTTCTATATTACAGTTGCTGATATTTGTATATTCGTTGCGGGGGCCCACCTCAAAAGGGGGGGCAGTATCCCCCTGACCCCCCGGTTCCTATGCCTATGCCGCCCAGGGGCCGCCAAATTATCTCGGAGGGCCCCAAAGTCCAGACCATGGCTCAGGAACCCAGATCAGTCAGCTCGAGGGCCCAGACCAGTGCATTAGCCTCGGGACCAGCTTATCAAGGGACCCTACATAAGCACAGCACCCCTAGAAGCTCATCACAGGGGAGCTCCAGATTCGCACAGGGTGTCAGATTAGCTTAGGGGCCCGGTTCAGCTCGGAGGTCCCCAGGTCGACTTATGTAGGGTCTCAAAACGGCTCAAGGGACTTGTTCAAGCTTACGGATCCCAGCTTAGCTCAATGATGCTAGAACAGTTCAGAGGCCCCAGACCAGCTCAGGGCTCTTGTTCAGTACAGGCCAGCTCAGCTCAGGGCCCCAGATCGGCTAATATAGGGTCCACCTCTCATACCAGCTCAGGGGCTCCATTCAAGCTCACGGCCCCAGCTTAGCCCAAAGACCCTTGAAGAGTTCAAGGCCCGCATACCAGATCAGAGGCCCCAGTTAAGCACAGCGGTACCCAGATTAGCTCAGGGCCCCAGCTAGGCTTAGGTGTCCCAGGGTGGCTGATATAGAGTCTCAGAACACAGTGGCGTAGCCAGGATTCGGCCAAGGAGGGGTCTGACTACCGTCGGGGGGCCCAGGCCGGGGGTCCCCTTAGTAACCGGGCCCATCTCCTATGTCTTTTGTATAGTATTTTAACATTATAACATTCACACGAAGGAAATTTTTATGGCTTTTTAAGCACTCATTCTTATTTTGTTTCTAGCTTGGTTTTTTCGATCCGACCAAGTGTTGGTAAACTAAAGTCACCAAATATTAAGGATGACCCATATCTTATATGGTAGCGTGGCTATAATAGCAGCTTTGTGCCATATTTCGGGAAAATCAGTGTTGATGCGCGCATGATGTTAAACTTGAGTCTACCTCAATTCACTCGGGTAATCAGACCTGAAGTTATTGGAGGTCAGTCGTTTTGAGTACGAAGAAATGATCTACGGGAAATGATTAGCAATTATTTCCCGGTGTCGAATCCATGAACTCTTTAATCAGGAAATTTCCAAAGAAACGAACAAAAAACGAATAAAGATACACGTATCTTTATTGCAAGGGATATGGGATGCAAGGGATATGGGAGTGTGTCCTGAACGTTACATAACCTCTATTCCGTCGACAGATCCTGTTGAGATCCAGTTACTTTCTTACCCTTGCTATCTTGTAAACGAGCAAATTACCAAGACAAAAGGCACCCAAGATATCTATCGCCTTGGCTCGCTCTGTTATTGTTATTTTCAACCTTTCATACCTATTTTTCTTTTTGGGATTATGCTCATCAATTTCTGTCATTACCCTTGTTTGTCTGGTTTCCTACGAAAATATTGCCAAGTTGTTTATTTCAGAACATTTATGAATGTGTTAATTGGTATTAAGCTACTAGATTAAAAATTGACTGAAGTGCCAAATTCCCTGTTCGATTTGCTCTTATGGTAAAATTAGATTAATTTTTGCCTTTAAATCGATAATGGTGCCTGATCGACATGTTTCAATTTGTCCTTTTTTAGTACGCAATAGGGGTAGGTACATTTTTTTCCGAGGCATATGATTTTGAAAATTTGTATTTGAGCTCTGGGGCCACCTAATACCAACACTTGGCGGCACTCACAAAGCTAATTTTCGGCCGCTCTCCCGATTAGATCTCAGGGGGTCTCTGAGACCGATTCACGGCGCCTCTTGATCAAAACTGGGGGCCCCTGAGAATCTCTCGGGGCTCCTGAGATTAGTTATCGGCAGCACCTCTGAGACAAATTATTGGGCCCCCCAGATTTGCTCTGGAGGGGGGGCTGAGACTGACTATCGTGGCCATCCAGATTAGCTATTGGGGTCCCTTGAGGCTGTCTTTGGGGTGGGGGGAGGGGGCTGGGAATGACTTCCGACAGCCCTCTGAGACTTACTCTAGGGCGCCCCTGAGACAAACACCCGGGGGGGGCGGTGGAATCACCTCTGAGACTGAGTCTTTGGCGTTCCTGAGACTGACTCTCGGAGGCTCCAGATTAGCTCTCGCGGGCCTAAGGCTAACTCCGGGCCCATGAGACCAAAAAGTTGGGAGCACCTCTGGAAAATACTCTCAGAACCCCGAGAGTAACTCTCGAATGTCTCTGAGACTGACAACCGGGAGCCCTCTGAGACTAACTTTTGGGTGCTCCCTGAGATTGACTCTTGGGGCCGCTTATACCAAAACTCGGGGGGGGCACAGCCTGAGGCTAAATCTCGAGGGCTCCCGAAATTACCCCTCTGGGGGCCCCCTGAAACCAGCACTCTGCGGATTAAATTAGACTAACTCTCGGACCCCCGGATTAACTCTCGGGGCCACCTGAAACTAAATATTGACTCCTGAGAGAGAAACCCGTGAGACTATGAGGGCCCCCTGAGACCCACTCTTCGGGTGCTCTGAGACTGACTCTTGGGGTTCTCTGAGACAGACTCTCAGGGGGACCCCGAGACCGAATCTCGGGGTCCCCTAAGACAGACTTTTGGGGTCACCTTGACCGACTCTTGGGGTTCTCTGAGACTGAGTTTTAGGGGCCCCCCTGAAATAGACTGTTGCAATGCCCTGAAAACCACTCTCTGGGGGCTCTGAGACTAGCTCGGCCCCCTCCCCTGAGACAGACTCCCGGGGCTCCTGATACCGACTTTTGGGGCCCCTGATACCAACCCTCAGGAGCCCCGAAATCTACTTTCGGGGGGCCTTGAGACCGACTCTCAGGGCGGGGGCCGTGAGGCCGACTCGGGACGTCCTGAGAACGAATCTTCAGGGGCCCCTGAGACTGACTCTGGGGGCCCCGTGATCAGAGAATCCTTTGCAGTGGTTCAGATTGGCCCAAAGGGTGGGGGTCTGCGGACGCCTAGGGCCCCCTTGGCTACACCACTGCATCCACACTTTCGGGGGCCCTCCGAAATCACCATTTGGAGGCCCCTAAAATAATTACTCCCCCTAGACCAATACTCCGGAGCCCCTTGATACTGATGCCCGGGGGGTCCTAAGACCAAGCTCGGGGTCCCACTTAGATCAGGCTCAGGGGCACCCTTAGACCCATGCTCGCGCTTTTCTCAGGAGTAACTCGACACCGATGTTCCGGGACCCTCAAGATCAATATTTCGAGCCCCCCCAAGACTAATGCTTGGTACTCTGAAGCCCCTCGATGCCGATGCTCAGGGGTCCTGAACCCAGGCCTGGGGGCCCCTGGGACCAAACTCTGGGTCTCATGAGGCCAATGCTCGTGCCTCACTCATGAGTCCCTCGATATCAATAGTCAGGGGCACCCCGAGGGGGGCCCTGAACCCATGAGACCAAGCTCGGGGGCCCCTGAGACCAAGCTCGAGGGGACCCTGAGACCAAGCTCGGATGCTCCCTGAGACCAAGCTCGAGGGCCCCTGACACCAAGCTCGGGGGTTCCTTGAGACCAACCTCGGGGGCCCCTGAGACCAAGCTCACGGGCCCCGAGATCAATATTCGGTATTCCAGAGCCCTCAATACCGATGATCGGGGGCCCCCTGAGACCAAGCTCGGAAGGCCCGTGAGACCAAGCTCAGGGCCCCTGAATCCAAGTTCAGGGGTCCCCTGAGACCACGCTCGGGGGCCCTGAGACCAAGCTCTGGGGCACCCTGAGACCAAAATTGAAAGGTCCGTGAGACCAAGATCGAAAGGTCCGTGAGTCCGAGCTCAGGGGCCCCCGAGATCAATTTTCGGTACTCTGGAGCCCTCGATACCGATGATCAGGGGCCCCTGAGACCAAGCTCGGGGGTCCCCTGAGACCAAGCTCGGGCGTTCCCTGAGACCAAGCTCGGAGGGCCCCTGACACCGAGCTCGGGGCCCCTGAGACAAAGCTCGTGGGGCGCTGAGACCAAGCTCGGTGGCCCCCTAAGACCAAGATCAGGGCCCCCGAGACCAATGCTCGTGTTTTCCAGTGCATACGGTCAGCCTTATGCATCAGATGCCCTCGGATGCCCCCTGAGACCAAGCTCGAGGGCCCCTGACACTAAGCTCGGGGAGAGGGGGCCTGAGACCAAGCTTGGGGACATCCCTGAGACCAAGCTCGGGGGTCCCCTGAGACCAAGCTCGGGGCCCTGAGACCAAACTCGGGGTTATCTGAGACCAAGCTCGGAGGGCTCCCTAACACCAAGCTCAGGGGCCCCTGAGACCAAGCTCGGGGGGCCCTGAGACCAAACTCGATGGGCCCCCTGAGACCAAGCTCGGGGGCCCTTGAGACCAAAATCGAAAGGCCCGTGAGACCAATATCGAAAGGCCCGTGAGACCGAGCTCGGGGAGGAGGAGCCCTGAGACCAAGCTCGGGGGCCCTGAGGCCAAGCTCGGGACCCCTGAGACTGAGCACAGGGGTCCCCCAAGATCAATATTCGGTACTCTGGAGCCCTCGATACCGATTATCGGGGGCCTCCTGAGACCAGGCTCGGGTGCCCCTCCCCCACCGAGACCAAGCTCAGGGGCCCCCGAGATCAATTTTTGTGTTTTTAGTGCATAAGGCCAGCCCAAGGGGGTCCGCGGACCCCAGGGACCCCCTCCCCTGGCTACACCACTGTCAGAACATCTCAAGGGACCCATTCAAGCTCACGGCCGCCAGGTCAGTGGCTGTAAAGCCTTATAGGGGTCCCAGACCATCTCAGGGGCCCTCAGTTCAACACAGAGGCCCATATTAGCTCTGATGACCAGATAAGCTTAAGGGCCTGGATCATCCAGGGGCCCTTTGCCGGCATATTTGGGGTGTCAGAACAGTCCAGGGTTTCAATTGAAGCTTATAACCCAATTTCAGAGCAGAGGCCCTATTCCTGTGCAGGGGCCTCAGATAAGTTTAGGGTCTTCTGTGCATCACAGGGGATCCAGATTAGCTCAAGGAACAATATTAACTTTACGGTCCCAGCTCAGCTCAGGGGCTCCCACGTCGGTAGATATAGGTTCTGGCCAACTCAAGGGGCCCTGTTCAAGGTTACGGCTCCTAGCTCAGTTTAGGCATCCTAGAACAGTTCATGCTGCCCAAACCATCTCAGGGGCGCTCAGTTCAGCTCAAAGAGCCCAGATTAGCTCGTATGGCATCAGAGGCCAGTTCAGGGGCCCCGAGAAGCTCAGGGGACCTTAAAATCAACTCATAGGACCTCAACTTAATTTAGGGGCACAGGTAAGTTTAACGGGGTTCCGGGGCAAGCTATCGGGCCAGTTTGAGTTTCTCGCTTGATATTACAGTTGTTGATATTTTTACCTCCGTTGCGGGGGCCCATCACAGAAAAGTGGGGGGGCCAATGGCCCCCTGGCCCCCCGGTTCCTACGCCTATGGAAATATCTATAGTAAGCTACATATCTGACCATACCTTAGACTGGTGGAAAATGCTTTTTCGAGGTCATCAGCCGCGTTACAAGTCAAGCAAAATCGCTTATCTACAATGGCCTTTACCAATGTGATCTTACATGCATATTTGCCAATGCTTCTATGCTTCTAGCAAGAGTTGTGGGCACTTTCTGGATGATGATGGCCTAGCTTATTGACTTTTGACCTTCCAAGGTCATTCAGATTCCGTCACCTAGAATTTCCAAGGTTTGCATGCAACAATATATCCTGAATCAGCCAAGCGCGCTATTATATCATTATATACAGCCAAGCGCACTAGAAGGCCTTTTACTGATAATGCAGTAGGCCACGTACTGGAAGCACTGGCGGATCAGGGGGCCCAGGGGCCATGGCCCCCCAAAGCCCGAAATAGTATCTTTTGGCCCCCAAAACGACCGACTTTTGGCCGTTTTTTAAATCCTATGCTTTTTGCGATTTTTCCCGATTTGGCCCCCAAAACGATGTTTTGGCCCCCTCCAAAACTTTTTCCTGGATCCGCCAATGACTGGAAGAGGTTAAAACTCATTGAGTTTTATTGGGTTCCAAAGGTCAATTGTTGAACTTTTGCAATTTTTTAATTTTACGATAAGTGCAGAAGATTGCAAATGCCTCAAAACACTACTCTGCAACGTTTGGCTACCAAAACATGGCCAAAAACCATGGCGTGACTGTGTTTCAGTTGATTTTAGTTTGACCAGGGTATGTACATGACCTCTTAAGGTCACAAATTCATATAGGTTCAAAAATTTTACGTCATGGGATAGTTCAGGTCACAGGCAACATGCTGCAATTCACCGCATCTTTCTACCTCACTTAGTTTTTAAGCAGCTATGGGGTTTCATTTGGACCTCCGGTAGGGCGAGGGTGTAAAATACCTCCTGTAGGGCGAGGTCTAAGGCCAAATGTTTTTGTGTATGTTTAGCTTATGATATCCAGTGTAGGGCCGAACTAAGCAGCATTCTCAGAATGTTTTTTTGCGTCATGGCAACATCGCTGATATGAATTATAGAATTATGGAATGGACAACACACTCTGATACTGGCAATTTCCAGTGAAATAGTAATGTGCAGCAGTAGTAAAATCATCCTTTAACTAATCATATCATGTACCCACTGACTCCTCAAACACTGCTTTGAAATGAGCAAATATGATTGCAACAGTACCGAGCAACAAGATCAATAGCAATGCTCACATCTCATAAATGACGAGTTCTGGTCCTTTATGGTATGAGGCTGGTATGTGCAGCCTTAGAATACCGAGTTCCTTGGCCTTTGTTGTCTGCCGGGGCTGTAATCATTATGGAAATTACAAATTATCGTTGTTTTTGCCCTTCGTGCTGTCGCTAAGTGATGCTGACACACTATTCATTGTCAACTGCGCGGCTGTCAGCGCTGTCAGTGTCATTATAATTAAAGGACAGGGCAGTATTCCCATGCCCGGTGCTTGCGCAATTATAAGGAGAGTGCAGTATTCCGTTCCTGCTGTTGGTTCAATTATAATGAGAGGAGAGTGTTCTGTTCCAGGTGCTGGTTCAATTATAAGGAGAGGGCATTGTTCTGTTCCCGGTGCTGGTTCAATTATAAGGAGAGGAGAGTGTTCTGTTCCCGGTGCTGGCTCAATTATAAGGAGAGGAGAGTGTTGTGTTCCCGGTGCTGGTTCAATTATAAGGAGAGGGCAGTATTCCGTTCCTGCTGTTGGTTTAATTATAAGGAAAGGGCAGTATTTTGTTCTCGGAGCTGGTTCAATTATAAAGAGAGGGAAGTATTCCTTTCTCGGTGCTGGTTCAATTATAAGGAGAGGGAGTGTTCTGTCCCGGTGATGGTTCAATTATAAGGAGAGAAGAGTGTTCTTTTCCCGGTGCTGGTTCAATTATAAGGAGAGGGCAGTATTCTGTTCCTGCTGTTGGTTTAGTTATAAGGAAAGGACAGTATTTTGTTCTCGGTGCTGGTTCAATTATAAGGACAGGACAGTATTCCTTTCCCCGGTGCTGGCACAATTATATGAAGAGGGCAGAATTCCGTTTCCTCTGTTGGTTCAATTATAAAGAGAGGGCAGTATTCCATTTCTGCTGTTGGTTGAATTATATGGAGAGAGCAGTACTCCGTTTGCGGTAATGGTTTGATCCGTTAGTTGGACTTGCCACTCTTCGGATCAAACAGCCTTCTATGAAGAAAATATCTGAGCTGTTCTATGAGAAGAAAATCTGCAAGAAGTCACACCCTGCTAACATTGACGGATCCAGGATTTACTATCGCAATGGGCAGTTTCATCAGGGATGCGAATTATTAAGGTGTGGCGTGTCAGAGTGGCACCTGATTGCACTGTGGGGGCGCCGGTACCTGCATCGTGGGGGAAGACGACACCACGCTGCTGCCCGGTGTGGAGGCGCCGGACAGACCCGCCCCGCCTGGATCCGCCTGTGCTTACCTGAACAGCGGGTTAACAGCACATTGGAAGTGCCCCATCCGGATCCGCCTGTGCTTACCTGAACAGCAGGTTAACAGCACATTGGAACTGTATTTCTTGTTTTGCTGTATCATCTGATGCAGCGTATCTAGATGTTTGTGAAAAACTTGTATGGTTCGAAACCTGGAAGTCCGTACCGATAGTTGAAGTATTATTTAGTTGACTGGAAGCTGCTTGAAGCCTATGTTCCGTTGTAGTAGTGCTGAAACACTTGTCGGCAAGTATCTGGGACCTGAACTTTGAATGATAAACATACATCAGCTGAAACTAAATTCAGCTATAACGTTTCTGTACTTTATATCTGGTATATCTGGTATACCTGGTAGGTCCTATTCGAAAACGCTCAACCGTGCTCTGTATGCCTTCTTCAAGCCTGACACTATGTGTGTTGTCACCAGATGTCTCTGTCGGTGAGTGCCACCCCAGGCCGGGTCACGGTGGACAGAGGGGGACACTTCCAGCTGACCTGCTCGGCACCACGCCCCGCCTCCCTGCTCTGGCTCAAGGACGGCGCGCGAGTCAATACCAACCGCCGGCTGTCTGTGTCAGAAGGTGGGCCTACCCCCAGTGGCGGATCCAGGGGGGGGCAAAAAAGGCAATTGCCCCCCAAAACGGAAAAGCTCGGGGCAAAACTATGTTTTTGCCCCCCCCCAAAGCGATCGGCCTCCTTTTTCCCCGACTCCTTTTTAGCTTGTAAGCAAGATTTTGGTGCTTCAACTCTCAACTTCAAACAGAATTAGTGAAGTTCAGTGTAAATATTGGGGCTTGGATAGGAAAAAATATATTGAGCCCATATTTTCACCCCGTGGCGTATTTTTTTTGCTTTTTGTCTCCAGTTCCCAAAATCCTACCGAAAAGGTATGTTGTAGCGAAATTTTCCCCTGCGTGATTTTTTTGCTTTTCGACTTTGGTTTGCCCCTCCCAAACCAACCGGCTAGATCCGCCACTGCCTACCCCCTAACCCGCGCTGCACGGTGCATAAAATGTCCATACTGTGGACCTGTGTTCTGGCTGTCTCATATGGCTCGCTAACCGTTGTTAATGGAAGCAGCTAATGTATTTAAAGCCAACGCTAGAAGGTAAAACCGATCTACAATTCAAAGGCGATGTCGCGTGACGAAAATTGGCACCATTTTGATAAGTTATAGGCTGCATTTTGATTTGCATAGGGACCTCTTTTACTTTGCTTCAGCCCCGTATCCTCGCTGTTTACATCCACTGTCACAGCAGTCAGACGGAAGTTGCCACGCCCTCTCTGGCACCAGCGGTGGCATAGCACATTTATAATCTCTGCATGTGTCTGAATTTCAGTGTCATTGAGAAATGGTGCCAAGTGAGAAATGGCGCCAGCCATCGGCAGGCAGAGTCGAACCCGCCCGCTATGACCCATTAGGTCTTCGTCACGCCTCTGTTCTCCGCCGCTGTCACCCATTAGGTCGGTGTCACGGCTCTGTGCCCCGCCGCTGTCACCCATTAGGTCGGCGTCACGGCTCTGTTCTCTACCGCTGTCACCCGTTAGGTCGGCGTCACGGCTCTGTTCTCCGCCGCTGTCACCCATTAGGTCGGCGTCACGGCTCTGTACTAGGCCCGCTGTAACCCATTAGGTCGGCATCACGCCTCTGTTCTCCGCCGCTGTCACTCATTAGGTCGGCGTCACGGCTCTGTACCCCGCCGCTGTCAGTCATTAGGTCGGCGTCACCCATCTGTACTCCGCCGCTGTCACCCATTAGGTCGGCGTCACGGCTCTGTACCCCGCCGCTGTCAGTGATTAGGTCGGCATCACGGCTCTGTACCCCGCCGCTGTCACTCATTAGGTCGGCGTCACGGCTCTGTTCTCCCCCCTTCCCCCCTTATCATTTCCCTCTCCGCCGCTGTCACTCATTAGGTCAGTGTCACCCCTCTGTACTCCGCCGCTGCCACCCATTAGGTCGGCGTCACGCCTCTGACTGTGCTCCGCCCGAGCGGGACTCTCAGTGAGTCTAAGTCTAACAGCTCTCTCAGTGAGTCTAACAGCGCTGTGAGTCTCTCAGTGCTGCTAAGGGCATGACAGTCGCCCAAACTGAAGACGTGGCCCCACGCTTCTGGTTTAGAGAGGGACGACACCCAACATTGTGAAAAGATGGTGTTTTCTTAAGAAAATCGGTAAAACACCTGAGCCGTTGCGTGGAGGACAATACGTTTCTCCCTGCAACCTCCTCGTTGTCAGCTGTTGACGGTAGGCTGGCGAGGACCGCCTGCAGTCAGACAGTCCTGCGGGCCCTGGCACCCACACTGGCGCTGTACCATCCAACTTGGTGTTCGGAACCCTGACGTGTCTTTTTCAATTCCATATGATTTCTGGCGAGAACAAAAGCCGTGTTATTGTCAGTCCACGCACGCTGTTAAAATCGCTCAGGCAGCAGCTGAGGGTAGGCGACGGGCGGCGGTGGATTTAATAACAACTTTGTCCCTGACAGCAAACTTGTACCGGTGCTGCACGCAACACTGTTTACAGGAACATTTTTCTACGGATAAAAGTGCGCCTTTAGTGGAACGTTGACTCATTCTTTAAACGCCATAAACCGACCAGCTAATGTTTTCTATCCCTAGGTTTCACGCTTGGTTGTTTGAACCCACAGACTACACCTTGTGTGAAGCTAGCCATAACCCCAGTCCTAGGTCTGCCCTCTGCACCAATGTTCCGCCCCGATCCCTCCGAGGTTAGACCTGTCAGACCTGTCTCAGTGCTTTGCAGCGCTCCGATCTCTCCAAAATCAGACCTGGCCTCCATGCCCTGCACCAATGTGCCGCCCCGACCCCTCCGAGGTCAGACCTGGCCTCCATGCCCTGCACCAATGTGCCGTTCCGATCCCTCCGAGGTCAGACCTGGCCTCCATGCTCTGCACCAATGTGCCACTCCGGCCCCTCCGAGGTCAGACCTGGTCTCCGTACCCTGCACCAATGTGCCGTTCCGATCCCTCTGAGATCAGACCTGGGCTCTGTGGTCGGCTGCCATAATGTGCTGTATTATTTCGGGAGTCTGCGAAGAGCGGATTTTTTTATTAGAACAAAGCTTGCATCAAATATCCAATGTTTAGTCACGTTTGACCTCCTAGTGTGGATTTAAACAAAACACAGTGAATGAGAAATGCACATCAACTACACCATAAATGTACAAATTTTCGATATCCTGAGACATCCATCTAGTGCGCACACCTCCGCTGACACTCGTCCGCCCTAACACTGTCTGGTATCTACACTCAGCTCTCTCACCATGGCGCCGTATGTGCGCTTGGCCTCACAAAGCAGCTATAACGCCCGGTGTCTTATATTTGTGGGCGGCGTTCGCCGGCAGCTCGCGGGCGCTCGGGGCCGTCATTAGTGCTTTGTTGCCGGCGGCAGAGTAAGAATGACTGACGGCACGCGCTCCTCCATCGGCAATTGAAAGATGGACAGGAGGGAATGGCCTCCAGCTTCGATCTCCCTTGCCGTCCTGCAGATCAAAAAGCTGCTGTATGGGGGGGATGAGGTGGCTTAGTGGATAGCACCCTTGTCTTCTAAGCCACCGGTCCCGGGTTCAAGTCCCGGCGGAGCCTCTGAATAAGTCGATCTGATCCCCAAAATCCCTTCCAACAGGGTGAGAGTTGGTGACGCCGTATGACCCTGGCAGTTGGTGCGTCGTTAAACCCCAAAAATTATTATTATTATAGCTGCTGTATGAGATGTTGCGTATGTAAGGCTTCTTGGCGGCTCTGGTAAATGGTGCCGCGTGTTGCAGTCAAGTTATTACATAAGTTGAAATGGCTTGCGTTTGTTGTGCCATTAAATTGATTCACTTGGGACAGTTATGAGGCCTCTATATAGACTTTATGAACGTATGCCAGGTGTATGAGAGGCATGTCTGCAAGTTTAAACATAGTTTGGAACATTACATCTTCCAGAGTGCTTCACTTGGATAGAAAATCATTAATGCAGGCTCTGGCTTACCATTACTCTGCGCACTTGGCAATAATAAATCCTTTGAGTAATTTGTCTTTGTCCAAACGCAATTACCAGCTCGGTATGTATGCGATGGCATGTAACGTATGCATGTGTTTGCCTGTATGTGTACATACATCCGGGGCAGTTCCAATCTGCTCCTGAGTCTGCCTGCCTCGCTAGGAAATCTAAATTGTTTGGAATTTTCCCGATAAAACCATCGAGTATGGAGAATATATTGACTTTGATCATAATCAGATGGTTGTGAAAGCGTTTGGTTAAACTATACATTGTGACGTGTCATATTGTACCAATGATGGTTCGAAAACAGTGATACTGGCCTTGCACTATGAATGATTTATTAGTCAGTCAAATGTGTTTTGGCGATAACCGAGTGAAAGTTTCTTTTCAAAGTGTATGGAGGGGTACATTGAAATTTGTTGACTGCCTCATGGTAATTCCTAAATAGTAAAATGATGAAATCACACAGCAAGTTCAGCGACAATTCATGAAAACATGTTTATGACCTGTATGAGTGAAGCTCAGAAAGAAGATGATTCGATGATAATCAATATAATTTTCGCATATTGAACTTGCTGAATAAACTAGTCACTTGGTTTAATTACCATCAACCAGAATCAAACAGCTCTTCAAAACTACCATATCTTCCAAAGCGTGGCCGCATTCCAGCCGCAAATATTTATTTTTTCCAGTTTTGAGGTTTCTCAAAATCCTTACACCGAGCAAGTTTTGTTAACGACTAAGAGGGCGTGGCAATGTCTCGGGGAACACTCGGCATGCGATTCATTTCTGGATGATCACCATGCACATGCCTTTGCTTTCCTTTTAGCTGTTTTTACCCTGAATCGAATTTATATTCGTTATGCGACCAAGTGAACCTCTTATTGCCCTGCTCATTGCTGGCTAAGTCTATATTATTTGAGTCCTTGGTCTTCAATCTCTAGTATGCGATAATAGTATCATGTCAGCGGTAGCCTACAGCAAGAAGATAAATGATACCGACCAGTATTTTTCTTGTTTATTTCAGCTCATGTTATTCTCAGCTCATGCTGTCAGTGTACTTTGGCACGTCGAGGCCATTCTTATGCCCGACCCATACATTTTCCCTTTTAGGTGAGTTTCCCGGTTTGAGAACCACTACTTCCGGGCTGACCTGACCCGTGTAACCCTGGCAGAGATGACTGGACGACTGTCGGTGTCGCGCCTGGAGGCCACTGACATGAAGCCGCCCGCCCAGGGCATGTACCAGTGCTTCGCCTCCAGCAAGTCCGACTCGGTTCAGGCTGCCGTCCAGGTCTTGTTGGGAGGTGAGTGATTGCCTGAGACCATCCAGGGGCATGGTGATAGTAGGTCAATTTGTTGCCTGCTTTATCATCTTAAAACTGGATAACAGGGACAGACTTAAGCCATTGCCTTTTTCAAAATCAGTAGCAGTGAACGGTTGACGATGAATGGATAATATTGCATCGAAAAATGGAGGTATACGTAATAACCATAAGCCTCATACAACAATAATACCCCATGCAACAATTATAATGAAATTATAAAATGTTTAGGAGCAGTCACCCAAAAAGCGTCACCAAAAAGTTTATAGATAGGGATCATCATTTTAGCGCTGAAAATGTGTTTATCTTACATTTTCACAATAGATGATCTGTTTAACACGCACACTGGAAGGGGCCTCGGAGTCCCTCCCAATCTATTTTCCAATTTATTAATAGCTCTTTTCTCTTGCAAATCCTTCCTCCAATTTTCAATTTACGTTCCCCTCAAATCAAATTAAGACACGATGTCATGTGATCCCACCAACAAGTTTAAGACTGCACTGTTTCTAAAATGTGTAACCAAATGTCCTGGAACTAATTTTGTGTTATGAGGGCAATTAGGGCTAGAATTCTGTTTTCATGATTTTCAATCAGCGACCTAATACCAGGTTAAGTTTTGGGGCTATAGGAATTACCAACTGTTGAGTTCATATGGACTCACCAACTCTCACTCTGTTGTAAGGGTTTATTGGAGACCAGGAAGTCCTCATTTATTATTCCCGCTTGAGATTCGAACCTGGGATAGCGGCATGGGAGCCCAAAGCGCTTTCACGAAATATTTACTTCAGTATGTTTTATAAAGCAAAATTTCTCAGTTTCAATAGACGTGGCATATTTCTTTGGATTAATTTGATTTCAAGCAATCATGAAAGCTTATCAGCCTGATCTCCTTTGTTTTGGATTAAAGGGAGTTAGCTTTCATCTAGTTCTGTTAGGTTCTAAAGACTATGTGAAAACCAAAGATGTAACACAATAATATTATTTTTTCTACCGTTTGCTTTGAATGCCTGCTCATTTTAGTTACACGATTAGATCGAACTAAAACTATACACGCAAGGCACGTCGCTTGGACAAGAAACAACGGTTTTGTTCTGCAAACTTCGAATATACCCAGTTCCAGTCCGTCTGACGCAGGCCGGATGGCCGAGGCCTCGTGCTGTGTGTACCGATGCACCTCTGCTTCGGCAGACTCTCACCCGGTGCTGCTGGAGAGGTTCATCAACCACACGGTACAGCCGTTCTCGCCAGTCTCGCTGCGGTGTATCGCCACTGCGTCACCCACGCCGCAGATCAGCTGGCTGCTAGACGGCTACCAGCTGACGCCCGACCACAGGTCAGACACTGCAGCAGCTGGTACAGACCACAGGTCAGACACTGCAGGAGCTGGTACAGACCACAGTTCAGACACCGCAGCAGCTGGTACAGACCACAGGTCAGACACCGTAACAGCTGGTACAGACCATAGGTCAGACACTGCAGTAGCTGGTACAGACCACAGGTCAGACGCCGCAGCAGCTGGTACAGAGCACAGGTCAGACACCGCAGCAGCTGGTACAGACCACAGGTCAGACACTGCAGTAGCTGGTACAGACCACAGGTCAGACACTGCAGCAGCTGGTACAGACCACAGGTCAGACACTGCAGCAGCTGGTACAGACCACAGGTCAGACACCGCAGTAGCTGGTACAGACCACAGGTCAGACACCGCAGCAGCTAGTACAGACCACAGGTCAGACATCGCAGCAGCTGGTCCAGACCACAGGCCAGACACCGCAGCAGCTGGTACAGACCACAGGTCAGACACCGCAGCAGCTAGTGGAGACCATGGGTCAGACACCGAAGCAGCTGATACAGATAACAGCCTACAGAATATAGCAGCTGATACCGACCATATCTATTTCTCAATTATAGTATTCAGAGACCGTGAGATGTACGAAGAACAGTTTTGCTGATAAGACTCGATCAAAATATTCCAGCAGCAGAAACAAACTGTCCCAAAACATTGCCTTGCTATTCAAGTTTATGCTGAAATGAAATGCGATCAAGACTTCATAAGTGTTTTAAAACCAAGGAGTTGGCGGTGCAGATTATCATGAGGTAAGTTTTTTCTACATTAATCTGTATGCTTATCTGACCCACAATCTTATGTTACAGGCGTCTGATAGGTCAGTACGTGAGCCCAAACAATGACGTCATCAGCCACGTAAACATCAGTTCTGCACGCCCATTGGATGGTGGCTGGGTGACCTGCCGTGCCAGCAATCGTTTCGGCAAGGTGGAGCACACAGCGCGTCTCAACGTCTACGGTGAGCGCTGCTTCTGGTGTGACCCCGCTGCATCTGGTGTTACCCTGCTGCTTCTGGTGTGACCCTGCTGCTTCTGGTGTGACCCCGCTGCTTCTGGTGTGACCCTGCTGCTTCTGGTGTTACCCCGCTGCTTCTGGTGTGACCCTGCTGCTTCTGGTGTGACCCCGCTGCTTCTGGTGTGACCTTGCTGCTTCTGGTGTGACCCCGCTGCTTCTGGTGTTACCCCGCTGCTTCTGGTGTGACCCCGCTGCTTCTGGTGTGACCCCGCTGCTTCTGGCATGACCCTGCTGCTTCTGGTGTGACCCCGCTGCTTCTGGTGTGACCCCGCTGCTTCTGGTGTGACCCCGCTGCTTCTGGTGTGACCCCGCTGCTTCTGGTGTGACCCTGCTGCTTCTGGTGTTACCCCGCTGCTTCTGGTGTGACCCTGCTGCTTCTGGTGTGACCCCGCTGCTTCTGGTGTGACCCTGCTGCTTCTGGTGTGACCCCGCTGCTTCTGGTGTGACCCCGCTGCTTCTGGTGTGACCCCGCTGCTTCTGGTGTGACCCCGCTGCTTCTGGTGTTACCCCGCTGCTTCTGGTGTGACCCCGCTGCTTCTGGTGTGACCCCGCTGCTTCTGGTGTGACCCCGCTGTTTCTGGTGTGACCCCGCTGCTTCTGGTGTTACCCCGCTGCTTCTGGTGTGACCCCGCTGCTTCTAGTGTGACCCCGCTGCTTCTGGTGAGACCCTGCTGCTTCTGGTGTGACCCCGCTGCTTCTGGTGAGACCCCGCTGCTTCTGGTGTGACCCCGCTGCTTCTGGTGTGACCCCGCTGCTTCTGGTGTGACCCCGCTGCTTCTGGTGTGACCCCGCTGCCTCTGGTGTGACCCTGCTGTTTCTGGTGTGACCCATTGCTAGTACTGCTGGTAACGTTTGAAGCCTTGCTGGGTCGGAAACCAGACTGGCTGAGAAAGGAAGCGGCTCAGTATAATCTGAAAAGGATGTGACACTTAAAGGGGATATTTACCGAGCTATCATTCGAGTAGAGTCATAGGCAGAACGGAATCGAAGAGGGTTGAACTCCCAATAGTACGAGCATATTTGGAAGTGTCTTTCCTTTTCCTCGAGACCACAAGATATGGAACTGTAAAGTGCAGACAATGTTACTGCTAGCGACGAGACGCGGCTTCGATCGATCCAGTGCACCACTTGTTCATGGATTGCCGAGCTAGATATCCCGGATCCCTTCTGTAGCCGGACTTACCCGTGAAGTGGTGTCGTTGACCTGCACTGGTTGATCGGCACAGGTCAAAACAGAACTCTGTCGTATTTTGGCGGTGTGGTAATACTCGATCTTCTATAGCGTCGGGCTTCCCGGCCTTTTTGAGCTGTTGTACGTCTGAAAGGCTATCGTGATACGTTTCTTGTTCCCAGCAAATGTGCAGAAATCTGTCTCATCCTGGAGACTGAATGCCGGGTTGAAGACCGTCTCCCGCCATTGAATCAGGCGTACGTCGTTGCTGCAATACATTTAATACGTGGAAAATATTGCTGTATATCATCAAAAATGATTGTAATCGAGAGACAAATACCGTGCCACAATAGTGGCTTAACACCCGCCCCGCTGGGGTCCCTGGCTTGACGCACCCCGCTGGAGGGGGCTTTTCTCTCCCCTCCGTATCTCATTTCCCACGAAAGCTAAAGGAAAATTCCGGAAAGTATTCGAAAGCTCTTGACAAGACAAAAATATTTTATACCAAGAATTTTTATTTCAGGTCAATATTGAGGTCAGCATAGGTCAAAGAAGGTTCCATAGGCTTACAAAAGAGCAGTGTACGTTTCTCTCTCTGGATCTGCCCTCAGGGAAGCTAGAGAAAATCTTTATGCATCATTGGATTCCTCTCATCGCGGCAAATTGAATTGTGTATAATATGAATAATATTCTATATAATTTGCTAGGTCAAATAGTGAAAATGACCTGACCTCGAGCTAGGTCAGCGTCACAGAGTGCCCTGGTATGACCATGTTGCATATCAATCGACTCCCCGTGACAATATAAGCACAATGCGAGCAAAATGGGAACTTTATCTCCATTCAGTGAGAAGTTATTGGCAAAACAATCACTATGCACCCGTGACCTGACATGACCTTTGAGAGGTCAGATGCTCAAAAACTCAACTTTATGGTGAAGATCGTGGTAAGAATAGACGGTTTGAGGATTTTCAGATTTATCTATCCAGTATTTTCTGAAAACAAGCCCATTCTATTTTTCACCATAGACTTATAATGGGGTGACCAACAAATTGACCCCGCCTTAGGTCAACAATGTCAAAATTCTGAGATAGCAGATTTGTAGACCCTCATGACCTTATCATATTGTGAAAGTTTCAAACTGATCAGTTCGCTGATGAACCCTGGGCACCGCTTCAAACTCGTGATTTTAGGTTCTGAGGTCGGGACACTTGACCTTGAATAGCTCCTTGACCTGATATGACCTTACCCCAAAAATGTGGTCAAATGTGTACAATTGATCAGGAATAAGGTACTGTGAGTTTCGTTGTTCTGCGTCTCTTCGTTTTTTTAGCTATCTAGGGAAAACCAGGAGGAGGGAGAATTTTGCACCCCAGCGGGGCGCGTGTTAACGCAGCTTCAGCAGATGCACATAACCATGGAACAAATCTGAAACAAATTCTGACACTACGCAAGATGAAAAGTTAATATAAGTGACAGGCGCTTGAGCCGAAAATTAAGACGACCAATATAAACAAAAACGCAGTTTTGAGCCCACAACTCCCAAGTCGAACGCTAAAAACATGGCAAAGACTGGCAACATTATTTCCGTCGAGGTGCCGTTGACCTGAAACGAGCACTTAGAGCCAAATTGACATCGGTTGTCTGCACTAGCTGGAGGCAGAGTGCCATGATCAATGTAAGATTCTCTCTCGTTAATTTGTGTCGGCCTCAGTTTATCTTCCTTAATTTCTGAGTGTGGATTTTCCAGACCCACTCCTGAAAATCCGGTATGGAACCCGGCCGATGCATGGACCGGTTTTATGGGCATAGAGCTTAACACGGATGGGATTTGTACGTGAGCGTCTGTGTCAAAGTCGGTCATCCAGCCATAAACTGCTCGTAATGCATGGATCTTCGTCCGGGGACTGCCTGGAGCTCATCAATTCGTACCAGTGCACTTAGGCGCATTATGACGGCTCACATAAATGTCTCAAAGCGTCTGACCGTGTTGCGCAGCCAAAGTTTATTCTGACAGGGTCAAATACTTTTGCCCACACTTAATACACAAGGTTAATGTGCACTGCGCCGTTTGTGTATGAAAATGTTTGTTTTTTGGGCACTTTTGGCTTATATTTTTTACTTTTTGGATCCTTGCACCAGAACGCCTGCGGCCTAGAACTTCTGAAAGGGATGATCTGGCGCCGTAAAATGATTTAGTTTAACACGCCACGGGGGGACCCCCCCTCGGGCTTTCGGAGATAGTAGAAAACGCGGCGCGTACCGCACGGTATACCTTTTCCCTCATCATTTTACAACTTCGTGAAAATTTTAAGGTTAGGTCATCTCAGGTCAGGTCACCAGTACAGGTCAAGTGACCGACCTCAAAAAAGTTTAACCTATTTCCGGCAGGGGGGCTAATATTGCCCCCTAAGGTTTTTCAAGAATATCTCCGAAACGGCTTGCGATAGAACTTGAAACTTCCTACTTTTCCTAAAACTAGTACAGGCAGGTTTTCTGAAATTGTCAATATTATATATTTACCAGGGGCGGAGCTATGGCTGGGTTTTTGGGAGGTTCTATCCACAAACCAAGTATTATCGTATGCGATGGGTTCTTTGTAAAAGGAAGCCGTCTCTGCTGATCCGATACCAGTTATATGGTTTTATTATATCATTTTTTATGTGAGATGATAGTGCATTCACAATTGTCACTATTTGTATTCATCAGGGGCGGTTACAGCAGTTCAAAATGGGGGTAATGTTATCAAGAAGGACTAAACGTTAGTAAGTGAGAAGACTGCTTACAGCCGTGCCAGGGCGAATACAATTGGGTATATGAAAATTCAAAATAGTTATAACCAAATTCTAGATTACCAGAGGCGTGTCCAGTCACTACACATTTTCAAAATGCATATTCCCAGCCAGTATCACCGCCGCGACCAATATCGTTGTATATTAAAAATGTGTTTCCAATCACCCCCACCCGCCCCCCACGACGAGAGTCCTTGATCCGCCTATGTCACCCCCTTTCCCAGAGCGCCATGGGAGGGTAAAAATTATCAGAAATAAATTTCAACTAGTCGAGGGACTAATATACTCATGCATACCACTCGCATATTTTGGGATGTATTTTACCCCACTGTTTTACCTTACGCATCCGCCCCTGATGAGTTTTCACTTTTTCATTTATTTATGTGTCAAAGATGCCAAGCAGTATATCACGGCTTCTAATCCGCGTAACAAAACTTTTAGGTTGTATATATTTCCCCTCATAGTCCTGGTCCTGGAACTGCCATTGAATTTCAATTTTGCGTAACTCGAGTATATGACAATTTTGGGTCAATTATTGGTAAATCTGAACTAGTTTGTGAAAATCGTACAACAGAGACAAGGGTTATGGAAAATCTAAAAATACACGAAAATTGTATATTTTGCACGACTTTCTCCTTAAAAATGAAAATTTGAAATTTTCTATTTTTCAAAATAAAGTTTAGCGTCAGGGAATCTATAGCACTTTGAATTTTCAAAATCGGCCGGTTAGATTACGAGATCTTAGGGGGGCCGATATTGCCCCCTGCCGGAAATAGGGGTAGCCGGGAGCCTGACGGAAATAGGGTTAAGATAGCATAAGTCAGAGCAGGGTGAACTTATCCGATTGAAACTCATATCACATAATGGCCCCACCGAGTTCTCTAAAATATGTTCCGGTATTTTTATATCGATGACCTAAGGTCAGGTACGACGCATGACCTCTCCATTGGAAATACAAGGGAAAAATGTTTTTACGGAATAACTCAGTAACGGATGGTGATAGAGCATTTATTTTAGCTGCATTAGATTCGCCTGGGCTTTGCGGTTCTAATGATGTGCATTTTATATAATTTGACTCTGACCGACCTCAGGTCAGGTCAAATCCTTGATTTGACCTAGCAAGGTCAAATTATATATCATTCGATTCGGCTTGCTAAGAGGATTCATATAGTTCAAGTCGTTTTGCTCTATCTTTACTTGTTCAGATGTAATGCCGAAAAACTGAATTTTACATGTTATCCCTATGACGGGCATGTTTTGACCTCTCGTGACCTTAAATGTGACCTGACAAAAATGCTTCAAATGTTTTCGATAGAAGTGGATGGGCAGCCCAACACCGTTTACCGTTTTCGCTACCTACCGTGGTTCTCGAGATCTTAGGGGGCGGGTACCGCCCCCGTCAATGCGAAGGTGGCTCAGACCCCCGTCAATGCGCGTGTTAACACCCGCACTAGAGAGGGGTCTGGCACTAACGCGCACTGGAGGAGGGCCTGGTAGGCCCCCTAAGATCTCGGAAACTAAGAGATGTAGAAAAACGCAATTTGGGAGGTGGGTAGGGGCTATGATGATCTACATCACGACCAATTTTCATTGACCTAGGTAAATATCTTCAAGGTCGAACGAGGTCATAAATGTCAAATCCTGGCCATGCTGGGGACCGATTGGTAAATGCCGTGATTATGCAAGAAAATGGCGGGAATAAGCTATAAGCGCACCAGGGCCATATAGAGAAGGTCTCAAAGAGCCTTTCCTACAATTTTGGGGTCAAGGTCATTCACGGTCATCGACCTTAAGGTCACAATATGGTATACTACCTATAATGTACACTTTGACGATCGCTATAGTCACTGTTTGGCGGGAAATGAGGATTGACCTTTCCCAATGACCTTTGACCTTGACCTTTGTATTGGATTACCTTATCGATGACGACCTTGACATATAATCCCGGTTATATGGCGTTATGACTTCACCACTCGGTCTCCAATGCAAGCTAACTGGTCCGACCGCGCGATTACGGCGATCTTAAAATGCAGGTTTGACTTTGAGAGCCTATAAGTCAAAAACTTTTCGACCGATTTTCAAAAAATCCTCACCAATCGGCGCGTATCGTCTTTCGGCTACGAGCGGTTCTCCGGCCACCCTGGAAAAACAGGTGGGGGCCTCCGAGGCCCCTCCAGTGCGCGTGTTGAAATATGTCATATGGATTTGCCTCATTTTTCACCAATTACGTGCTAAGAACGACAGAAAACCGAAATGTTGCCATAACTTTTCCCATTGGGCGCAGATGCCTAACACCGGGCGGCGTATGTCGCCTTTCCTGACGGACTGTGCTTCTGGCTGCCAAATGACCGTTCAATCGAGGGGAAACACAGGCTAACACAACCTATTGAGCCTATGTGGTAATGTGTACAACTTATCCCAACGGAACCAGTAGTCCGTCTCCCGAGCCCCTCACAGATCTGAAATTACCACAGTATCGTCCTCATTTCATTTGAGGCCACGTGGATGTCGGCGTCACCCCTGACCCACCCTGGGCTGGCGCTGATCTGTGAAGAATGGTGGACTAATCCTCTCATCAGCCCAGCGCCTCCCCCGGCGACTGTCCCCGGCGCTGTTTAATCTGGCATCCTCTATTCAACAGCTGAATCGCAGCTGGGAAGATATGGCTACTTGCACCCTGATGCTGGGATCAGACCTGGTCATCTACCCCAGCGGCCCGGAGCGCAACAACACTTTCTCATTACCCTTAAAGCCGCGGCGGAAGCTTCGCCCACATCCCAGCGCACGCCCTGAAATGCAATCTCCCACCTGTATGATGGGGCTCAACTGAAATTGCGCTGTTGAAGGGCAGGGGAGTAGGCAAGGGGGGCGGCAGGGACAGCCCCCCCTGAGGGCCCGAAGGGCCCCCTGCAGACACGGGCCGCACGAAGCGCGGCTCGCCCGCACTATGCTCTGTGGCCAAATTTGAAATTTTATACCAGACAGGGCCCTCTTAAGCTCCCTTCAGCACTATATTCTGTAACAAGCAGGGCCTTTTTACCCATCAGGGCCCTTTTGACGCTGTCACAGGGGCGCTTTTAGGGGCGTCGCCTCCCTCTCCTTGAGCAAAATCCTGGCTACGCCCCTGTTGAAGGGCGCGTCGAGAAATCAATTGAGAAAAACTTTGTATTCGCTACAACTTCCAACAATTAATTGTCGAGCATGATTTAGAATTTAGGAATGTCTCCAAATTCTCCATTACTACTTAATTCAGGAAGCAATAGTTTGATGGATTGACCTCAACCAGATCTTACAGTCAAAGCATTCCATTCTAGCTAGCGTGCTGTCCTTGTTCCAATAACCATAGCAGCGAAAAGAGTTGGTACATAACGCTGAATCCGTATTTTCTGAGATCCTTTATTTATGTGGATTTTTGGGAATTGGGTACATTTTTATTGCAAAACAAACTTAGTGCTTGCTTCCTCTCGCCCAGATCTCGGAGAATATTGGGTGAACTTGGGCATTCAGACGAGAGTAAAAGGTGACTGAAAATGCATGTCTTCTAATGATTCTCATGCTTCTTCTGGTCTCAGAATTCCGGTGGGCGTTATTACCTCTTAGATACAGCCTTCGAGATACCAGCCGGTCGTGCTTATTCTGCGTGAAGTGCACACGTGCGCCCTGCCTGGTGGCCCTGAACTGATGTCGCCGAAAGGGCTGATTTTCTTGAGTGCTGGCCTCGGCGGAGTGGTCAGGGTGTAAAACATGTTTGTTGCCCGGGTGCCTGAGGACGGCGGGGCACCAGTTTGACGCTACTGACCAGGTTTTGGGGCGTCCGGCAGAAGAGCTGGTGTTGGCCAAGTGCCTGAGGACGGCGGGGCACCAGTTTGACGCCACTGACCAGGTTTTGGGGCGTCCGGTAGAAGAGCTGGTATTGGCCAGGTGCCTGAGGGCGGCGGGGCACCAGTTTGCGCCACCAGGTTTGGGCCCGCGGAAGTGGCCCGGTCCGAGGGCAGCACCCAGTTACGCCGCACCAGGTGCCGGGACGTCCGGCAAAGAGCGTGTACCAGGTGCCGAGCGGACCAGTTACGCCACGACCAGGTTTGGGGCGTCCGGCGGAGACGGTGTGACCCGGTGCCTGAGGGCAGCAGGGCACCAGTTTAACGCCGCTGACCAGGTGCCTGGGACGTCCGGCAGAAGAGCTGGTGTTGGCCAGGTGCCTGAGGGCGGCAGGGCACCAGGTTGACGCACCTGACCAGGTTTTGGGGCGTCCGGCAGGTGAGCCGGAGGTACGGCCGATGCAGCGCAGGATTGCCGTGGCGGGGAGGCGCTGATGCTGACCTGCTCAGTGGGTGGCTACCCTATCCAGGAGATCTTCTGGAGCCGAGGTGAGCTCTCTGTTTACGGCTCCGTATCTGGAAGTGTTTGACTTACCTGGTCGGTGGCTGAATACTTCGCTCAGACCCGAAGGACATCTCCCCAGGTAAGCTCAAATATAGGGCACTGTGACGGAATTTATTTGAATATTGGTAAATATATCTA
Source organism: Lepas anatifera (assembly GCA_034440635.1). NCBI lineage: Eukaryota > Metazoa > Arthropoda > Thecostraca > Lepadidae > Lepas > Lepas anatifera. The sequence continues at coordinate 755,226 of JAOTON010000961.1, read as the reverse complement.
AGCTAAAGGCAAAGTTTCGAACCCTGTAGGTACACCAGTGGGATAAAGTTGTAATCAAAGCGCGTAAACAGCCTATCGTTCGACATTTTTTCTACTGTCCAGCAGAAAAGTCAGGCCAACAGCTGGAATACACTTATAAGGCTCAGCTACAATCAAATTGTTGTTTCTTTCCCGCCTGGTCGTCTATTGATAGTGTTCTCAGTGTTGAACGGAATCCTGCTACTACCACTAAAGTGACCATGTAGCTTGGAGTGGATCTCAACCAAGTTTTTAGGACCAAACCGCTCAAATAATGAAAATCAGACACTTTTCAAGTCCATTGGCCGAAATAGACCAATCAAATTGATCAGGCCTGGGCCACTTAAAGGTTAACACGCGCATTGACGGGGGGCGGGTACCCGCCCCCTCGGGTTTTTCGGAGACAGCAGAAAAACGGCGGCGCGCAGCGTCGCCGTACTTGGCATACCTTTTCCTCATCATTTTTGCAACTTCTGTGAAAATTTTAAGGATAGGTCATCTCAGGTCAGGTCACCAGTACAGGTCAAGTGACCCGACCTCAAAAAAAGTTTAAGATAGCATAAGTCGGAGCAGGGTGAACTTATCCAATTGAAACTCATATCACATAATGGGCTCACTGAGTTCTCTAAAATATGTTCCGGTATTTTTGATATCGATGACCTAAGGACAGGTACAAAGCATGACCTCTCCATTGGTAATACATGGGAAATATGGTTTTTACTGAATAACTCACTAACAGATGGTGATAGAGCGTTTATTTTAGCTTCATTAGACTCGCCTTGGCTTTGCAGTTCTAATGATATGCATTTTATATAATTTGACCCTGACCTGACCTCAGGTCAGGTCAAATCTTTGATTTGACCTAGCAAGGTCAAATCATATATCATTCGATTCGGCTTGCTGCGAGGATTCATAGGGTTCAAGTTGTTTTGCTCTATCTTTACTTGTTCAGATGTAATGGCCGAAAAACTTAATTTACATGTTATCCCAACGACGGCATGTGACGGCATGTTTTTGACCTCTGGTGACCTTAAATGTGACCTGACAAAAAAATGGTTCAAATATTTTCGATGGAGAAGCGGATGGGCTACCCAACACCGTTTACCGTTTTTTGCTACCTACCGTGGTTCTCGAGATCTTAGGGGGCGGGTACCCGCCCCCCTCGTCAATCCGAAGGTGGCTCAGACCCCCGTCAATGCGCGTGTTAATACCACCGGATTTTCCCTTGCATATAACTCAGGAATATGTATTATTCTTTAGCGGCTATTTATGTGTTATCACTGTGCCCAGCCAGGAGCTGGTTGTCCGTGTCAGTGGCTGTCTGTGAGTTCTCTCACGAGCCAGGGAGCTTTAACAGGCTCTTTTGTCGACGAAGCGATACACTGCAGGATATGACGACAACCGCGCGATTTAGTCGCGATGACAAAACATGGAGCAGTTATCGCAACAGGTCCAGCAGTGTTGCCAGATGACAGACACGGCGAGTTTTCTTCCGAGCAGCTAGCCTACCGCGGATGAGGGTCAGCAAGCGCAGCTGATGGCCATTTCCCAGAACCACTGTTACCTGGTAAAGACTGTCGGGTAAATAGCTTTCTGTAAAATGGATAAGCCCTGATGCAATATCCGGCCATTGTTCTGTCTGGAATAAGGTCGGATTCCAGGTCCGATAAGTGGTAGAAAATACCTTCAAAAATGAAGTAACGCCATAATAAGGAAACATGGTGCAAGTAGGCGATTTGCCTATTTGCCTGATCATCAAAAATCAAAATCGAAGGAGTCAGCTATGATGTATTGATTGGTGGATTGATTGAAATGAATTACTGCAGAAATAGATTATGATTTATGTCGGATTAAGCTTTCAGGGAACTCCAGCAATTCAGTACCAAATTGATTATTGAAGCAAAATGCTAACTATACCTTTGTTTTTTCTGTTAATTGGCGGAGACTGAAGTGCCAGAGGTGTGTGTTGGTACATGATCAATTGAGGCGCCCAATAGCATGGTTCCCATCGCTTAAAGGAAATGTGGCACATTGGTCGAATCCTGGAATTTAGTGTAATTAGGCGTACTTTTAGCCGAAAATAATGAAACCACTCATGATTTCTCTGAAAAATGTACAATAAGCTCAATATTTTGATTTTTAAAATAATCCTCTAGGGAAAGAAATAAATATCTGCCTGTGGATGATGTCTTGATCTGGCAACCACTACCATACTCGAAACGCTTCAAGGGCTTTGATTGGCTGATGCTCACCGTGACGTCAGCATATGTCGTCACACCAACAGCCATGACAACTGTGGCCTGCTGTTAAGGGTGCATGAGGGATACATTGCAGGTAGGTTTTAAATTTTTTCTTCGGAAATCTCGAGTTCCAAGACAAATTATATATTGAATATCGGGTTTTCCAACTTGCTTTACAACTTGGTTATCTCAGTTAAAATCACGTTATGAAGGTGCCACATTCCCTTTAAACAATACGTAGCAACAATATAGCATCAATCCGGGAGTAAAAGCAACATATCTCCAGGATTCAGGGCGTAAGCACGACTGTGTTCCGTTGAAGGCTATAAGTATATTTAAGAAGTCTGTCCATAACGTTTACATTTCCTTTTATATTTTGCAGTGTCCCCGTCTATCCATTGCAGTCTTTGGAGATTGAATACATAAGTCGAGTTTCTAAATTCACCCCTCGAGGAAAATTGTTGGTGTCGGGGCTCCCGAGCTGTATTTTCTGTGCTTTGTCAGCGGTGTCATGGTAGAGAGGGTCGATTCGTAAAAAAAACAGAACGAAGTAAAAAATTACTGTAATTTATTATACAAGCTATTTTACTGCAGGTCTGCAGGAGGCAAAATCCTTGAAAATATAATCTACCTAAGCACTTATCACCGGGTCCAAGCTCTGGTGGATTATTGGAAATAGTATTGTCTGATTCCCAAAATCCCCATCTATTGAATTTGTTTTGCAACGCTGTATTTACTTGGTATTTTATACCGTGTTATTATATGAAAGTAGTTATTTTAAAGCTGCTAAACTTTCCGCCTTCCTCAGAGTTCTTTGGTGAAGCTTAAATAACATATAGCATAAAGCTATGAATGTCTTTAAATGTTTGCCAGAGAGTTAATACGAATTTCGAGTACCGGGAATAAATCATCGAAGCACTATTATTGGTTATTTGGGTAGTTCTGGACCTTGACATGCTAAATGTTAAAAACATATCATGGCAAAAACTGAGCCAAAACATTTTGCAAGCAAGCCACAAAACCAATATCTCATGTATTTTGTGTTCTCGCTTTCACCGGTGTTTGCCAGGTTCACTTACGGAAATAAAAATTTTCGGGTTTAACGACGCACCAACTGCCAGAGTCATACGTCGTCGCCAGCTCTTACCCTGTTGGACGGGATTTTGGGGATCAGATCGACTTAGTCAGAGGCTCCGCCGGGACTTGAACCCAGGACCGGTCGCTTAGAAGACAAGGGTGCTGCTATCCACTAAGCCACCGCATCCCCTTACTTACGGAAACATTACAGCTCAACAAAACTAACGTGACTGCTCTTTACTCTATCTCTCTGCTCTTATCTACCGCGATATGACGAAAGATTCTTTGTTACATGGGTCTGGAAACTTTTGAAATTGGCACATGCCTGGACAGAAGAGCTCCCATTGATCAGCCATCCATAATGCTCGGCAGCGCCACGACGAATCGCGGACATCTGCCGGCACGGCCGGGTCCTTTCATTCAAACCAAGAAGGGTGAAAATGTCACCGACCTGGAAATACGAATCGTCTCTTTCTCTCTTTCGATTGCGACCGTCGCCGTAAGCGGTGGACTTTCCAGGAATAGCTTTTCGCCCTGGGCCGCTCACGAAATCTGAGCCGTCTATTATGGCACTGGGCTGGTGAGGCGCAGAGAGAGCGGGAGAGTGCAGGACAGAGCAGGCTATCGCATCGGAGTGGAAAACGGCCGACTACATGGCGGTGCATATTTGATACAAACGGGTCGTGGCGCTGCGGTCTGTGTCGCTGTACGGCGTGTTGATGAGGCTGCAGAAGTGGTAGCTGGGGCTAGCCAATCAGCAGTACCTCAGGTGGGAGAGCCTGCCGGTCGACAGCGGCCGCAACGGAATACACCGCCGGCGATGTCGTCGCCACCAGCGGCTTCCCAACGGGCTGCGGCCTCCGAGCAGCCGGCCCCGGCCCCGTCCGATGACCGGCATGGGCCAGATCGTGCCGCGCGGATTTTCTGCTCGGTGTTGTGTCGATTCGGTGGGACACGTTCGTTTGTCAGCGGGAGAACGACGTGTCGCCGGGGCGGGCGCGACGGCTGTGACGGCCACGCAGCCGAATTAGGTGGTGGAGAGCGGCCGAACGCGACACCGACATCATTCCAGGATCAAAAATCAATCCTGCTGTAGGGCCCAGCGACAGTTCCAATTAATCATTGGCGGTCGAGTGGCATCGCGCGGCTGCCATCGTCCAATAATCTCCCAATGGGAAACGGATCCGATTAATTACGGCTCGTGACCTGGCCAGAAACTGCCATTGAAATTATAAGTCAGCCATGAACTTACTAAAGGGTTCAAAGATGATGAGCTATTTTGGCTCCAGAAAATATGACAAATTGTAGTTAATGATCCTGGTCTGAGCTTGATCTGAACCTCCAATATCCTTGAGCTTTCCCAATCTCATAAAGAAAAGCTAGGGGGATAAGCGCCAACAAAAATTTGAATGGTGTCGTCTATAGATAGCCGAGAACAAACTGTAAAAACTAGATTTGTCCCTTATTGTCTCCAGTCAATATTGATATTATAGTCCTGTTCACACGCGATGGCATCGACGATGATTCTCACGTCCGGAGAATCGCGCATGCCCATGCTGGCAACGCTAACATGCGCGTTACCAGGGGCTGACTTTTTGGGGCAACCTGAAAGATTGGGCTACAAAATGAATAGCTGTTGTTTTCCGCTACTCTTAACTTCCATCTATTAAGAACACTAAATTCAGTGTTGTCTTTAACCCTCATCTGTGTTGTTTCTTGATGCGCACTTGGCGCGCTTGGCAGACAAAGCAGGTGCGTGTCCAGCGCCGTGATGATGGGGTTTAAAGACGACGCTCGATTTGGTAGTCTAAACAGATGAAAGTTGAATCCAAAAGAAAATAACAGCTATTCGTGTTCTAAGACCAATCTTCCACATAACCTCCCAAAAAGCAAACCATGACACCGTGGATGCTGCCCAGCCCTGGTCTGGGCAATATTTTCGCTCGTGCAAGCGCGTTTCCTGACAGGTCCATGGAGATTACGGGCTTGTAACGGCTATCCAACTCAAGCTTCTGACTGAAATTAGATACAGCCAATCTTATGGTATCCTTTGTTTGGGTATTATTTATTTGGCATCCTGATGTTTTGGTATCCCGTGACAATACATTTTATGTATTATATAAAATACTAGATCAGCATGTAAAAATGAGCCGGCTGAAGGTCAGGTCGAGGTCACTGTCTAACCTGATATGGTCATGATGCATTGAAATAGACTGGCACTGATAGTACAAATACAATTACATTGGAATTGAGGCGGTATCACCACTCATGGAGCTACTAACTGGAGCCTCTGTTTTAGCGGACCCAAATTCCTTCTCAGAGGTCACAGGTCAACACTTTTGCCTTGGTCCTGAAGAATGGCCTAAAATATCTTGGTTTGGAGAGAAAGTGTTTTTAAGCCATTTCTACAGAAACAAACGCATTGGCTCTTTTTATTTTCCCGGTGCATTTGCAATGGGGAAATCATGGCCTACATGTATTTACCTGATCCTAGGTGCAACATGTAAAAATTATATTAACGTTTTCTGAGGTATGGTTCTTGTAACTATCCAATATCTATCATGCATCAGCGGGCGATTGCCTGAAGTACAAGGTCAAAATTCTAAACTTTTGGCATACTATAGTTGAGAAGGGTTGCAAACAATGTAACAAGTCATCATACGACTCCTCTATGTCATTCCGCGAATAAAAAATCCCGTTATCCACTGCTCGTGGTACTCGGTCGTCGTATGGTATGATATGCATCTTGCATAAATATACTCAACCTTTTCTCGCTGCGGCCTCTTGGAATTTTTTGGGGTTAGCCTAGCTTGGTGACATGACCTAAGATGACTCAGACCTGACATTTTTGGAAATGTCGCGAAGACGTTAAAAAATAAGCTGTGCCATAGGCGTGGGAACAGGGCGGGCCAGGGATGTCATGATCTTACTAATTTTTATGATTCTTAACCATTAGCGCTATGGCGTTGACTGGAAATACAAATTTCAAAATGCACCTCGGCCCCCAATATTCGGGACGTTCCTACGCCTTATAAGTTGCCAAACAGTGTGGCGTTCCGTGCAGCCATTTTTAGCTGCTTAGGAAAGTCCCGATGTGGCTGCTCATTTCAAGCACCCTGCACTGGGGCTAGGGTCAAATAGTTTCTGCGTTCATGAATATGTTATGGCCACTCATGGTGTACCGTAACATTTCAATCAGCTTCTAAATTGCACTCAAACAAGGCCAAGTTCACTAGACTGTATTTCGCATTGTGCTGCATTGTATACATTGTAATACGGAATGTGCAACTGGCCACTTGTGTATTTGTCTCTGATGCACCTTTGGCTGCAGAAACTGTAGCTGATGACCTTTATGGGCTGCAAATGAAACATATCGTTGCAAATGAACTTGGCAAATGAGACTGGCGGCCGGGACGGGCACGAGCCCCGTGAACTGGTGTGTTCAGCCGGGGTCAGGGACTTCACTCGCCGGTGGTAGGCCTGAGGTGGGCCGCCACATTTCCGCCCTGTCACCTGCGATGCGTCCTGGGCGTCCTGCGCAGGTGTCACTGGTCTGAGGTCCTCCGCGCCGCTCCTGGTATTTAATTGGTGGGACGGGCGTGGTGGAGGGAGCTCCACAGCCGTCCCAGGAGTGGAGGGAGTGGAGGGTGATGGTGCATGGGCGGGCGAAATTTATATGGCTGTCTACATCACACAAGAAAAATATCAAGGAAAGCTAAATAAATGAGTACGCAACGCAGCTCCTTTTACTGACATGCTTACATCATTTTTTAACAGCTATGATACCAAAGTTGTTTATAAGTAAGTTCTGTTCAGTAAGTCACCATTACGTTCAGTCAGTATGAGTAGTCTGCTCAATAGTTTTAACCCTGTTTTCTGAAAAAATACATGCACATATCTTAATTTTAAGAAAATTTGAGCTGGAGTACGATCACTTTTTTCGTCCATTCACGTGTGTATGTAGTAGATTTTCTGCTGCCAACCAGAAGTAGGAGAGGAGAATCTCTAAGCGGCCGGAGCACCAGGGTAGATATTAAGGGTAGGTATGAGTAATCTAAATTCACATCAGTTCAAAATTCAAATATCCGACTCTCCTGTGTGCGAAAAATGTAATCACGTCAATGAAAACGTTCCTCATTTCTTGTTGTCTTGTCCGTCGTATAACATTGAAAGAGCTGTTCTGTTTCAATCATTATCAAACATTGTCGAAGTCAACTTTAGTTTATTAAACCAATCAATCAAACTTGTGGTACTATTGCACGGTTCAAACCTCACGGAAAAGAAACAAGAACGAGTAGCACGCAGCGTTCAAAAGTTCATCATAAGAACCAAGCGGTTTGCCTAGTATGGTGGTGGCGGCGGCGGCGGCGGGCGGGGGCCTTGCTGGAGAGACGTTTCTTTTTAATGAGGGCTGCGAGTGTGGGTGGCCGTTGACTCGGCGGTGGTTTCAATGTTTCGCCTTTTTTCCTGCAAGCGGTGATTATTTTAAGCATTTAGGTGCTTTTTCACCAATTGCTTGTTTTTGTTTATGAATGTGTGAATGCTTGTTGAAATATACATACTACATACATACATACCATTCCCCTCTGATACCATGCGTCGGCAGACGAGAGTCACTGAGCTTACACCCGCGAAATTAACCTGGCGGCAACGTTGTTTTCCCTGCATGCATGTTTTTCTCGCTGCCTTTTGCATAACGTTCCTTAATTGCAACTTCTCTTGTTGTTGCATAATTAATTTCAGCTCAATTAAACAGACTGCAGCTTGTTCCCGTTGCTCTGAGATGAGGCTTGTCTTAAAATCGCAATTTTTGGAGTTAATTATGTATTTAATGAAGGCAGTTAACACTCGCACTGGAGAGGGGTCTGGCACTAACGCGCCTTGGAGGGAGGCCTGGTAGGCCCCCTGAGATATAAGAAACTAAGAGGCTTAGAAAAAGGCCGGATGGAGGGGAGCTGGGGGTTATGGCGATCTACATCATGGTCAATTTTCATTGACCGAGGTTAGTATCTTCAAGGTCAAATGAGGTCGTAAATGTCAAATATTGGCCGTGCCTGGGACCTTTTGGGAAATCCTGTAATTATGCGGAAAAAATCGGGAATATGCTAAAGACGGACCAGGGTAGTAGAGGGAAGGTCACAAAGATATTTATGAAAATTCGGGGTTCAAGGTCGTCCAAGGTCATTGACCCAGGACGTCAAAATATTGCATTCCCTATAATGTACACTATAACTAGCACTAAAGCAACCGTTGGGCGGGAAATGGGAATTTGTCTTCATCCATCACCTTTGACCTTGATCTTTACATTGAGTTACTCTAACTATGACGCCATAGTATCATATATGTCAAACTGGGTAACGCCATTTGACATGAAGCACTGGGCTCAAGGGAGCTTGAAAGTGCTGGTATGACCTGTACCTATGACCTTTGAACTTGACCTTAATGTGAGGTTACCTTGACATATCATCCCGTTTATATGGCGTGAATTCACCACTTGGTCTGTAATGCAATCGAACTGGCCCAATGGCGCGATTGTGGCGGTCTCAAAATTTAGGGCTGACTTTGAAAGCCTCTATGTCAAAAATGCGATTGATTTTGAAAATTATTACACCAATTACCACGCCATTAGATTCTCTCAGATGTGGCCGAGTATCGTTATTTCGGATACGAGCGGTTATCCGGCCATCTCGGATAATGTCCGAGGGGGCCGGATTATAGCGTAGCGAGGGGGCCGAATTAGCTTACCGTGATCCCATCCTAGGCTACGCTGAATAGCTACCTTTTTTGTTTTAAAGCGACACTAAATCGCTACCCAAAATGAGCTTTACTGTTCCTCTGAAGAGGAGTCGGAGGAGCAATAAAGCTCATTTTGGGTAGCAATTTAGTATCGATTTAAAACAAAAAAGGTAGCTATTCAGCGTAGCCTAGGATGGGATCACGGTTTCATGATTTTGAAACTATATTGCCCGTAGCGGTCCAGCTAGCTGAAGTAGCGGAAATAGCAGTGACGGTTTAAAAGTATTGTCTAGCGGCGAACACTTCTGTCAATATGTATTCAGATATTACCGTAGGCTTTCTAAAGAAATACTAGGAAGGTTCAGTTAGTACGATACAATACTCCATAAAATCATTGGCATTTAACCCTCGCCCCACCGGGGCCATCGATGGCCCCCTAAGATTTTTCCGGAATAGCAGAAAAACGAAGAGGCGCAGCACCGCGGTTGAGGGCTCTACCTCTCACTGCATCATTTTTCCACCATCCCTGAAATTTTTACCCCGGATCACCCAAGGTCAGGTCACCAGACGAGGTCAACCAAGGTCACCTCACTTCAACTTTAGAGCTCTGTAAGAGCTACATTTCGAAGTCGATCAATTTGAAACTTTCTACACTTTATGGCCCCTTCAGGGTCCACAAGGTGTATATCCGGGATTTTTCGATTTCGTGCCCTGAGGTCAGGTCACGAGGTGACCTCTCCCATTGAAAAAGCATGGGGAAAGCTGTCTTATGATCTAAAAGTCACAAAAGCGATTAAAAATGCTCAGCTTGATCAGAAAAGCGTTCTTGGACACCCTTTCACGGATTCCAAGGGGCCATATTGGCCCTTTGACCTCTCCAATGTCATCCAAGGTCACCAGGGGGTCAAAAACAGTATTTTGGCAATAACTTTTGACCTAATTAAGATAGAGCGCTAAAACAAACACCATCGTGTTTGTCTTGTTACTGGCTTTCATTTGATATACAGCAAGGTCACTTTCTGACCTTTCGTGACCTCAGGTCATCTTAGGTCACGAGGTGACCTCTGGAGGTCAAACCACTGGTGAGAGGTCCTTACGTTTCACATAGCGGAAAAAGGACTGACAATTTCCTATCAAATGTACTTTACCATACCTCAATAGCTCTACTGGCATAAGAGTTATGCTCAGTTTGCTTAAGCACTGCATATTTGAGTGAAAATAGGCGATCTTGACCTAATTTGACCTCTAGAGGTCAAACCATTGACTTGAGCACTAAAACATGTGAAGTGATTTCTTACTGAATTCACGCGAGCTTTCTATTACACTTTGCAGATTTGCGCTAACGCCCATATTTTCGGAGTTAGAGGGGGCCGTCGATGCCCCCCGTGGGGCGAAGGTGGCGCTGGACCCCGGTGGGGCGCGGGTTAAGATACAATGCTCAAAATTGGTTAAAAAACATCTCCCTTCATTATTTTCATACATGCTGAAGTCTTAAGATGGGCCGTGGTCTGCCAGGAACTTTGTTGAAGGAACACTATAACTGGCATTGAGATGAGAATCGAAAGTCACCGCCGGGACAGACTTTACTGTGGCAGTGCTTTATTCCCGAGGTTTGGTGGAATTTGGAACTCATATGGACATGTAAGACAAAAATAAGGTCAGCTTAGTATAAAAGTGGGCCAAAGATAATAATACTCTGTTTCCATAGAGTTCAAGACAATTGGTGTGTTTAACTCATTGTTCCAATATGACTTGCGAACCTAAATCTGACCATGTGATTTTTTGGTCTTATATAGTTATTGGAAAAATTTCCTGGGGGAAATTGGACCAATATTTAAAAAAATAAGTCAACCAGTAAAAATAAGATTTAACAGCATTTTCTTGCACAGTTTTATATGGTTTTATCACACAAAAATTCAATATGAATAACATTTTGGAACGAGACTGAAAACTAAATTTGCCCACCGAACAGACTTCGGTGAGTTCTTAAAGCCTGCTTGAAAGGGAAAATATGGATTGTACGGCAGTAAGTTTAAGCATTAACCGAGCATTACCGTCTGGGATGGAAACACTTCTCGCTTAAAAATATGATACTATTTTGATGCTCTTTTTCCGACTTCAAAGGAGAGGCTGCCAAACCACCTCTTCAGTCATTTGCTCTGTCAGCGCCCCAGTCTCGAAATGACAAACAAGAGATCCGGCATGTGACTCCAGTTTGTATTTAAGCCAATATTTCAAACATACGTATGACTTTTAATTCACTGAGCTATCCTCAATATCACGGTTACGGAGATCGTATGATTTTGTACCAACTACCACCTAATGATTCGCGTAATACTTGGGGCTGAAATTCCCTGAGATACCTTCATATTAGCAGCAGTATTATTCAAATGTCATTTCATGTTCGGCCGAGCTGAATGCCCTTGTGCAAATATCACCCATCTATGAGGCGCCAGCACAATTTAACCGCATAACTCGGACCGGCCTGTCTTTAGAGGACCGTTTGAAGCGGACGTTGACCAGGCTGTGACACCAGTAGCAGCTCCTCGTGCCGCCACCCTCCAACCCTCCCTTTTCCGTTGGACGCAGAGGGACGCCGGCTGCCGCTGGGGCGCGACCAGACAGTGTTCAGCAACGGCTCGCTGCTGCTGGAGCGGGTGCAGAAGAGCGCCGACGGCGGCAGTTACAGCTGCACTGCCCGCGGCGCCGGCCAGACCACCTCCACCGGCCACGTCACGGTCGACGTCATAGGTGAGTCATCACCGGTCCTGTCACTGTCGACGTCATAGGTGAGCCGTCACCAGCCACATTGCTATCGACGTCATAGGTGATCCTCCACCGGTCACGTCACTGTCGACGTCATAGGTGAGCCTCCACCGGTCACGTCACTGTCGACGTCATAGGTGAGCCGTCACCGGCCACATTGCTATCGACGTCATAGGTGAGCCGTCATCGGTCACATTGCTATCGACGTCATAGGTGAGCCGTCATCGGTCACATTGCTATCGACGTCATATGTGAGACTCCACCGGTCACATTGCTATCGATGTCATAGGTGAGCCGTCACCGGCCACGTCACTGTCGACGTCATAGGTGAGCCGTCACCGGTCACATTGCTATCGACGTCATAGGTGAGCCGCCACCGGTCACATTGCTATCGATGTCATAGGTGAGCCGTCACCGGTCACATTACTGTCGACGTCATAGGTGAGACTCCACCGGTCACATTACTATCGACGTCATAGGTGAGCCATCACCGGCCACGTCACTGTCGACGTCATAGGTGAGCCGCCACCGGTCCTGTCACTGTCGACGTCATGGGTGAGTAGAAATCAGCCACGTCACTGTCGACGTCATAGGTGAGCTGTGGTCGTGAGAGATGTTTGATTGATTGATTGATGTATTTGACCCGAGATGTGTCTGCTTATCACTGAGACGCGTCAAAAGATAGACACAACCGCAAGAGAGGACTGCCGGTATAAAACAAGTTACGAAAAAACGTAGTTCAAAACAGTAAAAAATAACACAGACGTTACAAGTCACACAATTAGACTAAAAATATTGACAAAGTAAACAAAACTATTGGCCGGTTTGAAAATTATTTCACCAACTGGTACTTCTTCCTTACAGCTCAAAATATTCCCAAACGTCAGTGAGTGGTATTTTACAACTCCGTACATTTCTCCGGTCTCCTAGGATAAATAGGTGTGGGGGACTTTCGAGGTCCCTCTGCTGCACGTGTTAAAAAAAGATAAAACTCCAATAATCAAAATCGCGAGAGAAATAAGATTAGTATGAGCACCCAACCAATAAAGAACACCACGTTGTCAGTTTGACCACTCGGTCTTTAAGCCTGCACGTAAGGCCTTATCTCAAGCTGGACTTGGCAGACAGCTCGGTGAGACAGACATCTCGGTAACAGAGTTATCTGTTGAACTCTGGTAAGTTTGTGACTGGACGAAGTCGTACAGAGACTCAACTGGACTGGCCGACAACAGCAGGGTATTCAAACTTAGACAATTAGTATCTATTTCAAATTTGTACTTGTAGATGATGAACATTTATGTTTGCACAGCAACTGTCGCTGAAAGATTCATGAATATAACTTAAATTCAAATTCCACTTCTACTCTTCTCCTTCCTGTTGTGCAGTTGATCCTCTGCTCTCTAGCCAGAGCGTTAGAAGGACCTGTTTTTGTCTCCGGAAACAGCATACCTACCGCTCTGCAGCTGCTGAGCGGGGTCGGACTAACCTTCGCACTTTACATTTGTCTGGCTACGCCGAACATATTTGGAATTGCAAATTGCATTTCCAGTCGGTTGGAAATAGCATAGCAGTGATTTCAAACATGCAGAATCACTGAGAAGGGGGCGATCGCGTTTCTTGGGTATTATTTACCTAGACTGTACATTTGACAGGTGACTTGGTGGATTCTAGGGAGGATTTATGATGTAGCGTGACGAACAAACCCAGATCAGATTTAATTCTAGGACCTTTTAAGCCTCCGGGATGTCCTAGTTAGTCCGCAAATTTTACATGTTCCGCCTTTCAGGATCGGCTCAATGCATATGTGGGCTCCAAGCCTTCGGAGTACAATTAACCCAGGGGCATGATGGCCCAACGTTTTCGGGATAGCAAAAACGACGAGGCGCAGCACCGCGGTTGAGGGCTCACCCCACGGCATCATTTTCCCATCATCCCTGAAATTTTTACCCCGGGTCACCCAAGGTCAGGTCACCAGACGAGGTCAACCAAGGTCACCCACTTCACCTTAGAGCTCGTAAGAGCACATTTCAAAGTCGATCGATTGAAACTTCCTACACTTCATGACCCCTCCAGGGTCTACAAGGTGTATATCCGGGATTTTCGATTTCGTGCCCTGAGGTCAGGTCACGAGGCGACCCTCCCATTGGAAAAGCATGGGAAAAGCTATTTCATGATATAAAAGCCACAAAAATGATTGCAAATACTCAGACTGCTCAGAACAACGTTTTTGACACCCTTCACGGATCCCAGGGGTCATATTTGCCCTTGACTTTTCCAAGGTCATCCAAGGTCACCAGAGGTCAAAAACAGTATTTTGACAATAACTTTACCTAATTGAGCTAGAGCGGTGAAACAAACACCATCGTGTTGTCTTGTCACGGCTTTCATTTGATATACGGCAAGGTCACTTTTGACCTTCGTGACCTCAGGTCATATTAGGTCACGAGGTGACCTCGGCGGTCAAACCACTGGCGGGAGGTCTTTACGTTCCACATAGCGGAAAAAGTACTGGCAATTTCTATCAAATGTACTTTACCAGGCCTCAATAGCTCTTATACATAAGAGTATGCCCAGTTGCTTAATCATTGCATATTTGAGTGAAAATAGCCGATCTTGACCTAATTTGACCCTGGAGGTCAAACCATTGACCTGAGCACTAAAACATGCGAAGTAATTCTTACTGAATTCACGCGAGCTTTCATTGCACTTGCAGATTTGCGCTAACGCCCATATTTTCGGAGTTAGAGGGGGCATCGATGGCCCCGGTGGGGCGAAGGTGGCGCCGGACCCCGGTGGGGCGCGGGTTAAGCAGGCAGGGGCCGTAAATCTCTGGTGAGACATGCAATAGACGTGGCGGGATGGAGCTATCTGTTATGATAATGGGACGGCCGATTTGCTGGGCGCTTGGAAAGCGATCCTGCCAAGTCCGTAGCGATTTCTCCGAGATGTTGTAACTTGCTGCAAAGTTCAATGATTGGCCTCGGAGGGCTTGAAATGGCCGTAATGCGGCAGATGGTCCAGGTCTTTCTATCTTGTCAAGCTGATGTGAAATTATATCCTAGGTACTCTGGCCATGTCGCAGCCACCCATGAGGCGGTGTTGAAAGCAACAGGAACTTGTCAGGTCTGTTTGGTCTTTATATCTTATGATTATGTTACAGAAAATTAAATGACAGCAACTAATTGATTAGGGTTCGAAACCTATTTTGCGTGCACACCCTGAGTGTCCGAGATTCCTTGTAGTAATAGCACACTTACGCGAAAACTGTGAAAGCGTTTCCAACTAGGTGCAACGGATAGTGGTGCAAATGGTCGGCTAGCAGACATCAGAGTTACACGCAAACAATGGCGAGGCTGTCGATTATTTTCCGATTTCCGATTATAAGTGCACACCTATCAAGTAGCGCAGAAATACCTGGCGCTGGCAGCCCTGAGTCCTCGAGCTATAAGCTGGAGAATTGCAGGAACGCGAAGGCAAACCACACCGGTCCATTTTACTGGTCCTGCCATGCATCCAGTGTTAACAGACTGTAAGTTTCACACTTGCTCACGCTTCAGATAGAACGCCCGGATTTGAGCCGAAATGAAGTCCCGCGTGTCCACTGAGAACACCTCTGAGTTCTCCAGAGGTGCAGAAACTTGCCAACTCGGCTACCGGAGATTGTGACACATTTACGAAAATTGAGGTGCATAATTGTGACAAAATAGCGATCCTGGGACTGTATGGCTCAAGATCAAACCCCATATTTTCGAAATAGAGAATGAAGCGTGTAAGGAATATTTTAACTTAGCGGCTCTGTTCTTCAATTGCACAGCGTACCATTAGTAATACAATATTGGTACTGTGTTCAGTTTCTACTAAAACGAGGGACCCCCGCTGCAGAAAACCCGCAAACCGCTGTCACAGTTGCCAGATTTTAGCATGCAGCCCAATGGGGCTGATTGTTAGTAGTTTGCAGAAAGTTGTCGCCTAGATACCGGAAATGTGACAGTCAATTTTTTCAAGAAATACACGATTGTGGGCATATTTAAGGCATTAACGATAACGCAGATACTTTATCAAGTACTTCTCGGTCCATTTTTTCAGGTTAAATCATATTTACAGTTTGAGTGTCTTCGATTTATTGGCCCCTATTTCTTCGAATTTAGTATTAAGTACGCCTAAAAGCTACTAATAAAAGTACTAAGTGTGTGAGAAAATAAACATAGCAGGGCAGTAATTCTACTTAAACTGCGTAACAGCGACAAGACAAGTTAGAAATGTTTATGTGATGTAGAGCCTGCCAAAAATTTAAACAGGTGAGAAGCCACTTATTTTGAGGGCATATTCATTAGGTATATTTAAGATAAGTGCAGGCTAAAACTAGCTAGAATAAATATTGCTGCCCATGGCTAATCTAAGATGAATGTAGGCTATTGTAAGACTGATGCACTTTCCCATATCAAGCTTGGTTTTTCATTCCTTAGCCTGCTTGTGCCTTAGTTTATTTGTGCCATAGATTGGTTAGATAGATTTGGAGCTGGAGGAAGTTGGGAGAGTTGGCGCCAGCAACAGGCTGGCAACAACAGTGATTCAGGTGAGTTTTCATGATCAAATTATCATATCAATATTGTACAGATAGCAAATGTGTGCTAATGCAGTCCTCCACAAAGTGTTAACACCCACACTGGAGAGGGGCCTGGGACTAATGTGCACTGGAGGGGGCCGAGTAGACCCCCTTCTTATCTCAGAAAATCGCAGCAAATCTCAGAAAGAAATAGACTTCGAAAAACGCTGGTTGGGGTGTGTTGCTTACTACCAGTGGTGGTAAGCAACGCACAGGACCTGAACTGCATGGAGTTAAAGCAGGATTTTGACTGCACTGGATCTTTCTTTGGTATGTGAATTCCAATACCTCTGTACCTATTAGGGCAATAGACATAACTTTACATCTATGCAGGCTAGTTGCCTCAGAGTTTTTACTGCAAAAAGGAATGACCAGGCAGGTGATGATCGCGAGTGGGATGCAAATCTTAAGCATTTGATGTGTTTATAAAAATGCTACCTAAGGTCCACTTTACCAACACATTTTAGGTAGATTCAAATACTATGTTGACATTGACATTTTTCCCTTTTGTTGATATGTGAGATAGAAGTTTAGTGGGAGGGGGAAGCTGTGGTTAGGGTTCCCAATTGTGTGTACATGTACCCTCCCATTAATAGGTGTGTTCCCAATAATGACTATTTTCATGATAATTGCTACATGTAATCATGTGGAAAAGTACCATAATTGGAAACACTCCTTCCAAAAATGGAAACTTCTTCAAAAAGGAAATGCATGTTATTGGGGGAAACTGCAGTCAGAGTTGCCAATAATAGTTATGACCCCAATACTGGAAAAATGACCCATAATTGGAAATTTTCCTTCCAAAAACAAAAACATGATCTATAAATGAAAACTCAGTTTACTACTTTCATGCTGTAATGGTTTGGTGCTAAAACCTTGTCTGCTGCAAAAAGTAAGGGACAGGTAGAGGAAATTCAGCATATTGGAAATAGTATTCAAGTAGACAATTATCATTTCCAGCTCTGTGTGACAGAGGAGGCATACGTCGGATTGAGTTTGTGACAGCCAGCATACTTTCTGCACCTCTGGAGCTCTCACTCGCCATTGCCACCCACAGTTCCGCCTTCAATTCGGCCGTTTCTGCTGGGGAATTTCTCGGCTGGAGAGCGTGTCCAAGTGCTCTGCTTCATCAAGAAGGGTGACGATCCGCTGACACTGACCTGGCTGAGGAACGGCCGGCCTCTCACCGACCCGGACGTGCTGCAGCGCTCCACAGACCGCTTCAGCAGCAGCCTCTCCATCGAGCGTGTGCACGTGCGCCAGGCGGGCAACTACACCTGCCGCGCCGAGAACGCCGCCCGCATGTCCTCGTACACGGCCCGGCTCAACGTCAATGGTGGGTGTGGCCAGCGGCTGGCGCTGACTGGATAGGTATCGGAGTGAATATTCAATCTGATCAAATCCATCAGAGGCAGTGGCGGATCCAGGGCGGGGGAACTAGGGGGCTCGAGCCCTCCGGAATGTCCGAGCCCCTTAAGTTGATACATAGCCGAGGGCTGCCAGAGGTACTGGTGGATGAGGCTCAAACCACCTAGTCCCCCAAAAGAATTCCTGGAACCGCCACTGATCGGAGGTTTGTATTGGCCAGACGATTTGGGTAGTTTCGGATGTGGACATGAATTCGGATTCCGATTTTTTCGGTTTTGTTGTGCCTTTGATATATATTGAATTTTTATGGATTATTCACTGCTTTACTACACTGGGATCAGCACTGAGAAGTCTATCAACACGATGGATTATTATTGTATCCATTTGGACCGGCTGCAGTCTTCAGGGGTGATTTGGGATAGCGACTGCACTGGATCTGTATTTTCTCGGTCATTATATACTCTCTCGGTAGCATGGGGATTCGGGGTCTCAGAAACACTCAGTATCAAAGATATCGGCATAGTTTATCATTCTTTGCTCAGTGTCTTATCTTGAAGGTTTCAAGGAACTGCGACATTTTCCAAAGTTTACTCGAGCAGCCTTTTGAAATCCGGGATCTTTCCAGGAAGCAGGGTCACTGACCGATTCGTTGGCGGAATTAGTCCTGTTTCATTGACTTTGCCTGGGCCGATGAGAGGTGTGGAAACCATCTTGCCTTTTCCTTACGGATAGATGCTATGTATTATTTACTTTAGAACTTTTGCATTCTTCAACATGTTCCCGGGTTGTTGAGCAGGTTAAGAATAGTACAATTTATCATTGAGTAGGTCTTAGGACTCTCTTTACCGGATCCCCGTTCGAGTGTGACTGTTGTGCTGTTTATTATCAGAGAGGCTTTCGGGACCTTAAATTAGTGAGAAAAGCCTTTCGGTGTTTTTGATGGTGCTTAGTAAAGTAAAAAAATATGGTGGTCAAAACTAAACATTTAATCGACCCCTGCATTTCGGAAAAAGAAATCTTCCGATGTGAAATCCGAAACAAGCGAGAGGATTGAAGCGGAAAGAAAAAGCGGCGAACCTACTTTGAATTTCTAAAGGCGGTCCACTGTAACCCAGAATCTTCTGTTTGGGATACATATTTGGCTTCGGGACATAGGATCAGAAGCTCTGTGTTCAGAGTTCTTGCAAACTCGTAGAAAAAAACACGCGTATTATTATAATGCTCGAGCTGGTTTAGGAGCTTTAAATTTAGAAAGGAGAGCAAAAACTGTCAAACATAATTAAATGTATATTTGCTGTATTCTGCGACGTAGTTATTTAAACATACTTATAGTCTACCAAGAAACTGTCTGAGTCTGGAAACATATTTAACAGAGGATCAGTGCAGCTTGTCTGTATTTTCTATGCAGCACTTATCTGGCGCGAATATATAAAACACAGTGACCACTGGGCATTCAATGCCAGCTGCCGTGCATTGCATCGTAGTTTCCTCATGATAGCACTAGTACAACGTTACCAATATCACCCATACCCCTAGTGTGATATCTGAGAACTGAAATGTATGTGAGGCGAGATGGAGAGGCGAACAGCGACTGGTAACCTTCTCAGCAAAGGCCGATCTAGGGCGAAATTACTATTCACTGGGTCGGCTAATCCCATTCAGTGATGTTATTACACCCTGACGTAATACAGTGTACCCGAATATGTGCATGCCAGATCCTTCCTTGTCCTATCTCCGATCATCAAGTGTGCACGCGCCCCTGACCTTTGCTTGATGCTCTTTAGATTCATGGTGAACTAATGAAAATGAACTTAATGAACATGCCCTTTAGAATCATTAATTAAAGTGGCGTGACACAAGCATCGATATAATTTGTTGAATTAATTCGCCGCCTGCAAACTGGATTGGGAGAGCAACTAATATTTTCAATCTTTGGGAATTTTTCTCGTTAGAGGACTTTTTGCTTTAGGCAATATTTATCTACTCAGACTATACTGTATATGCCTCGAGTCACTTTGAATTTCGCTCGTTAGAATATACGTATTGTTTTCCTGCACTCAGGTAGCCTGCCTTCATAAAGAGGACCACTAGTGACCTGGATAGGTAGAGCCATAAGCTGGCTGGAAGCTGTATTGTTTTTTGCACATCTCGCGGTTCATCAATCATCATTAACTGCTTCATTCGGCCTGGTCTTGAAAAATGCACGCCGCCGTTCCTTCAAAACAATTTCATCAATCATCAAAAACATCCGGAAAAAACATCGGCGAATCCGTAGCACTAAAGCATCTGTAAACAACATTGCTCAACATTGCTCAACAGCATCGTCCGCTCAGTACCGTAACAATTAATGGATACGTTCTGCTGGAATTATATAGGCTAGGAGACACAGGATTATCAGCGTGGTACTCCTCCGGGAGGAGCCCCGCCACTCTGCCCTCCTCTGACGTCAGAGGCGTTGCTGCTGCAGTGCCGCCCAGGTGGGTGTTGGAGCCGATGGACCTGGACGTACCCGTGGGAACACCTGTAGTCCTGCACTGCACCGCCGAGGGGTCGCCGGCGCCACGAGTCATCTGGAGAAAAGCAGGTCAGCAATAGCACGGAGAACATGTCTGCATGTACGAGGTCTGTTCAGAATCTAGTGTAGATGTGTACTATGTATGTATATGCATACATACTACGAGGGGACACGAGTTCATTATACGGATAGTATGCAAAACATAAATAAGTTCTTACCCTCAAACCTAAACCGATTTTCATACATTTAGCCGTAAACAGCCTGCAAAATATATGTTGAGAAACTAGCTTTTTGGCGTATCCTTATATTTCTACAACAGTATCTGTATCATATCCTAAAACAGCCTGTTGTAGAAATTTGATTTTGAGACAGAATATTATTATGTCTCATTGCAAACAGACAATGGATACTGGAGCAGCTTAGGGAAAATGTGTGGCTAATTTCAGGAATAATCCACTATAATAAAGAGCCCATTTGCTGTAATCACTCTCCCAGGGGTTTGATGCTGGCGATAAATTAGTTCTCTCCGATTTTGTGCCTGACTTGGAACAACAAGAAACCTGAAAAATGTAATCATTCCACGCTTGCAAATATTGGACATTTCTAAGACTTCAAAATAGGGAGTAGAAATCAACAATAACGACTTCCGATTACCAGAAACATAAATCTGTACATTTATGCATGCAATTATACCTCAATCCGTATCATTTTTTTCAGGTTTATCCGCAACAGGTGTGTATGAACCTAATTATAGCTAAAGTCAATCAATAAAACAGTACTTGAATGAATATTTACAATACAACAGTGCAACAATGTAATGCAGCACACACTTGCAACGGCGATATAAAACGTTCGATATACAATATACATGATGCTAACATTCTTCATGGTTAGATATTTCTTTCATTATCTTTTATCAAACAGTGTTTATTGGTTTCATATCTGTACATTTTCCCGTGCGGACACCCAATGGTTGTCTGTGACACACTTGGCGTTGTTCGTCCTTTTCAGAGGTGACCGGGCCGCCTGTGTCAGTCTCATCTCTCGAGGGAGTAAATGTGCTCAGTAACGGAACGTTGACGATTCGTCAATCGACGCCTGCCAACCAGGGGGTGTACCTCTGCGAAGCCAGCAACGGCGTGGAGCCCGCTATCACAGCCCGGCCCCAGCTCACCGTATATGGTGAGAGAGAGAGAGAGAGAGAGAGAGAGAGAGAGAGAGAGAGAGAGAGAGAGAGAGAGAGGGAGGGAGGGAGGGAGGGAGGGAGTGAGGGAGAGAGGGAGAGAGGGAGGGAGGGAGGGAGGGAGGGAGGGAGGGAGGGAGGGAGGGAGGAGGGAGGAGGGAGGGAGGAGGAGGGAGGGAGGGAGGGAGAGAGAGAGGGAGAGAGAGAGAGAGAGAGAGAGAGAGAGAGAGAGGGGAGTAGGGGAAAGACAGAATAGATGTTATGGTTTTATGAGCTTTTGCAGTGATGTCATAAAAGCTATCGAATATCTTGGGAAAGTGCATGATGTGTGAAACGGTCGGGGAAATTATTGAGATAAAAGAGTACATATATGACCTTTCATGGTTAATTTGGGTCCCTGTCAGATTGAAATGATTTTCTCAAGAGTGCTTTGAGACAATACAAAAAATATGCCAAGACATTGAGAACCCAACTACCAATTCCGCCCTTTCTTTTTGCAACTGTTTGACTGTCCGGGAGACATGTGCAACAAAGACTGGAAAAATCCTGCTGCCTAGATTTTAGAAAAAAAACATTTTACATGGTAGAAATAGAGTGAATGACTTTCCCAAACGTGCAATGCAATTTAAATTTACAAATCCAAAAGTTCATCTTTCCCCGAGGAATTATATATCTAGAGAGTATCTGTCTGTTCAGAGAATTAATTTTTCAATTACCTTGCTATGTATGATACTACCCTCCTATTGGGGTGCTTCGAATGTTTTTATGATAAGTCGTGCCAGATCTAGTGTTGGCGATGTTTATTACCATTTGTGAATGACTCCGGATGCTTTTATTGGGGACACCATATAAGAACCAAATGGGAAATACCACGGAATTGTTGGGCGTAGACATTCAGTGATACCTATATTCCAGATTGCGTGGGCTTGTGAGTGCTGGCGAGCAAGCGGAAACGGCCTGACAGGTGGATATATTTGAATGCTGGTCAATTTATGCTCTACCTTATATACTTGCCCATTTATCTGTTTGGCTTACCAAAACTGTTCGCAATTTTTATCAATTATCGGACCAATGGTCACAAATGGTATGTCCAGCATTGTTTCGGGAATAGGCAGATATTTCCAGAAGCTAGAGAACGGTCGGATCCCTCTGAATATTCTGGGAAAAGTCTGAGATCACCAGATAAATAAAACGCGCGCACCTGAGCACAAGTGGCAATACGACAGGATGCTGTTGCACTGTGACCAAAAGCCCTGAAAGATAGACTCCATTTCACTTTTATGTGTATACTGATTCAATGTGTTATGCCTCTGGTATTCCTCCCAATGTCTCTTAACCCTCGCCCCACCGGGGGGCCATCGATGGCCCCCCTAAGGTTTTTCCGGGATAGCAGAAAAACGACGAGGCGCAGCACCGCGGTTGAGGGCTTTACCTCTCACTGCATCATTTTCCCATCATCCCTGAAATTTTTACCCCGGGTCACCCAAGGTCAGGTCACCAGACGAGGTCAACCAAGGTCACCTCACTTCACCTTTAGAGCTCTGTAAGAGCTACATTTCAAAGTCGATCGATTTGAAACTTCCTACACTTCATGACCCCTCCAGGGTCTACAAGGTGTATATCCGGGATTTTTCGATTTCGTGCCCTGAGGTCAGGTCACGAGGCGACCTCTCCCATTGGAAAAGCATGGGGAAAAGCTATTTCATGATATAAAAGCCACAAAAATGATTGCAAATACTCAGACTGCTCAGAACAACGTTTTGGGACACCCTTTCACGGATCCCAGGGGTCGTATTTGCCCTTTGACTGTTCCAAGGTCATCCAAGGTCACCAGAGGTCAAAAACAGTATTTTGCCAATAACTTTTGACCTAATTGACCTAGAACAGTGAAACAAACACCATCGTGTTTGTCTTGTCACTGGCTTTCATTTGATATACGGCAAGGTCACTTTTTGACCTTTCGTGACCTCAGGTCATATTAGGTCACGAGGTGACCTCTGGCGGTCAAACCACTGGCGGGAGGTCTTTACGTTCCACATAGCGGAAAAAGTACTGGCAATTTGCTATCAAATGTACTTTACCAGGCCTCAATAGCTCTAATGACATAAGAGTTATGCCCAGTTTGCTTAATCATTGCATATTTGAGTGAAAATAGCCGATCTTGACCTAATTTGACCTCTGGAGGTCAAACCATTGACCTGAGCACTAAAACATGCGAAGTAATTTCTTACTGAATTCACGCGAGCTTTCTATTGCACTTTGCAGATTTGCGCTAACGCTCATATTTTCGGAGTTAGAGGGGGGCCATCGATGGCCCCCCGGTGGGGCGAAGGTGGCGCCGGACCCCCGGTGGGGCGCGGGTTAAATCGCCACGGAAGGAAGAAATTTCATCTACGGAAAAGTAATTGTATTTTCATTAACGTTACGTACTAAAAAGTAAAAACATGAAGGTGTACAGTTCGGTTTTGAAATAGGCTACATCCACGTCTTGCCACGCCAGTCCTGGGTCCGACATCGAGCAGTGGCGGCGGATAAGGGGGCAGTTGACCACCCCCCCAAATTATCAGAGGGGCCCCTGGAAAAATACGCAATTTTAGCTTGGTTCTTTTCTGAATGTTCTGAATGACCTGACTGGGTCCTCAACAGTTCCTCGATTTGAATAGTGTCCTTGCTTTATCTCAGGGGCCCCCTGAGCATGGGCTCGGGGGCCCCTCTAGGTTGGGCTCAGGGACCCTCTAGCTTGGTCTTTAGGGGCCCCAAGCTTAGCCTAAAGGGGTCCCCCGAGCCTGGTCTCAGGGGGCCCAGAGCTTGGTCTAAGGGGCCTCCGAGCCTGGTTTCAGGGCCCCCACTCTTGGTCTCTGGGAGCCCCCGAGCTGTGTCCCGCCCCGCCCCCGAGCTTGGTCTCAGGGGCCCCCAAGCTTAGCCTTAAGGGAGCCCCCCGAGCCTGGTCTCAGTGGCCCCGAGCTTGTCTAAGGGGATCCGGAGCTTGTCTAAGCGGGCCCCCGAGCTTGGTCTCAGGGGCCCCCAAGCTTAGTCTCAGGGGGCCCCTGAACTTGACCTCAGAGGGTTCCGAGATTGGTCTCAGAGGCCCCCAGGCTTGGTATAAGGGGACCTCTCAGATTGGTATAAAGGACCCCCGAGATTGGTCTTAAGGGGCCTTGAGCTTGGTTTCAGGGGTCTCCAAGCTTGGTTTCAGAAGTCCCCAAACCTGGTCTCGGGGCCCCCGAGCTTGGCCTCAGAGGCCCCGAGCTTGGGCTCAGAGGCCTTCGAGCTTGATCTCTAGGAGCCCCCAAGCTTCGTCTCAAGGGGCCCCCGAGCTTGGTCTCAGGGGCCCTGAGCTTGGTATGAGGGGCCCCCAAGCTTGGTCTCAGGGGCCCCTGAGCTTGGTCTCAGGTCTCAGATTGGTCTCAGTCTCTCTCATTTTTTACACAGGCAACTAAACAACAGGGAGGAATAGCCATTTTTGAAGTGGGCAAAACAACTTTTACCATTTGTGACGCTTATGCAAGAGCTAAACCAGGATTATGCTAGGGGGTGGCTGAACTTTGAAAAATGGCGAAACAGGGGAAAAGGGCGAAAAATGGGGCATTCAGGGGGGCTGAAGCCCCTTCAGCCCCCTGGATCCGCCCCTGCGCTTATGCCTCTGACCTCAGGCAGCAAGTCCCAACCAATCTATTGCAGTTTTTGGGGGCCCTTTGCTGCGGAGGGGGCCCCATCGTCAAGGGGGCCCCCATCCGAAAATAGCATCCGCTGCCACTGACGTCGAGCGACATGATATGGCCAAAAATCCAACCTGATGCATCAGTTTTAGAAAGCTTTGCCGAGCTATTGTCTATTTGTATATTGGTCACGTGTTGTAGAAGCTGCCAAGATTTTTTGCTGATGTTTCTGAAGCACGTGCGCTGGTCTTCTGGTGGTGGTAAACTTGACGGATATTATAGCTGGCCGCTCCGCGTGCGAACGGACCATAAATCACATCGATAATTACTCCTCGGGGCATGAAGGGCGAGCCCGGGCGACTCCGCAGATGTCGGGTGAGAGACATGCCTCAATTGGGTTGTGAAATCGACTGAGGCATCTTTCGTCGAAGAGGCTGCGGCCATAAGTCAACTTTAGCGAACGCCGCCCAGGGACGGCAGACACTGCAGAGCTGCAACTCAGGATCTGGCGACGTCGTGGAAGTTTGGCCGCCCAGGTCAGAGCTGGGTAGCTGGGTGGGGCACGGCTTCGCTGCGGTATGTGCCAGCAGCTTCGAATATAAATGAGTTAGTCCAGTCAGTTGTGATTGATCGGTAAAAATTGGGGAGTAAGCTTACCTTCTACTAACCAACTAAGGTTAGGCTAGTTGTACTGAAAAAGGACAGACGAGTCTATGTGAAGCCCATAGGGTTTTTGAACAGTGTTCATGAGTAGTAGAACTAGAGAATGTCGAACTTTATTTTCAAAACATAACAGGACTATAAAACATAACAGGACAATGCAAAGATGATTTCTTGGAATTCCATTAATTGGGGCATATATCTGCATTGACAGGTATATATATATTTACTTAAGTTCTGCTAATCAAGGTCAGAAGACGAAGAAACTTCCTAAATGTGAATGTTTCAAACATTATTGATGTCCACCACTGTCATATAAAACCATGGGGGCTAATGCTATGAACCCAGCTGTCCTGTTCATATGAAAATAATGGTACCTCCTCCCCTTCCCTCCCCCACGACAGGTGCAGAAAGTATGCTGCCTGTGCTGTCTTTTCTACTATCTGATTAGAAGTCCTTGATCCGCCTATAGCGCAGAATTCTTGATCGTTGTAGGCTGCTCATGTTCTTGGATTCACACATGTCCAGGGCAACCCAGGGGCATGTGATAGACTCAGAGTGCATAAGCTAATCCAGATACATGTGGCTCTCGCAGTCGAGCTCCAGCACCCCTTGAAAGCGTCATTGGTGCGGCTCTGAAATTGATCACTTTCCACCCCATCCCTCACGCCTCCAGAATGCGAGCATATGGGCACCCTGGTAATAATATTGGTGCCGTTGATAAGCTGCGCCGTCTATAGCTAGCGCTCCATGTATCCGAATGGCGCCCCCTAACCGGGCGCCCCCTCCCTTCTCCCAAGATTGGAAATTCTGGATCTGCCAATGCTGGATGGAGAGGGGGTGCAGCAGTTCGGTGAGGCACTAGGTTAATTTGGGGAAATGAAGAATGAAAGTGAGGCATCTGCTCCTCTGATATTTCCCCTGAATCCACCCATAGTCCCTGAACATTTTTTTGGTGCCATGCTGCTTTTGCTATTTATGTAGCTCTATTCCCCAATACATATTTCAATTTGAATATCTTACTGTTCAAATATCTAATATTTATTATATATATATATATATATATATATATATATATAATATCATAATATGATATAATAATATATTCGTAATATCTAATATTTTTTTAAAGCAGGCCCAGAAAGAGACGTGATGGGAAAGTAAACAATAGGTAAGCAACACGAAAAAGTTCACCGCGATATGAAACGAAAAGTTGCAGAAAAACGAAAAAACTTAGTTAAAAAAGCCCAAGACATGATTAAAGAGCAAAAAACGAAAAAACTAAAAATGCAAAAACCAGTCACGTAGTTTAACCATGATCCTGCTTTGACGATGACGCAACTATTCTGTACACGTTTTGGTCCCTGCATCCCATTTGCAGCCGTCACGGTCCCTTGGCCTTGTAACTGGTGGAAACTCAACTGATAATGGGGTCGTTTTAAGGCTCGTTGGACTCATCACGTTGTGAGTTGGCTGTAACTGAGGCATTAAAGCTGCCCTCTCTCCGCAACTGAGTCCAAGAATAGGACACATTATCCCTGAAGGTATACCTTACTGGAATTAGATGTCATAAGCTGCCATTCTTTAGTATCACAAGATTCAGATGTTCCGCAGCGGGTGAATCTTTGGACCGAAAAGCACGGCAATGTCGCGTTTTAGCTGCGTATCTGATGAGTTGTAATGATGGGCTTGACTTTTCTCCGGGCGTTAGCTCTCCCCACGTGAAATTGACAGAGAGTTAGTGAACTTGGGCCAATCGTACCACCAAGACAGTCATAGTGTTCCACTACAAAATTCATTGCGTGCATATTTTCTGAACATATTTGAGAGCAGGGTGATGGCGTTGGCTCTTATATGCCCCAAATCTGCATATCCTAAAACGTTAAAGAACCTTATGTTCTCTTCCATTTTGTTTCTTGAAGGAATATTCAAAATAGGGCCATCCAGACCGCCTGTGCTTTCCTCATGAATGTTTGAATTTATTGGTCTGCCAGAGACGGTGCAATGTGTCGTGAGATACTTTAGCTGTCTAATATCCGGTGGCGGTGGTGCCGGGCCCAATTACGGCACGTGCCGCACCGCCGCCGACGGCCGCTGCTGCCGTCGGAAGCGACGATCTGCCCATGTCGACACGACGCTCGACAGCGCTCTCCTGAGGTGTACAGAGGATCGCGTGAATGGCGTTACAGTATGTCGGGCAGAAAACGAATGGGAACCTGCCACTCTGTCGGGATCTGGTCCCCGGGTCATTTTACCCCAGAGACTAGGTGACTTCCAAGGTAAGTGCCGTCGGCATATTACATATTCCGATTCAGGTGTGACTTGAGACTGAACGAGGTCCGGCAGCAGGTCTCCACGGCCTGTTGTGAAACACACCGCTGGGTTGGATGGGCACTGTACCCATAGGCGGATCCAGGGGGCAAGGGGGCATTTGCCCAATTTCTCGATCTACCCTCACCACCCTCTAAAATAGTCACGGTACCCCCCCTGAAAAGTCGATAGTGCCCTGAAGAAATCTCGTATCCACAGCATGCGAGTGCCAGCACCCCACGATAGGATTTGGTGCCCACCTGGTAGGTTTTGCCGTCCAAAAGGGTCTCCCCTGGTCCGGCTGACACCCTGCGACCATCTGCCCCCCCTCCAGCCGATCAGAAATCCTGGATCCGCCTATGGCTGTGCCAGATGCCGTTTAGAAAATCGGTGCTCTGGCCTGGAATACATCTGACCGACAATACGTGCGTGCTAAATGAGTCAGTCCGCCGGTGTGATATGAATTGGTGGGTATGTTTGCTCCGGCTCCTGACGTAGACCGGGTGCCACAGTGGTGTGGTCTCTGCACAGGAGCGCTGGGATGACTTCTTCCTGAAGCTCTCTTAAACATGCCGGACAATGTTGCGAAGAATGCGCCGGAGCACAAACAAGCTATGCCTGCTAACTATGAACGCTGCAGTGCTACCAGGGGTGTGGACTTATGACTTTGCGGGTGACTGAGAAGCACCCAATGAAACATCTAAGTAGTGTTTGAACTTCCTTTAACACGCACATTGATGGGGGCGGGTACCCAACCCCTGAGGTTTTTTGGCGATAGCTCAAAAACGGCGGTGCCTAACGTCACCGTACTTGGCATATCTTTTCCCTGATCATGTTTACAACTTTTTACATAACTTAAAGGTTAGGTCATCTCAGGTCAGGTCACCAGTACAGGTAAAGTGACCTGTCATAAAAAAAGATAGCATACGTCAGTAAACTTATCCGATTGAAACTCATATCATATAATGGGCCCACCGACTTCTCTAAAAGATATTCCGGTATTTTTTATATCGATGACCCAAGATGAGATACGGGCCATGACCTCTCCATTGGAAATACATGAAAAATGGTTTTAACTGAATAACTTAGTAATGCATAGCGATATAACGTTTATTCTAACGGCATTAGATTTGCCTTGTCTTTGCAGTTCTAATGATGCATTTTATCTAATTTGACCTTAACCTGACATCAGGTCAGGTCAAATTCCCTATTTGACCTGATTTGACCTAACAAGGTCATATTATATATCATTCGATTTGTCTTACTGCGAGGATTCTAATGGTGTGAATTGTTTTTCTGTCTTTACTTGTTCACCAAAAACCTAAATTTACATGTTATCCCTATTACGGCATGTCTTGACCTCTTGTGACCTTAGATGTGACCTGAAAAAATGGTTCTGATATTTTCGATACAGAAGTGGATGAGCTACCCAACGCGGTCTACTGTTTTTTTCGCTATCTAGTGTGGTTTTCGAGATCTGAGTGAAAGCGGGTACCCGCCCCCCCTCCCCGTCAAAGCGAAGGTGACTCAGACCCCATCAATGCGCGTGTTAATTTTTTGTATTTCTTATTTTCAGGACTTTGAGTTAGTTTAAAGAGTTCAACAGGTGTGTGCAAAGTTACAAATATGTTATATACATTACATGTCCTTTCGATATGGTGGTTATTAACACTGTTTGAATTATTGGTACTCCCAATTTTCCAAAATCCACAACATTCCAAAACCTCTGAGCATCACCCTGCATCAGCTTGTCAGCACGGTGTCAGCGGCTCGCCTTTCTGTTGTGGCCGGCACTAATGGTCATCGAGCCCCTCCATCTGGCCACATCCTGTGGCCCGCCTCGTCAGGCCGGGCCGGCGGCAGCTCCATTGTACCGGCCCGGGCCCGGACGTGGGTCATATCCCATCGCCAGCGCCCACCCAGCAGCCGTGGCCGCACCGGGGGCCCTGCTGTCGGCGCTGCTCCCTCCCCGGGGCAGCCGACCGCGTCGCGCACACGTCAGACGGGGTACACAACAATCCAGCCGTGCAGGGGTGGAAAGGTGGAGGGGCTTATGGACGTTTGTGTGGTTTTTAAGCATGTAATTTTTAATTCATACCTAAAGGCATTTGCCTGCTACTTGCTAGGCCACGACTTTGTTCTGGACCGTGTTTCTGAGGTTGTTCGGAACTAGTCATCAAAGCACATCAGCGCATTCTTTAAGAGTTAGTTAGATATGGTAAAATGTGGGGTTTATATAATCTGATTACCCGTTCGAAACATTCAATTAATTTTTTTTTTTTTCCGGCCCCGGGGTTATGAGAGGTGTTCTCTTCATAAGATCACCACCTGTAGAGAAGCAGCAAAGCTGAGGCGATCCATCCGCGCCGGACGTTTTCCAACGGCTGTACTGAACTTCCTACTGCTTCTAGATAGGAGACATTAGCTACCCGTGCAGCTCGAGGTGGGCCGGTTGTGAGAGTTCTGGGAGAACAGGGGGACGGTAGGCACGGCTGTCGATCACAGTGAAATGACCTGCACGTCTGAGAGACAATAAAAATATGTAAATGACAATGGTCAACTGCTTGTCGGCTGTAGCTCATTGCATGGACGGGTCAAGGGGGTAAGGAGCAGGAGCCCTCTCTCCTCGATCGATCCTCCCAGAGCCGAGCCCCGATGTCCTCCCTTGCTTCTCACCCCTCCCACGGGGATGCAAGCATTTGCGCACCTGCGATGTAATTTGGTGCTCCTATGGTAGCCTATATCGTAAGATTTGGTACTCCTGAGGCCGCTCAGGCCCAAATTCCACCAACCCCCCGACCTGCAATATCTAACTCTCAACCCTAAACCTAAATACTCCCAATCTGAAATATTGGATCCGCCTAGTGAACCAACCATTCTTGTAGCGGTGCTCTTTACCCGGAATGAACTACGGGACTATCCAGAATGTGTGCATTTTCATGTTGTTATTTCGGAAATTTTATCGACTCTGGTTGTTGATTTACTATTACACCAGCCTAAACAACTGCGCATTTGATAATTATTACCTTTCAGCAGGTCAGACTGACTCCATCTCTTGTTTGAAACAAGAATCGATGAGTGCTTCTCTTAGGTGATGGCAGAGGCTGGCTCTCTTAATAGAGTGCAGTGCCGCCCTCGTGGTTTCCTTTGGCTGAGAAACGTCGGTATGGAAGAGTTCAAAAGCAGAGGTGGGTGCAGAGGAGAATTTGGTAGTGCGGAGGGCCACGACATCTAAAACTGTAAAATATTGAGCGCTTCTGCGTAGATCAGTGGACAAAGTCGGCTAAAATGGCGGGCTGGGGCTGCTTTATGGACGGTTTGGGTCGACTGGGCACCCTGGATCCAACCCTGCTCAAAATAATCCCGGAAAACACTGGGGAAGCTGGAGAACCAACATGGCGGAGGGCTCATGAGCTCACCAGAGGGGCTTGTGGACTCTGAAGGTGAAGGAGGTGACCAAAAGAGTGGTATTGTACATATGGAAGAGGGCCCATGGGAAGGGGTTTCACCACGGGTTTTACTGGGGGAGCGGCTTCAACATGGCTCCGACAGTGGATGGAGGGGTGGAAGGAGAGGAGCAAAGTCAAGGGATGTAAGGGAGAGCAATATGAGGGGAGTTTAGCTGTAACCAACTTGAAAACATTCATGTGAGTACACTTAGATAAGCCAATAAGATAATCAACTATACAACACAACAATACACTTAGATAATCAATTAAAGGATAAATTGATTGGTTTTGTGCCAAAGGTGGGGGAGGGTCGTCAACCCTGATTTCCCAACTGAGGGATGCACCCTTTCGCCCTCCCCCTACCGCCCCACCCCACGCTCTAATTATCACATACTCTGTGTAGACCGATGTAATAAGAAAAAATGCTCATGAATGGTAATGGAAAAAATATGAAAAAAATACGTTATTCTTGATAATGTTCTATTTTGCGAGATACCTTCAGTAAAGCCGCGTGGGTTCCAGTTGCCACTGTGCGAGTCCGCTTTTCGGTCATCGCTCTCAGGTTATAGCCGCGATAGTGCCAAAGTTGATCATGGGATTAGTTAAACTACAGCCGAGCAAATTGAGATGTTCGCTTGGATTGCATGGCCTATTTATGAGCCTGCTTATGAGGCCATCGTGCCTACTTCAGCCTGAGATTAGAAGCCCTGCAATCTCTCGCCAGTAATTCCACATTCAAAGCGGCCCACTTTCAGCCAAGTGTTTGCTCGCAGCACGGATTACGTGACCTGCATTATCTTACAGCAGGACACCGAACGGTCGGCGGACGCCACTCCTCGGCGTCAATTACCTGAAAACACCTTCAACGTTGAAAAACACGGCCTCAAGTCACACTATGAGGAGCTAGTTGATTGCTATTACATCTAGTTAAACAGTAACGCTGATAAAGTTACATGGGTTCTCAATTGAGATTAATTTAGAATACTAAATCATAGGCGGATCCAGGATTTCCAATCAGGGCAGGTGGTACATGGTCGGAGGGGTGGGGCACCATCCAGACCAGGAGGTGTCACTTTTGGACAGCAAAACCTATCAGGCGGGCGCCAAATCTTATTGTGGGAGCACCGATAATGGCATCCTAGGGGTGGAAGAGGGGGAGTGATAAGCGACATTTCAGCGGTCGCCGCGACCATCTCAGGGGGCGCCGAGGGTCGACTGCGGGGGTATGTGCCCTCCTTGCCGCCAGGATCCGCCTATTGCTCTAGATCAATGCTACACATTTTACTGACAAGGGGTGTAACAATATGTTCAATAATGCTATTTACGATAGTAAAACAGCACGGAAAATACTACATTAGACCTATAGACAGAAGATAAAGTGACTATTTGGCAACTTCCACGAAACCAGCGCAGAGGAAGCCCATCCAAGTCGAAACTTGCGTCGCGCACATTTCAGGTTTTGGCTAGTGGAGCCAATTGATATCAATCTGCTGTATCAGGCCCAGCCTGAGCCGCATACACAAATATTTGATACCGCGTGCTATTGGGAAGTGACGGTGATGTTCCTTTCAGCCTCTCCTTCGTTCGCCAACGCGTCGCGAACGATCCGGAAACGGGAGGGCCAGAATGTGACCTTGACCTGCGACCCTGATGGAGACCAGCCGATGACTCTGCAGTGGCTACATGGAGACCAGCCTCTCCAAGACAGCTTCAGGTACGGCAAATACTATACGAGAATTGGGCATGTCTCTAGGCGTTGGTCTCTGTTTAACTTGTTTTGCAGGTATCTGTCACAGCTGTAATATACATGAAAATATACTAAATGTTTAATGCTAGCCTGAACGGTTGAAATCCTTAACGATTCCTATTAATTGCCTTCATTCCATTGCCTCCTTTAAAAACTATTCTCACGACCAGCTGGCACGTGAAGTTGTTTGAAGTTGAAGTTGCTGCTAGTCTGCAGGACAACCACGCACGCATCCCCTGAAGCGAAGCTTACACGCCTCGGCCCGGACCCTGCAAGCCTGACACCTTCGCCACCTCTAACGCTGTGTGGCTGCAGCTGCTGCATCTTCCGGAAGCCTGCAGAAGCCGCCTATCACTTACCTATCCTTGTGCACACAGGCTCCGAGTGCGTGAGTGGAAGAGTGCAGAGAATCTGACCCGCTCGACTCTGCTGCTGCTGGAGGCGGTACCGCCCGATTCCAGGGTGTTCAGCTGCCGCGCCGAAAACGCCCGAGGCGAGGCCTGGCTTGCCATCGGACTGGAAATCGAAGGTCAGTCGCCACCCACGTGTCGGTGTTATGTGTGTGTCGCTGCCACTCGGTATGTCTCATGCTAACACAGTTTGTTGCCGTTTATGTTACAGTAGTTAGCAAATTAGTGTGCTTTCTAAGCTCTGAATAAGCTGTAATGTGAACAAAACGTGAGGTACAGCCATAAAAAACGAACTCGTTGCTTTTGTGTGGACCACATGAATTATGTAGGGTCAGAAAGTACGGTAGTTTAGTTACATTTTAAGACGCGCCCCGCTGGGGGGCGAAATTCGCCCCTCCTGGTTTTCCCCAGATAGCTAAAAAACTAAGAGACGCAGAACAACGAAACTTACAGTACCTTATCTATTATCAATTGTACACATCTGATAAAATTTTTGAGTTAACGTCATGTCAGGTCAAGGAGCTATTCAAGGTCAAGTGACCCGACCTCAAAACCTAAAATCACGAGTTTGAAGCGGCACCCAGGGGAACATCAGCAAACTGATCAGTTTGAAACCTCCACAATATGATGAGGTCATTAGGGTCTACAGATCTGGTATCTCTGAATTTTTATATTGTTGACCTAAGGTGGGGTCAATTTTATGGTCACCCCATTATAAGTCTGTGGTGAAAAATAGAATGGGCTCGTTTTCAGTAAATACTGGATAGATAAAGTTGAAAATCCTCAAACCGTCTATTCTTACCACGATGTTAACCATAAAGTCCTGAGCTTTTTGAGCATCTGACCTCTCAAAGGTACCATGTCAGGTCACGGGAGCATAGAGTGATTGTTTTGCTAATAACTTCTCACTGAATCGAGATAAAGCTCCCACTATGCTTGCATTGTGCTTATATTGTCACGGGGAGTCGACAATACGAAGAGTGCACATCTTCGTTACCTCCTTTTGATCAATGTTTTCACGTGCGCTTCGTATGAGCTTGGGTTCGAAAGCAGAACCGAGCCACGTCTGTCACCACATCTGCAGATGTGATGCAGAGGGCAAATGAATTATTTCGTGGTACTTGATGCCACTAATTGACCTGAACACACTGTCGGCAA
This sequence comes from Lepas anatifera, assembly GCA_034440635.1. Classification (NCBI taxonomy): domain Eukaryota; kingdom Metazoa; phylum Arthropoda; class Thecostraca; family Lepadidae; genus Lepas; species Lepas anatifera. The sequence goes on along the minus strand of JAOTON010000961.1, from coordinate 720,324 downwards.
ATATTCAGGGTGTACCAAGATTGTATGGGAATATGGAAAATATGTTGGATATTGACTTGCTGATGTCGGATGCCCGATTGACAGAGCTTACAGCCCAACACTCGGTATAGGCTATTTTTTCAATAAATATATCTGCAAAGCTTCACACCATCATACCCATAGAAAAACAGAGCTGAGAGGCATAACTCCAATTGCTTCAAATAGCCCAACAACTTACAATTAAGTGAACGCGCAAACAAGTAAGATGCACCATCAACACTGCTTGAGTCTCCTGTTTCTGTCCCACCCCAGGCCAGGGTGCGCCTGGCTGTCTGGGCTTGATTAGACGCCTGCTGTTAATTTAATTACGAGCAGAGTTAGAAGTGGTGGCTCGGCAGGCGATGTTGCGAAACGCCGCCCTTGGAGACAGTGCCGACCAGTACCTCTGTTGTGGTTGTGTTGCTGCAGTCGAGCAAAGTGTACTGCGCTGCCGTGATAGCGCGAAGACAAATATTCGGCCGCGAGCCTCGTCAGCGATGAAACACGCCCTGTTATGTGGTGCAGATTGACGTTGTTTTCCTGAGCCCTACCTCATTGTATGGTAAAGGCTCAGACTGAGTGGGTTCTGTTTGGTCCGGTGTTATATACATTGAGAGTGGCCTCTGTTTTCTAGCTTAAGCACTATTCAGGTCACATAATGAAGGGTCCAGATGAAATTAACATCCGGTGGATGCTGTGTTTGTTTAAGACTGATTACCCAAATTTAATTACTTACCAGTTGGTTGAAAGACATGCTAACACGTATTTGAAGTTCATTCTACGAGCATTCACCTCACATATCCATTCCGGTCGTTCGACTTATTTAAGAACTCGCTGTTTATAAATGGAAACGAGTGTTAATGCGTGGTAAAAGCTTCATCCGTCGAACACTGGGAGCCGAGCAACAGACAAAGCAGAAGGGGGAGGGGTGAGCCCCACTAGGCTCGGGATCGGCCACTGCTAGGCCACGCACGCACACTTCTTGAATAATTCCGGTCCCAGACTGTGTTCGCACTGTGGCAGCCGCCTCACTGTTCAGCATGTTTTATCCGAGACGGACAATTGCAATCAACTGAAACGAAGTCGGTGTCGGTTCTGCTCGCCGGCTCCCTTAGAACAGATTCCATAGGCAATAATGCTGTCGTGAACCAAATATGAATTTCGGTAACTTTAATTTATTTAGCATTACTATCTCACAAACATTATTATTAATATCGATAAACTAGGTAGCTCAAGGAGAACTGACAAGGGCAACTCCATGGAGGGACTGGGGGCTCCGTCATTCTGCCGTTCTGGAAAAGAGATGTGCACCATTCCCTCGTTCTGGAAAAGTGGGGAAGTGGAGCCTTTTTTGTTACAGAACTATTTTTCGGACTGCATTATTTCATATCAATTAGTAAAGGAAAATACAGAATGTAAAATGCAAAAAGGACTATTTACATATTCAATATAGCAGCAGTCCAATCAATTACCATAAATCTCATTACTGCTACATCTGACTGACTGATCAAATGGAAAAAGCAGATGCAGGATTCCATCCGTTGAAAAGCGGGTGAGGGAAGAAGAAGGAGGAGGACACTTGCTCATCCGACTTGCCGCTCACAAGAACCGACACACTTCAAAACTCAAAATTATTCTCATTGGGCTCATCTGCATTCACCTGTGCTGCCAACACACCTTAACTTTTGGCTACATCGGCCGAACGGGAAGCTGCTCATCTGGGCACCTCGGCAGCGACACCACTGCTGCGGCCAGTTTAGCTCCAGCCGATGGTATGTGTCTGCTGTGTCCCGGGTTCCAATGCCGGGACCGGCTGGACGTGGACAGGCTCCCACACTGAGGGGATGCAGTAGCCTGGGGGAAGAGCATTCGACTTCCACGCCACCGGCCCGGGCCCTAAGCCCCGGACAGGTATTCTGCAGAAGTCTTCCGATCCCGACAACACCATCCCCACAAGATGACAGCCACATCTATGAGCTCAGCAGTCGGTGTGTTAAAAAGCTCAGAAGTTTGCTCCTACACGGATCCGTGCCCTGGCCGCGTCTATTTATTTATTAGTGGGCATTGTAAGACGTTTCCATACACCGCATGGCTATTCTACGCCTCGAGTTGTAAAGGGTAAAACAAAATGGATGAGGGATGTAAAACAATCGTGCATGTCAAACATTCACACATACACACATGTCGAAATAGTTGCTAGGAAAATTATGCTAAAATATCTGAAACAATAATATAAAATACCGATAAGGCAATAAAAAGTGGTCACTGGAAGCAAACCCTAAACTTCACCTTGTTCCACGATTCTGTCGCTGCGTCTCAATCAGGTGCCTTTTCAGCTCGCACTTGAATCTTCCCAGGCCGTGTTGGCGGATGGCCCGGGGAAGTTCGTTGTACATGTGTACAGCCGAGTACGAAAACCTCCGTCTGCCGGATTCTTTGCGAATCGCTGGCGTAACCAGCATGCCACTTTGTCGGGTATTTCGCCCATATGTGTCTAGCCGCGTCGGCGGCACCTCTAGAAAGTGCGGGACAGTGTGGTGTACAACCGGCCGTCTCCCCCGCAGATAACTCGCCAGGGTGGGGTCTCTGAGCGAAACTCCCATATTAGTGCGAGCCAGAGGCCAGATAGCAAGACAAAACTGATGATTTCCTTCTTAGTGCTCCAGGACCTGTACAGTAAGCTGCATGATAATGTAATTTTGTGCCACAAAAAACTTTACGTTTGGCTAACCTACCCGAACGGATGGAAAAGTTCCAAATGTAAAGTTCTTCGTTCCGTGTTCTACCCATACATCCTTAAAAAAGAATATGAACCTTGATAGCTTGCTGTTTTTTTCAAACCTGTCTCCGTATCCGCTTGATCATCACCAAAGCTACATAATTTAAAGGTGCGTATGTAGAGAGTGTACAGAGTGTATGATAGGTACATACGTATCGTTCCCGTCGTCGAATACTGAACCATCCAGTTTTATAGATCTGGCTGGCATCCCAGCGCCAAGTCACTACTACACTATTCTTCGCTGGAATTTATTGAGGCCCTTAGGGTGAGCAAGGATGAGGGTACAAGATTTCATGTCCTGGGCAGTTGAGTACTGCAGTATAGACATCATCATCATCATAAGTGTTTCTGGGCGCGTCGACGGCGTTGGTCGGTTTGCGTCCGCACTGCATGATAGGAACTGCATTTACAAGCTAGACTGGAGATTGTGCTAACTGATGCATAGATAATTCTAGCTGTTTGAGTAGAAAACTTTGAAGTGCCCGTCCTCAGACTGCCCTGCTCACCACTTCACGTGTAGGCACGAGAAACTGCCGCGCTGCCCCTCCCCGGTCTGTGCTCTGCGACCCTGACCTCTCTCACCTCTGTGCCTCGCGGGCATGCGCTGACTTATGAATGGCGGCCGCTGATTGATGGAGACGCGTTCACTTAATTTTCAAGATATTCAGTGGAAGTTTTGGATGAAGATATCGGTACTGTAAAGCCTTTGCAAGGAAAGGCCTTTCAGACGCCATTGTTTTATAATCTCAGCAATTATGTGCACTGACTGCACAAAACACCACCCAGTAACCGTCTTAGAGAGCTCTACCTAAGTAATACCGGAATATATGTGTAATACAGCGCGGTTCATCGTTCTGTGATGAATGGGGGAGAGGCGCAACATTTCTATCGGAACCCAAAGCACGGCGCAGAAGCGTGCTATTGGCTGGGGTTACCAGCACTGCGTTACTCTCTCATCTGCGTCCAATTGTGGCGGGAATGCTGAAGGTCTTACGCACATTTTTAGCATCTTTAAAATCATGCACCTGTTTCAAAGTGAATGGATGAGCCAGGATCCGAGTGCCTGGGTATCCTGCAGTGTGATTTAATTGCTCTACCCAGTGTACATGAGGTCTTGTTTTGAGAGATGCTTATACGGTTTGTATCATGTAGGCATATATATATTTTTTAATAAAAGCACATACGCGTTCCAAAAGCTGTGCTGAACATGAGGCGATCTTGTTCAGTTGAGGTCATTCTTCTTCTGGTGAAAACGCATAAAAAGACCACTAGAAATAGGTGCTCTGACTTGACCTGAGTGATGAATCCTTCATTAGGTTTGTCCAACAGTGAGACACAATTTTCACAAGTATGCGTTTTATTGGCGAGAGAGTGCATGCTGAAACACATTCCCATTTCCAGAGGCTTAACAAAAGTTGAGGCTCCGCAGGTCAGAATATGTCACAGTTCGTCTGCTGTTCGAGGTCCCATACGAAATTCCTATTTTCAGACGGGCCGGCAGCGGGAGGAGCTGCAATTACTGCAGTCTACTCTAATACACGACAACTGTTTTTTTGTCTGGCGACAGCGCCGGCGGCAGTGCCAGCGCGTCTGCTTCAGCTGCTCTGTATTTGCATGAGACGGCCATTATGGCGCAGCCACCGGAGCTAGCCCGCCGGCTATTGACCTTCACTTCATAGAGCTCAAAGCACCGGAAACCGAAGGCTCTGGCTCCGTTTCGGATGGAAATTGCCGTTAAGCTGGAGAGGACTCAGACATTGAGCGGTTAGACGGTCGACAGGGCAAACAGAACCACCGCGCCGGGAGATGGACGGCGCTCCCTTTCTCCATGTAGAGCGCTCGAGTGGCTGAAAATTCCCCGAATCACTTGTTTTAAAGACTGCACTCACGTTGGCATTCGTTTGATGTGATCTGCTCCGGCACTGTAAAGAAGGCTCTTCAGAATCCGTTGGGTTTTTACTTTAAGCTTTTTTAAGGGTTCTTATCTGCATCGTGGTCTTTTAATTGGAGCTTCTTGCCTTGTACCCGCCTATTGTACACCTTTACCGTTCAGTCCGGCTTTGTGTGTGTTTTTGTGACCTTTGCCAACATTGTACAGAACTGCACAAAGGAATGCAGATATTCATAAGAGAGACTCCATGGTACCCGAGGTGTCTCACTATACTTCTGTCTTACCACGTCTCCCTCACGTCGGACTATGCTACCTCTACGTCTGACTATGCTCCCTCCCTCTGACCGCTCCACCCTGTTCAACCAGGCTACTCTGTCGTCTGACCCAGTGAGCGCTGTCGGCAGAGACTCTTCCGTCTGACCAAGTGAGCGCTGTCTGACGCAGTGAGTTCTGTCTGACTGAGTGAGCGCCGTCTGACCCAGTGTGCGCCGTCTGACCCAGTGAGCGCCGTCTGGCCCAGTGTGCGCCGTCTGACCCAGTGTGCGACGTCGGCAGAGACGCCCCTGCCGCCGGCCGGGCTGAGGGTGGTGCAGGTGCGCAGCAGCTCCGTCACCGTCAGCTGGGAGCCGCCGGCCAAGCGCAGCCGACACAGCTCCGGCTACCGGCTCCAGTACAAACGGCAGACAGGTACGGCCGCACCCGCCCGGTACACACGGAAGGACTGTTGGTACACGGTACACACGGGAGTACCGTGCGGTACACACAGTAATACCGCACGGTACTGGGACTACGGTACACAAGAGAGTACAAAAGTACACACCCACTTATGTACACACGGGAGTACTGTTCTCGCGTATGTACACACGTGAGGACCGTGCCCGCTTACGTACAGACAGGAAGCCTGTACTCGCTTGTGTACGCAAGACAGTGCTATATCTGTTTATGTACACTCGGAAGGGTTATACCTTTTTATGTAGGTACACACGGAAGGTCTGCACCCGCTCATGTACACACGGGAGGGCTGTACCGCGTGCGCATGGCTGTGCACCCAGATGACCTACGTTTTCCTTAAACTTTCTTGGTTAAATGGCGGTGTTTAACGCAGGGTTTGCTTGTTTTGTTGTTCTTTAAAAGCTAGATGACACGCAATCTTCCTTCTATTAACACATTGCAATATAAACCTCACCAGTGTTCAAGCATTGACGGCATCAGATAATTTTCAACCTCCCACTGACAAGAAAGTATGCTCTCTAGAGCTCAAAACTCTTTGGACAATGGCTCTTTGACAACTTCCACAAATGTTGACTGCATAACTTATGTGTGTTAACAATATGGCTCAATCTGGAAACGTTGTGATTAAAAAGTGGGGTGGGGGGTACTTTGGGGGGAGGGTGACCGGTGCTTGGCTCAACAAATATCTTATTTTCTCGCAGGTGTTACCGAAATTGTAGTATGTCTGGATAATCTCAGGTCAGATCACTTGGCCGGTCCAGTGATCTCACTTTAAAAATGTTGAACATGACAGTAATGGGAGTAGGTGGATCTCAAAGTCGAAATCAGTGAGCCTCGCTTATACAATATAAATGTTAGAATATTAACTCTCCCCGTATATTTTTCATGTGCATGCAGCTTTCTGCTTCCTCAATCTCTCAACTTGCACCGCCGTTTGTCACGTCATGATACCATCAGATTAAAGAAGCGAGAAAAAATCATTATTACCGTGAATTATCAAGAACACACGGAAGGATTTGCGTCATACTTCCAATAAAACATTAGGCATCATCACACAGAATACCTCCACCACAATGTTCGACACAGGCAGAGATCCTATGCACTGCTAGACGGGGACCTAGTATATCTGTTTACAGTTCTAGGAACCTTTAGCTGTATAACATGACCTACGTTTGGCCAGAGATGGTCCGGGAGCACCATTGACCAGATTGCGGCCAGTGACGCGGCGTCGATGATTTGGCGGCAAGACCGATAACCCTGGGCCGTTCTGCTCAGCCGGGAGCCGCACCAATGACCCGTGGACGCTTCAACGGCTTCGGGGGCGGCACCAGAGACCCAAGATTGACATTGAATTACCAGAAAACCGATCGATAGGCCAGGGAGTGGCTTCACAATAACAGAATTTGAAGGGAAAACTGACGGTCTGAGAGAATTAGTCGATTTACCAGCGGGTGGCTCTGATACTGGTGCTGGTGAGGTCATCTTCATATCGAATTCATATATAGAATCCCACCTTACTTTCCTCACCTTTCCTCATCCCTGCCGTCACCTTTCATAGCTCATTCCATACTCATCACAACACTTTAAAAGCCACATCAATAGAGTAGAAGTTTGTGTAATATTTAGATATATGAAATCAGATCGCCAGCAAGGCTTTCCCCGAAAAACCAGGGAGAGGGGGTAACACCGAAGATGTAAGTGCTGCAATGTTTTACCAGAGCCTACATAAACTAAAACAGCAGTGAAACCTCGGGGCTTATCAGATACACATTGACGCCAACAGCGAGTCCGGGGCGGCACAGATGATACTGGGGACATTGGAATTGCTCGGAGCAGCGTTAATGACCTGCAACTGCGCGAACGATCTGGAGGTAGTCCTGACAATCTGGAGCGGCAACAATAAGCCAAGAGGTAGCATTGATGCTCCAAGCAAAAACAGATGCAATACAATATGGAGGCTTTCCCGTTGCGCGAGGGGCGGCAACCATGAACTGGGGGAGGGTGGGGGGAGGTGGCTGAAAAAATCCGGGGGCATCAGTAGGCTTAGACTGAAACCAATTTGCTGGGGCGCCACTAACAATCTAGCTGTGGTCTTAGTGCTCAGAGGGGATAACAAGGAACCAGGGGCGAAAATATTGAACCAGACTGCGGCGCCGAAGAACCGGAATGCTATTGACGGGATTGTCAAAGTATAAAACCAAGGGGACCGCGGGGGGGGGCTGGTGATCTAGGATACTGCAAGGATGAAACAGGGGGCGGCATATAAACCCAAGGGCTGCATTGATTTAGGGCGGTGCTGATGAACCGTGGGACTGTACCATCGATCCGGGGGCAAGCCAGCGGCGTGATAAGAGTCAGATACGGTTATCATGCATCTGAGGGCGGTATGCATGGATCTAGCAACGTTAATCTCGAGCAGCGATAACAATCCAGAAACGGCCCTGCTGGTCCGAGGGCCTCACCAGTGCGCTAAGACTGCGCTTTTGATCCGAGGCGGCAACAGTAGACAGCAGGGCGGCACAGAATATGCGCAGGCAGAGACGATGTTGAAGGAGAGCGCGGCACTGGTAAGCCGGGCGCGGCACTAGTGATCTGATGATGAGACGATATTGAAGCAGAGGGCGGCACTGGTAAGCCTGGCGCGGCACTAGTGATCTGATGATGAGACGATGTTGAAGCAGAAGGCGGCACTGGTAAGCCTGGCGCGGCACTAGTGATCTGATGATGAGACGATGTTGAAGCAGAGGGCGGCACTGGTAAGCCTGGCGCGGCACTAGTGATCTGATGATGAGACGATGTTGAAGCAGAAGGCGGCACTGGTAAGCCTGGCGCGGCACTAGTGATCTGATGATGAGACGATGTTGAAGCAGAGGGCGGCACTGGTAAACCTGGCGTGGCACTAGTGATCCGATGATGAGACGATGTTGAAGCAGAAGGTGGCACTGGTAAGCCGGGCACAGCACTAGTGATTTGATGATGAGACGATGTTGAAGCAGAAGGAGGCACTGGTAAGCCTGGTGCGGCACTAGTGGTATGATGATGAGACGATGTTGAAGCAGAGGGCGGCACTGGTAAGCCTGGCGCGGCACTATTGGTATGATGATGAGACGATGTTGAAGCAGAGGGCGGCACTGGTAAGCCTGGCGCGGCACTAGTGGTATGATGATGACACCAACGGCCAGGGAGCATCGCTGACAATTTGTGCATTGACCGGTAGACTTGGGTGGGACAGCGTACAAAGGAGAGGGGCTGCACAAATTAGGACGACAGTGATGAGCTGGGGACGGCGTCTTTGTTGGGGTGCTCAAATAATCCGGATTTGGAATGCACAAGTACCTTTAATCCTGCCCGGTGGCGGTACGAGCCACCTTCGCCCTGTGGGGGGCAAAAGACCCCCACGATCTCAAAACGAAGCTAAAAAACCAAAACGGCAATCGAAAGCTCTTCGAAAATTATATCGAAAAACTCGGTCATTTTTCTTGTCAGGTCAATATCAAGGTCACCAGAGGTCAAAATAGGTCAAAATCGCTAATATGAGGTGTACTAAGAAAACCTCCTATATCTCAGACACTATGATAGCTAGAAACATTTTCTAACACCATTCGAAAGCTCTTGAGATGTGCTTTCATTGCAGTGGCATCATTTTCGTGTCAGGTCAAAGCCTAGGAGCTACAGGTCACTAAATATTGGGCATATTCTTGGGAATGTCCATAGCCACCCATGCATAAGGGCGTTTACTTTTGCTAATAGCTTCCAAACCAAACAAGATACAGCCATAGTTTATGCACCATTGCAATCCTCTCGTCAATACAAATCGAATGATATATGATATTGCTATGCCAGGTCAAATTTAAGAATTTGACCTGACCCAGGTCAACGGTCTGACCCAACTTGACCTGATATAGTCATGATGTATATCATTGACTTCAGTGACTATACAAACACTTTGGTGATAAAATAAAGCCTATCTTAGTTTATTCAAAATTTATAGAAAAAACACAAAAATGCTTATTTGACCTAAGGTGACCTTTTAAAGGTCACAAGTCAAAAATTTGGTATCAGCTTCAGAAATGGGCTAAGAGCAAGTCGCAACCGATGTTTGAAGTTGATTCCATCCATACTTACTGAGAAAAGCTCATTTCGTGATTTTCCCCATGCATTGTCAATGGGGAGGTCATGCTCGCACATGACCTTAGGTCACCAATATCAAAAATCCCGGAACAAATGTTGTAGCTCCTGGTGGGCCCAAGATGTGGTATGAGTTTCAACTTGATCGATTAACCCTTCTTTAGTTATGCCGTCCTAAGTATTTTTGAGGTGAGGTCACTTCACCTGACCTGGTGACCTGACCTGATATGAACTTGAGCCAAAATTTTCAGGAAAGATGTAAAAATGATGAAGGAATAGCTAGACCAGTTTGCGCTGCGCGCCGCCGTTTTTGGTCACTTCGAAAAACCAGAGGGGGTCTAAAGACCCCCACCCGGGCGAAGGTTAAAGAGATAGAAACTTACACCCTTGATGATTTCATACATATAAAAGGTCGCTAAAAATTCTTATCTGCTTTTTCGCTTCGCAAATTGGGCCCTCTGCACCGGAATGGCGGTTGTTATCGCGTCCCCAAATGTCTTCCCAACTGGCTAGCTTCAGACGCATGGTGCTTTCCATGTCAAACTCCTTTTATCTGAAGCAGTGGCGTATATCACCCACTCGGGTATACCACCTACTCGGGTATACCACCTTTCTTGCCGTATACCCGAGTCACAGATCAGACAGCAGTAGGTAAGCCGACCACGGTGCGCCATTACAAAACACGTCTGCAGACCACAAGCACATGGCGTGCTTTGTGCGGAATTTTCTCGGCTGCGACTGGGGTGAAATCTGGACGGTGCCACGCGCCGTGAAATCGAAACCTGGGGAAAGGAGCGGAGGTGGGATAGGTGGGACCGATGCACAGCAACTCGCACAGTGGTACCGTTCTCAGATAGCCATTGGACTGTTGCTTTATTCTTCTTCTCATCTCTACTGAAAACATGCATAAACCTTCGCCCCGCCGGGTTTATCGATGGCCCCTAATGTTTTTTTCGAATAACAGAAAAAACAGCGAGGCGCAGCACCGTGGTTAAGGGGTCTTCCTCTCACCCCATATCTTTCCCACCATCCCTGAAATATTTTACCCCGGGCCACACTAGGTAAGGTCACCAGGCTAGGTCAAACAAGGTCACCTCAATTCAACTTTTGAGCTCTACCATAGCTACATTTCTAGGCCCATCGATTCGAAATGTTCTACATTTGATGACCCCTCCTGGGGCTACAAAATATACATCTGGGATTTTTCTCGATTTGGTGACCTGAGAGGTCACAGGTTGACCTCTCCCGTTGAAAAGCATGGGAAAAAGTTGTATTATGGTCTAAAAGTCACAAAAATTATAAGAAATTTTCAGATTTCTCAGAAAAGCGCCCTTGGCCACCCTTTGACGGATTCCAGGGGCGATATTTCCATTCGACCCATCTGAGGTCATCACAGGTCACCAGGGATCAAAACACTATTTTGACAACTTTTGACCTAATCAAGCTAGAGCGCTTAATCAAAGGTCATCGTGTATGGCTCGACACTGGTTTTCATTTGATATGCGGCAAGATCAATTCCTGCCCTTTCATGGCCTCGGGTCATGTTAGGTCATGAGCTGCCCTCTGGAGGTCAAACCACTGGTGGGAGGTCATTATGTTTACATAGCAGAGCAGGTCCTGGCATTTTACTATCAAATTTACTTTACAAGATCTCAAAAGCTCTAATCGTATGAGAGCTATGCCCAGGTTTCTTAAATAATTCTTATTTTAGTGGAAATAAACTATCGTGACCCAACTTGACCTCTGAAGGTCAAACCATTTACCTGAGTGCTTAAATCTGTGAAGAAAAATCATGCTGAATTCACACGAGGTTTCCAATGCACTTTGCAGATTTGCGCCAACCTCCACATTTTCGAAGTTAGAGGAGCCATCGATGGCTACGGTGGGTTGAAGGTGGCGCCGGGCCCCTGGTGGGAAGTGGGTTAAAATCACTAGGAAAATGTTCGAAAATTGTTATATCCCTGGCTCATCCTGCACTTTTTAGATACTTCCCCAAAAGTAAGACGCCAAAATTACTTTCGTTATCTCGGCTTGTAATTTTTTCAGTCCAGATGACAGTGTTTCAATCCAACGGTATTGTGACTAAATGTCCACGTGATCAATGCGTCTATCTAGTCTAGCGACTTGACCGACAAGGCTGCAAGGTTGACACGACCGACAAGCTTTCGACCTGCAGTTGGATCTGTACACACTATGCTCGACAGCTTCAGCTAATTACTAGCACACTATTGCTCCCTCTGTCATGATTCGAACTACTGCACGTCTGTTTGGCCCTTTGCTCTGGATTTCTGGCAAAATTTGTTGCAAACTTCATATATGCAAACAATTTGGAACATGTTCTCTGCGACTCTCTCGTGACGATTACATTTGTGTTTATGATTTTCAAAATATAAGGCTTTAAGTTGTTCAAGTATATACAAACGATAGCTGGGGCAAAAGACAAGTGTATGTTAAATCACGGCTTGGTGAGGAATAATTCGCCAGCAATAGAGCAAAAGGTGGCAAGTCTAGTGGGAACAGATTCAGTTGAAGGGGGTGATAAGAACAAAAAAAGCTTCTGCTCGACATAAAGCTGTGAAATGAAGTTTGCAGAGCTAGAATAGGGCTGCCGTCTCTCTGGGACGTGAGTACGCTGTGCTAGATGGCCCACGTACCCGATCAATTTGTCGCAGTTGGCCTGTTCATCCCAAGAGTTCCCACTTGACTGAGAGAGCCATTACGCTGTCAGCAATGCTAACTCCCAGAGTGGAGACGGGCACGCGGCCGTGAGTGTGGCGGCACTAAAAATAGCAGTGCGCAGATGGTCTCCTTCCTGGAAAGCGTGCCTCACCTCGGCTCGGCAGCTTCCTCACTGCAGAAGTGAGCTTATCTGCCGGGATTGGTAGTTTCAACGTTCTGAAAGCATGCACCACACTCGCAATTGCAAGTCAGGGAGTGGTAGTATTGTTAACCCATCGCCACCTGGGGGTTCAAGCAGACCCCCTCGGTTTTTGCAAATGATTCTGGGCTGATTTAAATGATAAACGCGTCGCTGTGCATGTCTTTATCGTGATCAGTTTGGCAACTTATTACAAAAAATTCGCATGAGGTCAGGTCAGGTCAATGAGTTATGTCCTTCTTCAGCCCATAAAGCCGATTCTGTTCTTTTGAAATGAGGCTGACAAAACCAGGGTCTAGCACAGCTTCTACTAGAGCTAGATCAAGTTTCTCAGCGTCACTCCAGGGCTCTTGAAATTAAAAATAATCATGCTGTCATCCATTTTGAGATCAGGCCAATTCAAAGCTCACCACAGGTCACCAAAGGTCACAGTTTTTGAAAATGTTCATGTTCATAGCTTTTGAGCAGAATATGATTTGTTTTCTTAATTTTGGTATCATAGTGATCATCTTAACCTCATGATTTCAATCATATGCAACATGACCTTGAATAGTAATTATTTGATTAAGGTCAAAGTCAAAATGTGAGATTAAAAGTTCATGTCACATGCATCCTTTTGTGAAGACAAACATACTGATATATTTTGTTGTGTTCTAGGTTTGATGTTTACTAAGTTATAACGGATTTCCTAAATGGGTCTAAATTTGACCCATTTTGACTCACTGTGACGTCACGAGTCAACGGATATGGTTCAAACTCGGCTTCGAAGTGGGAGACGAAAAGGCACTTTCAGCACTTTTTCAGTTTTTCCGTATCACTTCCGGGTCCTGAGATCGATGGGGGAGTCCGATCTGACCCCTCAGGTGGTGGTATGCACGCAAAGAGCCCAGGCGGTGCCGGGTTAAGAGTCGGTTTACCGTTTTAAAAATTTGGTTTAGCAGCGTTACAGCTAAAAGGCCATGTAGTGGCCAGATCGACTTAGGCCGGTCTGACGGAGAAGTAAGTTTTCCCTCCCATACACCGGGATTTCTTTCCTTCGGACAAAACGAAATTTTCAGGATGACAGGATGATTTTCCTTCGAATTGAGAGCGGTCAACTGTCGGGCGACGACACTGTCGCAGACACCCGAGAGATTTGATCGTACTTCACAGATATGATGATGGTGGTGTTCTTAGACGCTCAGCCTCCAGGGCTCATGCGTACTTCACAGAGATCAGGTTTGGCGTAGTGTATGGTCCCACCAGCGTCTTTAGCTCTTATGAACCCTGGTCTGGTATTTCTATACCTAACTATAAAACAAAAATACTTGACTAGACGATGACTGGCACCATATGTCCACCTGCTGCTTACTCGCCCCCAAAAGACAACCCACACCAATAGGAATACTGCACAGGGTTACAAGAAGGAAAAAACTCTGATAATATACGCTTATTCACAAATACCCCATGAGGACTTTAAAAGTGCAAGCATGTAGTGCCAGTTTTTTTATGACAGGAATCAGTAGAGACTAAATTTTGTATATCTCCTGTAAAGTAGTTGAAATGTTTGTTGCATAAGCACATTGGAGCACTCCTGACAGGTATGAGCGGATACCGTGCCTGTTGGGTAGTGTTGAATTTGAGACGATTGCTTCGGCAGCTCCGGGGCTGCAATGGTGCAGCTGGATTTCAGCTTGAAGCTCTGATAGATCGGCATCTTGCTCGAACTCTGGGGTAATACCGGCTCACCGTCGGTCAATAGAGTTAGCCGTCGTCTTACAGCATGAGTTGCATGTGTGTAGTCTCAGTCTGGCATTCGTTTTTAGCCCATTACACGCAGACAAATCCGAGACAGACGTTAGGGGAGGTCACTGGACTAATATTTTCTTCACCGGCGGGAACGGAGGGTTGTTGAATGCGATGTTATTTTATTGATCAAAATGCAAGCTGATGTGAGCAGTGCAATCTTCAGTTTAGATGGTAAATTGATGGTCTTTTCGGTCCGTTAAGAATGCGAGGGCGTCAACACTTCGTACCCTGATCCTCCAGTGCCTGAACTTCAGCCACACGCAACATTTTCAGGCGATGGCCACTGCGCTGTTGAACTCCCACGCCGATGCTCAGTGTGATGATTCAGTGCATGAGCAATGTTAGAGCTGGACAGGGGGAGGGCTCAAGGAACAATACTATATCATATATCAAAGTTCCCGGACCTTCAGTGAAAGCTCAAGGAACAATACTATATGCGAGCTCCCGGTGACTGATGTGATTTACTATCACGGCCTCCTTCGCCGTATTTCTGGCTACCCTTCAGTTGGTGTACCGTGTGCTGTGATCGCCATTCCCTGGCAATCATAGTAGTCTGGCGATTCCGTGGTCGACAGACATGACCGGGAGCGGTCGCGACATGACCGGAGCGTGGTCGGCAGACATACCGGGAGCGTGTCGACAGACATGACCGGGAGCGTGCTCGGCAGACATGACCGCGAGCGTGTCGGCAGACAGACCGGGGCGTGCTCGACGACACCGGGAGCGTGCCGACAAAACCGGGAGCGTGCTCGGCAGACAACCGCGACGTGGTCGGCGACAACCGGGAGCGCTCGACGAACCGGGCGTGCCGACAGATAGACCGGGAGCGTGCTCGGCAGACATGACCGCGAGCGTGGTCGGCAGACATGACCGGGAGCGTGCTCGGCAGACATGACCGCGAGCGTGGTCGGCAGACATGACCGGGAGCGTTCGGCAGACAACCGCGAGCGTGTCGGCACGACCGGGAGCGTGCCACAGACAACCGGGAGCGTGCTCGGCACATGACCGCGAGCGTGGTCGGCAGACTGACCGGGGCGCTGACAAACAACCGGGGCGTGCTCGGCACAACCGCGAGCGTGGTCGGCGACGACCGGAGCGTGCTCGGCAGACAACCGGAGCGCCGGCAGACAACCGCGAGCGTGGTCGGCGACAGACCGGGAGCGTACCGGCAGACAGACCGCGAGCGTGGTCGGCAGACAGACCGGGAGCGTGCCGGCGACAGACCGCGAGCGTGGTCGGCGACAACCGGGGCGTGCCGGCAACAACCGCGAGCGTGGTCGGCAGACGACCGGGGCGTGCCGACGACACCGGGAGCGTGCTCGGCAGACAGACCGGGAGCGTGCTCGACAGACAACCGGAGCGTGCCGACGACAGACCGCGAGCGTGGTCGGCGACAGACCGGGAGCGTCTCGGCGACATGACCGCGAGCGTGGTCGGCGACACCGGGAGCGTTCGACAACAACCGGGGCGTGCTCGGCAGACAGACCGGGAGCGTGCTCGACAACAACCGGGAGCGTGCCGGCAGACAGACCGCGAGCGTGGTCGGCGACATGACCGGAGCGTGCTCGACAGACATGACCGGAGCGTGCTCGGCAGACATGACCGGGAGCGTGCTCGGCAGACATGACCGGGGGCGTGCTCGGCAGACGACTGGTCGTCGGCGGTGTCCACCCCGTTGGTGGAGCCGCGCCTGCTGCTGTCCGGCCTCCAGCCAGACACCGGCTACACACTGCGCCCCCTGACCGTTACCCCTCTCGGCGACGGGCCGCCGGGCCGCGCCATCCACGTCCGCACCGAGCAGGCGCCGCCCTCCCAGCCGCCGGCCGAGCTCACGCTTGTACCTCTGACCGCCACCGAGGTCAAGGCCACCTGGAGGCCGCCGCCGGCAGAGTCGCACCACGGCCGGCTGACCAGCTACCGGGTCAACTACCAGAGGTGGGTCTACCGGGCGACAGGTAGAGGAGGAATCCAAGTCGCGGCAAAGTAACGCCATGTCGTGACGATGGCTTGAAGTGGGTCATCGAGTTGTCCTGTCGCCCACACCAACGAAGAAGTTCTGAGAGTGGGAAGTTTGTACTGGGAGAGAGAGAGAGAGAGAGAGAGAGAGAGAGAGAGAGAGAGAGAGAGAGAGCAGAGTTAGATCGGGTATGGGAATGATAATTACCGAGAGAGGGGTAAGTAACGCATAAAATTGGGATGTTCAGCTTAAGTCAGCATCTTAAAGGTCAAACGAGAACGCAAAGAATGAATGTTCAGCATTGTTTCACTATCTTTTTAATAGCACAATAAATTGTTGAGTCGGATGCCTCGTACCGTTAAGGATCCTGTTTTGAGTTAGAAGCTCCCTAGTATTTTTATATGAATTATTTTTATTCGCCTTCTACGTTGTTTAAAACCCACCACGAGCAGGGGCGGACACAGACCCGAGTGTTGGGGGGGGGTGGACAAAACCATGTCTGCCTCTCCACCTGGGGGACGTGCAATTTGGGTGCTCGACAGACCTAGTACTCCAAGTACATGATCGCTCTCCCGGGGGAGGGGGGAAGGGGTGGGAGCGAAGGTTTTTTTGCTCGACAGACCTAGTGTAAACACCTATTTTTCAAAAATTATCCGGCCTTTGAGGGGTCAGAAGATAGTTTGGCCCCCCTCAAGCGCTTTGAAGGGGGGCATGGCCAGAATGGCCCCCCCTGCGTCCGCCAATGACCACGAGATCTCCTGGTTATTGCTTATTCTGATGCAGAATAGAACGTTCTTGCCCTGCATGTGGATGTAATCGCTTCGTACTTATCATCGAATTGATAACGAATCAGTCGATATAGCCGCGGATTTTTTTCAACACGCTAACGCTTCAACACCTTACTTCATTGACCATCACAATATATTCAGAATATAGGCATTATTAGAGGCGTATATATATATATATATAAAAAAAAAAAAATAATATATATATTATGTATATTCACTTCACTACATACAAGAGGCTGTTAGCCGAAGGTCACCAGCCGGTTACCACTCCTAACACGAGCAGTCGAGAGGGGTCTGGTGTCAACCCGCAGTGAAGAGAGGTCCCAAAGTGCACCCCTTGATATCTCAAAATTCAAGCGAGTGAAACACCCGTTTTGGGGGGGGGTGAGGGCGACGATGATCTACGTTATAGCTTAATTTCATTGACCTAAGTCAATTTGCTCAAGATTAAACGAACACCTAAAGGTTAAATATGGGCCGTGCTATAAGACCTATTGGAGAATGCCATGATTATTCCATACACTAACTGGGCAATGATCATAAAGGGAAGGTCTCAAACAATATTCTCTGAAAGTTTGAGGTCGATGTCATTCAAGTTCACGGACCTATGATGCATCAATATGAAATATTCCCAATAATGTACAATTTATCTCGCACTTAGCAGCCTTGGGACGGGAAACGAGGGTTTTACCTTTGATAAGTCCTTTGACCTTAAGCTTTGACCTTCACCTTGACAATGAGTCACATTAACTATAAAGTCATAGTACATCATATGTCATACTGAATAATGTAACCTGACAGGAATACTATGGTCAATGACCTTGACCTGTGACATTTGAACTTGACCTCGACGTTTATGTGTAGTGACCTTTACATATAACCCGATTATGTGGCGTTTTTGCGTCACCACTTGGTCTTCAGTGCAGGCGACCTGGTGCGATTGTGATGGTCTCAAAATATAGGTCTGATTTTGAAAGCCGATAAGTAAAGGAATATTAACCAATTTTCGAAATTCCTTCAGCAATCGATGTGATTATGAATTTTCTCAAATGTAGCCGAGTAGCGTTTTCCGGTGTAGAAAGGATCTCCGGCCACCTTGAAAAAAGTTGGGGGGGGTACTTTAGGACCCCCTCCACTTCTCGTGTTACAGAGCCGCATCAGCCGCAGGCGGCGTTCAGTTTCGAGCCCGGTCACCCGGCCGCCGTCTGGCTGCGCCCGACAGGCAGCCGGTGACCCCGCGCCATGCGCCTGACCACGGCTGACTGAGCGCCAATGGGCCGCTGGGGGCCATCGGTGTCGACGCCATTACGCCATTACCAGAGAAGCAGTCGCCGGGCCGGCTATCGCGCGGCCATTTCCCAGGCTTTATGAAATCATTGCCGGCCTGTAAGGGTGGCCAGAGTGCCTCTGGGAGCAGCCACTGGGCTGTAACCCGAAAAAGTGTCGCGCCCTACCTCAGTTGTTCAAACAAAGGTCAGGAGCTTGATGAGATGCCGCTGGATTTGAGGAAAATGTCATACAGAAACCCGACATTAGTTCCTCTAACCCGACCCAGCCTGGGCTGTTTTCGTACCCATCACCGCCGGGGTTCTGATCGAACCCCCCCTCCCCACATCTAGGAAACGGTGACACAGAAAAGATTGGGACGACGCCGGAAGTGCTCTGTCGTCAGCTACTCTTGGACTATGTTTAATCCATATTCATTGAGCTTTGACATCACAGGAAACCAGAATGGGTCAAATTTAGACCAATTTCGGGAAATAATGTATACCTAACTTGGGAACCATTGGGCCAACAATAAAGCCAATGATATCAGTGCAATCGTCTTACCCAATTATTCGAATGATACCCGTGATGACATTCTAAGATCACAGGATTACCTTGACCTCCGTCAAGGTCAAATTAGGAATTTGTGATGTCATGTTGCCTTTAATTTGCATTCTGTTTCATCGTTGTCAATATCGCATCAGATTTGTTACTATATTTTATTTTGTTCAAAATTTACAGACACTAACGCATTGACTAGAGGTCACTTGGTGATTTATGTTGACCTCGCTATTGACCTGTTTGTTTTTGTTCGAGCAACTCTTTTTCTTGTATGCAAAGCTTCGCCAAAATAATTTTGATAGCGTATTCCATCCGGGCATGTGTATAGATTTGGATATTTTCCAGCTTTCCAAACCCATTAGTTAGTTTATTTCCTCACCCACCAGCCCACGCACATACCCGTACCCCCACACCAGGGCCAACCAATCAGTGCCCGGCCGTGCCTGCGGTTCGTTAGGCCCTTGCAGGCCTTGTTAGCGGACCGATAAAGCATTTGTCTTCAATCCTTGTTTCAAGCAGGATCTGACGAAAGTTAATTTCCTTCCGAATAATTTGTTTATCTCATTGATTCCATTTCTTGCTCTACATCTCTCGCTTAAGGTTTCTTTTGTAACATGTGCACTTAACCCTGGGGGTCCGATCAGATTTCACGAATTATTGCGGACCGGTTCAAATGAGACGCACGTAGCTTTGCAGGCCTGTAGGGTGACAACTTATGACCGAAAATTGACATCAGGTCAGGTCAGGTCAACGAAGTATGACGTCATTTATAAACCCATGTAAGGCGATTCTATTCTTCGAAAATGAGGCTGACAAAACCAGAATTGATTGCAGCTTCTAGAAGAGTTATATCAAGTTTCTGAATAGCATTTGTAAGTTGTCATTTATGTTGAGACCAGTCAATACCAAGGCTGCCAGAGGACACCAAAGTTCACGGTTTTCTAAAATTGTGGTGTCTATAACTTTTGAGCGAAACCAGATGCAGTCTTGATTTTTTATTATAGCAATGAGCATGACTCTATGATTCGAATGATATACAATATGATATTGACAGGTCATTATTGGACTTTTACCTAAGGTCAAAGTCTTGATTTGATATTACAAGCTCGTGCTGCAGATCATTTGAATCCTCGGCTACAGACGAACACATTTATGGGTTTTGTTCTGTTCCAGCCCCATGGCTCCCGAGTTATAAGGACATTTCTAAATGGGTTTAAATTAGGCCCATTTTGGCCCACTCCCACGTCACTAATCAACGGATAGTATGGTCCAAAATTGGCTTCAGAGTAGAACACGGCAATGCACTTCCCGTATTATTTCTGGCTTCTGAGATCGTAGGGGGGGGTCTGATCGGACCCTACTCCCAGGCGGTGGTGTGTACGAAAAGAGCCCTGGCGGTGCCGGGTTAATAAAGATAGGAGTTGTTCCCCTCCTGGATATTCGTGGTGGATCAGTAAGCTGAGGCTCTGCCGGCAGGCTGAATTCCTCGGGAGAGTCCCACCCGCCACACGCGGCCAACACCAGCGCCTCCGTCACCACCGCCACCCTGAGGGGCCTCCTGCCCTACACCGTCTACAGGGTCTCCGTGCAGGCCGTCAACGCCCGCGGTGCTGGCGTCCACTCGGCTGTGGAACTGACCCGCACCCTGGAGGACGTGCCGTCTGCTGCTCCGCACCGCCTCAGATGCACCACCGCCACCCCCCGCAGCCTCCAGGTAGCTAACCACATCTGGTCCCGCAGCCTCCAGGTAGCTAACCACCACATCTGGTCCCCGCAGCCTCCAGGTAGCTAACCACCGCCGGCCCCGCAGCCTCCAGGTAGCTAACCACATCTGGTCCCGCAGCCTCCAGGTAGCTAACCACCGCCACCCCCGCAGCCTCCAGGTAGCTAACCACCGCCGGCCCCGCAGCCTCCAGGTAGCTAACCACCGCCGGCCCCGCAGCCTCCAGGTAGCTAACCACCGCCACCCCCGCAGCCTCCAGGTAGCTAACCACTGCCGGCCCCCGCAGCCTCCAGGTAGCTAACCACCGCCGGCCCCCGCAGTGTCCAGGTAGCTAACCACCGCCGGCCCCGCAGCCTCCAGGTAGCTAACCACCGCTGTCCCCGCAGCCTCCAGGTAGCTAACCACAGCCGGCCCCGCAGTCTCCAGGTAGCTAACCACTGCCGCCCCCCCATCTTCAGGTAGCTAACCACTGCCGGCCCCGCAGCCTCCAGGTAGCTAACCACCGCCGGCCCTCGCAGCCTCCAGGTAGCTAACCACAGCCGGTACCTAAAGCCTCCAGGTAGCTAACCACATCTGGTCCCGCAGCCTCCAGGTAGCTAACCACCGCCGTCCCCCAGCCTTCAGGTAGCTAACCACCGCCGCCCCCCAGTTCTCAGGTAGCTAACCACTGCCGGCCCCGCATCTTCCAGATAGCTAACCACTGCCAGCCCCGAGCCTCCAGGTAGCTAACCACCGCCGGTACCTAAAGCCTCCAGGTAGCTAACCACATCTGGTCCCGCATCCTCCAGGTAGCTAACCACATCTGGTCCCGCAGTCTCCAGGTAGCTAACCACAGCCGGCCCCCGCAGTCTCCAGGTAGCTAACCACCGCCAGCCCCGCAGTCTCAGGTAGCTAACACACAGCCGGCCCCCGCATCCTCCAGGTAGCTAACCACATTGGCCCGCAGTCTCCAGGTAGCTAACCACTGCCGGCCCCCGCATCTTCCAGATAGCTAACCACTGCCAGCCCCCGCAGCCTCCAGGTAGCTAACCACCGCCGGTACCTAAAGCCTCCAGGTAGCTAACCACATCTGGTCCCGCATCCTCCAGGTAGCTAACCACATCTGGTCCCGCAGTCTCCAGGTAGCTAACCACAGCCCCCCCGCAGTCTCAGGTAGCTAACCACTGCCGGCCCCGCATCTTCCAGATAGCTAACCACTGCCAGCCCCGCAGCCTCCAGGTAGCTAACCACCGCCGGTACCTAAAGCCTCCACGTAGCTAACCACATCTGGTCCCGCACCTCCAGGTAGCTAACCACATCTGGTCCCGCAGCTTCCAGGTAGCTAACCACCGCCGACCCCGCAGCCTCCAGGTAGCTAACCACATCTGGTCCCGCAGTCTCCAGGTAGCTAACCACAGCCGGCCCCCGCAGTCTCCAGGTAGCTAACCACCGCCAGCCCCGCAGTCTCCAGGTAGCTAACCACAGCCGGCCCCCGCATCCTCCAGGTAGCTAACCACATCTGGTCCCGCATCCTCCAGGTAGCTAACCACATCTGGTCCCGCAGCCTCCAGGTAGCTAACCACCGCCGACCCCGCAGCCTCCAGATAGCTAACCACATCTGGTCCCGCAGCCTTCAGGTAGCTAACCACCGCCGTCCCCCGCAGCCTCCAGGTAGCTAACCACATCTGGTCCCGCAGCCTCCAGGTAGCTAACCACCGCCGTCCCCCGCAGCCTCCAGGTAGCTAACCACAGCCAGCCTCGCAGCCTTCAGGTAGCTAACCACCGCCAGCCCCGCAGTCTCCAGGTAGCTAACCACAGCCGGCCCCCGCATCCTCCAGGTAGCTAACCACATCTGGTCCCGCAGCCTCCAGGTAGCTAACCACCGCCAGCCCCAAGCCTCCAGGTAGCTAACCACATCTGGTCCCGCAGCCTCCAGGTAGCTAACCACCGCCGGCCCCCGCAGCCTCCAGGTAGCTAACCACATCTGGTCCCGCAGCCTCCAGGTAGCTAACCACCGCCAGTCCCCGCAGCCTGCAGGTAGCTAACCACCGCCGGCCCCCGCAGTCTCCAGGTAGCTAACCACCGCCGGCCCCGCGGTCCCCAGGTAGCTAACCACATCTGGTCCCGCAGCCTCCAGGTAGCTAACCACCGCCAGTCCCCGCAGCCTGCAGGTAGCTAACCACCGCCGGCCCCCAGCCTCCAGGTAGCTAGCCACCGCCGATCCCCGCAGCCTCCAGGTAGCTAACCACATCTGGTCCCGCAGCCTCCAGGTAGCTAACCACCGCCGTCCCCCAGCCTCCAGGTAGCTAACCACCGCCGGCCCCGCAGTCTCCAGGTAGCTAACCACTGCCGGCCCCCGCATCTTCCAGATAGCTAACCACTGCCAGCCCCCGCAGCCTCCAGGTAGCTAACCACCGCCGGTACCTAAAGCCTCCAGGTAGCTAACCACATCTGGTCCCGCATCCTCCAGGTAGCTAACCACATCTGGTCCCGCAGCCTCCAGGTAGCTAACCACCGCCGACCCCCGCAGCCTCCAGGTAGCTAACCACATCTGGTCCCGCAGTCTCCAGGTAGCTAACCACAGCCGGCCCCCGCAGTCTCCAGGTAGCTAACCACCGCCAGCCCCGCAGTCTCCAGGTAGCTAACCACAGCCGTCCCCCGCATCCTCCAGGTAGCTAACCACATCTGGTCCCGCATCCTCCAGGTAGCTAACCACATCTGGTCCCGCAGCCTCCAGGTAGCTAACCACCGCCGACCCCGCAGCCTCCAGATAGCTAACCACATCTGGTCCCGCAGCCTCCAGGTAGCTAACCACCGCCGTCCCCTTGCAGCCTCCAGGTAGCTAACCACATCTGGTCCCGCAGCCTCCAGGTAGCTAACCACCGCCGTCCCCCGCAGTCTCCAGGTAGCTAACCACAGCCAGCCTCGCAGCCTTCAGGTAGCTAACCACCGCCAGCCCCGCAGTCTCCAGGTAGCTAACCACAGCCGGCCCCCGCATCCTCCAGGTAGCTAACCACATCTGGTCCCGCAGCCTCCAGGTAGCTAACCACCGCCAGCTCCCGCAGCCTCCAGGTAGCTAACCACATCTGGTCCCGCAGCCTCCAGGTAGCTAACCACCGCCGGCCCCCCAGCCTCCAGGTAGCTAACCACATCTGGTCCCGCAGCCTCCAGGTAGCTAACCACCGCCAGTCCCCGCAGCCTGCAGGTAGCTAACCACCGCCGGCCCCCGCAGTCTCCAGGTAGCTAACCACCGCCGGCCCCGCGGTCCCCAGGTAGCTAACCACATCTGGTCCCGCAGCCTCCAGGTAGCTAACCACCGCCAGCCCCGCAGTTTCCAGGTAGCTAACCACCGTCGGCCCCCGCCACCTCCTAGTGTGCATGTTTGATCACCGCCGGCCCCGCTGTCTGATGGGACCTCACGTAGCATTGCTGAAGACTGTATGGCTGATGTGCTTCAGTCTGAAGTCTACTGATGTAGACTGTAGACTGAAGACTGATGCCTAGAGCGAAGTTTAATGTGGCTGACCGAGCGCACTAAGCCAACCACTGTAGCAAAGGTGTAAATAAAGTGATAATTGGCACTTGTTTTTGTGTGTAGATGACTTAACTGGGTCCTAGCCCCAAGAACCAAAGAGTATTGACCCAAGGGCTCTAAAAATATTGGTGGAGTCTCAGCTTGAAGATTGAGCTGTACTCAATGTCGAGTGAGCTATGCGGCCCCACTGCCTAGGCTGAGGGAACTGAAGCCGTCAAGTAATGCCCACTATCTACTGAATATATTCCCGAACCGTATTACTACGGTTATGGGTGCCCGATGTGAAAAAACACGAATGCTTTGCGCAAATTGTATTCTGCTCTCGCCTCGCCCGCTCACGTTGTGTTTTCCTGGATGTTGACCGTTAAGATGGCATGCTCCTTCCAAATATATGGATACGTCCCTGCCAACAGCCTTTGTGCAGACTATTCGCCTCACATCTGAGCGATTGATGTTGCCGCGTGCATCGGCCGGAGCGGCCGTCTGATGACTAGGCTGAGCGGTGACCCGCGCCTGTTTACAGCTCAGCTGGCTACCGCTGCCCGCCGACGACGCCAACGGTAACCTGCGTGGATACCAGGTGAAGACGGAGGCCCTGGAGGAGGTGAATGGTGAGTTCCACCGGCGGATCTGCCTGATAACAACAGCATCGCCAGGGGCCTGATTCGTAGGCGGATTCAAAAGTGAGGGCACTTACCCCTCCCTGATCGACTCTCGTCATCCCTTGAGATGGTCACGGTGATCCCCTAAAATATCGATGGCACCCCTCGCTCCCCTTTCGCCCCAGGATACGAGCATTGGTACCCCTTTGATAGGATTTGGCGTCCACTTTATAAGTTCGGCCGCCCAAAAGTGGCACCCCCCGGCTCACATGGCGCCTCCGACCAGATGCCCCCTCCCCTCGCACCTGATCAGGAATCCTGGATCCATGTATGTGCATCACTGTCGTTGTCTTAGTTTTTTTCTAAAAATCCTTTGGGGCTTGGTTACATGTGTCTAGAGTTGTTTAGTAGGCTGTGTGACTTGTTGTCAAATTATTACAAAATCGCAAGTGTTTTTGCGTTTATCAGAATTCATGATGCATGAAACTTAACTCTTCTTATTCAGTAATTTCTCTAAGTCTCTTATGGTTTTAATTTATTTACACGCATATGTATTGCTTCTGTAATAGCAATGTTCCTGATATATCTACAGCTTACTGTCTGGTTGGCTTCATTGCTCTTAGCCAAGTATTTTACTGCTGGCAAATATGGTTATCGACCAGCTATGAGAATGTGCACCAGGAAGCACCGACAGCCGTATCGGTGGCGCTATTCTTGGGATGCTGGCTAGCGTTCATTTATATAAGTGCTGGCTGGATATTTGTCTGGATGCAGGGGTGAAAAAACCGCCAACCTGCCAACCAGGGATGGTGATAGATCTTTAACGGTGAAACTATGGAGTGCGACCGCAAATACTTATACGAAATCGGCATCGATCAAAGGTAATGATAAGTTCCTGGAAAGCCGAGTCATTGCTGGGTGATTTATCCACCGGAATAAATAACACCACCTTGCAGCTTCATTTTGACTCAGGTGCAAGGCATTGAAAATCCAAAGACGCCTGCCCAAAACATTTTTTATAAAAAGTATTTCTGAAGTGTTTATCCTGTTTCCCTCCCCCAGATCCCGCTGCATGTATATGTCACAACGTCTTTTGCTCAAGCCTTCAAAATTTTAACTAATCCAAAATCGACTAAATTAGAAATACGATAGACATGGTTTTGTGACAAGAAGGCATCCAAAGGAACTTCAGTTGCATATTTAGCAGCTGCAGCCCCCCCCCTCTACCCTTCCGCTGTGTAGTGATGGATGGCAGCGACAGGGGGGCACCGTCAAACATTACCGCTTCTGCGGGCGACCACTTCTTGTAATGGGTCGACCGGTAGTTTTTCCATCATGCCACCGATCCTTGGCTGCTTCATTTCTGAGTGGAGTACGGTTGCTCATTTATTGGGAATACATTGTTACAGAATCCCATACGTGTGCGGAAAGACCAGGAGCCGTTTATCTCAATCGGTAACCATTTGGGCTCGTAAATATTGACTACCACGCTCTCACCCGGAGCGGATCAGATCTGTACTTTTTGCCGCCGCTTCCTTCCGGTGTAATTGAGCAGCATCTACGAGGGAGTTACATACGTTTACACATATTTGATATTCATTAACACGTGCCCCGCTGGGGGCGAAATTCGCCCCCTCCTGGTTTTTCCCAGATAGCTCAAAAACGAAGAGATGCAGAACAACGAAATTTACGGTACTTTATTCCTGATTAATTTTACACATCTGACAAAATTTTTGAGTTAAGGTCATGTCAGGTCAAGGAGCTATTCAGGGTCAAGTGACCCGACCTCAAAACCTAAAATTACGAGTTTGAAGCAGCGCCCAGGGAACATCAGCAAACTGATCAGTTTGAAACCTCCACAATATGATGAGGTAATTAGGGTCTACAGATCTGGTATCTCTGAATTTTTATATTGTTGACCTAAGGTGGGGTCAATTTTTTGGTCACCCCATTATAAGTCTATGGTGAAAAATAGAATAGGCTCGTTTTCAGTAAATACTGGATAGATAAAGCTGAAAATCCTCAAACCGTCTATTCTTAACACCATCTTGACCATAAACTTGAGTTTTTGAGCATCTGACCTCTCAAAAGTCATGTCAGGTCACGGGAGCATAGAGTGATTGTTTTGCCAATAACTTCTCACTGAATTGAGATAAAGCTCCTGCGTTGTGTTTATATTGTCACGGGGAGTCGATTGATAAGCCACATGACCATACCAGGTCACTTTGTGACCCTGACCTAGGTCGAAGTCAGGTCATTTTGACTATTTGACCTAGCAAGGTCATATTATACATTTCGATTTGCCGCGATGAGAGAAATCCAATGATGCATAAAGATTTGCTCTAGCTCCCCAAAGGGCAGATCTAGAGAGGGAAACGTACACTGCTCTGTTGCAAGCCTATGGAGCATTCTTTGACCTATGCTGACCTTAATATTGACCTAACGTAAAAAATTATTCTTATAAATTATATTCGTCTTGTCAAGAGCTTTCGAATGCCGCCCGTAATTTTTCTTTAGCTTTCGTGGGGAACGAGATACCGAGGGGGTGAAAAACGCCCCCCCAGCGGGGCGCGTCATGCAAGGGACCCCAGCGGGGCGCGTGTTAATTTAGGCGTATTTCTACTGAATATAGAAAAGGCAGCAACATCATTTAATAGCATATATACATCCATCTTTCCCGGTCATGCAGAGTGCTAAATTTCTGAGCGAGGTGATAAGGGGCAGAGTTCACTTATTCGGGCACATCCTCAATAAAGCTAGGATTTTCATGCGCACGTGCCAAAGTACTCTGGATACAGTTAACAAAGAGGAACAAAAGTACAAATCAAATGTAACTAGAAATTTCATATAACCTCATATACACATTTAACTGCTCAGCTGTCGTCACGTAAACCATCCAGCCAGACACGTTTGAAGAGACTCGGAACCTCTAAATCTCCACAGCGGATGGTAGTGCATTATGCTTTGCACAAATAGCATTAGTAGGTCTGAGCTTTCCCGCATGGGTTTATTCGCGGGGTATCTGAAGCTACCCTATTTGCCTGGTATTATGCGGTTGGTGGACAAATTTCGACATCGGATTCAAGTGGGTGGGTTGACGTGTAAGAAACACGCTTTTAGCTAGCCATACTTGATAAAATAATATGGTAAAAGTGGACGCAGTAAAAAAGCACAGCGCCGAGCAGTTTGTCTTATGTGGTCTAGTGGCTCTTCTCGGTGACAATCTTAGCGCAAAAACTAATGGGTTTCTGTTAGGCTAGAAACATATTTTAAGGTGTTCCGCGGTGGTGGTAGCTCCGGTACTCTGCAGTGTACAGTGTTACAGCGGTGGTGGTAGCCCCGGTACTCTACAGTGTACATACAGTGTACAGTGTTACAGCGGTGGTGGTAGCTCCGGTACTCTGCAGTGTACAGTGTTACAGCGGTGGTGGTAGCCCCGGTACTCTGCAGTGTACAGTGTTACAGCGGTGGTGGTAGCCCCGGTACTCTTCAGTGTACAGCGTACAGTGTTACAGCGGTGGTGGTAGCCCCGGTACTCTTCAGTGTACAGCGTTGTCTACCCGGTGTCGCCAGGCGAGCTGTTCTTCTCGGTGACTGACGTGGCGGTAGCCCCGGTACTCTGCAGTGTACAGCGCTGTCTGCCCGGTGTCGCCAGGCGAGCTGTTCTTCTCGGTGACGGACGTGGTGGAGCCGCTGGCCACGGTGCGGAAGCTGAGACCGCACGCCAACTACTCGGTCTCGGTGGCCGGAGTCACCGGGGTGGGGGCCGGTGTCGCCAGCAGCCCCATCGTCTGCACCACACGACAGGACGGTAGGTTCCAGGCGACGAGATTTCCGGCACTACTGTCTCCCCTCCCCCTCCCCCAGTGGAGATACATATTCGTCGTAGTCATGGGTGGAAATCTCAGGGGTTTGGGGAGTCAGGACCCTCTGGATTTTGGGTCTCCCATAGGCTTTGTATAGGGTTTGTATTGTCGTGCCAGCTATAACCCACCCAGGACCCCCTTCCCCCCTGGATCGAGAAGATATCTCCAGCCATGGTCGTTGTGTAGGTATGTATGTACACTTCAAGGAACACTGCATGAGCTGGTGGGCTCGAATTCGGATTTGGCCTTGACCTGCTACCTTAAACTGTGTATCTAGGAATTGTGACTTGAGTTAAGTAACAGTAACTTTTACGTCATGAAATAGTACAAGCTATATTGGATGACGTATATAGGTACCTTGGATTAGGTGATGTAGCTGAAAACACCGGAGCCAGTAGCCTTGAAGATTTCGGGTTGGTCTTGACTTTCGACCTTTGAATTAATCCTCATGTGTGGCGACCTTGGCATCTTCGATTTTATATCACTATGGCCTGGTCACTTGGTTTAAATAACTGACTGATCTAATAAAAGAAAAACGGTTTTACTATTCCACGCACTCGTCAAATCTCTGGAATTTATGAAGTATCATTTTGCAGCGCTGCGCGGTTTTCCAGCCATCTAAGAAAAACTGGAGCAGGGAGCACTTTAGGGCCTTTCCTCAGCGCGCGTAAAATTCAGCGCCCTAAATGGATTGCAGTGTGACAATTTCAAGCCCGAAACCCACCCATCCACCCACTCACAACTCAAATGTCCGTCCTGGTGGCGTCTGCCTAACAGCTAGTGTTAACTCTGGCCC
Source organism: Lepas anatifera (assembly GCA_034440635.1). Taxonomy (NCBI): domain Eukaryota; kingdom Metazoa; phylum Arthropoda; class Thecostraca; family Lepadidae; genus Lepas; species Lepas anatifera. The sequence continues at coordinate 691,037 of JAOTON010000961.1, read as the reverse complement.
TACCGGAGGAATTTCACACCGTCGGCCCGCCAGGCAGGGTCGATGACTCGACCCCGCCAGCCGTTTGAAAACGGAAAGATAGGTGCAGTAAGGTGTGTTATGGTAGCTTGAACTCTCCAATGGCTTGTCACTTTTTGCCCTAGGCCATTTTGTGACTTTGGTGGGTCACGTGCATGATATGAAAATGCTAAAACTACGTAAACAACAGTCACACCTCGGTTTTACAGCATTATTTAATGGCGTAACATCACAAGGAGCGTGTTTCGATCTATTTACAATGTCCTGCACGTGCCATGTGATGCCTGAACTATCAAAATATCAACAGATGACCTTTCAAATGCATATATGATCGTTCAGACTTACTCCACAAAGTGCTTTTGGGGTCATAAAGAATTTACGGCAAGTGCTAGTCACTTTCAAATTTATATGACCGGCCGATTTAGCCTCTTCGAGTACGGGGACAACTGCATTAATAGTAAACCGGCTTTTAATGCGCTCTAACGTTTTGGCCTATACTGCTGCATGTCAAAGTTTGTCGTTTAAGGTCGCTTACCTTGACTGATCTTGGAAGGTCAAAGATCAGTAGCCATCCGAGGGTCATCCATGTGCTCGGGAACTAACGCCGGTAGCATACACAAACGTCGTGTTAGATGACACTGGTGAAGGTCATTTAAGGTTATTGCTGTTGTCTGACCTTTTATGTGATTTTTACCTTTGCGAACCCATCCAAAAGTTTTCTTAATTTAAAAGCTTGGTGGTCGATTATCAATAACTTGCATTATTTTACTTAACCGAACCTCCCTAGGTCATGACCTAGTTTCAACTCGAAGGAGCCGAACATCAGAAAATCACCACACCAAGTGCTAGACCCTACTTAGAACGCATCAGACCCAAAGCTGTACCATTCTCTCAGATGAGGTCGACGGGGTCCCTTGAGGTTACCTGAGTTCACTAGGCCATGTCTTATGCTCAAGAGGTCAGATGTCATCAAAGCAAGTGCATTGAAACCCGAAACTGAAGTTAAGACCCAGTCCATGCCAAATTGCTGCTCCTAGAACAAGCGTAGCGAGGAAGACGGGTATGGCCTCGTGCAAGCTTTGGGGAACGATCTCATATCTGCATGACCTGCCATGACCTAGACTTGAAATTGGGTCTAGTTAGGTATATGACAGTGAGCATAGCTCACAAATTCTGAACCATATTGCGCTAACCCAAGCTGTTTTCTACAGTTCCGAAAAATGTCGAATGATCGAATCGACCGCCCCCCCTTCACGTGAGGCGAAGGCTAAGCTTCGGCGGAGTATGCCAGCCTCTGCCCCTCCCCATCCTTGGAAGTTGCGTGACTGTCTGCTCCCCGCTGATTACGAACCATTCTCTTTACTATTTTGGGCGATGCTGGGCTCTGGAAATGGACTGAGCCGTGCGCCTTGTCCCAGCAGATTGCATTGCTATTATGGTGACTCCGTGTCTATGGTTGCGGGATTTGACGTTGGCAGTTGTGTGGTAGTAATGCCAGGAGCCATTCTAACAGAGGGAGAACAGGCTTTCGGAAGATTCAGAAAGTTTGCATGGACGCTAGTTCTGCGGGGATGTAAAACACAATGGGACTTATAGAATGTGATTAAAAAAGCCGTTGAACGGAATTTTCCAGGCTTCACCTTGGACGGAATGAGGGAATTTTCCTGCAAATTGAGTGGGAAAATGAAATGGGACGGATGGCATCACTTGTTGGATGCAATTTCCAGGACGGAGCACGACAAAAACATAAAAAAAAAAAATAACCATTAAAAAATTAATAAGATAATCAATAAATATGTAATATACGGCGGGGGTGGGAAAAAACCACGGATGCCGCTGGGGGAGGTCCGTACGGAGGAGGCACTTGAGGGCAGCTGCACACAAACCGGCGCGCGTGGCCAACGGGCGTCGTATGGGGCAGTATAAGAGGGGCTTGCCGGTGATTTAGACCAGTCTAGGAATTTTATAAAATCGCATGGTGGGCATGTGATGTGTGTTGGTGCGATGGAGGTGCAAGGTGTTGATTTATGTCTTTACGTCATCTTTATTGTTTATCATGTCGACGGGACAGGAAGCCCAGTGGACCTTTAATAACATCGACGAACAACAGAGGTGGCAGCAACGCAGTCAGAGTGATTGGAGAGAACAGAAATCCTGCTTGTGCTTATGCCACTGCTAATCAATTTTTAGTTTCATTTGAGTACGTTTGTCGTCCAAATTTTTTGTCCTCCCTTTCGGTTTTTATTTCCCTGACGTATCACTCATTACGTTACATACAACCTTTATGGGTGTTAAAACCAAAGAAGTATCTAAAGCGCTGCCAATACGGTACCTTTCTTAGGAGCAATACTTTTTGTTTGTGTGTGCGTGTGTTTGTAATTTGAAAAAGTTAAGCTGGATGAGTCGGACACTTTGTACTAAAGCTTTCTGTTCAATGTTTAGCTTACCTTACCTGCATTGAACCACTGTTGTTATTTTTAGAGGATATTCTGACCAGTATTGAAAGGAACCGTTCCCTACTGTCTATCCAAGGTTACCGATCACGTTTGCCGGAGCGAAACCATGCAAGTCTATCTGTAGTATGACAGGGAATCCGTGCATAATGGTCAAGTTGACGCATCGGGAGTTTGAAAGGACAAAACTACACGTATTCTTGAATTTTCGTGCCCAATTTTGTTTTGCTAATTTTATTATCATGCTCTCGACTTCATCGTTTTGTTCAAACAGGGTCACATAGAAAGAGCTTAATTCGATTCCAGCAGCTTAAATAAACAGAAACTAACTCCCAGATTCATATATATATATATATATATATATATATATATATATATATATATATATATATATATATATATATATATATATATATATATATATTCTAGAAACCGGTGATAGAACAATTAAAAATATAGGTTTGTTTACCAAAATACCAAGCTAAAGCTAACTCGGAAAGGATAAAGGGCTTATATCGCGTTTACCTCGTACTCAGTTATAGGCCTGAAGAGGGTAGAACACCGCGTCCACTGTTCTCCGAAAATGAGCGACCTTTCGACCCAAACTACCTTATGACCTACAGTCGACATTGGTAGCGTCTGGTCCCTGCCCTTATGCTTAGGCGGTGGTTTCTGTCCAAACTCTGTTTCTGGTTGAATTCTAGACGCAGATATGGAAGGTTAACTTCGGGGAGCATTGCTGGCAAACGCACGTTTTCCTAGTTTATTGCCGGTACTAACTTTGCTGAACGGCGAGTTCTGGTTAAATGGGTTTATACAAACGTATGAATAGCTGTTATGGGAAAATTTCCGCCGAAATATGCAGATTTAAGAACCGACTCGTGCATTCTAACCCGCAGTTAGCCAGTGGACGGCATGGGCTTAACTGTGCTGCACAAAGTAATATTTGGCGGCAACAGGGCTGAGATTGATTGGACGGTGGCCCGAAACCCTCACTTTTATAAATTCAAAACCGATAGCGTGCATTAAATCGGTTTTTAAACCTGCGACGAGGCAGCGTCCCCTGTCAGGACTCACGTCCTCTGTCCTAATTCTGGATTGGCGGTTTGCATAAGAAAGCTCCTCTATCGCCCTTTTAACACGCGCATTGACAGGGTTCTGAGCCACCTTTGCTTTGACGGGGGTATCCGCCCCCCCTAAGATCTCGAGAACCACGGTAGATAACGAAAAACGGTAAACGGCGTTGGATAGCCCATCCACTTCTCCATCGAAAACATTTGTACCATTTTTTTGTCAGGTCACATTTAAGGTCACGAGAGGTCAAAACATGCCGTCATAGGGATAACATGTAAATTCAGTTTTTCGGCCATTACATCTGAACAAGTAAAGATAGAGCAAAACGACTTATGAATCCTCTTAAAACCATATGAATCCTCTTAGCAAGCCGAATCGAATGATATATAATTTGACCTTGCTAGGCCAAATCGAGGATTTGACTTGACCTAAGGTCAGGTCAGGGTCAAATTATATAAAATGCATATCATTAGAACCGCAAAGCCCAGGGGAGTCTAATGGCAGCTAAAATAAATGCTCTATCACCATCCGTTACTGAGGTATTCCGTAAAAACCATTTTTCCCATGTATTTCTAATGGAGAGGTCATGCCTCGTACCTGACCTTAGGTCATCGATATAAAAAATACCGGAACATATTTTAGAGAACTCGGTGGGGCCATTATGTGATATGAGTTTCAATCGGATAAGTTCACCCTTCTCCGACTTATGCTATCTTAAACTTTTTTTTGAGGTCGGGTCACTTGACCTGTACTAGTGACCTGACCTGAGATGACCTAAACTTAAAATTTTCACGGAAGTTGTAAAAATGATGAGGGAAAAGGTATGCCAAGTACGGCGGCGCTACACGCCGCCGTTTTTCTGCTATCTCCGAAAAACCCGAGGGGGAGGGTACCCACCCCCCGTCAATGCGCGTGTTAAACTCCGTTTCTTCACATATAGCCTCTAAAGCTGCATTGCCCTTAAACTCCTCCTCTCAAACTCCGTTTCTTGATAACTTTGTTTGTTGTTTTAGGATCTCCATCATTTACTAGTCCTGGCTAGGCTTTTTCTGGCTTTGCCACAAAAGAAAGGTTGTGTCCAGACTAAAATAATAAAAAAATCCTACGTTATCGGTATGAAAAGATCGCAAGCTCGGCCGGAAGCACCCGAAGAATTTTCTTGCGTCCCCTGCAAATGCATAAAGTAAAGAAAACCGTCTTCATGCATAATATTGTGGGTTTGTCACTGTCCTAAGGTTCTTCCAAGACAGCCGGAGAGCGGCGGCACGCAGTAACTACTGCTGTATTTACATAGATGTTTCTTGCTCATTTCATCTTTGTTTCTGTGAATTTCGAGTCGAGGCCACATCATCTCAGGGCAAAAGGTCAGGTCAAGTGATGACCTCACCTCCGCAAATAATAGTGGTAGAAGTAGGAGTATGACTACATAATCTGTTCATCCGGGATTCATAGCGCATGCTAAGGCCACCAATTGCCACAATAAGTGCAATTTTATTTTGTTCTATCAATAATCTGGGTTCATGTACGGGCCATAACCTCTCCATTGCAAGCAGATTGGAATATTTTGAAACACTTTTTCAGTACACATGCCTCCGATCTCCTTCAAACTTTAACACCGTGCGTTGATGGCCCAGTGGTGCTGTGTCGAATAGGGCTAGGGGCTCAAGCCCCCCACCCCCCCACCCGAAATGTCTAAGCCCCTATGGTTAATACAAAGGCGAGGGGCTGCCCAAGATACTGGCAGGTAAGGCTCAAGCTCTCTAGCCCCCTCCAAATGAATTCCTGGATCCGCCACTGTTTCGTGATGTCCAATGCCCAGTGCCAGTGTCCAGTGTCCTAGGTTTTTTACCTGATTCGAAATTCGATGGCATAGTATTAAATAGCAATTCGAGCACTTTTGAATGGAGTTAGAATACATTTTTCCATCTGCGTTGGTTCCTGGGATAAACTAAGTTTTGTAAGTGCACCTCGTTTAACCCTATTTCCGGCAGGGGGCTAATATTGCCCCCCTTCAGGTTTTTCGAGAATATCTCCGAAACGGCTTGCGATAGAACTTTGAAACTTCCTGACTTTTCCTAAAACTAGTACAGGCAGGTTTTCTGAAATTTTCAAGATTATATATTTACCAGGGGCGGAGCTATGGCTGGGTTTTTGGGGAGGTTCTATCCACAAACCAAGTATTATCGTATGCGATGGGTTTTTTGTAAAAGGAAGCCGTCTCTGCTGATCCTGATACCAGTTATATGGTTTTATTATATCATTTTTTATGTGAGATGATAGTGCATTCACAATTGTCACTATTTGTATTCATCAGGGGCGGTTACAGCAGTTCAAAATGGGGGAATGTTATCAAGAAGGACTAAACGTTAGTAAGTGAGAAGACTGCTTACAGCCGTGTCAGGGCGAATACAATTGAGTATATGAAAATTCAAAATAGTTATAACCCAATTCTAAATTACCAGAGGCGTGTCCAGTCACTACACATTTTCAAAATGTATATTCCCAGCCAGTATCACCACCGCGACTCAATATCGTTGTATATTGAAAATGTGTTTCCAATCACCCCCACCCCCCACGACGAGTCCTTGATCCGCCTATGTCACCCCCTTTCCCAGAGCTGCCATGGGAAGGTAAAAATTATCAGGAATTAAATTTCAACTAGTCGAGGGACTAATATACTCATGCATACCATTCGCATATTGTTGGTATGTATTTTACCCCACTGTTTTACCTTACTGCATCCGCCCCTGATGAGTTTTTCACTTTTTCTCATTTATTTATGTGTCAAAGATGCCAAGCAGTATATGACGGCTTCTAATCCGCGTAAAAAAAAACTTTTTAGGTTGTATATATTTCCCCTCATAGTCCTGGTCCTGGAACTGCCATTGGATTTCGAATTTTTGCGTAACTCGAGTATATGAAAATTTTGGGTCAATTATTTGTAAATCTGAACTAGTTTTGTGAAAATCGTACAACAGAGACAAGGGTTATGGAAAATCTAAAAAATACACAAAAATTGTATATTTTGCACGACCTTCTCCTAAAAATAAAAATTTTGAAATTTTCTTTTTTCAAAATAAAGTTTAGCAGCAGAGGAATCTATGGCACTTTAAATTTTCAAAATCGGCCGGTTAGATTACGAGATCTTAGGGGGGGCGATATTGCCCCCCCTGCCGGAAATAGGGGTAGCCGGGAGCCTGACGGAAATGGGGTTAAGGAATTATTTGCTATTTTAGTCCCTAGTGGTCTTAATAATGGCCTGACCACTGCACCTTTTTCAGGTAATGGATATTTACCTTTGTGTGGGGTTATGCTATGCATGACTTAGTGATTACACCGAATCACACATAACTTGCTGCCCATGAGGAAGCCCTGCTTTCAGCTTTGCTCTCGATATTGCTTGGATATGATCACCTGTGGAGTGTTTACCGCTCTCCAGTCCTCCACAACCACCTCTGCCACAACACCCAGTGGGAGAAGAGTGAAGACGCGAAGTTAGGCGTAACTGTTATACAAACCGCGCAGAAAAACAGCAAAAGCCGCGGTGCTCGTAAGAGCATTCAGGGCCTTTAATGGCAGATAAGACGGTCAAAATTGAGAGAAGTGCCGGTTCGTGGTATGGGTGTACCCGCGGTACGTTCAGGGAAATCAGTACCGATTCATCGGTACTGGTACTGGCGCTCTCAGCTTAGTCAGCCAGAACTAGTGCATCCATTCTCGTGCATATACATCTGCGCTGCTTACCCGCCCTTACCCATACATCTGCGCTGCTCAGTCAGAATGTTAGCATCGGCACTAGATAGGACGCGTCTGTACTGTTTACTAGGCCCGCAACACATGCCTAGTTACAACTTCACCGTCCAACTTCGCCATTGTTTGAAGCTGAGGCACAGTGTTGTGTACAGCATCCACTAATTTGATACGGAACTCGAACACTTGGCCGGCGGGCAAATTTCTACAATGCAATTACGTTTCCGGCGTCCGACTAATTAAGGGGATAGACTACGGTTGCGTGTTACGCATTCAGATGTGTTGAATGTCCTCATTGGGATGTCTAGCTGGGAGTCGAGCTGGGCTGATTTAACCCTCGCCCCACCGGGGGGCCATCGATGGCCCCCCTAAGGTTTTTCCGGGATAGCAAAAAAACGACGAGGCGCAGCACCGCGGTTGAGGGCTCTACCTCTCACTGCGTCATTTTCCCATCATCCCTGAAATTTTTACCCCGGGTCACCCAAGGTCAGGTCACAAGACGAGGTCAACCAAGGTCACCTCACTTCACCTTTAGAGCTCTGTAAGAGCTACATTTCAAAGTCGATCAATTTGAAACTTCCTACACTTCATGACCCCTCCAGGGTCTACAAGGTGTATATCCGGGATTTTTTCGATTTCGTGCCCTGAGGTCAGGTCACGAGGTGACCTCTCCCATTGACAAAGCATGGGGAAAACCTGTTTCATGATATAAAAGCCACAAAAATGATTGCAAATACTCAGACTGCTCAGAACAACGTTTTTGGACACCCTTTCACGGATCCCAGGGGTCATATTTGCCCTTTGACTTTTCCAAGGTCATCCAAGGTCACCAGAGGTCAAAAACAGTATTTTGACAATAACTTTTGACCTAATTAAGATAAAGCGGTGAAACAAACACCATCGTGTTTGTCTTGTCACTGGCTTTCATTTGATATACAGCAAGGTCACTTTTTGACCTTTCGTGACCTTAGGTCATATCAGGTCACGAGGTGACCTCTGGCGGTCAAACCACTGGCGGGAGGTCTTTACGTTCCACATAGCGGAAAAAGTACTGGCAATTTGCTATCAAATGTACTTTATTAGGCCTCAATAGCTCTAATGACATAAGAGTTATGCCCAGTTTGCTTAATCATTGCATATTTGAGTGAAAATAGCCGATATTGACCTAATTTGACCTCTGGAGGTCAAACCATTGACCTGAGCACTAAAACATGCGAAGTAATTTCTTACTGAATTCACGCGAGCTTTCTATTGCACTTTGCAGATTTGCGCTAACGCCCATATTTTCGGAGTTAGAGGGGGGCCATCGATGGCCCCCCGGTGGGGCGAAGGTGTCGCCGGACCCCGGTGGGGCGCGGGTTAAAGAAACAAAAACACCTCATCAGTGATTGTTGTAGAAAGATTATGATAATGCATGCATGTATACAACTAAGCAGAGAAAATAGTACAGAAGAGAAATGATTAAGAATACGGAGCTGTGTGAATACGTGATTTTCCCACTTTGGCGCATTGGACTGGCTTACGTAATCAGGTGTGTAGCTCGGCTATCAGGGTAGCATTAGTATGCATGCTGTGAACAGGCAAGGTCGTGAGACAAGTGACATTTTCAAGAGCTTTAGAGGTCTCAAAATGCACCTAAGTGTCTCCTACCCTTCTTGAAACCGTTGTTTTTCACCCGCAACTCACTTCACACCAAAGAAAGCGTTTGCGAAGGAACACGCACACAACCATAACCAAATTCGTCCAAATTGCGTATACCACTCCACAATATTTATATATATATTTTTCAACCCAACTTTTTTTTTTTTTTTTGTCGGAAGTATTGTTTGTCAGCTGTTTCGGCCTCTCTCTCTCTCTCTCTCTCTCCTCGTCGTCACTTACAAGGAATACCGCGCCAATCAACAGTATCAACAGCGTGCGAATCACCGCCACTCTGGATACAGTATTTTCAGTAGTGGTGAAAGACTCCATTTTAATAGGGGGGGGGGGGCGGGGGGGGGGGGGGGGGGCGGACCCCCCCCCCCCCCCCCCATTTTAATACTGTTTAAAAGGTATTAGGATTTTCTGCAAAAATGGTTTTCTGTCTATATATTATTGAAAAATAGCGATTTTATTATCTTAGTCATATCATTAAATCCGCACCCATGGTGAACATTGGTATCCTCGATCGGTCAAATGTTACTCTGACTCCAAATACGTATCACGGTATGTCTAAAACAAACTAAAACACAACTTAGAGAAAGCATGCCTTTAGTTGGACTAGAAAGCATGAAAAACAACGGTCATAAAAATTTATGAAGAGGGCTCAGGTATTTATCTCAAGATGGAGGTGAGGAGAAGACACAGATATCTATACATAACCTAGAATTATGACTTTGCTACCATTTTCGGATATACTTCAACCATCTCCCAAACATCATTGTATCGATGCAGTTCTTATTCTACCGGTGTGCTCCAGCCCCTCCCCCAAACCAGCTGGGTGAGGTAGGATTATGGATGAAGTCTGGTAAGGCGGAGTAGGTATTCCTGTGATTGGTGTACAGTTTCGTGCTGCCACGTGGCGTTTGTCGGCAGTGCCCTCGGAGCCGGCTGCCATTTCCGTGGCGCCAACCTCGTCCCAGAGTGTCGTGGTCAGCTGGCTCCCGCCCCAGCGTCCCAACGGCGTCGTCGTCTCCTACACCGTGTACATCAGGTGAGCTAATGGGAGGACGCATTTTGAAGAGGTTTTAGCACGTGTGGAAGGGTTTGGGGACGGAAGGCAGGGCTCTAGACAGAAGTTTTGTGAAGCTAGCAACTCCATGGGTGATAATATAGTCTTATGTTATTGGCCAACTCCTCGAGCCTGAGCTGGAAACTTCTACACAATTCGGAAGATTGCAGAGGGGAGTTGAGCCGAAAATGCAGTTGATAAGTATGTTCACCGAGATTTATCGGAAGTCCCCAGTTTATTGATTTATCACAGTTACTTCATCGGTAATTGGCATGTTGATCAATGGACAGTAAACAAAACACCGTTAGCTTGGCTGTGATCGGCGACGCGGCGCGCACTGTGTAATACGGCGCAGTATACGACGGCGCCATGCTGGCTGTGCGGCGCGGCGTTCACTATGTAACACGGTGCAGCATTCAGCGGTGCCGCGCGGACCGTGTCGCGTGGCAAAGCATTAGCAGCGATGCTTGTACCGTTGTGCGTATGCTGCAGCCCAGCTTTCGACGGCACAACGCCTACTGTCTGATTCATACGCAGGGTCGCAATTTGCCATACCTCGGCACCGTTTCTGCTCTTTTCGTACCCACCACCGCCAGGGAGACCGATCGGCTCGCCCCTACGATCTCGAAATCTGGCGGTGATGCTGATAAATTTCGCAACAAATGATAAGATATCCACCATGGCGTTTGGGAAATGTTCACTTCGTTAAGATACCCTAATAGGCATTGGCGGACGCAGGGGGGGGCATTCCTGCCATGGCTCCCCCAAAGCGCTGGAGGGGGACCAAACTATCTTTTGCCCCCCCTCCAAATGCCGGATAAATTATAAAAAAGGTGTTTACACTAGGTCCGTAGAGCAAAAAACATATTCGCTCCCCCCAGGAGGAGAGGCTGACATGGGTTTGCTAACCCCCCCCAAAAAAAAAAAACTCGGGTCTACGTCTGCCCCTGCTATTAGGATATCAGGAATCTAGGAAGTCTGAAGCGAGGCGTTGCTGGATAAAAAAGCATCCAAAATGTATGGAAGTTGGCTTCAAAATACAATTCATGTCCACTTACACTAGGGTTCCCCCTCGTCCCGAAAACTTATGGCAGCTCCCCAAATCGACCCCTGTCCGAGCAATTTCAGAGGTACCATGTTTCATGTAAGTCCGTGGATCGAGATTTCCTCCCGTTTAGCGTCCATCATTTGTCTGCTTTTGAACCCATTATGGACTTTTTTGCACTTGGTCGATGCCACTTGAGTTGCGAACATCATCTCTCACGCTGTCTCATGTTGGTTCCGGAACGTTAAACACAGAGAGAGTCGCCTAGGACACCGCCACTCTTCACAGTGGTAATGAATTGACGCTGCCACCCAAATGAGACAAATGCGATGCTTGATGATTCTCGCGAATTCACTGGCTGAACGAATGGGGCTGGGAACAAATACATTTCTTGAAGGAGTGATCCGGTCACTCATGGAATGGGTGAGCATCGCATGTTTGCTTCTTTTTGAAGCAGATGACATCCCACAAAACAGGGTTCATAAAATGTTTAAAGCTTACAAAAGTTGTCCGATGTAAATTTCTTAAAGCTGATGAATCGAATGAATTATCTGGCGTCGCCTGCTCTTTTTAGACCATATTAAATAAAAACATCAAATAAATACTGCACCTCATTGCCCTTTTTATGTGCCTTTTACCTCCTTTTCTGTCTTACCCAATCTTTTTGTTTGTTTTGGGTGTTTTTTTAGCCACATTGGTCAGATCTCGACGTGTATTAGAAACATGATATTCTGGGCATTGCCACGTGTGGGCAAGAACGTCACCACCGGCAAAAAAGTGGGAACTTGGCGCAATGAGTGAAGTTTATATCCTTGCTGAGACAAAATTATCCTCCCAAGATAAAAACTACTAGGATTTTGACTCCTCGTACCGTTCCACTTACCCTGGTAATATCATTCTAAGTTAGTTGGTCCCGGTTGTGATAGGAATGTTTTGAACGAAAACTGGGGAAGGCTTCTGCGGAAGAAGTTCTGCCCCCCCCTCACTGGGAAAGCTTCTGCGGAAGAAGTTTTCTCCCTCCCCCCACTGAGTAATGTTTCTGCAGGCAGAGCTTCTGCCCCTCCCCCTCTACTGAAGAAGGCTTCTGCTGCAGAAGTTCTCCTCCCCCACTGGGGAAGGCTTCTGCAGGCAGAAGTTCTGCCCCCCCCTATCCTGCTATAGCGACGTCTATAGTTTTAAGTATGCATTAGGGAAATGTTCATTATTATTGAGTCACTTTTTCATGCGTAGGCCTTCATTCTGTCATTCGGTCTAAAAAACGGTAGTAGTGGTTTAAACCCCACTTACGTCATTCCTCCTTGTTCATTTTTGTAAGTGTGCAGCAGCAAGGCTGGTGGGATGACCGGCCTTCCCTGTGTGGTACAGGACAGTACCGGTATCGGCGGCCGCCAGCGAGGAGCGCGTCTCGGTACCGGCCGGTACCCGCGTGTACCCGCTGTCGGGCCTGAGCCCACGGGGCGAGTACGCGGTACGGGTGTCGGCGCGCACGGCGGCGGGCGAGGGTCGACCCTGCCGCCCTGTCAGCTTCAACACCCAGCTGACTGGCGACGGTGAGACTGAGACTGGCGGAGGCTGGTGAGACTGTCACCGCGCGGGTCGGAGACTGAGACTGGCAGGACCACCGCCACGCAGGTCAGAGACTGAAACCGGTGAGACCGCCGCTGCGCGGGTCAGAGACTGAAACTGGAGACTGGTGAGACCGTCGCCGCGCAGGTCAGAGACTGAAACTGGCGGAGACTGGTGAGACCGTCGCTGCGCAGGGCAGAGACTGAGACTGGTGAGACTGCCGCTTCGCGGGTCAGAGACTGAAACGGGTGGAGACCGCCGCCGCGCAGGTCAGAGACTGAGACTGGCGGAAGCTGGTGGGACCGCCGCCGCGCAGGTCAGAGAGTCCTAGGACATGGAGGCTGCAGTGCAACCTGCCGCTCGGGATGCGATGTCTTGTTTGTGGGTAGTTTGAAATCACATGAGACTATTTACTTTTTACAGTTAAAGCACATCGAAAAACTCAGAAAAAGCACACAGAAAAAATCAATGACGACGATGTACATCGTTGCTGCACATAGTATCAAATATAGTCAAAATTACCTCCTGAAGAAAAATAAAGCCCAGAGAAATGTAGAAAAACATTATGTGTCATTCTGTCGCTCTGAATAAGCATTCCTACTCAGTAAGGCACTTAGCAGTCACAGGTGAAGTAAAGATGACATTGTTGAACAAATGAATATTTACTTTTAACAGTTGAAGCACATATTCATTTGTTCAACAATGTCATCTTTACTTCACCTGTGACTGCTAAGTGCCTTACTGGGTAGGAATGCTCATTCAGAGTGACAGAATGACACAATGTTTTTTTACATTTCTCTGGGCTTTATTTTTCTTCAGGAGGTAATTTTGACCATATTTGATATTATGTGCAGCAACGATGTACATCGTCGTCATCGATTTTTTGACAACGGTCTCCTATTTTCCCTGCGAAGGCAAAAGAGGCTCGCCCTTGCCTGTAGTAAAATGAAAGAAACATCATGAATATATTTTAGCTGCGATCAAGGGCGCTTATACTATTTATAAGTTTGGGGGATGGTGACCCAGCTTTGGCTGCAAATGACAGTGCAACATTTTCCAGCATGATGCATAACTACAGCTTACGAATAGAATAATACATCCTCAGACTCATGGCAGGATTTTGTTTACAGATTTGAGAGGCAATAATTTTTGGGGGAAATGTACTGGTAACTTAAACTGTGTGCCGATCCCAAAATCTCCGGTGCAAGGAGCCTATGCAGGCCCCCAGTGGCGATGCTGTTGGTTGCTTTATCCACGGAGTTCATTGCCAGGGTTATGGAGCAGCTGTGGCTGCAGCGTTGGGGGAGGTTTGAGCGGGCGGCTCGGTTGAGAAAGGCCGGGGCAGGACATGGCATTGATCCATCTCGCGGCTCGATTCCGGCGCAGCCGTGCTCTGCCGGGATTAAACATTGAGCGCCGGCCACCGAGTTAATGGAATTGCCGGCTCCCGAAGTTATGGCTACATTCATGTCACGTGTTTGGCTTGTTTAATGCTCGACTGCGCTATTATTGCCGCACAGTGGTGGCTGCGGATGAGCTCCAAATGAAGCTTTGTTTTTGGACTGGGATTGCAGTGTGTATCCAGAAGGGATTCCTGGGGTTAACACATAAATTTGATTATGATTCCCAAGCGAGGATACACTGGGACGAGGATACACGCAGGACGTCCCGTGGATGTGCATACCTTCCAAACGGACACAAATATCGAAATAAATGTATGTCCATCCCAAACGATCAATTATGAAACCCTAGCTTACTTTGGGGATGGGATGGGGCAAAAGAGGGTTTGGCTTCCCACTATGTCGCTTTGGAGGTCGTGGCCGGATTGCCTTTACCCTGGGTTCGCCCCTGGTCCCATGCAGGACGTTTACCAGCAAGACTGGCCTTTCATTACACTACCTCTTAACCTCGCACGGAAGGCCATCGATGGCCCCCTAAGGTTTTTCGGGATAGCAGAAAAACGACGAGGCGCAGCACCGCGGTTGAGGGCTCTACCTCTCACTGCATCATTTTCCCATCATCCCTGAAATTTTTACCCCGGGTCACCCAAGGTCAGGTCACCAGACGAGGTCAACCAAGGTCACCTCACTTCACCTTTAGAGCTCTGTAAGAGCTACATTTCAAAGTCGATCGATTTGAAACTTCTACACTTTATGACCCCTCTAGGGTCTACAAGGTGTATATCCGGGATTTTTCGATTTCGTGCCCTGAGGTCAGGTCACGAGGCGACCTCTCCCATTGGAAAAGCATGGGGAAAAGCTATTTCATGATATAAAAGCCACAAAAATGATTGCAAATACTCAGACTGCTCAGAACAACGTTTTTGGACACCCTTTCACGGATCCCAGGGGTCATATTTGCCCTTTGACTTTTCCAAGGTCATCCAAGGTCACCAGAGGTCAAAAACAGTATTTTGACAATAACTTTGACCTAATTGAGCTAGAGCGGTGAAACAAACACCATCATGTTTGTCTTGTCACTGGCTTTCATTTGATATACGGCAAGGTCACTTTTTGACCTTTCGTGACCTCAGGTCATATTAGGTCACGAGGTGACCTCTGGCGGTCAAACCACTGGCGGGAGGTCTTTACGTTCCACATAGCGGAAAAAGTACTGGCAATTTGCTATCAAATGTACTTTACCAGGCCTCAATAGCTCTAATGACATAAGAGTTATGCCCAGTTGGCTTAATCATTGCATATTTGAGTGAAAATAGCCGATCTTGACCTAATTTGACCTCTGGAGGTCAAACCATTGACCTGAGCACTAAAACATGCCAAGTAATTTCTTACTGAATTCACGCGAGCTTTCTATTGCACTTTGCAGATTTGCGCTAACGCCCATATTTTCGGAGTTAGAGGGGGCTATCGATGGCCCCCGGTGGGGCGAAGGTGGCGCCGGACCCCGGTGGGGCGCGGGTTAAAAATCCCCTGTAACTTTTGTCGACTATTCCTGACCGGGGAGGACATTCATCGGCTTTCTATCGATGTGACAATTCCACCTACTCGTTCTCGGCGGTGGAAAGGTCACAGAGTGATAGACCGCTCAGTGTGCGTGGTACGAAATTGTCTCAATGTACCGAATATTCCCTGCGGCAGCACTGACACTATTCTGGTCTTGTTTGGCTTCTGTGGCGCTATTTTAGGGCCAACGGGTCACGGGACGGACTAGCAATGAGCAATTTCTCCCGCAGAGCATTTGGAGCGTGACCTGAAGAGGACATGCAGCTCCCTGGAGCGAAATGGGAATGTGCTCAGTACAACTTGCAACTACTTAAGATGGTCATTTGAATTTTTAAAATCCCTACAGCAAAAATGAGAGGGAAAGAGACAGAGGAAAAGAAGAGAGAGAAAAAGGAGGAGAGAGAGAGAGAGAGAGAGGTGATTAACACCGGCCATGGTGAGATGGGAATGGTGATAAACACCGGGCAGTGTCGCACCTAACACGTGTACTAAATGGGTGTCTCGGAGACCCACCTATTTTTCCTAGATTGCTGTAATACCATCCGTAGTAGAAAGATATCACTTGGCCACATTTGAGAGAGTTTAACGACGCGTCGAGTGCTGAAAAGCAACTCGAATATCGGTACATGACTCATATATCAATGAATTTCAATGACCTTGACGCCAGCATTTCAGGGAGGATTCGACTTTATTAGACTTATATTCGACCTTGACTTATGACCTCTGCCCGCCTTTATTATATTCCCGACCTTTACCCGCATAAGCACAGCATTTTCCAGTAACTTTCCTCGCAAGCGTAGTCAATATGTGACCTTTATGACCTCGTTTGACCTTGAAGGTATTGACCTGACTCAATGAAAGCAGGCTTTAACGTAGATTATCATATCTACAGCACCAGCAATGGGCGTTTTTTTCTTCGTCTCTTGATTTTTTATATCTGAGGGGGTCTGATAGCGTTCTCCCTACCCCCAGTGCGTGTTAGTGCCAGACCTCTCTCCATTGCGGTTGTTAACACGCGCAGTGGATCGGTGTCTGGCGTCAACACGCACTGGAGGAGGTTCTAAAGTGCCCCGGCAGATCTAGAAAATCAAACAGGTCCAGAAAATGTACGTTTTGGGGTGCGCGAACGCTATCGTGGCTTACATTATAGCCAACTTTCATTGATCTAATATCTGCAAGTCGAAAGAGGTGATAAAGTTCAAGCCGCGCTATGGACTTACTGGGAAATGTTGTGATTAAGCTGTAAAAAAATGCAAAATACACACAAAGTGGATTCAGGTCATGGAGGGTCAGTCAACGTCATTAGCCTATGATATCGCGATCTGATATATTACCCGTGATGAACACTATAGATAATTAGAGCTATAGCCTCCCTTGAGCGAGAAACCGTCGTTTGACCTTGTCCCATGACTTTTTATCTTGACCTGTGGCAATAAAATTAACAGTTAATTCCTTAACTATGACCTCACAACATGATATAGGTCATTTTGGGTGAAGTCATCCGACGGGAAGCGCTGGGGTCAATGAGCATGAAAATGGAGCTATAACCTTGACCATTGACCTTTGACATCGGCCTTGACATTCGTTAGAGGAGAGCATAACTTATAAGCCCGATCGTATGAAGTTATGACGTCACCACTTGGTCTGCAATGTAGATGAATTATTTTGACAGCATGATTGCTTAAGTAGCCCGAGATAACCTCTCAGAGGTCACAGCAAAAAAATTGCAACATGGACCTGGAAAGGGGCCCAGGATACTGCGCTTTGAAGAATATAAAGGTATTATCAGCTGTATATATGTACACAAATACGGCCCAATTCCTGTTTCCCCATGCATTTCCAATGGAGAGGTCATGATCCGTATCTGACCCTAGGTCATCGATATAAAAGCACCGGAACATATTTTGTAGCGCTCAGTGGGCTCATTATGTGATATTAGTTTCAATTAGATAGATTAACCCTGTTCTTACTTATGCTATCTCAAACGTTTTGGAGATGAGGCCACTTGACCTGCATTGGTGACCTGACCTGAGATGACCTAACCTTAAAACTTTAGAAAAAGTTGCAGAATTGATCAAGAATAAGGTGTACTAAGCACAGCGGCGTATGGCTCCGCCGTTTTTTGGTGCCGTCGGAAAAACCCGAGAGGGAGTGTTCAACCCCCCCCCCCACCGTGGCGAGGATTAATCTGTGCTACGGCGATCGAGTCCACCGACCGCTGGCGCGCAAAAGCAGCCAAGTCTGGGCGCACTCAGGCGTGGAATATCCGTGCCGAGTCATTGCATCCGATGTCGCCAAGTCTAGCAGTTCACGTCATCAGCAGAATTCCGGACGATAGACGATCATCTATAGCCATGCGCGAGGTTACATTTGGCTGATATGGTTGATAAGTCAGATATGGTCGACTGCGGGTGTTCCTGAAATTATCAGACTTTGAAGAGCTATTGATTTTCGGCAGAAGTCTCGGCCGTACTTTGTTTACGTTCCATGGATTTTGTGGATTTTGTATGAAGACTAGTTTAATTCGCGCTGGAGATCTCCTTTACGTAGCAGAGAAGAATGGTAGCTGCGATTCCGGTGCAGTTTTTCCGAAATATGCTACGATAGCTCAGCTGACTATATTTACCCAGACGTTTAAAGTTTTGTCCTGGCTAGCGGGGTCATACGCATTGTTGGCAATGTGTTCTTGCCTGGGGGTAAACACTCAGTGACTGGGTTTTTTTAAAAAGCGTTTGTCGTTTCCAGAGAGTCGGCGCCTACATAACTACTCCAATGCCACTTCTTGAGGAAAACAAAAACAAAACAAAACGCGTCAATTTTTGTCATACATAATTCAACCGAAACAAAAAATATCCAGACCGGGGGCGCCAATACTGAGAGTGATGCAGAGGGGGATGCAGTGGCGCAGCGGTAACGTGCTGGGGTTTCATACCGCTGACTCGGGTTCGAATCCTGGTATCGGGCCACGCTGTATCAGGCCGGGACCGGAGGTAAAATGCTTGGAGGGCTGAAAACATTTGTGATTAAATCCATACACTACACAGATATGTGTCCCCATCTAGGCAACGCATGAAGCAAGGTCAATAGTCAAAGATCACAGATCGCCGAAAATCAAAGTGGCAGGAAATTTGCAGTTTTTACTAACATCGGGGTAAGCTCGAAATCCAAATTCGACTTCAACCCTTATGTATAGTCACTGGCTTTCTTTCGTGTTTAACCGATAGAAATTAAACCTGTAATAATGACCGTAACCACCAACCGTAGAATTGGTTTCTTTCACTTACTTTCACTCTTTGGTGACATTCTTGAGGTAGATCGATACTTTTACCCTTGTCAACTTAAGTGCGTCCTTGACCCCTCCCGAGTGGAGGATCGATGACGGGCTGTGCTAGTCCTCTGCAGCGGTCTGCAATTTTGCATGGGATGAGGAGGGGCTGTGGGGAATTGGTATGGTCCACACGAGGTTAGAGATGAAATTGATAAGAAATAAATGTAACACAATAGAAATTGTTTCGATATAAAAACTATCATGAAAAGCAATGGGTAAACCCCGTAGAGGTCATGGAAGGTTACAGAAGGTCAGCTGAAGTCAAAACATGTCTTAGCCCTTTACCGCCTGGTGGGTCCGATTGGATCCTCCTCGTTTTGTGGCAAATGACTCTAAGCCGATTCAAATGAGGCTCGCGCGACTTGGCATGCCTCTAGGGTGACTAGTTTGACAGGTTATGGCCAAAAATTGCCATCAGGTCAGGTCAAGTCAACGAGGTAGGCGTCATTTTGAAACCCCTGTAAGGCGATTCGGTTATTCTTAAATGAGCAGGGGCGTAGCCAGGATTTCGCTCAGGGGAGGGGTTGGTGCCCCGAAAAGGGCCCCTGCGACAGCGCCAAAAGGGCCCTGATGAGTAAAAAAGGGCACTGCTTGTTACAGAATAGAGTGCCGAAGAGGACTTAAGAGGGCCCTGTCTGGTATGAAATTTCAAATTTGGACACAGAGCATAGTGCGGGCGAGCCGCGCTTGGCGCGGCCCGTGTTCTCAGGGGGCCCTTCGGGCCCTCAGGGGGGCTGTCTCTTCCGGCCCCCTCCTGGCTACGCCCCTGAAAATGAGGCTGACCAAACCAGAGTGTAACACGGCTTTTGGACGAGCTAGCTCAAGTTAAAAAGTCATTTGAAAGCTCTTGATAATATGAACCTTCGTGCTGTCACCCATTTTGAGGTCAGTTCAATAACCAGGTCAACAGAATTAACCAAAGGTCAAAGTCATAATTAGACTTAACTGTGACCTTAAATAGTCAGGCTGCATATTGTTTGAATTGTTTGAATTGGGCCAAGACAAACACCTTGCTGATTTGTTATTTATTCTCGGTCGAATGCTGTCCGAGCCCACCCCCACCCCCTCGCCCCCGCCCTCCCATTTGAAAGCAAAACATTTTCGACCGACTGTCAAAACATTTTCCCCAGTCGACGCACCGCTAAATTTTCTCAAATGTGGTCAAGCATCGTTCTTTTTTACTACGAGGAGTTCTCCGGCCACCTTGGGAAAAATAGGTGCGGGCCTCCAAGACCCCCCTCCAGTGTGCGTGTTAAGACAGGTTCGGGGACTGATCCGCAGTTTTCACCTTTGCTAGCACATTCACTCTAATTTTTTTAGATGAATAAACAAGGGAGGTACTGACAGCCGCTGAACCGGATCGGAACAAACCCGGCACGTGCCGGACACAGCCCGCAGTGGCTGTGTTTGCGCCGCCGGGACCTGCCACCGTGTTGCCGGGTAACTTATCTGCGCCACAGACCACTACCATCACTCAAGTCTTGGCAGAGCTGCTTAATGTCTGTATCCGGGACTGGGTGGGGTCATGCATTTTTTCACGGAAGCCACTGCTTCCCAAGAGGAATGTAGGTGGCTAACATGCTTAGTGTTCATAATGGAGGGTAAGACAGTAGAAAAGCGACCGCCGTAGCATTTTTGGAGTAGTCGGAACATTTCCAACGTTGAGAGGTTGACAACCGTACCTTAAAAAAGTTGATAAATGGGCTTTGATTTCCAGAAAATATTAAGCTATGCCCAAAAATGCCCAAAAAGCTTTTGCAGCTTTGGTAATCCTAATTTGTTGCTTTAAAAAATGCGAATATGGTAGGAGAATGGTGCCTTAGCAACTTAGAATGCAGCTATTTGCTCCTGGGTTTAAACTCCTTTTTGAATTTTAAGCCTTGCTGCGATAGAAGGGCCTATAGCAGCCCACTAAGATTTTCAGATGAAGTCTGGAAACGGCTGCGATGCATATTATGCATATCAAGGTATGTACATATCAAGGTTTATTCGAGCATAGAAATGTTGATCATATTTCAGATTTTGTGAGATAATGGAGCTGGCTAAATTACCTTCGGTTTTTAGTTTAAGTGGCCTCTGTCTGCTCTACAAGGCTCGTACGTCAGGCAGATCCCGTGCATTGTATGCTTTGTTTTGTTTCAATCATGAAGCTAGCCAGCGTGAAAGCCGACTATTGAATCATCTTGCTACGATTGGGCCCAGAACAAACCACGAAAAGAGAACCCGAGCGCGTCTCAGTTATATAACGATCACTGGGATCGCTTTAACGACTTGTTCAGCATTGCATGGAATAGGTCTAAAAGAATAGTCAGGGGCTCAGAATACTTGGTCTGAATTTATGCTGCTAATGACCTGGGTCCATGGATATGGTTCAAACTCGGCTCCAAAGAAGAAGACAGTGAAGCACTTCAGTACCGCTTAAATTCTTCCCTATCACTTCCGGTTCCCAAAATCGTAGGGGGGACCGATTGAACCCTCCCCCATCCCCCCACCAGGCGGGGGTGTTCACGGGAAGAGCCCAGGCTGTGCCAGGTTAATGCACTTCGACCAGACTTCAGTGGCTGTATTTGCGCTTGTGACCTCTCGTTTTACCCTATGAATGTTGTTCCAGTGGCTGCAGTCGCAGTGACTCCTGTCACAGTGGCTCCTGTCATTGCCGCAGTGGCTCCGGTCACAGTGGCTCCTGTCATTGCCGCAGTGGCTCCGGTCAGTATGGTGTCTCTGGGCCACCCCGTCACGGTGGACGAGGCGGCGCGTCTGACCCTGACCTGTCGTCACGTGGGAGAGCCGCGACCCAGCCTGACCTGGTTCAAGGACGGCCAGCCTGTCGCCGACCCCAGGTCAGTGGTCAGAATACTCCCACCTAGGTCTGCACAGTGATGGCAATAGATGGTTTGATTACAGACAGACAGCAAGTCAGTCCGTTAGTCAGCCAGTCAGTTAGTCAGGTCAACAATAAACTCAACATTTGGAGCCAATAGCTCGACCCCCGATTATCCTCATAAAAGGTGAAAATGTTCAGCACAGGAGTGGCGTCAAAATTTGGCTGCGCGTTTTGGGTTGTTATGTGACCCATTATAAATGAACAAGTTTTGTAGCGAGCTGTGGCTTTTACTTCGTTGATTTTGTAGATGTTTGATACCTGGGTATTCCCAAGAATAGTTTATTTTCCCAGCGTCGCGTCAGCTATATATTATTTAACATTTTCCTGCCTAGGTTGTCCGATCGACCCCTCCCCTGTTTTTTCTCAAATGACTCCGAGGAGATTTAAATGAGAAGCGCGTTGCTTTTCACGCCTCTAGGACGGTCAATTTGATAGCCTATAGCCGAAATTTGTCCCAAGGTTAGGTCAACGATTTATGCCATAATTTAAAAGCCCATGTAAGGCAATTCTGTTTGTCTAAAATTAGGTTTACGAAGCCAGCCTGGTGTAACTTGGCTTCTAGACGGACGAGATCAATTTTCTAAACATACTTTTAAAGCTTTTGAAAGGAAAAATTTCACGCTATCATCCATTTTCAGGTCAGGTTGATAAAAAGGTCACCAGAGGTTACCAAATATCACAGTTTTTGAGGATACTTGTGTATATAAATTTTGAACGAGATACTATACAACAATAAGTCTGGCATCGCAGTGAAGAGTATGATCCGAGGCATGTATATCATGGGCTTATAGGGCCATTATTTGACCTTGGCCTAAGGTCCAGGTCAGCTCAATGTTTCAATGTGACCTTACAGGGACAGGCTACAAAGCGTGTGAAGTCTTAGGTCAGCTCAAATGCATTGATGTCTTTTGTTTTGTTCTAGGTCTAGTGGTTCCTGAGTTATGAGGGATTTCCCAAATGGGCCTAGATTTTACCCGTGTTGGCCATCTTTGACGTCAGGGGTCAACAGATATGCTTCGAACTCGACTTCTAAGAAAAGTACGGCAAGGCGCTTCCAGCACCGTTCCGATGCTTCTTTATCTCCTGAATCTCGAGACCGTAAGTGGGGGTAGGGAGTCCGACCGGACCCAAACCCAGGGCAGTGATTGATACGAAAAGAGCCCAGGCGGTGCCGGGTTTGACATGGTTATCAGCGAGCACGTGGCCACGCGGCGTAAGTGGGGTTGGTAAAGGCTGAATTTTGTCCCTTTTTTAGGTATGTTTCTCCAGGAATGGTGGACTCCAGCACTGCTGATACATCGAACGGGGTGTTTTGCATGTTTTATAATATGGCTTTTTCACCTCACCTTTTTCGCCTTGTTTAGCTCATTATAAACGTGTCACATCCCTTTTAAAGTACATTTATTCAATTTACGGCTTGCATTTGCTTTGCCAGCTTTACTTGAATGGTATGATACAATGATTAATTTTTTTTCATTTTCAAGATGGTAGCCTAGCCTTCAGACTCGATCACTGATTCCGCTATTTCTGCGGTGACGCGTCTAACCATGCATTGGTTCGGGGTGGCTCTTTTGTGCTCTTTACGAGCGCCAATAGCCATTGTTATTCAGGCCGCTCTCGGGGTGATGTCCTACAAACGCCGTCATTTGGGCACCGTTCATGTTATAGAGGCCATCTGGCCGCCAGGCACCCTATGAATGTAGCCTGCGCTTGATGAAGTGTCCAATATTGGTCCCCGACGCCGGGTCGCCTCGCGCGGCGTTATCACCCTGTGTGAAAAGTTTTCCATAAGGGAGGCGTTAATATGCAACAACGCACGCGGAACACATGGCGAACGTTGCCTTTGCAAGGTCGGCATTTGCGTGTGTACCAGGGCTGCCGGGTTGGCTCTTTTGGAGCCAAAAATCTCGAATTCGGCTTGTTTTTTATTTCGAATTTTGCTTTTTTCCTTTTGGCCCTTTTTTGTCTGAAAATTCTTGGAATCTCTCGGGCAGTTCGCTCCTGAGCTAGCTTCGGTTGGGCCCTTACATAAATATTGCTTCTTTCGTTTTTTTCTCTTGAATACGGAGTTCCGACACCACCGATATCAAAAGTAATAGACCAGCGGAAAAAACAGCACGTTCGTAGTAGTGTTTTTGATGCCTCGGTAAACCTCTGCATAATGGAACGTGCCGTCTGATCAAACATTTGTGTTCGAGTCAATGAAAAAATCTATAGAGATCTTTTATAATACAGCAGATATTTATTAAAAAATCATATTGACCCGGTCACGCTCACCAGAGGCGCTAGTGTGCCATCAAGATGGCCGCGAAAGAGGACTCCCAAAGGTAAACAACGTTAGTGGGCCCGGGAATAGCATGGTAAACGGTGAATTATACGTGTTTTATGCCTGGTATGTGGCAGTGGCTTATAACCAGCCACTGCGGAAGGCAGTGAGGAGCCCAAATTCGAGGAGTTTTGGTCCCAAGGAGCAAAGCTTGTAGTCAGGATCAGGTTAAAGTTTGCTGCACCCCCACTTTTTGCCGGTGGCGACGCTTATGTTTGGAAACGCATTTTCATCGTACATTCAAACTGGAATTTCAAACAGCTGAAACGAAAAAATGCGTGTATCTAGAATTATTTCAATATATCAGTTTACCGGGCTAAAAGGAATGCAGCCATAGGCGGATCCAAGGGGACAGCAAAGTGGGCATGTGCCCCATAGGCAGATCCAGGGGCAAAGGGAGTATGCGCCCCCCGCCATTAACCCTCAGCGCCCCGAAATGGCCAAGCCCCTGAAATTTCGCTTCCCACCCCCCACCCCAGGATGCGAAAGTCGGCTTCCACCGATAGGGTTTTGCTCCCATTCGATAGGGTTTCTCGGTCAGGAATGGCGCCTCGCCCCCGGGAAGGTGCCCCGATCGGCAATCTTGGATCCGCCTTTGATGACGGCCCAAGGATAAAGGCCTACTCCTGCTAGAAGCAGGCTCAAGGGAGTGGAAGGAGGCATAAGCGGAACTGGAGATTGCCCCACAGCCAGTCTGCAAAGTATGACAGCAGGCCAGACGAGTCGCACCAGCCATCTAAAATTCTCGCACCACCATCCTCCAAAAATTCGCACCAATATGCCACATACCAGGGAAAAATGCACCCATTCCACCCCTGCAATGCAATGCTACCTCAATCATTATTCAGTTAATTAAGGGCTTTTTATAGGGCCCCTCCTGTGTCTTAATAGCCATTCAGTCATTATTTGTTTATTTTAAGTGTTACTAACCTCGCAAATTCGCACCAGGTTGATAAAATTCACACCACTCGGTCCTGTCTCCAAGGGCACTTGCACCGACGAGATCTCGTCGAAAATGCCATACTTTGTACACTGGCCTCAAGCCGCTTACCAGGTGGATGTGAATGGAAGTCAGATGGCTGAAAATGTCTGCAACAGACAGCAGCATTTGAGCCTATCTTCTTCCCAATTCTCAGTTTCGACTTCCACTGCTTGGACAGCACCTTATTCTGAGGAAACTTGTGAAAGCTGGGACTTCGACACTTTCTTCGGAAGGATACACACTGAGGAATGCAGCAGTTCTGATTGGATCTAATGGTTATCCGTCTCTTCTCCATTTTCTTTGAACTTTCCAAGATTATAACAAACAAGAAAATAACGCCAGTCTTCAATATTCACGTCCACCCAACGTCACGTATAACCACGCTCTTTCACGAGTTTACCACGACTGAAAATCCGTTACTATAGGAACCGTGTAGAAACCAAGGTTTGTTTACAGATGCGCCGGATATGAAGCAGCCACGCCAGACGGCAGTCCCTCTCCTGGCGTTTCCAAAAAATCCGCCAGGTGCCAACACTTTCGATGACCGAGGCCAATTGCTGTTCTCACTTTTGCCGTATAAATAGCATTGATGCAAACATAAACAGTGCGATTGATCTGTTATGTTTCTATTTGGATGTTTTGAATGTTCGTCTTG
Source organism: Lepas anatifera (assembly GCA_034440635.1). Classification (NCBI taxonomy): domain Eukaryota; kingdom Metazoa; phylum Arthropoda; class Thecostraca; family Lepadidae; genus Lepas; species Lepas anatifera. The sequence continues at coordinate 665,283 of JAOTON010000961.1, read as the reverse complement.
CATTGTTGAGATATTGAAATATACCTAATGTTGATATGCAATTGCGATTTTTCCTTTCGTACTTTACTTTTCAGCCCAATGCCGGGTCCAGGGTAATTTTTGGGGGGAGACTGGCAACGGGGTCCAAAACTGAAAATGCATGGCTTTTGGAGAAAATCGGGGTGTTTGACCAGTGGCAGATACAATGGGGGGCTAGGGGACTCAAACCCCCTCTCCCCGAAATTTCAGAATGTCCGTAGTAAATGCAAAGCCGGAGGTTGTTCCGAGGTAATGACGAGGGTGGCTCTTATAGCCCCTTAACTCCCCCCCTGAAATGAAGTTCTGGATCCGCCACTGTGTTTTGGGAGGGTCAATTCTTTTTTTGCACAACACAAAGGGGTTGAAGGCCACATCGACCTTTCCACCTCCCGTTTTTCGTTTCAAGAGCTTTCGAATGATGTTTGAAAACTTGATCTAGCTCTTTTATAAGACTAGTTACGCCCTTGCTTTGTCAGCCTGATTTTAGAACAGAACCGTCTTACATGGGTTTAGAAATGATTTCAAAACTCATCAACCTGACCTGACTTGGTGTCAAGTTTCGGTTAGAATTTGTCAGATGGATCACCCTAGTGGCCTGCAAAGCGACGCGCGTCTCATTTGTTACCCGGCACCGCTTGGGCTCTTTTGGTACAGAACACCGCCTGGGGTCCGATCGGACCTCGCCCCCAACGATCTCGGAGCCGAAGTGATACGGAAAAATTTAAACGGCACTGGAAGCAGCTTTCCGTCCTCTACTATGGAACTGAGTACCAGTGACGTCACAGTGGGCCAAAATGGGTCAAACTTAGACGTATTTAGAAAATCCCTTATAGCTTGAGAACCATTAGACCTAGACCAAAACAAAGTACAACAATATGTACGTCCAGTCCTAAGGATTCAAGCCATGTGCAATATATCCTTTTACGGTCACATCGTGACCCTGACCTAAGGTCAAAGTAAAATATCAACTTCGCAAGATCAATTTGCTTAGCATTGGAATCCGCAGGTCATGCTGATAACTATGATGCACAATTTAAGACTGTATCTTGTTTCTTTCAGAAGTTATAGACACAATTTTGAAAACCGTGATGTATGGTGACCTCTGATGAACTTGGTATCGATTTAATCTCGAGATGGATAACAGCAAACATATTTTTTGTTTCAATAGCTTTTGAATGATACACTTGATCTGGCTATTCTAGAAGCCGACTTGCGCCCTGGCTTTGTCGGCCTCATTTTAAATACCAGATTCACCTTACATGGGCGTAGAAATGACGTCATAACTCGTAGACCTGAGTTGACCCGATGCGAATTTTTGGTCATAAGTTGTTAAATTGATCACCCTACAGGCCTGTGAAGCCGTGCACTTCTCATTCAAATACATTTAGAATATATTTCGAGAAACCGGGGCAGGGTCCGATCGGACCCCTCCCCTTAGGCGGCGAAGGGTGAACTAATGGCTCGAAAATTATCCCCATCCCACTTGGACGTGAACTTATGAGAAGTAGCAGGTGATATATATTCCCGCTCGTCAGTATGCATATGTCTAGCTGATCTTGGATATGTGTTTGCCTGACTTGCAGAATAGTTTTAGCGATAGACAGTACCCAAGTTGATCATTGCTGAGGCTTAGTGGCACACCAACTGCACAGGTTATGTGTAGGTACGTCGTCGCCACAGACACCCTGCTTCAAGGGACTTCTACAATCAACCATATATGCACGATCATTTCTCAAGTGGTCAATATCACCGAGCCATCTGCCCCCAGAAATTAGGCAAAATGACTTAGCATCGTAATCTATAGATATCGAGTGAACAAATGTTCTTATCGCCCAGTTCGAGCGTTCAATCATGTCATTAACCAATTTGGTAAGGTTAAATAAATATGTATCTTAGTGGGTGACATTGTGTTGCCCCTTATTTCTCAGTTAGAACAATTGTGATACGAACTTTGGTCCGAAAAGCATTGCCTTCTCTGATATATTTCGCGAAAGTGTTCTCAGCACCAAAGCTACCAGTGTTCTACAGGGATTCTGTCGATGTCCGTCACCACCATACAGTTCCCCCACATGTACACGATACTGATCTGCTCACCAGAACCTCGTCTTAGTTCTCTGTGTCCTCTGCACCGTCCACTGCTGTGGCAGGTTCACCGTTCTGGAGGACGGCAGTCTGGAGGTGTCCCACGTGACCAGGAGAGACGACGGCAACTACACCTGTCGAGTGTCCAGTGGCCAGCAGTCGGCCGCCGTCTCCTACCCCGTCACCGTGCTAGGTCGGTACACTGTGCACGTCTTACGTGATTTAGTGTCTTGGGTCGTGTCACATTGCCGATTTTTGTTCTGGTTTTGTTATAGTCGTTCTGTTGTATTTGCGATTGTCATGTTGCAGGAAAAGTAAACGTATTGTTTTGGATATACTATTCGATATAATGAGAGAACAAGCAGACTCAGGAGGGCAAATAAGGTCATACGAAACCCTCTTCCTAACCAGGTCTCAAAGTGCAGTTTGGCATTAACTCCTGATTAACAAAATCAGTGAGTGAAGCACGCTTCACGCTGCTGAACAGTTATCTCACCTGTAGCTCCTCAGTGTAATCAGTAGTTCTCACCTATATTTATAGATGTCGCGGTATTCGCAGGCGTGCCGCCGTCTCCGACCGTGCAGGTGACTGGCGCCACTAGCGACTCGCTGATGGTCCGCTGGTCCTCTGGGGACCCGCACGGCCTGGTCATCCGCGGCTACAGGCTCTTCTACTGGTCACATGACCGCTCAGGTCAAGGCCACCGGTCAACACCGCACGAGGGGCAGCAGAACTTCTCAGAGGTCTCACTGGAGCGCTTTGTGCGAGAGTTCAAGCTGTCGGGCCTGACGTGCGGCACAGTCTACCACCTGCAGCTGCGGGCGTTCAACAGGTTTGTGAGGGGAGTTTGTGCTGAACCACGAGTCGCTGGCAAAGCAGGTCGATGAAATAAAAGCCTCGTCGGGACTGCAGCGAATGAACAAACCCCGAGACATCACAAGTTCTGTATCCACACATCTATTATCACGCACACGTCCACACACACACGCATGGGGTCATAGGCGGATCCAGGGAGTAAGGGCAGCACTTGCCATCCCCCTGTGATGAACCATCGACGCCCTTGAAATGGTCACGGCGCCGCTGAAAGGTCGATAGCGCCCCCAGAAGATGCCCCTCCCCGATCGGCGATCCTGGGTACGTCTATACACGGGGTAATACGACATACACATTATGCGATAAAACGTGTACAGACGAACGGTGCTGCACTTTCTAGAGGGTCCAACCGGCAAGTACAAAGCGGGCCAACGCGCGTCGGCACACACTGAGGACCAATGCGAGGCGAGTAGTGATTTAACGAGCGGAAGAGAAAAGAACCGTTAAACGTATCGAAAAGTTGTTCCAAGTTCTTTTTCGTTAGCTAATATTGGTTGTGAATATTATGCATAATGAAAAGATGCATCTGAACTATCATTGGATATCATTTCCACCGTTTTAATGTCGGACCTCTAACCTCTTCTCGGAATGGAGCGTTTCGAAGGCTTCTGCCTGTTTTGAACGTGGCATTGCTTAGGTAAGTCCGTAAGTTGGCTTTGAGGCCCAATTTTTCAATTACTCTCCAAAACTCGTCGCCTTGATAATATTTCTACGGGTAAGTATCGTCCTTCCAACACAAGGTCACTTGAGACAAAGTATTGCTCAAGACATAGAATGGGCATCGTGCTCTTCTTAATCCGGTTTGAAGTATCGTGTCCACTCAGGAATAGGCCTGGGATTTCGAACGCTTTTTATCCGATGGGCCACTATAAATAGATATGAAAGCGTCATCCTATCACTCCCGTCAGTGTCCAAAAATGCAGACTCCCTTACTGTATGTGCTAATTTCTGTAAATTTCCCGTCTTCGAATGGCGCGAACCACTTTTAGACAATGCGACGGAGCTTCTCATCGTATATCTAATGTGTCATCATATTTCTATTGTGCAAATATTGTTTTGACAGCAAATAGATATCATAGAAAGAAGGAATATAACCATCTATTCAAGAACCCAGGCCTGTTCGGTGACTTTGGTTCCATGCATACGTGACCTTTGGGGACTGAAAAAGCTTTCAAAAATGAAAAGTCATTTGAGAGTTATTAGAAATCAGCGGGATGCTCATCAGAGACCTGCACAGCGCACAGTTTATCAAGATGAGTCACTCCGTTGCTTGATGACGGATCCAAGCTGTCTTTCCGTTTTGCAAAATTCAAGTAAGGTTCGTGATTTCTTTCGAACATGCACCGTTCATGTTATGCGTGATCTCACATTAATCTGACTCGAGTGTTACTGCTCGTCACTTCTACAACACACGTTCTGGCCTTTCTGTGAGTGTTGATCGGCTGAGAGCTGCCACCCTCGTCTCCTCCGTGATCCGGCGGCAGCTGAACCGGCCCTGCTGCTGCGTCACTCTCCCGCCACGCCGCTCCAAAATAGCTAACGTCCAAAACAGGGGATCAACCGGTTTTGAACAAACAAATTTGGAATGAATGTTTATGCTCCACATGACATACATGACGAAATGATGGGACTCAAATGATGACGCACGTCACTGATTATCTTACGATAGCCGAATGACGTCAGGGCATGACATCCCAGATCTGTCCCACAGTCTATCTCCCCTCGCATCATCTGCCTCCCTGAAACCGTTTGAGCCTTGTATGCGTATGCTGGCGGCGTTGTTTTGGTATTACGTGACCTCCAACTACCATCGGCTGCCCGACTTAGAGTATGTGACAGGGCAGCAGTAATAACAGCCGTAAAGAGCCTGGCCCGCTCATGATTGCCCACAAACAAAGAACTGGAGTGCGGGGGGCGTCTGATAGTCGTTTACGTCACATGGCCACGTGGAAACTGGATTGCCAGCGGCGTCTGTGTCATGTCCCGCTGAGCGCAGAGGCTGCACAAGACCAACGGTTACTCTGGCGACGGTGGCAAAAATTACCCAGGTCGCAGTCACACCCCGCCATCTGTGAAGCTGGTGTGGAAACACTGGCTGCACTGCTACCTGGAAATCACGCTGTATCAGAGTGACACACGTCACACTGTGCCCACACGTGGGTTTGTTTCTTCCGCTCAGTATTTGGTCAGAGGAGGCACTAGCCAGGGGCCGAAAAATCTACCATTTTGCCATTCTAAATGGTGACAGCCCAAGGTGGGCAAAGTGACAAAAATTACTTGGCATGTTCTCTCCAGACAAATACGGAAAAAATCGCTGAGATTGGCTCCTATAATTAGAGCTCGCACTGTTTCTCAACAACTAGGATGATCCATGAGAGTCCATTGGTTTCCTACTGACGCAAAACGTGTCACATTTTGCAGTTTGGTGCGGTGACACATTTATGGTTTGACATTTTCAACAGTGACACACTGAACACTTTTTCGGCTCCTGGCACTAGCGCTGGCTTGGTCCCGCTGACGGCGCGTTAGTGGCGCCGGGGGCGTTTCTGCTGTCTCCCGGCCGGTGGCTGCCGTTGGGAGGCGTTACGGATCCGTTAACAGCTAGTTACGCCACGCGGGCACTCGCCTGTGGTCTGCCTCACGCAAACAGGCCTCCGTTCGGGTCACAGCCCGGCCTGAGTGATATGCGCAGTCGAATAGTGCGGCGGTTTCGAGCCGGGCTAATGACGCTCCGGCGAGCTTAATGAGATGGCCTTGTCCGAGTTCAATGAGAGTTACGAGCATGTTCCCCTGTGTTTATCCCGTGCGCCGGGACAAAGTACCAGCATGTTTATTGGGGACTTTGTCTCTGTCATGGCTGTGTTTCCATGCAACGGTTTCAATGTTCTCACGATATCATCAATTAAAATATCTAACCGATAAGAATGATCGCCACGCCCATGCCAATGACCCTGTGTTTTGAATTCACTACGGGGAGCGGGTTGCGGTGTCCGGCGAGAAGACTGTCTAACATATTGGGCACGTGAATTGATATCCGATCCATTTTTGGATTAGATTGAATTAATTCGATGATTTGGATAGTTTCAGACCTGGCTGTGGATGGTAAAAGCGGTTCTTGTCTATCGAGCCGTATTTGTCTTACATAAATTGAACTGGCTGGCGCCCATTGTGTGCAGTCCGGGGCTTCCGTGGGATAATGCTGCCTTGAACCTGTCTGAACCGGAGCTGTCCTGCCCATGGCTCACTGTCTGCCGCAGACTGGGGGACAGCGCGCCGAGCCGGGTGGCGGAGGGCCGCACCTCGGGCCGCGCGCCGTCTCTGCCCGATCCTGACCGGCTGGTGAGGGTGAACGGCTCGCGGGCCATCCTGCTGCTGCATCTGTGGGACGCTGCCGGCTGCCCGGTGCGACGCTTCTCCGTCCGCTGGGGAGCCGCCGACGCCGACGACACAGGTACAGGTCACGGCGTACTCTGATTTACCCCGCGGCGGGGAGATGGGTGGTCCCCAGAGCTGGGTGTGGATGATTAAGGTTGGTGGTTTTGGTCAGTTCTTTGTACCCTGTGCTTAAACTACGTGCTAGTCTTAGTAATATCTAAGCCTCGCCGGTTTCGGCAAGTTTGAGGTAAACTATTATTTTTCATACTATGCTACGCTATGAAGATTTCAAGTTTTCCAAGAACTGGCCGGCCTCATCTGCAGAAAAGCAGAGGAGGGAGACAATCGTGTCCTGTAATTTTAAACTCTGTCATCTCCAGAGATACTGTATCCGCAAAAAACTCAGCATGAAACATGATTCTGAGCATGCTTCCCTGTATTTTATCTCGGCTCCTGGAAAACAGTCGGTGTGCCCATGTATCATGTGCACTTTGATATGTCTTTGTGAATGTCACTTATTAAACTTCTGTGAGTTTACTTAGCATAAAAGAGCGGAGTGCGCGAGCATACAATATTTCGAGTCCTCCTGGAAGGCTAGTCATCCATTGTGTCGACGTTATGACTCACGCATTAACGAGCCGTTGCACAATAATCTTCCTCTGACAAAGACTCTGTCCTGGGTCCCTGGTGGCCGCAGTGCCCCCGGCTGGAAAGGAGCCAGGCCTTGCCGAGGATGAGCCAACGTTAGCATTACCGGCGTCCCATCTCCTCCTCTCCCCATGCCCCTAAGCTGCGTACGTGCGGCCAACAGTGCAAGGTCGCGTGTGGCCTTTCCCTTTTTACGGATGCCCCGACGTCCGCTCTGCCCGGAGGCTGCCTCCGCCGCTCTCTCCGCCAGCGGCCGCCTCCAGCCGGGTCATCGCTCCGCAACAGCGCCCGGCCTTCTGCCAGAGTTGCCGAGGGCCCTGCGTCATTGTTATTGTGTTGTGGCATTCGCTTTTATGATGGAAGTTCCCCACACTGAACCAAATTTGTCTGGCATTGCTGCAGGAAAACAACGTTATTGAACCCGCTCAGCGCTGTAGGGAAGAACCCTTTACTGTTCTTTTTCATCTTATGATCAGCGTTGCCGTAAAACACCTTTTACTCTAAATCAAAATAATTGAAATGTTGCAGGCCCGTGTAGGGCCTTGATTGTCGAAAATATTTGACATTTTTCATATAGGTATCTACGTATTTGATCCATCATGCACTGCATAGGCGAGGAACGGGGCAGGGGGTGGCCCCCACTGTGATGGGCCCACAACGAGGTAAGAATATCAACAACTGTAATATCTACGAGAAACCAAACTGGCCCGATAGAGTTGATGAGTTGATTTAAGGTCCCCTAAGCTTTGGGGCCGAACGGCCGATACCATACGAGCTAATCGGGCCTTAGGAACGACGCCCCTGAGATGGTTTGCGCAGCATGAACTGTTCTAGGATGCCAAAGAGCTAGGAGCCGAACCTGAACAGGGCCCCGTGAGTGGCCAGAACCTATATCCACCGACCTGGGGCCCTGAGCGAGCTGGGACCGTAAAGTTAATATTGTCCCTGAGCTAATCGGATCCCCGGATGCACAGAAGGCCCAAACTTATCTAAGGGCCGCACAGGAATAGGGCTGCTGAAATGGGTTATAAGCTTTAATGAAACCCAGGACTGTTCGAAACCCCAAATATGCCGGCAAGGGCCCGGTGATCCAGGCCCTAAGCTATGGTCATCAGAGCTAATATGGGCCTCGTTGAACAGGGCCCGAGATGGTCTGGGATCCCATAAGCCTTTACAGCCACGACCTGGCGGCCGGAGCTGAAGGGTCCCTGAGATGTTCTGACAGTGGCGTAGCCAGGGAGGGGGTCCCTGGGGCCCGCGGACCTTGGCGACCTTATGGACTAAAACAAAAAATGATCCGGGTGAGCTTGGTCTCGGTGGGGGCCGAGCTTGGTCTCAGGAGGCCCCCGATAATCGGTATCGAGGCTCCAGAGTACCGAATATTGATTTTGGGGACCCCTGTGCTCAGTCTCAGGGGGTCCCGAGCTGGTCAGGGCCCCGAGCTTGGTCTCAGGCCCCCGAGCTCAGTCTCACGGGCCTTTCGATTTTGGTCTCAGGGGCCTCGAGCTGGTCTCAGGGGCACGAGCTTGGTGTCTGGGGCCTCCGAGCTTGGTCTCAGGGAGCCCGAGCTTGGTCTCAGGGGCCTTTCGAGTTTGGTCTCAGGGCCCCGAGCTTGGTCTCAGGGCCCCGAGCTTGGTGTCAGGGAGCCCTCCGAGCTTGGTCTCAGATAACCCCAAGCTCGTCTCAGGCCCCCGAGCTTGGTCTCAGGGGACCCGAGCTTGGTCCAGGGATGTCCCGCTTGGTCTCAGGCCCCTCCGAGCTAGTGTCAGGGGCCCGAGCTTGGTCTCAGGGGGCATCCGAGGGCATCGATGATAACGACCGTACACGGAAACACGACATGGTCCGGGGGCCCTGATCTGGTCCAGGGGCCACGAGCTGGTCTCAGCGCCCCGAACTTTGTCTCAGGGCCGACCGGTGTCAAGGCCCTCCGAGCTGGTCTCAGGGAACGACCGAGCTTGGTCTCAGGGGACCGAGCTGGTCTCAGGGTGATCATGGTACGAGGGCAGAGTACCGAACAGAACGGGGCCCGACGACAGAACCTTCGATCTGGTCTCACGGGCCTTGATTTTGGTCTCAGGGTGCCCCAGAGCTTGGTCTCAGGGCCCCCGAGCGGGCTCAGGGGACCCTGAACTGAACTCAGAGGTCACGAGCTGGTCTCACGGGTCTTCGAGCTGGCCAGGGGCCGATCATCGGTATGAGGGCTCGGAATACGAATATATCTCGGGGGCCCGTGAGCTGTCTCAGGGCCCGAGCTGTCTCAGGGAGCATCCGAGCTGGTCTCAGGGTCCCCGAGCTGCAGGGCCCGAGCTGTGTCAGGGGCCTGAGCTTGGTCTCAGGGAGCATCCGGGCTGGTCTCAGGGTCCGAGCTGGTCTCAGGGCCCCGAGCTTGGTCTCAAGGGTTCAGGATCGGGTGCCCCGACTATGATATCAGGGACTAAAGGAAGCACGAGCATGGCCTCAGAGACCCAGATTGTCCCAGGGCCCCAGACCGGTGCAGGACCCGAGCATCGGCACGAGGGGCCCAGAGTACCAAGCATTAGTCTCGGGGGCTGAAATATTGATCTAGGGCCCCGGAACATGGTGTCGAGTTACTCTGAGAAAAGGCAAGCAGTCTAATCCACCGATCTAATGGGACCGAGCTTGGTCTTAGGACCCCGGGCATCAGTATCAAGGGGCTTGGAGTATTGGTCAGGGGAGCAATTATTTAGGGCTCAAATGGTGATTTCGGAGGGCCCCGAAAGTGTGGATGCAGTGGTGTAGCCAGGGCCTAGGCGTGCAGACCCCCACCCGGCCAATGAACCACCAAAGGTTTCTCTGATCACGTGGCCCCAGAGTTAGTCTCAGGGGGAAGATGTTCTCAGGGCGTCCCGAGTCGGCCTCACGGCCCCGCCCTAGAGTCGGTCTCAAGGCCCCAAGTAGATTTCGGGGCCCCGAGGTTGGTATCAGGGCAAGTGATCGGGGGCCCCGGGAGTCTGTCTCAGGGGGGGGGAGCTAGTCTCAGGGTCCCCCAGAGTGGTTCTCAGGCCCTGCAACATTTTATTTCAGGGGGCCCCTGAGAATCAGTCTCAGAGAACCCCAAGAGTCTGTCTTAGGGGACCCCAAGAGTCGGTCTCAGGGGGTATAGTCTCACGGGTTTCTCTCCAGGAGTCAATATTTAGTTTCAGGTGCCCCGAGAGTTAATCCGGGGGTCGAGAGTTAGTCTAATTTGATCCCAGAGTGCTGGTTTCAGGGGTCCAGGGGTAATTTGGGAGCCCTCGAGATTAGCCTACGTGCCCCCAGTTGAGCACCCAAGAGTTAGTCCAGAGGGCTCGGTTGTCAGTCTCAGAGACATCCGAGAGTTAATCTCAGGTTCGAGAGTAATTTCCAGAGGTGCCCGATTTTTGGTCTCAGGGCCGGAGTTAGCCTTAGGCCGAGAAATCGGAGCCTCGAGAGTCTCAGGAACCCAAAGACTCAGTCTAGATGATTCCACCCCCGGTGTTTGTCTTAGGGGCGCCTAGAGTAAGTCTCAGAGGGCTGTCGGAGTCTTCCCAGCCCCCCCACCCCAAAGACAGCCCAGGGACAATACTAATCTGGATGGCCACGATAGTCAGTCTTAGCCCCCTCCAGAGCAAATCTGGGGGCCAAAATAGTCTCAGAGGTGCTCGATAACTAATCTCAGGAGCCCGAGAGATTCTCAGGGGCCCCCAGTTTGATCAAGAGGCGCGGAATCAGTCTCAGAGACCCCTGAGATATAATCAGAAGCGGCCGAAAATAGGTTTGAGTGCCGCCAAGTGTTGGTCTTAGGTGGCTCTAGAGCTCAAATAAAATTTTTCAAAATCATATGCCTCGAAAAATGTACCTACCCCTATTGCGTACTAAAAGGACAAATTGAAACATGTCGATCAGGTACCATTATCGAAGGAAAGGCAAAATTAATCTAATTTTACCATAAGAGCAAATCGAACAGGGCTAGTAGGTTTTTAATCTAGTAGCTAACACCAATAAATTCATTCCTAAATATTCTGAAATAAGCAACTTCCAATATTTTCGTAGGAAACAGACAAACTAGGGTAATGACAGAAATTGATAGCATAATCCCAAAAAGAAAAATAGGTATGAAAGGTTGAAAATAACAATAACAGAGTGAGCCAAAGCGATATATATCAGGCGCCTTTTGTCTTGGTAATTTGCTCGTTTACAAGATAGCAAGGGTAAGAAAGTAACTGGATCTCAACAGGATCTGTCGACGGAATAGAGGTTATGTAACGTTCAGGACAACTATCCCTGTATCTTTATTCGTTTTTTTCGTTTCTTTGAAAATTTCCGATTAAAGAGTTCATGGATTTGACACGGGAAATAATTGCTAATCATTTCCGTAGATCATTTCTTCGTATCAAAACGACTGACCTCCAATAACTCATGTGTATTACCCGAGTGAATTGAGGTAGACTCAGGTTTAACATCATGCGCGCATCAACATTGAACTTCGAAATATGGCTCAAAGCTGTTATTAAGCCACGCTGCATATAAGTTAGGGCCATCCTTAATATTGGTGACCTAGTTTACCAACACTGGTCGGATCGAAAACAAGCTATAAACAAAATAAAATGAATGCTTAAAAAGTCATAACAAAATGTCCTTAGTGGAATGTTATAATTTAAAATACTATACAAAAATATAGGAGATGGGCCGGTTACAAGAACGCCTGGGCTCCCCGACGGTAGTCAGACCCTGCGAATCCGGCACGCCACGTTCTGAGACAAAGCCACCGGGACAAGCCACTGGGGCCCGACAATCGGGACAGCTGTGCTAACTGGGCCTGATGGTATGGGGGCCGAACCTTCTAGGGTCCGGTAAGCGCCGATGAATGGAGCCCGAGCGGTATGAGAGGGACTATACAGCCGACTGGGCCCTGAGGAGTGGCATGTACGAACAAGAGCCGAGCTGGTCTGGGGCCTCGAACTGCTCTAGCATCATTGAGCTAACTGGGATCCGTAGCTGAACAAGTCCCTTGAGCTGTTTGAGACCCTACATAAGTCGACCTGGGGACGAGCTGAACCGGGCCCTAACTAATCTGGACCTGTGCGAATCGGAGCTACCCTGTGATGAGCTTCAGGGTCTGTCTTATGTAGGGTCCCTTGATAAGCTGGTCCCGAAGCTAACGCACTGGTCTGGGCGACGACTGATCTGGGTTCCTGAGCCATGGTCTGGACTTGGGGCCCTCGAGATAATTGGCCCCTGGGCATAGGCATAGCGACCGGGGGTCAGGGGATACTGCCCCCTTTGAGGTGGGCTCTGAACGAATATACAAATATCAGCAACTGTAATTTAGAACAAGAAACCCAAACGGCCCCGATAGCGTTGGAACGTCAAGTTCGGTAGTACGCTGCCTGCAAGCCACTGGAGGAGGACGCTTCGAAACAAAGCCAAGAAACCTACTACCCGAGTGTTTTCAAATGAGTTCGAGAACTGGGCCCAATCAAACTATTCCATATCAATCCCAACACAAAATATGAATGGACAGGTCCTGCATAAATGCCGAGCAACAGTCTCTGACCATCGAAAGGCGCGACGTCTTTGATCCAGGGTTATATGGCGTCGCCAAATCTTTCCCGTTGGAGGGTTTCTTGGGAGCCAAATTGCTCCTGCACAAGAATCTGCCGTGCCTTAAACCGAGTTGGTCGCGTGGAAAGCAGGTTGCTAACCACTATAACACATGCCACACCTGGCATCACAAACTGGCCACAAGTACCAACATTGCACTCAGTCATGCGAACTTGCATTTTAGGCATCGAAATATAGCTAGGCGTATTTATTGTGATCAGCCTTACCTAAATCAATCTCTAATGATGGAAAGAATAGATCCGTAATAACCACATCAATGTTCCCATTTTCGTCATTAAATAAGCAAATACAAGTTGATTAGGCATAGCGAAGTGAGGCTATTTGGTATCAAAGCATTGTCTGTAGTTTTCTAAGCAGTTCTTAATTTTGTAAATGTAATGAAAAGGGCCTAAACATCTGTAAATAAAAAACGCGTTCGTGGTAAAAATGATTGAAATCCTCCATAAAAGCTTAAAAATGTATTTCGTATTTGAAAAGGGTCTAGGTAAAACCAAAAATGTTTTTTGGCGCTTTACTATGACTTATTACATCATAATAGGTACAACTCGAAATCATAGGAAAATTTAAATTCTCAATTTTCCATATATTGACATCCTTGTGTGCATGCATGCCTTATTACACTAAGCGACTATCTAAAATTTTTAAAATTATAGGCCCCCGTGGACTGGGGCCCCCTTGAGGTGGGCCCCTCTAAAGCTGGCCCCCCACTTTTCAAACCGTTCCTACGCCCGATGCACTGTGCACTCCGTTCACGTACAAAGTCAAGTGCGTTAAGCACGAGCTATTTGTATAAAATATCGAAATAGCTTTAGCATATAAATCTACACCACATCTTGAAGCTCTACAATGATGATGTCATATGAAATTACACTTTTACACAACAAATTCAGTGAAAAAGAGCCGTAAAATACGTTTGCCCCCAGATTTTGTTAATGAAATACATTCACTAACTGTGGAAGCCTGGCAAACTCCCCTGCTTTATAGTATTAGCACGTGCATGCGGAATGTGCAGAAGTGTTTGTAGTTTAATAACCCGGGCTGGAATAAACACGTTAAATGACTGCAGTAAAAATGATGAGTTTACCTTCCCGTCAAACAGCATTGTGGATGAACATAAGAATATGTTGTGTCCTTCGCGCTTAAAGTGAAGCGAGATTGAAACGCCTCTGAAAGTGACGGTATGACAATGATAATAATTGCGCTCGGGTGTTGGCGTTGATCCACATTAGAAAGTTAATTGTGTGCCATGTTCTCTTAATGAAATTTTTGTGCAGAGCAGCTGCACCTCCCAAAACAGTGTCTGAATAAAAATATCGATTAGAATATAATTATTTTTACCCCACGCAGACGTTTTGAACTTTACAAAATCAGTTAAAAGATCTGAGAAATTACAAATAGCGGATATCCTAACACTAACTCGGCTCTTTCCAATGAGTGCATATATATATATATATATATAATAATAATATAAATATATATAATATATATATATATATATATATATATATATATATATATATATTATAAACCCACACCCATGTTCTTTATGTTCATCAAGCATTTACAAAAATGCGTTCAGAGACCACTTCACTCGGGAGTCAAAGCGTGTTAACTCCTCATAGCCTCAAATGGAATCACACGCAGGCGCGGAAGCAGGATAAGGACGGCTACAAATAATATTGGCATCTAGCATGAAGTCCCTGAGCAGCTCTCAGTACCAGGCTTTTCAAATTTTTAATTGGGTGACAATGTGCATATTTAAATTTTGATAGGCACCTACTCAAGCTAACAGATCATTCTCCAGATGATCATGTTTTGGTTGAATTTATATTAACTAACAACCGGAAGAACACCACAAAAATATAGATTACTTGTGGGGACTGATGTAGCCAAGAAATATGATACTACTTACAGCCTTTTTGGTTATAAGTACTAAGCCATTGAATGACCATATTTATGGGTTGAGATTCATAGGGGTTTGGGCGTCAGGACCCCTGGGTTTTCAGTCTCCCTAGACTTTGTATAGGGCTTGTATTGCCGTGCCAGTGTTAACCCACCCAGAAACCCCTCCCCCTCCCCCTGGATCGAGAACAGATCTCCAGCCCTGACCGTATGGGATTGGAAGGTCACACCTGTCTACGGGATATATGGGTGGTGGGCTTTAAAAAAACCCGGTCCACGCGAGCGTGGAAGAGCTTAATGGGATTCGACCAGGGGTGGATCCAGCCGGTCGGCTTGGGGGGAGTGTAAAAACCCATTTCATCGAGCAGAAAATAGAGCTATAAAGTAGATAAAAACGTTTGGTGTCAAAGGTGCACCTATCAGTTTCATTTCTCTTCAGAGGAAACTTCTTTCGTAAGCATCGTTCTCAAAGAGAGCTTGGCCCTTTCTTCTTCGCTTTGACAGGGGGCATGGCCGCATTTCCCCGCCCCTCCCTGCACCTGCCCCTGTATTAGACGGCAAGGCCTCCAGCGCACTTCCTGCGGATCGGTCCGACAGCGTTCCGCCAGCTGAGCTGTCTCAGCCGCTGCCGATGGCTGCCGGATCAGACGTGTGAGAAAACGGCCGGCCGGCAGCGACCGAGGGCTAGGATTGGAGGCTTTCGCACCACTTGTTCCCAGTCAGCGGCATAGGAGTTGGTGTGAGGATCACTCATGTATGGTGTGGGGGGGGCTTCACCCCTCGCCGTTGGCGCCGACTATGCTGCCTGTTTGCCGTGGCTGCTGTGTTCTGCTGTCCGGGCATCCCCCCATGTCGGTGATGTGACCCTTCTGTGCCCCGCAGCCAGCGTGGAGCTGGCGGGCGGCCGGCGGAGACACGAGCTCACGCGGCTGCTGCCTGACACGGCTTACGTCATCAACGTCACCGCCATCAGTCCGGCCGGCGCCACGTCACACGTGACGGCGGTCCGCACCGGCCCGGCTCCCGCCGCCGCCGAAGGTAACGTCAGTGGGTCACATCACGTGATACCACAGCCACATTACACATCACGTGATATCACAGCCAACGGTAGTGTTACCGGACTTTCGTGTCACTTGATGTCACAGTCAACGGTAATGTTACTGGGCTTACACGTTAGGTAATGTCACATCAAACGGTAAAGTTACCGGGCTTACATATGACGTGATGTCACATCCAACGGTAATGTTACCAAACTTACACGTCAGATGATGTCACATCTAACGGTAATGTTACCGAACTTACACGTCAGATGATGTCACATCCAACAGTAATGTTACTGGACTTACGTGTCCCACTGACTAGATACTGTTGGCCTTTGATGCACCAGATACCGGGCTTTGACCTCGTGTCTGCATTGGAATCTGCGCCTTGAAACAGCTAACATACCTTCGCCATTTCAATGTCTGACTTATGCCGCAGAATCAGATGTTGAATCTGCATTCGCAGGCAGTGTGCACGTAAGCCGGAGCTCGGGGTGGCAGGTCGGCGTGCCTAGTCATTCTGTACAGCCTATAGAATGATTCTTAGTAGCGTATGAGGTCATAGTATGGGTCCCAGGTATCCAGCCCGTGCACATATTGAGGTACTTACTTACATTGCAGATACCTGTTGACACCCCTGTTTATTCCAAGAATGAGTCTCCTTTAAACTATGAGTATGAGTATTTTCTCAAATGATTTAAAAATACTTACTTTAATCCGCGCCCCACCGGGGGTCCGGCACCACCTTCACCCCACCGGGGGCCATCGATGGCCCCCTCTATCTCCGAAAATATGGGGGTTAGCACAAATCTGCATAGTGCATTGGAAAGCTCTCGTGAATTTAGTAAGAAATTACTTCACATGTTTAAGCGCTCAGGTCAATGGTCTGACTTCCAGAGGTCAAGTTAGGTCACTAAAGGCTATTTTCACTCAAATATGCAATACTTAGGACGACTGAGCATAACTCGTATGCTATTAGAGCTATTGAGGTCTGGTAAAACACATTTGGTAGGAAAATGTCAGACCTTTTTCCGCTCTGTGGAACGTAATGACCTCCTGCCAGTGGTTTAACCTCCAGAGGTCAACTCGTGCCCTAATATGACCTGAGGTCACTTAAGGTCAGAAAGTGACCTTGCCGTATATCATATGAAAGCCAGTGTTGGAACATACACGAGGATATTTGATTCAGCGCTCTAGCTTAATTAGGTTAAAAGTTATTGCCAAAATACTGTTTTGACCCCTGGTGACGTTGGATGACCTCGAAGAGGTCAAAGGGTAAATATAGACCCTGGGATCCGTAAAGAGGTGTCCAAGAACGCTTTTCTGGGCAAGCTGAGCATTTGCAATCGCTTTTGTGACTTTTAGACCATACGACAGCTTTTTCCCATGTTTTTTTTTCAATGGGAGAGGTCATCTCATGACCTGACTTCATGTCACGAAATCGAAAAATCCCGGATATACACCTTGTAGACCCTGGAGAGTTCATGAAGTGCAGGAAGTTTCAAATTGATGGTCTAAGAAATGTAGCTCTTATAGAGCTCAAAAGTTGAAGTGAAGTGACCTTGATTGACCTCGCCTGGTGACCTGACCCTGCGTGACCCGGGGACAAAAAATCCAGGGATGGTGGAAAAATGATGCGGTGAGAGAAAGAGTCCTCAATCGCGGCGCTGCGTCGCGTCGTTTTTCTGTTATCTTGAAAAACCTTAGGGGCCATCGATGGCCCCGGTGGGGCGAGGGTTAAGTTACCACATCTTAACACTATGCAGCTCATACATTTCGGTTGAAACAGGGCAAGGAGTGGGGGCCTTGCCACTGATTTGTACTGAGTGGGGTGGGGAGGGGGCTGAAAACGATCGGGATAGGGAGGCAAAGCCAGAGCCTAAAAGCTATTTTGGAAAAAAGTAATAAGGCAGTTCAACTGCAACAAACTAAATCCATTTGGGTAAACCTCGCTGATAGGAGATATGAAATGGTAAATTAATCAGGTAACCAGTCGAATGTCCAAATTTTACGGTAGACGTCCGCCCGGTTCACCGTTTCGGGATACTTGCCTCCCCTCCTCGCTTTCGAGGCTTATAACAAAGAGGATTGGTTCATCATAATTGTGATATTGCTTGATGACAAATCCGTTTGATTAAATTTGTGGTCTAGTCAAAGATCTGGTCGTGCGAATGACGTTTATAATAATGTTAGGCCCCACGTGACACAGGGTGATTAACGCAGCTATTTACCAAGTAGCTAAAAATACTGGCTTGGAGCTAAAACAAGTTCACACCGCACTTTCATTTCATAACTGATAACGATGGGAATCGAACAGATTCCCATATTTCTCCCGATTATTAGATTGCATGCATTCCAAAACAAATCACGTTTGGGTTACCTTGCAATCTAACAATCACTTAGCGAGTAATCAGCAGAATTTGTGGGACGGTCCACATTGCATGAGTCCATGATGAGAGGCAGCTGTGTGTCAACAGTGATCGTCACAAACGCGTCACTAATTGGCGTCGCGTCGTTGGCGCTCCCACAATCGGCGACCGCTGCCGTCACGAGGCTCACACCGCCGCCACGCGGCTCGCCGCTGACCTGGCCCGGCCCGTGATAAATCACACCAGTTGCACCTGCGCCAACAACACGTGTCGAAACACGACGCGCCGATTTGCCGCTTTCTGTGGCACTCGATGCTGTGTCGGATTGGTGCAGCGTGAACGGGGGCGCATGTCGGCTCTGTCCAAGGTCTGGAACAAAAACCCGTGGTGTCGGGGCTACTCAAATTTATTATTACGTGCATGGGTGGAGAATTGTTTTTAAAGTTACCCCAGCCGGCGGCAGATGCCTGGCCAGTGGCGGATCCAGCGCACCTGTTTGTGGGGGGGCAAAAAAATAACCAGGGCTCATCGACCGGGGGTGCGTGGGGTGGGAAACTACGTTGGCGTGGCCTTTATTGTGTCCACGGGGGTGGGGTGTGAAGTGGTGTTGGCGTGGTGTTGGGTTTTGTGTCGTCGATCGGGAGAGAGAGGGGGGCGCTAATTTGTATTGTTAGTCCCCCACATATTTTTTGGAGGAAGGCTAGGCCCATTTTGCCCCCTGGATCCGCCAGCTTACCTTGCATGCTTCCAGTGTACCTACGTACTCCAGAGGAATAATAAAATGGACAGTTTTCCCGCAAAAACTGCCATGCCTATTGCTAAGGTCAGCTGTGGAGGTCCACAGTGGTCCATTGAAAAGTAAAAGAGCACAACACAGACCAAAAAAAGTAAAGACGAAACACCGAATCTCGTTTTATTTTCAATAACAACTTGTATGATCTTTTGAGGCAATGAATGACCGCAAAAAGGTATTCCTGGAAAGGGACACGGTAAATGGCATGGACAAAATATATCGGAACGATGACGAGGAAGAGGTACGTCCTCGGGTATGTGTTGACTTGATGTCGATGTTGGTGCTGGGATACCCATCTGGGGAACGGCTGATCGAATGCTTCCCGCAGAATAAACAAATTATGATAAAATAGTTATTTTACTACTAAGTGAACAGGCAGCGTCGGATAATATCACGATGGCCTTAGTTTCAGCTGAAACCTGGATGGGCTTTTGTTGGGGTTTAACGACGCACCAACTGCCAGGGTGATACGGCTGGATGGACTTTTGAAGATGTGCATTCACATGTAGTTAAGATCAAATAAACACGTGGTTTACTTTACTTCCCTATAGACACGAGAAAAAGCCTTCTGAACAAAATAAATCGCGGAGTAAATACCAGACATTAAGTATTAAATATAGCGTGATTTCATGTTTATATCATGCTACCAAAGCCTGCATTAAATTATTATTGTAGTTTATCTAAAATGGGCAATGAGTCACAGTTTTCAATGCACGCTCAATGTATGCACATTTCAATGTACTCCAGACGTGGTCGCAGAGGAGGTTGACTGGACTGACAAACTGGAAAAAGGCGAATGAAAATTAAATAGAAAGGAAGAGACCAAATGGGCTGCCAACTAAAACACTCAATCTGGATGTTGTGAATAAAATGGGAAATTGTTCCATCTACACAAACTGATAAAACATGGAACAATGTACGTGAGTTGTGATATCAAACTTAAAATGACCGCCCTTGCCCTAAGTCCTTAGCAGGTAGCCGTGCAGACTGTTATGAATAATGTCATCATAAATTATATCAAATCATCCTCAGTACAAACCTTTTATGACAATCCATTTGCTTCCACTGACGTCCCCCCCAAGAACGTTTAGTTTTCAACATTTGTATTATTTAATAAACGTAATTCCTCACCTTTCTCTTCGATGCTTGCTTAAAAAGAATGCCTCCAAAGTCTTTTGTCGCTTCATCTTTACTGAACGTAGGGGAAGGATGTGACCTATAAAGAAAAATGGATTCGTGATAGGTAGGACGTCTCAAAACACCAGACACTCGTTACTCCTTCTTGTCTCTGTCAGGTAGCTGTGGAAATATGGGAACGGTTAAGTAGGTGCAGGGAAGCAAGATAATATTAGCTAGAATTAAAATGCATCCATCAATAGGTATTATGTAGGTACATATTGTTTGTAAATGCATCTTCGATTTATTGTAAAATCTGACCATATTAACCATAAATTTTGACCTTCTGCAGCATTAACAAGGAATCCAAAAGTTACCCCGGCCGCGCCGGGGTAACTTGAAAGTTACCCTGGCCATGGCCGGTGTGGCCGGGGCATATTCTCCACCCATGATTACGTGCCCTATTTGAGACTTTCTGTTATGCTACAGCTCAGACGTTACATTGTGCGTGAGAGCCATGGGGTTGTTTAACATAGTTTTAGGGAGGCGTGTGGTGTGAGGTTGAACAGATGGTAAAATAAAACAATCTCCATCTCACCACTGCATTCACTGGATCACTCCATCTCTACCCCAAGAACCCCTCCCCACCCCAAGTGGCTGGTGCCTGTCCAAGAATCCGTCCCCACCCCAAGAGGTTAGCGCCTGTCTAAGGAGCGCTAATCTCTCTGAGACTAAGGTGTTCCCTTCACCAGCCTACCAAGAGAATCTCCTGTAGATTCCGTCGAACGCAGCAGAGATCAAAGGTGAGGAAGTGAGCAGGCGCTGAGGTGATCGCGTGGTCAGAGGTCGGGCTGTAACACCCCGCCCGAGGCAGGAAAGTGCTTCAGGTGTGTGGCACCCGCAGCGTGACGCCATGCTGGAGGTCGCGCAAGGTCGCGCCTGGAGTCGTCGGCGCTGCCGCCGCTCAACTCCTCCGTAGTTAGACTCACCAGTAATTTGTCTTACTGACTAGAAATCAGATTACATATTCCCATCGGCGTCGTCACCGGCGATAAAGTGATGGGGCCAGTCTGTCTTCAACCTGCTGCTGAGAGGGAACATTCATCTTTATAGAACCAAAAACTCGTCGGATTTGAGTTTAGTCTTGCCTCCCACACGGGCTGGTTACCAAAGTTTCCGATTTCTTTCCAATTTGGATGAAATTGAGATTCCTTGGATGAAAAGTGGGAGCCTACCCCCTTTTTCCCGACGCGTATGGGTATCCACGTTTTCGTGAATACCCATACTATTCACGTTTTGTTTATATTATTGGCTCTTAAATCTATGCATTTTCCCTGCTGGGTATAGCGACGCCCTCTGAAACATGGTACTCTCGTTTTCAAATTCACCTACTCCAACATAGTACCTACCTGCACCTGCATATGATCCTTCTCCATAGCATAACCAAGAGGCGCCTTCATGGCACCCTCAGTGCTCCTTTTGTTCTTACTTACATGGTGCCCCTCCCCCTCCCCACCAATGTACCCTCGTCGAAAATACTAAACCTACCTAACTATGAACCAAGAGTATGTATAATTGTATAGAAGTTGACGGGAAGGCCCAATTTGCAGCGTGGGGACCGCCTTCATACTTCCCTACATGTCAGATCCGGGAAAAGTGCAAATGCAATGTGGGGGAAGTCACTTTACAAATGCATCGGATTCTGCTCGAAACAATAAAATAAGTGCAGTAAAAGACAGCCCGAACAAGTGGTGTCTAGTAGGATTCCTGTCATTTTTAACCCCCCATGTTTTGTTGAGTTCTTACGTAGTGTCCCAAGAAACTCTTAAGTCGGTCAAGTATCATAGGCGAATCCAGGACCTCATATTGGGGGGTAAGCAAATGTTCTCGAGCGCCATTTGGGCACGAGGTGCCACTTTTGGACAGTAAAATCTTTCAGGTGGGCCCAAAACCTGTCACGTTGGCGCAGATTCCTGCATCCTGGGGTGTAAGAGTGTATAGAGCGATATTTCAGGGGGCACCGTGACCATTTCAGGGAGCAGCGAGGGTAGATGGGGAGAGGGAAAGTTCCCTCCTCCTGCCGTCTGAACCCGCATTTACCAAGCATGTCAGCCATGCATGATTTGAAGCTCTTCGCTGATTCCATGTACAGATCTAGCATGGTCAGTACCTTTGTGCAACTGCAGCGGGTTGATCTCTCTTTAAAGCCTTGCGAACGATGTCAGACCATGATGGATGGGACACGGTGTAGCGCAATGCTGGCCAAACGAGGCTTCTCACGAACACAGTATTCTGCGAATGCCATTTTTCTGCGAAGGGTGGGCATGTACTTATCTTACTCAATACTCGAGCGCACTCGCGCCGAAAACAGGGTACGCTGCTCACACGGTCTTCAGTGGGCGCATTATGTCATTTTGGCCACGTATTTCGTATGGCTAAATTTCTTAACCGGGGAAATTAATACGGGTCTGGGTGGGACAGCCGAGTAGCGAGGACCTTAAATTCCACAGTCACGCAGATCACGCGAGTCTTTACGCTGGATCAAGCCCGCTTGGAGGCAGAATCTGGCACCCTGCCCTAGCCCAAGCCTAGCTTATTACCCTCCCCCTGCAGTGCCCTAAAACCTTGCAGTTTGCGCGCTGTGAACCCCAAGCAAAAAGGAAATTTAATAGGAGTGGCGTTGCAATCACCACCCTTTCAAGGGTATGCGTTTCGCAAGAGCAGGCTAGGAAACTCTGAGAGAGCTGAAGTGGACAGGACGGGACCTTTATCTAAATTCTGCACGTATTTGTGGCAGTTACCTAAATGGTGAAATATTATATAGACGCTGGACTTAGCTGTGGTTGTTAGCCAATTGGGGCTGGTGCAAAGCTTGAACATGAGGACAGTTTGGGAAAACTATATCTCATGTTGACCTTCCAAACCTTTTTTGCGGTAATTTTGGTGGCCTGAACCGGAAATCTTCGGTGTGCTGCATAGGATAAACCATATGCTAATTCAGCGGGCGAGGAGGCAAGTGACCCTCCCTCAATCGACCCTCCCGGCGGCCCCTGAAACGTCGCTCCGCAGCCCCCCGGGATGCCAGTGTTGGCGCACTGCGATGACATTCGGTACCCCGCTGATAGGTCCCGTCTTAAGAATTGATGCCCCTGGCCTAAATGATACCTCCTATGTACCAAATGGCTCCCTGTGACCGAAGTGCAGAGATGGCCTACGCTACGTTACGAAATTATTTTTCCGTAGCCGTAGTTCTGGAAATGAAACGTAGCGTAGCTGGCCGAATTCCGTTGCGTACTACGCCAAAATTTAACGTATAGTAGTGTACTACGAAAAAAATTACCTCATACATGTATAAACCTTCTCGTGATCTCGATCGCGGTGATAAATTCTTGGTAACGATTTGCTTTAATTCGAAATTTGAAATAGAAGTGATAATATTTGAAAAAGTAACGACCACTACTCTAAAATTACTAACTTAGAAAAAATTCATGAGAAATGCATCAAATCGCTGTCAATCAAGATCGGACCTTTTGGTGGAATTGTAAATCACGGACACATTTTTGGCCTGCAAAAATTAGAAGTCGATTGATTCCGATTTGTAGATTTTTTCTTCAACTGGTGACAATAATTCCCGACCATTGATCACACACATCAGGTCACACACATCAGGTCATCAGGTAACCCACATCAGGTCATCAGGTCACACATCAGGTCAGGTCAAGGTCACTATCTAATCTAGCATAGTCAATATGCACAGCAATCGACTCGTTATAACAATATCAACGTAATATCAATATAAAAATTGTGTCGTTATTTCCTGCAAAGCTATTGACACAAGTCTGAAAATCTGCTTAAGTAGCCCAGATGGCATCTCTATGGTCATCGATATGAAAAACCCAGAATATATTTTGTAGTACTCGGTAGGCCCATTATGTGGTGTCAGTTTCAATCCGATGGATTCACCCTTTCTTGCTTATGACACCTTAAATATATTTTGAAGATGAATTCACTTAGCCTCACTGTGACCTGATCTGAGATGACCCAACCTCAAAATGTTGGGGAAAGCTGTGGAATTTATCAAGAATAAGATGTGGCAAGTACGGCGGCGCTTCGCGCCGCCGTTTTTTCGTACCATCGGTAAAACCCAAGGGGATGTCAAACACCCCCACCGGGGCAGGGGTTTAAGTATGAATGTGTCAACAAAATGTTGATATCTTAGTACGGTATATTTTTACCGTAATTCCGTAGTCGAAGAAATATAACGCAGCGTAATTCCGTAGCGTAGTCTTGGCCAAAATCGAACCCTAACGTAGCGTAATTCGGTAACGTAACGTAACGTAGCGTAGGCCATCTCTGCCGAAGTGCCTCCTCCTTTCTGAAATCCTGGATTTGCGATGCCATGAAGGGGGTGGGCGGATGAAAGAGCCTGGCTGCCATGCGGGTCTAGAAGGCTCAGCCCCTGAAGCAGACCCCGAGCATCATTTTATGCCGGATATATTTTGGGAACAAAACTGAGTCATCATTTGAATATTATATTGGCCCAAGGTAAATCATAGATGGAGGTGCTTATCTTCTATCAAATATAGAATAGGACTGTTTTCTTTTCGACCCAGTGTGTGTTATTTTTTTAAGAGCTAAAGCAACGCTGAAAAGCTTTAGTTTTCGAAATCCAGAGATTCCTAAAGGATCCTTAAATATTCTTAGAGGAGATACGTCGGAGCTGTATTGCACAGGTTTCATGTGCTCAAATTATCATTCTGCGCCAAAAGAAACGCTTGCTTTTTATTATTGTTCTTATTATTCCTGTTTTAGAAGGGTTAACCTGCTTAGGAGGGAACCAGCGCACGTACACATTTTGAACGTATGATGGATATTGATATTGTGCCTATAGATGTCCAGCTTCCTGCGGAGATTGAGATGCCTCACAACCTGCAGCTGTGACCGGTGACCCTGTGTGTTGGCTGCCGCAGACTTCAGCGCCGCCACGGAGACCACGGAGCTGCGCACGGCGGCGTCGCTGGGGGTGCGCGTGGTGGTGCCGGTGCTGGCCTCCCTGGTCAGCCTGCTGATGGTCGCCTCAGCTGCCTACCTCTGCGTCCGCAAACGTCAGTTCAGAGCGGCACCACGGCCTGCTGGCACACAGCCGGTCCAGTCATCGATCTGCTGTGTTCTTGTGTTCAGCTTTACAATAGTAGACTGATTTTGTTTGGTACAGAGTTCACTTGGAATTTCACAAAACTCACCGGCTATTCAGTACCAACGCTGTTAAAGTGCAGCGTTAACAATCGGCTCACGTGTAATCCCACTTGACGAAACAGTCGATTGCTCTGTGACGTTCCCGTGAAATCAGTCCTGGGAAGCACCGCCTAAAACTCCGTGGTAACAGACGTCTGAGAAACAGTCCTGCCATGCGATTCCCATTGTTCCTTTTCTCTGCTTTAGCCAAAACATCAATTACCTCAACGTAATGTTAAAAATGGAATGTCTTGTTATCCCTAGGAGCTTGGTGACTTTAACAGATTACAAATGGTCTATATATTTGATCGGACTCTGTCTGTTTGGGTGCTCATGTGCATATTTTGGCCGGTGTGAAGGAGTGTCTGACAGGGTATCCCAGAAATACTGGGGGTGACGTGTACGGTAAACTAAAGGAGATAGAAATCCCCATCACCCAAAAGGACAATGCGTACTATTTTAACACGCTTACGGATTGAAACAGTAATATTTCGACATGTAAGGAAGTGCACGCACATTAAACATGCAATATGCAGGGAGACGGCATAACGGAGCGAAAGTGAAACCGTGAGGTCCTCGGGTTGCCGTGCAGTGCCTGGCCCTGGGTGCACTCCAACAACAACGGCAACTCGGAGATGTTGTGGCCCTGGGCTGGAGGCTGCGTGTCTGCTGTGGTAGCACTGCGGGCGACTCTGTCTCGTCGCTAGCACCTGTCTCGTTCTTGTCTATGTATTCACAATGCAGTAAGGCTGGAGCCGAAACACGAGAGAGAGAGAGAGGGGGAGAGAGGAGCGCAGCAGCAGAGTTAGTAGTCGCATACCTGATTGAGAGGCCGACGATGGGCAAAGAAGCTGATTGGGGCAGGCGGCCAGAGGCGCGGTGGCGGCTCCATTCGGCTGACCCGTCGCCGCCGGCGCCCTGTATTGTACCGCCGCTTATGAAATGGCCAACAGGTGAGAGGCCTTCTCTGATGGCAGCTCTCACTTCTCTGTACACATTGCCTCCATACCCTTACGGGTGAAACGGAGTCTCCATTCAGGCGGCGCGCCGGCGCCGGACAGGGGGCGCTTTTGTGGGCACAATGGGTGGGGAGAGATGGTCAGACACGTTGGGCAATGCGGCGCCGGCGATGTATCACCACACTGGACGCGCCCGCTGCCCACCGTGAGATTCTCTCAGCGTCATCACAGTGGAGGAGGCCGCCGCCAATGACAGATCCCGGCTGGGTCAACACAGTTCCAATGAACGGATTGTACGGCGGATGATAAGGCTGAACACACACCCTTACAGTACATGTAGTGGCAGTTCCAAGTGGGTGGGGTCCACCCTCCCCCCAGTCTCCCAAAACTCCCGATTTTGACAGAAATATCCTTCAAACTTTATTATTGCTACTCTTCTATCTGAAGGTCACTAAGCTGCCCTAAACGGGATTGCAGGTCGTCGGAAGGTGCCGCTGTACCTGCCAGAGCCCCCAGGATATAGTGGGGAGAGCTGCGCCTACGACAAGAGCATGGAGCCTCCACTGCCGCCCCCGCTCCCCGCGGCCAGTGGAGACTACCTCAAACGGGAAGGTCAGTACAATCAACGTAACATCAACGGGGGTAGGAAGGATAGGTGGGCAGGACTGCCAGCGTGCTTTTTTATTCCATCAAAGTGTTCGAGTATAAATGTAGGGACTGGAGGTAACATAACTCAAAAATTGAATATATAGTAACGACACACGTGCAAATATTTTTCCGGTGAATGTATACTCTTTGCTGAAGGTTTGAGAGCATCCAGTGGTTTTTGAAAGCCTTTTCCACCAAAGCAGAAACGTGAAAGAGTTCCTTTCTTTCAGAGAGACCAGTATCATCACATTTGTAAAGTTACCTCGCTCAACGCAAACTTGTTGCACAAATCATTGTAACACTCTCTGTACGGCCTCCTTTGGCGAAAATTACCACGTGTATGCTCGGAGACAGGAGGCTGGGAGCCGGTGTAATGTCACGTGCCCATTATCATTTCTGATGCCCCCGTGATGAAATGCAGTTATTGCCTTGTAAGCTGCCGAATGAAGCGCTCAACATTGTAGCTGTCGAATTGTACTTAAGTTTGTGACGTTTAGCCTCCACAAGCTTCCACTGTGATCTCGTGTATGTGTCCTTCTTGCCTTCAAACTTCACGCAAAGTTCCCTGGCGCCGAATTTGCAGGCTCCAGACTTTATAGTCCCCCGCTGGTGCTGAGCTGGGGCCCTATCCAGGTGGTTCTCTCCTTCACCGTATAATATCCCCTTTCTAACAATTAGCGTAGTATATAGCGCAAACCTCGAAATACTGATTTAGATAAGCATAGGGATAATTGTTTACCAACGTATCGGTTATGTGTCTTCACAAACTTTCTCTGAAATATTGTTGTTTGTGTTGCATACATGGGTGGTAAAGATAAATTTATTTATCATATTATGATTGTATATTTCCCTCAGTTCTGAGCTCCTCTACCGGTAAGGCGCACCGCAAATGTTTCCTGGGCTTCCTTGGTTCCTCAGCCATGTTTATTATGACTACTACTATCGAAAAGTGAACCCACGCCGATCCGTTTCCGAGAATTTATCTTTTTTGGGCAGGATTCGAAATTATTGATAGTTCCTTTTTAGAAAATCCGTCCATTGAATCCTAGCTTTACCTTCTCAATGTATGTATGTACATAACCCCGCCTTGGCGTCAGTGTCTTCATTGTCCAAAATGTACTCACGTCTCGAAAAAAATCATGTGTCGAAGGTAGGGAGCGTGGTTCGGTAATGGTTAGCAAGCTCACTTTCCATGCAGCCGACCCGGGTTCAAAATTCGGCAGCATCCTGAGCAAGGAGCGATCTGGCTCCTAGAAAACATTTCCAAAAAGGAAAGAGTTGGCGACGCTATATAACCCGACAGTTGGCGCGTCGATAAGCCCCAAATTAATCGTTATACGTTCAAGGTAGGGCTCAATAGAACTGTCGGTTCTAAATTTGTCATGGTCAGCCTTAAAGCTGCCCGTCCTCCGGAAAAACCGTAAGTCACATTTTTTTCGATTTTGAAATTTTGGTAGCATTCGATGCAGAAAGACCAGCTGCATGTACTATTAAAATGATTTGACAAAGTTCCCTCAAACTTTTTAGTTATATCGTCTTTTCAAATCAGTCCCAAATTCCGCTAATGTTAACAACAAAACGAAAACACGTTCTGTAGTAAAATACTGCGATTGTGTCATACGCTTTTCTTCCGTTGGACGGCAGAAAACTCTCTAGGCTTAAAAACCATAATTCGGAATCACAGGTCTTCTTGGCCCCCAAAATGACTCTGTGGCCTTCATTGAGGCCACGAGCCACTATATCAGACCCACCGTCCAAATAATTAACACCGGTGCTGCGGCTCCGGCGTGGCGAGGCCACCTCGGACCCGCTCATCATCAGCATGCACGCCAGGACGCTGGCCCTCCACACGCGTCAGGTCCTGCAGCTTCAGCCAGGACCTCCCGCTGTGGAACAGGACCTGCGGCAGACCGCTGGGGTCGGAGATGAGCCAACCAGCGGCCAGTCACCGTGACTGGCCAGTACCGATGGCCGCCGATGAGTTATGGGTGTCATCCAGGCCTGTGGCGTTGCGTCATCGGTGCCGCCCGATCTGGCGCTGATGGAGGGAGCCTGGTCAGCTCCCGTGCCAACCCATTGCGCTCTTGTCGGTTGCGAAACAAGTGCATGTTGTGCGGGATGCGCTACCAGCTCGAGACGATTTGCGATGCATCATTCGGGTATAACTCGCCAAAAACTGAGATATTTTCAGGAAATTATATCAGCGATGCTGGTCTCGAATAACCTTGAAAACGAACACGTGATGTATTCAATTTTAACGTGGGGATCAGGACTTTCAGTGTATACATGAGCTCAAGTTAGGTAGATTTATATGGTAACTAATCTAAAAATCTTATGGTAAAGCAAAATATTAAGGATACTCATCGATTCTGTGGGTACATTCCAAGTCTCAAATAAAGAAATCCAAGGCCTTGAGTTGCCGGCTACGACTCGTCTGGAACCAGTATCAAGCCCTGCGCTGCAATGTTGGGATCGAAAGCAGTACCTCTAATACTAACGAATTGTGTGCATGGTTTTAGGGTCTTAGATAGTGGCTGTTTATCTTGCTACCGTGGTCGTGACAGACATACGATTTGTTTTGCAAGAGTTCATAGAACATAATCGTAGGAAAGTATCGGAAGCACTCACGCGAAACGAATGGCCAAATTTACCAGCCAATACAGATGAGGTCGATGGCTAATTAGAGCCTTTGGGGTGGAGTGTCAGTGCCGTTGGGGATTGGTGTGTGCTTTTAGCACCAGTATGCATGAGTGTGTGATTAAGCTCTGCTCGCTGCTGGGTAGCCGAGCCTTATATTCTGAGGTTTTCTGGCAATCTGCACCACCACATCCGGTACACTTTAGAATGAGGCAATTGTCCAGTAAACCACTCCCCGCGTGAACCCTGCCCCGGTCGGAGGCTGGGAGCGCCACCTCGTCGCCATGCTAGGCACCACCCACCGCTGGCGGCCCGGCCGCAGCTAGTCAGGTATTGCGACAAACGAGTCAGCTCATCAGCGGTGATAATCGCTCATCCCTGATGGGCGAGATGTAATTGGTGAACGCCCCTGTTTTGCTTTGTAACTTGTCGATGTCACATAGTCAGGTCCTGGAATACTGGGGATGCCATAGGATATGCTGTAATATATCAGAGTTTGGAATTTCCAAACCGGCACTCGTGCTGCTTTTACAACAAATAAATGGGAGAGCCATTGCATGCTCGCCCGCAGCGTTTATAGTCATTTTCATACGTTTGAGAGTCACGTTTTGGAGCCTTTGAAGGAGGCGATAAGGACACGAGCAGCTTCCGTGTCCGTATCTACCACCGGCGTTGGCAGCGGTCCAGCGCCCTGTTGGACACCTCCCCTAAGGCCGGCCAGTGTCGTAACGTGGCCGGCGCTTCTCATGCCCCCCGGCGGACACTCGTAAAGGCCGGCCCGGACCACTTTCCCTCTCGTCGATTTCCGGCGGCGACGGTACCGCAGGACACCGCCCGTGACGACGGACAGCGCAGCCCGTCAGCTCTGTACCGAGCCTGAGAGGTCGCTGTGTACCCGCCAGAAACATGTCTAACGCCCCGGCTGTTTTCTGCTAGTCGGAGGTCAGCGTGGGACAATATTCGAGCATTCATCCCGTTCCGTCCCATTGCATTCTTTTCTGTCACATTCTGTCCCGGAACATTATCCAAGAAGACTGGCTCCATTCCGTTTTTTCCTGTGATATTTTCAGGCGAAAGGTCGTGCCGTTCCGACTCGTCCCCCATAATACCTTGAAAATGTTGTCCCGCTCCTCCTTTCATCCCATCCCGTAGTTAACATTGTGGCCGTGCCCTACCAGGTAACCCCCCCCCGCCAGACCGGCGTCGCCACCTCACACGTCAGCAGGTGAACCCTCCCCCCGCTCCCCGGCAGACCTGTGGCCCTACTGCCCCTTCTACACGTCTAGCAGGTGCAACCCCCCCCCCGCTCCCCGGCAGACCTGTGTCCCTACGCCACCTTCTACACCTCTAGCAGGTGTAACCCTCCCCCGCTCCCCCGGCAGAACTGTGTCCGTACGCCACCTTCTACGCGGCGCAGGAGGGCAGGCCGCCGGTGTTGACCTCAGGTCACTACGCGTCGATGCCGACGACGCTGGCCGGTGACCCGTCCGGAGACAAGGAGGTCATCTACGCCGACCCGCGCTCGCACCTGCAGACGGGGCCCCTGCACGGCTCGCACCAGGTGAGGGGCGCTGCTCTGTACCTGCAGGTACGGTACCGACGCTGATGCAGAGCTGCGAGAGATACGGGCAGGCTCCTCAGGCCGTGATTGTGCGGGATCGACGCGTTTTGAAATGGAACAATTGTTGACCTCGTCCACCCAGGATTGTTCCAGTCCGCATTCCTTTCACCTGATCGCTGGCCACGCCCTGGGTATCGGAGATTGTCCATTATGCATGCTCAGTGCGTACCGCCCTGCGTTCATGCCCCATATTCTCTTGTTACAACGGACCAATGCTGCTATCACGTGCGCTTGTGCGTGTGGGAACGTCTAACAGATTCGATTTCTCTTGCTTTTATTGTCTACCTGTTAGAGATGAGTTTGGTTTCGTTGACTAGCCCGATGAGCTATTTGCCAGTCTGTTTTGTGGTGAATCAGGCAGAGAAAGACGCATCTCCCCTGCTTGTCCCTATGTGATCCCATACTTCACTCGGTCGATAGGTTTTCATTCATTTCAGTATTTTCAGTTTTATCAATGTCATACATATTTAGCAGTACACTAATATCCAGCAACTGGACCACAAAGCCTGTAGCGGGTTGGCTATTTTGCATTAGTTTCTGGTCTTTTTCTCACCGTATGACCTTGCGATTATCTTAACGAAAAGTTGGTCTACAATCACTGTTCTGCGCTGTTGATCATTGTAAGATTTGAGTACATGCTAACGCAGTTGGTACGTTGTTCCCAACCTGGGTTTTACATTTCCCCGTGATTATGTACCATTTCCTCAGTGATGTTATACATTTCGGCCCAGCTTAGAGTTTTGTCTGGTTAGTGCTACAAATAGGCTGGCCGACTCCATTTCACACGTGCGGATTACGAAACTCGCCAAAGTGGAGGATCTTGCAACTCGTGCTGTTGTATTGCCCCTAATTCCACATTCTACATGAAAAGTCTTCTGGTCATTATTCTCGCGCTCTGCAAATGAGAGAACCGTGCCAAGTATAGCGCCGGGAGCAGGGTGGGGCGGGTCAGACGGACGCCGCTGGAACCGCTGGCTGGCGCTAAATAGACTCCGGACTCGGCCGCAGTGGAAGCGGTTTCTTAACGCTGAACACGGCTTACTCAACCGCGAAGGGCCTGTAGCGCCGGCCGTGAAACAGCACCTGCTCACACGGAGAAGTCGGGTCTGAACCAACAACTGCCGGTCTCACAGCCGCTCTCGCCGCGCAGCCAATGTTTGTGGATCTGCAGAGCGAACCCCAGCAATCTGTGTGTCCTGTTAAACCTTTTATCTAAGACACAAATTTGAGATAAAAACCTACAGGGGTTTTACGAGGCACTGAGTGCTAAAAGGCTATTTCGTCGTCAAACGCAGCCCAGACTGTAAGGTGCTCACGGACGAACAGCGTTCAAACCGGTAGGCTCCTGTTCGAGAGGCTAAATATACATTCACTGGACCACGTGATCCCTAAATTTGAATAAGATCACAAAGTGTGATTGGTGTTTGTCGCCAGAGATGTGTTCACATTTCTACGCTCATGAACTCCAACACGGGATGTTTATATCAACATCACTCCTTTCCCTCTTGCATACCACCAGTAGCATTATAACCAGAACCAGCTCCTGGTCTGTCACAACGTTGAAGGGCTGATACTCATACACCATCGACAGCCGCCATATTTTGAAATCATATGTATTCTGAATTTGCATTTTCATGCCAACAGTCTTTATGCATTAGTAAGCGCCGGTGGAATATGTTTGGCGACTACCATACAGTGTTCAACTGACACCTTTCACGGCCCCAGCGAGGCGGTTGCGCGGAAATTACGTGCCTATAATCCAGCTGTCTAGCCTACCCAACCCTACAATTAAGCTGACATGTTCATCATATGCTCCCGCCTCGGGTGTTACACGCTGCCGTTTTACCTGCGAGCTCATTTTGCGGGCCAATTTGGCGTTGTTTGGTTCTGGCTCTCGCGGGAAAACGCGATTCGAAAGGCTTGTTTTGCTATTTTGGCCTGTGATTGTGTTTCTGCTTCTCATAGTGAAACCGGACGGTGCTTTGGGGCAAGTTCGACTCGGCAGAACGACTGGCTGATTCCGGAGCCAGATGCGTGACCTGCGGAGCTGTGCTCAGAGTGTTCTGTGTCAACTCGAAATCACCTCGCTATTTCGCAGCTCACCCCCAGCCTACCGCTGTTGACCTGTTAAACTCCGTCACTGCCGTCGGTAAAAGCCCGGCGCTTGAACTCCGACAGCCCGGCGCTGCACTGTCCACTGTTCAGCGGCTGTACTGGTCTGCTCCGTAACTATCCGACTCTGTTCCCCCACTGCCACTGCCCGGTTCTGCTCTGTGACTGCACAGTTCTGTTTTGTGGCTGCCCGGCTCTGTTCCGTGATGGCCGGCTTTGTTCCGTGGTTTCCCAGCTCTGTTCTGTGACAGTTCGGCTGTTCCGTGACTGTCCGGTTCTGTTCTGTGACTGCACAGCTCTGTTCCGTGATAGTGCTTTGACTTTGGCGGGCCGCTCTTCCCCGTGACGACCTGACTCTGTTCTGTGACTGCACAGCTCTTTTCCGTGACCGGCCGGACTCTGTTCTGTGACTGCCCGGCTCTGTTCTGTGACGGTCCAGCTCTGTTCTGTGACTGCACAGCTCTGTTCTGTGACCGGCCGGCTCTGTTCCATGACTGCACAGCTCTGTTCCGTGACCGGCCGGCTTTGTTCCGTGACGGCCCAGCTCTGTTCCATGACTGCACAGCTCTGTTCCGTGACCGGCCGGCTCTGTTCCATGACTGCACAGCTCTGTTCCGTGACCGGCCGGCTCTGTTCCATGACTGCACAGCTCTGTTCCGTGACCGGCCGGCTCTGTTCCATGACTGCACAGCTCT
Organism: Lepas anatifera; assembly: GCA_034440635.1. Lineage (NCBI taxonomy): Eukaryota > Metazoa > Arthropoda > Thecostraca > Lepadidae > Lepas > Lepas anatifera. Next base: position 631,555 of record JAOTON010000961.1, on the reverse strand, counting down.
GTTCCGTGACCGGCCGGCTTTGTTCCGTGACGGCCCAGCTCTGTTCCATGACTGCACAGCTCTGTTCCGTGACCGGCCGGCTCTGTTCCATGACTGCACAGCTCTGTTCCATGACCGGTCGGCTCTGTTCCGGCAGCGGCAGCGGGTTCGCAGCCTGCCGGTCAGTGATGAGTATGACTCGCCTGAGTCAGACACCGAGTCCACCACCGGGCCCGGCCACGGCAGGTCCGCCTCCCTGCACAGGAGCCACCGCGCCCAGTCCAGAGGTCAGTCACAGGATCCACCGCGCCCAGTCCAGATGTCAGTCACAGGAGCCACCGCGCCCAGTCCAGAGGTCCGTCACAGGATCCACCGCGCCCAGTTCAGAGGTCAGTCACAGGATCCACCGCGCGATGCCAGAGTCAGTCAAGGCCACGCCCCATCCAGAGGTCAGTCACAGGACCACCGCGCATGCCAGAGGTCAGTCACAGAGGTCATGCACTACTTCAGAGGTCAGTCACAGCATCCAAAGCGTCCAGTCCAGAGGTCAGTCACAGGATCCACCGTGCCCAGTCCGTAGCTAAACTTTAGAGGCCAGTATGTACAGTCTCGAGGTCAGGTTCAGAGACAACCGAACAAGAGATGAGATTGCTCGCCAAAAGGTCAAGTGGCGGTAGGTATGAAGCTTTCCGAAGTATCAGGTAAGCGTCTGTTAAAGACTACTCAGCGGACCTGGCGTCTGTAGCGGATTGCTTTCAGGAGTAATTGTAAAGAAACAAAGTTACAAGACTATTTTAAGACACTGGCATTGACAATACCAATGATAATTGAAGCATTGGCATGGTATGTGGCGTGTCAATACAAGGGTGCAAAGGGGAGGGATGTGCTTCCAAATTTGATTTGGAGTTCATCCGATGCTGGCAAAATCGGGAAAAATAACGGTATGTCGGCAGCAATCCTGCCGCCGACATACCGTTCATATTTCTACCTCCCGCTCCTGAGCGGAAGCTGACAATGAACCATAATGCAACGTATCTGGGTTTCTGGAGCGGATAGCTTCGTCAGTGGGAGACCGATGCTTTTGTGGCTTTCACTCCACTGTTTGACTGGCCATCCCGTGAGCCGAGGTCAGCTTGTAGAGTTTGTGTCTGTTTGATGGTGGCTGTGTGCACTTCGTGATGTCTCGTGGTGCCTGTGCCGAACTTTTTCTCGATTGCCCTGTTATATTTGCGCCTTCTCAGAGTATGGCATAGTGAGATTCGCGGGCTTGGACGCCGACCGGGACCGCCGTCATTGGCCAGAGAAGTGTGGGGTGGGAAGACGCAAACCCTCATCTCCTCGCTAATAGAAAAATACTTCCTCCAAAACTAAAAACTCATTGGTTTTGGGCTCTTTGTGATGCCCTGCACCCACTCCTATAATAATGAGGACGGGATCTAACGCCGCACCAACTTCTGAGATAATGTGGCGTCGAAACCGAGAGGGAAGTATGCTAAGTTTGGGCTAAGGGAGGCGTCAAATTCTGCCTCTGGGTGGGCTCGAACCGTGAACTCTGCGCTTACAGAATGCCGAGGGCCGAGCAGAGCGCTTGCATTAACCGACTGAACGACCCAGACTTCGTGTACCCCTGTCAAAACTGTGCTATTATTTTCCATTCAGCTGAAACTTGACGGCTTTGGATGAAACGTATGGGGACACATTCCCCTTGCTTTCGACGCCCATAGCGCCGGCATGTCCAGCACTGGGACACTGGCCCACTTGCCCAACTCGGATGACCCAACCACTTAGTATCAACCCAGTCTATCGGACAATAGAGGCCATCAGCGCTGCTTACAGCCGGTAAGCACTTCAACTGCTGCCCATTAGCGGCTCTTGCAGCCGTTTTCCACTCACGCCCGACAGCAGGAGTCTCAATACCGCGCCCGGCCCAAGCACGCTCCCCAGAGATCTGATCGCGTCTTACACTGTGAGCTGATTTATGTTTACAATCGGCTGGCATCGTTAGAGAGGTATCGTTAGCAGTTTTCCGGCCGCAGTGCCACTATCGGTCCGTCTAAACGTCCTCTCACGCGAGGGGCTCCTTACGCAAGTCCTCTGTTTCAGACTTCCCCTTTCATCAGCTGGAGGTCGTGTCCGATCCACCGGGCTGGATCCGGGTAGTCTGGAAGTCTTCGAATTTCTGGCACTATAGAGCTGATTCTGTTTGATAAAACGAAACAATAGGCACATTCATCCCAAATTAGGTTAAGAAAGTACTGGGTTGTGCTTGCCCGCAAACTTCAAACCGGGCAAAAGTCAAATACACGTATCGAAACACCAGTAATTCTATAATCGAGACAAAGTGATTAGTTAAATGATTTTAAGCTCACTCGCTGCAGTGGCGGGAATGAGGATATAGAAGAGGGGACCCTTCTATTACGCCTAGGTCCTTACCCAGTTCTGGTGATTTTAGTACAGGCCAGGTAGTACCGCTTATCCGGTATATTTGCGTCATCATTCTGGCCTGTACTCGAGATGTCATGTTTCGCCTCCGTAACAATCACATCCCCACCGGCCAGTCAGTAAGGTGTCTGCGAATCTTCAACAGCCTCGCGCTGACTGGACCCTGGCCACTAGACATGAATATTTTCATTTTGGCCCATTGCTAACTTCATATCACGTCTCCGTCAGAGCTCGCCGGGTAGTTCCGAATTCGGCTGTAGTCGGATAATATTTAAAAATTAAAATCTAGGGGCCGCTCTCTTATCTCTCTTTCGTTGCAGCACGACTGTGCAGTAGCGCTGCACTAGTTTCCGTGCTGGGGACAGCAGGGTGCTGGTACGGTGGAGGGTCAGCAGGCACGTCAGTGCTCTGAACCTCTCCACGGGACGTGTTGCGCCAGGACAGGGAGGTGCTCCTCGACTACACTTGTGTTGTGAAAGGTTAACACAGGAGAGCGGTGTGGTTTTTCGTGACCAGGTGTAGACGGGCTGTTCAGTTGACGAGGGACTGTCTGTGTTTCATCGGAATTTAATTATTTCGAAACGTTCTATTGAATCCAGAAGATGGTGTAGGGGTTCTTTACAGATCGGTCGGATACAAAACATTCACATTCTATAAAAATTACAGTTGCTATAAAGTCTCCTTGTACAGCCAAGCGACTATTCACATTGTGACGAAGCAGGCGCGCTCTGCACAGTATGAATCCACTGGACCACCCTCTGGAGTTACTGCGGCAGTATCGCGTGTTCTGGCGTCAGATACTATCTGCCATAGATAGCATCTGCCTCTGAGGTATTGTTGTGTCCGTGGTATCGCCACCAGTGAGGGCGTGGGGCGGCGGCCGGGTGAAGCGCCCACTGGTGGTTACTCAACGAGGAAGTGGTATCGACCGCAAATCAAGGCGATAGGCTGATGGTAGAAAGGACTTCATGCATGAGCGATGAACAGGTATGCCATGACGCGCGGGGAAGGAGTAAACACAGGCCAGCCACGGCTAACTCGACGTGCACTCACATAGCCTCGGCAGATTTCTCTCCCGTTGGGGCTAGCTCATTTTAGTGGCTTACACTAACATCATTAAATCGGAAGAAATTGTTTGGCATGCATATGTATTGCAAATATAAATCCCTGTCTCTTTGCGCGTTGAAATAAATTGTGGTGTGTCTGAAATAGCTATTGTGCACATTCAAACAAAACGATGTCTGATAAGCTTTATGAATATGAATCATGTCTATATTACTTGTATAAAATGAATGAAGTGAAGCATTCGTTCGAGATGCTCATTTCCACCGTTTCTTTCTACCCACGAGATGGTGATGTGCTGAGCTCGTAGTTGATGCCTTTAGGCTCCTTAACACCCGCACTGGAGGGGGTCTGGCACTAACGCGCACTGGAGGGGGGCCTGGTAGGCTCCCCATAAGATCTCGGAAACCAAGAGAGTTAGAAAAACGCCACTTGGTAGGTGGGTGGGAGCTATGGTGATCTACCTGATGACCAATTTTCATTGACCTAGGTCAATATCTTCAAGGTCAAACGAGGTCGTAAAGGTCAAATATTGGCCATGCTGGGATCGATTGGTAAATGCTGTGATTATGCAGGAAAATGGCGGGAATAAGCTAAAGACGTACAAGGTTCATAGAGAAGAGGTCTCAATGAGGCTCTCCCACAACTTTTGGGTCAAGGTCATTCAAGGTCATTGACCTTTAAGGTCACCATATGGTATACTACTTATTATTTACACTTTGACTAACACTGTAGCCACTGTTTGGCGGGAAATGAAGATTGACCTTTCCCAATGACCTTTGACCTTGCCCTTTGACCTTGACCTTTGTATTGGGGTACCCTACCGATGACGTCATAGCATAATATATGTCAGACGGGGTAACGTCATTTGGCCGGACGCACAGTGGTCAGTGACCTTGAAAGTGCAGATATGACCTTGACCTGTGACCTTTGACCTTGACCTTGACTTTCATGTGAAGTGACCTTGACATATAGTCCCGCTTATATGACGTTATGACGTCACCACTCGGTCTTCAATGCAAGCTAACTGGTCCGACGGCGCGTTTACGGTGATCTCAAAATGCAGGTCTGACTTTGAAAGCCTATAAGTCAAAACATTTTCGGCCGATTTTCAAAAAGTGCTTCACCAATCGACGCGCTATTAAATTCTGTTAGATGTGGCCACGTTTCGTTTTTCGGCTACAAGCGGTTCTCCGGTCATCTCGGAAAAACAGGTGGGGGGGGCCTCCGAGGCCCCCCTCCAGTGCGCGTGTTAATTGACGTCATGAGGTATCGTGTTAGATGGTAAGATGTGGGTACGCAGGGCTCGGTAAGCTGACTTTGGCCTTTGTGGGCCACGATCCTCCAAAAAGGCGATCCAGTCAAGATGTATTGATGTTTTCTGAGCTTAGATCGTCTGACAAGACATCAAAGAACTTATCGGGAAGGCAGCATATTCACTCCAAAGAGTCAGTAAAAGCCATATTGCAAAGCGTTCAAGTCACTGCTATCGCTGCACTCAGCAGCCATCAAAGTCCTTTTGTGGCAGTGTTGAACTAGCTCACTTAGGTCACCATAAACAGTCTTTCTCGGACCACCGCCTGTAAGATTACAGACTTCTCCCAAATTATTCCCGAACGCGAGATATCCAGCCTCAGAACCAGCACTCATGCTGGAGTCCCCTCACCCACCCCGACTCGTCCTCGCCCTGGACCGGCGCGATGCCGCGAGGTCCTCCCGTCACGCTGTGACGTCACCGTCACGCCCGGAGGCGACGCTGAGGACACCACGACCCGCAGTCGTCAGGCGTGAACCCACAGCGGCGTGAGGGGGTCGTCCTCGTGACCTGACTGCTGCTGACTGGCGGGGTCCGGCCTTGACCAGTCAGCCTGTTACGGCAGACCGGAGCCGCCACCACGGCTCCCGCGCCAGGGAAAAGCGGCCGTCACTGTCGGAGTACGCCCTTGGTCTTCATTTCATCGCATGATTTGCTGCTGACTTTGTCCTAATTGGCTCATCTGCCACGTTGCTGCTTGGAAGTAGGTCTTGTTAGGCTCGCGCCTGTCCCCGCCGTAGCTGCCGCTTGTTACGGCAGTATGTGGTGCGAACTGTTCTGCATTTGTTTTCAGGACTAACGTAGAATTCAGCGTCCTCCAGCAGTTTTTTACTTATAATTGTTCACTGTTTAAAGGTTCCGAAAGTGGAAAATGAAGAACTGGCCCCAAGCTAGCCAACCAGAAGAACCACGCCGCCCCAAAATATTTTGGGACTAGTCCCAATTCTTTGTTCTTTCACCAGCAATGACGTGGGCAGACTTTCTCGAATGGAGTGCATGATTAGTTAATGCTTTCTCTGACGTTCTTTAAATGAAGCCTTACGCAGTGGCAGCATTCTTTGGTTAGGTAGGGGGAGTAGAAGCCTCAGAGGTGTGGTAGTATACACATTGGGCACCTTTTGGATTTTACTAGGTGCACTCTTCCAACGCTGATATTTTATGTATTTTTAGGCAGTCGCTGTCTTTAAAATCGTATTTGGAAAGAACGGAACAAATTTTGCCAGAGTGGAAATTTTGCCTCGACAGGGGTACCCTAATAGAATAAGGGAGGGTCCAAACCTTACGTTTGAATGAGTGGTTTACAATAGAAGACGCTGAAAACAATGCGTCACTGTGCCATAATCCATCGAAAGTCACTTCAAGCGTGTGCACCGCTCAGTTTGGACATTTTACAGACCTTAAGCTGCCTGCGTGGCGCGTCTCCGCCTCCTGACCTTGTCTCACGACGTCCACGGGGAGGGGGGAGGGGAGGGGCTCAATGAAGCTAGTGAGAAGCCGCTCTCTCCGCTCCCACGGATCCGTCCCAGGTCTTACTTGAGGCCATCCCTTCGGTCTTTGCTAGGTCGGACTCCGTCACCCAATACAAAACTGGTTTCGGTGCACCTTGCTGATGTTTTGGTGAAGCCCCCGTGCATGCTTAACGGCCCAAGCCCACGATGTCAGAGCGGCCCCGCGTCGGGGGCGCGGATGCGCGAGCCCGAGAGCCCGAAATCCCCTGTTTGTTGGTTTCAGTGTATGATGTATTGATAAATACACTGTGTATGCTGAAGTCCTTATTCAAGCTCTCAGCTTCCAAGTAATTCAAACTGTTTGAAGTTGAGAAATAAGGGGTGTAATTAAAGTATCTTCAAAAATGAACGTGCTATACAAACATCTACTACCGATTATTTTGTATCGTGATGTCGGCCGTCTGTTCTGTGTTTCAGAGCCCCGGCCGTACACTGGTTCATCTAGTTCTTCCGGCCAGGTCTCCCCTGACCTCAGGTCAAGGTCGCTCTCCTCGCGCAGGCCTAAACGGAAACGGTAAGCGAGTGGTCTTGTAAAATCTTCTGTATTTGCTGCTATTTTCTGAGGAATGCCTTCTTCCTGTGCCGCTTTTTATTTATCGTCGAATTGGGTACAATGTAGATGTCAGAAGAGATGTAAGCCTTTAGCATTGACGGATGCAAATATTTGGGAGGTGATTGAAGCATTTATAGACATTTTTGTGAAATAGTTGCGGTGAAAAATGTGCCCTGAAATTTCAGATTTGGCGTAGGCATTGCGCTCTAATGTATGTTATGACTCTCAGTGTGACTGGATGTCAGACTGTCAGTAGTTTCAATCTTATCTTGCGATGGCTCCCCTTTGACTAATAGGTTAAACATCTGCTTTTATTGGAGACAACAAATATAACGTCATTTCAAGGGTGTGTGGAGTGGGTATGCCGCATCATTAATTTTTTGTAATTAATCTCATAGTGAAAATAGGCAATCGTTAAAGTTAACGCCGCACTGACTGCGAAGGTTACACGACATCGCCAACTCTAACCCTGTCAGAATTGGGATCTGATTCTAGTCACGTAAAAGACCCACTGTGACAGGAATCAAGTACTTGTAACGCAAAACAGAAATACCTTGTTCACTGAGTCATGCATGCCGTTTACAGTGAACATCAGAATGGATATTGAGAGCATACACACCAATGGTAAAACCTATTAAGACCTATGGTAGAAATGAGCGGGCTAATGTCTTCATTTCGAACTCTCCCTGATTAGCAAGAAGCACATCACCTAAGATTTGAAAGTTCATGAAGGTAAGACTCCGGCCTGCGCGGCGATGGTTTCGTCAGGGAGGCCTGTGCTGCTCCGACAGCCGTCCATCTTCAGGGGCAGTTCGACTCTGCCCCCTCATTTTCCCGCTCTGCCAGCGACAGTGGTGGCGACACCAGTCCGCCCCTGGTGCTCCCAGCCGACATTGCGAGAGCAGGGGCGCCGCCGTGTGCCAATCCAATTACCCGGCAGCCTCCCGGATCGCACTGTTAACCGTGCCACCGACACCGGCCGGGGCGTGGGAGCTAGCCGCCGAGGGGTGCACGACCTCCGGGAACCGAGCAGCAGCCGGCCGCCCGCGCCGCTCATCTGACACAGCCGCAGGCTTCCGCATTGCCTTATTGAAAGTGAAAGGACGTCCCCTGCGGGCGCATCCTGGATGCTGTGGCTGCTGTGGTGTGCGGGGTCTAGTGCCAAATTAAATTGTCGGTTTTTTTGTTTGATTTATTGTCTGCAAAGCTGAGCTTTGCTGCCCTTCACTGCGGTCTGCTTTAATGCATCCTTGATCTATAGGTACGCTTCGTCAGCCTATAATTGTATTTTGTTTACTGGTTCCTTGACCCGACTGCTACGTCTGCAGCTTGATTGAGAGTGGTTGCAAATGGCGCTCAAGAAGCACATCTACACGAACTTTCTACAATATCAGCGTAGGACGGGCCCAATGAGTGAGCAAATGAAGCTGGAGCTAAAAGGAAAATTGGTTATGATAAAACTTCCTCACGACTACCAGTCTCATTCTATCTGTTGCGGTCAGCCTCACATATACCGGCAATGATTCGGCTTGACCACAAGACAATGCGCCTTCATGCAAAAATTTGTCGCGTATTATGCTGCCGAGGTCAGTATAGGGAGTGCTAGAAAATTGAGCTCATATATTCTGGTTTCAAAAAATTGATGACGTCAGGCTTAAACATTAACTTTAAAGCTTATTCAATTTAACGTTAACGGCGTTGTGCAGTGATACTACGCAACAGTGCAACAAAACCATATGGTGTCGTGTTCGCCGTCATTTGTCTTAACATAATCGATCTGAAAACTTAACACTTCACCCGTTAGATTGTTTATACTAGGCAAAAGACGTAGTAAAAATAGAATTGGATAAAAATCTATATGCTGATATGAAGCCTTTAAAAGCGGCACGGCTTTCCACGCGGCTGATCAGGGTGCAAGGTCCGGCAGCTCAGACCTCTGTGAACTCTTCTAACTGGGTAAGAGCTGAAGGCACCGTATATACAAACTGGGCAGTAGGTGTGTCGATAATCCACAACAATTAGATTAACCAAGTCTTAGGTCACCTTCTTGTCTAAGCGTGAGGGCATCATTTGGTGTACTTTATATTGGCTGTATATGATGGCGTAAAGTGGAAACGGGTGGTATCAACTGCGATGACTCTTCCAAGAAGAACCACGGCTGACTTGGCCTTGAACTCACTCGCGAGTATTCATGTTGTGATTTTGATGCTGGATTTGGTGACAAGCGTGCTTTTAAGAGTATTTGTATAAAACTACAAAACATGAATTATTAAAAACAAAAATCGCACGACGTTTCAGTGTCTCCCGGTCTATCCACCCGCGTATTGACAAAATATCCCGATATTATTAAAAGCGCCGAATTTGACGGACCCGTCATTTAAATTTGGTAAAAATCAAGAAAGGGATTTTAGAATATCTCGAAACGGTCAGCTTGGGATTCCCTTTCTCTCCCGAAAGGCAACCCATTTACGCAGTTGGAAAGAAATAGCGTCTCTCGCCTCAGTGGGGGTGTTGATTCAAGTGGGGAAAAATCATTCGATTTGCCTTAACGAGAGGAATCGAATGACGCCTAAAAAAATTACTTAGACTCAACTCAGTCAGACGCTAGAGCCAAAAGAACTTTTTATAATCACATTCTTTCACATTATGTCATGACCTCAATATTGACTTGGTACAAAAGTTATTGATAAGGTTTCTTCACCATTTTTTATGGGCTGTCTACCACAACTCGCGCTGTTTTTGTTATCCCGCATAGGAGTTGTGATCGAGGGGGTGTTTACCCCCCTCCCCCCTCCCGCTGTGGGGTGAAGGTGGATTGGGTCACTGGGGTGGTTGTTGAGCGGGTAAAAAAATTATTCGAGCGTCCATACGCTTCTCGTTGTCTCACTTTTCTACCCCCCCTCGTACTGAGTCAGTTCCGAAATCGCCAGTTAGGTACACCTCGAAAACCAGTGGTGCAAAATTAGATGTGTCTGATGAGACCCAGTTAAGCTGTGCATCCCTGACTAGTTGTTGGAGTGTGCAGCGGCCGCGGCCGGCTACTCGATGGAGCCCGTGACGCTCTGGACCAGGAGCGGCGATCTGCCAACCCTTCGCGGTTGCTCCACGTTCCGCCCCAATTGGCGGCCGTCCGGTGTCCGCTACTGGTGACGCAATCGCGTCATCGCCGGCCGTGCCCGCGCTCCAGCCGAGGAGCGGCCGCCCACGCCACCCACGGCGACAGTAGTGCACAGCGGCAGACCGCCTCCCACGCTGGCACGCGGGGCGTCTGCCACACTCCTGTCTCGGCGGGAACGGGACCGAGGCTGTCACGAGAGACCGAGGCTGTCACGAGAGACCGAGGCTGTCATGAGAACTGGGTCCCGCAGATGGTGCTGCCTCAGCAGGAAGGGCTGGTATCCCGTCCTGCTGTCAATATAACCTATTTAAGCAGCAACTCATATAAAAGTACCACTGTCTTTACATGCGACTTACTCTTATTGTACGGAAGTATTGAAGTCTCACAAGCAGGCTTTGGTCTAAAAGAACGAGTAGTCTAAGCTTTCCTTGAAATCCTCCAGCCCTTGAAAGAGAGAAATGACAATGAACAAAATCGACTTATATTCTTCCTCTACTCCGTGTTGTCCATTGTCATCACTCGTGTTGCTCTGCCCCATCTCTGCACAGTCCATAAGGCATACTTTTGAATCTCACAACCCCTTTGGCCTGTAACCGAGTCATGATTTGCATAGTTCGTCAGCCACCGCACTCATGCTGTTGTTATCTTTACTTACCTGCCTTCGGCTTATGTAACAGCAAAGTCACGTTTACTGTGCATACTGGCGAGTACAGGTCATCTGTTGGTGGCTCTTACCCACGTTTTACCTATTGTGCCACATCAGTCTGTCATTGAGATTATACGGGTGCCGGGAATGTCCAAGGGGATTAATAATTTAATACGATGAAATTATGACCCATACCAAACAAATGCCACATGTTCTGCTGGTCTGTCTTCAGCTAACTTCGAATATTTGTCGTTTCTGCTAGCGGTTATCTTTCACTTAGAAATGAGTTTAACACGCAGACGGGGGTCGAGCCACCTCGCATTGACGGGGGGGTACCCGCCCCTAAGATCCGAGAACCACGGTAGGTAGCGAAAAACGGTAAACGGCGTTGGGCTGGTCATCCACTTCTCCATCGAAAACATTTTAACCATTTTTTTCAGGTCACATTTAAGGTCACGAGAGGTCAAAACATGCCCGTCATAGGGATAACATGTAAAATTCAGTTTTTGGGCATTACATCTGAACAATTAAAGATAGACAAAACGACTTGAACGATATGAATCCTCTTAGCAAGCCGAATCGAATGATATATAATTTGACCTTCTAGGTCAAATCAAGGATTTGACCTGAGCTGGGGTCAGGTCAGGTCAAATTATATAAAATGCATATCATTAGAACTGCAAAGCCCAGGCGAGTCTAATGCAGCTAAAATAAATGCTCTATCGCCATCTGTTACTGAGTTATTCCGTAAAACCATTTTTCCCATGTATTTCCAATGGAGAGATCATGCCTCGTACCTGACCTTAGGTCATCGATATCAAAAATACCGGAACATATGTAAAAGAACTCGGTGGGGCCATTATGTGATATGAGTTTCAATCGGATAAGTTCACCCTGCTCCGACTTATGCTATCTTAAACTTGTTTGAGGTCGGGTCACTTGACCTGTACTGGTGACCTGACCTGAGATGACCTAACCTAAAATTTTCACAGAAGCTGAAAATGATGAGGAAAAGGTATACCAAGTACGGCGGCGTTACGCGTCGCCGTTTTCACTGTCTCCGAAAAACCCGAGGGGGCGGTACCCGCCCCCGTCAATGCGCGTGTTAATACAGCTCAAAAGGGTAATAAAGGCGGCCTCTAACAAGCAACTCAAAAAGTATATTTTTAGATAATGTACATACCTGTGAGTAGGTAGTTTCTCTCAGTGTTTGCTTTCAGGGGTTTCAACCTGAAAAACAGTTCGCCCTTTAGTGAATTCTCATAATTTTAGAAATGTGTTGAAAGTGAGATTCACTTAGGGCGGACAGAGCCGCGTTAGTCCCCATATATTCCTTCCCCCATGGATGTGGCGTCAGCTTATTACGTCACTGGCGTAGTTTATGCTGATCAGGAGTCCCTGACGGCGGGAGCGGCCAGCTTACCACTGACAGATAAACGACACGAACGTCATGTCAAACTGATGTCCATTGACACCAACCTTTATCGCATGGATATATCAGTTCTATAAAACACCAAGCCTCGCTACTTACAAACGATGCCTGGTTTTTGCTGCTCTCCATGACATCTGAGGCGGCTCTCCAAACCTGAAGTGACGGCATTCACTGACGGAAGCTGAGACTGGTAGTGAAAAAGATACCATTACGTTCGCCATTCTGGGAGCTCAGCTCTCTAACAGGCACCCACAGAAAACATCGGAAGTAGTCTTGATGGACCCTGAGCTTTTTCAGCCACTTTGCGGCTGTCTAGCTCTTTTTGAACCTCGTAATACCGATGCACAAAGGAAGGTGTAGATGGAAGGCCGCTATAAAGCACCAAACCTTACGAGGCTATCTTTCTTGCTTTGAGCCCAAATACAGCCCAGTAACATCTGAGGGAGACAGCTGCTTAGTGTGCTCGCTCAGGCCTGACATGAAACGATTATTGCGAATTGCGTAGCCTTTACTTTCCCAGTGGCAAACCCTGTGATGATTTGGAGAGCTGTAAAGGCGAGGAATTGAATCTGGTGGCACATTGTACTCACCTAAGCATGTTTTTTGCGACCCGGGCGACCCGGGCCTCAGGCGGCGTGCCCGGACCTCCGTGAATAACACGACTGTTCCCTCCAGGCGGCGTGCCCGGGCCCCTGAGCGTGACACAGCCCCGATGTTTAGGACCTTCGCGTATGACACGACTGTTGCCTCCAGGCGGCGTGCTCGGACCCCTGTTCTGCTGCCACCACCGTCGGAGGCGGCGGCGCGGGCCCGCTCGGCAGCGCAGATGGAGGGGATGCTGCTGCGACAGCTGCACCTGCAGCGCGAGCTGGCCGCCAGCCGTCCTCCGGCAGCCGTCGCCGCCGACCTGCGCGCACTGGCCCACACGCTGAAGGGTCGCGACTTCAGCATCAACGTCTGAGCTCAACATCAGCGTCGGAGTGCCGATGGTGTAGCGTCGGCTACCAGAGCAACCAGTCGATTGGAGTTGGTGAAGTGTTCTCGCATAGGAGGTCGGAAGGCTCCATTGGTGTTTTCAGAGTTGTGTGTGGGATTAGAGATTGTTTTGCTTCCGAATCGGATCCGGGTTCAGGGTAAGGGTGCGTCTAATCGTGTGATGAACATGGGCTGATCATTGATACCATGTTTGGGCGTAAGCGGAGCATCAGTGTGTGGCAGACTTGTAACATGTGTTGTTTGTATGAGTTAAGAAATGTTGCTGAGTCTCTGTTGAACTAATCATGTGTTCCACTGACGGAGATCTGTCCCAGTGTACTTCCACTTGTTGGTTTAAAAACATATTCCCATTAATTGTCTTTTCTCTTTTGTTCGTTACAAGTATGAACCGCCAAATTTTACCAACGCAAGGGAAATCGTCGGCTTTAGACGGGCATTGGAATTCATCCAACTTCATCCCATGAGTGTCAGGAGCGGGAGATGGGAACGCGATCCTCAGCTGGCGAACCAGGGGGGACGTGCGGCTAACATTTGCTGACTCGACCTAGGATTTTGTATATCCTTCCTAGTACGTGGGTGAACCCACAGCAATGTTACTAATTCCGGTGTTAGTGAAGTTCATCGGTGTATTTTCAAAGACGGCCAAATACGTTCGACCTTTGACTTCCCAGCCCGACCATTGCCAGTCCAGGGTCTGGTCCAGCCCCCCCCTCCCCACCGATAAAAATGAAATGTGGTAACACCTCTGTTTTCAATCGTCAATGCTCATTTTCCAGTAATAGGGCATTTTTCCCCACCCGTATGATATTAAAAGTGTTTGCGCTAATCATTTAGGAATTTCACCACAGCTCTGGGGAAATCAACCTACTTCATTTGTACATCCCACCCAACCTGCTCCGCTTCTAAACCAAATTCATAGACAGTTTTCATGGAGGAAATTACTCAGCCTCAAGGTTTCGGCTATTTGTCCTCCTGGGATAGATCCATGTATCTTGGATTCTGCGGCTTAGATGCCCCAAAACCTCATAGGTCCTGATCGCTGTCGCTATGAGCAGTTGTTGAGTTCGAATTTCGGTAAGGGAAGGCAAGCCCTCAACCCTGACCCTAGCAGGAGGCAGTGGATTCTTCTGCTACCTCATGCTTTCCCCGAATATCTCCTAAGCGGTTCAGGATAGGCTTTTGAAACTTTCCGAGTTTTGTCTAGAACTGAACTAGGTAGATTCCTAAAAGTTGTGAGATAATGTCTTTTCGAGGAGCCGATCTATGGTTTGGTCTTTAGGGAGGATATATTCGTGAACCTTGCTCCACTGGTCTTCTGGAAAGCAAGCGTGCCAACCTCGACACCACCGCAGTTTCTCAGGGCCGTGTATCATGCCAGGAGGCTGCCGTGAGGCCATTGCCTTTGGATGGCTCAACCTCCTGGTTAATGCATTAACTCATTGACTTTTCTTCTTGATGGCTTGACCTGGCATCGCCTGGGCTCTTTTCGTACACACTATCGTCTGGGGGCCAATCGGACTCCCTGTACAATCTCGGCAACCAACCGGAAGGGATGCGGAAAAAGTGAAACAGCACTAGAAGCGCCTACCGTCTTCCACTCTGGAGCCGAGTCTGAACTATTGCTTAGTCTGAACCATGTCCGTTGACCCGTGACGTCACAGCGGGCCCAAATGGGTCCAATTTAGACCCATTTAGAAAATCCTTTATAACGCGAGAAAATGAGGCCTAGAGCAAAAAAAAACATCATTGTGATCGTCTTGAGCTAAGGATTAAAATGGTATGAGACATGACTTTGTAGGGTCAAATTATGACCTTAACTAGGTTAAGCGTAAATAAGTACATTTCAAAGTCATGTTCCATATCGCTTACATTTTTGGGTCGTGCTCATTACAATGATACCAAATTTGAGACTGGAGCTTGTTTCGTTCAAAGGCTATAGACACAAATCGAAAACCGTAACCTTTGGTGATCTCTGATGACTTTGGCATTGACCTGACTGTCAAGGTTATACGTCCCAACCCTCACCCTGTTGGGAGAGATTTTGGAGATCAGATCGACTTATTCAGAGGCTCCGCCGGGACTTGAACCCAGGACCGGTAGCTTAGTATCATCCCCCCGTATTGACCTCACCTTGAAGCTTATGACAGCGTAAAGATTTTTCGTTTACAGAGCTTTCGGATGATGTTTTGAAAGTGTATTTTCTAGAAGCCGAGCTACATCCTGTTTTTGCCGGCCTTATTTTAGAAGAACAAAATATTTTGTAATGGGTTTAGAATTCACGTCATAACTCGTTGACCTGACCTGACTTGAAATTATTTTTCGGTCATAAGTTTGTCAAATTGACCACTGTAGAGGCCTACAAAGCTACACAGGTGGTATTTAAATCGGCCCAGAATCATTCGCGAAAAACCGAGTTTTTTTTCAATCCGACACCCCCTTCCCCAGGTGGTGATGGGTTAAGTTAGTGTGCGCCACTCCAACCCAGGAGTTATTTGTGAACACAGTTTGATATATTTTCCATGGACCCTCTCCCCATTCGTCCCCACTTCTGCAGCAATGAGTGCAGCAATGAGTGTGTGGGCTGATGTTAACTTTGCGGCGTGGCTGTGTGCGTAGTTTGTTAATGTGAATGAATAGTTGTTGTTGACAAGTGTTGAAAACTGTAATTGTATCTATTATGAAGTGTGTTTTGCAAATACAGCTTTCTTTGCTTGAAGTGAGTTTCAGATGGTCTGTGGACTGTTTTAATATCGAAACTTAAGATTTTAGCCTCGCTAAGACTGTTATCGTCATTTGTTCTGAAATTTGTACCTACGTATTGGTTGGATTGAGGGCGTACCTATTTATGAATTATTAAGGCAATGAGTTTTTTCAATGGTTTTTGAAAGGACGATTTATATTTTAGAATACAAAGGAGCAATCAATATTTCCCAGTACCCAGACCTTAGAATGCATAAGTAACTGAACATGCAGTGGGTATACAGGATATGCTTGTTATCGTGCTTCTTATCCGGCTGAAATGTGCAAGCAATAATTTTTCCGTATAGAGAACGACCTTGCGCGAGCAGAAATCTTTTGAATAGTGTTTGGAAAATTCCGCTGAGCCAGAAATATTTGCATTATTTTTCAGTATCAAAACAGAATGCCAGTGTCCGAGGACATTTTAAACTGAAACGATGGATAGGACTTAGCGGTGTAGGGATATTTTTAACTTAGAATACCCTATCAGGAAAAATATACTAGCCTTAACCCGCGCCCCACCGGGGGCCCGTCGCCACCTTCGCCCCACCGGGGGGGCATCGATGGCCCCCCTCTAACTCCGAAAATATGGGCGTTAGCGCAAATCTGCAAAGTGCAATAGAAAACTTGCATGAATTCAGTAAGAAATTACTTCGCATGTTTTAGTGCTCAGGTCAATGGTTTGACCTCCAGAGGTCAAATTAGGTCAAGATCGGCTATTTTCACTCAAATATGCAATGATTAAGCAAACAGGGCATAACTCTTATGTCATTAGAGCTATTGAGGCCTGGTAAAGTACATTTGATAGTAAATTGCCAGTACTTTTTCCGCTATGTGGAACGTAAAGACCTCCCGCCAGTGGTATGACCTCCAGAGGTCACCTCGTGACCTAATATGACCTAAGGTCACGAAAGGTCAAAAAGTGACCTTGCCGTATATCAAATGAAAGCCAGTGACAAGACAAACACGATGGTGTTTGTTTCACCGCTCTAGCTTAGTTAGGTCAAAAGTTATTGCCAAAATACTGTTTTTGACCCCTGGTGACCTTGGATGACCTTGGAAAAGTCAAAGGGCAAATATGACCCCTAGGATCCGTGAAAAGGTGTCCAAAAACGTTGTTCTGAGCAGTCTGAGTATTTGCAATAATTTTTGTGGCTTTTATATCATGAAACAACTTTTCCCCATGCTTTTCCAATGGGAGAGGTCGCCTCGTGACCTGAACTCAGGGCACGAAATCGAAAAAATCCTGGATATACACCTTATAGACCCTGGAGGGGTTATGAAGTGTAGGAAGTTTCAAATTGATCGACTTTGAAATGTAGCTCTTACAGAGCTCTAAAGGTGAAGTGAGGTGACCTTGGTTGACCTCGTCTGGTGACCTGACCTTGGGTGACCCGGGGTAAAAATTTCAGGGATGATGGGAAAATGATGCAGTGAGAGGTAGAGCCCTCAAACGCGGTGCTGCGCCCCGTCGTTTTTCTGCTATCCTGGAAAAACCTTAGGGGGGCCATCGATGGCCCCCCCCGGTGGGGCGAGGTTTAAGACTGATCTCAATCGCTCGTTTTGAAATCATTTTCCCCGAGGGCTTCGGCGTCTCGTGAACAGATTCTAATTTTCAATGGAGACTTTCAGTCATGCATCTTCACTGAAAGCATTATCATACTGATTTTACTATTGCCAGATATGTCTCAAGCTGTTTGAATCACATATCTGGAGTCGACTGGCCTGCTGTGACCTCGACAAACGCTGCGCCTTTGGTTCTCTTTTTTCTTTTATTACAAAACATTTGTACGAAAATAGTTAATACATAATAATCATGCATGTGAATATGTCGTAAATTACGAAGCACCACTTGAGTATTTCAGTAGTTGAGCTTGTCTTTCATAAGGCGTTGATTTAAAATCCATCAATATGACGGCAATGAATGCAAGACGTTTAAGCAGCATTTGAAGCGGATTTACGCCCATATTTAGGCACATATGCACATGCACGCAGATAAAATAAAACACCAGAGGATGAGCCACGGGGGACTGGTCCAACCAGCAGACGACTTCCAATACCCGCCTCCCTCGTCGGGTCAACAACATATCACAGTATCACAGTGTGGGAATTCGCGCGCCTTAACCTAATGACTTAGTCTGACTCGGTGAAGCTGACTCGATGCGAGAGTGATGCGCCACTCAATACTCGGCGTGGTAACTCTGATGTCTGGCTGAGCTGCTGCCCTGGCTCCGGTGGCTGGAGCGGCCTAGTAGCGAGGGTACTGGGGGGCGGCAGGGGCAGGCGCCGCCTGCTGCCCGCCACACTTGGTGACGGTCTGCACGTTCTGCTGCGTGCGCGTCACCTCCACCGTCTGGATGTTGGCTGACGTCACCGTGTTGGTGATGTACTGCACCTGCGCCTGGTTCTGCGTCTGTGTCTGCGTCACGTCGTACTGGTTGGTGGCGTACTGGGTCTGGTACTGGGTGTCGTACTTGGTCTGCACGGAGGTCTGTACCTGGGGTACGCGCTGCACGCTGGTGACGGTGACGGTGACGGCGTACTGCTGGCCGTGCGTGGAGGTCAGGTGGTCCGTCTCGGTGACGGTGGTGTGCTCGTCCTCGGTGAAGATGAGTGTCGACGTCACTGTCTCCACCTGGGGCACCACCACTGTATTGGTGCGGTATGCTATCTTGGTCTCCTCCTGGTACTCGGCACCGCCGGCGCGCGTGGTGGTCACCAGCTGCACCAGCGTCTGAGGGTAGTACTGGGTCTCGGTGACGTACTTGTACAGAGTGGTGGGCAGGTAATCGGTGCGCGTGTCGTACACAGTGACGGGAATCACGGCCTTGGTCCAGGTGAGGATGTACTTGGTCTCATCCCTGCAGCGTCCTCCGCTGAGGCCTCCAGCTCCAGCTCCGGCACCACCGACGGCAGCTCCAGCTGCGATGCCGTTGAAGGAGGAGTCGAGCCCGGGGGCGCCGAAGCCGCCACCACCAGCGGGGGCGCCATAGCCTCCAGCAGGGGCGGCAGCAGCAGCCGGCGCGCCGTAGTCACCTCCAGGGGCAGCGGCAGGGGCACCGTAACCCTGGCCAACTTGGCGCTTCTCCAACTCCTTGGCGGCGGCCACCGCCACCAGGCACACCAGAGCAATGTGTCGCAGCATCTGTGAACAGACAAGCATGGTGTGATGAGGCCTCATCGTGATGGCAGATAGTTGAAGATGGAACATCGTCAGTGAAGTCGTTTGGCACTCACGAGAGGTACAGCCCTATGGATCTCGTCCTGTGGCCGGAGGTTATAGCCTAAACAGAGACAATTTAGCCGCCTTGCGAGCATAGCTCACTCAAGCATAGCTACTGCCTCCCCAATCCCCCATCGCTGCAGTCTTTGTTGCGTTTATAAGTAATTGCGAATTCTTGTTTGCCAGTAATACTTCACGGGTTTTAGGGAGAAGGCTAATGGTATGGTGGAATGTCGTCAGCTGGAAATGTGTGAATTAGGAATATCAAGGCCTCCTGACATATGTCAATCAATGCCATGTTTTTGCAATTTGGCGGATTAGCATCCTCGTTTCATTTTTACATTCGGACAAACTCTACAGTCTTTAGATGCGAATCGATGGAGCAAGGTGAAGTGCACTGAGATAGCAACAACTCCATGGATATCATCATCCAATCACAGATGAAATTCGCCAGCTCTTATGTTTTTGTATTTTTATTGTTAGAAAATTGCTACACATAGCGGCAGGGATAGGTTTAATGGTATTAGAGTAAATATTTCTGTCATGACTACCTTACATCTGGCGAAGAAAGGAAAGGCAGTACATTCCCAAGCTGGTGAGGACCCAGCCTTGTCGGCCGTGGGAGAACCGATTAACTAACGGTCACCGGAATGCCTCAAATGTGCCCCTAAACCGTCATAATAGGGCGTAAAAACTCCCGGGAGCTGAGTTGTGGCTTATGATGCTCACAATTCAGCGCTCCAGGCAGCATTTATTGAACTTGACCCAGAAGGAGTAATTATAGGTGACAGCGATTTGTCGCCAGTGACGTCACTCTGAGCCGACCTTGCCAGCCGTGAGTGACGTCACAGAAAATTGGTCAGGTGATTGGAGAGGGAGGAGTGACTGCGAAATGGCTGCGCGTTGCATCACGGCAGCGAACTGGGCTCTGCCATGACTATGAGAAAACGCCGAGAGCGGTTAAGAGTGAGTTGCATGCAATGCCCGCTCACAAGCTGTTGCACGGTACGGTAGAAGCTGACGGCTGGTTTTTTTACAGCTGAGGGTGCAACTCAGAAATAGCGGTCATCATGGGAAACATTTAGCAGCGTTATCGGAGCAGAATGATGGATATTTTATTAAGCCATAACCAGAATGAAGGTGCACGTGCTGAGCAAATATGCTGTTTGCTCTTGACTCAAGATTGCTGGCTGCCATGTGACTTTCCACTGTTGGTGGACTTGCACTTTTGAGGCACGTGGGCAGGACTTTTTGGAGGTTTTCATACGTTAATATTTCCGGTGACTAATTATTTTACCTTTTCGGATTTGAATTGTTAAATATAACATTCGCACTTTCATTATTTTCAGGCAGGCGTGGTAGCTGACACACACTAATCTATTTTACTTTCAATACCAATTGGTCGGCACCAGTCGTCCATCAAGGCAGCGCCGCCAGTTTGAAACCGCCAAAAGCGACTGTCGGTTTTGAAACACTGATCGGCTCTCGAGTTACCTCACCGTATTTCGTACACTGGAGCCAGTGACCCATTACCAGCGTGCGGCTAAAAACCGCGGGGCTGAGCATTATCGGTAACTACACAGTGGTGATACGCGCTCTGTCATTTTGCTGCACTCTCGCTGGCGCTCACAGAAACAGGAGGAGCGTGCGAGAGCGCTGCATGGTAATGACAGGCGTCATGTTATTGATGTGAGCGTGCAGACCAGTTGCCGAGACTGGGGACATTATTCATGAGTGAGAGTTTGAAAGCGGACACTCAGTCTCCAGCCTCGGTCGAGTGCCGCCTTTCTGCTGATCATGAACATCCCACACTGAACCATATTGCCAAGGTGCTAATCAAAACGCACCCATCTGTCTGTTCTGCCTGCTGCGGTGGCACCAGAAGGCATGTCCACTCAAAGTACACCCGATACCGCACTAGGGGGTGTAAAAACGGGCATTGGTACCGGCGGAGGGCAGGGCAGGCCAAGGAAGCGACACGCGATGGGCGGAGGGCAGGGTAGGCCAGGGCAGCGGCACGTGACCGGTGGAGTGGTGGGAGCGTACGTGACGGGATTTCACTCACGTTCACCGGTCTGGCGAGATGACGGATCTCTGTTTTACGTGTCAGGCGTGCCAACTCCTTCAGCTGAGCTATTTGCTGAATAAGCAGCTGAACCTAGACCCGGATTTTTTGATAGAAATTGTTTTTTGTTACATCACGGACCTAATTTGCGTATTTTCCTTATGCAAAATGAGATAGGGGCTAAAGTCTGTCTTGCCTGCTCTAGACAAGAACAGTCAAAAAACGTTCCTTATTCCAAGGAAAGCAGTTAAAAATGATAGCCCGAGTGCACTGTTGCTTCCAGCAATGAGCATTTGAAAATGTAGTCCCAGAACAGTTCTTTCTTAAAGCAGCAAGCGGTGGAAAACAACAGAACAGAAGGCGTTCCTTGTTCCAGCAACATACAATAGAGACTGCAAAAGCCAGAAGAATACTTTTACAGGCTCCAGGATTGTAAAGGGTCTTGCGAGGCATACCAAACCAGCTATAAGCAATTAAAAACCTCATTAACAGGCAACAAATCTGGCCCTGTTTCAATATTTCTCGGCAGGAGTGTGAGGTAACACGCGTAATAAGGTCCCTTTGTTGATAGCCTTGTTTAATTTAAGGTCAGACAATGCATAAAAAGAAATACCAGACATTAAGCTTTTGCCACTCTTGTATCTATTTGCACAATTTTTATATGAGCACAGAGAGAATAAGGTGATTGGGATCGAGTCTTTTATTTTCATAGCTGCTTTTATAATCATGCATAGAATTTCGAAATAAGGTGAAAGTGGATAGGAAAGCAAATTTTGAATAACAAAAAATGCAGTAGCAGCACTTAAGAACAAGTAAGAAGCAATCGACAGAGCAGGTGAGACTAAAATATATTTTAGTAAGATGGTGTTATTTAATCCCTTTCATTGCACTGATTGCTAGACATCTTTCTTGGAATATTGAGCAAATCTTGATTATTGAAACAGTATACTGGCTATGGAACGACAATGAATTGCGAATGAATTTTGCGCGGTCGGAAAATGTTTTGCTAGAACGAGCCCTGATAAAATTGTGAATAATCTCAGCTCTGCCTTTAACTGTGACACGGAGCGGTTTGTTCCTGGCCGTGAGTAGCCGAGCCACCACCAGCACAGGTCTGCACAAGTCAGGTCAGATGAGGTCTGCCCAGAGTCGTCCCTTCCTGGTCGCCCGGCAGCGACGGTGGCGCTGTAGCACACGCACGCGGCGGCGGCGGCGGCGGCGCGACGCTCACCTTTCGATCGAGTGGAGCTCACCGCGGCTTCAGCACTGATGGCTTACTGACGGTGCCGCTCGGCTTTATACCATCAGACCTTTTCCTGCGCCGCACCGCCGTCGGCACTTCAGTGGGGACCTCCGCGGGCCGGGTCACATCTCCCCAAGGTAGTGTTGAGAACTTGTGTTAGTGAACACGGGCCCGGTCACATCTCCCCCAAGGTAGTGTTGAGAACTTGTGTTAGTGAACACGGGCCGGGTCACATCTCCCCCCATGGTAGTGTTGAGAACTTGTGTTGTTAGTGAACACGGGCCGGGTCACATCTCCCCCATGGTAGTGTTGAGAACTTGTGTGAGTGAACACGGGCCGGGTCACATCTCCCCCAAGGTAGTGTTGAGAACTTGTGTGAGTGAACACGGGCCGGGTCACATCTCCCCCATGGTAGTGTTGAGAACTTGTGTTAGTGAACACGGGCCGGGTCACATCTCCCCCAAGGTAGTGTTGAGAACTTGTGTGAGTGAACACGGGCCGGGTCACATCTCCCCCATGGTAGTGTTGAGAACTTGTGTTAGTGAACACGGGCCGGGTCACATCTCCCCCATGGTAGTGTTGAGAACTTGTGTTAGTGAACACGGGCCGGGTCACATCTCCCCCATGGTAGTGTTGAGAACTGGTGTTAGTGAACACGGGCCCGGGTCACATCTCCCCCAAGGTAGTGTTGAGAACTTGTGTGAGTGAACACGGGCCCGGTCACATCTCTCCCATGGTAGTGTTGAGAACTTGTGTTAGTGAACACGGGCCGGGTCACATCTCCCCCATGGTAGTGTTGAGAACTGGTGTTAGTGAACACGGGCCCGGTCACATCTCCCCAAGGTAGTGTTGAGAACTGGTGTTAGTGAACACGGGCCCGGTCACATCTCTCCCATGGTAGTGTTGAGAACTTGTGTTAGTGAACACGGGCCGGGTCACATCTCCCCCATGGTAGTGTTGAGAACTGGTGTTAGTGAACACGGGCCCGGTCACATCTCCCCCAAGGTAGTGTTGAGAACTGGTGTTAGTGAACACGGGCCCGGTCACATCTCTCCCAAGGTAGTGTTGAGAACTTGTGTTAGTGAACACGGGCCGGGTCACATCTCTCCCAAGGTAGTGTTGAGAACTGGTGCCAGTGAGCTGTCCCAGGTGGATGTTCCAGAAGAGTGGGTCTGTATTCCCCAGGTTTTGTTCTTCGGAATGGTGCTTATTTTGCAAAATAAGTTAACTTTTAAAGATAAATGGGGCAAGCTTTGAAGCAGTGGCATTGAAACACCCCGGGTTTGGAGACAAAGGTTATCATTGGCTTATGCTACTGGTCCGTGCGTGAATGGCCTACTTACAATTTCATCAAACGAATTAGTCGTTGTTTCCTGTTTAAAGTCATTTTCCTTCTAAAACTCAGGATAGCTTGCCCCACTTTACATCCCTTTTCCTCGTGTATGCTGCTTAAACTACATGGGCGGGATCAAATACGAGCCACGGACTGGTACCTACTCATGCATGGTATTTGTACCGATAATTTCCTGTCCAGAATTCTCAGCACTGACATTTTCGACCAGATACCAATTATTGCAATTCTTTGCATTTCCAAGGAAAGTGAAAACTGACAAACGTGAAGAGAGACAACTGCAAGTGCAATCACTTTCCAGCAAAGTACCGGCAAACTTGGCCACAAGTCATCACTATCTGTAGTTCCAGTGTTTTTACCCCAATCCCTGAGCCTATGTATATGTTACAGGGAAAGTGCGAAATCCGGGAGTTCGCGAACCCAGGGATTCGGAAATCCGACCAGCCAGGAGTTCAAAATCCCTAGGAGTCGAAATCCCTGGTGACGAGGAGTTCCGACCTCCTGGCCTTAGAAGTCAGGAGTTCGCGAAATCCCGGATAAACACTCAGGGAGTTCGCGAATTCCCTGACATTTAGTCAGCTCAAGGATGACTAGCCAAGATTGCGGACTATTGTTCTTATGATTTATTTCAAACAGTAATCGGACATTTTGCGTAAAAATCACGTATAAGACAGGTTTTAAGCTAGATATAAGGAAAGTTTTAACCCCGCCCCACCGGGCCATGAGGCCCCCTAAGGTTTCGGGATAGCAAAAAAGACGGGCGCAGCACCGCGGTAGGGCATACCCACTGCATCATTTCCCATCATCCCTGAAATTTTTACCCCGGGTCACCCAAGGTCAGGTCACCAGACGAGGCAACCAAGGTCACCTCACTTCACCTTTAGAGCCGTAAGAGCACATTTCAAAGTCGATCGATTTGAAACTCCACACTCATGACCCTCCAGGGTCTACAAGGTGAACCGGGATTTTCGATTTCGTGCCCTGAGGTCAGGTCACGAGGCGACCCCCCATTGGAAAAGCATGGGAAAAGCTATTTCATGATATAAAAGCCACAAAAAGATTGCAAATACCAGACTGCCAGAACAACGTTTTGGACACCCTTCACGGATCCCTGGGGTCATATTTGCCCTTGACTTTCCAAGGTCATCCAAGGTCACCAGAGGTCAAAAACAGTATTTTGACAAAACTTTGACCTAATTGAGCTAGAGCGGTGAAACAAACACCATCGTGTTTGTCTTGTCACTGGCTTCATTTGATATACGGCAAGGTCACTTGACCTTTGGACCCAGGCATATTAGGTCACGAGGTACCCGGCGGTCAAACCACTGGCGGGAGGTCTTACGTTCCACATAGCGGAAAAAGTACTGGCAATTTTCTATCAAATGTACTTTACCAGGCCTCAAAGCTCTAATGACATAAGAGTTATGCCCAGTTGCTTAATCATTGCATATTTGAGTGAAAATAGCCGATCTTGACCTAATTTGACCTCTGGAGGTCAAACCATTGACCTGAGCACTAAAACATGCAAGTAATTCTTACTGAATTCACGCGAGCTTTCTATTGCACTTGCAGATTTGCGCAACGCCCATATTTCGGAGTTAGAGGGGGCCATCGATGGCCCCCGTGGGGCGAGGTGGCGCCGACCCGGTGGGGCGCGGGTTAAGCTAAATATAAGGGAGTTCATAATTTTATTGTTGAGGTCGTAGCAAAAAAATTATTGAGTTTCGCTGATAAATATTGTACTGCAATGGAAAAATTATTTTGCTTTTGATTGCAAATGTGGATCGCAGGAGAGAAAGAAGGTAAGTACGCCCTCCCACCACGCCCTTCCTCCGGAACCAATCCTGCCCGGAACCAATCCAGCACTCGACGCCTCCACACTGGCCCCTGGCGGTTCCAAAACGCCCCGGTCCACTCCTGAAATTTTGTTTCCCACACACTCCACCCACAGAATACACCTTGGCCTTCACTGTGATTTGGTACTCGGTTATTTTATATTCATGATATATTTTATACACGGATATAGTGAAAAAGGGGGCAGGTTCCCCTCCCAATCGACCCTCAGCGCCCCCTAAAATGGTCACGGCACCACTCTGAAATGTCGCTTTCCATCCCCCATCCCTGGGATTATGAAAATCAGCGCCCACCGATAGCATTTTTCGCCCACCTGATAGGTTTTTCCGGTCAAAAGTGGCGCTCCCCGAGGTCCGGATGGCGCCCCCCGGAAAGA
Source organism: Lepas anatifera (assembly GCA_034440635.1). Taxonomy (NCBI): domain Eukaryota; kingdom Metazoa; phylum Arthropoda; class Thecostraca; family Lepadidae; genus Lepas; species Lepas anatifera. The sequence continues at coordinate 605,653 of JAOTON010000961.1, read as the reverse complement.
CGTCGCCCCTCCCCCTCGATCGGCAATCCTGGATCCGCCTATGATAGATTTGTATATTTAGTATTATACATATGCAGTGCATGGAGTCAGCATAACTACCCAAGTATTCAATAAAAGGTGGTCCACGCTATCGCCACGTTTCATAATTATGTCACGCTACGGTTGTATTATATAGATTCTTCATCACAGAATAAGGTTACGGCATTTTATGTAGGTTGCATTATTATGGAATTTTATCTACCGATAAAAAAAATAAAAACGAGCTAACTAACAAAATAAGTTGCAACCCCCCAAATGTCCATCCCTAACACATGTCTCGCCGGAGGCACCAATCGTCAAACATCCCATGCAAAATACACTGTCAAGAACGTTGATGGGTCAACGTTGGGACAATTTTAACGCATGCCAGGATCGAGCCACGCACCCACGGGGGGTCGTCCCCCAAACCAACTACGCTAGTTGGCGAGAAAAGTAAATGGCGTTAAGTAGCACAACCTAATATTTAAAGAAAGTGTTCTTTACATTATTTTGTCGGGTAAAATCTGAGGGAATTAAAAGCCAAAAAATGTCACAATATGGACATGGTGATATAAGTGAAATACAGTTCTTTAGTCCGACCATCTGATGTTGAAGAGATGCGATAGATAAGGATTCACAATCAGAAGCTTTTCTGCGAGCGGCGTCGAATGATAAATAATGTGACTATTCTAGGTCAAAGCTAAGATTTGACCTGACATTGGATCAGGTCAATATCGAATTGGATCAGAATGCATATCATTAGAACTGCAGAAACAATACAACCACAATGATGGCCAAAATATACCATTTAGCTCTGTTCCCAACAAAATTATTATGTTAAAACCATTTTATCGATAATTTTTCAACGGTGACATTATGACTCATAACTGACCTTAGGTCATCGACTTCAGAAATCCTAAAAAAAGGACATTTTGTGTACTCGGTAGGCCCTTTATGGAGTATGAATTTCAGACTGATAAATTAATATATTTCTTGCTAATGTTGTTTTCTATTTTTTTAGATGAGGTCACTTGACCTGCACCGATGTCCTGACCTGAAATGACCTGAATCAAAAATGTTGACAGGAAATGTAAAAAGCTTCAGAAAAAGCTATACTGGGTACAGCGGAGCTGCGCGTAGCCGTTTTCAAGACTTTGCGAAAAACACAAGAGGAATGGTTACCCAACCCCCCTCCCCGGCAATGCACGTACTCGATACGAAGTCGGTCAGGTGCACCAACTGTGAGTGCCGTTAGAGACCAAATTCTGAAGTGCTTCTTTCCAACCCACTTATCCAGCATCTGCAAAGAGATCATTATCATATCACAACCCTCATTACTACACAAAAAAGAAATGCTGCTTATCTGAGGGCCATTTCGTATTAAAATCTAGGTAAGGAAAATACAATAATGCGATATTATTTTTTGTATTAATTTCATTAATGTATTCCAAAACGTTGATCAGTCTTTACAGGTACGGCTCGGCTATACTAAGATAAATTTTTCAGAGCTGCAACAACGAAATAATTATTCTGCAAATTAACATAGACCATATCTCTGTTTTCAGTTTATCAGTATATCAGAAGCGTTATACAGTTTCAGCTATAGCTGAACATAAGCCGACAACTAAAGTTGTCGGCATAAACAGGACACGGAATAATACAATTGTTACGCATATTTGCCATGTGCTATCGCATTGGCTTTTGTCCTAACCGTGACTGGAGCACTTAAACTTGAAGTGCATTTGCCAGCCCGCCGGAATCGACAATTTAATTTCTGGAAGCCTTGGCAATGGTTAAACGATGACAGGCGCCCAACCGAAAGCAGTTTCGAGGCTGGCACTTCCTCCTGTATCAAAATATTGTTATTTGAAAAAATGTGGACGTCCGTAGTACATTCCAACATAGACATAACTAAAATAGACCTTTGGGAAAGTACACCAGTTCTTTGTCCGTTTCTCACGGCACAATACTTCCCATCAGGAGTTTACTTTGTTAAGGAGTCAAGATATTCATTAAAGATGATAATGAAAAAGTAGTGGCATCTCTAGTTCGTTTTGAACCCCCTCCCCCTCCCCACCTACGGTTCATTTTGCATAAGCCATGCACCTCGAGGAAGGCTAACTCGAATAATTCGTCAGCGGGCACAACGACCCGGTGTGAAGTAGAGCCCAGGGTGTAAACCAGTTTTCAAAAATAAATATCAGGCCGACATAAAATCAAGCAAAATACATCATAGCAAGAGAAAACATGGACGGGGAGCGTAAAATTAGATCACTGAAGGACCATTCTTCGGATTTAAACTATAAGACCTATTGACATGTTAGGGATTTCGCAAAATCCCTGAAAAGCATTCAGGTAGTTCGCGAAATCACTGAAGTTTCAGTGAGTACGCGAATTCCCTGGTCGGCCACTGATTTGGCGAACTCCCAGGGATTTCGCGAACTCACTGGCTGGTCAGTGGTTTCGCGAAATCCCTAGGAAGTTCGCGAACTCCCGAATTTCGCATTTTCCCTGTACCATATATACCTTTCGATATAGCCTGAGTTACGGAAAAAATGTCCAATTTTACAATTGGCCGAAACTGGCATGCAACAAGAAACTTTGATATGGATTCATTTTTAACTCATGATTATTTGTGTTGGCTATAAGTTTACCCCTGACTTCAAATCTGTAGTTTAATAGGCGCACTGAAGGGTGGGTTTGGGGGCTCCCCTCCACCTGTTTTTCGGAGGTGGCCGGAGAACCGCTCGTAGGCAAAGAACGATACTTGGCCACATTTCACAGAATTTAATAGCACGTCGGTTGGTGAAAAAAGTTTGAAAATCGGTCAAAAATGTTTTACTTATAGGCTTTCACAGTCAGACGTGCATTTTGGAATCTCCGTAATCGCTCGGTCGGACCAGATTACTTGCATTGGAGACTGAGTGGTGACGTCAAAACGCCATATAACCGGGGTGATATGTCAAGGCCACCTCACATAAAGGTCAAGGTCAAAGTCAAAGGTCACATGTCAAGATCATATCAGCACTTCAAGGTCGCTGACCTCAGTGCTTCCGGTCAAATGGCGTTACCTGTTCTGACGTATATTATGCCATGATGTCATAGTTAAGATACCTAAATGCAAAGGTCAAGGTCAAATTCAAAGGTCATTGGGAAAGGTCAATCCTCCTTTCCCGCCAAACAGTTGCTATAGTGCTAGTTATGTTGTTCATTATAAGAAGTATACCATATTGTGACCTTATAGGTCAATGACCTTGAATGACCTTGACCCCAAAACTGTGGGAAAGGTTCTTTACGACCTTTACTTTATGATCCTGGTCCGCCTTTAGATTACTGCCGCCTTTATCCGCATAATCACGGCATTTTCCACTTGTTCCCCAGCATGGCCAAGATTTGACCTTTATGACCTCGTTTGACCTTGAAGATATTGACCTAGGTAAATGAAAATTGGTTGTGATGTAGATGATTATAGCCCCCATCCACCTTCCAAACTGCGTTTTTCTACACCTCTTACTTTCTGAGATCTTATGGGGCCTACCAGGCCCTCCCCCAGTGCGCGTTAGTGCCAGACCCCCATCCCGTGCGGGCGTTAAGCAGGGGCGCAAACAATGGGTGCTGGGGGATCAGAGACACCACCCATTTCTGAGTTCCTATAGTAACCTAATAGTAAGAGGTTACGCGAGGTAAAGCTTGGTTAGGTTGAATAATTCGAGGTAAAAGAAGTAAGGTGGTCAGGAGATGCCCTTTACCCCAACGTCATCTCCCAACTGAAAGTCTACATCCACACCTGAGCCTAAGTACCGGCAGTCAAAGGTAAGTGCAGTTATATGGGCCACCCAACCAATCAAAAGTTTTGTTAAGAAGTGGTTAAATGTATTATATCTAATTTGGTCTTTCCGTAAACAAATTTTGGTAATTTTTCCAACTAGGTAATTAAGAATAGGTGCGTCTTGATTCCGCTCTGCAAAGCTCCATAAAGGTTATGATCTAGTTATTTCAGCCATAACGACATCACATTGTGCTACGTCCACTTAACTGCGAGATTCCTTTAACAGCACAGCACTATGTGAAGTAGTGTTGAGCCTATCTTCCAAAAGGAAGAGGTGTGTAAGCTGATACTAAGTTCTGGACTGCTCAGTCGCCAGTCCTTACGTCGAATAAATTATCATGAAGAAATAAATTCGATATTTTTTGCAAGACCTAGAACTTTTTCAAATCCTTTTGATTTATCCCCTAAAAAGCTTTTGCCATTACCAGCAAAGTATATGTGCAAAGCAGACCTTTCGGCGATGGTGATCATAAAACCAAAGCTGAATAGGCAAGCGAGTCTAAAACAAACGCCTTCAGTGACCTTTGCCGATAGCTACAGTTAAATTTAGGAGTTTTACCGAACAAAATGGGAAAATACAAGTGTGCTTTATCTCCGTTTAAACTACGCTCGGAAGTCTTCCAGGGAATGTGTGTAAAAGGGTGCAACACAAGTATTGATAAGCAGCGAATTATATTTTCTGTGAATTTATATCTATTGTTGAAGGTGCTGGCCTCGGGTTGCTGAAAAAGGAGGCACCATGCCCCGAGGGTTTTGGACTACAGGCATAGTGGGTCCTTTCGAACTCCCGAAATATTTGTCAGGACCGAACCCAGCCAAAGCCCACACCTAACAATTTTTCTTGATTCAACTTTGCACCAACTGTCAGGGCTTTATGGTGTCGCCAACTCTCACACTGTTCGGGGGGATTTTGGTGATTAGATCAGCATATTCAGAGGCTCGGCCGGGGCTTGAACCAGGGACCTGTCGGCTCAGAAGCCAGGTGCTCTACCACTGAGTCAAGCAGTTGCCTGCGCCCCGCGCCCGCTGACGGTTGCGGTGCTGCAGCGCTCCCGCCCGTCCGATCGTTTTACTACTTCTTTTAACCTTTTATCCGTGTTCTTCTTCGGGTTTTGTGAGAGTGAGCGTGATTTTACGGGTGATTGCGAGAGTGATCCAGCGCACCACCACATCCGGACTCACTTGATTTGGACATTTTCGTAAGTGTGAGCTTTAAGTCACTCCCCTTCGCTACTGAAGAATGAAGCTGTTCCACCCCATTGTGAACCGTGAAATTCTGAGGTTGGTCCTTCTTCTGGCCGTTGTGAAACTGATATTCACTGTTGTCACGCCTGTGCTCCACTCGACCGTGCACTGTCACACTCTGCGTGACCTTGAGCCCTTCGCACCGCGCACCAGCCCTGACCTTGGGCCGGGCCGGGTCAGACGTGACCCCGCCTCACTGGCAGCGGGCCGCGGAGCTGAGCCCATCAACCAATCGCCGAGCGAGGGGAGACGGCATCGCAGGGGCCGAGGTACTCGCAGCAGCCGGGGTGCGCGTAGGCGTGGTAGCAGAGGCGGAGTCAGATGGGGAGATCGGAAGAGTACATCTGTGGCATCCCTTCGAATTGGCGCTCTCAACATTCAATCTCTGAAACCTTCTATTCTACCCCTTTCTCGTGATTTGCTAGATTTCGACTACGATGTTTTTGGGATTTGTGAGACTTGGCTCCGCCTTTACACACCTCGTTGTATGTTCCTGCTGCCCGGCTACACTGTTCACTCCACGCCGCGGCCAGATAACAGCGGATACGGAGGAGTCGCCCTCGCTGTCAGAGAGGGTATGACAGCGAAACAGCTGAAGACTCGCGTCACAAAACCAGCGAACAGTCGACTGGAGACTCTTTGGATTTCAGTGAGACCAGACTCGAAACGGCAGATCGTTTTCTGCATTCTCTATCGACCGCCACGTTACAGTGATGCTGATTTACGTGCTGATTTTGATCATTTGGAACTTGAATATCAGGATGTCGTTTTGGCTCACCCTTCTGCTAAGTGTGTGATATTTGGTGACATAAATTGTGATGTTTTGAAACCTCTAAGTAATCGTGCCAAGCGCTATCTTGTGGACTTTTTTGAAGGATTATACGCAACACCAATGTATTAATCTGCCTACCTATTGCCCCACCGGGTCATGTTTAGACGTCATCATCACTAAAAGCCCAGATTTAGTTACTCATTTTGGTACCAAATTTTGTCATTACAGTCCGCACACATTTGTTCGTGCTCAGCTCAGCGTGTCGCGATGCCGTCCAAAGCCTACTTTTGTTCAGACCCGCTGTCTGCATCGCCTTGACCCTGCCGCCCTCAATTTTGATATGATGTGTGTTGATTGGTCAGATGTTTTTGCATCCAACAGTGTTGCTGAAAAATGGACTGTATTCTCGAGGAAATTGCTAACTGTTCTTGATCGCCATGCACCAGTAAGAACCATTCGTATCCGCAATCCAAACGCGCCTGTGGTCTCAGATTTCACCATTGATTTGATGGCTCGTCGCAGAGCGGCGCTGGCAATCGGCGGCCACCGGTCTGAGGTGTATGGTGACCTAAATCGTCAGGTAAGGGGAGCGATGCGACGTGATATGCGCGACGATGTGCATAGGCGACTGAGGGAGGAGGGGCGCAGGGGAATGTGGAGGTGTGTTGACAGAGTGATTGGCGGAAAAAGGGAGGGACCCGAGTAATTCCAGATGCCACAGCTGATGAGCTTAACCATTTCTTTGTTGACGTCGGCCCGCGCGTGGCGGCTGAGGTTGCCGCTATGGGAGCGGTCCGAACACCTGCGTGCAGACTGTCACGCGTTGGCGCCTGCGCCTTCACCCTGCGACTCATCACATTGGATGAGCTACAAACCATAGTCTACAGTAGGGGCTCCTCCACCTCCAGTGCTGGCGATGGTATTAGTATGCGCATCGTCCGTCTCATCTTCGAATCCCAGGGCCTGGCGCTTCTCCACTTGATCAATAGCTCAATCCTTACTTGTGAAATCCCGGATCCTTGGAAACACGCCCTAGTCCATCCTATCTTCAAATCCGGTGATTCCTCTGATCCCTCTAGCTTCAATCCTATCAGTATCATCCCTACCATCACCAAAATCCTAGATCGTGCTGTTCATCAGCAGCTCTATGCCTACCTTTCCGATAATCACCTTCTTGCCTCCAGCCAACACGGATTTCGCCCTCGTCACTCGTGTGAAAGCGCGCTGGTATCCATAACTGATCACATCCTTTCCGCTAATGATCGTGGGGAGGTGTCCCTCCTCTGCCTCCTCGATTTGAGTAAATGCTTTGATGTGATTGACCACTCTCGTTTACTCCAAAAACTCCAGGCTCATTCAATCGATACTTCTTGGTTCTCTGCATATTTTCGGCGTCACACCCAGAGTGTCAGCCTTCCAGCTGATAATCTGGGTGTTTCTAAAATTTCTTCTAGTCTTCCCAACAACATGGGCGTATTCCAAGGTTCTTGTCTCGGCCCTTTGCTTTACTGTATCTTTGCTAATGACCTGAGCCTGTATGCTGAGGATGCGGTCGTGGTCCAGTACGCGGATGACACTCAAGTGCTTGTCAGTGGCAAAAAGTCAGACTTTTGGACACTCATTCAACGCATGGAAAACGCATTAACTTCTCTTGATATCTGGTTCAGGGGTAATGGGCTAAAAGTAAATGCTGACAAGACCCAACTCATTCTTCTAGGAAGTGCTCCTAACATTCGACACGTCGGTGATTTTACCATCAAATTCCGCAATCATAATTTAGTTCCGTCCATGAGCGTTAAAAATCTCGGCCTGACCTTTGACCGCGTCCTCAGCTGGGACCCTCATATTTCTCTCTTAACTCGTCAATGCTTTGGAATTTTGAGTGGTCTTTCACATCTGAGACACTGCTTACCTCCCAGAGTCATCTCGCCGATAGTCAGCTCTCTGGTCATCTCTCGGGTCCGATACTGCATCACCGTATTCGGCAATGGTACCCAAACCAATAACACTCGGCTCCAAAAGATCATTAACTATGCTGCAAAAATCATATTCGGGCGCAACAAATTTGATCATGTTTCGGATCTATTGGAGGACTTGGGCTGGCTGTCGGCGGGTGAACTGGCTAGGTATCACACGCTTGTGCTTGTGCACAAGGTAGTGCGCCTGGGGGAGCCAGAGGAGCTGGCCCGGGGATTCGAGGAGCTCCGGTTTACGCGGGAGCGCAGCACGCGCCGGGACGGAGACCTATGGGTACCACGTTCCCGTAGCAGTATGGGCCAGCGCAGGTTTATGGCCCGGGGTCCTTCGTACTATAACGATGTGCCTGCTGATTTGAAAGTCCTTCCAGTACCTCTTTTCTGCCGTGCCCTTAAGCGCCACCTCGTGTCACAGCGTACTTAGGGTGTTTTGGGATGTGTGGTGGTGCGCTGCGTGTGGAGTGGAGTAGAATATTTTATATCAAGTGTATACAGTTATTATGTGATGATGTCATAGAAATGACTGTATTGAAGTTTCATCTAGTGAATGTGTAAGCCCATCCCATTTACTCATCTAGCAACAGCTTGACGTGGTGTCGTAATAGCCACAACCGTTTTTATAACTGTGGATGACTCCGAATACAGTCTTTGTCTTTGTCTTTGTCTTATCCCCTGAGACTCATACCGTCACGATGTCTCTGCTGTACTTCACACCCATCTCATGAGCAGGTATCTCGGGTCAGCAGCTCCCGAGGATGAGTTCCCACGTGACTCGGTGGCCTTGCCACCGCGGCGGCTGGAAGCGGCTTTGTGCGGTGGGGTGTGGCACACCAACAAACTTCACAACTGCTGGGCTCTGCAGGTGCAACGGCTCGTTCACAGCGTTTCTGCAAGCAATCTCCGCACGCAGGTAATGCTCACGTTCAGCTGTTAGGTAAACGGTAATACTCAGGGTAGTTATTTCTGGTGAAATAACTACCCACAGTGCGCTGTCACACACCTTCTCTAAATCGTTTGAATGGCTTAATATCAGTGGTGGATCCAGTATTTCATTTCAGGGGAGGGAGGGGGGAGGCTCAACCGATCAATCACACCCAGCCTTTGCTTCGGATATCCCCTCACTATGTGATTACTATGTGCACTCAGAAATGGGGGGAGGTGTGTTAAGCCACCTAGCCTCCCCTGGTAACTGTCACAGCTTTAAATTAAGACGTACATTTTTTAAATCAAAACAAAAAAGGTGGATACATAAATATCCAAAGCAGCAGGCGCACAATACCATGCCTACGCTCAGTTCTGGAGAGTTTGGGGAGAATGTATCGATGTGCACGGACGACACCAGTGGAGATGGTGGACGGAAAATCGGCGAGAGTCAGGCGATTATAGCTCAAACAATTTGAAAGGCCTGCAAATTCAGTGTTCTGCGTGCAGATATGCTATGAATGCGTTTTAAGACAGGGATGCAGGCAATTTTTAAGGGGACGAACCCTCAGCGGCGGCCTATCTGCCATTTTGGGAGCGGCTTCTGGTAGCATAAAGAGCAAACGTTGACGGCTAAAAAACCGTCGCCAGGGAAAGACAGTTTATCATGGTATCCCTGGCCTAAAAAATCCAATGAAACGGCGTTTGCGCCTGGACTATATTCTGAAGTCTATTTTACGCAGAAACCGGCTTTGCCGAGAAAGCTGCCTCCAGCAGAGCTTTCAACTTTTTCACGAAGAAGATGTCATTTAATTGTTTTTTCTTGTCTGGACCTCGGTGCCCCAGGTGGGATAAATGGTGGGTAATCACGAAATTTAGGCACCCAATATTGGCACCGAGCTAGTAGAGTGCAGCAAAAATATATGATGGCAGTTCATGTTCAAGTGGGGCACACACTGGTATGCCAGGGGAGGGGAAGCTGATACAAAATGAGGGGTAGCTCACAATGGAAAAGGCCAGCTTCAACAGAATCTTTATTTGCATTTTGGTCTAGCATTCACTGTGTGTACCCAAGGTGTCACCAATATTGCGCACCTTCGGCGCCCGAAATCGACAGTGGGTGGTCCTTGGGTCCTAAGGAGGAGGGGCACCTGTCCCTTTTGCCCCTTCCCTTGGATCTTTCTCTACAACCAGCAAGGTTTTTAAGTTAATAGGCCTGCTCAGCGCAAGCAAGATAGCCACTCATTATGGGCAGTTTACTTGTTCCAGAATAGTAAAAAAAGGATTAGAGGTGGGGGTACCCGCCAGGGTCTTATTGTCTCTTGTAGCACATGCTGCCCTAAAAAATGTTTTACTAATCTGGCCAAAGCTGGAAACTTTTCGGTTGAAATCCAGTCCCTGGTATCTTCCTCCGGATGAGATAATCCAATGAAAATGTATTGTCTAAGCCTAGCTTGATCTGTATTTTATCCTCGCCGGCAAGAAAAGTAACACAGTAAAAAGAAAATATGCGTGAATTGTTAGACTTGCCCTGTACGTCTCATCTGACATTGAAACATACATGTTGGTGTCAGGTGCCGTTCTCTCCCCTGTTGGAAACAGCCCAAGGTATTGGTGATTTTGAAACTAGGCAGCAAACAACATCAGTACGCGATTTAGAATAGACAGGACGGTTCCAGTAGCTGACAAGTCCTAGTAAGAGAAATATGAGCCAGTATTTAGATAATAGGGAAATAAGCACAACCGGTTTCTCACCAGGTTTTTTCACTACATGTTTGATCAGGCTTTGCAAGAAAGCACGAGATATAATGCTTGGAAGATTACACAACATTTCAGTAAAACGTTTACCCCTCATGCCAATAAGACATTGAAAATATCTTCCTGGGGCTCTGGAGCGCTTAGAACACGCCCGAGCCACATTACATTCAGGCTGTCAGGATAAGGCAGTTAGTAGTTAGAACCGCTAAACATTTCAGAGAAACCCTTCAACAGAAATCTCTTCTAGGGTTATTTCTCCTTTGAAAATAGTAAAAGAAAAACATAAGATCGCTCAGGATTGTACAATAAAAACATTTATCCTACTAATGAGTGAAGTAGTGATGAACCTATCGCGATAATATATCATATTTAAAGTGCTCACAGGCTGTGTTTATTCGTAATACATTTATCCGTGTCATCTGATGTCCATCCCCAGTAAGATCATGACTTGTTGATGACTCATATTGCAAAACTGGTATGATGCATCCATAGGAGTTCGGGAATGTCACTCCTCCTAAGGAATGACATTTGAAAATGCAGAGGTCGCCTCGTGACCGCGCGTTCACGGACAATGGCTATGTCAATCAGGTCGTGAAGTCGGCCTTGAGTGGCCGGCGCCGGGGACGTGAGTAGGTCGCCGCAGATGCGTCAGAATACGCACCCGTAATCACACCACTCAGGCATACAGAGTAATCAAGTCATCAATCACAACAACGCAGCCGCCCCAAATGCGTTTGTCGAACAGGCTCGCTTCGTTTGATGAGATACACCGTCATGCTCCTCTTCAGGCCGCTGTGTCGCTTAATTAGATAGTTTTTTATGTAAACATTACAGAACGTATCAAATGTTACACAAAGTATTACGATGGGACTAGTTACTCAAGCGTGAGCTTTCTTTATTTCTGATGACAGGGGCACCAAAACCAGCTGGCTCTTCTCATGAATCATGAACAACCGGTGACTGTTTCCAGTGGCTCGGTCTCATAAATACGACTATTATGAATTTACATAGACATGTGGCTCTTCTAACAGTTAATACCAGCTCAGTCATGATTTCACATGATGAATTGAGCCGTTGATGTTTATCCTCAGCTGAGAGGTTACTACAGCAAGGTGATCCATGTGCGCGTGCATACATTACAGCTTGCAGAATTTGGATGACGTCATACACATTGCGTCATCGCTTCTATGGGTACATACTAATCCTCCTTTACTAATTTCTAGAAGCTTCAGAGGTAGAAGAAGGTCTTCATGTCGCGGATATTCCATAGGTTCCCCAAGCGTCAAAAAGTGATGTTGTGAAAAAGGAACCATTAATATCCCAAAGAGGTAATCCGTCTTGGAAGTTATGCATGGCTTCCCGCGAAATTAATGGAAAATCAGCACCGCAAACTGCCCTTTCCTATTTGATTGATTTGCTTCAGGGAAAGAAAAATGTGCCGCCTCCAAACATTGTTTATTAATTACGCAACAATAGATATTGTTGTACATGGCACTATTCGTAAAACTTTCTGCAAGTGGCGTGCCACGAAAAGACAAAGCAAGATGTTAAAACTACTAGATAGAATGGTAACTGTTGGACTGATGCAGCAAGAGTGCTTCAAAATGAAACACAGGAAGCATTTCCTAGGTTTTACTGTGTTATGAAAGGCTGCAGTTGGAACCCACTACCAGGGGTCTCTGAGAACAAAGTTATTTATCAACCCTCACCCCGGTGGCCACCGTTCTTCAAACACTCCCGTCCCACGTGGGAGGGGAGTGTTTGAAGAACCCCTCGGGTTTTTCTGGTGGCACGAAAAAAACGACGACACGAAGCGCCGCCATTCTTGGCACTTCTTATCCTTGATCAATTAATTCCGCAACTTTACCCAAAATTCTAAGGTTGGGTGATTTCAGGTCAGGTCACCAGTGCAGGTCAATTGAACTCAACACCAAAATGTTTAAGGTGGCATTACTAAGAAAAGGGTGAATCTATGGTATTAAAACCTATATCACATAATAGGCCCGCCGAGTACTGAAAATATATTCCAGGATTTTTAATATCGATGACCTAGGGTCAGACACGGATCATGACCTCTCCATTGGAAATACATGGTGAAAACAGGAATTGGGCTATATTTGTGTAGATAAAGCTGCAAATGCCTTCATATTCTCCAAATCGTGTCATACTGGGCTCCTTTCCAGGTTTATGTTGAAAATTTTCGCCTGTGGTCTTTAATTTTTTTTTTTTTTAAATTTTAAATAGAGGTCATCTGGGGCTATTTAAGCAGGTTTCAGGCTTGGGTCAATAAGTACGCTGGAAATGATGATAAAGCTTTTATTTGATACCATTACGTTTTGATTTCTATTGCGAGTCGATTGATATTCACATTAATTATGTTAGATTGGATTGTGACCTTTGCTCTGACCTGAGATTTGGTCCTTTTTGTGTTTTTACCTAGTATAGTCATATTATACGTCATTCCATTCGCCTAAAAGCCCACTCAATATTTCCGTCAGCCCGAAACTTATTATTTTCAGGTAGAGAAAATATTTTCCAGTGCGTACTTCAGCTCCCTTCCGCTTCACTCAACATGAAACCTGTAAATGAAACCAATGAAGTGGAATGGAGACTCGCGACGGGGCCTGAGGACCTCTTTTGGCCCAGCAGTACCTACACACACAAATAAGTGCACAATTCGGCGGCCATAAGAACACAGACATGGGGGGTGGGGTACGTGCCGCCTGTGTTTCCTCTGACTGCGGCTCAGACCCTGCACACCCTCAGTGAACTTTCTGTAAACCGGCGATATTATTCTTAACCGCTGTATCCGTTTAAGGACACACCGACTGTAAGTCATGAGGTCATTTCACCCCGGCAGCTGACTGAGATACAGCACTTCCTTGCGCTGCAGTCTCCCAGTGTTGCACTATCTGACGCGTCGCAGTCTCCACGCTCGAAAAGTAGGCTCAGCCCCCGCCCCAGTTTTGGCCGGGAGTACTGCACTGGTGTTGGCTGCTTTAGTGTTGCACTTCCCTATCTAGCCGATCAGACACAGGCACAGATGGATACAGGTTTTCACTGCTGGGTGCGGCTCTGCGCTCGAAAATCCGTGGCGACGCCCTTGAACGTCACTGGGTACTGGATTAGTATCTCTTGAAACGGAGTTCAACTTATTGCAGTCTTCAGCCATTGCTGTGCCTCACAGTAAGGCATCATGGATTCTGCACCCATCACATTTATGATGTCTGGTAATGGTGACTCATCGCCAAGTCCAGTGGTTTTTTCTCAAACCAGTTTACTTAAAACCCTTATATTTTGGATTTCTGTATCTATTTATTTAACAGAAATATTTGGTTTAGCATCATTCTGTTGCAAGCAATGGAACGCAGTAAGTGACCACGGGTCCTTCTGGGTATCTTCTGCCAAACACTAACGGCCCCTGTGGTCCGGAGCACTACTGCGCTAATGGCTGCACACTCTGATAACGGTGCTAACGTGGGAGAGTAAGGCAGTGTACCAACCAGAGTCGGCTGGCCATGAGTTGCCCGGCTCTGCATGGCCATGTAGCAACCCTTTCCCAGCAGTAGTACAGACCCGGTAAAAAGCCGAGCCAACCGAGCAGCTCCAACAACTGCATCGGCCCTGTGTTACAGCTCATCCCAGCTCTGCCTATGAACTGGGCCAGCAAGCTAGCACAGATGATGAGGTTTTGCAAAAGATGGCAGGCCCTGCATTCTTCAAACACAAATCACTCTTCATGGGATGTCAGCTGTATTTGTTTTTGATTAGTGGTATCACGCAGGCTCCCTACTGGCGAGAGACCTGAAAAAGAAGCAGGGATGTATTTATTAAGAGGTAGACATTCTGCTCGAACTTGGGATAAGGTCGCGAGATATCAAATTATGGAATGGGAAAAGTACTGCCGGGAATATTTGACACGGGGTACGTGCAACTATTGTTTACATGTGCATTGTGCCTAATATTGATAACAGGACGCTTATTTCATTCACCACAAGAAAAATATATTCAGCCCATCTATTCTAGAAATGGAAAAAATCTGTTCAGTGAGTTTTCCCCTTAGTCATAAAACCTCTTATCGGGCGTTGATAACCGACGTAAATCAAACATGTAGTCTTGTATGTATACAAATGTCTATACAAATCAAACATACATATCAACTTACGTATCAAACATGTATCCTATACAAATGTCTAGGTCATAGTCACATATTATACTCACAGTCAGGCACTGCATATATTTAGTACACGTTTATGATCCAAATAAGATGTGACCATCAAACTCGCTATGATTCCCAATTCACAGGAGTTGAATGTTTGTTGGATGTTGAACGAGAACCCGAGAAGCCGAGAACCTGAGAACCGAGAACCTGAGAACCCGACAACCTACACTTCACTCCACAGCAAACACTGCCGCTCCATTTCTGTATGTTTTGGTATTTTGCATTCTAACTGTGGAGAGGGCACCAGGGTGGCCTCCTCTCAAACCAATTATCTTCCTTGCGTTTGTAGCTCACCGACACCATGAACACAATTGTTTCAGTTAAATCTGGAGATTACAACTTGCATGGACCAAACTGCTAACGTCGTGAAAGCAGAGCTTTTCATGATAATGATACTAATTAGTAGAAGAAAATCATCGGAGTTAGTGGGTAATTGCCCTCTTTGCCCTCATCTAGATATAGTGTCACTGAAACTTGCTGCTGCTACAGTTACAGGGGCCAGAAAACATGCCCTGTTTTTATTTACCCTGATTTCTTCCAAAATTGCTCAATTTTCAGTCAGATTAGGAGTCAGTACGTAAGTCGATCCGCAGAATCAGCAACAGGTAACAAAAAGTACACATCCGAATTTGTATTTTATGGTGAATAGCTGCTTTCCACAGGTCTTAGAAATAGATAGCTGGTAGTAATCGGGAGAGAAAATGGGTTTCCTACAGCACTAGAGGACAAGGCATCAGAATGCGGCATATTCAAAGGCTTTTTCGTACCTCAATGGGTACAAGTCTTGGTTTTGAAAAAGGGAATACATCAGGAATGTGAGATTCAGTCTTTTTGTTCTAGAGTCTTTACCTAACTTTGTTGGAAAATTAAGAGTTTTTGTCCCTGCAGGGGCCAAAAAATGTTCAATGTGTCACCATTAAAAATGTCAAACCATAAATGTGTCACCAAAATGGCTGCAAAATGTGGCACGTTTTGCGTTAGTAGGATACCAATTGATACTCCCGGACCATCCTAGTTGCTTAAAAACACTACGAGTTCAAGTTGCAGGTGCCAATTTTGGCGATTTGTCGCCGTATTTATCTCGAGGAAACATGTCGGCTGATTTTTGCCACCTTGCTCACCTTGGCCTGTCACCATTTAGAATGCCAAAATGGTAGGTTTTTCGACCCCTGTGCCACTGCACACATTTTGTCCGATGGTGATGCTAACGACAGGTTCATATGGCGTGCCCTGGCACGTAATCCAAGCACACTTAATGCTAAATATGAAAATTTCATTCAAACAAGGATCACAGCTAAGCCACTCCACTTGTCTGGAAATTAGGTTTCATGTGTGCCTAAAAAAGTATCTTTGGTAAACATTTACGAGTTAACCAAAATGATATGCACCTTGTTTCAATCATATTAATCTCACATTATTCAATTCAACAATCACATTAATTAATTTAATACAATCACATTAAGAAGTTCGGGATGGGTGACTTAATGGATAGCCAAAATCTCCTAAGGCACCGGTCCCGGTCTCAAGTCCCGGCTTAGCCTCTGAATAAGTCGATCTGATCCCCCGAATCCCTTCCAACAGTTGAGAGTTAGCGACACCGTACAATCTTGGCAGTTGATGTATCGTTAAGCCCCAGCAATCATTATTTCACTAAAATGGCTGATACAAAAATTCCATCAGACTAAGGTGGGTGATTTCTCTGAGCACAACACCCACAAATGTAATCGGTTCTTATTTTTTTCATCCGACAACCATAAACACCAGTAAATGCGAGGATGCCAACCTGCCTCGTCAGGGGCTGACTCGCACGGCCGACGGCGCAAATCAGGCTTTATCACGGCCGCTTTCAATTTCAGAAGCAGGCTGCTCGGAGGTTAACGCCGAGTCAGTCGTCATGCTGAACTGCAGAACGGAAGTGAGAAACTTCACTCCTGGTCATACATTCTCTGGTCAACACGCACAAAACAAAGATAATGCAGAGGATTGGTGAGGTAACCAATTATCTGCACCATGCAGGAAACATTCTCACCTCAGCTCAGTAGAAATGTACGCTGTGGTGATGCCGAAAGCTGCAATCGCTGACATCAATTATGACCTTGTCTTGATCGTGTCCTGATCAAGCGAATGTGTCGAAAAATTATTTAGAATCAATGGGATTTCAAAACAAGCTTCCGTAACTAGCATATGCCTAGTGGTCGTTCATGAACTACGTAATGCATATTGTGTTATTTTAATCCCTCTATCCCCATGTCAGGTTTTCTGATGCCCATTTGTAGCGTCAGATACTGCTGTTGCTGACCCACTCCCACCTCCTCTCACCCTACGTAATTCATGGAAGGCCTCTACGGCTACCTATCTACATTACGTTTTCATATAGCTAAAAGTTCTGACGTAACTTTGACTATTTCGGGAGAGGTTACTTGACCCCGTGTTTCACATTGACTAAGCATTCGCGACTCGAGATCCAAGTTATGGAGTTTTGGAAGAAAAATTGAAATCCCGCTACACTCAACGGTGCTTTTCAGCCACGTTACTTCCCGCTGTCCGGGAGGGCGGAAATTTGGGTGGAAAAGCTTCTTAATCTCACCCAAACGACGATTAGTAGGTCACGGTTTGTTGTAGGTCATAGCTTTTCATTTTTCAGTTGAGCGAGGCTATACAATCCTCCCGCATATGTTATGTGCTTTAATTGTGCTAAAAATAGTGCAGGACAAACCGGACGCATTGTGTGTCTTCAAGCCCAATACCAATGCAGAGAGGACACATTTAAAGGTTTAATTGTATCCCTCAGCCACTCACGGGGGTTTTCCAGAAATCCACGCCCACGCAGCAAGCTCGGTGAGTCAGAAGCGGTGAGGTAACGCCATCAGGATTGCTCTGCATTCATTTCTAGGTCGTTGCTTCATTCCCCGAGCACTGCGTTACACCTGCACAGGTTATAGCGTTTCTGCACATTCTAACTAGGCCTGGTGAGTAGTTACAGATGCTCCTAAGGTTTTGGTACTGGCTTCTGCCTTTTCGTTTGTGCTACGTAGGAGCCAGTTGCTCTGGTTAAAAGGAGTTTGTTAGAAATCGAAGTCTGCCTCCAATTAGCTCCTAGTATTCGCACACAAATAAAACGTTCACCTTTTTATGTGAATTATGTTAGATGAGAAAAACTTTGAAAAAAGTAGCTTTTCACCAGCATATTTACTTTGTCGTGGTTGTCATGACTAACTAATGTGCCATTTCTTCCTGAAGCAGCTATGGTTGCGATGCCCGAAGCCAGGGTCCACACCTCTGCATACCTGGCTGTGAGAAAATACCTCTCTGGGCAAGTAAGTGAAAAGGAAAATTCATAAGCAGATGATAAGTGAAATTGAAGGGAGCGGCTTTAATTATTTGGCATCTGTGAATTATTGGAAATAGTTAAATCTACTCAATTGTGTGGGACAACTGTCTCACTAATTAATAAGATTATTTGGTCAATATAAAAGTGCTCGGCTCACTGATAACGTAGTTACTTTCAAACAAACAAGATTGCTTGAAATGATAGGTACCATTATGGCGATCTGTAACACCTAAAAAAATGGGTTCGTTGCATTGCGCCATTTGATTTCAGAATTTGCACGAAAATCAACTGCTCCTCAAAAATACGACTGGATAATTAGTGCTCTCTGATGAGTTAACGAATGCTTATTGTCAGAAGTAGGAGATGCTGGCGAAGAATCAATACACGTTTAGTGACCTTTTGTGCTGCGACACATTCCTTGTCCTGACAAATGGTCATGCCAAGATAGTGGCATACTGACCTGTTCTGTGGTAAATATGATCTGCTGTTCCACAGTGCATATGTCGAGGTTTGTATGAAATTAAACTGGTGTCAATCAGCATGCTTAACTTTCAATGCATTTTCTCAAGATTTAACGGAGAATCACTTTAGAAAAATTGCCCCACCAGAGGTCAAAGGGGCACATTTCAATGGTTGACGGTGCATTCTTCGTGTTCCAGGGTTTGTTGCCTGCTTTTTACAATTAACCAAGTTAGAGGCCAACACTTCCTTCAGCTAGGGGTACGTACCATGGCTCTTGCCAATCAGGGAATAGGTCCTCGATTATTCAGGACTAGAGGGGCACTGATCCCTACAGGAGGAAAATCAAAGGGCAGACAATGATCAGAGGAAGCTGAGAATCAAAAACAGTTCCCGGTCGGAGTGCTGAAGGCATTCAGTTTATCTTATTTCCTCCGCTGACACCCGTTTGATATATCCCCTGACGCACAGAGGGCAGGGAGTGGTTACAACACTTTATTGGAAGTAGGAGTTGCGAGAGATTCCTAAGTCAATGGATGCAGTGTCAGCTTCTTAAATAGTTCCAGTCCTAGAATTATTCTTGATAGCTGCAAGGTATGCACCACGGTGTACCCTAATTAAACATTTTAAATCGATGCTTATCCGTCACTTAGATGGACAGCAGTTCAGAATCCACCTCTCTCTCTCTCTCTCTCTCTCTCTCTCTCTCTCTCTCTCTCTCTCTCTCTCTCTCTCTCTCTCTCTCTCTCTCTCTCTCTCTCTCTCTCTCTCTCTCTCTCTCTCTCTCTCTCTCTCTCTCTCTCTCTCTCTCTCTCTCTCTCTCTCTCTCTCTCTCTCTCTCTCTCTCTCTCTCTCTCTCTCTCTCTCTCTCTCTCTCTCTCTCTCTCTCTCTCTCTCTCTCTCTCTCTCTCTCTCTCTCTCTCTCTCTCTCTCTCTCTCTCTCTCTCTCTCTCTCTCTCTCTCTCTCTCTCTCTCTCTCTCTCTCTCTCTCTCTCTCTCTCTCTCTCTCTCTCTCTCTCTCTCTCTCTCTCTCTCTCTCTCTCTCTCTCTCTCTCTCTCTCTCTCTCTCTCTCTCTCTCTCTCTCTCTCTCTCTCTCTCTCTCTCTCTCTCTCTCTCTCTCTCTCTCTCTCTCTCTCTCTCTCTCTCTCTCTCTCTCTCTCTCTCTCTCTCTCTCTCTCTCTCTCTCTCTCTCTCTCTCTCTCTCTCTCTCTCTCTCTCTCTCTCTCTCTCTCTCTCTCTCTCTCTCTCTCTCTCTCTCTCTCTCTCTCTCTCTCTCTCTCTCTCTCTCTCTCTCTCTCTCTCTCTCTCTCTCTCTCTCTCTCTCTCTCTCTCTCTCTCTCTCTCTCTCTCTCTCTCTCTCTCTCTCTCTCTCTCTCTCTCTCTCTCTCTCTCTCTCTCTCTCTCTCTCTCTCTCTCTCTCTCTCTCTCTCTCTCTCTCTCTCTCTCTCTCTCTCTCTCTCTCTCTCTCTCTCTCTCTCTCTCTCTCTCTCTCTCTCTCTCTCTCTCTCTCTCTCTCTCTCTCTCTCTCTCTCTCTCTCTCTCTCTCTCTCTCTCTGCCAAGGCGTTTCCCTCTTCGTCAGCGGCCCATAACACGTTCACTGGGCGTGGGTGGCCGGCAGCCGATTTCCTGCTCAGCTCTAGCTCCAACCTGATGACAGATCCCGCATACTGGCGTCCGTCACGTGAAAACCGGCGGTACAGCTCCGCCTGGACGGTTTTACGTGTCACGACTATCTATAATGCGCCATTTTTACGCGAGTCAGTTGCGGAAGTGGGCGCCGGAGCGGCTGTCGCGAGCGGCCATCTCCCGACTGGAGGAGCAAGTTGTAACATACCAGCTCCAGGGAGGGCCCTGATCGGTGCGTGACCGGGGTTGTGCGTGGATGAATATCTGACTGAAATGTGTCAGACCGCGAGGGCTCGCGAGCCAGTCAAGTGCGGCATGAGCTGCGAGTGTTTGTTGTGCAAGCGATTGACGCTACAGTATTGTGGAATAGTTACAAGAATCACTCCCTCGTCATGATGCTTTGAAACCGTGGCATGCGCTCAAACTCTATTGTATAGCGGAGTCACAGTGAATAGAACTTATATGTCTGCCTATTGCACCATTCGCCTTTGATTTTATCTCTGTAAATGTACGGAGTTCCAAGCCGTCGCCTTACCAGAGCTTTCCAAAGGCCTTGGCCGTCTACATTGATCCCACAACGGGCGAGGAATAATATGTGAGGTAATGACCTTCACCGTTTAGCAGGCCTTCCTGTTGTGGGCACTAACAGACAGAATTCAATATGTTTCACATTAGCTCGGTAGAAGTTTTTCATGCTACCAAGCCGGCACAACTACGCACTGAAATATGGCAGCAAAACAACCCGACTCCTCATAAAAGACCTGTCAAGTCTCTTTAACTAGATAACTCAAACCTCTGTTAATAGATTTACGGAAAAAATGCAATGCCACCTGAAGATTTTGGTGTGACTAGATTTAGTGAAATATATGTTTAGAAATGAAAGTAAGCGTAGGTATCTTCCACAGGTGAAAATGAAGCTTGTGAGCACATCAGAATAAGGCTGCATTATATATAATTGAATATTTCTGGTCCTTGTTGAGGGTTGAAAGCCGAACAATTAGTAATCGGAATCTACTGATTTTCCGCAGAGGATAATAGGCTTTTGAACAATCTCCCCTCTCAATCGAGCTGGTTTCAGATTATCACGGAATATTGCATTGTAATGTATTGTCTGCGTACCACAAATTCTCAGCAGGTATTACTGGTCCACCCACTCTGGGTGCTTCCCCATACCATAAGTCGTCACAGAGGGTCAGAGGAGGCTGGTCCCCCACTTTTCATAAGAAAATTCTGGCTTCACACCAAATTGGACGGAA
Organism: Lepas anatifera; assembly: GCA_034440635.1. Classification (NCBI taxonomy): domain Eukaryota; kingdom Metazoa; phylum Arthropoda; class Thecostraca; family Lepadidae; genus Lepas; species Lepas anatifera. Next base: position 584,238 of record JAOTON010000961.1, on the reverse strand, counting down.
ATTTAGAATTGTGTAACCAGCCAGTGCGGAAGGTAACAAAGCGCCAAACCCCGAGAGATTTTTGTTCTGGAGTTGAAGGCTTTTCGTTAGCAGCAGGCTGGAAATTCACTGGCCCTCTAACTTTTGCGGCGGTGGCGACGCCAGTAAGCGCAAGAGCATGCGCCATCATCACAGTATGCAGGTACCGATAATTTGGACACACAGTTAATGAAGCCTAATGTTTGAACCGAGCGTAATTCATTCATAGCTGAGTATTTTTAAACCCGGTTTTTATGTTAGACTTGGTGAGATCCGTGATATTAGCGGATTTTATTATTATTTATTATTATTATAATTAGAACTTCACATAAGTGGTGATAAGCACTTGTTAGATAGAAAGTTTATATTCGGTCCCAATATCACACGTTTTTCTTTGTATGCAAATTGTCATGTCACATATCAAGAACATTATAATTTAGCTCTAATCAACAGCCGAAGTGAACCTGGTCTATGAATACATGTAATCCATGAATCTGATGGCGCTGACTTCGAGTCTGAAGAATGCTTCTCGCTTTCAAGCTAGATCTTTCAGATGTTAAGATGTTCCCTGGCCTCTCGCCTCGAATCCGGAAATGTAAAAAAACACTCTTCTTCAGTGTTTTTTACATTTCCGGATTCGAGGGGAGGGGCCAGGGAATATCTTAACAACTCATCATCATCGTCCTCGCCGCAACACTTCAAAACTTATCAACGTTAGATCTTTCAGATGTTTGAGTATTCATATTTTTAACTAAATAATCAGTTTGAAGGTTATTGTTTCTCACAAAATTAAGATAAAGACCAAAATAAATTCAACTGTGCTTTTTGAGAGACACCGAATGTAAGCTTTTATTTAAATATCTCATGTGATAGCTTCGAGTAAAAGTCTAATTTTACACCCGGAAATACGACCAAATATGTTTTTTCCAAACTCTACCTGTCCTAAGGCGCAATGATAAGTGGCTATGGAACATATTTCTATTAGTAGGACGGCTCCACTGTGCCATGCATGAAAGTACACTATAGAGGCTGTCGCATTGCCCTGTGGAAATTTCATGCAAAGACATTTCATCTTTATTGCTTCTGCACCACCTCTTTCTCCTCATCATTCTTTCTTACTCTGCGTTAGAGAAGGTAGATATCTAGTTTTTCCCACTGTTAAAATTTTCTCAGCTGACCGGGTGTAGATGCGCAGCTGCAGATGCAGTTAAAACCTTTGATCTGATCAATCCTGCGGGCCAAGCCAAAGCTTTCCATCGGGTCCAAGACACGCCCTTCTCCATTTTCAACACACTAACACTGTCTCGCGTGCATGCGCTGGTGCACGCACGAACGCACGCACGCACGAGCGGGCAAATGCAATCGTGCGTGCACGCACACGGCTACACGGAAGAAGGAGTGCACCTCGAATTTGTATAGCGCAGCGTCATCACATCTATGATCAAGCCTTCCATATTTTAATTGTTTGTTGAGCATAATTTCAGGTTATTACCGCTTGCTAGATGTATTTCCACAAAGCATGAAGCAAATTGTTCGCCGGCTGGTTTGCAGCCGGATATTGTGCAGTGTGATGGCATATGTCCTCCATTTAAAACCGACCCGTCCCGTATAGGCTAGATTCTCGACTACCAGAGTTCTGCAATGCACATTGCTACCGTTAACGACAGTCTTCTGCTGGCTTGTCACACCCACTGGGGAAGTCATGAAGAAAAGCAAATTAAGGTGGACCTGTTACACCTGTTTTTTCTGCGATGGTCGAAGCAACTCAGTTTAGCTGATAAACTACGCGCTGGAATTTGCAGCAATTCATACTTGCACTGGAGAGGGGTCTGGGGTCAACGCGCGCTGGAGGATGGAAGGGGCATAAACTGCTTTCCCTGAAACACAATATCAAGAGGCTTGGGGAAATGCCTTTGATATGATGGACCTTTTTCGCTATGATGATCAGACATGGGCAAAAATGGAATGCAGGATTGTAAAATACTGAATTTCTCATCAGACCTGACGATTGAATGTGGATGTTCAATCATTTACGTAAGTAGAACTTTGGATTGGATTGCAGTCTAATTAAGTAGGGTGATAGTGCCTTTGGATCGCAATCAGTTTTTTTAGGATTACGGCTAAAAGGCAACAGACATGGAAGCGACCATGCAGCGTCGTGGTGTCCTTCCTAACAGCTGTATCTGTGGGGAACGTATATTGTGCGTCTTTGTGGTGAGTCGAACTTTCTCTCGATAACTGCTTTTTCACATAAAATTATTGGTACAAATCCAGCTTGCAGTTCTGCAAAAGCGGTGTGAATAAACACAGTGGCGACATAATAATGATGATAATATAATCGGGTTATATGCCAAAGTCAACCCACATGAAGGTCAAGGGCAAAGTCAACAGTCACTGGTCAAGGTTATTAACCGCCGTATTCCGGTCAAATGACCTTATCCAGCATGACGTATTTTATGCTATGACTTCGTAGTTAACGCTACTCAAGGTCAAGTCAATCACGTGTCAAGTTCAAGTCTTTTTTCAAGGTCATACCTTCATTTCTCACCCAAAAATCACTATAGTGCTTGTTATTTTGAACATTATTGGGAATATGACATATTGTTACGACGTAGGCCAGTGACCTTAAATGACCCTGTCTTCATACTTTCAGGGAAAATTTTGTGGGACCTTCCCTTAATTAAGTTAACCCCTTTTGGTGTATTCACGGCTTGTTTCGCATAATCACGGAATTTCCTGATAGGTCTCCAGCACGGCTCAGATTTAACATTTACGACCTCGTTTGACATTGATGATATTAACTTCGGTGAATGACACTTTGTTATGATGTATACCACTATCACCCCGGTACACCTCCCAACCGGGCGTTTTTCCTCATTCTCTTGGATTTTTACTTATCAGAGGGCACTTTAGGACCGCTGTCCACTGCACATTGACGCCAAACCTCTCTCCACTGCGCGTGTTAATGGTTATAAATTACCAGAGTATTATTATGATTAATCCTAGAGTTTCCACATTAAATCTATTTTACCATATGTTTCGGTTTTAAAGGCATATATATACTTTCCAGGTTAATGTGGCTGCCCTTTCAAGACAAACAATCGTAATGATGAAACGATTTTATTCCCAAAGCAACTTAAAACCCCCGAGATGATTATCATTGTTCCCAAAAACGCTCCGCATGCTATTCGCTAAACTATCAGCGAATTAGCATGCGGAGAATCATATCATAGAAGAAGAATTCGGTATTGGAATACAATCCATTTCAGAGAGAGGGCTGTGGATTTGGATAATAATCATCATTGAAAATAAAATTGCAGCGGGGACCTATGCAAGACCGTGTAAAGCAACAATCATCTATTGGTCAACACCGACGTGTGGAAATGACTCTAAGGTACATACATCAGCTATCTCCAGTACTCCGTTCGCACCAAGGGCAGCCGGAGCTGCCACTCGCCCGGCTGGTGGTACAGCCGGACGGTGCAGTAGCTGGCAGCCTTGCTGCCCGCGAGGGGGACAGATGGAGGGCGACCAGGCCGTGGTCAGAGCTGTGGGGCGGGGAGGGGGGCGTGACAGGCACGGTCGCTGGCAGCACGCGTATATACAGACGCCCCGGGAGACGACTGCGCCATCCTTTCTCTTTGAACAGTTGAACGGCGGCCAGGTGGGCCGCGGCAAACGGTGTTAAGGGTGGCCCCCGGGCGGTGGGGTGGCATTCCTGATGAGGGTTGAGACGGCGGCCGCCCGAGTTTGCCGTTCAAACTGTGGCCGGAGGCGGTCCGACGCCAGATGCCGATTCATTGCGGAACATCTCCGCTTGTATCCCTGACACAATGGACTGCATGACACTTATCTGTTATCATATATCATCCGGCTCGGTCAATTTCAACTGCGACACAAATGTAGCTTAGTTCGTGCTTGAAAATTTAATTCGATTCAGGTGCTCCCTCTTACCAGTGTCACCATCCGTCTATCTCGATTACCTCTTCATGTCAGAGTAGTCGTCAAGCGTACCATTCTATTCCATCAAACGGGTATCGGAGAACCCGCAGTCAGTTTCTGTTCGTCAAAATACACAGACGAAACGCTGAGGACGAGTTTCACAACGGGCCGAGAGCGCGCGTGTCTGCTCTGTCCGGGCCTGTGACTGAGCTGCTCTCTGTCCCCTGAATAGAGATGTGCAGTAAGTGGATTACTCCCGGAGATGACACAGGGCTGTATTCTGGTCGCATGCAACTGGCTTGTTTTGTAATGCGAGTGCCTGCCAGTATCGGAATATTCAGAGTTGCGGCATCTGCATGACATTAGATGTTCGTGCACTTAAGCTGTAAAAAAATCCCCTACCCTGCTCAGGGCAAGGACCTGAGCTGGAGAAAGAGGTGTTGACTTAAGCAATAGACCAGATATTAACAAAGAAATATGTGTTGCAACTAGCTCCCTGATTGTGAAGCTGACACCCAAGTCGGGGTTGAATAGGTACGGTAGCGAAGAGATGTTTAAGCTACACTGACTTGAGGTTCATACTTTATTCTCAGTTTGGATCTTTTATCGAGGAATCAAGATGCTTTGTTTTCAGTTGTTCCCCCATTTTCCCCTGCGGGTCAGGATTGTATGAAATTAAAGAGTCTAGAGAGGCTTGAATGGTTTTCAAGGTGCAGGACATAAACTCTAAGCGTATTAAAAATATGATCAACAGCTTCTTTCTGTCCCGTTGGTCAAATATGTGTGATGTTCTCCATATTAAGAATTGATGCCGTTGATTTGAAACTTCCATGAGTGTAGTGTTGACATCGGTTATCAGAAATCGGACATTGTACTTGGTTTAGGCTTAGGTTAAGGCTGAGAAAACGTTGAGTAAGACAAGAGCATTGAAAAAATTGAAATCGTACAGTAACAAAAATCCAAACAAACAGGGCTTGCAAGGTTTGTGAATTACAACGCGGAGTTCATGACGTCACGTATAGATTCAGATAACGCAGAGTTTGTGACGTCACGAATGTTTTATCCACGGGCCAGTGCACGATGGGGTGTCTTTACTCTGGGCCAGCTGAAGCCTCGTCTCACTGTCCGTGTGGTCGGTGAAAAGATGCTGTCTGGTCAATAGGGTCAATGTGCAGAAGGAAGGGTGCTTACTTGTTGATCTTGAGGTGACATCAACAGAGTGAGTGCTTGCAGTCGCCTTGTTATCTTGGTGAGTTTCCACATCCCCCGGGGCCCGGCGATAAGGGTGTTTGTTTAAAATCCCAAGCATCTGTCGTTGTTAGCACACAAGCTATCTCTAAATCTCCGGGTAGAAACCAAATGTTATGTCACGTAATCGTGATTGGAAGGGAATAATGTGCATAGGGCAGCTGCAGCTCTGCTACTTTGTCGCCCACGCCCCGAGTGTGTTTTCAGTCTCGTCAGTCCCGACTCATTTCTCCATTCTTTGTGTTACAATGGCGCACATTTGCTGGTAACCTCCGTGCAATTTGAATTTAATGTTTCTTCAAATTTTTCTGATCATGTTTTAAAATGCATGGGCAAGGCAGGTATGCCAATTTGTGATAACGAAATGCCTTTAGATGTCTTGAAACTCCAACAGTCGAACCGAGAACATGGTGCTGCTTTTTTGCTATTTTGATATATCGAGGGTCCAGGGAAATACGTTTGTAATGCCCAAGCCTCAATAATTCTGATATATGTTTATTATGATATACCTGACTTATAACGTTTGGCTTGGTGATTTTTGTTTGGTGTCAGCATCCCAATGGCTGGATGATGTATGTTTTTAACGTGACACCGGGTACGTAGTATCTGCTGTGCATGCAAGAGTACGGGTCAACAAGTCAAGCTTGCAAGACACGATGTCAGCAAAGGTACAACACTAGGTATGCATCAATCTGTGACCTGAATAGTGGCCCTATATTATGCTCGTTGATTTGTGCAACTTGTTTCGATAGGACGACCTCTGATAAAGCACCAAAAACAATAGTTTCTTTGCTTCATTCGGGAGAAATCAACGACTTAGTTTCTATATTACAATAGCCCCACATCGATAAAATGTTTATAGCCTATGGTATGAGGATGGAAGACGTACGTATGACTTTAAAACAGTGTTGACACCAGATTTTAATCATGATGACCCGCTTGCAGAAAGGGTACAAAAAGAGACCTGTCTCTTTAAAAGTATCATTTTCTCCTTTATTTTTATTTAGCATGCTGTATCATATTGATGCCGGTGCTTTTCCGTCGTTGTGTCCTGGTATATAGCTCTGCTATTCGAGGTATTCGGATGAATGGCCTGCGTTAAGGGCAAATTCGTGCCCTACCCATTTACAAGGCTTTGAGAAAATTCCAAATTATCTGTATTTTAATGCATACAAAGCAGATCAACTCAAAAGCTTCAATGTCACAATCTCGGGGTTAATTTCTGAGATCAACGTTAATAAACTAACCTTTTACATCTAAAATGTCCTCGGAAGACAATTAAGCGAATTTAAAATACTTCAACCAAGAGCCTTTGACTGTATGAAGATGAGCTTTCGTTTTACCGGCATCGTGTTTTCCTATCGCTCCAAGTTAATTGGTATACATCATGACTTTATCAAGTCACTGAGTTGACCTGAAGCCAGGTTATGTTTTGAATCTGATCTAACACAGAAAATAATAAACCATTTCATTTTTTGTAGACGAATGATATATAATCATGCCTCAATAATTATCGTATCTCCTCTGATTCAGGAACTATCTTTGGAAAGCAAACATCCAATAACACTCGTAAAGTATATCGTACTCGACCGTGGTTGGCCTAAATTTGAATTGTAAGGCACAGTCGGATTTCGGATGTATTTGTCGGAGCTTTAGAGTGATATGCGACTATCTTCGCTAGCGATTAAATGGCCAGCCAGCGCGTACGCCAAAACTGCACAAGTTTGAAAAATGTCGGATCACACTAAAGCTTGCTATTTTTTGACAATCAAGGATAACGGATACAGTACATGGGACCAGGCTCATTAATTGAATTAAATCCATTAGCAATCACAAAGGCAAACACGTTTAAATAAAGCTTACACCTGGGAAGCATTACAATATGTATAAGTTACGCTTACTGCGGCTTGGTTAGTACCCGCTCGGACTTCAGAGCTGAGAGGGCAGTGCGCAGCCGGCCGGTGGAGATGAACTGCGTGTTCACCTCCAGGGCCGCCCGAGTCAGTCCCACGCACAGCGGGCGTCCTCCGCTCTGATCCCAGCCGAAAACACTATTGCAAAATCGGAGCAGGGACAGCGAATCGATCCAGCCCGCTATTGTGCGGAGCGAATCAATGACTATGATTAAACAGCGCCATGACTCGGTGTCATGGGCGTCGAAGCTCGCTTATTTTACGCACTTGTAAATGATGAGGCGCCTTGGTCAATTGCAGGGCCACAAGCAGGCGAGGAGCGTTCAGACGGGCGAAATGTACTATCCTCGTCATGACTTTTTGTTGTCGTACAATGTCAAGGACATGGAGAATACCACGCAAGAGAACCCAGTCTCCAGCTTGTATTCAGGCTGAATGGTAAAAAGATGATGCAAGTGTTGGGTACGATGGGCACGACCCAGTGATTTACTTTTCCATGTGCCTGGTCTTAACCCTCGCCCCACCGGAGGCCATCGATGCCCCCCTAAGGTTTTTCCGGGATAGCAGAAAAACAACGAGGCGCAACACCGTGGTTGAGGGCTCTACCTCTCACTGCATTATTTTCCCATCATCCCTGAAATTTTTTACCCCGGGTCACCCAAGGTCAGGTCACCAGACGAGGTCAACCAAGGTCACCTCACTTCACATTTAGAGCTCTGTACGAGCTACATTTCAAAGTCGATCGATTTGAAACTTCCTACACTTCATGACCCCTCCAGGGTCTACAAGGTGTATATCCGGGATTTTTTGATTTCATGCCCTGAGGTCAGGTCACGAGGTGACCTCTCCCATTGGAAAAGCATGGGGAAAACCTGTTTCATAATATAAAAGCTACAAAAATGATTGCAAATACTAATTTTGGACACCCTTTCACGGATCCCAGGGGTCATATTTACCCTTTGACTTTTCCAAGGTCATCCAAGGTCACCAGGGGTCAAAAACAGTATTTTGACAATAACTTTTGACCTAATTAAGCTAGAACGGTGAAACAAACACCATCGTGTTTGTCTTGTCACTGGCTTTCATTTGATATACAGCAAGGTCACTTTGTGACCTTTCGTGACCTCAGGTCATATTAGGTCACAAGGTGACCTCTGGAGGGGAGGTCTTTACGTTCCACATAGCGTAAAAATTACTGGCAATTTCCTATCAAATGAACTTTACTAGGCCTCAATAGCTCTAATGACATAGGACTTATAACCAGTTTGCTTAATCATTGCATATTTGAGTGAAAATAGCCGATCTTGACCTAATTTGACCTCTGGAGGTCAAGCCATTGACCTGAGCACTAAAACATGCAAGTAATTTCTTACTGAATTCACGCGAGCTTTCTATTGCTTTTTGCAGATTTGCGCTAACGCCCATATTTTCGGAGTTAGACGGGGGCCATCGATGGCCCCCGGTGGGGCGAAGGTGGCGCCGGACTCCCGGTGGGGCGCGGGTTAACGTGGTCGGTAGTTTGGTACAGCGCAGGGCCAAGCCCTTCTGGAAGTCCCTACACATGATTAAGCAGGTATTTTCTTATTGTATGCCCACAAGTGCAGCTGTTGGCTCCTAGCCAAAAAGAGGGATAGTTTGGTCCCCATTATGATTGGTCAATTAACCCTCGCCCCACCGGGGGCCATCGATGGCCCCCCTAAGGTTTTTCCGGGATAGCAGAAAAACGACGAGGCGCAGCACCGCGGTTGAGGGCTCTACCTCTCACTACATCATTTTCCCATCATCCCTGAAATTTTTTACCCCGGGTCACTCAAGGTCAGGTCACCAGACGAGGTCAACCAAGGTCACCTCACTTCACCTTTAGAGCTCTGTAAGAGCTACATTTCAAAGTCGATCGATTTGAAACTTTCTACACTTCATGACCCCTCCAGGGTCTACAAGGTGTATATCCGGGATTTTTCGATTTCGTGCCCTGAGGTCAGGTCACGAGGCGACCTCTCCCATTGGAAAAGCATGGGGAAAAGCTATTTCATGATATAAAAGCCACAAAAATGATTGCAAATACTCAGACTGCTCAGAACAACGTTTTTGGGCACCCTTTCACGGATCCCAGGGGTCATATTTGCCCTTTGACCTTTCCAAGGTCATCCAAGGTCACCAGAGGTCAAAAACAGTATTTTGACAATAACTTTTGACCTAATTGAGCTAGAGCGGTGAAACAAACACCATTGTGTTTGTCTTGTCACTGGCTTTCATTTATATACGGCAAGGTCACTTTTTGACCTTTCGTGACCTCAGGTCATATTAGGTCACGAGGTGACCTCTGGCGGTCAAACCACTGGCGGGAGGTCTTTACGTTCCACATAGCGGAAAAAGTTCTGGCAATTTGCTATCAAATGTACTTTACCAGGCCTCAATAGCTCTAATGACATAAGAGTTATGCCCAGTTTGCTTAATCATTGCATATTTGAGTGAAAATAGCCGATCTTGACCTAATTTGACCTCTGGAGGTCAAACCATTGACCTGAGCACTAAAACATGCGAAGTAATTTCTTACTGAATTCACGCGAGCTTTCTATTGCACTTTGCAGATTTGCGCTAACGCCCATATTTTCGGAGTTAGAGGGGGGGCCATCGATGGCCCCCGGTGGGGCGAAGGTGGCGCCGGACCCCCGGTGGGGCGCGGGTTAAAAAAAAGGAAGATTATGTCACCTCAGGCAAGCTATGCGTTCTAATCACATAGTGACATGATAGCAAGTGTGCAGATTTCTACATCCTACAAGGTTCTTGAGCACCCCTTATGCAGGGATGGGCGCCCCCAATAGAGATTCGAGCACCCCCTACTAAAATAGCATGTCTGAGACTATCGTTACAACTCTGCTAACGACAGCAGTTCCACACATCGCTATTATTCGCAATTCGCCGCACCGTACTGAAAGTCCCCGATTAGAGATACCCGTCACCTTGAAACTCTGAGCCTTGTCCTCTGTGGCATACTCGGTTTAGGTACCAGCCTTTCCCCACCAGCCACTTCAGTATTGATCATTTTCTCATTTTCACCCCGCTGGGAAATTTTCATATAGCCTAGCTTTATTGTATCGTCTTCATGGAACCTTTATAGGGAGCACTGAGGAGGCGGCAGTGATTCGAATAATTCTCTTCTATACTTCCCTTATCAGTCACCACACTCTTATTTCTCGAACGCAGCAGTGAAGTCCTGGTGACATATCTGCCAGCACCTGTGTTCGCCGGCGCAGTTTGCCCCTGCGGCAGTCAGGGTCACGTGACCCTTACTGCCCCCTCCCGGGTCTGAGGCGGCAGGTGGCAACAACAGAGCAACCGAACAGGGAAGGTTATGAGATATGCAGATGTGTTTTGTACAGGGTACTGATGGTGAACGGCAATGAGGCCGGGGCGTCGGTAGAAGTAACGGGTGGATCAAAGGCGTGCAATGAATAAGATGAGCTGTGACTACTGGTAAACTAAGCGCGCTGATAACAGCCGACGGGATTTTCATGGAGGCGGTATTACTGGCTTCCGAGCATTTTCTGACGTCGAATAATGTCATGAGGGGGTCATGCTTATATGTGGAAAGATGGCCTTCCTCGAATCGAAATGAACACGAAGATTGATATTGGCAGCTTATCAGAATGTGGAGTAAATACAATAATTCCAGTCCAGTACCAACAAAAGACACGTAAGACCCAACTAGGACAGATATACCCGCAGTGTTTACATTCACGAGGACGCCAACCATCATCATGCTCCTCGCCGCAGCACTAAAACTTATCAACGTTATATGTGGGTAGTTTTATTATAGGCTTCATATAATAAACTAACATTGATCGGTTTATAGGCACTTGGTCTTCCTATCTATCTGGTCTTGCTCTCCACTCTTCCAATCCATTTGGTCTTGTTATCCAGTCTTCCTACCTATTTGGCCTTGTTATCCAGTCTGGGACAGGCCGCGGCGCTGGTACACCGGAGTTCCCCAGAGATGACCAGGCTAAACCCCACAGCGCCGTGCCTGCTCTCCCCTCTCGGGCACCACTCGGAGCCTCGTTAACAGGCGGAGCAGGTCTCCGCTGCCCTGGCCGTAATACGTCGGCACTACGCCGGAGCTCGGCCATGGACCTTGCCACCAGTGTGAGTTCACCCCAGTTCGACGGCGGCGGCGCGACCCTGAAAACGCTGCCGACGGTATAAAGCCTGTGGACGCAGTCCGAGCGGTATCAGTGTTGACCCTGCGGTGAGCTCCACTCGATCGAAAGGTGAGCGCCCTGCCGCTGCCCACGAGCGTGGCGTACTCGGGTACTCGAGCCGCAGTGGTACCGCAGCAGCAGCGGGATATGCAACGAGAGATGTGCGGTGCAAAGGAAGGGAAGCCGCGGCTGGGATAGCCTACTCGAATACGTGGTGGGGTCGGCACACCTTAATGAGGTGCTCAACACAAAGTGTGGGATCATAAGTGTCGGAAAAAGTAGGGCCAAGGGGCCTGCTCTCGCCTCACCCCTCCCCCACTGTTTGGCCAACGATTCTCTGATCTCAATCAAAATGGAAAAAACGTACATTTTTATAACCAGCCGCTGCAGAAGACAATGAAGGGCCCGAATTCGAACAGTTTTGGTCCTAGCGTGGGGAAGTTTGTTGTCAGCATCAGGTTAATGTTTGGCTGGCCCCCTCACTTTTTCCGGCGGCGACGCTTATGGGTGGGACGATCAAATGTGTGTATTACAAACTTTTCCCGACCCAAACCTAGTCACGACCCAAGCTACTATCCGTAGCAGGCAAACCATTTATCATAGATAGATAGCAGGCAATAAACTTCATGTCAAGAAGCGTTGCTGAGTGTACGAATGACATACGATGAACGAGTCTTAGTACATTAATCATACCAGTCCCCCGAGATGACCTAGCCCAGTGGCTACTGGCGCTAAACGGAGAAACGACGGGAGATCATCTGTTTGTTTCAGCATTTTCACCCAAATCTGTAGCATCTCCAATATGGCACTTTTTTGTTATTGATGTCTTCTAGAGCCGCATAGTAAGTCCAAATCTTGGATGATCCGTAATCGCGCTGGAGCCTAGTGAAGAAACAGATTCTGGGGAAGATCGGGAATCTGGAGGCTAACAGTTTGCAGCACATCCCTCTACTGCTAGTACTGGCCACCGAGCAGCTATTTGGCAAATGCTTCGAGTGTATTAGATATTATGTTTTCGTACGCCAGTGACACCTCCCGGATTTCGGTAAGTGGGAGGCCTATACGATCAGCGGGTGCGTATTGTGCATTCAGAAGGGCGCCCTTGAAATACGGCTTTTGGCGATTTTTGGTGTTTTAAAAGTCGTTTTGGAAAGTAGCAGCAGGCATTTGGCAAAAGCCGCCCAGCTATGTGGAAAGAGACGGAAAAATGTTGAACAGAAGTCGGCGTATTCGAGTGAAGGAACCGCAAACAAAGAAAAAGACAGAAAACAAGGCACCTCTGCCAGGATCAATTCTTAAAGTTAGTTTTAGGGCGCCTGTATTGCACAGTTCCCGTAGTTTTAGGGTTTTATAAAGCCATCGAGGCCAGACACGCACCTCGGGGTCCGCAAGAAGACGGCTCCATGAAGATAAGGGGAGGACGCAGCTCCCTCCGTCCCCTTCGATCTGTTTGAGTGGTACATACAGTATTTATTGTACCATTGCATAGTCCACCGAGAGGTACTACATTAATGTCTCTTTGATACCTTATGCAAAAGGGAGATTTGGTCCAATTCGTTGCAAATACTTGAAATGAAGCCATTCCCTTCAAATATGGAATGAAAGTTGACAGTAGAAATCTTATTTGCATTGCCACAAGATAATGATCCGTATATGCACCATCAAGTCTCACATAATTATGATTGAAAGACACGTTTGATTAAAAAGAAGACCTGACATAAGATGAGTGGTGTACTGGCCAACCAAAGCTCGACTTCTGGAGGCCTGTGAACCCAGACATATTCATGCAGCGAATTTGTTTATGCCAATATTTCCCTGGTTGCAGATGCTGCGACACATTGCTCTGGTGTGCCTGGTGGCGGTGGCCGCCGCCAAGGAGCTAGAAAAACGTCAAGTGAGCCAGGGATACGGCGCGCCATCGGGTGGTTACGGCGCGCCGGCTGCTGCTGCCGCCCCTGCTGGAGGCTATGGCGCCCCCGCTGGCGGTGGCGGCTTCGGCGCCCCTGGGCTCGACTCCTCCTTCAACGGCATCGCAGCTGGAGCTGCCGTCGGCGGTGCCGGAGCTGGAGCTGGAGGCCTCAGCGGAGGACGCTGCAGGGATGAGACCAAGTACATCCTCACCTGGACCAAGGCCGTGATTCCCGTCACCTTGTACGACACCCGTACCGAGTTCCTGCCAACAACGCTGTACAAGTACGTCACCGAGACCCAGTACTACCCCGAGACCGTGGTACAGCTGGAAACGACCACCCGCGCTGGAGGCTCCGAGTTCAAGGAGGAGACCAAGATCGCGTACCGCACGCGGACGGTGACGGTGCCCCAGGTGGCGACACTGTCCTCCACTTTGATAATCACGGAAGACGAGCACACCACCGTCACCGAGACGGATCGTCTGACGTCGACCCAGGCGAAGCAGTACGCCGTCACCGTCACCGTCACCAGCGTGCAGCGCGTACCCCAGGTACAGACCTCCGTGCAGACCAAGTACGACACCCAGTACCAGACCCGGTACGTCACCAAGCAGTACGACGTGACGCAGACGCAGACCCAGAACCAGCCGGAGGTGCAGTACATCACCAACACGGTGACGTCAGCCAACATCCAGACGGTGGAGGTGACGCGCACGCAGCAGAACGTGCAGACCGTCACCAAGTGTGGCGGGCAGCAGGCGGCGCCTGCCCCTGCCGCCCCCCAGTACCCTCGCTACTAGGCCGCTCCAGCCACCGGAGCCAGGGCAGCAGCTCAGCCAGACATCAGAGTTACCACGCCGAGTATTGAGTGGCGCATCACTCTCGCATCGAGTCAGCTTCACCGAGTCAGACTAAGTCATTAGGTTAAGGCCGCGAATTCCCATACTGTGATACTGTTATGTTGTTGACCAGACGAGGGAGGCGGGTATTGGAAGTCGTCTGCTGGTCGGACCAGTCCCCCGTGGCTCACCCTCTTTTATGTGTTGTATTTGATATGTGTATTTATAACTTCCGTACAAAGCTTGTTTTAACAATAAAACTTATAGCATAGAATTGTGTTCTGGCCTTCCAAGCCCAGTTTGGACTCTAAACGCAATACGCGATCGGAAGAACTAAGGTAGAAAATGTTTTAGCTGTGATGATTGCACGCAGTCTCTGTTCAGATACGTCTGACCTCGGACCATCGACTATGCACACTGCAGTAGTCAGGAAAGCCACGATCCTGTTTACACAGCTTGTGAAAATTGCTGGGAACCAGAGTATTGAATATTTACTAAACTGAGGCGGTTACTGTGGTGCAAATATTTCCCATGTAAAATACTATCGCATATAGATAATAGCCTACCCATTATGTACATTGAAGTGATCATTTTATCACTTGCGAGGCTTGAAAAGCCTTTTAATTTTTTGGGAAGTTCCATACTGTTGGGTTAAATTTGGTCTCTGCTGAGGAATTGTTTTAACTCGAGTACACTGGCTCAGCGAATGCATCAAAGTGGATGCGACACATTCGTAATGGGATTTTAGCTGAGATTGCAATTTGATAAAACATGCCGGAAAACCTCTTGATCGAAATTGCATTCACCCCAGAGCTTATCGTTCACGAAAAGAGTAGAAATTCACCACCTACCGGCCCTCTCTTCCCTCGGTAGTCACGGGGTAAGACCTGGACCTGAGAACGTGACGTAATGCTCAGGCCCGGTGCGTAAGCACATATTGATTGTTTGAACTTTGTTAAAATCTTCATGCTAAGCGTCCTTTCGGCACTGGCGACTGTAAATGCGTATAACTTTATTCCAGGACTAGTTGGAAACGTGAAATACGTTTCAATATATCTAGGAACATAGCCGAAATCGATAAGTGTTATTCTGGTTCCTAACAATAGCCTCTTTTGGCTAAGCACTTCATTAATATTGGTATTCATTTGTGGTGCAAATCAAAGGGGTTCAATCTGATAAAAATCACTGCCAGGTTGTTCACCGATTCAATGTCAAGCGATTTGGATCACTTTCTACCTCTAAAAGAGAAAAACTAAATGAAACGAAGCAGTAGGCTTAGTATCCATTCTTTGGGAGAAATAAGGTCCTGTCCCATTATTTTCAATACAGATTGCCCCTAAAACCAGTTCAGCCTTGAATTGCACCGTGGTGCTATGTCTTCTTTAACCCTTGCCCCGGTGGCGGGTAAGACCCACCTTCGCCCTCGTGGGGGTCAAAAAGACACCCACGATCTCAAAAACTGAGAGAGCTAGAGAATATCGCAAAACGGCAATCCCAAAGCTCTTCAAAAATGATATCAAAAATACTTGGGTCATTTTTCTCGTCAGGTCAACATCAAGATCACTAGAGGTCAAAATAGGTCCAAATCGCTAATATGAGGTGTACTAAGAAAACATCATATATCTCAGAAATTGAGATAGATAGAAACATTTTTTGTTGAACACCGTTAGAAAGTTATTGAGTTGTTCTTTCATTACAGTAGCAATGATTTTCGGGTCAGGTCAAAGCCTATGGAGCTGCAGGTCACTGAAAATTGAGAATGTTTTTGGGAATGTCCATAGCCACCCTTGCATAAGGGCGTTTTCTTTTTTGCTAATAACTTCCAAACCAAGCAAGATACAGCCATAAGTGATACACCATTGAAATTCTTCGTCAATACAAATCGAATGATATATGATATTGCTATGCCAGGTTCAATTTAAAATTTGACCTGACCCAGGTCAACAGTTTGACCCAACTTGACTTGGTATAGTCATGATGTATATCATTTGACTTGCAGTGACCATACAAACACTTTGGTGACAAAATAAAAGTTCTACCTTTGTTTATTCAAAATTTATAGAGTAAAACACCGAAAAATGTGTCTTTGACCTAAGGTGACCTTTCAAAGGTCACAGGTCAACATTTTTGGTATCGACTTCATAAATTGGCTAAGAGCAAGTCGTAACCGATGTTTTAAGTTGATTCCATCCATACTTACTGAGAAAAGCTTATTACGTAATTTTCCCCATGCATTTGCAATGGGAGGTCATGCTCTGTACATGACCTTAGGTCACCAATATAAAATTCCCGGAACATGTGTTGTAGCTCCTGGTGGGCCCAATATTTGGTATGAGTTTCAACTTGATCAATTATCCCTCCTTTTAGTTATGCAGTCTTAAGCATTTCTTATTTGAGGTCACTTCACCTAGCCTGGTGACCTGACCTGATATGACCTTGAGCTAAAATTTTCTGGAAAGATGCAAAAATGATGAAGGAATTGCTAGACTAAGTTTGGCGGCGCTGCGCGCCGCCGTTTTTCGGTCACTTTAGAAAAACCCGAGGGGGTCTAAAAAGACCCCCACCCGGGCGAAGGTTAAAGCTTCAGGAGATCACCAAACTTGGTATTTACTTAATCATGTCATTCGTATGTTCTAGATACTATATCAGTGAAAACCTAGTTTGGCGTCATTTTTAGCACATTCCAATTTCCAATTACATTTTCACATAAGCCTCTGGGGAGTCAGGCGCCTTTTTCTGTCATTCACCGCATCAAATTTGGTATCTCTTGATGAAGCTTTCGATGAAAATAGTACCTATTGTCATCTGCTGAAATTCGGAGCTGCAGCAACATTTGGAATTTGGAAGTTGTATGTTGTTCAGATATATGTCTCACATCATTGATATAGACTAAAGCTGTTATAACCCTATTCCTGTTAGGCTTCTGGGTACTATTTGCATTTTTATTCATTTGTATTTACCTACTCAAGTATAATGAGCAATAGAAACGCCTCTCACATACAGTTCACGTCAATTCATATATTAAAAAAACATACACATTAACAAGTCATAAAAATGGATGAAAAGTTGGAAAAAAATGACACAATGTCAATTAATATGTATGCAGGTATGCCCACTCTAAAAGAAGGCCAATAAACGAACAAAAGTAAGGATGTAAAGTAAAAATAGACAGCCCAAAAAGTTTTTAGCTAAAAGGGATGTTCGTTAAAATATTTAATCAGCCTAGACCTAAAAGACGAGAATTTACGCATAGAAGTTACAACGGATGAGTGCATGCTGATATGACGGTTGAAGGTAAGTGTTGCCCAACAAAACAAGCCATTCATGAGTGTTTCAACTCGTCCGAAAGGAACATGTAGAAGTTGATCGCAGCCCGTCCTGATTCGACGCTGAGGCAGAGGAAATGTCACGTTTCCAAGCAGGAAGGTGGAATCAGTTCTGAAAACGATAATTTTGTAAGCGAAAAAAATGTCATACTACAATCGTCCTTTAAAGAAGGAAGGTTTTTGCATTGCTTTGCTGACAGATCGCTGAAGGAGAGTAAAACATTTTGCTGTGGCAGATGTGTTTGGACAACCAGCCACATCAAAAACTTGTACTGGATTATTTCCAGCCTCTCCAGGTGTGGTTTAGCAGCTCCACCCCAGGTTAGCAGCCGTAGTTCAGGACAGAGTGCACGTTACCGAGATAGGCTGCCAGGTCCAGATTTCGGTCGTTCCGCTGCTCTGCGTGGCTGGAGAGATCACACGAGTAGACCAAACATTCTATCGACTTTTCTGACAGTGTGTATGATGAAATGCTGAAACGTCAGTCTAGTATCTAACCAAACACCTTCACAATTTTGTAAAATGAGGTCGTTAAAACCAAGGGGTAATTCGACTTCTAGAAGAGCTAGATTCACTTTCTAAATAGCATTCAAAATTTTTTGAAGCGAAAATTCCGCACGCTGGCGTCTATTCTGAGATAAGGCCAATACCAAGGTCACCAGAGGTCACCAAAGATAACGGTTTCGGAATTTCTTGTGTCTATAACTTTTGAAGGAAACAAGACAAAACCTTAATTTTGGTATTATTATAATGAGCATGACACAAGGATTCGAATAATACGCAAGATGACCTTGAAAGTTATTGACTGACCTTGACCTAAGGTCAAGGTAATGCTACATATAATTTGAACCCTTGGGTCAAGACACACATATTGATGCCTTTTGTTTTGTTTTAGGTCCCATGATTCTTGAATTATACATGATTTTCTAAATGGGTCTAAAATTGACCCATTTTGGCCCACTCTGACGTCACGGATCAACGGTTATGCTTCAAACTCAGCTCCAGAGTAGAAGATGGTAAGGTGCTTTCAGCACCGTTTTATTTTTTTCCGTATCACTTCCGGTTTCCGAGATCGTAGGGGGTCCGGAATCCCCACCATCACCCAGGTGGTGGTGCGTACGAAAAGAGCCCAGGTGGTGCCGGGTCAAGAGGACAGCTTGGGTAAATAAACATGAATCATCTTGAACCCAACGTTTTAGAAATCACTGCAGAAGGAGACATTATTGAAGCCGAGAAACGTATTCCGGTATCCATTTGCTTCACTATGAAACCTGATTATAAGATCCAAAGAAATCCGACATTTCTAGCCAAAAGTTTTTGAAAGATTGTCAAAGAGGATGTAATTATATCGTCATGGCACCATCAAAAGATAATGGACCCTTATGGTGTATCATATGCAATTGTATTGGCTCATGCAAATCCTTGACTTTCATCTTGATCCAATTTTAGGCCGTTTGACCCACATTTATAAGTGGTATCCATGAATACTGAAATTGTGTTCAGGGGTGGACGCAGACCCGAGTTGGGGGGGTTGGGGGGCCAAACCCAAGTCTGCCTCTCCTCCGGGGGGGGTGGGAGCGAAGATTTTTTTGCTCTGCAAACCTAGTGTAAAAACCTTTGCTCAGTGCTCGACAGACCTATCACAAGCGACCTCTCCAAGTACATGATCGCTCTCCGGGGGGGAGCGAAGATTTTTTTGCTCTACAGACCTAGTGTAAACACTTTTTTCGAAAAATTTCCGGCGTTTGGGGGCCAAAAGATAGTTTGCCCCCCCTCCAGCACTTTTGGGGGCCATGGCCGGAATGGGCCCCCCTGCGTCCGCCAATGATTGTGTTATTGTTTTTACGTAGTTTGACTTAAAACTGTATGGAAAGTATGCAGAAAGCATTGTTATGATCAGTGGATTTTACTCCAGCCCATTAAAAGAGTGTTATCTAGCCTGTAATATTTGAACCAGATAGAATAAACCAGATACCTTTAACACGCGCATTGACAGGGGGTGGGTACCCGCCCCCTCGGGTTTTTTGGAGATAAAATAAAAACGGCGGTGTCTGGCGCCGTTGTACTTGGCATACCTTTTTTCTGATCATTTTTATAACTTCATTGTAAATCTTAAGGTTAGGTTATCTCAGGTCAGGTCACCAGTACAGGTCGCGTGACCTGGCCTAAAACAAGTTTAAGATAGCATGAGTCAGAGCAGGATGACGTTATCCGATCGAAGCTCATATCACATAACGGGCTCACCGAGTTCTCCAAAAATATGTTCCGATATGTCTTATATCGATTACCTAAGGGCAGGTACGAGCCATGACCTTACCATTGGAAATAGATGGGGAAAATGTTTTTTTTTAACTGGGTAACTTAGTAATATATGGTGATAGTGTTTGTTTATTTTAACTGCATTTAACTGCATTAGATTTTCCTATTTTTGACGGTTCTACTGATATACATTTTACCTAATTTGATCTAGAGCTGACCTCAGGTCAGGACAAATCCTATTTTGTACCTGATTTTACCTAGCAACGTCATATTATATATATATATATATATATATATATATATATATATATATATATATATATATAATTCGATTCGGCTTGCTGCGAGGATTCCAATGGTCTAAATGGTTTCGCTCCATCTTTACTTGGTCAGATGAAATGACCAAAAACCTTTGTTTACATCTTATCCCTATGATGACATGTTTTAACCTCTAGTTACCTTAAGTGTGACCTGAAAAAAATTGTTTAAGTATTTTCAACAGAGAAGTAGATGGCACCAGTGTCACTGGCGAGCTGCAAGACTGTATTCTCCTTGGCCCCTCGGTCACGGTTCAGGGGCCACTTGGACCACCACTTTGGGGGCCTAAAGATTACAAATCGGCAGGTGGGAAATACTGGGAGGGGCATTTACCATGTTCCAGGGATGCCCATGAGAACAACATTCGGGGATACCTTGTCCATGATTGGAGGGTCCCCTGAGTTTCCCAGAAAGATATATGACCAAAATACGGAGACCCTCTTGACTATAATTAGAGGTTTCCTGCAACTGATGTCTCGAGAGCCCTTGAGATAAAAAAATTTAGAGGGGGCTGAGACCAGCACAAACACAAGCCCTCCTCCCCATACAGTCAACTCTCGGCCACTTCCTGCCACCCAAGCTCGGGGTCATCATAAGACCGACAATCGCTGGCCCCTGAGACCAACGTTTAGAGTTCCCTAAAGTCAGCAATCGGAGGGCCTCCAGAGACTGCAGCCACTGTGGTTCCCAATACCAGCATTCAGGGGTCCTCTAAGACCAACTCTCGGGGGAGGGGAGGGGGGCTGGGACAAGCCATCATAGGTAGGTACTTCCCATGAAATTTTCGGAGGCCCATCACTTGGGGTCTCCGGCTGGGAACCTTTTGCGGTATTGTTCTTTTGTCTTTTGCCCATATGTTCTTGGGAAAAGTAACAGTCAGAGGTCAGAAAAAGTATTTATTTTTCCAAATTATGTCAAGTTTACCCCAAAATAAGATCGTTTTCCTGAGAAGAAGGGCTTTTGGAGTTGCACGAGATGGAAAATGATTATTGCCAACGCACTGAATGAGTAGATGAGGCTTCGGATTTTGATACCTTCTTCGAAGACATTATTTAAACTTCGATTGGTGTCATTGTCAGTTTTGACAAGGTGCAATGTTCTGGTTCCCCGAGATTTACCTCAGATACGTTACTAAACTCTGTGTTTTTCTGAACTTGGGTAAAAGCTATCTGTCCGACGTCCTTGTGATGAGTAGTTTGATCGAAAGAATATTAATTAATCGATTAGGGAAAAGTCATTTTGAGCTTTTTGAGCAATCACTAACCCTCTAAGCGAAACCTCGAAATGTGACCGGTGATAATATGGGATTAGATCAGGGTAAATGATCTTAGCTACTGAAAGAGGATGATGCAGAATACCTTAACACTATTCTGCATCACATTCCCTATTGCTCACCGATCGAACCTTAGTACCCTTGTAAGCACGGGCGTCCTCCCTCCCACCAAGTTTTGCCGGGGGATGGATCCCAGACTGGCGATGTCCAGGCTGGACAATTTTTTAGTACATTGGCTGTCTCTGAAAACGCTGACGAATATGTACATACTTAACCAACACATGTAAGTCGGTCAACACAGGTAATAGGCAGAAAATGCAAAACAACTAGGTCGAATCCCAAAATTTCTAGGTAGCCTTCTCCTGATTTGCGAGTTGGTGGATATGTCCCCTAACGCCCTCCCTATTTTCAAAACTTATGCTTATGATGTTGGCTGATGCCTAAAACATCTCTTGGCTGCGTGTCACCTGCGCCGCTTGCCAGCAGCTGCGCGCTGAGAACAGGCTGAGCCTAACTGCTGCTGCCATCTATCGGTTGTAGGGAGAACCACCTCTCTGGGGGCGGCGCCACCGACAATGTTTGCTGGTCCATGAGCTTTTGAGGGTGCCAGCAGGGCAGAAGATTAATGTAAATATTCCACCAACCCATTCTTCATTCTTAAAGAAATATTATTAAAATGGAATGGTATTGATCGCACCTGTCCCTGCTTCACTATTTTCAGACTCCAGTAACGAACCGGTACTGAACTGTTATTGGTAAAAGGATCCGGAAGTAGTAAGCCAGCGATAAGCGTTCCAAACCACTACTATGCCGCTTTGAACATATCCTTCTATGTATCCTTTTAAGGCCATTTCATAATTTGAGCATATTTTTCAAGCAACAGCAAATTTGCAATAACCAAGTAAGCCAATCGGGTTTTTTGCGTAACCGTTTAAAGTCCAGCGCATTCTCGCATTCTCACTAGGAAAAGACGTTACTCGATCAATAGCACAGATCAGAACAGAGATACATGGCTCGGTGGTAAAGCTCCTGCCTGCTGAGTTAGAGGTCCCGAGTTCAATGCCCGGGGAGTTCTCAGAATAAGCACAGCCCAATCTCCCAAGACCCCTCCAACAGGGTGGAGTTTGCGACGTCAGTTGGTGCATCTCTGGCAGTTGGGCCGTCGTTAGACCCTAACAATCATTACGAAACTCAAAGCTAAGGATTCGTGTTATACCTCTTTATCGTTCTCCATCGCCCATATCCTCTGAAAAGATGACGAAGGAAGAGCCTCCAGACTGTGATATGTAAGCCACATTGGCGCATTAGTGAACACATCGCCCGTGAATGACGCCGTCTTCTACCATGACATCAGACTTAGTTTTCGCCTCAGTGAGGGGGTGTTTCAACGTCCCCATCGAGTCTTTCTGATAGTGCCAGAAAATTGGCGGTGTTTTGCGCTTGTGTAGTTGGTACACCTTACTCTTGATCAATTACACAGCTTTTTCCAAAGTTTTGAGGTTGGGTCATCTTAGGTCAGGTTTCCAGGCCAGGTCAAGTGACATCACCTTCAGGAATGTGCTAAGTGACACCAGTGAAAACAGGTGCAGTCTATCGATTCAATATGCATGTCGTATAACCCTTGCCCCGGTGGCGGGTACGAGCCACCTTCGCCCTGGTGGGGGGCTAAAAAAGACCCCCCACGATCTCAAAAACTAAGAGAGCTAGAAAAAAGCGCAAAACGGCAATCGAAAGCTCTTCGAAAATGATATCGAAAATACTTCGGTCATTTTTCTTGTCAGGTCAATATCAAGGTCACCAGAGGTCAAAATAGGTCAAAATCGCTAATATGAGGTGTACTAAGAAAACCTCCTATATCTCAGAAACTATGATAGCTAGAAACATTTTTCTAACACCATTCGAAAGCTCTTGAGATGTGCTTTCATCACAGTGGCATTCATTTTCGTGTCAGGTCAAAGCCTAGGGAGCTACAGGCCACTAAATATTGGGCATATTCTTGGGAATGTCCATAGCCACCCATGCAAAAGGTCGTTTACTTTTTCGCTAATAGCTTCCAAACCAAACAAGATACAGCCATAGTTTATGCACCATTGCAATCCTCTCGTCAATACGAATCGAATGATGTATGATATTGCTATGCCAGGTCAAATTTAAGAATTTGACCTGACCCAGGTCAACGTTCTGACCCAACTTGACCTGGTATAGTCATGATGTATATCATTTGACTTCCAGTGACTATACAAACACTTTGGTGACAAAATAAAAGCTCTATCTTAGTTTATTCAAAATTTATACAGAAAAACACCAAAAAATGCTTATTTGACCTAAGGTGACCTTTTAAAGGTCATAAGTCAAAAATTTTGGTATCAGCTTCAGAAATGGGCTAAGAGCAAGTCGCAACCGATGTTTGAAGCTGATTCCATCCATACTTACTGAGAAAAGCTCATTTCGTGATTTTCCCCATGCATTGTCAATGGGGAGGTCATGCTCTGCACATGACCTTAGGTCACCAATATCAAAGATCCCGGAACAAATGTTGTAGCTCCTGGTGGGCCCAAGATGTGGTATGAGTTTCAACTTGATCGATTAACCCTTCTTTTAGTTATGCCGTCCTAAGTATTTTTTTGAGGTGAGGTCACTTCACCTGACCTGGTGACCTGACCTGATATGACCTTGAGCCAAAATTTTCAGGAAAGGTGTAAAAATGATGAAGGAACAGCTAGACCAAGTTTGGCGGCGCTGCGCGCCGCCGTTTTTTGGTCACTTCGGAAAAACCCGAGGGGGGTCTAAAAAGACCCCCCACCCGGGCGAAGGATAATATACCAAACGAGTTTTACAGTTTGTGGCGACACTATCCTGATATCGATGACATAGCGTCAGGTAAGGGCAGTGGCAGATACAAGGGGAGGCAAGGGGCTCAAGTTATCCTCCTCCTGGAAATTCCTGCTTGTAGGTATGTACATAGTAATCACATAGTAAAAGGTTATTGGGGGTAGATGTGAGGTAGAGATGAGCCCTCTAGTACCCTTTCCTGACCCGAAATAAAGGTCTGGATCATTGAATCAACAGGTATTTTGGATATAGCACAAAGAACACCATAATTAAGAACACGGGGTTATAGGTCATACAGGATACAAATAACATGGAACATGTTGATGTGGAACAAAAAGGGAGCTCAAACAGACGGCTTACAGCTGCGTTCGTTTCCCGGGTCAATATCGCTGGTATAGATCCAGTGCATGTTTCCAGAACATGGCAAACTGCTGCCCTGTTGAATATGAAGTGACAAACCGTGATGCACGTTACGATCCTGGCGTTCTGATACGATCCAATAATATCATTTAGTAGGAGCCTCTTAACACGCGCCCCTCTGGAGGGGAGCGATATTCGCCGCCCTCCCCCCTCCTGGTTTTCCCGAGATAACACAAAAACGGAGAAACGTAGAGCAACGAAACTTATAGTACCTTATCTCTGATCAATTTTACGCATCTGACCAATTGTTTTAGGTCAAGTCATGTCAGGTCAATGAACTATTCAAGGTCAAGCAACCCGGCCTCAAAACCTAAAATCACGAGTTTGAAGCGGCGCCTGAGGAACATCTGCCAACCGATCAGTTTGAAACTTACACAATATGATAAAATCATTAGGGTGTACAAATCTGCCATCTCGAGATCTTGATATTGACTTAAGGTGGGTCATTTTTTTGGTCACCACATTATAAGTCTATGTTGAAAAATTAAAAGGGCTCCTTTGCAGTAAATACTCGATAGATAAAGATGAAAATCCTCACACTGTGTATTCTTACCAGGAGCTTGACCATGAAGTTGAGTTTTTGACCATCTGAATTCTCAAAGGTAATTTCAGGTCACAGGATCATACAGTGATGGTTTTGCCAATAACTTCTCACTGAATTGAGATAAAGCTATTATTTTGCTTGCATTGTGCTTATATTGTCACGGAGAGTCGATTGATATGCAACATGGCCATACCAGTTCACCCTGTGACCCTGATCTAGCTCGATGTCAGGTCATTTTCATAATTTGGCCTAGAAATGTCATATTATACATCATTTGATTTGCCACGATAAGAGGAATCAAATGATGCATAAATATTTGCTCTAGCTCCCATGAGGGCAGATTTAGAGAGAGAAACGTACACTGCTCTGTTGTAAGCCTACAGAACCTTCTTTGACCTATGCTGACCTAATTATTGACTTGACACAAAAATGTTTGTATAATTTCTCTTCGTCTCGTCAAGGGATTTTGAACACTGTCCGCAATTTTTATTTAGCTTTTCTGGGAAATGAGGTACGGAGGGGGGCGAAATACGCCCCCCCCAGATTTAATTTAACCTTGGCCTCGTACTTCAGTCTTACTTAACACTCGCCCCGGTGGGCCTCCGAGCCATCTTCGCCCTGTTGGGGGTTCAAACACCCCTCCCTCCGCCTTCGAACTCGGCTCCCATGTGGGATAGCGAAAAACGCGAAACGCTGGTGGATAGATCATAAAATTCATTAAGAGACTAAATAGGTAATTTTTGGCTCAAGTCAATATTGATGTCATGTCAGGTCAAAGAAGCTGCATGTTAGAATAGAGTTTTTGGACTCTAGCGTCTGACAGAGTTGAGTTAGAATCATTTTTTACACATCATTCGCTTCCTATCGTCACGGCGAATGAAATTATGTGTGATATGACTATAATAGGTCAAAACACGAAAACGACCTAACGTCAGGTCAGGTCAAGGTCACTTTCTGATCTAGCATAGTCAATATGCACGTCAATCGGCTTTCAATAAGAATCTAAACGTAATGGTATAAAAATAAAAGCTTTATCGTCATTCCCTGCTAAAATATTAATCCAAGTCTGAAAATCTGCTTAAGTTGCCCAAATGACTTCCTAGAGGTCACAGGCCAAAAATTGCAACATGAACCTGGAAAGGGGCCCGTATACTACGATTTCGAGATATGAAGGCATTCTCAGCTGTATCTACACAAATACAGCCCAATTTCTGTTTTCCCATGTATTTTCAATGGAGAGGTCATGGTCTGTACTTGACCTTAGGTCATTGATATGAAAAATCCCGGAATATATTTTGTAGCACTTGGTGGGCCCATCGTGTGGTGTAAGTCCCAATCCGATAGATTCTCCGAATTCTTACTTATGTCACATTAAACACTTTTAAAGGTGAAGTCACTTGACCTGCACTGGTGAACTGATCTCACATGACTCAACCTTTCAATTTTGGTAAGAGTTCCGGAATTGATCAAGGATAAGGTGTGCCAAGTAAGGCGGCGCTTTGTGCTTCCGTGTTTTTTGCCGTCTAAAAATCCCGAAGGGGGTGTTAAAACACCCCCCCCATCGGGGCGAGGGTTAACACATTATTTCTAAACCATGTAAGGCGATTATAGTCTTCCAAAGTGAGACGGACAAGACCAGGGTGTAACTCTGCTTCTAAAAGATTGAGTTTCCAACCGTCATTCGAAAGTTCTTGAGAGAAAATATGCATGCTGGCATCCATTTTAACCCATGCAGGGTAATATTGCCCCCTCAGGTTTTTCAAGAATATCTCGAAACGGCTTGCGATAGAACTTGAAACTTCCTGACTTTCCTAAAACTAGTACAGGCAGGTTTTGAAATTTCAATATTATATATTACAGGGGCGGAGCTATGGCTGGGTTTTGGGGAGGTTCTATCCACAAACCAAGTATTATCGTATGCGATGGGTTCTTTGTAAAAGGAAACCGTCTCTGCTGATCCGATACCAGTTAATGGTTTTATTATATCATTTTTATGTGAGATGATAGTGCATTCACAATTGTCACTATTGTATTCATCAGGGGCGGTTACAGCAGTTCAAAATGGGGGAATGTTATCAAGAAGGACTAAACGTTAGTAAGTGAGAAGACTGCTTACAGCCGTGCCAGGGCGAATACAATTGGGTATATGAAAATTCAAAATAGTTATAACCAAATTCTAGATTACCAGAGGCGTGTCCAGTCACTACACATTTTCAAAATGCATATTCCCAGCCAGTATCACCGCCGCGACCAATATCGTTGAATATTAAAAATGTGTTTCCAATCACCCCACCCCCCCCGACGAGAGTCCGATCCGCCTATGTCACCCCCTTTCCCAGAGCTGCCATGGGAGGGTAAAAATTATCAGAAATAAATTTCAACTAGTCGAGGACTAATATACTCATGCATACCACTTGCATATTGTTGGGATGTATTTTACCCCACTGTTTTACCTTACTGCATCCGCCCTGATGAGTTTTCACTTTTTCATTTATTTATGTGTCAAAGATGCCAAGCAGTATATCACGGCTTCTAATCCGCGTAACAAAAACTTTTAGGTTGTATATATTTCCCCTCATAGTCCTGGTCCTGGAACTGCCATTGAATTCAATTTTCGTAACTCGAGTATATGACAATTTTGGGTCAATTATTTGTAAATCTGAACTAGTTTTGTGAAAATCGTGCAACAGAGACATGGGTTATGGAAAATCTAAAAATACAAAAAATTGTATATTTGCACGACTTTCTCCTTAAAATCAAAATTTTGAAATTTTCTTTTTCCAAAATAAAGTTGAGCGTCAGGGGAATCTATAGCACTTAATTTTCAAAATCGGCCGGTTAGATTACGAGATCTTAGGGGCCGATATTGCCCCCCTGCCGGAAATAGGGGTAGCCGGGAGCCTGACGGAAATAGGGTTAAAGTCAGATGAATACCAAGGTTACCAGAGGCCCCCAAAGGTCATCTTTTTTATTATTTGTGTCTATAACTTTGGAACGAGATACATCAATAACTTTGGTATCATGGTGATAAGCATAACCCAGAAATTCGAATGATGTGCGACATGACCGAGAAAGGTCATTATTCAACCTTGAACTGAGGTCAATTTCACAATTTAAACTTCAAAGGTCATGCTTCATATTATTCCAATCCTTGGCTCAAGATGAACACATTGATACATTTGGCTCTGTTTCAAGGTCTCATGGTTGCCCAGTCAAAATCTGACTCATGTTGGCCCTCTGTGACGTCATGTGTCAACGGATATGGTTCAAACTCGGCTCGAGAGCAGAAGATGGTAAGGCGCTTCCAGCACCGTTCCAATTTTTTCCGTATCACTTCCGGTTTCCGAGATCTTAGGGGGCCCGATCCGACCCCACAGGCGGTGGAAGTGCGAAAATGGCCCAGGTAGTGCCGGGATATTAATCCAAAATTAGATAAACATTCCACAATCACTGAATCGCGATCGCTTACCGCAAAATTATCCATGGTGGAATAGCGATAGCGGACCACTCATTTTTCTATCTCGTGAGCAGCACTGTAAAAAAGTATTGTATGTGGTAAACGCACATTTTGGAGGAGCAAACAGGACATGATAAGTATATATTTCCCCAATTTTCCTCTAACCCCATGCTGGGTGGCTTTCAGACGAAAAACGGAGACGGTTCTTACTATGGTACACATGCCATGTTCTGTAAATATTCAGAGGGCGTACCGAACTATTCAAAAATAAAAACATTGAGCTAATTTCGCATCCATTATTGATTTGTTAGTACTCACCAGGAAAATGGTTTTGAAACCAATTTCAAATATGCCAGTTCTTTTATTGCTGCAGCCTGTTTGTGCTTACAGGAGACCCGTTGACGATTCTCATCTTCTTCTGCGCCGACTGCACCTCAGAATACCTTTCCTCTGCTTTCCCGATGCTGCCGCCAAATTCATTCAGTCACATCTTGTTTGCTCTCAAATTACTTACATAGTCAGTGTTTTAATACACATTTGTCTGTCTTTTCACCTCGGGGCTGTAGTGTTTCTCTAATTACCACGTATGTCTTCACGTTGCGCTATCCAAGAAACCTACACGAAAATGATAGCATTCCGCAAACTGTCCGCTTTAATGAAGTATGAGGTTATTTGTTTGAGCACTCCTGTCACAAAAATCTACATTGATGGTCAACGCCAACGACGTCGACCATCAATTGTGGCTGTCGTGTCATTGATGCTCTAAAAAGCAGAACCCGTGAGCAGACGTCGTTCTCGTTGACGACGACCACAACGTCATTACTTGACACAAAAATTAAATAAGTTTGCAAAGTCTTCAGAGGCCACGCCTGACGTCATCTGTGTTTGGGCGTATATCAGAACCCGGGAGCAACACTAGTACAGAGCTCTCCACTAAGACGGGCGGCCTCGGCGTTGACTACGCTGGCCACACCCGACTGGCCGAGCGGTGACCTCCGTGTTAGTGACACCGCGGCCCACGTCCGGCGGCGACAACCGACGCAGCGCGGCGTATTTGGCGCGGCGGAGACAGCCAGCGGGCGAGGCTTGATGCACGACGACGGCAGGATGAGCTGACGACCGCGCCCCCACGGGCGTGCCCAGGCCAGCCGTACTCGCAGCGTGCGGCACAGTGTTTATCTCATTGGTTTCTACGAACGGGTAGGCGTGACAACGAGGCAGACAGCGGGCCGGGAGATGGTACGGTTGAACCACTTTTGGTAAGGTCATGGTTACGCCGAGCGCCGTGTGTCGGAATGATCAAACCGAGGCGGTGATAAGCCAGCTGCTTGCCATGGCGGTGGGCGGAGTGCAAGACACTTATCAGCGGGGCTCATCCCTCCATACAAAGTTACTGCATCGTAGGCCACCTGGGGTAAGGGCGCGTCCAAATACTCCGGGATTTCATCACTAATTTCGTCCCGTTTAATGATGTAGAAGAAGCAAAATTTCTCCATTCCATTAGATTTTAAGGACGCCGTCGCACGGCATGGGTCTGATACGCCTATCATCACCACAAAAGGCCATGGGCGTAACCCGTTCCATTGTTGTTATCATGGAGTGATATCATGCACCAGTCCGCCGCCTCCCACCCGTCCCAACCCGGCGGCGCCCGGGGCGCGATGGATCGGCAGAGCAGAGCGCGACGCAGTCGACTACCTGCTCAGAAAAGCAGGCGAGACGACGGTATCGAAATGGCGCCATGAGACGCGACGGAGTTGTCAAGCGAAATGGTCCGTTCTCGGGAAATGAAGGGCGTCGTGGCACAGAGGACAGTTCTAAGCGAGACCGAAGCAACGCTTCTGTTTGTTGCTGGGCTTTTCTTGGAGCTCAGCGTACCTGAAACACCTAGTAAGATGGGTAGTTTGTGTCGGCATGACATCTACAATTATTCCGTCTCAATAACCAAATAGTTCTTTCTGACATAAAATTAGCAAAATTTACGTTTCATTTTGCGTTGGCGAGTCCATTTAAGCAGAAGCAGTTTTCGGAAGGCACGTTGCTACTTCGGCGAAAAAGTGGGGCCGGATGAAAAGAAAGAGAAAAGGCAGTGAATAATAACGCGAGAGTTTTCTTTCCCAGTAAAAACTGTACAGTGCGGTTTCTATGCCCGCAGTCCCTTCGAGCTGCACGTGTTTTTTATTTGGACTATTAATTTAGCTAATCATTTAGTGACGAACAAACGAAGTGGATAATTCTGAGCGTTTTGAGAAAGGGAAAGAACGTCTTCTTGTACACCAATGTCCACACTTCAGGCGTGTGCGTCGTATATTTGAAAAGGCATGGCCAGCAGGCTCTCCTCTGCTTGCTGGGACTGATGAAGCTGTCGCTTTGTTGAGTTAGGGTACATTACGCCCATGCAATTAACTTCGTCCCCCTCCTGTTAAAAAATATGTACGAGGTAGTTTTTTCCACGATACAATGCAGTTTTAATAGCTATAGTGTATGTACCTTTGCTGGGCTTGTATTTGTACGTAGGAATATCATAAGTCATCTAAAGAAATAGATCATCACTTCCTTACATTTTGTGCGGGCTCATGGCTTCGAAAAACAAATATGCTCCTCACAGAAAAAAACTTTGGTTTTTAATTAGACCATACCAATGTTTTGCATTTTCTGGAACCAGCCAGTATCGATTCTCCCTATGCCGAGTTTCTCGATGGCCTGTGGTTGTCGCAAAAACGGAGCTGCACAAAGTTGAATGTGCCCCCACGATTTAATACCAAGATTTACATATTTTTCACTGCTAGATGATTGTTACTTTCTTCACGTCATAACGTTAACCCGCGCCCCACCGGGGGTCCGGCGCCACCTTCGCCCCACAGGGGGCCATCGATGGCCCTCCCTCTAACTCCAAAAATATAGGGGTTAGCGCAAATCTGCAAAGTGCATTAGAAAACTCGCGTAAATTCAGTAAGAAATTACTTGGCACGCTTAAGCGCTCAGGTCAATGGTTTGACGTCCAGAGGTCAAGTTAGGTCACGATAGGCTATTTTCACTAAAACATGCAATGCTCAAGAAAACTGGGCATAACTCGGATGCAATTAGAGCTATTGAAATCTGGTAAAGTAAATTTGATAGGAAAATGCCAGACCGTTTTCCGCTATGTGGAATGTGATGACCTCCCGCCAGTGGTATGACCTCCAGAGGTCAAATCGTGACCTAATATGACCCGAGGTCACGATAGGGCAGAAAGTGATCTTGCCGTATGGGGCATTCCAGGACAAAACGACAAAAATATTTCAATTTGACACCACCATGTCTAGAAAAATCTTAAACTTGACTCGGGGTAGTTTGGCCAGAAACACGCCTGTGAGAATCTAGCCCCTCGACCAAGGTACCGAGTTATAGCCCGAGGCATTTCGGGAGGTCACCTTGTAGACTCATCTTGATGCTTCATAACTCAAAAACGCAAGCCTGATTAACAAGTTTTGTATATCATTGAACTCGTCGGAACTATACTTTATTTAAAAAAGAAAATTTCAAAGTTTGAAAATTGTTGACTTTTAATTTGTTTGACCTTTTCTATTTTTACCTAGCTTGACCTTTTGCAGTTGAAGTTGCCCTTTTAGACACTTCAAAAATTTTCTTCATTAAATATCTTTCGATAGAAAAAATAAAAAATGCGCTCTGCTATAAGTTTCAAATATTTAGCACCTAAGGTAGGTATGTAGACGGCTTTTGACCACTGCGGTAGTACAGCCTTATATTTAACGCCGCAAACATAGCGATGCTTTGTAATCGGTTGCTGGCAATCATATTGCTTTGTCTATACGAAATTTTCATCGTGCAAGTGTCAAGTGTCAGAATTTATGACAATTAACAGCACCCACCCAGGGGTGGGCAACCGGCCTCCTCAAGTCTCTACAGGTAGTAAAAATAAACACCTTCGCTCAGCGCCACCGTACCCATCTACCTCTAACATAACATTTTGCAACTTCTGGAAAAATAATTTAGGTCAACTGGAAGGTTGACCGTAAATACTTCAGTACCGTAAATACTGAAGGCCAGCTGGCAGCTTACTGGTGAGGGGGACCTGAGGTAGACGGTCGTCGTTATGCCTTGTGGGACTTTCAACTTGGTTCCTTGATTAACACTTCATCGTGGAGCTGCTCGTTTGGATGGTGGGGTCGGGGTCTCCGTAAAATTCCCTGATGACTCTAGTGAGACACATACCATAAAACTGAACTGGCAACAACTTGGACAATATTTATAAAAATAAGAATTGCAGCCATTAAAAGTGATAGAAAGGGATCCATTGTTTCGAGGAGACGACGGCAAATGAACTTATCAATAATGGACCTTTCAGCCTTAAACGAAAATTTACAAAGATGTCGCGACTTTATCCATAATTTAAACAAGTATAACTTATCCAATAGGCACCACTAACTCACCCAATTACATCGTTCCCGGCGATGAAAAAATAGTATCGATACAACGTGACCCAGTGCAGCACAGCATACGTTTGAGAGGATTCATGCAATGTAAACAAACGTGTCTGAAAGGCTTTCATTCCCAAAAAGTAGTTTGAATCTGTTCATATATGCAAAAAATGTCCTGAAATTGCAACGCATTCGACTTGGTCACTTGAATAGGCTGTCTCATGATATTTTTACATGGTGATCATTTCATAGCTGACACGGATCCCAGAATCCCAGATGAATAATGACACAGTGCACTGAGAGTGATGCCGCTAAACAGCCAGTTTTAATCACTACCGAATATGTTACATACAATCGTTTGGTCGTGTCGCCTTTGAGGTTGCTCGAGGTCACAGTATTTCTTACAAGAACTAAGTGGAAATCTAAATTTTGTGGCATAATAGGTGACAGAGGAGAGCCGTAGAAAGAAATGTTCAGCACCATTGGAACACTCTTGTTGAGCCCAAACAGATTATGTATCGTATAATATTGCCTAGTCAAATGTCAAAATTAAGGTCTGTATGGCAAAAAGAATATTAATCAAACTGCAGTGGTAAGCCAGACACGACAACGTAAAAAATAAAGCCTCCATCACAATTCTCGACAATTCTCAATTCTCTCAAGTTATCAAGATTTACCAATTGCCCATGCATTTCTAATGAAAAGATCATGACCCTGACCCTGCTCCCGGTTATCGACATAGAAATCCTGCTACGAAAAATTATCTTGCTCGGCGACCTTACTATGTAATGTGAATCTAACGACGATAGGCTAGATTTGATATTATTGATGCACCTCCCAAAGTTTTTCGAGGTTAGGTCTCTTGACCTGGGTTGGCGGTCTGATCTGGTATGACCCAGACCTAAAATTTTGCCTGAAGCTGCAAAAATTTCGAGTTAGAGATACATGAAGTACGGTGGCGCTGCGCGAAGGTGTTTATTTTTACTACCTGTAGAGACTTGAGGAGGCCGGCTGCCCACCCCCTCGGGTGGGCGCGTGCTAATTGTCATACATTCTGACACTTGCACGATGAAAACTTCGTAAAGACAAAGCAATATGATTGCCAGCAACTGATTATAAAAGCAATCGCTATGTTTGCGGCGTTAAACATAAGGCTGTACTACCGCAGTGGTCAAAAACCGTCTACATACCTACCTTAGGTGCTAAATATTTGAAACTTATAGCAAGAACGCATTTCTTACTTTTTCTATCGAAAGATATTTTATGAAGAAAAATTTTTGAGGTGTCTAAAAGGCAATTTCAACTGCGGAAAGGTCAGGCTAGGTCAAAAAGAAAAGGTCAAACAAATTAAAAGTAAAAAAATTCAAATTTTGAAATTTTCTTTTTCAAAATAAATTATCGTTCAAGACGAGTTCAATGATTACAAAACTTGTTAATCAAGCCATGCGTTTTTGAGTTATGAAGCATCAAAGATGAGTCTACAAGGTGACCTCCGAAAATGCCTCGGGCTATAACTGTCACCGTTGGTCGGAGGGGCTAAGATTCTCAGAGGCGTGTTTCTGGCCCAAAAATACCTCGGAGACAAAGTTTCAGATTTTTTAGATATGGTGGTGTCAAGCCTTGGTCGATCTGTCCTGGAATGCCCCGTATATCAAATGAAAGCCAGTGACAAGACATATATGATGATGTTTTATTCAGCGCTCCTGGTTGATTATGTCAAAAGTTATTGTTAAAATACTTTTGTGACCCCTGGTGACCTTGGATGACCTCGGAGAGGTCAAAGGAAAACATGACCCCTGGGATCCGTGAAAGAGTGTCCAAGAACGCTTTTCTGAGCAAGCTGAGTATGTACAATCATTTATGTGGCTTTTAGATCATAAGACAGCTTTTCCCCATGCTTTTCAATGGGAGAGGTCACCTCGTGACCTGACCTCAGGTCATGAAATCAAAAATTCCCGGATATACACCTTGTAGCCCCTAAAGTGTAGAAAGTTTCAAATCGATCGACTAAGAAATGTAGCTCTTATAGAGCTCCAAAGTTGAAGTGAGGTGACCTTGGTTGACCTCGCCTGGTGACCTGATCTTGGGTGACCCGGGGTAAAAAATTTTCAGGGATGGTGGGAAAATGATGGGGAGAGAGATAGAGCTTGCTGTGCTGCGTCTCGTCGTTTTCCTGCTATCCCGAAAAAGCCTTAGGGGGCATAGATGGGCCCCGGTGGGGCGAGGGTTAACCTCAAATGAAAAATCTCAGCCGCACACCTCCCAACACTAAGACCTCTTGGAGACCGGCCTGCAGCCTGTTGATATGAACTGGGCAGTCTAATTATTCGCCATTTTTCCTGTTTCTTTTGTAGAGGAAAGCTGCTCCCGTGAGAGTCGAACGCAGGTAATTCCGCGTTCAAGCTCAAAAATGTCGGTGCCAGTGTCTTTTCTTAATATTTTGTCAAGCTGTTTTCCCACTTAGGGGTCCATGTATTTATTCCCCATAATGTATTATACATATAATTGTACTATTCTAACGATTCCAACCACAATGCAGGTCCCTGAACAGCTCCCGAAAGAATCAGGCGAGGGGACCGCCGCTGCGGTACACACGTAAGCCGACACAGCGCGGCAGCACTCACGCAAGCCCATGCACCACAGCCCAACAGCACACGCGTGACGCTCGGCGGGAGGCGGCGGTCCAACCGCGTACACAGCACAAGTGTTTAGGATCACCATACAACTCCAACGTAAGCCCCATCTGATAGCACCAGGTAGCACCACGACCCACCACTCCCATCTCAGAGCCGCTGCTATACATCGCGGCGGCGCACATACTGCAGATTTCTGCATCTCCACTACGTACATACAAGATCAGAGAAAGCACCGAGATTGGCAAGGGCGGAAACTTGTAAACAAACTGCGTGGTCTAGCTCGCTTGTGTTACTCACTTACATCAAACGTGACGTTTTGTGCTTCAATTTGCGCCCACGTGACTGCTAATATGGGTTAGGATTCTGCTCAGACTTTTCTGTGAACTGGTGTTCTTTTTCAGTTATCTTCGATATATATTTTTCAATTGAGAAATAATGGACAATGTTTTGTTTCAGGTTTTCAATTTGCAGGTGCTCCAAACCATCTTTGTTTTTCCAAATAAATGGTTCTTTAGCATAACTGCAGTGTTTGCAAAGGGTGTTTTGTTTGGGTTACACAGCTTAAGACCAAGGTAAACATTAATGCTTCTTACTTCATTATCAATTTCCAACATCTCCTTGACAGCATGCCATAACATTCGAACGGAAAGATATAGCCAGAATTTGTGTTTGATAGATTTTGAATAAATAAGGCACCATTTGCATTTGTCCGTATCTAAAAGCCGGTAAATGTAAAGCAGTCTGTTTGTGGGCAAGATTCGCTTGAGTATACAATACTGAAGACATTTGAGGTTTACATCGTTGGTAAAGTTGTGCAACTGAAGATAGACAGAGGACCATTGGGTAGCTAGTGGATGGTTCGAGGCTATTTCAAGTTCTTTCTGCCATTTTGTATGACATTTTTTGGTTCCCAATAAATTTTCGTGCGGCGTCGACTTCCCGTATGCCCATTTAGATACTTTCTGTGTTTTTTTATTACGGAAAAGCTTTCTAGAATTTCAGGCATGACCAGTTTCTCCCTTAAAATATGTAGTTTCCAACTTTCTTGAACTGATCTGGTAATGGAAAGTGAATATATAACATGTATATTGTATTTTTGAGCCAACACATTCGATGTCAGGAATCTTTTCTCACTTGCGCTATACAGATCAAAAGTACGAATCATTCCGCTAGCAATCATTGGGTGTCTGTTAATTGAGCGATTCTTCTCTAAGTCAATGTTTTTATTTCCCAAATGACTTGGCTGAGGAGGTAATTTGTGGATTTATCGTCAGTTTTTTATGTTCATCCAGGCTAGGCATGTTTCCTCCCAAAATTTGTTCCCTATCAACTTCTGAAATAGCCTAGCATCACTATCACAGTCGAAAATAGTTGTGGTATCATTCACTTTCTTCTTATAATGCATTTCTATTTGGCCTCATTTTCTACATCGATGTATTTTTTTTACCCATGCTATTTTCAGACTTCTGGAGTGCAATGATACAT
This sequence comes from Lepas anatifera, assembly GCA_034440635.1. Classification (NCBI taxonomy): domain Eukaryota; kingdom Metazoa; phylum Arthropoda; class Thecostraca; family Lepadidae; genus Lepas; species Lepas anatifera. The sequence continues at coordinate 547,195 of JAOTON010000961.1, read as the reverse complement.
CGGGAACTTGAAGCCGTCCATTTTTATATTTCGCCTTCAAAGTCGCTCTATTAACACGTGGGCCATTGATTGCGGGGGGCGGTACGCCCCAAGATCTCGAGAACCCGGTAGGTAGCAAAAAGGTAAACGGCGTTGGGAGCCATCCGCTTCTCATGAAAATATGAACCATTTTTCAGGTCACATTTAAGGTCACCAGAGGTCAAAAAGCCGTCACATGCCATCAAGGATAACATGTAAATTAAGTTTTGGTCATTACATCGAACAAGTAAAGATAGAGCAGAACGACGAACTATAGAATCCGAGCAAGCCGAAGAATGAACATGATTTGACCAGAGGTCGGTCAGGGTCAAATTATAAAGATGCATATCATTAGAACCGCAAAGCCAATGAGTCTAATGAAGCTAAAATAAAGCTCTATCACCATCGTACGAGTTATTCAGTAAAACCATATTTCCATGTATTACCAATGGAGAGGTCATGCTTCGTCGCTACCTAGGTCATCGATATCAAAATACCGAACATATTTTAGAGAACTCGGTGAGCCCATTATGTGATATGAGTTTCAATTAGATAAATTCACCCTCCCGACTTATGCTATCTAAACTTTTTGAGGTCGGGTCACTACCTGTACGGGACCTGACCGAGAGACCATACTTAAAATTTCACAGAAGTTGCAAAAATATGAGGAAAAGGTATACCAATACCCGGCGCTTGCGCCGTTTTTCGTCTTCGAAAAACCCGAGGGGCGGGTACGCCCCCCCCGTCAATGCGCGTGTTAATACGGTTATTCTTTCCTCCAAATATAAGATTGAATATTGCAGTATCTAACTTTTTAATGAATATTTCCCAGGTGCTGGCAGTACTGTCATCAAGGAAACCAACGGGGACAGTATTTCTGATTTAACTAAGTGTACACGACCAAAGGGGTTAGGCCTCTGCCGTTCCATAGATTCATACGTGTCCTAATGTTCTGCCATTTATCCCCGTAATTTATGCCGTCTATGCTTATACTAGGATTGTTTGGAAATTTTACTTCTAAGATCTCAATATAGTCCTTCGGCCATTGAATGTCATAGTTAATACTGAAAGGTAATTTTGTGCACGCACATCCTATCCAAAACCTTTCGTCTTTGCTAAATTCAGTCCTAACCCCAGATATTGCCTCACACTCTTCAAAGATGTTCAAACACGCAGTCATTGATTCCGGGCTGCCGTCCATTATAATAGTGACGTCATCAGCGTAGCTAGTGACTTTGATGGCAGTGTTATCAATATTTATACCCCTGATGGCCTCAAAGCTTCTGATTCGTTCCAAAACAGGTTCGAAAACTATCAAAAATAAGAGGAAACTTAACCTATTTCGTAGGCTCCGGCTACCCCATTTCCGGCAGGGGGAATATCGGCCCCTAAGATCGTAATCTAACCGGCCGATTTTGAAAATCAAAGTGCTATAGATTTCCGACGCTAAACTTATTTTGAAAAAGAAAATTTCAAAATTTGATTTTTAAGGAGAAGGTCGTGCAAAATATACAATTTTGTGTATTTTTAGATTTTCCATAACCCTTGTCTCTGTTGTACGATTTTCACAAAACTAGTTCAGATTTACAAATAATGACCCAAAATTGTCATATATCGAGTTACGCAAAAATTCGAAATTCAATGGCAGTTCCAGGACCAGGACTAGAGGGAAATATATACAACCTAAAAAGTTTTGTTACGCGGATTAGAAGCCGTGATATACTGCGGCATCTTGACACATAAAAAAAAAAAAAGTGAAAAACTCATCAGGGGCGATGCAGTAAGGTAAAACAGTGGGGTAAAATACAACCAACAATATGCAGTGGTATGCATGAGTATATTAGTCCCTCGACTAGTTGAAATTTATTTCGATAATTTTTACCCTCCCATGGCAGCTCTGGGAAAGGGGGTGACATAGGCGGATCAAGGACTCTGTCGTGGGGGGCGGATGGGGGTGATTGGAAACACATTTTTAATATACAACGATATTGAGTCGCGGCGGTGATACTGGCGGGAATATGCATTTTGAAAATGTGTTGTGACTGGACACGCCTCTGGTAATCTAGAATTTGGTTATAACTATTTTGAATTTTCATATACCCAATTGTATTCGCCCTGGCACGGCTGTAAGCAGTCTTCTCACTTACTAACGTTTAGTCCTTCTGATAACATTCCCCCATTTTGAACTGCTGTAACCGCCCTGATGAATACAAATAGTGACAATTGTGAATGCACTATCATCTCACATAAAAAATGATATAATAAAACCATATAACTGGTATCAGGATCAGCAGAGACGGCTTCCTTTACAAAGAACCCATCGCATACGATAATACTTGTTTGTGGATAGAACCTCCCCAAAAACCCAGCCATACCTCCGCCCCTGGTAAATATATAATATTGACAATTTCAGAAAACCTGCCTGTACTAGTTTTAGGAAAAGTCAGGAAGTTTCAAAGTTCTATCGCAAGCCGTTTCGGAGATATTCTGAAAAACCTGAGGGGGCAATATAGCCCCCTGCCGGAAATAGGTTAATGAACATCCCTGCCTAATTACCAGCTCTATTCTATACTCGCGCGACAAAACCCCATTTATATGAACCATTGCAGCAGTTGTAAATTTTTTATTCGTATCGTATAGTATACCAGCCCATTGAATAAAATTCTGTCCTAGACCCATGGATATCATAACTCGCTTCATATACCGCCAGTCCACACAGTCATACGCTTTTCTGACGTCACATGCCAGTAAAAGTGCGGACTGTTCATTTGTTTTCCAGAAATATGTTGGATCCAGAAGCATTCGTATGTTTTCCCCAATGTATCTCCCTTTAACAAACCCTGTATGGTCATCACTAATTATATCCTTAATATAATGGTTCAGACGGTTTGCAGGACTTTTGGTTATAATCTTATACAATGTGTTTAATAGCTTATTGGACGCAGGCTTTTTATCAGACGACTACCCTTCCCCTTCTTTGGTATCAATACCGTGACACTTCGTTTTACATTAACAGGCATATTTCCTTGCTCGAAAATTTCACTGCACACCAACATGACTAGGTGTTTCAACTCCGGCCAGAGAACTTGTAGAATTCACCAGAGTAGCCGGATAGGCCCAGTGAGACATTGTTTTTAGTAGCGAAAACTGCGAAGGTGAGTTCTTCCATGTCTATAGGCCCATTCAGGCCTCTGGCATCTCCTTCAATCAGATGTGTCAAGCCCTGAGTAAATGTTTCAAATTCGTCTGCTACAATCCTCTTTTGTTAAAGTCTCACGAAAAAATTGCGGCACTCTTCAATCATTTTTTTCAGAGCAGTTAGTGACAACTTTGCCTTGTTTTTCTACATCGTTGACAAATACAGTTTTACAAATTGTTTTGCTTCGGTTTCGTTTCTTTAAGTCATGAAAATACTTACTGCCGGTCTCCGCTAGGTGACGCCACCGAACCTTTGCTATGTTATTGCTTGTTATATCATGCATCAATTTTTTCTTTTTTTCTCTTAGCGTAGAGAGGCAAGAGGCGTCTGGATTTGAACTGTTTTGTAGCGTTATAATTTCCTCTTCAATTTCTTCGAAAGCGGTGCATAGCATCCGCTTCTTGCGCGATGAAAAATGCTATAAAAAATGTTAAGCAACAGTTCCCTTCAGCATCTTCTTCAAGCTATAGCTAACTGCTCCTGATTGGAGGAATATATAGTCGCCTCAATCATCTCCTGCATGAAAGTCAGGGTCTCCACTGAGAGGTTGTCTTTACCTCGCAGGGATTTGCCTTTGGGTGATTTTCCCTTTTTCTGTTTCTTTTCTTATGCCGAAATTAAGTCCGAGATGGATTGCTCCCTTCTCCGTTTCCGTCGTTTTTGCTCATCGATTGGGCCGGCCTCAGCATCACTGAAAACCGAGTCGGTATCTCCAGCCGTAGACATGTTCACTTTGCTGGTCTTACTCGCACAGAAAATTACTAGGACTCTTATTCAATCGGATCATTTCGCCTAAACTTCACTGTCCTTTCATCCGCCGTGCGGCCGCGTACCCAGACGCACACTGGCGGTCACTGGTCCAAGTGAGGAGCCGAGCGCCAGCGGGCACGTCCAGACTGTTAGAGATTTTGTGAAGTTAGTAACTATGAATGCCATAAAATGTGAGAGAGTTAACCCTCGCCCCGGTGGGAGGGGTGTTTGAGCACCCCTCCTAGGGTTTTTTCTGGCGGCACGAAAAAACGGCGGCGCGAAGCTCCATCGCACTTGGCACACCTTATTCTTGATTGATTCCACAACTTTCTACAAAATTTTAAGTTTGAATCATCTCAGGTCAGGTCACCAGAGCACATCAAGTGATGTCACCTCAAAAAATGTTTAAGGTGACATAAGAAAAAAGTGGGTGAGTCTGTCGGATTGAAACTTATAACGCATAATTTCCCCACCAAATGGTACAAAATACATTCCGGAATTTTTTATATCGACGACCTAGGGTCAAACACGGACCATGACCTCTCTATTGAAAATACATGGGAACAACAGAAATTGGGCTGTATTTGTGTAGATAAAGCTGATGATACCTTCATATTCTCCAAATCAAAGTATCCTTGGCTCTTTTTCAGGTTCATGCTGCAATTTTTGACCTGTGATCTCTGAGAGGTTGTCTGGAGCTACTTAAGCAGTTTTCAGACTTGGCCAATAACTTTGCATGCAATGATGATACAGCTTTTATTTTGATACCATTGCGTTTGGATTGCTATTGCCAGTCAATTGATATACATATTGACTATGCTCGGTCAAAAAGTGACCTTGACCTGACTTGAGCTCAGGTCATTTTTGTTTTGACCTGGTATGGTCAGATTATACATCATTAGATTTTCCGTGACGAGAGGAAGCAAATTGTGCCTAAAAAATGACTCTAACTTAACTCTGTCAGATGCTAGAGCCCAAAAACTTTGCTCAAAATACTAACTTCGTTGACCTTTATGACCTCAATATTGACCTGAGCCAAAAAGTGACAACTATAGTTTTTCATGAATTTGTATGAGTTTATCCAGTAGCGTTCGCGTTTCTGCGCTGTCCTGCATAGGGGCCGAGTTCGAGGGAGGGGGTGTTCAAATACCCCTCACGAGGGCGAAGGTGGCTTGGAGGCCCACCTGGGTGCGGGTACACGACCATTACCTGACTAAAAACATATTCTGACATATCAGTTCAAAAGCCCCAGAGCTGCTCAGGGGACACCAGATGCCCATAGGGCACCAGATCAGCTTCGGGGACAATCAGACAGTGGTCCCCGACCAGCTCGGCAATACCAAATCAAGTCAGGAGGCATTTAATCAGCTCAGGAGCCCCATACCATATCAGGGGCCCTCATCAGCCTCTGTGGGCCCAGCTCAGCTCAGGGCTTTAAATCTGCTCATGAAATCACGTAAGGAGGCCCAGATCAGCTTAAAGGGCACCAGATTACTCAGGGCGGCATCAGATGGGCTCAGGAGGCACCAGATCGACTAAGGGGCATTAGTGCAGCTCAGGTGGCACCAGATCGATCCGCTCGGGGTCCAGATCAGCTCCCAGCCCCAGACTATGGCAGGAGCCTAAATCAGCTCAGGGAGCAACATAACAGCCCAGGGGACACAAGGTGGGCTCAGGGCCCACCAAACCAGCTCGGGGGAGGGGACCAGACCATCTAAGGAGACATCAATAATCAGTTTAGGGGGCACCTAATCACCTGAAGAGGCACCATATTGACTTAGGAGACAGAATCAACTTGGGGAGGCATGAGATCAGTTCGGGGGCCCGAATCAGCTGAAGGGGCACTAAATCAGCTATTAGGGCATCAAACAAGCTCGGAAGCATTAGACTAACTCAGAGAGCATTATATAAGTTCAGGAGGCACAATTATTTGCTCAGTGGGACACTCGATTGACTCAGGGGCACCAGATCAGCTTAGAGGGCAAGTAATCAGCTCAGTGGGCCAAGACCAGCTGAGAGGCCACGAGATGAGCTCAAGGAGCACCAGATTGGCTTCACCCGTACGATTATTGGCGACGATGAGGCATTAGGTGGACACATAGTAGGCGCCCATACTCTTCCCGGGTGCTTGGAAAGGCGATAGAATGCCCTAGCTGACCGAGAAAGGTATTAAGTTGTCCAACAATAGTTTCAATCGCAACATACGGTCCAGTTACATCTAGGTTCAACGGCTAGGGCACTAAATTTCGAGCGGCACGGCCCAAATTGGGTACACCACTTGGCAATCAAAAGGGCATCCCGGCAGTGATGGGGCCACGTGCCCCCTGTGCCTTCCTGGCTGCACCCCTGGACAGTAGATCAACTCCGGGAGGCATTAAATAAGCTGCACTAAAACAGCTAAAAGGACACCAGGCAAGCTCGGAGGCATCAAACTAACTCAGGGAGTATTTTATAGGCTCAGAAGGCACACTTATTTTCTCAGGTGGGCACCAGATTGACTACGAGGGCACCAGATCAGCTCAGAGGGCACATGATCAGCTCCAGGGGGCACCAGATGAGCTCCGCCCGTACGATTATTGGCGACGATGAGGCATTATCTGGAAACGGATTACGTGCCTATGCTCTTCCCGGGTGCTTGGAAAGGCGACAGAATGCTTTAGGTGACCACAAAGGCACTTAATTGTCAAACAATAGTTGAAATCGCTAAATGCGGCCTAGTTCCATCTAGGTTCAACGGCGTAGGGTACTAAATTTCGAGCGGCACGGCCCAAAGTGGGTACACCACCTGGCAATCAAAAGGGCATCCGGCACCGATAGGGACACGTGCCCCCTGTGCCTTCCTGGCTGCACCCCTGGACAGTAGATCAACTACGGGAGGCATTAAATATGTTCAGGGGGCCCGGATCAGCTCAAGGAGTACTAAAACAGCTAATAGGGCACCAGGCAAGCTCGGAGGCATCAGACTAACACAGAGAACATTATATAGATTCAGAAGGCACAATTATTTTCTCAGGGGGGGGCACCAGATTGACTACGAGGGCATCAGATCAGCTCAGAGGGCACATGATCAGCTCCAGGGTTCAAGACCAGCGCTCAGGGGGCACCAGATGAGCTCAAGGGGCACCAGATTAGCTCTGCCCATACGATTATTGGCGACGATGAGGCATTATCTGGAACCGTATTACGTGCCTATACTCTTCCCGGGTGCTTGGAAAGGCGACAGAATGCCCTAACTGACCAAAAAGGCGCTTAATTGTCAAACAATAGTTTAAATCACTAAATGCAGTCTAGTTCCATCTAGGCTCAACGACGTAGGGCACTAAATTTCGAGCGGCACGGCCCAAAGAGGGCACACCACCTGGCAATCAAAAGGGCACCCCGGTACCGATGGGGGGGCACGTGCCCCCTGTGCCCCCCCTGGCTGCGCCCCTGAGTTTTGGTCATTGAGCTTAATTTGTTCTGATAATTCTACTCGATGTTACTCGAATCGGCAAAAATGAAAGTTTCTGTGAATGCAAGGACTTCAATTTTTTCGTAGTCATGAGCGTCGAAAGCGGGGGAAGGCAACGGGGAACTGCTCCCTCAACTTGTGAAACAGAGGCAACGTCTCCCAAAGTTTCAAAACTTGGCCCATTTTTTGCATTCTTTGAGCTTTGACAGCTTCGACCTGCGCAAATGTTCCGTATTTTCGAGTGTTTGTTGACTGCCTGGCTAACACCCTTTGACATAGCTTTTGACCTCTGAATTCGTCCCCCCAGGTCAGAGCCAACCCCTCCCCCCTACCCAGGTAAAAATCCGTGGCGACGCCCCTATTCCTATCTAGAGCCAAACTGGCAGCCGAAACGTTGACAACAGTGTCATAATTATGTCCTTTAATTACGTTTGAATATAAATCGCTGACCCTAGTGTCTCAAAATTATATAAAAAATATTGTATTCGGCTCAGCAATCCCGAATGTACGGCATTAGACACGAACACCGTCATTCTTCATGGTCGGCGCTAACCGTTCTGTCCAAGGGTCCTGTTTTGTTTCACACCTAACTTTTGGTTTATTTCTTCCGTTCCTTTTGCTCCCACCGAATGGCTAATTCATTTGCGTTTGCGCTAACTCGCACTATAGCTCCCGCATTCTATATTAAAGGGAATTCGAGCAAATCTAGAAAGAAATGCCCGAATCTTGGTCTGAATAACATCAGCCCGGTTTGAGAGTAAAACGCAAAAGTCCCATTACAGTACCGGTTAACTTAATAAATATATCAAAACAAATAAGAAATGACAATATTTAGTGGGCATGAGTCTGAGTCACTGCCATCACTCCGCGCCCGCCGTTGGCAACAGCTCAACACAAGCAACACTAAAGCGACCGCCTAATTTTACGGTGGCGACGACGATGCGCCCGCTAACAAATGAGCCTGCCCTGCCCACAAAGCTGGCCGTTGGCCGCCGTGGGTGTTGGCTCTCTCCCCTGACGTGCTGTGTAGCAGCTGTCAGAGCTTCCTGCACCGTCCCCGCTCGGGCTGGCGTGCCGCCCCGTCGTCAGTGAGGTGTGGGAGCTCCAACCCGGCGCCCACTTGGCCCTCATTGGCTGCTGATGAAGCCAGGCGTCCTTCGGCTTCATTGGCCACTCTGAGAGCTGCGTGTTGCCACGCTAGCGTGCAGTGTCGCTGCAGCTGCCACAGAAGGAGCTGACCATGAGGGCTGCGCTGGTGCTGACCGTGCTGTGCGCCTCCCTGGCTGCCTGCGCCGGCAAACGGATTCCCTGGTGGAGCATCAAGGTATCCCAAGAACAGGGGTGAGTGTTGTTGACAGGAGGAGGTGCCGTGGTTTGGCTTGGAAGGTGAGATGCCGCTATGATGAGCTTGAATTGAGAACGCGTAGAATACTTAAAATCTGCAATAGACTTGACGCTCTGCTTAAAATGCAAATTTAGTTTTGAGCTAGTGTCACTTCTGGTTTGATCAATGATCATAACATTCCCTAGGAACTGTTGCAAATCTGCAGATTGTCTTCCTCCATGGACCACGAATATGCGGCAGCCTATGATTATAATGAAGAGTCACAAAAACAAAGTCTTGACATGTGAAGGTCACACAGACGGTAGGTACTGGAAGCAGTGTCATGGCTTTGAATGGTTACCTTTGGAAGTGTTTGCAGGCTAAAACCAGCAATATACCGACATACCCTCCACCCCAACCCCCCCCAAGAAATGATACGAAAGATCGCTGCCAGGAGGGTCATGAATGTATCAAAATATTGATTGAAATAGGTGTATGCTGACTTCAAACCAGCAGGCATGGTTCCCACGCGGTGGTTGACTTCAATCCCAGAGCTATTTACAAAGAAAATAAAAACAAAAAAGGGTGTGATCCATCTCGAGTCGTCCCGGTTCAGATTTCGTCACCGCTCCTCATGGATCGGACAAGAATGGGATCCAGTTGCAACGGGTCTCCAATCTCACTCAGCTATTGAAGCTTTAGATCGCCCAAATCGAATCTAGTGGCGTTGAATCAAGTTCGCTGCGATGGCATTGAGTCGAGCCGAATCAACAGTACCTGGTTAATTGATCAGAAACCCTAGCCAACTATGTTGTTGATTGGTGTTTTTTAGATACTCGAAAGGAGGAATTTTCATTCAGTTAGCACAGAAGCATGCGTATATTGACTTGCACCTGAATATCCAGGGGAAAAATAATTTTCGCCCCACAGCTACTCGATTTTCCCTTATTTTCTTCAAAAACAATTTTACGATTTTGGGCCCCATTTCCTCGCCCTCTCTAAACAGCCGGAATAGGTCCGCCACTGCCAGCCTGTGCGCTTTTTTGTATTTTCCCAAACCCTGGGATAAGATCTTTGTTTTCGATGAAACTAAATGAGTCTTAGACCTATGCTATTTCTAAAAAAATTTCCAATGGTGAGATTTTATTCACGCCAATGCACGGTTTGTACGAGTAAAAAACGGAAGTATCTTTCTCCTAAAACCGAAATTAGGTATCTAGTTTTAGCTCCTGGCAGGATCCAAGTTGGTTTCGGCCGGCGTTCAACTACCCCTGCATAACACTCCACACCAATGTGTACCGGACTCTTACATGGTCTGTGTGTTCTTTCCATCAAAACAGTGCAAACAGTTTCGTGTACCATATCAGTTAATCCCGTCTACCTTGCATCATACTGCATCACTTGGCACGAAATATTAATTTGAATGCATGTACTTGCAGACACACAGAAAGATGCTTGTTTGCGTGCCTTTTTGCACCACAATACGGTGACTCAAACTAAAAACTAACAAAAACTAACGAAATAAAGACGCGAAAGGATAAACGCAACAACATTATTTTTTCTTCCGGTAAAAAAGTCTAATATCTTGTGCATGGGGGCAATAATGCTAGTGGTTTCTAAGGGAAGGAATTATAAAGGGTTTCCTGCAGTTCAAGATATTGGGTTTTACCCAACCCCAATTTGAACGATTTGTCTCAATTCACCAAAAAATTCGTGACAAAATAGAAGCTGAAGGTAGCGGAATTCTAATATACTCTTCAGCACAACCAGAGAAGGGCTTGCCAGAAGATCAGTTAATCAGGCGAACACTTTACAAGTTGTGTCTTCTTCATGCAAAAGTTGAACACTTTTTCAGACCATCCACTATGAGAGGTATGCTCATAGATATTTCAAACGAATATCGGCCAGAATTAACAAACGCGAGTGAAAACACCCGCACGGGCTCACCAACTCTTAGTAGCAGCAAACACAGAGAATATTAGTTTTCAGAAACAGACGCTTCTCCGATTGCAGCTAATCGGGGCGCAGTTGCGTTTGCCCCCTTGGATGGCACTTCTTTCCTGAGGCCCTGAGGGTACAGCAACGTGGTCGCCTGGTGACTGTGTGCGACACCTTTGACCTTTGTGGCTGACCTCAGACCATCGGCGAGAGTTGTTTTGAATGCGACAAAGCTTATGAAGATGAGCGTGACTTGGGACAGCTCACGAAATCTTAATCGGGAGATCAATGGTATCCCAAAATTAAAGTTTGAATGAAAATGTTTCCCCAAGCTCATCGTTTGTGGATAAATAAGCGTTTTCTGGCCGGATATGGTTTCTCCCACACTGACACCGGATAAATCAGCAGCTTCGGTGTGCACTACTTCCGTGCTGACTGAAGAAACAGACTAACCGACTCATGTATTCGGGTGTCTGGTATATTTTTGCCACTCGTCTCAGTCGTTTTCTCTAAGGACTTTGGGGTTCCTCCGTACGTGTAGTAAGCAAAACAATTGTACAATAAGACTCGTCGAATAAGTTGTATATTAACCCTCGCCCCACCGGAGGGGGCATCGATGCCCCCCTACGGTTTTTTTCGGGATAACAGAAAAACGACGAAACGCAGGACCGCGGTTGAAGGCTCTATCTCTCACCCCATCATTGTCACACCATCCCTGAAATTTTTTGCTCCGGGTCACCCAAGGTCAGGTCACCAGGCGAGGTCAACCAAGGTCACCTCACTTCAATTTTTGAGCTGTATAAGAGCTACGTTTCTCAGTCGATTGATTTGAAACTTCCTACAGTTCATGAACCTGCCAGGGTCTATAAGGTGTATAACCGGGATTCTTCGATTTAGTGCCCTAAGGTCAGGTCACGAGATGACCTCTCCCATTGAAAAAGCATGGGAAAAAGCTATCTTATTATTTAAAAGCCACAAAAACGATTGCAAATGCTCGGCTTGCTCAGAAAAGCGTTCTTGGACACCCTTTTACGGATCCCAGGGGTCATATTTCCCTTTGATCTCTCCAAGGTCATCGAAGGTCACCATGGGTCAAAAACAGTATTTTGGCAATAACTTTTGACCTAATTAAGCTAGAGCGTTGAATCAAACATCATTGTGTATGTGTCATCACTAGCTTTCATTTGGTATACGGCAAGGTCACTTTCTGACCTTTGATGACCTCAGGTCATATGAGGTCACGAGGTGACCTCTGGAGGTCAAACCACTTGCGGGATGTCATTACGTTCCGCTGAGCGGAGAAAGGTCGGGAATTTTCCTATCCAATGTATTTTACCAGATCTCAATAGCTCTAACGGCATAAGAGTTATGCCCAGTTTTCTTAAGCATTGCATATTTGAGTGAAAATACCCTATCGTGACCTAACTGATCTCTGGAGGTCAAACCATTGACCTGAGCGCTTAAACATGTAAAGTAATTTCTTAATGAATTCACGCGAGCTTTCTAATGCACTTTGCAGATTTGCGCTAATCCGCATATTTTCGGAGTTAGACGGGGGCCATCGATGGCCCCCGGTGGGGCGAAGGTGGCGCCGGACCCCCGGTGGGGCGCGGGTTAAGCATACTTTTTCATTACAAATAAATTATTTGACTTGACAAAAATGAGAAAAGTAGAAAAACGTTTTATAAGATGACATGAATATTCTATATAATAAAGATAAGTAATTATTCCTTTTCTTTTTATAGAAACACATTTTGCATCGCCATATTTTGTTCTCTTTGTGTACAATGTTGATGGATAGTGCGTACTGCTAGGTCAGCTACCTGTTCATGTATCCGGGGTGCTTCGCTCTGTCTGATGCGGGGTGCGGTTGCTGTGGCAGTGTGGCACCCTACGATTGATGAGGAGTGCAGCTGCCGGGGCTCTCTCTGATCGATTCGGGTTTCAGCAGCAAGGCCTCCCTCTGTTTGATGCGGTGTGTGGCCACTGGGGCTCCCTCTAGTTGATGCGGGGTTGGCCCTCCCTCTGGTTGATGCGGGGTACGGCCGCTGGGGCTCCCTCTGGTTGATGCAGTGTTGGTGCTCCCTCTGGTTGATACGGTGTGTGACCGCTGGGGCTGCTAATGGTTGATGCGGTGTTGGTGCTCCCTCTGGTTGATGCGGTGTGTGGCCGCTGGGGCTGCTAATGGTTGATGCAGGGTGCGGTAACCGAGGCTGCAAGGGCTGCAATCTGCCCTGAACACACGCTTATTTCCCCATGAATGGCGAGTTTTGAAGGAAAAAAATAGAACCACGGGTGTTTCAGCATACTCGCAAAGACTATTATATCGGGTCAAAGTCCCCTGTAAACATGATGTGTTTCTCTTGTATCATTAAATTGACTTCAATTACCTCTGACCAAGCGTTTGTCCTATTCGCATTTACACTTCTCTTTACCAAAGTAGTCATTTGGTCAGTCCACGCTTCTCTTATCTTTGCCTTTCTTATTTCCCACGTTGAAATATCACCAACTCGTATTGAGTGTCACTCTCGTGAAAAAATGTGCAGTATTTAGACATGCTAACAGAAATTAATGCATTATGTACAAATACTCCGCATGGTAGTCAATTCTGAGTATAGTACAATGTTGAGCCGGAAGTGCTGACTTTCATACCAACAATCTCATATATCGTCAGACCGATTCTTGAACTGGACCAGATCGCTTCTGGACTGCCGATCAGATCAGTTTCCGGTTGACATTTCTGATACCCACCCATGAGCAACTTACCAGATAACTCCGAGTTTGCTGGAACTAAGAAATCACATGACCAGCATTAACCCGTCAACTGATTTGTATTATACAACAGGCATTGGTCCCGCTCATGATATGACTCCTGACGTCATACACACTCTTAGAAGGGGACCTTGTGTATCCCGCTGACTCGCACTGAAGGGTAGGGGCGGTGGAGCCAGCAAATCGGTCCGCTAGATCGGCCGCTTTTGTGTTCTTGTTGCACTCCGCTGGTGAAATCAGGGCTGTATGTCGAATTTATTCATTTATTCGGCCTCATCCTATGAACCGATCCATCGGCTGAATCTTATTTCTATCATTTTATACGTCATTGACGTCATTGCATCCTAATTTGCGTCATTGCATCCTAATTTGCGTCATGGCATCGACGTTATTGCATTGACGAATTTGCATAACATTATGCACTATTGCTAGATTTTATGCATACAGTTTTAGGTTGTTGCATACCATGAAAATGATACCCAAGCTATCATTACACTTCACAGAGACTGTATTGCCCGGACGCTTTTATGAAATCGCACCTCATTCATACTTATTCACAATTTAACATTCCGCGTGCTCTTGGCTTTCGTAGCTCGGTTACTCCGGATAGTGTTAGTTTTCTCAGTCCAACGACAAATGGTCCATCATAGTCACATGGGATATTGGCATCTCTACCTGGTATTAGAGAGAGTCCGGTGGAAATTATGTCGAAGTAATCAAGGACACCACCTTTCAAGTCATCGGCATTACCAAGTCAAAAAAATGACGCCAGCTTCCATGCCACGGCTGCACGTTGCACGGGTCATGCTGCTGTCGATGCAGAGGTTACGCAGGTTTTCCGACATTCCATCAGTCCTGTACCGAATGGTGAGCAGTGACCTGATGCGATAGCCAGAGGCGTCGCCACCGGTTTCTCTCCGTGGAGGCCAGGATTGGAGGGGCCTCCTATCCCTGCAGGGATAGTTAACCTGGTCCTGAGGGGGCCTCCTAGCTTTTGGGGGTACATTTTGTAGGTCGTTTAGGGGCTTACTTTATGAGTGAGTCTCTATGTTTGCCTCTTAGGTGCTTTCCTTATAAGTAAATTAGCTTTCACAATGGTCATTTAGTGGGTCTCCTTTATAAGCAAAGGGGTCTCCTGGATAGGCCGTTTAGGTACTAGCTTTATCAGTAAAGAGACCACCTATATTTTTAGTTTAGGGGGCCTCCTTTTTAAGTAAAGGGGTCTCGTAGGTAGACCGTCATGGGGCCTCATTTATAGCTAATGGAGCCTCCTGCATAGGCTAATTAGGAGGCCTCCTGTATAAACAGGGAGACTAGGCTCTTTGATACTTAAGGGGCTATTTCAGACTCTAAGTATAAAAGGGGGCCTCCTGAGTCAGGTGGACGGCCTCCAAAAAATCCACGAGGGCCATGGCCCCTATAGTGGCGACGCCCTTGCCCATAGCACAATACCATCATTATATCTGACTGCACAACGTGGGATGCATTATAAAATGAAAAGTGTGAAACATCACATCGAAAGATCGACCAGCTACCAGGGGGTTACGGTCGTCCAGATCACGACGTCAGTAGAGCTGTCAGCTAGGCAGGGGTCAGAGAGCCTAGAGAACCTAACTATGCCAATCATACACATGATGTTATCACATGAGACCTGCGAGACACTCATCTGTTTTATCTCCGTGCTGTTGGCCTTGCTTTACTCTCAGCTGGATCGCTTTGTCAGGGATAAATTGCCAGCAAGTATTCAATTAATTGATGAAATATTCAAGGAATTAAACTGGGACCGGGTCATATGTTCCTAAAATCTGATACATTTTGTCTACGTGTAGCTGGCTTGTAGTTAGAATTCGGTCGGTGAATTTTTTGGGAGGGGGGACAAATCTTCGCTTGGAAAAATTAAATCACCAGTTCTGGCAGAATGAGAAACTTTGGCCAAAACTTGCTAGAGATCTGTTTGATCAACTTAGTGTTATTTCTGTCATTATTTATTTGAAATTCATCACCCCTTCTTCATCGGCGGAATCATTGCTCGACCTCAAATACAAAGTTTCAGCTTTGCCGTTCGTACGTTGGACCATTTAATCGTGAGAGCAAGACAGTCTATCCCACAAATAGAATACCCACTTTTGGCTCCAAGTAGCCATTTTACCCCTTTTGATGCGGATTATACCAAGTATGCCATTTTTCGGAGCGGTTTATCGAGGTAGTAAAGTTTTGTTTTTATGGAGGAGGTCCAAGCAGAGAGGAGGAGCAAGGGCACTTTCCCAGTTTAAAATTGTCACTCGAGTTTGCAAATTTGGGGAAGCTGTCGTCATTCCTCCTTCCCGTAAAGAAAAAATAAACATTTGTGACAAGAGGAGCAATATACCTTGTTCTGCAAGACGAGTTTGTAAAAGCGTTAAAACCAAAACATATGCTAAGCTCTTTTCACCCACTACCTCAGGGACAAAACCTTGAGTTAGGTGCCCTTAATGATTTCCAGAAATGACGTCCCGCGCAGCTAGAAAGGAAGAAACCTTAAAAAGAGGAGAAATATGACAAAAAACTGGCCCGCTGTGCAGTTTGCTGTGAAATTAGTGTTTGGTTTGGCTTAGGCGGGAACATGAAAGTTGCCGGTGGTGACAAATCGCTTCCTGACTCACGCTGTTTGCGCGCCAACGTTTACAGGATTAGCTCATGGCGGCGACAGCCTAATAACTCATGGACTGTTCCCTGCTCCTCTCTCTCTCTCTCTCTATCTATCTATCTATCTATCTATCTATCTCTCTCTCTCTCTCGCACTGAATTAAAAAAATGTTTGCAAGGGTGTGCAATATATACATTTATTAGCCCGTTTCTTAGATACACCATAGATCTTGGCTCTGCTTGCTTATTTTCATAAGACTGGTACGTATTGACAGAAAATTGATTCAAAAATTTTTACTTTCAGTTTTGAACAGATTCAAAATTAAACGGGGGTTCAATTGCCAGAACTACATATGGAAGTAGATGAGTTTTACCAGCTTTTTGTTGCATAGATTAACAAACGCCAGATGCTGTGAAACATCCTTGGAAAATGGTAAAATAACTTTGAAAAGTATGATTCGCGTAAAAATGGCACGTTATAGATAGTCGTGCCACGTAAAACCATCCAGACGGAGCCGTACCACCGGTTTTCACGGGACTGATGCCAGTATGCGGCATCTGGCATCAGGTTGGAGCTAGAGCTGAGCAGGAAATCGGCTGCTGCCCACCCACTACGTGTGAGAGAGAGAGAGAGAGAGAGAGAGAGAGAGAAAGAGAGAGAGAGAGTTTCCAAACTGATCGTAGATAAATTATTTAAAGCGTGGCAATTTTTTGCACATTCGTTTGTAATAATTTGCAAAAACTCAGATGGGGTCTCACCAGACGGCAGATTTAGCCTGTATACAGTTCCAGCCAAATAAGCAAGTCCACCATCGCCGACCTTGCTCGTATTACGGGCGAGGTGTATGTGTTTGTGTACGTGTCTGTGTGTGTGTGTTGGCAGACCAAACGTCTGCGTGGTGGAGGAGGTACCAGGTACCTACACGGAGCTGTGGACCGAGTGTCGCTACTGGGCAGCGCGCGAGATCTGCGGCCAAAAAACGTGAGCACCCGCGGATTGTCCCTGACGCACGCCTGCCAACCAGATAAGGCACTGGACACCATTCCAATTGTGCTAGATTACCAGTGTATCTTAGGTATCCTGAATAATACTGTTTTACTTCATCACTCCGCCAATGGGTGGATTTCTTCCTCTGCTTCCTTGAATAACATAGTGAAAATTAAGGAAGCTATTTATTAACGAAGGCTTATAGGACTGCTGTTAAATGATGATGACTAACAGTTCGGTGGCTGCCGCTGACAGAATTATTCGGTACGAGTGCTGTGAGGGTTATCAGCGGATGGGAGACGAGAAGGGCTGCACCTCCGTCAAGCCGCTCAAGAACCTGCTGGAGACCGCTGAAGACCTCGGCGCACGCAAGTACGCTCCGGGCCGTCCTCCCGTCCCCTGTACGCTCTAACTTTTGTTTTAAACTCGACCCTGTCATTTAAAGTGGATAAGAAATATCGATGTTTTCAGCCATGTACTCTGTCTTATTTCATCCTTGGTACTGAGTTTGCAGGCGTATGAGTATCTTGCGGGAGATAAGCTTACGCCATTTGGGTAGGATAATATGTATGCATGTAGGTGTATGCCTGTATAGAATAACCCTGAGTAACTTCGATTTAGCAAAACCATAAAAAGAATACACTGTGCTCTCACGGGGATCAATATAACAAATGTAATAGAACGCGAGGGCTTCAGTCGATAGTCATCATGTGTTACGCTTACAAATTTCATCTCTTTCATGAATATATTCTAGTCTTTTTTAACCGTTTAGATCAACCATGAATAATCAGCGACAGTATCTCGAGATGTAAAAGTGCTACCCTCAACGGCTGCTTCACCGCTACTCCTTTCTGGTTGTCCTCTTCGTTGGCTGCTCTCCTACATAGATGTGCACAAGCAACCGAGAAACAGGCATATCCCTCTAATTTTTTATGCTAAGCCATGCCGAGGGTTAATCGTCAAAAAGTAACTTTGCGCGTGATGTCGCACGAACAGTTTCTCCCGTTCCTATACCGGAAGTGCCACTCTCTGCGCCTGAAGCGGGTTTGTAGCGAATGCGGGGTGAACGGTGTCCATCTGTGTGCATTGTAACGGGCAGATTGCAAATGAGTACATGTCACTTAAGTCAAAATGGGAAAGTCTGTGCTCGTCCAACTGATGATGTTTACGGTTTTCCCCGAATGGTGTCTATCCGGGAGTGGCCCTGCGGTTGAGGCCGATACACTGGTGCTAGGGGGTTAACGACGCAGCAGCTGCTAAAGTTATACGGCACACTGGGGCTACAGCGTTGCTGAGGCAGAGGTCAATCAGTCCTGGGGGCGGTTCTGATCAGTCTCGAGGCAGTCCCGATCAGTCCCGAGGCAGTCCCGATCAGTCCCGGGGACAGTCCCGATCATTCCCGGGGACAGTCCCGATCATTCCCGGGGACAGTCCCGATCAGTCCCGGGGACAGTCCCGATCAGTCCCGGGGACAGTCTCGATCATTCCCGGGGACAGTCCCGATCATTCCCGGGGCAGTCCCGATCAGTCCCGTGGCAGTCCCGTTCAGTCCTGGGGGTGGTTCTGATCCGTCCTGGATGCAGTCCCGATCAGTCTCGGGAGCAGTCCCGATCAGTCTCGGGAGCAGTCCCGATCAGTCTCGGGAGCAGTCCCGATCAGTCTCGAGAGCAGTCTCGATCAGTCCCCGGGGAAGTTCCGATCAGTCCCAGGGGCAGTCCCGATCAGTCCCGGGGCAGTCCCGATCAGTCCAAGGGACAGTCCCGATCAGTCCCGGGGACAGTCCCGATCATTCCCGGGGCAGTCCCGATCAGTCCCGTGGCAGTCCCGTTCAGTCCTGGGGGCGGTTCTGATCCGTCCTGGATGCAGTCCCGATCAGTCTCGGGAGCAGTCCCGATCAGTCTCGGGAGCAGTCCCGATCAGTCTCGGGAGCAGTCCCGATCAGTCTCGAGAGCAGTCTCGATCAGTCCCCGGGGAAGTTCCGATCAGTCCCAGGGGCAGTCCCGATCAGTCCCGGGGCAGTCCCGATCAGTCCAAGGGACAGTCCCGATCAGTCCCGGGGCAGTCCCGATCAGTCCCAGGGACAGTCCCGAACACAGCGGCAGCTGGTCAGTCCCGGGAATGTATGCTTTGTTCCCTCCTGTTCGTCGGCTGAGGTTGGCGAGGTGGTGTTGCAGGTTCGTGGAGGCGGTGAGGGAGGCTGGCCTGGCAACGGAGCTGACCCGAGATGGAGCATTCACCCTCTTCTTACCTACCGATCCTGCCTTCGAGGTAGGAAAGGGCAAAACCCACCAGTAGGTAGAAACTCTTCAGACAACAGGGATGGTTGAGATCGAAGGGGCTCAACCTTGTATGTATAAACCTTCAATATATCTACCATGTTATTTACAGCGGATGTCGGCGGCGGTGACCGGCGCGCTAGAGGCGAGCAGCGGCGACCCGCGCAACCCAGTGTTGCTGTACCACCTACTGGATGGCGCCACCAGCACCCGTGACATGAGGGCCGACCAGTTGCTCACCACGCGCAGCCAGGGTGCCAAGCTGCGGGTCAACAAGTACTCCAACCACGTGAGTGGTACCACATCGCATTGCCAAGTACTCAAGTACGTGAACGGCGGCCCAGATCTCACAAAAAGTGAGCCTGTCAGCCACGCGAGTAATCAGATTCCTTCCGCACGTATCTTGTCGCTTCACGTGACCCAGTTCTTCTCACGAGCTGTCAGGCCCGAGCGAAGTGCTAGAGAAACACACAGTCTTGCCGGGCCATCAGTTTTTTAATTTTCTTTTTTTAAGTGAGATGCAGGCAGGGCGAGAGTGAAACGCTTTATCTCATTTTCGGATATCTAGTCACACCACGCATTGTAACATATTTGCTACGTCAAAACATTTAACCACCAGCGCTATATAACCTGCAGCTGATTCATCGTAATGCCCCAAACAAATAAGAGGAGACAAAAGATGAGTCCTGACAGACGAGATCGCCTGGCGCTGATTGCTTGCTTCTGGCGGCAGATGATCACGGTCAACTGTAACCTGGTGACGCGGAAGGACCAGAAGGCGACCAACGGCATCATCCACGTCATCGACGCCGTGCTGGACCCCAGCACCATCCAGAGCGGTTCGGTGGTGGACCTCGTCCTTCAGGTGCGCACCACGCTGTTTCAGTGGTGGTGGAGGGCGGCGGTGTTCAGCCTCGCGACAGTCTGCTACTTGTGATAGGATAGCCGGGGGTCACAGTCGAGAGTTCTGAGGGTCTGGACCCGTCCGCTGTTTGGATATTCCGTCCGCTCCCCAAAACAACTGTTTCACTGAAATGGGAAAAAGTTTCAAACTGAAGGAAAAAGGTGCGTCTTTTGAATTTTTTAGTGGATGTTGCATTGTCCGCACGACAAATGCTTTGCACAAGCCCTTTTAGCCGACTAAGCATACGGAAAGGTAAACGAATGTATGTATGTACCTCAGGCTTATGCTTCTATCACTAGGTATGGCCCCCACTAAAATGTTCTTGGCGATAGTTGCCGGTTATTAAACGCATAACGTAGTCCATCCAGGTGAAAAAGTGAAAAATCCGATTTTCTCTATTACTTAAGCAAGCACTATTTCTGAGTCCATCACATGAACTAATTGATACGCTTCAGAAATGGGTTAGGGATTATTGCTCAGGGGCCAGACCCCTCATGATTCATCCAAAGCCTACGATTTCAGTCAAATTAAAGAAATAGAAAATAATAAAAAGTTTCCAAACTAGTTTACGAAAAGTTGACAAGGCGCCTACATTCGACGAGTGCTTGGTTTTAGACAGGAAGGTCTTTGGTCAGCAGGAGTTTGAACATTGACTGATATGTGTCAGTGGCCACGCTTATGAACCGTTTCCCACCTGAGCGTTCGCCCTGCGGCCGGCAGGACGGCAGGTTCAGCGTGCTGGCTGAGGCTCTGGAGGCTTCTGGGTATGTTCAGGAGCTGCGGAAGATGCCGGGGTCGCTCACTATCCTGGCGCCTTCAGACGAAGCCTTCCAGAAGATTCCGCAGAGGCGCAGAGAGAAGATCCTCAACGACAAGACAGCCCGCGACGGTGAGAGCGCTAGTTTGAAACTAGCTAGTAAGGTCAGGCATTTCTATTAATATTTAAGGCAATTTCGCCGTTCAATCCCATGTTCCATAGATAGAACACGGCCGGCACTCGCATGGGCAGCTCAAAACTCGACTTTTAGGCAGGCTCCTATCCCAAGTGGTGTTTTTCTACTTTAAAATAAATCAATCTGGGATATGCATTTATATCACATTAGAAGTTCATATTTTCAGAAGCCATGGCTGTTGATTTCAGCTTTTTTACGTGCCCAGTATTACCAACCATATCACGGAGCAACACGAAGGATTCCTTCAAGTGTTACTAATATTTATTTTTATAATCGTATTTGATTCCTTATGATGACTGGTGTGAGGCGAAACAAACTATGTGTTCTGGTATTCAATTTAAATCTCGTCCGAATCTGCCTTTGTTATTTTCAACAAACCTATGGCTATCACTTCTGAAAATTGTCACCCTGTTCAGGATTATGTGTTATTGGTAAATGTAGGATCCCAAATGTTATAGTAATGTAGTATTACCTTGCTGGATCTTACCAGTATGGAACGAATCTACTTCTGTCGAACTTGTCCCTTCAAACCAACTAGGCATCCCTCTGGGTGCTATCAACGTAAATCACTTGTAGACATGCATCAATTCACTAAGGGGTGTAATCACCCATAAATCATATACTTATGATACATGTTTTGATGACAAGCCCACAAGACCTACTGTTCGACTGTGAGAATGTTGTCACTAAATGTGAGACGTTGTTGAGCGCGTGCTGACTGCCACGTGACTCAGCTCTGCTAAGGCACCACATTCTGCCGCACCCGGTGTGCAAGTCGGCGGTGGTGGGCGAGCACAAGGTCCGCTCCGAGGACAAGCATAAGGTCAAGTTCAACTGCGACAGGTGGGTGGAGATGATGCCCTTCTGGCTGCACTGGGTAATGGAGAGAGGGAGAGAGGGAGAGGGAGGGAGGGAGAGGGAGGGAGGGAGGGAGGGAGAGAGAGAGAGAGAGGGAGAGAGGGAGGGGGGGGGGGAGAGAGAGAGGGAGAGAGAGGGGAATGCTTAAACCTAGTATAACCGGCCTTGGCTGCCATTTTTCCCACCAACAAATGCCCTTTGGAAGGTCGAGCTGAAATCGGTAACAGTGATGTTGTGTTGGTTGTGGTGTCTTGTTTTTTTAAATAAAATTGTCTCTCTTGGAAAAAGGCTGGTCACCGGGTTGAAATTTGCTTTTCTCCACCCTAATTTTCCCTTCATCCCCTTTACAAAAGAGAACAAAATTGGACCCGAAATCTAACCTTAAGAGCACTCATCGTTCATGAAAAGCTACTTTGTTATATAACCATCTGTATTGAGATACTACTTGTTGAATTGTCAAGCCAGTTTTTGCATCCTAGCTCACGCGGACTGTGTATATCCGGATTTATTGTGACGTCTTGTCCGGCAGCAAATCGGTGTACGTCGACCGATCTAAGCTGACACAGAAGGAGGTGTCCGGTCAGAACGGGGTCATTCACATGCTGGACGATCTCCTCATGCCTGAGCGCGGTCGGTGTCACCCAGAGTCTTTTTTGTTTGCGACGCTGAGAGAAAGCAATGACAGTATTGGCATACAAATACTGCTCTTGAATCTAAGTGTAGCAGGGGTTGGAACGCTGCTTCGTTTTTTGTGACGTTGATAATTTGTCTCGATCCTTCAGTATTAGTTAACATTTTGCTCGAATTATGCGCTCAAATAATGGAGTCCTGGCAAACTATCTGACTGTTGAAGTAAGTAGGTAGTGTAAACACACATGTGTGGCATGTCCTCGATATTTTTGGGTTATCTCCTGCTGTAATAAGAATAATCAAAATAGTACTGAGGCTGAATAATTTTCTTTCCGTTGATAGAAAATGTTGATTATTGATATTCCCCAATTCTTACATATCATTTTCTTTGTGAAGTTATCATGACGCAAAACTCTGAAATTATTATAAGAAATTTGATATAATAAAAACCAAGCAACGCAACAGATATGGAGACAGGCATAAATAAGAACCAAAACAGTTTGTTGCATCAATGCGCTATTTGGTCTTAACAACCACCGTTCTCTTATCGGGCCCTATAAGCTCTCTCAGGAACAGAGAAGTGCCCGGCGGTGATTTGCACGCGGCGGTGTTGCGCCCGGCAGCGATGAACTTTCTGGAGCTGGCGGAGAAGCACGAGCTGGTGACGTTCCTCAGTCTGGTGCGCATGGCCGGACTGGAGGAGGCGTTCGGAGACTTCGGCGACTACACGCTCTTCGTGCCCAACGAAAACGCCTTCTTAGGTAATGCAACTAAGCATGATGACAGAAAACTCATCGGATATTGATAGGTCGCACCTGAATCCTAAATTTCATTTAAATAAGAACATTTATAAACTTTGAAATTGTGGACAGGGGCGTACAATATATACATATTCTAACCATTACTTAGATTATACATCAATATTGTTCCTGCTGTTTGGTTTTTACAAAATTAGTACGCATTGACGGATATTTGATGCACAATTGTTATATAATGTTATATATTTCAGTCATGTGAAAATTCGAAATTCAATGGCGGATTCAGGGTCACCACTATGTCGGGAAGCATAATATTTTACCAGTTCTTTGTTGCATATATTAGTAAGCATTAGGTACTGCGTGGTACCATTCACATATAGACAAATGATAAAATATAAGAATAGTGGGGCAAGATTCATATTAATAGGGTCTAAAAGATTTTTCCTTGTGCTCCTCCGTCGTTGATACCTTTCATGTTGCTCAATCTTTACTCGCCCTTGCCAAGACGAGGGAGAGTGATTCTGAATGACCTTGCCAACTTGATCAACCTATGGATGCATTGCTCTGTTCGGTCTTGGATGCTGGTCCCATTCGTTGCGTATAGTATACGAAAATACGCTTCAATTTGCCTGAAACAACCTTAATTTTGATACCTGAGCACGCCTATGGCATCTTATTATCCTATAGCATAGGGTTGGCAGTATGGTATGGCTACATTATACTCCCCCCGGCTGTCCTGTAAACAGTCTATTTTTCTCTGCAAGAGTGCAATCCAATTACTTTGAACCCCCCCTTTGAGTTTCTGGAACCGCCTTTGTAAAAGGTCATATGAAATGGAAACGAGCTACCACCTGAAAACTTCTCCATAACATTTCAACATTCCGACTGCAATGAATATTGTTACGGGCGGCTTTGTTTACGAAGAACGCACCGAACACGATGCTACCCGGTTTTCGAATAAATCCTCCCTAAATACCCAGCCATAGCTCCGCCCCTTGTAAAGAAATAATTCCAAAACTTCAATCAGCTCTGTCAAAATTAGTTTTAAAAAATAAGATCATAAAGCTCTATCCTGAACCGTTTAGGAGATGTTGCGGGAAAACATCAGGGATAGTCAGGTGCTATACCACAGATTAGATGCGTGCCATTGCTGTGCCATTTCTATTTGATGCACTCAATTCCTTTAAATTGATCCTGAAGTGTGCGTTGTGTAAAAGAAGTGAAAACACGTGTGCAACTAGCATATGGATACTGGACAATCCTCCACTTCTACTTTCATGCATCATGCATTCGATCGGGTATGCAGCGCTGGCAGCGGCCCTGGGGAGGGACGGGGGCGGCACGCGCTGACCCGGCGGTTGTGACTGACAAGTGTGTGCCGCGCCGGCAGCGGCCCCGGAGGAGGCACTGGAGGCGGCCCGGTCCGACCCGGAGGCGGCCCGACAGCTGCTGCTCTTCCACGGCACCCAGGGCCGCATCCTCAGTAACGGCATCTCGGACGGTCAGGTCAGTCACCAGACCCAGCCATGGGCCCTGCACCCCCTCCCGCAGCCAGCAGTGCAAGGCGAGATGTACCAGGGGCGCAGCATTCAGTGACGGTGTATCAGGTCAGAGATAGCAGGAAATGCAAAGTTTTAGCAGACATGGGGGCTTGGATAACTCCCTCTGGTCGTGGTGATGTCAAGAAGAGTAGCAGGTAGCATCACTTGGTCTGAAACTGATGATATGGGATATATGCTAGATATATGCTAGGGGTAGCAATTTCTGACGTTCCATAGGTGATGATGTCTGGTGTCCCGCAGAATATGATATCTGGTGTCCAGCAGGTGATGACGTATGCTGTCCCGCAGGTGGTGATGTCGCTGGACGAGGAGAACCCGCTGCGGCTGCAGGTGCACCGCAGCGCCATGGGAGTGGAGGATGCCACCATCCGGCACGCCGACATCGAGGGCCAGAACGGTGTGCTGCACATCATCGACCGCGTCCTGCTGCCCACCAACAGCAGCGCCGGCGACCTGCTGCGCCGCGACGGACGCTTCAGGTCAGCTGGCTCTCCAGCAACAGCGTGTCGCTGAAGTACTGGGCTCCGCTCTGTCTTCCTTACACTACACCACCTTGTATTCGCTAATCAGATCTGTATTTGAACGATAAGCCTGTGCTGCTGTGTCCTGTGGTGGACTGGGGCCTGTTGCAACAAACTAGGGCCTGTGGCAGCTGACCGGGGTCTGTAGCACCTGACCGGGGTCTGTGACAACTGACCGGGGTCTGTGGCAACTGACCGGGGTCTGTAGCACCTGATCAGGGTCTGTGACAACTGAACGGGGTCTGTGGCAGCTGACCAGGGCCTGTGGCAGCTGACCGGGGTCTGTGGCAGCTGACCGGGGCCTGTGGCAGCTGACCTGGGTCTGTGGTAGCTGACTGGGCTCTGTGGCAGCTAACCGGGGCCTGTGGCAGCTGACCGGGGTCTGTGGCAGCTGACTGGGGCCTGTGACAGCTGGCCGGGGTCTGTGACAGCTGACCAGGGTCTGTGGCAGCTGACCTAGTTCTGTGGAAGCTGACCGGGGTCTGTGGCAGCTGACCGGGGCCTGTGGCAGCTGACCGGGGTCTGTGGTAGCTGACCGGGGTCTGTGGCAGCTGACCGCGGTCTGTGGCAGCTGACCGGGGTCTGTGGCAGCTGACCGGGGTCTGTGCACCGTTCGCCAGCATGTTCCTGTCAGCGATGGAGAGGGTCATGTCGGCCGATCCCCAGAGTCTGGACCTGCGCCACCAGGGTGTACACACAATCTTCGCGCCCACTGACGACGCGTTCAGACGGCTGGGCCGACGCCAGCGCGACTCTCTGATGGCCAACACTGAGGAGCTCACTAAGGTGCCTAACAGCGTTGTTTGATCAACGAAACTTCTATATTATTTGATGAATAAGAACGCACTTTCTCAACTATGACCCCCCGTATTATCAGAAAAATTTCCAAGAAAATTTCAGTTGCATTTCGAGCAGTTGCGGATCTATGGGATCGTAAGGAAAAAATTATTAGCTTGGAAAGTAGACTGCCCGGCATGCTCAAGGAAGCAGATCAGAGTCTGAAATGCTTCCTGAGCGACTCGCGAGTAACCCTCTTTTTGAGACCAAATATTAAAATGACTTAAGGAGGCTTCTGGGTCTTAATATCTACCTGTCTCTGCATGTAAAATCCAGTTTTACTCCCGAAAATAGTCGGATATCTTCTGACGGCTCTTAGAGATGGCATGCTGCCACTCCAGACCGCGTACACTAGGCCTGGTTAGGCAAGCAAGCAGGAGCTGAAGTCATTCACCTCCTACATCCATTCGCCAGTGCATCTACTTATTTTCCTCTATGTAAAGAGCGGTGATGTCGTTTTTTTGCTGTTTTGCAGACTGTCAAGAATCACATCACTACCAGGATGCTGAGCTCGAAATCCTTCAAGCCGGGCCTGACCTACCAGATCGCTACGATGGAGAGCAGCGTCGACGTCCGCAACAACGGAGGGAAATTCACCGTATGTCCACTGAGGCAAAGGACAGTTCAAACGCAGTTTTTTTAGATTGATGAGTTAACATTGCTTGCATATATATAACCACTTACGCCAATTATGCAGGTGTGCTGTACTACTGTGCAACAGTGGATCCACGGGGTCAAAAATGCATTTCCTCCAGCCAGACATATAAAATCGTATACTATTAGGGGTGCGCCAGCACTCCTAATCTTCGGGAAGCATCCTCGAATATTCTAAGCCGTATCCAAATCCAGCTGACTCACAGGGCTTATAGCAGAAAGGCAATGTAGGTTTTCAGTACGTCTAAGAAACGACTGCCTCCAAACATTTCCAGTTTAATGGGCATAATTCTGCTCTTCCACCTGTCCACTCTCCCCCACCCCCTCAATTTCATTGGTCTGTCCGGGAAAGCACTCCTAAACTTTTACACAATTCTACGCCCCTGCCCCCGTATCCTTTGATTTTCCCTTTTTGCTTCAAAATATTATATTCTCCCGTTTTTTTCGGCCCCATAGCCCGTTCCCCAAACCATCAGCTTTGATTCAGCAATACCAGTGAGCTTACTACACTTGAAATACTGCACCGCAATGCCGTCCCTGGGTCGGTATACTGTGCCGCTAGGCCTGCCTCCGCCTGTAAGTGCACTGCACCGCAATGCCGTCCCTGGGTCGGTATACTGTGCCGCTAGGCCTGCCTCCGCCTGTGAGTGCACTGCACCGCAATGCCGTCCCTGGGTTGGTATACTGTGCCGCCAGGCTTGGCCCCACCTGTAAGTGCACTGCACCGCAATGCCGTCCCTGGGTTGGTATACTGTGCCGCCGGGCTTGGCCCCACCTGTAAGTGCACTGCACCGCAATGCCGTCCCTGGGTTGGTATACTGTGCCGCCGGGCTTGGCCCCACCTGTAAGTGCACTGCACCGCAATGCCGTCCCTGGGTTGGTATACTGTGCCGCCGGGCTTGCCCTCCCCACCTGTGAGTGCACTGCACCGCAATGCCGTCCCTGGGTTGGTATACTGTGCCGCTAGGCCTGCCTCCACCTGTAAGTTCACTGCACCGCAATGCTGTCCCTGGGTCGGTATACTGTGCCGCCAGACTTGTTCCGCCTGTTAGTGCGCTGCACCGCGCAATGCCGTCCCTGGGCCGGTATACTGTGCCGCCAGGATTGTTCCGCCAGTTAGTGCGCTGCAGCGCAGGACCCTGGCGCAGGACCCGAGTCCTGACCACCGCAACCTCCTCTCCCATTTCACCGGATCTCCACCCGTGCTTCAGCCACCAATATCAAACAGTAGGTTGTAAACATCCACACGTGTTTCTCGTTTATATTTTGTAGAGCATCATCTCGATGCCATTTATTCTGACTGTACCTCCTGACGTCTCAACGCCCCACACGGGTACAACAGATTGCCTGTATACAGTAAGGGGATTTAATTAATACAGTAACACAGTAATTTAAGGGGGGCACTGTGGGGTTTGCAAGCCATTTCTTTATAGCCAACACCGTAGGGTTATGGTTAAAATGTTTAAGGACGGACGCCGGGGCACAGTACTCCCCCTCCTCCCAGATCCGTCGTCAGTGCCTGTATACAACCGGTTCAGCTCTAGACGGTCCAGACAGTCGTCTGGCACCCTTGGCTGAGGCCAGCGGCCTTGTTTGTATCGCTCCACCCGGCCGCACCCCCGCTGACCTGCACGAACTGACGGCCGCGTGGTGATTCCCTCATCAAGCCTAAACGAAACAATCGTCTTTTTGTGCACATGTGCAAAGTTGATATTTGGGAATTCACTCATAGGGTCCATGGGCATCGAAACAAGGGACTACCTTATCACCACCCCGCCCTCTCCCCAAATGTTGAACCAGGAAACACAAGTCCTCCCTCCTACCAAAAAAATTGTTTTCTCCTAATTACTAGCACAGCGAGACCTACGTAAGCTTTCCCAACCCTTACGTGCAGGCGAGGTGCATTGTTGGCGTTTTCGAAGCCAGCCAATACGTTTGAGCCTTTTCACCCCCTCCCCCACGTTTAACACCAGTCCAGGGTTCACCCCTACCTCTCCCCATTCTCAGAACAACTGTTGTGGCCAGTGGCGGATCTAGCCGGTCGGTTTGGGAGGGGCAAACCAAAGTCAAAAGTCGAAAAGCAAAAAAAAACGTCACGCAGTAAAAGCTGCGATACAATATCACTTTGTGGTAGAATTGTTTTGGGTATTTGAGGCAAAAAAGCAAAAAAACGTCACGGGATAAGAAATATGGGCTTGAGATACTATTTCCCAGTCCGAGGCCCAATATTTACACTGATCTTAACTGGTTCTGTTTGAAGTTGAGAGTTGAAGCACCAAAATCTTGCTTATAAACTAAAAAACAGTCGGGGAAAAAAGGAGGTCGATCATTTGGGGGGGGCAAAAACATAGTTTTGTCCCGAGCTTTTCCGTTGGGGGGCAAATGCCTTTTTGCCCCCCTTGGATCCGCCACTGGTTGTGGCGGTGCTGGTGACGCACGCTCACATTTTACTGTTTGTCCGGTAGGGACTGTTCCATTTGCTTCTGAGCCAGTATTTATCATCCCGATGCAGTCACTGTCATTCTTAACTTTAACATCTACGATCACACGAG
The DNA here is from genome assembly GCA_034440635.1 of Lepas anatifera. Taxonomy (NCBI): domain Eukaryota; kingdom Metazoa; phylum Arthropoda; class Thecostraca; family Lepadidae; genus Lepas; species Lepas anatifera. The sequence goes on along the minus strand of JAOTON010000961.1, from coordinate 517,625 downwards.
GTTCCGAATGAGTCTGAATGAATAGTATGTGTTACGGTCTTACCCTGTGAATCGGATCAGGCCGCACTTCTCACGTCCATCGTGGCTGACGCAGGTGGGCGGGGCTAACGTGCTGAAGAGTGACGTCGTCACCACCAACGGACTGGTGCACTACATGGACCGGGTGCTGGTGCCGACCGCTGGAGGGCAGCACCAGCGGAGCAGCAGCAGCAGCAGTTCCCGCAGCAGCTCCTACCACAGCCAGCGAGGTGGGCAGGCAGGGAGGTAACACTCTCCTACCACAGCCAACGAGGTAGGCAGGCAGGGAGGTAACACTCTCCTACCACAGTCAGCGAGGTGGGCTGTCAGGGAGGTAACACTCTCCTGCCACAGCCAGCGAGGTGGGCAGGCAGGGAGGTAACACTCTCCTACCACAGCCAGCGAGGTGGGCAGGCAGGGAGGTAACACTCTTCTACCACAGTCAGCGAGGTGGGCTGTCAGGGAGGTAACACTCTCCTGCCACAGTCAGCGAGGTGGGCTGTCAGGGAGGTAACACTCTCCTGCCACAGCCAGCGAGGTAGGCTGGCAGGGAGGTAACACTCTCCTACCACAGTCAGCGAGGTGGGCAGACAGGGAGGTAACACTCTCCTACCACAGCCAGCGAGGTGGGCAGGCAGGGAGGTAACACTCTCCTACCACAGCCAGCGAGGTAGGCAGGCAGGGAGGTAACACTCTCCTACCACAGCCAGCGAGGTGGGCAGGCAGGGAGGTAACACTCTCCTACCACAGCCAGCGAGGTGGGCAGGCAGGAGGTAACACTCCCCTACCACAGCCAGCGAGGTGGGCAGGCAGGGAGGTAACACTCTCCTACCACAGCCAGCGAGGTAGGCAGGCAGGGAGGTAACACTCTCCTACCACAGCCAGCGAGGTGGGCAGGCAGGGAGGTAACACTCTCCTACCACAGCCAGCGAGGTGGGCTGACAGGGAGGTAACACTCTCCTACCACTGCCAGCGAGGTGGGCAGGCAGGAGGTAACACTCTCCTACCACAGCCAGCGAGGTGGGCAGGCAGGGAGGTAACACTCTCCTACCACTGCCAGCGAGGTAGGCAGGCAGGGAGGTAACACTCTCCTACCACAGCCAGCGAGGTGGGCAGGCAGGGAGGTAACACTCTCCTACCACAGCCAGCGAGGTGGGCAGGCAGGGAGGTAACACTCTCCTACCACTGCCAGCGAGGTGGGCAGGCAGGGAGGTAACACTCTCCTACCACTGCCAGCGAGGTAGGCAGGCAGGAGGTAACACTCTCCTACCACTGCCAGCGAGGTGGGCAGGCAGGGGAGGTAACACTCTCCTACCACTGCCAGCGAGGTGGGCAGGCAGGGAGGTAACACTCTCCTACCACTGCCAGCGAGGTGGGCAGGCAGGGAGGTAACACTCCCCTACCACTGCCAGCGAGGTAGGCAGGCAGGGAGGTAACACTCTCCTACCACTGCCAGCGAGGTGGGCAGGCAGGGAGGTAACACTCTTCTACCACTGCCAGCGAGGTGGGCAGGCAGGGAGGTAACACTCTCCTACCACTGCCAGCGAGGTGGGCAGGCAGGGAGGTAACACTCTCCTACCACTGCCAGCGAGGTGGGCAGGCAGGGAGGTAACACTCTCCTACCACTGCCAGCGAGGTAGGCAGGCAGGGAGGTAACACTCTCCTACCACTGCCAGCGAGGTGGGCAGGCAGGGAGGTAACACTCTTCTACCACTGCCAGCGAGGTGGGCAGGCAGGGAGGTAACACTCTCCTACCACTGCCAGCGAGGTGGGCAGGCAGGAGGTAACACTCTCCTACCACTGCCAGCGAGGTGGGCAGGCAGGGAGGTAACACTCTCCTACCACTGCCAGCGAGGTAGGCAGGCAGGGAGGTAACACTCTCCTACCACTGCCAGCGAGGTGGGCAGACAGGGAGGTAACACTCTCCTACCACTGCCAGCGAGGTGGGCAGGCAGGGAGGTAACACTCTCCTACCACAGCCAGCGAGGTGGGCAGGCAGGGAGGTAACACTCTTCTTACCACAGCCAGCGAGGTGGGCTGACAGGGAGGTAACACTCTCCTACCACAGCCAGCGAGGTGGGCAGGCAGGGAGGTAACACTCTCCTTACCACAGCCAGCGAGGTGGGCTGACAGGGAGGTAACACTCTCCTACAACAGCCAGCGAGGTGGGCTGACAGGGAGGTAACACTCTTCTACCACAGCCAGCGAGGTGGGCTGACAGGGAGGTAACACTCTCCTACAACAGCCAGCGAGGTGGGCAGACAGGGAGGTAACACTCTCTTACCACAGCCAGCGAGGTGGGCAGGCAGGGAGGTAACACTCTCCTACCACAGCCAGCGAGGTGGGCAGGCAGGGAGGTAACACTCTCCTACCACTGCCAGCGAGGTGGGCAGGCAGGAGGTAACACTCTCCTACAACAGCCAGCGAGGTGGGCAGGCAGGGAGGTAACACTCTCCTACCACAGCCAGCGAGGTGGGCAGGCAGGGAGGTAACACTCTCCTACAACAGCCAGCGAGGTGGGCAGGCAGGGAGGTAACACTCTCCTACCACAGCCAGCGAGGTGGGCTGACAGGGAGGTAACACTCTCCTACCACAGCCAGCGAGGTGGGCTGACAGGGAGGTAACACTCTCTTACCACAGCCAGCGAGGTGGGCTGACAGGGAGGTAACACTCTCCTACCACAGCCAGCGAGGTGGGCTGACAGGGAGGTAACACTCTCCTACAACAGCCAGCGAGGTGGGCAGGCAGGGAGGTAACACTCTCCTACCACAGCCAGCGAGGTGGGCAGGCAGGGAGGTAACACTCTCCTACCACAGCCAGCGAGGTGGGCTGACAGGGAGGTAACACTCTCCTACCACAGCCAGCGAGGTGGGCTGACAGGGAGGTAACACTCTCCTACCACAGCCAGCGAGGTGGGCTGACAGGGAGGTAACACTCTCCTACCACAGCCAGCGAGGTGGGCAGGCAGGGAGGTAACACTCTCCTACCACAGCCAGCGAGGTGGGCAGGCAGGGAGCTGGCGGAGGGTATTTATCTTGGGGTTTTTGGTTTCAGTGTGAGGAGTGATGGTTTTCTTAGCACGTTCAGTCAGTGACGTTGAATGATTCAAGAAATATAAGACAGCACAGGGGCATGTGATTCAATGACAAGCTCGTTATATTGTTTCCTCTTTCGTTCTAGGCCTCACATTGCTGCTGAGAACTAAAGCGTCTTGATTGTCTCCTCTCACGTTACCTCTGTTCACGCGCATTCGAAGAGGGCCGGTGAACACAACTACATGTCAGTCCACGTTTCAGGTTCCAGCTACCGACGCGAGTCCAGCAGCTCGTCCTCGCGCTCCTATTCTTACTCACGACGCAGTTCAAGGCGCATCGCCAGCTCCGGCTGATTCCGCCAGGGGCGCTGCAGTCGCTAGCTCCGGCTAAACCGTCGAGGCGCTGGAATCGCTGGTTCCAGCTACCACAACTGGAGGCGCTGGCGCTGGTAGTTCGGACTGGCACCGCTGGAGGGAGTGGACAGTGAGAGGGGCGCCACCTATGGCCGAGCATACTAACGTCAAAGTGGGAGTGCCACCGCGGCTGTTGCAAAGAGTGAAGTCCGTGCAGTGTAATTGGTCTTTAAGAGAGTGAGAGAGAGAGTGCAAAATACTTCGACGCCTTCCAAAAGGTCACGTATGTTGGTACATTTTAAGCATAGGCGGATCCAGGGAGCGCAAACGGGGGCACTTGCATCCCCAATCGACCCTCGACGCCCCTAAAAGAGTCACGGTGCCCCCTGAAATGTCGCTTTCCACTACCCCTAGGATGAGGGTATCGGCGCCCCTGCGATGGGATTTGGCGCCCACCTGATGGGTTCTGTTGTCCAAAGGTCGCGCCCTCTCGTCTGGTCGGCGCCCCCACCATACCGCCAGATCGAAGATCCTGGATCCGCCTGCGGTTTCTGATTTACTCTTAATGTGTGGCGTTAAATCGAGAAGGTTCTTGTGTACCAAAGGAAAGAAGACATCAGTTCTTCCGACATGTCACTTATGGCACTTTTCGTTGATGGCTGATGAGTAAGAAGATCCCAGACGTGCCAGGAACGAAATGTGACCCTTCTCATCTTGTGGCCGTTTCTTGATATCCGAGGTCGCAGAAAGGCGGTGTGTGCGAAGAAGCCTTTATGTAAGTTGTTTTGCCCTTGTGTCAAGGTTTGTTCGTGTCTCTGTATGAAGTTAACGCCGTAGATAAGCTCGCCAGCTTGGTCCAAGACCGATCCAGCAGGTTGATGGTGCAGAACTACGTCTGGCACCGCCGTACCTTCTGCTGCCTCTTAACGCACTGCCAGTCGCGCCAATGCCGAGTAACACGTTTGATCTGTATCGAGTGTTTTTACTGTCTAATAAGTAATAAACTGAGGTCAAAGGAGAGTTCAAAAATGTTATGAATTTGCTTATTCTGGACCAATGCACGAAAAACGGTTTTCTGTTCGAGAGGCATAGAAAGCCAATGTTAACACGTCCATTGACTGTGGGGGGATGTGTACGCCCACTTCCTCCGGGATTTTCGCAAATAGCCTGAAAACGGCTGGTGGCGAACGCCGTCGTACTTGGAGTGCCTTTCTATCATCCTTTTTGCAGCTTGTGTCGAAATTTTGGGTTCAGGTCATTTCAGCTCAAGTCACCATTGCAGGTCAAGGGACCTCACCTTGAAAAAGGTAAGATACCAAAAGTAAGACGAGGGTTAATATATCGCTCTAATAAAATTGTTGTTTTACCTATAATGACTTGATCCGTCATTGGGTATGCACACCTGTTGCTCATCAAACCATAATGAACAATACAAAATTGATATCACATAATGCGTCCATTGGGTAATGAAAATGTATTCCAGTACTCTTATTCCAATGACCAGCGGCGGATCCAGGACAACATTAGGGGAGGGCTTGAGCCTCCCTCGCCATTGCCTCGGAACAGCCTTCGGCAACGCATTAACCCGCGCCCCACCGGGGGTCCGGCGCCACCTTCGCCCCACTGGGGGGCCATCGATGGCCCCCCTCTAACTCCGAAAATATGGGCGTTAGCGCAAATCTGCAAAGTGCAATGGAAAGCTCGCGTGAATTCAGTAAGAAATTACTTCACATGTTTTCGTGCTCAGGTCAATGGTTTGACCTCCAGAGGTCAAATTAGGTCAAGATCGGCTATTTTCACTCAAATATACAATGATTAAGCAAACTGGTCATAACTCGTAGGTCATTAGAGCTATTGAGGCCTGGTGAAGTTCATTTGATAGGAAATTGCCAGTACTTTTCCCGCTATGTGGAACGTAAAGACCTCCCGCCAGTGGTTTGACCTCCAGAGGTCACCTCGTGACCTAATATGACCTGAGGTCACGAAAGGTCAATAAGTAACCTTGCCGTATATCAAATGAAAGCCAATGACAAGACAAACACGATGGTGTTTGTTTCACCGCTCTAGCTTAATTAGGTCAAAATTTATTCTCAAAATACTGTTTTTGACCTCTGGTGACCTTGGATGACTTTGGAAAAGTCAAAGGGTAAATATGACCCCTGGGATCCGTGAAAGGGTGTACAAAAACGCTGTTCTGAGCAGTCTGAGTATTTGCAATCATTTTTGTGGCTTTTATATCATGAAACAGGTTTTCCCCATGCTTTTCCAATGGGAGAGGTCGCCTCGTGACCTGACCTCAGGGCACGAAATCGAAAAATCCCGGATATACACCTTGTAGACCCTGGAGAAGTCATGGAGTGTAGGAAGTTTCAAATTGATCGACTTTGAAATGTAGCTCTTACAGAGCTCTAAAGTTTAAGTGAGGCGACCTTGGTTGACCTCGTCTGGTGACCTGACCTTGGGTGACCCGGGGTAAAACATTTCAAACATTTCAGGGATGATGAAAAAATGATGCAGTGAGAGGTAGAGCCCTCAACCGCGGTGCTGCGCCTCGTCGTTTTTCTGCTATCCCGGAAAAACCTTAGGGGGGCCATCGATGGCCCCCGGTGGGGCGAGGGTTAAGTGTGATGATGATTTGGGCTTAAGGGCGCGCCAACCCTAAAGGTTATATAGCGCCCATGTCACTGCCAGTAAAACACAACGTAAAATAGACATCCGCTGAACATTGCCTTGTTACCCTTATACCTTGCTGTTAGTCGTGTCTGTAAACAAAATAGCTGAAAGAAGGTTCTCATCATTCCAATCGGTTCTCAGAAGAGTTAACCATTTCGGCAGGGGGCTAATATTGCCCCCCAAGGTTTTTCAAGAATATCTCCGAAACGGCTTGCGATAGAACTTGAAACTTCCTGACTTTTCCTAAAACTAGTACAGGCAGGTTTTCTGAAATTGTCAATATTATATATTTACCAGGGGCGGAGCTATGGCTGGGTTTTGGGAGGTTCTATCCACAAACCAAGTATTATCGTATGCGATGGGTTCTTTGTAAAAGGAAGCCGTCTCTGCTGATCCTGATACCAGTTATATGGTTTTATTATATCATTTTTTATGTGAGATGATAGTGCATTCACAATTGTCACTATTTGTATTCATCAGGGGCGGTTACAGCAGTTCAAAATGGGGGAATGTTATCAAGAAGGACTAAACGTTAGTAAGTGAGAAGACTGCTTACAGCCGTGCCAGGGCGAATACAATTGGGTATATGAAAATTCAAAATAGTTATAACCAAATTCTAGATTACCAGAGGCGTGTCCAGTCACTACACATTTTCAAAATGCATATTCCCAGCCAGTATCACCGCCGCGACTCAATATCGTTGTATATTAAAAATGTGTTTCCAATCACCCCCACCCGCCCCCCCACGACGAGAGTCCTTGATCCGCCTATGTCACCCCCTTTCCCAGAGCAGCCATGGGAGGGTAAAAATTATCAGAAATAAATTTCACCTAGTCGAGGGACTAATATACTCATGCATACCACTCGCATATTGTTGGGATGTATTTTACCCCACTGTTTTACCTTACTGCATCCGCCCCTGATGAGTTTTTCACTTTTTTTCATTTATTTATGTGTCAAAGATGCCAAGCAGTATATCACGGCTTCTAATCCGCGTAACAAAAACTTTTAGGTTGTATATATTTCCCCTCATAGTCCTGGTCCTGGAACTGCCATTGAATTTCGAATTTTTGCGTAACTCGAGTATATGACAATTTTGGGTCAATTATTTGTAAATCTGAACTAGTTTTGCGAAAATCGTACAACAGAGACAAGGGTTATGGAAAATCTAAAAAATACACAAAAATTGCATATTTTGCACGACTTTCTCCTTAAAATCAAAATTTTGAAATTTTCTTTTTTCAAAATAAAGTTTAGCGTCAGGGGAATCTATAGCACTTTGAATTTTCAAAATCGGCCGGTTAGATTACGAGATCTTAGGGGCCGATATTGCCCCCCTGCCGGAAATAGGGGTAGCCGGGAGCCTGACGGAAATAGGGTTAAGTGGTAAAAGGGGGTTTCCAAAAAGTGGAAACAACACAGTTCGTAAAAACCCCAATTCACATTGTCTCTCTCCCTATCAAAGCACAAGTCCTCAGTCTGGGTCAAATACAATTAGCAAATCGGTTGCTTTGAGATAATCCAGCACCTTCTCAATCATTTCCGAGTCCGGACCAATCAGATGTGACAGCGTGAGAAGACGTGAACCGAAATGTGAAAGCCTGAGACTATCATGCTCCGGACACGACACCAGGACATGCCGAACCGACAGGGGGCCGCGGATCGCCTACAATGAGGTCTAGGCTCGCAACGATTTCGGTGAGTGGCCAGGCAATAGCCAGTTCGCAAACGGTACAGAGCCACCTCCTCACGGCGATGGGAGCGCAGAGAGGACGGCCACTCACCAATGTCGGGTTTTATTACCTTGAGCTTGTTATTTGCCTGTTCGTGCCATTCCTGTTGCCATATATTGCGAAGGTGGCAAGATATATGTGGGAAAAGATCTCGAGCAGGAATCGACTGTCTCTTTCTACAGGGTCTCTGAGCAGCCCGCCGGGCTGTAGCATCGGCCGTTTCAATCAGTGGGAGCTATACATGAACTTTAAGCACTCGGGGGAGGGGTAGGGGCGGGGGAGGAGCTTGAGCCCCTAGCCACCCTTGTATCCACCTCTGCCAATTACCTAAGGTCAGGTATGAGCCATGGCCTCTCCATTGGCATTGCATGCGTAAAATGGTTTAAGCTCAATGACTTGGTTCGAAATAGAGATACAGCGTTTACTGTAACGTCATTGAATTTATATCATCCACAAAGCTTTCTTTAGAACTTATGGTCGGGCTACCTAACGCCATTTATCGCCTTTCGCTGACTAGTGTGCTTTCGAGATCTTAGGGGATGAGGGCTGGTACCCGCCTCGGCCCGTCAGGGCAAAGTGGCTCAGACCTCCATCAACGCGCGTGTAAATTTACTCGCTGGGTATTACTAGTCAGTGCAAACAGGCCATTTTTTAACATGTTAACTGGGGGGCCATTTACCCCCCCAGTCGGCCGAAATGCCCCCCCAGTGCCCGGAAATTGGCCCCCCAGTGAAATAGACAGATGACTTAAAATTGGCCAAATTCAGACTCTCCTAATGATAATAAGACAGAACACCACCCGACAATTATAACTTTGTTCTATTTCTGGTCCCAAATTGGCAATCCACAAAAATCATGTTAAAATATTTCGCCCGTGGCTGTCTACTCTATCATGCGAAGACGAAACAAAGCCCGTAATTACGGGAAATCCCGGCAAATCAGCCGCAGCATCAAATAATCACAATGCTGGAGATGAACGCTGGCCTACAACCAATCAAAAATCCTGTTCTATCCGAGCGGAAGCCCACATCCCAGCCAGTACCGTGACATTGCATTTCTTACGTGACTCTCATTTCACGCGCAGTCAGTTGTCAGCGCTAAGAGCTCGTTCGTGGAACAGACGAGACACGGTGTAGTCAAAGTGCTTAACACGCGCCTCGCTGGGGGGGCGAAATTCGGCCCCCCTCCTGGTTTTCCCCAGATAGCTCAAAAACGAAGAGGTGCAAAACAACGAAACTTACCGTACCTTATCACTGATCAATTTTACACATCTGACCAAATTTTTAACTTAAGGTCATGTCAGGTCAAGGAGCTATTCAAGGTCAAGTGACCCGACCTCAAAACCTAAAATCACGAGTTTGAAGCGGCACCCAGGGAACATCAGCACACTGATCAGTTTGAGACTTCCACAATATGATAAGGTCTTTAGGGTCTACAAATCTGCTGTCTCAGAATTTTGATATTGTTGACCTAAGGTAGGTCAATTTTTTGGTCACCCATTATAAGTCTATGGTGAAAAATAAAGTGGGCTCGTTTTCGGTAAATACTGGATAGATTAAGCTGAAAATCTTCAAACCGTCTTTTCTTACCACAATCTTGACCATTAAGTTGAGTTTTTGAGCATCTGACCTCTCAAAGGTCATGTCAGGTCACGGGAGCATAGAGAGATTATTTTGCCAATAACTTCTCATTGAATTGAGTTAAAGCTCCCATTTTGCTTACACTGTGCTTATATTGTCACGGGGAGTCGATTGATATGCAACATGACCATACCAGGTCACTCTGTGACCCTGACCCAGCTCGAGGTCAGGTCATTTTCACTATTTGACCTAGCAAGATCATATTATACATCATTCGATTCGCCGCGATGAGAGGAATCCAATGATGCATAAATATTTGCTCTAGATCTCCTAAGGGCAGATCTAGATAGGGAAACACACACTGCTCTGTTGTAAGTCTATGGAACCTTCTTTGACCTATGCTGACCTCAATATTGACCTGCACTAGAAATTATACGAATAAAATTTATTTGTCTTGTCAAGAGCTTTCGAACACCGACCGTAATTTTCCCGTAGCTTTCGTAGGGAATGAGATACGGTGCGGGGCGAAAACGCCCCCAGCGGGGCGCGTCATGCCAGGGACCCCAGCGGGGCGCGTGTTAAGATTGGTTGCTGGTGTGGCGGTATGAAATGCTTAGCATTTTAATTTATTATTGTGGTGGTAGTATACGTAAGCGTCGCCACCAGCAAAAAGTGAGGGAGCTAGACAAACTTCAACCTGATGCTCACAACAAACTTTCCACGTTAGTACCAAAAACTTTTCGAATGTGGGCTCCTCGTTGCCTTCCGCAGCAGCTGGTTATACAAATTTCCGGTTTACTCCCATTTTGACTGAGCTCAGCAAATTGTTAGTAAAAAAATGGGGGGAGGGGTGATTGATGATCCCAAAAATTGTTCTGGTTATGTGAATAGAATCATTTGATGGTCACGCGGTGCTGGAAAGGCATCCCTGGCTTCCTATTAAATGAATAGTGTGCTAGAAATATTGCGTTAAGTCAATATCAAACTGTCAAAAATTAGTTTTAAACAGTGATACAAGTCGCATTATCTGTGGTTTTATGATGACGGCTAGGGGTCGTTTTAGCCTCAAATCTGGCTTTTGTGGTATTTATTTGGCTATTTTAGTGGAAATAAAATGTTGCCCCTCTTTGGCCCTTTTTCTAACTCGGTTTGACCTTTTCCGCTGAAAAAACCTGGCAGCCCTGGGCAGCATCTGCAATCTCTAGACATGGAATAAAACAAAAATCGAGCAACATGTTTAACACCAACACGTCTAAGTTTTATTAAATCCCCTCAAAATGGGGTCTTGCTCCCCTGGAGACACTATAATGGCCAGCACAAGAAATGCCCCCCCACTAACTTTTCCTTAACCCTTGCCCCACCGGGGGGCCATCGATGGCCCCTAAGGTTTTTCCGGGATAGCAGAAAAACGACGAGGCGCAGCACCGCGGTTGAGGGCTCTACCTCTCACTGCATCATTTTCCCATCATCCCTGAAATTTTTTACCCCGGGTCACCCAAGGTCAGGTCACCAGACGAGGTCAACCAAGGTCACCTCACTTCACCTTTAGAGCTCTGTAAGAGCTACATTTCAAAGTCGATCGATTTGAAACTTCCTACACTTCATGACCCCTCCAGGGTCTACAAGGTGTATATCCGCACTGAGAAAAATTTTGACTCCGGAAAGGAGAGTTTTCTCCCCGGAGCGGCGTAATGTGACCCTGTAAAAATGTCCTATCTTTTTCGGTGTTCATCGACACCGCAGAGGAGAGTCACCATGACTAAGGGGGTCACATGACTCTTTAAAGACGGGTCACTTGACTCGCCAAATAACCATGAAACCCCCCGATTCGGAGTCAGTTGACCCTTCATTTACGCACGATGTGACCCTCCAAAACGGGGTCAGGTGACCCTTTATAGGAGGGTCATACAAAATGCCCTGGAAAGGATAATTCAAATAAATCGCTTCGAGGACTAGCAGCAAAAGAACACACACGTTTGTAGCGTTTTATTACCGTCAGGCAAACATTTTCGACTAATTTACGAAACATACAATAATCCAAGCAAACTTAACACGCGCACCGCTGGGGTCCCTGGCATGACACGCCCCACTGCGGGGGGGCGTTTTTCGCCCCCCTCCGTATCTTATTTCCCACGAAAGCTAAAGGAAAATTACGGGCGGCGTCGAAAGCTCTTGACAAGACGAAGAGATTGTATACGAAGAATTTTTATGTCAGGTCAATATTGAGGTCAGCATACGTCAAAGAAGGTTCCATAAGCTTACAACAGAGCAGTGTACGTTTCTCTCTCTAGATCGCTGGGAGGTGTTTTTCGCCCCCCCTCCGTAGCTCATCTCCCACGAAAGATAAAGGAAAATTACGGGCGGCGTTCGAAAGCTCTTCACAAGACGAAGAGATTGTATACGAAGAATTTTTATGTCAGGTTAATATTGAGGTGAGCAAAGGTCAAAGAAGGTTCCATAAGCTTACAACAGAGAAGTGTACGTTTCTCTCTCTAGATCTGCCCTCAGGGGAGATAGAGCAAATCTTTATGCATCGCTGGATTCCTCTCATGGCGGCAAATCGAATTATGTATAATATGACCTTCCTAGGTCAAGTAGCAAAAATGACCTGGACTCGAGCTAGGTCAAGGTCACAGAGTGACGTGGTATGGTCATGTTGCATATCAATCGACTCCCCGTGACAATATAAGAACAACGAAAGCAAAATGGGAGCTTTATCTCAATTCAGTGAGAAGTTATTGGCAAAACAATCAATCTATGCTCTCGTGACCTGACATGACCTTTGAGACGTCAGATGCTCAAAAACTCAACTTTATGGTCAAGATCGTGGTAAGAATAGTCGGTTTGAGTATTTTCGGTTTTAACTATCCAGTATTTACTGCAAACGAGCCAATTATATTTTTCCCTATAGACTTATAATGGGGTGACCAAAAAATTGACCCCACCTTAAGTCAACAATATCAAAATTCCGAGATAGCAGATTTGTAGACCCTGATAACCTCATCATATTGTAGAAGTTTCAAACTGATCGGTTCGCTGATGTTCCCTTGGCGCTGCTTCAAACTCGTGAATTTAGGTTTTGAGGTCGGGTCACTTGACCTTAAATAGCTCCTTGACCTAACATGACCTTAACTCAAAAATTTTGTGAGATGTGTAAAATTAATCAGGGATAAGGCACTGTAAGTTTCGTTGTTCTGCATCTCTTCGTTTTTGCGTTATCTGGGGAAAAAGCAGGAGGGGGCGATTTCGCCCCCCAGCGGTGCGCGTGTTAACTATAGTTATCCGGGCGGGCAACTGAACCACACACTAAGCAATCACTGGGCAGACCTTGACGGAATCGTCAAGGAAGTCCCCTGAACAGAATTGTTCTTATCGGGTAAGTGCGCACTTCGAGTGGGGCTGGCCAATGCCGACCGAAATTCACATTAGGATCACGTTACAACAGCCTATCACAATGTCAATTTGCCGGAAATACACGCCGTACCCATTGCAGCGAGACAACGTCCAAATACACATCTTCCAGCGGGTCATTGGCGTCTCTCGGCGGGAATGCGCGGCCGCCGCCGGAGGGTGGCTGATCTGAGATCAGCTCAGATACCGGTAACGGCCGCGTAAGGCACACTCGTATGGCAAGGGACGGTCACGCAGGGACATAAAAAGTAGCACAAAACAAGTTATTCGTCAAAGTATTCACTCAATTTGAAACCATATCACAATTTCTTAAAAGCTTCTGCTCGGGATCCGTGGTATGAACCCCTCGAACACGGCCTGCCTCTCCACGTACATCCGGCCGTTCCAAATGGTGATACAGTACTGTCGGTTTAAATTTCCACTCCTGGATGAAGTCACCCACACCAGTTTACCCTTATGAGGTCAGCAATAGTTTTATGGAAAGCACCAAAGCATAAAACCCCCACCCTAACCCTATCCCCTGACCATTTTAAACGCTGTTCTTCCACAGAACTGACAGTTTCCATTCTCTCACGCAGTATGGCATGGATCGCCTTCCTGTTCTTCAGGACAAAGCCCTCGGCGTCACCCTTGTCCTTGAATACAACCGACACTAAGAAATCGCTGATGCGTTTGATACTTCCCGCACACCACTGATTGAAAACCAGAAGAACTGCACCCCATAGGAACGCCTTCTCATGATCCGTTGTCGGGACAGCAATCACAGCCTGCTATCGACGTACATCTGGCCGTTCCAGGTGCAGAGTTCATATTGGAGTTCCGGTTCGACTTTCCCTTGGATGACGTCATTCAGATCAGCGCAGAGGAGGCGCACCATGTCCGTGACTGCAGTCTCTGCGGAAATGTAATTGAATCACTCAATTTGTAAAGCAAAGGTGTTGTCGAGAAGGCTCGCGCGGTAACATTGTCCTGCTTATACAAACACATTTAATTATTATTTTTTGCACCGTAAAATCGAATATCGCGGGATATTCTTCACAAGAAGCACTGGCAGTTAAGACAATTCATCCAATGTTAGGGTACCAGGGCGGATGAAACCACTGCAGGGTGACAAGGAAACATACAAAATGTTTGTTATGTCTTATAACTCAATACAATGAGGTACATTGAGCTGCAAAACGCAAAAGTCTGAAGATACCTGGTCCAATGTATCGAAAATCTCGTTCAATATTTAATAGCTCTAAACAAGCGATTCCTCTAATCGTGGCGAATCAAATGATGTAAAATATGGTACCTTATTTCAAATTGTAAAAATATCACGACAATGACCTACGTCAGGGTCACAGGGTGGCCTGGTATGGTCATGGTGCATATTCTACCGGAACCACAGCGGCATGCCCTACTTCATGACCTCATTAAACCCATTCAAAGTTCACATCACCATACAAATCATTTCAGATGTTTGGCGTGTACCCAGCAAGGTTTCACTGAAGTTAAGAAATAAAACAGAAGTTCTTAAAACAAAATACAGTTCGAAAAAAATCATCAAGCTGGGTCAAACTCCACCATAGGTAAAAATTATGATTTTTCGGAAAAGTTCCATACATATTTTTTCTCATATGAAACTTTACATGCATTGCCCAATTCGTCCGGGCGATAATTTTAATCACGAGCGAGGCAAACACACCAGGGCAAAGAAATATAACACAACTTAGAAACATAATATACCACCGTGCGAGGAATAGTAGATCATGAAAGGCTGCACATTACTCAAGTTGCCTGCTCTAGTCTATATGAGATATCAGTTTCTTCCCGACACTGGTATTCCCAAAAAGCTCAAAGTTCGCGTATCTAAGGCACTCACTCAAATCACACGCTCCATTAACACGCGCCCCGCTAGGGGTCCCTTGCATGACACGCCCCACTGGGGGCGTTTTTCGCCCCCTCCGTATCTCGTTCCCCACGAAAGCTAAAGGAAAATTATCGGCGGCGTTCGAAAGCTCCTGACAAGACGAAGAGACTTTATAGGAATAATTTTTTAGGTCAGGTCAATATTGAGGTTAGTATAGGTTAAAGAAGGCTCCATAGGCTTACAACAGAGCAATGTACGTTCCCCTCTCTAGATCTTTCCTCAGGGAAGCTAGAGCAAATCTTTATGCATCATTGGATTCCTCTCATCGCGGCGAATCAAATGATGTATAATATGACTTTGTTAGGTCAAATAGTCAAAATGACCTGACCTCGACCTAGGTCAGGGGCACAGAGTGACCTGGTATGGTCATGTTGCATATCAATCGACTCCCCGTGACAATATAAATACAATGCAAGCAAAATAGGAGCTTTATCTCAACTCAGTGAGAAGTTATTGGCAAAACAATCCCTCTCTGCTCCCCTGACCTGATATGACCTTTGAGAGGTCAGATGCTCAAAAAATAAACTGTATGGTCAAGATCCTGGTAAGAATAGACGGTTTGAGGATTTTCAGATTTATCTATCCAGTATTTACTGAAAACGAGTCCATTCTATTTTTCACCATAGACTTATAGTGGAGTGACCAAAAAGTGACCACCTTAGGTCAACAATGTCAAAATTCCAAGATAGCAGATTTGTAGACCCCAATGACCTTATCATATTGTGGAAGTTTCAAACTGATCGGTTGGCTAATGTTCGCTGGGCGCTGCTTCAAACTCGTAATTTTAGGTTTTGAGGTCGGGTCACTTGACCCTGAATAGCTCCTTGACTTGACATGACCTTAGCTAAAAAAATTTGGTCACACGTGTAAAACCAATCAGGAATAAGGTACTGTAAGTTTCGTTGTTCTGCGTCTCTTTGTTTTTGAGCTATCTGGGGAAAACCAGGAGGGGGCGAATTTCGCCCCCCACGGGGCGCGTGTTAACTTGGTAACCCTGTGCCCCATACCCCAACCCAACACACAAATTGACATCAACGATATGCTCACCTCGATCACAGCTAGTGGCAGAGCTAGTGTTCGCCAGCACCCTCTGGAACGTAGCCTGAACTTCGCCCGAGCGGACACTTGGCGGACAATCAACCATTCTGTCGATTTTGCTCCAAATCTGTAAAAAAAGAGACAAGACCTGCATGAAGGATGGATATGGAACAGGTATACATAAACGGTACTTAAGCGCTACAAGACTATCGCTGAAGGCAAATAGATCAATGAAACAATAATGTGATTATGACAAGTGCGAGAAACACACAATTTGTTCAATTAGTGTTTGTTACATGGAATTTTTATTTTAATTTAATTTCGTTTTGCTCATTTCTCTTTTTTTTCTTTCCCCTGTGCTTTGAAGGTGATGATGGTACCATATGTCATAGTCGGGGAGGTCTCTCCTCTCTCTCTCTCTCTCTCTCTCTCTCTCTCTCTCTCTCTCTCTCTCTCTCTCTCTCTCTCTCTCTCTCTCTCTCTCTCTCTCTCTCTCTCTCTCTCTCTCTCTCTCTCTCTCTCTCTCTCTCTCTCTCTCTCTCTCTCTCTCTCTCTCTCTCTCTCTCTCTCTCTCTCTCTCTCTCTCTCTCTCTCTCTCTCTCTCTCTCTCTCTCTCTCTCTCTCTCTCTCTCTCTCTCTCTCTCTCTCTCTCTCTCTCTCTCTCTCTCTCTCTCTCTCTCTCTCTCTCTCTCTCTCTCTCTCTCTCTCTCTCTCTCTCTCTCTCTCTCTCTCTCTCTCTCTCTCTCTCTCTCTCTCTCTCTCTCTCTCTCTCTCTCTCTCTCTCTCTCTCTCTCTCTCTCTCTCTCTCTCTCTCTCTCTCTCTCTCTCTCTCTCTCTCTCTCTCTCTCTCTCTCTCTCTCTCTCTCTCTCTCTCTCTCTCTCTCTCTCTCTCTCTCTCTCTCTCTCTCTCTCTCTCTCTCTCTCTCTCTCTCTCTCTCTCTCTCTCTCTCTCTCTCTCTCTCTCTCTCTCTCTCTCTCTCTCTCTCTCTCTCTCTCTCTCTCTCTCTCTCTCTCTCTCTCTCTCTCTCTCTCTCTCTCTCTCTCTCTCTCTCTCTCTCTCTCTCTCTCTCTCTCTCTCTCTCTCTCTCTCTCTCTCTCTCTCTCTCTCTTCACACTTCTTAGTTGTCAGTGAGTGCTCACCTAATTGTAAAAATTAACAATTCTTATACCTCTGGTACTCTGTATTAATTTGACATTGAAGCAAAAGCTGGCTAATTGGGAATTGCCAGTGTTTTGTTTATGGTGCAGGAGAGACACAGGATTAAGATGTAAATGAGTGTTGAAAATGCTAGCTGATTCTGGTGATTGTTATATCTAAATAACATCTTTGGAGATAAGAACAGGCTACCTGATATGGAATTCAAAATATCTTGTCAGTGTGGATTATCTTCCATACTGGCACAAGTATTTTAAAATCTTGAGGTTACTGGTGCGGACAGGGATGTCTGGTTTGGGAAAATTGCCCTGAAGTAGGTACCATACAGAACAGTGGTGGGATGCTGAGGGATGTCTTTCTTTGGTGCGAATTTATATTGGTACCAAGCACTGCCAGGCCGATTGAACTTAGGGAGGCACAGGGGCAAGGTGCCTGCCTAAAATCGGACATTCTAATTTCCAACACTAACCCCACAGTGTTGACTGGAAAGAAATGGGTTGAAAAGTTCATGGTGTCCCCTCAAATTTGGGTATTCAATTGTACTGGTACTAAGTATTTGTCTTTTACTATCACCAGGACTTAATGTACAACATCTCGGGGAAAGTGTGTGTATTGCGCCCCTAAATAATTGCACCCCCTTATAACAGATAAAGGTACTAGTGGCAGTTTGCTTTGTGCAGCTAAATCCAGGCTCTCATCTTCAATCCATACATTTTCCCAACATTTCAATGAATTCATACATAAGAATGTATTTTAATAAGCTAGCAAAATAAATTCAGTACTACCTTAAATCTGCACAGGTTTATTAACTCGAAAAATAAGAATAGGGCTGTAACATTCCAAAATCGATAGCTTTAATTTCAAAGCCAGATATTCATTGCATATTCTGAAAGCAAAAATTATAAATTCCCCCTGGTGGTAAATTTTTAAGGCAGACGTCTCTGATTTAAATGCTAAAAAATAATTGTGCTCTGGTCAAATGCGCCCTATCCAAATGTATGTTGAAAAATCAAATCCAGGGCCTGTACATATGAGTGTAATTTCATTATTACAAGTAATTCTGAATGCAAGAATACCACATTAAAATGCCTTCCAGGCCCTCCAGATGAAAAGCTTGGGAGGTAGCCGAACCCCATTTCCTCTCTTCACACTTCTTAGTTGTCAGTGAGTGCTCACCTAATTGTAAAAATTAACAATTCTTATACCTCTGGTACTCTGTATTAATTTGACATTGAAGCAAAAGCTGGCTAATTGGGAATTGCCAGTGTTTTGTTTATGGTGCAGGAGAGACACAGGATTAAGATGTAAATGAGTGTTGAAAATGCTAGCTGATTCTGGTGATTGTTATATCTAAATAACATCTTTGGAGATAAGAACAGGCTACCTGATATGGAATTCAAAATATCTTGTCAGTGTGGATTATCTTCCATACTGGCACAAGTATTTTAAAATCTTGAGGTTACTGGTGCGGACAGGGATGTCTGGTTTGGGAAAATTGCCCTGAAGTAGGTACCATACAGAACAGTGGTGGGATGCTGAGGGATGTCTTTCTTTGGTGCGAATTTATATTGGTACCAAGCACTGCCAGGCCGATTGAACTTAGGGAGGCACAGGGGCAAGGTGCCTGCCTAAAATCGGACATTCTAATTTCCAACACTAACCCCACAGTGTTGACTGGAAAGAAATGGGTTGAAAAGTTCATGGTGTCCCCTCAAATTTGGGTATTCAATTGTACTGGTACTAAGTATTTGTCTTTTACTATCACCAGGACTTAATGTACAACATCTCGGGGAAAGTGTGTGTATTGCGCCCCCCTAAATAATTGCACCCCCTTATAACAGATAAAGGTACTAGTGGCAGTTTGCTTTGTGCAGCTAAATCCAGGCTCTCATCTTCAATCCATACATTTTCCCAACATTTCAATGAATTCATACATAAGAATGTATTTTAATAAGCTAGCAAAATAAATTCAGTACTACCTTAAATCTGCACAGGTTTATTAACTCGAAAAATAAGAATAGGGCTGTAACATTCCAAAATCGATAGCTTTAATTTCAAAGCCAGATATTCATTGCATATTCTGAAAGCAAAAATTATAAATTCCCCCTGGTGGTAAATTTTTAAGGCAGACGTCTCTGATTTAAATGCTAAAAAATAATTGTGCTCTGGTCAAATGCGCCCTATCCAAATGTATGTTGAAAAATCAAATCCAGGGCCTGTACATATGAGTGTAATTTCATTATTACAAGTAATTCTGAATGCAAGAATACCACATTAAAATGCCTTCCAGGCCCTCCAGATGAAAAGCTTGGGAGGTAGCCGAACCCCATTTCCTCTCTTCACACTTCTTAGTTGTCAGTGAGTGCTCACCTAATTGTAAAAATTAACAATTCTTATACCTCTGGTACTCTGTATTAATTTGACATTGAAGCAAAAGCTGGCTAATTGGGAATTGCCAGTGTTTTGTTTATGGTGCAGGAGAGACACAGGATTAAGATGTAAATGAGTGTTGAAAATGCTAGCTGATTCTGGTGATTGTTATATCTAAATAACATCTTTGGAGATAAGAACAGGCTACCTGATATGGAATTCAAAATATCTTGTCAGTGTGGATTATCTTCCATACTGGCACAAGTATTTTAAAATCTTGAGGTTACTGGTGCGGACAGGGATGTCTGGTTTGGGAAAATTGCCCTGAAGTAGGTACCATACAGAACAGTGGTGGGATGCTGAGGGATGTCTTTCTTTGGTGCGAATTTATATTGGTACCAAGCACTGCCAGGCCGATTGAACTTAGGGAGGCACAGGGGCAAGGTGCCTGCCTAAAATCGGACATTCTAATTTCCAACACTAACCCCACAGTGTTGACTGGAAAGAAATGGGTTGAAAAGTTCATGGTGTCCCCTCAAATTTGGGTATTCAATTGTACTGGTACTAAGTATTTGTCTTTTACTATCACCAGGACTTAATGTACAACATCTCGGGAAAGTGTGTGTATTGCGCCCCTAAATAATTGCACCCCCTTATAACAGATAAAGGTACTAGTGGCAGTTTGCTTTGTGCAGCTAAATCCTGGCTCTCATCTTCAATCCATACATTTTCCCAACATTTCAATGAATTCATACATAAGAATGTATTTTAATAAGCTAGCAAAATAAATTCAGTACTACCTTAAATCTGCACAGGTTTATTAACTTTCGAAAAATAAGAATAGGGCTGTAACATTCCAAAATCGATAGCTTTAATTTCAAAGCCAGATATTCATTGCATATTCTGAAAGCAAAAATTATAAATTCCCCCTGGTGGTAAATTTTTAAGGCAGACGTCTCTGATTTAAATGCTAAAAAATAATTGTGCTCTGGTCAAATGCGCCCTATCCAAATGTATGTTGAAAAATCAAATCCAGGGCCTGTACATATGAGTGTAATTTCATTATTACAAGTAATTCTGAATGCAAGAATACCACATTAAAATGCCTTCCAGGCCCTCCAGATGAAAAGCTTGGGAGGTAGCCGAACCCCATTTCCTCCTCTACTAATGCTTATTTCTGCCGTGCCATTGACTTAACATGATGTGAGGGAAGGGCACAATTAAATATAAATGCACCCTCCCCTGGGCGCAATTACCCTCACACTATGGAAAATGTGCCCTTTGCATAGTTTTACTCAAATTGGAATTCACTCTTAGAACACGCTATTTTCAGGCCAGGAATTGCTTTCTCAATAACAAAAAATGATCAAGTTTTGTAATTTTATCCCCAGTAGCAACATTGAATAGGAGAAATCTGTCTAGCAAGTGAATTCCCTTAGCAGGGCGCAATACACATACTTTCCCCTATGTTGATGTAGATAACTATTTCAATTTGTGAAAAATTAAGAACACAAAATGGTTGGAGATGAGCATACACAATGTGACTGCTGGAAGTATGACTTACCTGGCAAATATTGATGCTAGCATCTGTCTTTGTATGTCTCTATTCCTGAGAAGTTGAAGTAAAAATACCACATCAACATCCTTTTTCTCTCATAAAAATATCAGGGACAAGACTAATAGAAAAACCTGCAAATCCCATCAGCCGTCACTCTATCTCAGCAAATCGCCTATTCATAAGCATCTGGACTCCGACCGCAGTTTAAAATGCAAAATAATTGAATGAAAACACTAAATACCACTATCACTTATACAATATACACGCCGCCAACGCTGCACCACCACCACACAGCAGTAAATAATGAGCGCGGCGAAATTTGACGCAGCACGTGCAGCGTCCTTCTTCACTCAGCTCTCGCCAGGGTCACTTTGATCGCGGTTCTAGAGTCAGCTGACTCCACGATCGAGCGAGGCGCAGGCTGTCCTTGGCCGACTCATCATCTGACCCTGCGCTCAAATTCGTTCATGCTAGGAGGTTCATTGGACTCTTGCTGAACGACTCAGCCTAATTTTGAGAGTCAGCGAATACGAGAGTTCAGAGTCACCACAATGCAGGAAATTTAGGAGAGTCAAAATTTTTCTCAGTGCGGGATTTTTCGATTTCGTGCCCTGAGGTCAGGTCACGAGGCGACCTCTCCCATCGGAAAAGCATAGGGAAAAGTTGTTTCATGATATAAAAGCCACAAAAATGATTGCAAATACTCAGACTGCTTAGAACAACGTTTTTGGACACCCTTTCACGAATCCCAGCGGTCATATTTGCCCTTTGACTTTTCCAAGGTCATCCAAGGTCACCAGAGTTCAAAAACAGTATTTTGGCAATAACTTTTGACCTAATTAAGCTAGAGCGGTGAAACAAACACCATCGTGTTTGTCTTGTCACTGGCTTTCATTTGATATACGGCAAGGTCACTTTTTGACCTTTCGTGACCTCAGGTCATATTAGGTCACGAGGTGACCTCTGGAGGTCAAACCACTGGCGGGAGGTCTTTACGTTCCACATAGCGGGAGAAGTACTGGCAATTTGCTATCAAATGTACTTTACCAGGCCTCAATAGCTTTAATGACATAAGAGTTATGCCCAGTTTGCTTAATCATTGCATATTTGAGTGAAAATAGCCGGTCTTGACCTAATTTGACCTCTGGAGGTCAAACCATTGACCTGAGCACTAAAACATGTGAAGTAATTTCTTACTGAATTCACGCGAGCTTTCTATTGCACTTTGCAGATTTGCGCTAACGCCCATATTTTCGGAGTTAGAGGGGGGCCATCGATGGCCCCCCGGTGGGGCGAAGGTGGCGCCGGACTCCCGGTGGGGCGCGGGTTAAAAAATGCCCTGAGTGCAAACATAACATGGGGGTTGTCACCCTTGAGGGCCACCCCATCCCCAGCTTTGGAAAAGTGGGAGACCTTCCCCTCCCGCCCTTTTATGGTACCCTGTAATTAATCAAGATCCGAAATCTGATCTATGAAATTCGAGAGTCGTAACTTCTGGTCCACCACCTGGTGACGCTTCCTGCGTTCCGAAACTCCGCTTCTGGAGCCATAGCGAAGTTCGGCGCTCTGTTTTTCCTCATGTGCGCACCATGCAAGCTTAGGCTTTCCTAATTCGTGCTTTATTTGTTGCCTCCTGAACGTTGATGTGAATTCACAGGTAGAGACTGGGCCGCCCCCTCCCCTTCCGCTGCTCTTCTGACTAGAAAGAGGTGGATTCAAGGGGCAGGACCCGAGGTGTGTATTTTGTGGTTTAAGGGCGCTTCAGCGTCTAGGCTTTATCGCACCCATCAATATTATTTCATTTCATCATTTCATTTCGTCCGTATTAAAAGTGCTAGATACAGGACCTGAGGTGGTCCCTCCAACGCTCTCCTAATTAGATACAGGTGGATTCACGGGCGGAACCAGATGAGCCACCTTCCTAACTAGAAAAATTACGGCCATTTTCCGGAGACGCTGTAGCAACAACTATCGACGTTTGGGGATCGAGTTACCGCGCCCACTTGGACCTGTGGCGCTCATTGTTCATTGGAGAATTGCCCCACTAACCCGCGCCCCACCGGGTCCGCGCCACCTTCCCCACCGGGGGCCACATGGCCCCCCTCTAACCCGAAAATATGGGCGTTGGCGCAAATCGCAAAATCAAAGAAAGCTCGCGGAATTCAGAAGAAAACTTCGCATGTTTTAGTGCCAGGTCAATGGTTTGACCTCCAGAGGTCAAATTAGGTCAAGATCGGCTATTTTCACTCAAATATGCAATGATTAACAAACTGGGCATAACTCTTATGTCATTAGAGCTATTGAGGCCTGGTAAAGTACATTTGATAGCAAATTGCCAGTACTTTTCCGCTATGTGGAACGTAAAGACCTCCCGCCAGTGGTTTGACCGCCAGAGGTCACCTCGTGACCTAATATGACCTGAGGTCACGAAAGGTCAAAAAGTGACCTTGCCGTATATCAAATGAAAGCCAGTGACAAGACAAACACGATGGTGTTTGTTTCACCGCTCTAGCTCAATTAGGTCAAAAGTTATGGTCAAAATACTGTTTTGACCTCCGGTGACCTTGGATGACCTTGGAAAAGTCAAAGGGCAAATATGACCCCTGGGATCCGTGAAAGAGTGTCCAAAAACGTTGTTCTGAGCAGTCTGAGTATTTGCAATCATTTTTGTGGCTTTTATATCATGAAATAGCTTTTCCCAATGCTTTTCCAATGGGAGAGGTCGCCTCGTGACCTGACCTCAGGGCACGAAATCGAAAAATCCCGGATATACACCTTGTAGACCCTGGAGGGGTCATGAAGTGTAGGAAGTTTCAAATTGATCGACTTTGAAATGTAGCTCTTACAGAGCTCTAAAGGTGAAGTGAGGTGACCTTGGTTGACCTCGTCTGGTGACCTGACCTTGGGTGACCCGGGGTAAAAAATTTCAGGGATGATGGAAAATGATGCAGTGAGAGGTAGAGCCCTCAACCGCGGTGCTGCGCCTCGTCGTTTTTCTGCTATCCCGAAAAACCTTAGGGGCCATCGATGGCCCCCCCGGTGGGGCGAGGGCTAATGGTAGCTGTCCCTTCCTGGGAAAATCCCGGGTGCGTAATTTGTAGAGCATGACACTTTGTCTCTGACCTGGGCGCCACGGCCAAATTGCAAACCGTATCGGACCGCTAATCCACTCCATCAAGGGTCATTTCCCCAGCACTATAGCGCGATGTGTGCTAAAGTGCTGGTGCAACAGTACTTCAACGAGTCAATGACCTCATTATCCTGATCGGCGGTCCCTTCCGGATCGTACTTTGTCCATGGAAACTAAGTCTCTGTTGGCAGAATATCCTGTGGCTTCTCGGTCGCAGAGCACCGCATGGGATCTTTCCAGCAAAGAAGTCAGAAAATTGTACAAGCATGCACACCAAAATAATTGAATAGCTGAATAGGTATGCCATTGTACTTAGAAAACGAGCGTCAAAATGTTCAGAGCGAAATTTATCATCTTGGTTCGAGCGCAATCTCACGTGTAATTGTATTAATTCAGTTTCCCTGCTTCATCATAAGTAAAGGTTTTTGGGCGCACCGACAACGCATGTCATATCATGGCGCTTATATCAATAAATACAACACATCCGCACAGGTTTCAGCACGTTAAGTAGTAAAACCAAGGGGCTGCGTCCTACAAAGAGCTAAGTCGCTAGGGTTTAGCGTGAACAAAGTCAGGGGCATGGCCTGTCACGTCATGACCGTTTCCCATCACACGCCTAGGGCGGTGAATAGGTCACATTCAAGTCGATGCTTTGAGAAGAAAATATGATCTTGGAGAGCGCTACAACTGGGAACTGTCCTAGCAGAGATTCCAATGAGTATGATCTCCCCAGATGCCGGATTCTTCCGTTCTCGTAGCTCTGGCGATCAACGAGAACTCACCTCGCACTAAGCAGGTCGCATTTTGTGTTTAAAAATATCGCCAAATTCAATTATCACTTTATTCCCCCCATGTCTGCCGGTATCTATCTGTGAAACAAATAACTATCGGATGCAATCTTCGCTGCAGAGGCGCCGCTCCCCGAAACAAAGACTGGCCTCACCACTGCCCAGTACGGGAGCGGCCGTGCACCAGGCCAGCTGACGGCCGTGAGGAGCCGACCATTCACAGATACCCGCCCTCCCCTGCCGCGCTACAGTCACCTGATCGGCCCCGTCAGGGCACGGCACGCCACCGAGACCGTTACCCCCAACCAGAGAAAACCGTCACAAAAGGACGATCGGAAACGCCACTCAGACGCTGAGTTGATGGTAGGACCGTCTGATTCATTGATGATGCAGTCAGCTGTTCAGCTGCCCTGGCTTATTCAGCAACGGTAGAAACACGTGCGGGGCACTGCGATTACGGCCATATGTGGATGTCCATCGGCGAAAGCGTAACCCATCACCTCACGCCTAGCTCCGCCCGCCTCTGTCATGCATCGACCGCCCCTTGTTAGCCAGGGGAGGGGAGGGGGTCCAACCGGCTGAGATTACGGCGGAGGCGGCAGTCGGGCGGAGGCGGAGGCGGTGTCAGGAGGTGGGCCGCGGCGCAATGTCTAGCGGCCAGGCCAGCACGTGGTGCGGATGTCGCCGCGAGTGCACCTGTGGCGTGGAGCGGCTGTGTCGCGCGTGCATTCACGGCGGGTGTCTGCCCGGATGTTACTGCCGCGGCAGGAAGCTCTGCAGGGAGCCGGTGCATGGCAGTTACACGGACCAGCGGCGGCGGCCTCTCAGCTGGCCCCGCTACCGGAGGCAGGTGAGACTGACCCCGGCGCGCCGCAGACAGGTCTCCCCGGCCTGGGAGAGGTAGGATATGTAGGCCAGACGAGCCCCCGTACTCCCAGTTTATACACGGCGGTTCATTCGTCGATACGTGATGCGTATGGAGTTCAGGCATCGTAACCCATCGCTCATCATGGCGGCGAATTTCCGTTATCACACAGTTGATTCGTGTTGCACTGGCAGATAACAGAAAACCACAGTCTGGGTTGGCTTAAAATCACCAGATTCTTATCGGTCGGAAACAGAGGATGGAACAGCGGAAAGTTGCCGTGAAATTACGACAAATCCACTGCAGCATGCCTGAAGCCACCCAGCGCCTCGCACCCGTCCGCCGGTATTGATCAGGAGATCGTTTTACATGTAAATATAACCGTGTGTACCGAGCAAGCACATCAGTCGTCGGCGAGATAGGGAGGTTTGGGGATTCCCAAATACTTTTGCGCGCGATATCACCCGTGCACAATCGGACTATGGTGTTTCCGCGCGTCCAACTTGGTGCAACGGGTGGGGGCGATCGTGATCTCTGGGGGACAGAGAAGATTCCCCCGAACAATCGTAGGTGGCAGTGGAAGCTCCTGGGAACAATTTTCAAGAGTGAACCAATGCAACGTATTGATAGTGCTTTGCCTGGCGTTGTCGCAGTTGCACTGCACAAGTAGAAGCGTGTCTAGGAGCGGGTCTACTCCGCCCACCATAAATTCATGTAGTGTCACGAACAAGGCACGAACCGAGGTGCAGCAGCAATCAGAAACATTCGCGATTATCACCCGGTTGCGGTTTCGAAACCGATAATAATAATAAAGAGCGTGAGCATACGTTTAGACAACCGCCGCCCAATATATATCCTACCCTGGCTTCTGCCCAGATTGAATTTTGCCACCTCCATAAATGACTCAACCCGGCAAGCTAGCGGCCTGATGACGTCACCAAGCTCAGCTGAGCTGCGGCCGGAGCTGCCGGTTCCAGGCGCCGCTCCAGGGCGGCGACCCTCGCGCCCAGCTATTCCCCCGGGGTTTGCGCGCGGTACACAGCCGCCGAACTCATTGCTGACTACTGCCAACGATCGTGCCGGCCTTCTTCCCCCACCCCGAAAAGGGTCAATCTACTGAAGAGACGTCTCCACTGATGAGTGAGACGTCTACCCGTCGAATAACCGGCATATCGACTGCGCAGTCCGGCAGGGTTTATAGGGACACGCGGTCCTCCCACACTCGGCCGGCAGAACATATCACAGCACTGACCGCTACGGCCAGCACCGATCGCACGCGGGCTGCCTGGCACCCAGGTGATGGGCCCAGTTCCATAGCCGTGTGTCTGGCACGTCTCTCTCCGCACCGTCCGGTGTCGGACTAAGCAGCGGGCTGACTGACAGGCGGCCCAGTTCAAACGCCGCTGCCACCGCGGCGCGTGCCGCACGCTCCCTGCCGGGGCACCGACGCGTCCGGTGCCAATCAGACTAACAGCGAACCGAGAGGTTCAAAGGGCGTTAGGTGCTGATTCTGACAGGCTCATAAACCTCGCAGAGCCACCGATTAGGCACACGATGAGTCATGTGATGACGTCTAATTTATACGTACTTCTTAATGGAAGATTTCGGGTGTGAGGTAACTCCGTGCAGCAATAATGTGGATATCGCACGTTGCAGGAGTATCTAGACCCGCTCTGTTAGCACCCTTGACTCGTTTTAATTGGTATCGTCAAATCTAGGCTCATATTCAGTACTTGTTTCAACGTTTCGCGCAACTCAACCAAAAGACGCATCTATGGGACGAAACGTGCGTGTATCTGTATTCACATCCGGTTCTGGCGGTCGCCCTGCGACACGGCACAATGAGGGGTGAAGCGCTGGCCACTTCCACATGAACAACGATACAGAAGTCGTCGCTGCTACGCGCAGGCGATAGGTAAAACAGTCACGTCAGCGACTGCCGGGGGGAGGGGGTCGAGTATATGCCCGTGGCGGCAGAAACACCGCCTCAGCGACGGCCGCCGCGGCCGCTCCCGCGAGAGCGTCGCGCGAACCCGCCGCGAGGCGAGCCGCGGTGTCCCCCTCGGCCGCCGCGGCCCCGGTTAGGTGTCGACACCGGCTTGGGGGCAGCTGGTGCTGGCTTGGGGGTAGCTGGTGCTGGCTTGGGGGCAGCTGGTGCCGGCGCTGCAGCCGGCTTGGAAGCAGCTGCTGCCGGCGCGGCGGCTGCTGCCGCCGGCTTGGGAGCAGCTGGCGCCGCCGCGGCAGGGGCTGTGGCAGGCGCCGGGTCGGGCTGAGCAGCGGCGGCAGCGGTGGCCGGCGCATCTTCGGCAGGCACCTCTTCCACCACCTCGTCGTCAGCTGCAGCGTCGGCGGCCGGCTCCTCGGCGCCCGCCTCACCGTCCAAGTCCACCACCTCCGGCTCTGTGGCGGCGATCTTGGCGTCTCCGCCGACGTCCTCGTCCTCCGCCGGTCGCTTGGTGCCGCGCGCAGGCTCGGCGCCCTCTGTCTGCTCCTCGGCCGGGTGACGCCTCCTCCTCCGCGTCACCCTCCACAACCACCACCTCCTCGGCTTCAGCGTTGACGGCAGCGGCGGCGGCCGCGGCGGCCTCCGCCTTGGCTGCCTTGGCGGCTTTCCTGGCGGCCTCGGCGGCGGCCTCCCGGCGCGCCACCTCGGCGCGCTGCACCACCACCATGTTCCGGTTGTAGTGCACCCTGCTCTTGCAGTGCTCCGTCCACGAGCTGTCCGGCATGGCCAGCCTGCAGATGGTGCAGAAGATGCCGGTGAAGGGCTGGCCCGACTTGGTGGCCACCGCCACCTCCGGGTCGTACATGACTGGCGCCGGCTCCTCCTCCTCCTCCTCTTCCTTTGGCTTCTCAGGCTCCTCGGGTTTGGTGGCGTCCGTTTCCATCGCCTCGCCCTCTGGCTTGACGGCCGGCTCACCCTCGGCCGCGGTCGCCTCGCCCTCTGGCTTGTCTCCCGACTCACCCTCCTTGGCCACATCGTCCCCGGCGGCGGCCTCGCCGTTGACCTTGGTGTCTGTCGGGGGGCAGGGGTTGACGGCCACGGCGCCCTCGCCGGCCTCCTCCTGCTCTTTGTCCCTAGACATCTGTTTCTGCAAACAGAGCAAAGCCGGGTCAGCGCCAAAGAAACACTAGAGACCCCTTATGGTATAACCCAACGATGAATCTTACGCCGACAGAGCGAACAATCTATTTCTTAGTTAACAGCGTTAAGCTTTAACACAGCAAGGCAAAGATTCGACGACAATCGCCTCAACCACGCATCGAGAGTACGTTATGATGAAATAGTAAGACACCCCAGCGCCTGCCAAAAGAGCCAGACGGGGTAAGAGAGCGATATGCACCATACATCGGCCGCGCCGGTCGACCTACCCGGAGGTGGGAGAAGGACAGCAGGTGGCGCTCGTACATGACGGGCGTGTCGAACCGGAGTCCACAGCAGCGCGGGTGCAGGAACCTGCGGCGCACAACTGACGTCAGGCTCCCGCCTCGCCATCGGCTCCCACACGCCATTCCAACTGCCACACGGCCGATATCGAGCCAGCAAAATGGCGCAAGGGGACACAATCACTCATGTTACTGAGCAGCATGATACGCAAAGGAGCGTTACATTACTGGAAATTCTCCCCGGTGTTCTCACTTTTTCAGTTTGGCGTGGAGAGGATCGTTAGAGCGATGTTCGTTGAGGTCCTCGAATACGCGAATGTTGCACATGCCGCAGTAGCCGTAGTCCTTGGCGTTGGCCTTGCCGCGCCGCTGGCGCTCGATCTCAGCTCGCTTCGATGCCACCTGAGCCACCAAACCAAGCACTTGTACTCATTTGCATAAAAAATTGGGACAGACGTATTCAGTAAGAGAAAGAAAGAACACATGTAAAAACAAGAAAAAAACGCCAAAGGCTCAACAACAGAATGAATTTCTGATTTTTGTTCAATCAAATGACGTAGCTTGGAATTAGACCTGGCGATTACAGACAAACGCAGCGCCCAACATTCCAAGCTCACCGATAACTGACAGAATTAAGCAAAAACTTTACCAAGTGGACAGAAAGTGACACAACTTGCCTAAGTGGGACTACAAAAGAAAGCAATCCACATACCTAAGGCCACTGCGTGAAAAGCTGAAATAACGAAAAGAGCTGCTTGAATACTCAAAAAAGACCTAACCAACGAGACCAGAGCCAGTTGAGCAGTGTGGCCCGGTGGTGGCACTGACCTGGACCTCGATGCGGATCAGTTTGGCCGTCTGTTCCAGCCGCTGTTCCATCATCTGCATCATGGTCTGGTGGCGGCGGCCGCGCACGTGCTCAGAGAAGCCCTGCTCAGTGCTGATGTTGGACACGTTGCACACCGAACAGTTCAGGTACTTGCTATCGATCTTCTCGCGCTGCGGCTTGGTCGGAGACTTCTTCTCCTTCTCCTTCTCGGCATCAGCAGCAGCAGCGGCGGCGGCAGGCGCAGCCTCTGCCGTCTCGCCCTCCTTCTTCTCAGCAGCCTCCCCGGTCTCAGCCTTTTTTCTCGTCCGCCTCCTTGGTCTCGGCAGCGTCCTTGGTGTCGGCCGGGGTCTCGTCAGTCTTCGCCAACAGCTCCTGGCCCGCTGCGTCCTGCAGCGAAGCGCGGCCGCTCAGTAACAAGCAGGCCAGACGGTATAACGCATCCCACACGTGACCAGTCGTCATGGCAACGAACCACTGTCTGGCAACAGGACGTGAATCCAGGATACATTGTCATTCATTTCAGTTACGTGGAACTCAAAACTCACTGGCAGTTCCGGGTCCAGAACTACATAGTGAAGTATACATATTTTACTGTTTAATTTTCTCTAAGTAGATTACCAAACGTCCGATAATGCATGGCATTTTAGACATCGAGAAAAGATGGTGTAATGTCAAAACGAATCACCAGAGGCGGACGCAGGAAAGGAATGCTTCGAACATGGCGCCAGCGACAAGGGAACTACAATACTAAGTTCCGGCGGCAGTTACTCAGTCCAGTGCAGCGACTGACCTCGGAGGGTTTCTGGGCTCCTTCCTTCTCCATCTGCTTCTCCAGCGCCGCCGCCTTGGCCTCGTCCAGCGCCTGCTGTGTGGTCTTCACCGGCTTCTTGGTCTGCTCCGGCTTCTTCTTGTTGGCGCTGCAGGAGACACGGCCAGCAGCCGTCGTCAGCGCCGCAGACCGCCGCACAACCACGCAACGCCGGCCCAACTCACACTCTCAAATACAGCGCGCCCGGGTGCTTCTAGAAAACATTGAGTCAACGAATGACGACTGAAAGCCCTGACCAAGCCCATACCGCTCACTGGCAAAGTTGCTCCCAATCCGAAGATGCTGCTTCCCAGTCAGCCGAACCGTCTAAGGCGCCGTCCGGCTCTCACCTGGTCTTGTTGTCCTGCTTGTTGTCCACGCGGCGGACCGGAGCGCGGCTGGTGAAGGCGCCGCGGCTGCGGGTAGCGCCGCGGGCGCCCCGCAGGTTGGTGCGGCCGCGGCTCGGCGGGTAGGAATCACGCCTGCTGTCATACTGGGGGGAGGCGGGGCGGCGGCCGGCCCGTCAGCGCACACCGGGGCACACGCCGGCCGCGCGCGTCCAAAACACACCGGACGCGCGCAACCAGCGCCAGGCCGAGAGACCGTGCACTACTCACGCCTGTGCGCCGCGACTTATGCGCAGTGCTCGCGATGGCTGCTTCCAAACAGCAGGTGCAGCTTAGCTGCTAGTGAGCAGCTGATGTAAAGCATACTTCGACCACAGCATTCATTGAGACTTGGAACCGAAACCGTTAAGTTCACTTAAGAAATATGCACTTGACTTTTTTAGGCACACTTAAACATAAATCAAACTATTATATCTTTTGAGGTGCCAGTGATGTCTAATTAAACCAAACAATGTCAAGAAAGGATATAAGCTACAAGACCAGTGCTAAATCGAATTTAAAGGAGATGGCCAGCCCACTGGTACATACCATATCCGCCACTGAAATGAGATTAAGTGCATCCGAAAAAGTTGAGAAAAATGTATAACACGCAAAACATGAGCCAGATACGAAACTTCGGTTTCCCCTAATTGAGGAGACAATTCAATCAAAGCGTTCCCGGGAATCAGACTCATGACAACAATGCAACTTTCAATCATCACCGTTCATATTTTAAGAATTTGAAATGCCACCAAATAAGACAGGTCAGAATCTCAGATTTCATAGCAAAATAAAAATAAAAAACATGTTATAGGGACTTAATGTCTATCAAGTATTACTGCCTTCGATACAAACCTGGACAGAAGACTCGGAGACGGGCCAAGCCCAAGTAAAAAAGGAAAACGAAAACAATGGTATTCACAGCATCTTTTCTTCCTCAAGCAGGCACAACTGAGGTTCCCGATTTCCGCAAACTTGCTTGCCGTTACATACAAATGAGCTGCACCTTTTCAAAACGCCTTCACCACATTGGATTTCGTCTTTTTCCACTCGCCAGGATCGAAATGGGTTGCATCCGGGTGGCCCAGTTGCAGTTTCTCTCGGTTGGTTAACAAACCACACATCTGTACCGTTCAGAGTTTAATCAGACCGCACTGAAAACGATAGCAAAATGAGGGGACTGACCTGTGCCGAAACCGCTGCAGGGTAAACTGACGCCGAGATACGATTTGTCGTCCTTTAGAGCACCTTAACATTCTTTACACACATAAATGCCGTCTCGAAGGGACAAAGCGAGGAACTGACTGACCACCATCTCTAACTGAAGCTCCCCTAGTGTTTCATTGCCCAATGACACTTCATGGGCCGGAAACAAATGAAAATGAATCTCCAAGTTCCGCTGACACAGTCACGCACCGTGTCCCAACGCGTAGAATTGAGCCTACACAATCAGTGGTGTCCGGTCATTTTTCAGACCATAAGGAGCGGAAATAATTTCGGGTTGTCCCAGCGCTGTCGGGAATGACATCCCGATAGATTTTCCCGTATCCGACAAGACAACACAGGTCTTTACTGTGGCAAAAATACTCCGTGGCGAACGAGTTCAGGGGTACGTAAACCATCATATCATCGCGAGAGTTGACGAAACAAGCCAGTGCAAGCGCTGGTGGGAGTTGTCTGAAGAAAAACTGAAGGCAAGAAACAAATTTCCAACACAGTATAGAGTGCACTGAAACGGGTCGCCGGACACTTCATTGGACGCTTGACCACTCCGTCAAAAGGCCACAGAGCCGCAAAGGGCGCCATGACAAGGTTTAAACAAGGTACCGGTGACCATGACGCATGCCAAAACAGAGACTCGAAATAAAACTCGGGTACCTTTTTCGTTCAAATTTTACTTTATGCGAGGCACACCATTGGGCAGGCATGGCCTGGCCAGTGTAAATGCTGGACATATCAGCGATAGACGCTTAAAAAACAGCTATGAGGCCACCAGTCAATGCTAGCGCAGTGAAGGTGGCCATTTATAACCTACAGGAGCGGTTACAGTTTTCATAACCTACAGGGCGGTTACAGTTTTAAAGGAGCTGGACTTTTAACTGGTGGATGCAGAAGTGAGGAGGTCACTGCCTGGACGGTTGCCCAGGCACTGGCGGAGAGCCGCACGATAGCACCGTCAGACACATAGAGTGCGGTACAGCGCCGCGGTGCCGCCCAGAGGGGAAGCGCCACCGTCCGAGCGCGGGGCCGGTGTTTACCTTGTTGCCATACTCGATGCGGGGGCTGTAATCGCTGCGGCCCTGGAAGCCGACGCCGCCGGGGCGGGCGCCGCGGTAGGCCGAATGGCCGTACCCGTCGCCGCCGCCTGAGTAGAGCGGCTGTATCCGGCTGCTGGCGAAGGGCTCCGGGCGGCGCTGCTGCTGCTGCTGGTTCTGCTGCAGGATCGACGCCACCAGGTTCGCCGCCATGCTCAGCGTCTCATTGGACTGGGCCCCGCCGGACACGGCGCCCAGCGGGCCGAACGGGTCGGTGCCCATACCGCCACGGCCGCCTGGTGCGGGCGACACAGACGGTAACTATGGGGGCGCCCGCACTGGCAGGTCGCCACCGGCCCGGGGGGATCGGGGGATGCCCAGCCGCGGGCCAAGCCGTGTCACGCCCGCCTGCCTGAGACAGAGAGCTGCCACTACAGCTAGTAGGGCGGTGAGCAGCTGTTTGGAGCAGCTGAGCTCGCTGGGAGGGCGGGGTTGTACTTTGGTGAGAGAACAGGGGGGCCGCTACGGGGCCACGGCGATACCATGACCGGGGTCAGTGGCCGCTGCGTGGAGGGCATATTACAGGGGACCCGGGCAGGCCGACCTCAAGTCCGGCTCACTGACCAACATCAGTGAGCCGCTCAGTGGCTCCTTCGACATTGCAGACTGAAACCAGCAGACTCGTCAGAGCATATGCAGCAATTAGAGCGTACAGAACAGTAAGGGTTTGAGTCTGGCCTGGGGCACAAAGGGCCAGAGGCGCTGGCGACTCTGCGCCCTGCGGCACGGAGCGCTGCGACCCAGAGGGTCGCAAGCGTCACATTCATAGGCATATCACAGATACACTGGCTACCTCATTTCAGGTGAACGCTGGTTCTTGCTGTAGGAGGCATGTAGAGCGGTTCGGGCACTGTGACGGGACAGCTTAACAGGTCTCTCGCCAGGATTGCAGAAGGGGTGGACCATTCACAAGTGCGTCACCATACTGTCCTCTCGCTACAGGCCGTCCACACACGCGTCACATGGTATGGGAAGGTCCAGGGTTCACTGTGCTCAAAGTGCATGAGCATGAGGTTACCAGGTATCAGTGGAAGGTCACCTACAATCATCCGGCGTGGGACAGTGGCGAATTCCCGACGACTTTGTACTCCATCTATTTTTCTTCGCACCATGGCCTCGAAAATGCTGCAGCGAAATGCATGGTGTATGTTCTTTCACTGAGCAGCAGCCAGAGATCAGTAGTTAATTCACCAGGCAGCTGCTGCGGATGTTTACCAGTCGCTCATACCTCGCCAGCAACACGCACTTAGCGATCCGGAGCGCTGGAGTGCACACAAGACGCCAACCATGAGACCGTAACAACCGGCAGTGAAGTCAGGTAATTCGAATGCGGACCGAAACACGGCTGCTTAAGCTGGCGGCTTTGAATGGAGTTTCCGGCCACCCTCCCGAAGTGACCTTCAGGTGCGTTCGTTCCGGGTCTAACCACAGAGCACCATCCCAACAGTGATTCGCGAAGGCAGACGTTGCGCGAAGCCTCACTGTCAGCGGGCCGGAGCTGGACGCTATGCACGTTCACGGACGATAGTTAGACGGAGGTGGTCGACGCCTGTGGCCTGGCACGAGCGCTGAGCGGCCATAGCCAGCTTCCTCGCCGGGCCGGAGCCGAGACTCTCCTGTA
This sequence comes from Lepas anatifera, assembly GCA_034440635.1. Classification (NCBI taxonomy): domain Eukaryota; kingdom Metazoa; phylum Arthropoda; class Thecostraca; family Lepadidae; genus Lepas; species Lepas anatifera. The sequence continues at coordinate 482,659 of JAOTON010000961.1, read as the reverse complement.
TTTGGCCATTGTTCTTACTTCCATTAAGTCAACTGTTAATATTGGTTTCTTCTTTGCTTGACAGCCCAGTGGCTAAGATGTTACCTGAATGTTTTCAATCAATAATCTGAAGACATGTTGTTCTGCGAACTTGAATTTTCCCTGAGAAGGTTAAAGCTACCAACTTATTCATAGACCGTACCATCGATGCAAACTTTCCAAAACAGTTTTCCAAGAAATTGTAATGATATATGTATTAATTGAAATACGTGAGCAATTTGTGAACCAAATATGAAGGCAGACGAGGCCTGGGATGGGATGCCTTCCGGACACCCTCCAGCATTTGAGTCAAATTTGGAACCGGCTCGCCCAGCCGTCCGTGGGTAATATTACTAAATTAACCGCATTACAGCCCTCTGAAGACCTACGGCGATTCACCACCGGCTCAGTGTTGCTACTCACTTTGGGCGGGCGGACCACCCCAGCTGTGGCGGCTGGGCGACTCTCCGGAGGCCCACGGGCTGACGCTGGGCCGGCCGCCCATCGCCGCCCGGTTCATGGAGGGCCGCTGATCGGGCAGGTCTATGGCGCCGAATGTGTTGCCGGCTGAGCGGCGCGGGCCGGTGTCGCGCCGGCCGTAGCCGCCGCCGCTGGAGCCGTAGGTGTCGTACCGGCCGCCGCCGCTGCTGCTGCGTCCGTACACCATGCCTGCAGGACGCGGGGCGTGTCACGGCAACATACCACCGGCACGGCCCTCCCAACCTAAACCACGCGGCCCAACACATACCACCGGCACGGCCCTCCCAACCTCAACCACGCGTCCCAACACATACCACCGGCACGCCCTCCCAACCTAAACCACGCGTCCCAACACATACCACCGGCACTGCCCTCCCAACCTCAACCACGCGTCCCAACACATACCACCAGCACTGTCCTCCCAACCTCAACCACGCGTCCCAACACATACCACCGGCACAGCCCTCCCAACCTCAACCACGCGTCCCAACACATACCACCGGCACTGTCCTCCAACCTCAACCACGCGTCCCAACACATACCACCAGCACTGCCCTCCCAACCTAAACCATCAGCGTCCCAACACATACCACCGGCACGCCTCCAACCTCAACCACGTCCCAACACAACCACCGACACTGCCCTCCCAACCTCAACCACGCGTCCCAACACATACCACCGGCACTGTCCTCCCAACCTCAACCACGCGTCCCAACACATACCACCGGCACTGCCCTCCCAACCTCAACCACGCGTCCCAACACATACCACCGGCACTGCCCTCCCAACCTAAGCCATCAGCGTCCCAACACATACCACCGGCACTGCCCTCCAACCAACACAAAAAACAACACAGCCCCAACACAACCACCACGCCCCCCAACCTCAACCACGCGTCCCAACACATACCACCGGCACTGTCCTCCAACCTCAACCACGTCCCAACACAACCACCAGCGCCCTCCAACCTCAACCACGCATCCCAACACAACCACCACACGCCCTCCCAACCTCAACCACGCGTCCCAACACATACCACCGGCACTGTCCTCTCAACCTAAACCATCAGCGTCCCAACACATACCACCGGCACTGTCCTCTCAACCTCAACCACGCGTCCCAACACATACCACCAGCACTGCCCTCCCAACCTAAACCACGCGTCCCAACACATACCACCGGCACTGCCCTCCCAACCTAAACCATCAGCGTCCCAACACATACCACCGGCACTGTCCTCTCAACCTCAACCACTCCCAACACAACCACCCACCCCCAACCAACCCGCGCCCAACAACCACCACACCCCAACCAACCACCCCCCAACACATACCACCGCACGTCCTCTCAACCCAACCACGCGTCCCAACACAACCACCGGCACGTCCTCCCAACCCAACCACGTCCCAAAATACCACCAGCAGCCCTCCCAACCCAACCACGCGTCCCAACACATACCACCGGCACTGTCCTCTCAACCTCAACCACACGTCCCAACACATACCACCAGCACTGCCCTCCCAACCTAAACCATCAGCGTCCCAACACATACCACCGGCACTGTCCTCTCAACCTCAACCACAGTCCCAACACATACCACCGACACTGCCCTCCCAACCTCAACCACGCGTCCCAACACATACCACCGGCACTGTCCTCTCAACCTAAACCACGCGTCCCAGAGTCCCAACACACAAGACCACACGCGAAGCGATACAGCACCGCCAGCTCTCATTTTCATGGAAAGCATTGGGGGTTCAGGACACACTTTTCAGCGAGTTACCTCAGAAATGATCCCAAGACAGCACCATAGTGTGTAAGCACTCTTTACAAAACCACTGCACGGCCATACTAGGTCGATTGACCATACAAAGTCAGAATAAAAATGATTGACCTAAGGCCAGGTTAGGGTCACCATCTGACCCAACATGGTCATAACCTGTTCAGCTGGTAAAACTCTGCTCATGTTTACGTGATAAAGTGTTATATGCTGTGAAGCCTAAGAATCCAAGAGGAGGAACAGATGACAGATACTGTACTAGAAACACTTCGTGCTTATTTTCTGGGGCAAGTCAACGAAGAAGTGGAAGGACGCGACATCAAATTGCGACATCAGTTGCAGGGTGAGTCATTTGAAGACGTCTTAGTGGCACTGCAAGAGCTATTCACGACATACAATGTGTGCATAACGTGCCGTGACGGTCTAACCCACCACTCAATCGTCGTGGGATCCGCTATAACGCCGCTATAAAAAACTGTCCAGTGCCCATGCCCAGGACAGGGCTGTGCCATCTCTATAGAAATAAGGCGTGCAGACATATCACGTCTGCCCGCTGTAGTGGTGAGGTACAATCAGCCCGGTGCAGAGGCCAGCCGGCCCCTGGCAAGAACAGGGGAACCGACGGAGTGCCACACTGCAGCCATCATCGCATCAGCGTGCCGCAACGGCGTTCCGAAGGTGCAGCTGGACGCCACGGGCCTAATCCAGGGAAGAGTTACCGTGCCAGTCCTTCCCCACACCAGCTCCGACATCACCCTGGCAGCCATGAGCGGTGACGTTGATAATCCAAGACCTCTACTGAGAAGCCCCAGGCAACTGATGGTAGTATCACCCGAGTTTACGTCGGGAAACCAGCCGTTTCAATACGACAGCATCTTCACTTTCAGTATCATTTACTTCCTTCACTGGGTCAGCGGTCTACTTTTGTCCTGGAAAGTGTTTAGCGACCTCCATATTCTGCCCCCGACTACCCAGATTCCTCTTGTTGCGTTCAGTTGTTCCTGCAATAGTTCATCACGCTCATGATCTGTCACCATAGTAGCTAATGTATGCTCATGTGTCACCATAGGATGATCTGTTGCTCACATGCTACCTTAGTATGCGACGTCATTCCTGCCACAACCCGTTCAACATATGCAGCGGCAGCTCCTGACCAGTGTACCATGACACGTCCCATCACGCACGCTGCCGTGCGCGCGGCGACCGCTTCAACGAGCGCTCTTGCCGCGACTTCGGGCCCACCTGCAGCAGTTGCTTCAGGCATGCCTTCAGCAACTAGCTCCCCTATTGCGCTGCAAGCCACCACCAGTGCTCCAACAGTGCTGACAGCAGTCGCTTCAACCTGCACTCCAACCGCTCGATCATCTTTCGCCGGTGCAATTACTGCTCATGCACCCCACCCGCCAGCTGATGGTGGCAACGCTTCCTCGGTACCTACTCCAGCGAGCATTGCCACGACAAGCTCGGCAGCTGGTCCAGTATATACTCTTCTTCTACAGATGCTTCAGATGCTTCAGCGACCGCACGGGCAGAGCTCACGGCAGGTGAGCTGAGCACAGCAGCAGTTAGGTGTAGCACCAGCCCCAGTGGCACAACTCTTGGACTTGGCCGGCAAGGATTACACCCCGCAGCTCCATCAGCTGCAACAGCACCTTACCCAGATCTTCTCTGAGTTTTGCCCTGTTTTTTTGGGCGTCACCAAAATCGTGCCCAGCAAAGAGTCCAAGATTCAACTCCATCCAGGTGCTACCCCATTCATCAACACAACACCCTGTCTCATACTGACCGCTCTGCACGATCCTCTCCTTCGCGAGCTGCAGAAGTTGGAGGTCAGAATTCCACCACTCCTGTGTGCGGGCCTTTCAAGACCAAACGACTCAGCACTTTGTGAGTGGTACCAGTCCAACACAAAGTTGGAGTGTGCCAACTCCATTGTGTTGGAGGAAGGCAGAACTGCTTCACAGTTCCATCCCACCCAGGCCTTTTGAGATCTGCTTTGACTTTGAAGACTACAGAGACCACAAATTCTTAATATGAGTTGACCACTGCTCAGGGTGGCATTTGGTTGGGGGCATGACTGCCAGTTCCCAGTAAAAACACAAGGTAAGGCAGCACAAGGCAGGGTTGTGTTAGGTACGTTGCCTTGGTCAGATTAGTACCTACCCTCCATTCCATTCTTAGGATCAGTTTTGATGACAAATGATGCACTAGAAGTTTCTAGCAGTTTGTAACTGTCACCATCTACCAAACCCAAACAACCATAAGTTGTAGCAGCTGCTATAATCTATTGTCAGTTCCATACTTTAATTATCATTCTTTATTTATTTATTCAGCAAGCAACAGGTTGTGAAACCAATAGCGAGTCAACAATAAAACAGCCTTCAAGAAGATAAAGCCTCCACTTTTCACAAATTGGTCAGAGCACACAGTATGGCAACCGCAAGCGCCCTTATGTCAGCAATAAATCAGATGCAGACATAAGGGATAGGCCAGTCTGCAGAAAGTGGCATGTTTGGACAAGATCTTGTTGGGGCAACCTAGAGGCAGGACTACCAGTTCAGGGCAGCTTTTTCCTGTCTTTGGAGCAGGCAACAAGAACCTTGGGGCAGGAACTGATGTTTGGTTCAAATGTATATTCAAGAAAGAAAAACACACTTGTTAAAAATACAAACATGGCAAACAAGCAGTTAAATTATAAAATAACGCCGACCAGACCCACAACACTCCACACGATAGGCACCCGCATCACGCACCGACCCCCTCAGCCACCCTACACCGACACACGGGAGCCGGGGCAAGTTGGTGTCTGTCGGGCGAGATGCAGCTGGGCGGCCGGACCGCGGGAGCGGTCGGTAACCGCCGACAGAACCCGCGACGACAGGCGCCGTGTATCTCGCACCGTGACCGCCCGTCAGCGCGGCAGCACTGACACATTGAGGCAAACAAAGAAAGCATGATACTGCATCTTTAGTAGTGATGACACGTTCAGGGCCTGAAGATGCTCTATGTATGGTTTGTGTTTGAGATTTGGGACCATCTTGGTGGCCTGTCTCTGGACCTGCTCCAGTTTCTTTTGGTCCGCTTGATTGAAGGGACCCCAAAGCAGGTTGCCATACTCCAAGTGTGCTCTGACCAGACCCGTTCAAGTTGTTTGGCAGCATTCGCATCATGGCTGGAGAGCAACACAGTTACTATGCAGGGCATTGGAGAAATCACTTTTAAGCCTAAATAACCTATTAGAACGTACCAACAGAACTATATGATTGAACAGAAAGCAAAAGATTTTATTTGTGAAACCATCAGACGTTTCAAAAACCCAGTGAAAATATTATTTTACAAATTTTCCAGAGCGTGTCAAAATAAGGACAGGTTCAGCACTAACAGCTGTTGCAGTACGACTTATCTCGATTTTGATTGGCTGTGATTTCTGACCTTGATTGGCTGTTAGTGGTACCTGCAGCAGAAGACAATAAACACAGGTGATCTCTTGACGAAGGTAAATTGATTTATCCGGCTATTAAGTAGGCCTGAGTTGATCAAAAAATGCATGCCCTTCAACAAATTCTTAAGTGTTATAATTTTTCATAGACTTACGTAAAATCGCTGCTGCCAGAGATCAAGGTTACTGTCAAATGGGTGAAACAAGTTTATTTCGATTTATACTAGATTGGTGCCAAATATGCCCAAACTTGGTATGTTCCACTGATCCTTCCAAAAACTTAGTAGAATCTCCATAAGTTAGTAGGAAAGGCGGTGACGTCATCATGGGAGGACTATATTTAGTAGGAAACTGGTTACCCGTAGTTAAAGTACCCTGCTCTGACCAATGTTGTGAACAAAAGTGGAAGAGAGCTTTCATCTATCTTGCAGAAGATGTAATGTGATTATACAAATACCTAGAACCGTGAGAACCACTACTTGATGCCATTTTCCTGAGCTGTCATGTAGGTACGAGAGTGGGAGGGCGACAGCAGAGGCGGCAAAGGCAATCCCGTCAGATGCCGGGATATCCAATTCCATGCTCTAACATATATGGAAACCATACTATCACAGCTATAGCGTCATTAATACAGAGCGGCCTATGATAATTTCATGTGTAAAATCAGTCCCAGACACAGGGAGCCTGAATCCAACAGGTTCAGTTCGATTCTGAGCCAGGTTTGGTCTGGAAAAGCTTAACCCAAAACAAGAACTTTGAAAGACTGCTGCTGTTACAGAAGTTTTGAGTCTGCACAGCACATAACCCTCCCACACACACAATAAAGATTTAACTCAGATAATGTATTTCATGCGGCAAGTGGTGCAGTGACAAAGGCGAGACTGAAACCCGTTTCATGAACGTCAAAAATATAAACTTACTTCTGATATATTCTGATGACCAATGAAAAGCTTAACCCCAAAAAAGACCTTCAAAAGACCGCTGCTTTTGTGAAGTTTTGAGTCTGCACGGCACGCACCTCCCCCAAACAAAATAATCAAAACTAATATACGCGACAACCGTGCGACACTCGTGTCCACCCGCGTCAAAAAGGAAGCAATGATGCTGCCCGGCGTACAAAATGGCGGCGGGTCAAGCAACCAAAGGGAAAATGACTAAGATAGTTAGTCATGGATTTTTAAAATTTTTTGGTTAAATTAAATTTGTTGAGGATTTTTGTGCACTTATGTAAAAATAGAGTTTATCATACAGAAGATTAAAGATAAATTGTTAAAAATATATTTGGAAAAATGGCAATGACTTCGCTGAACCAATCCGAGAGTCAGAACTGAAAGTATGTTCCGCGCAAAAATGCGCCAGAATCGTAACTGATAAACAAGCTGTTTGGAAATAGGAAAGATGTAGGTGGAATCTGTAGCAAACTATTCTCGTGGACCTGTGACGTCATATACTCCCAATCTCACGGCCAAAGCAGGTAAACCCAGCTGCAAAGAGAGAAAGAACAACTTGTGATGGGATAGCATACAAAACGGGGCGTGTTCGTCCTGCTTGTACAAATTGGGGCATATTTGTGAGCTTTAGGGGCCCACCCTGATTGCATTGCATTGCTTATGTTCGTTTTACTGTACCATTGTACCGTGTCGTGTTTTGGTATCAATACATATATACATGGGCGCCGAAAGCGGGGGACGGGGGGACGCGTCCCCCCTGTTGGCCAGCCAGGGGGGACGACCCCCAAAAATTTTGGGTCAATCGTTATTAATGCTGTCAGGTACCGAATATGCCCAAAATTCGCCTTCCCCGGTCAGCACCAACCCGGGTCCGTCCCCCCTACCAAAATTCTGTCGCGGCACCCTGCATATATACAATATATATGTCGATGGATTCAAAACTGCACCATCCTCCCAATCTCTGAAAAGTTTTTCGGCACATCCTGAGACTGCCCTGATGCCCCCATAGGAGGATCCAAGATTTCCGACCACGGGAGGCCCATGGGAGTCCAAAGACGATGCAGTCCAAAATAGAGGCCCCTACAAGATCTCGCAAGATCTCTTATGAAAAAGTTCAAATTCTACACAAATATTCCTGCATAATTGTACACGACAATCATACAATATTTTTACACCTATGGGGCTCACATTTCGGCGGAAAATCCCATCACGTGCGCACTAAATCCTATCCCAAGCATTGGCGGACGCACGGGGGTGGATCATTCCGGCCATGGTCCCCAAAAGGTGGGGAAAAAGGTTGGTGGGGGCTAACCAATATTTTTGTCTCCCAAATACCAAACTATTTTTTTAAAGGTGTCTACTCTATGTCTGTCGAGCAATCAAATCTTCACTCCTACCCCTCCTCCCCCCCGAGAGCGATCACGTACTTGGATAGATAGCTTATACTAGGTCTGTCGAGCACCCAAATCACATGTTCCACTCCCCGCCCCCACAGGAGGAGAGGCAGAAATGGGTTTGGCCCCCAAAACTCGGGTCTGCGTCCGCCCCTGGTCCCAAGGGCAATGATAGTCGCATTCCGAGGGGTTGGATGTAAACAAAATTTCGGGGGCACAAAGTTGAGCTTTGAAGGGGCGTGCTACCATTTCAGGGTGTGCCGAGAGTCGATCGGGGCAGGGGGAAGTGAGGGCATCTTCTCCTGGCCGAGTGCCCTCTCCTTGAATGACGTCACATGTTCTACACTGTTATCAGTACTCTCCATGGTCGATTGACCGCTACACCCCACGGAATATTTTGCTTCATTTTATGTTGAAAGTTTCGGTTTCGAGGCTTGTTTGCGTGCCGGTAGTTGTTGTTAGTGGAGTGGCGGCGTGGCGGTACATAATTTAATTGTTTCCTGGGGCATGTTTAGAATGAAAATAAGTTGACTGTGATAATTTTTGTGTGAATCTGCTGGTGATCCTTGGGCTAAGCTATCTCATTGTATTTCATGAGTGGTTAGGACCGGTGGACTACCGATTGTTCATTTCATAGAGTGGGTTTTTAGCGCCATGGCATCACTCACCAAAAATCAGCTCATAAATGAGCTTATCAACCATGGAGTGAAACCGCCAGCTTCTGGAGCCAAGAAGGAAAAGCTGGTTGAAATGTATGAGGAGCATGTCTCACACTTCCAGGAAGCTGCAGGCGAATTCTCCAGTGACGATGAGGCAGAGAAACGTGTGAACGGGGAAGAGGTAGGTACCTTGGGTTAAGATAACATGTTTCACATTTTGTAAACATAGCACATTTCCAACAGCTGGTTGTGTTTGCCCACAGTATTGTGTTGCATGCAGGGTGTAAATAATATTTGTGAATATTTTGGAAACAGTAGGTCAGGAAAAATGTTGTTCAAAATTTTGTAGGGGGTGCTGCACAAATTCAAGTGAAACACTTGTCTGAGTTGTCAGTGATTGCTCTCCTAATTGTTCAAATTAGCTTACTGTGTGTGCATATAGGTGTAACACTGCCACAGAACAATTCCTGTGCTGACTGTAGAACAGTTCTGCTCTTACAGGGCTAAACTGACCCCTCTTTCACTTGACCTCAGAGCCAAACCTAATGTGCGTAGTGCACTGGAGTGAGGGCCACTCACCTGGTGGTGTGGTGCATACTCCGCTCAGGTATGGGAGAACCACTAGTCAATGCCATTTTCCTGAGCTCCTGCGGTGTAGCTATGAGAGTGGGAGGGCCACAGCAGAGAGGGCAAAGGCTGCACTGTTGGATGGTGGGATATTGTATTCCAGGCCATCACTGATGGAAACCACGCTGTCACAGCTATGGTGTCATTGGGACAGATTGGCCTACAATAATGTCACACATGTAAAATCAGTTCCCGACTCAAGGAGCCTGCATCGCCCAGATACCTCAGTCACAGGCCTGGCGCAGCTCCGGAAGAAAAATTGACTGTTGAGAGTGCCACTTCCAAAACGTTTCTGGTAGCATGTCATACAGGACAACGATGATCATGGACCAGTGTTGGTCGCTGACTTCACCAGTGAAACAGCCTCCCCCGGAGAGCCCCCTTCTATATCTGTATCTCAGATAGCATCTCTAGTTTGTAACCCCCTGCTGTAGTGTGACTCTTGTGCATTCAACATATCCTGCATGTGCAACCAGACGGTGTAGGCAGTAATGGGATGTGTTGTTTGCAGGGTTCTGTGTCTTCATTTTCAACTGATGTGGCCGACCTCAGCAATGACGAGCTGCTGACGCAGCTGCGTGCTCACGGCGCCAAAATTGGACCCATTGTTGGTAAGTTACCTTCCTCTCGTCATCTTTGCCATTATTTTGGCACACTATGTGCTTTTTGGTGTTGTTTCAGGAATATATAATGTTGGATCGAGTGGACATTGGGAATACCCATTTAAGTGAGTTGTTTTTACAGCCATACACATATATTCGCACTGCTGCAGTACATGAGACATACAGTGACCCTAAAACAAGCCCGGCTGACTGAGGACAAATAAAAATTATAAGCGGAGGCGCCGAGCCCCGAACCCGTGACCGCCGACGGCGCGGAGCGCTCTAAATTACGCCCAGGCACGGGCTCGGAGCCCGGCAGATGTCTACCGGCCGGGTGCGTGAGAAGTAAATCAGGATGATGATGAATATGATAGCGGGACAAACGAAACACAGTTAAAAACGTTAGCGAAACCAAATAAACTTGTAGATGGCCTTTCAGGGTACAGACACCGCCCCGGGATCAACGCAGACTCGGTCAAGCAATCCACCACGCCGCCCCCGGCGAAACACGCGGCTTCTCAGTCAGTTTCAGTCAGTTTCAGTCAGTCAGTTTTGGTATTGCGTCCCATTTTCCTGCCTGTATATTTTAATCGCATCTGATGGTCAGACACATGTATGTACGTCTCCCAGTATAGCTGGGGATTGGCCGTCCTCCTGGCCTCACTCACTCCCCGCTGTGCCGGAAAGGCTCCACGCGGCGGCTGTACGAGCGTAAGCTGGCGCAGCTGATGGCCGCAGCCGGCGTCGAGCAGCGCACGTCCACCACAGTCAACACCAGCAGCGTCACCGTCACCAACGGCCGCGGAGACCAGCACGACCAGTTCTCGGACAGCGAGGGCGAGGACGACCTGCTGCCGCCGCCGCCGCCGCCGGTGACGGCGCGCGCTCGGCTGCCGGCCGCCGCCCCGCCCCCGCCGAGGACACCCTGCGGTACCGGCGCGTCGTCAACGACGCCGGATGTGAGTAGGCGTCGGCAGCGGGTGGAGGCAGGTGCTGCGGATTGGGTTGAAGGGGTGGCACACCGGCGGTCCGATTAGTGTCCAGGTTTTGTTCTGTAACTGGGATTGCGTTCGTGTTAAGGCGGTGCTGAAGAAGTTCACTGGCACAGGCGTTACCACGTTACGTACCGGTGGTTACCCAGCAGTCATGTCTAGTAGCATTGAGCTGCTGCCTTCGATCAGTCGGCGTGATAACTGAAAGCCCCCCTGTGTTCACAGATGGGTACCGATACAGATCTACTCGAGGTAAAAACTCAGCTTCGCATTTTATCTTGCTTGCTTCACGGAATTCTCTGCCTTAGCTTTTGCGAGCTTGTGGTCTTTCATGTGGTGGTTCTTCGTCTTATATAAATTTGTATGAATGTGTGTAAAAGTCCATTCCCGCCCTCTGGTGCTTATATGCTTCAGCTTAACACTATATGGTTTCGGGACAGAAAGTTTCTAATTCAGTTCGTGTGTTTCACGATTATTTCACGGGGTTTCTACTGAATATAGTGTTTTGTTATAGGGTCAACAGCATTTGCATGCAGTAGCTTTTCAGAATATTTAATTGGTGGTGCTTTTTTCCTCAGTGATATATGTATATATGGTATATATTTATACACACATGTATTTTTTAATATTTTTGTATGCATGTATATAGATATTATTGTTTAAGTGAAATTTCTGTGAGAACAGTAGATAAATTTTGATAGATTTCAATCTCCTGATGTTGTGGGAGCTTGATTACGTGACCCTTTTGCCTCAGGCTGTGCTTAAAAATCACGTGGATGAGGGTGCCCTTTGATCTTTTAGGGTCTGTGGAGGTGCCACTTATGGGTCACCACTATCCCAAAAGTGGGTAGATTGCTACCGTCGGTGAAATTCAGCCCATCAGTGGCAAACAAGTCCTATAAAACCAAAACGTTTCGGGTATAGACTCTTAGTTGTCTTCTGCTCATACTCGCGACAAAATTTTAACGTTATTCCAAATTTAACTGGAACCAAAAAGCTTGCGCCGACAATTGAGGCTTGTGTCCCCCCCCCTCACCCTTTACCCCTACGCTCGACGCCAATGATTCCAACAAAAATACTTGGATTGCATTAATATTCAGCCTTTTTAGAATGGCATTGCTATTGGCAGACTTCGGAAGCGGTTATTGGTCAAGCAAAGCGGAAGGACTTCGTTGGAAACGCTTTACATTGTGGGTCAGGATAAATTCTGGAGACCTTCCAGATACTTTGGCTCGTTTTCCCGCCGCTTGATAGCCTCTCCCGTCATTGTGGATTCAGGATTGCCGATCGGGGAGGGGTGCACCTTCCCGAGGGGAGCCATCCGGGCCGTGGGGCGCCACTTTTGACCGGCAGAACTTATCATGTGGGCGCCGATTTTCACATCCGGTGGGGAAGGGTGGGAAGCGACATTTCAGGGGGCGCCATTGACCTTCCAGGGGGCGCCGTGACCATTTTATGGGGCGCCAAGGGTCGATTGGGGGAGGGGGTATCTGCCCCCTCCTTTGCCTCCCCCTCAGGATCCGCGTATGTCTCCCATGTGGTCGCTTGTATCGGGGCAGGTTGTGGTCGTTTTGGCTCCTGACGAGTATATTGCTGTAAAAGTGTTAATACCGTCTCTTGACTTGTCACTCTTGAAGCTTTGTAAGAGGGTGCCCACAGACTCGCCACAGACTCATCCCACGTGTTTTTTTGTGTGTATGGAATGGTGATACATTACTGAACTATCATAAGTGTGTGTTAGGCTGTCTTATTTGTGATGCCTTGATACCGTTAGCGTGAGATCAACGAAAATCCCTTTAAAACTGACTTTTATAGGATAAAATTATGCTGAAACCTTGCTGTCAAAATACCTTTGTCTTAATTAGAGGCTGCTTTCGGTGGCTACCTGTTTGCTAGTTTTATCTATGTCCCCACCTGATGCTGGAAAAACTATCACAAATGCCGTTCATTGTATCCTTTGTAATTACCACCAGCCCCGCTAACCTGCAAGTACATGATATCCATAAGTGCCTCTTTGTTTTCTGTTGACGTTTTAATCGTAAGGACAATAGAGCTCTTTAGCAAAACACGTACTTTATTAACTTTTGGAATGCTATACGTTTCAGAAACAGAGTTCCTTCGTCAGTAGCTCACATCAAAACACTGTAAATACACATACAAAAGCTTAAGTTCGAAACAGATCACTGAAAAACACTTTGAATCGCCTTGGAATATTTAAAAACTCTTGAGATCATGAACAGCCTTAAAAACATGATGTAAAAACAAGAAAATAGCCAGCTTTGATGTCAAATCTCTTTACGAACGTGCCTATCACAGGAGCCTTAGAAATTATCGAAGAAACAGTAAACCTTTGGATGAACGTACACTGCCGCTTCCAAAACAACAATATATATCACTTGTTTCATTATGCATGCACTTCAATACATTTGCCTTTGACGGAGAAGAATTTAGACAAAAAGTGGATTAGCTATGGGATCACCCCTAAGCCCAGTCGCGGCATGTCTCTACATGGAAAAACTGGAGGAGAGCCGTTTCAAAGAAATTATAGGACCTGGATGTACATGGAAAAGGTATATAGATGATGTATTAGTTGTGGTGCCGAAGGAAACAAATCTAGAAGAAAAGCTGAACGCTCTAAACGAAGTGGACCCAAACATACAATTCACCATAGAAAAAAAACGACAACACCTCCCATTTTAGATTTACTTATCATGCGACGACCGGACCACGTAAAATTCAAAGTCTACAGGAAACCAACTGCAAGGAAGACTACATTCACTATTTTTCAGCACATAACAAAAAGTGAAAAGTGGAGTGGTTTGGGGTTTTTCTACGAGCCCTTAGAATTTGTAGTGAAGAGTTTTGAAGGAAGAGATGGACCACGTTTTTCAAGTATTTTTAAACTTACAATACCCAAAAGGCTTACTGATTCAACTCGAGAAAGGCAAAGAAAATAAAGAAAGAAGCAGAAAAAGAAACCAGGACAAGAATGAAAACCAAACAACGAAAGAAACGACACAGAAGAAACAAAAAAGAAGCATAACGATACCGAACTCATCCCATGCCGAAGCCATCTCATCCGCGTTTAAAGGAAAGGGAGTCGAAATATGCATCCACTCGGGAAAGAAAATAGGCGACCTGCTAAAGAAGAAAAATCTAGTTATTAATACAAACAGTGTCATTTACCAAATTCCCTGCTCCGGACCATGCCAAAAATTTACATAGGAGAAACTGGACGAGGCCTTTCAACAAGACTCAGCGAGCACAAACGAGATGTAAAAACCATTGCGAAAATAGCAGCGTAGTGAGACATATCGATAAGTGTAACTATTTACCAAAATGGGAGAACGCTAAAATACTTAAAAGTGGCATGACAAAACCAATCAGAAAAGCATTAGAGGCAGCATATATTTTAAGCAATCATTCGGCACATAACTCTAAACCAGGTTTTTTCAGGTGGGGAACAGCAGCGGCACGGTTAGCTTTAGATCACGAGTAATTCAGATGATTTTCTTAAATATTCCAAGGCGATTCAAAGTGTTTTTCAGTGATCTGTTTCGAACTTAAGCTTTTGTATGTGTATTTACAGTGTTTTTGATGTGAGCTACTGACGAAGGAACTCTGTTTCTGAAACGTATAGCATTCAAAAGTTAATAAAGTACGTGTTTTGCTAAAGAGCCTATTGTCCGTGTGACGATTAAAGGCTCTTTTGAAGCCAGGATATTATGCTGGCCTTTTCGGCTCTGAACACTATTTTTCTATAACTTAAACCAAGTAGCGCGCCGGGGTATTCTCGGTGATAGCTGTTATGTAGGTTTCTTCTTGTGCAGCGGCGAATGGCTCGCCTCAGCCGGCAGCCACTTGCCACGTTGTTCTGCGGACTTTCGCGATGCAGTATTGTGCGTGTGACGACAATGGCGTCCTGTGTCTGCCTCCCCGCTTGTTGTCCAGTGCTTGATCTTCGATGAAGCTCCGTATCTGACCGCCATGGCTCGTTCTGAGTGTCGTGTGAGAGTCCGAGCTGGGCCCGGCCGGCCCTGCTCCGTGTGTTTTGCCGCGTCTCTGCCTATGTAACATCCGAGGCAGTCTCCCCGAACTGCTCCTGGGTGGTGATTGCCCCCGACGGACCATGCAGGGGATGAGGTGGCTTAGTGGATAGCACCCTTGTCTTCTAAGCCACCGGTCCCGGGTTCAAGTCCCGGCGGAGCCTCTGAAGAAGTCGATCTGATCCCCAAAATCCCTTCCAACTGGGTGAGAGTTGGCGACGTCGTATGACCCTGGCAGTTGGTGCGTCGTTAAACACCAACAATTATTCGGACTCATGCAGCTGTCCCTTCGGATGTTTCCAGCGATGTTCCCTATGAGCCTTGCCCTGTGTTCCGTATGACCCGACTAGGTATATCCTGTCTGACAACTGTGTCCAATCTGACGTATGTGGCTATGTGCCGTCTGTTCTAAGCAGGTATGTTCTGTCTGACGGCTATGCCCCGTCTGACGTCTGTGTTTATGCGCCGTCTGGCCGGAGCAGTTATGTTCTGTCTGACAGTGTTCCGTCTGACGACTGTGACTGTGTTCCGTCTGACAGCTATGCCCCGTTTGACGTTTGTGGCTGTGTGCCGTCTGGCCTGAGCAGGAATGTTCGCTGGCTCTGACGCCGGTTCTGTCGCCGGCAGCCACGCTGGAGCCGGCCTCGGTGGAGCTGCGTTCGGCCGCCGTGCAGCCCGTCTACCTGCGCGACTGGGACGACCAGCCCAGCCCACGGCGCGGCGTGCACGAGGTGCGCGGCTCCTACAACCCCGACGACTACGTCACCAAGAAGACGGCGCAGACCAGCTACGCCAGGTAGGCTGCCCCCGCCCCCGCCCCCGCGCTGACGGCCGCCGGCAGAGCCGCTACCCTCACGTGGAATGTGATGTATGGCAGTTCATCACATTCCAAGTGTAGGAATCACATCACATTCCACGTCAATTAAGCAATATCTCAAAAAGGTTTGCACCTGAGTTTGGAGGGGAAGTTCATGTCAAGTTGGCTGTGGGTGGGTTGGGAAATACCAGTTCATATTGAGTCCTTTGAAACAAAATTGATGTATTTTTGCCCTTTGTGGGAACCAATTTTTTTCATTTTACTTTCCATTTAAAGGTGTGCTTCAAAATGTATACTGATATTTGAATTGATCCCGCTTATGTAAGGAAAAGCGTCTAAACAATACAAGGAGGAAAAGTGAGCATTGGGTGCTGAGTGGGTCGAAAATGAAGCTCTCAGACATGATAAGTGACTGGAGAATTTAACTGCCTGTTCGTGGTTCTCTACCCAAAACCCTGCATTTTGGGGACACTTTCCGGTTATGAAATAACGGGCACCGGTGAACGTCCAAGCTAAGCCAGAGACGCCTGAAATCATTCAAATTGAAACTACGCCCTGTGAATTTGTTTTACTGAGCTCTTCTATCGATTAAAAGTTTTTGTCTGATCCTTCAATCGCCTTAAAAAAAGGCACGGTGGGGAACGATACCGTCAAAACTATGTAGCCAACGGTCCGTCGCTCCTCCCTTCTTCCTAAAGTTTCCGTGCGGTTTGTTTACGAATACTCAACCAGTCTGGCTGGTTTTTGCACTCTGGTCTGATCTGTGCTGGGAAAACGCTTGCGTGGGCAATGTGTCGGCATGCCTCTAAATATCTGCTGTTGTGGTATTTACGGGCCCGACCCTGCTCTGTGCTCCTCTTCTCTTCCTTGCCCTCGTTTGTTTCTGGGCATGACTCCAAACGGCACTCGAAAGTCCCACCCTACTTGTGCGGTGTCCTATCAACCATATCAGCGAGGTAATGACCTACAGCATCCCGTTCAATGCTCAAAATGCTTATCGACTTTGGCTTACCCCCTCCCCCCTAACCTGCCGGCTAGATCCGCCACTGGCACGAACCACACTCAAAAGTAGTTATGTTGAACTCGTGAAGATATCACTAGAAGCGTACCTAAAACAAGACGTAATGAAGTCTTGCTCATGTAAAAGGGTAAAAGCGCCTGGTCAAAAATTAAAAACAATCGATCGGTATAATGTGACGATAATGGGTTCAAAAATGAGATAATGAGTGAACGCGTGCCCCGTGGCTTCCCGGCGAGCTAGCCCGCCCCCCCTGCCGCTGCGGACCCTTCGTCGCCACGTTACTCGCTTCGCCGCCCGAGCTGGTTTTCTCGATGCTCACAGCCCGACACAATATCGCGTCTCACTCACGGTCGCACAGTCTCATCGGTACCACATCTCTAAACACTTCCTTTACATTCTTCCTGGCACTCTCCCATTTTCACTCTTCTGAGGCTTTTCTTTACCCTACCTGTGCTCATATTTGATCCCAGGAGTATCGTGCGGCGCCTGCCGCTGGACTTAAATGCGGACGTTTCTCCTGTCTTGTCTTTTAACCATACTTGTATGAATGTGTGTGTGTGTGTGTGTGTGCAAATACATGTCATGGCTACATGTCATGGCTGCAAAACTGATGTGCTAAGAAATAAAAAGGAGAAAGAGAGGAGGGATTGTTTCCCAGTGGCTGAAAAGCAGCTACTGCTTCGATCGTGGCTTTCAGGTGTAAGTGTGTGTGTATATATATATATATATATATATATATATATATATATATATATATATATATATATATATATATATATATATATATATATATATATATAGGGATGGAGTCATGACGTTCAAAGTATGTAAAAAAATATATTCGGAGTGCTTATCATTCTATACATACATATATCTCTCCCTAGCTTCTACAGCTGACATTAAAACGTATCAACGCATGCTTATCATATTGCCATGTTATGTTTCAAACTAAGATGTTGTTTAACTCACGCATTGTGTTCAACTTTCATTTGGGGCAGGCGTCTCTTATTTCTTGTTTTCGTACATAGGTTGGCCTCCCCTCGATAGGGGTATATTTCCAGCTTGTGCCTGCCCTGGACTGGGCCCTCCTCCGCCGATGTTGGTTGAGCCGGTGTGTGACGTCACTGTTCCGCGGCACAGTCTGGACCATGCCGACGCCCGCTCGTTCTGGGCCGACTTGGACCCCAAGCCAGCCCCGGTGGTCTCCGAGCGCCGCTGGCTCCGCCCCCTGGTCAAGCTCTGTGTGCTGCTGCTGCTCATCGCCGCCGGCGTCTACTGCTACCAGGTGAGGTGGACACACCTACTGGAAGAGGTGGACCCAGAGCTGCCGCTGCTCGGGAGGTTAGGCTCGGATTAGAACCAGCGGGGGCAGGGGGCAGGGAGTCGACGCTAAAGGCCAGGACGTGTCGGCGGGCGACTAAAAAATGTCGGCACTTTCAGGGCGGATTCTACCCAGTCACGCTGTCATTTTCCTGTGTATACACGTCTAAGCGGCTTACAAGCGGCTCAGCTGTATGATAAAATCACCACGACGTAGCAGCATCGCCTCATAAGCTCCCAAGCAGTAAATTTTCCTGAGCCCGGCCTTCCATATAAACCTTGGGGTTTTTTACCTATTTAAGCTTTACTTTGGTCGCCACGTTTAAGGTGTTTTAGAACTGAAGCCCGGCAAAAACTTGTTTGGCTGTTAGTATAATCATGTTACCAGGATTCAGCAATCCCAACAGCCAGTAACTGAACGGATGTGTGATGGAAAACGAATGAAGATCAAGGAACATGGGCAGTGGAAGCGGGGAAGGGACAGTAATGACGGAACCAATTATGTCGCTTCACTCTGACTTTCGTCTTGGGGTCTTGCCTATATGTTTACAAAAACTAACCGCAAAAATGAATTATTTATACCTCATTTGAATGCCAGTAATAGCAGTGTTTTTTTTCTAATGTTGTGTCTGTGTTATGCAGTAAGCTAACTTATTCTTTGCCAATGCCCCTAAAAACTCTGTGAAGAGTATCCTCTTTTTCCCTGTGCAGACTTGTCCTAAGGTGAATAGCATACCAAATGTGCCAAAACTTGTCAAGTTTACTAATATTCTCAGACGAAAAAGGACTTGGAACTTAAGTTTTGCCTGGTATAGTTAATTTAATCTAAGAAATTCATCGTCCGAAGTCCAAAGAGTAAAGAATGCACGGGGATTTTCCGCCTAAGATTATTTTCAAGCCTTAAGTACGGCCGAGGGAAGTTAAATCGCAGAACTCCAGCAGGGAGATCTGGCGTTCTAGCTGTTACGGACCGCCAACCACCTGTATTAGTAGATCTCGTCACTTTTTTAGGATGGCTTTCTTGAACTAAACGGACTATAGTTGTCATTGCACCTTGAGTGTCATCGATACGTTTCTTAGCCTCAAGTTATCACTATTGGCAATTAGTAAAATGGCGATCTGCTGCCCCGATGATGTCCCAAAATTGTAGCTCGTGACCAGAGGCTATCTCAGACTTGATGTTTGGAACTTTGACCAGAAGGGTTTGCTAGCTAATCCGAAAAAAATCACAACAAACTTTGTGGATGATTGGGTTCTGAACTGGATATAAATTCGGAAATTTCTTCCATTGAAATCGATGAAACCCTGTTTCGGAATTCCGTTGAATTTAAAAGCATGATAATGCAATAGACACTTGACTAGACCCAGAAAAGTCTGAACCGTGACGACGCCTCGACGCTTCGCTTTTTCAATTTCCCCACTCGTCGACTTGGCCCTGATGCGGACTTAACTGCCCGAGGGCAGCCTGGTTGAGTGATGATCCTGAAGCCAATGTGGTGTCACATGGTGCTATGTTGAACGTTTGTTTGTATGCTAGTGCTCTTGGAAGGGGTCGGCTGGCATGGTCTCTATATTTTGTTTTCCTGAAGAGCTGAAGTTTACTTTTATGGAATGCATGGTGTTCCACTTCAGTGACCTGAAATTCGACATTTTAAGTGGACACCAAACATTTTCAGATTTCACGGCCTCATCAGCAGGCCATTTTGGCCTCAGTTGAAAATCAAATTGAGAAATTCTCAGCTATTTTTATTTGATTAACAGGAGTGGAAAGTCCTGGAGAAGCTGTGATATATGCGACTTTACCTGAAAAAAGCAAGAAAACCAATTTTGAGCAATTTTAACAATCGGGGTTGATTTTACCTCTTTTGCAATTTAGGCGTCACTCCCCACTTTGTGTGAAAACAATTTCAGAACCATGTTCCATTTTGACCTTGCACGTTGCTGAAGCAAACGATCCGAATTGCCAGTCTGTGGTACGGATTGAGTCTAGGTTCAAATGTTACCAGTCCGTCGATTTGGTATTCGTTGAAAATACACATGCGGGCTATGGTACCGATCCTTATTGTTATTTTGGCTGCTGATGATGACTTCTGTTCTGTCATGATTCAACTAAGTATGCGGAGAACAGTTGGCAGCAGCATTGTTATTATGAGCTCAGTGGTGTTGAAATTGACCATTATCTGCCAAATTATTATTTTTATTTTAGATCTAAATTCACACTGAAAGAATAGATACAGTAATAATCGGAGCTTTCGACTTCAAGTCATCTTCAGCAATGATATATTTTTGAGCACAAAAATTCAAAAAGACAAGCATACGCTTAGGAGCAACCACTTCTTCCTGCAGAATTAAAAACACGCATTCATACACAGTATACGTATCAATATTTTCTTTCCTAAAACAGTTATATATATATTTTTTTTACATATATCACGCATCACAAGACCAACTAGATTTTTGCTTTGTAATTATTATTATATATAGGATTTGTGGGTGATAGGCCAAGAAGCTGACATGGTATTCATTTTGGGTTCAAGATCACGTATAAAAATGGATTCCTTGATTTTCGTTTCTGCGACGTCCCGGTTAACACTTAAAATTTCGATCCGAAATAGGGAATTAATTTCATCATCACTTAGGTCTTTATGATAGTGTAATATATGATCACCGAAGGGCGTGTCCACTCTATGTAGGCGAGCATCACCTAAATGTTCGTTTAGACGGTACCTAATGGGTCTTTTGCTCTCGCCTACATATGAATGGACATTCCCTAACTGCTCACATTTAGTGCAGGTGGCCTGATAAACAACGAGCCGGGTCATACATTTGCCCCGAAGGCCACACTCACAAGCATAAACACAAGCACAAGCACACTCACAAGCAAATGTATGACCCGGCTCGTTGTTTATCAGGCCACCTGCACTAAATGTGAGCAATTAGAGAATGTCCATTCATATGTAGGCGAGAGCAAAAGACCCATTAGGTACCGTCTAAACGAACATTTAGGTGATGCTCGCCTACATAGAGTGGACACGCCCTTCGGTGATCATATATTACACTATCATAAAGACCTAAGTGATGATGAAATTAATTCCCTATTTCGGATCGAAATTTTAAGTGTTAACCGGGACGTCGCAGAAACGAAAATCAAGGAATCCATTTTTATACGTGATCTTGAACCCAAAATGAATACCATGTCAGCTTCTTGGCCTATCACCCACAAATCCTATATATAATAATAATTACAAAGCAAAAATCTAGTTGGTCTTGTGATGCGTGATATATGTAAAAAAATATATATAACTGTTTTAGGAAAGAAAATATTGATATGTATACTGTGTATGAATGCGTGTTTTTAATTCTGCAGGAAGAAGTGGTTGCTCCTAAGCGTGTGCTTGTCTTTTTGAATTTTTGTGCTGAAAAATGTATCATTGCTGAAGATGACTTGAAGTCGAAAGCTCCGATTATTACTGTATCTATTCTTTCAGTGTGAATTTAGATCTAAAATAAAAATAAAAATTTGGCAGATAATGGTCAATTTCAACACCACTGAGCTCATACTGTCATGATTCACCTGATCTGCGCCAAGAAAACTGATGCATTTATCTTTCCAAAACTGATCTTATGGCGTAAAAAAGAGCACATTTTGTCGAGTGTCCCTTTCCTCAAAACCAAGGTTAGATTGTATCTTGTTTAGCAAAAACTATGCACAATCTGGAAGCTAGTTTGCCGTAAAAGAGGGTGCTCGCTGGTGTGCGCGCTCTTGCGCGTGAGTTCCGTCTGACTCCTGGTGCCGTGTTTGGCGGGAAAACTCGCCTGCGCGGCTCCGCAGGATCTGACCTGGTGGTGACTCCTTGTGTGACGCGGCAGAACTACGGCGACTCCAGCAGCGTGAGCGCCCTGCAGGAAGCAGCGCGTGCAGCCGTGCAGAACGCCGCCGACCGGCTGCAGCGTCTACGCGCCGCCCCCGCCCCCGCCCCCGCCCCCGCCCCCGCCTGGCCGTGGACCAGGCTTAGCTGCCGCCGCCACCGCCCGTGCGCACGGATCATCAGTTCAAATCTCGCATCCCCCACAGTTCGGCGGCGTGTCCGCGCCCGGCGGCCCGGCGCGCTGAGGCTCTGGCCACAGAGGAGGCGACTCGGCGCGGCGGGGTCGCCCTCACCTTCACACATGTATAGAATCACGTGCAGCCCTCCCTACTCCCCATCCGAACGACGTGAGCGCGGTTTGTGCCAGGCCGCCGAGTGAGTCGCTGTCCCGGCCTCTTGTCTGCGTGGTGAAGGTAAATTGAAGACATTCGACAACTGATCCCCTCACTCAAGGGTTTACGTTCACCGCTATCGATCTTTTCTATCGTTGGAGTGGCTTTTTGCGAGAGGTTTATACATGCTCTTAATGCGTTTTTTTCGGTACGTGTGAAAAGGAGGTTAGCGGACCGGCGCGGCCTGTGTTTAAAGTAGGTTTAAAGGGTAAGTTACGTGGAAAAGCCAAGAAGGATGGGCTCATCTCATTACGTTATCGGTTGCGTCCAAACGCATGGAGGCGTCTGCATGGTGTCGATAGTGTCCCGGTTTGTGCAAAGGACATGCTTAGAATCACGCGATTGCCTGTTGCGAGATTGTGTACATCCATACCCCGAGAATGGTTCAAAATTTGTTGGATTAAATACAAGGTGGTTTCTCATGCATAGCGTTTGACAGACGGTGACGTGACGGGAGCTTTCTTTAACAAGGTGCCTGGGGACGGGGACGGTCTGGGGTGTGATTTCTTTCAACCTGTTTGTGGTAGGTAAACAGTATAATCACGTCAGAGGTACAGAATACGAGAACCCCTCGATAGGGGTTGGCGGCGGCCGGCTGAAAGTGGTTTAAACAACTGGTTTTCACGGGTTTAAACCGGCTAGCTAAACCTCAGCAGCAAGAAGTGGCAAAAACGACTAATTAAGGGCTAAGTACTCGTTGATATTTTCATGGAATACCAATGTGAGGACATTTGTCGTTTATACTTACCTGGTTGTCTCTAGATGCGTTAACCAGGGGCATGATGGCCCCAAGGTTTTTCCGGGATAGCAGAAAAAGGCAGGCGCAGCACCGGTTGAGGCTCACCTCTCACTGCATCATTTTCCCATCATCCCTGAAATTTTACCCCGGGTCACCCAAGGTCAGGTCACCAGACGAGGTCAACCAAGGTCACCTCACTTCACCTTTAGAGCTCGTAAGAGCACATTTCAAAGTCGATCGATTTGAAACTTCCACACTTCAGACCCTCCAGGGTCTACAAGGGTATATCCGGGATTTTCGATTTCGTGCCCGAGGTCAGGCACGAGGCGACCTCCCCATTGGAAAAGCATGGGGAAAAGCACTCTGATATAAACCAAAAATGATTGCAAATACCAGACTGCCAGAACAACGTTTTGGACACCCTTTCACGGATCCCAGGGGTCATATTTCCTCTTGACCTTTCCAAGGTCATCCAAGGTCACCAGAGGTCAAAACAGTATTTACAATAACTTTGACCTAATTGAGCTAGAGCGGTGAAACAAACACCATCGTGTTTGCCTTGTCACTGGCTTTCATTTGATATACGGCAGGTCACTTTTGACCTTTCGTGACCTCAGGTCATATTAGGTCACGAGGTGACCTCTGGCGGTCAAACACGGCGGGAGGTCTTACGTTCCACATAGCGGAAAAAGTACTGGCAATTTCTATCAAATGTACTTTACCAGGCCTCAATAGCCTAATACAAAGATTATGCCCAGTTTGCTTAATCATTGCATATTTGAGTGAAAATAGCCGATCTGACCTAATTGACCTCTGAGGTCAAACCATTGACCTGACACAAAACATGCAATAATTCTACGAATTCACGCGAGCTTTCATGCACTTGCAGATTTGCGCAACGCCCATATTTCGGAGTTAGAGGGGCATCGATGGCCCCGGGGAAGTGCCGACCCCGGTGGGGCGCGGGTTAATGCTCCCTTATTTCAAATTATTTTACAAAGCTGACAAGACATTCAAAACAAATTGGCTTTCAGAAACCATCAAAAGACTTATGTCATGTTCCAAGTCAAACCTAAGTAATTTTTGGGCTTTGGACTTGAAAGATCGGGAAACATCTAAACTAAATGGGCAGCTTCGGGTATCTATGTCTGTCAACAAATGTGTGGGGGTCTCGCGGCTTTCAGTCAGGAAGGGAACGATCGATTTTGTTTTGTATTGGGGTGGTCCGTACTGTAACTGCATGGCTGCTGGTGTGGTCGTGCTGGACAGACGATTACGCTGTTTTTTTGTGAAATACACGCAACGGGCGAGTCCATGGTACGGTTGTTTAAATGAAAAGTATGATTATGCTATAAACACATGTGCGTACCCTTTGGACACTTGCAGCATGCATCTTGCCCAATAGGCAGATCCAGGGGGCAGGTGTCCCCCCCGATCGACCCTCGGCGCCCCCTGAAGGGTCGATGGCGCTACTTGAAATGCCGCTCCCCATCCCCCTCCAAGAATACGAAAATCGGCACCTACCGATAGGATTTCGCGCCCACCTGATGTGTTTTGCCGGTCAAAAGTGGCGCCCCCCTTTCAGATAATCCCCCATTAGCAATCCTGGATCCGCCCATGTCTCGCCTCATTATTTTGCATTCCAACATCAGCCTGTTTTTTATGTACCATGGGCCTTTTTTGGAAGATGTCACACAGTGTCGAACACTTTCTGATGTCTCCAACAACAACAAAAAAGAGAAATATATACTTTCTTCACGATAGTAGGTACAGTTCTGGCCTTGAATCGGTCATTGAATTTAAGGTTGTCATTGTCACCCCACTGAAAAACATGACATTCCTGAATCAAATATTTGTCAATACAAAAATTCAGATTGGATAAAGTTTGATGGCTTAAGACAGACAACAGGACCCAAAATTGTAAAAAGATAAATTTTAGAGAAGACTATATCCTATTTTTAAAATAGTACTACTAAGCCTTATACTTGGATCCCTTACTTGGATTCGCTTATACTTGGATTTGAAGGCAGATCTAGCGCTACAAGAAAGTCAAGGCCCTAGAATCCCAGGTTGGTTCAAGTTTTCTACTAGTAAAATTTTGGTTGTTTTCTTGGTATCTACTAAGAAAGGAAACATCTCCTTATTTGAGGTTAAAATTTAAGCTTTGTGGATAAATCAAGTTTAAACATTTAAAAAAGAGCCATGGAATACACTTTTGCACTTTAATGTCTGTGAAGTGAAATATGTTGACAAGCCTAGTAGCATTTGGTATGTTATACTAAAAAGTATACTAGTCTGGCAATCCTTCTACGGTTTTACTGATCCGCAATACTGTAAAAAGAAACATGACAGGACCGAGCGAGAATAAAAACCAATAAAACGACATACGGGATGAAAGGATTGGGTTTGGGCAAATACGGAAACAGTAACGATAGTAGGAAATATCGCACCTCAGAGCCCGATTATAGCCGCTGCTCAAGGCCTAAATGCAACACGCGCCGATCGCTCTAACAGTTGCAGTCATGGGCGTCGAAAGCAGCATGGACGTGGAATGTGCTCCCCATTGGCTATTGGAGGACCGAGTGCCTTCTTGTACCCTACATCCGCCAAGTACCAACTCTTCCCCCCCTTGTCCTCATTGCCGGACCACTCCTGTCCCCCCGTAAAAATTCCCTGGCTACGCCTCTGACTCACCCCATTGAAACCCGTAAATAAGATTAAATTTTACCCAAAGTTATTGTAATTGGGCTGTTTATATATACAGGTCACTAGTCATAGGCGGATCCAGGATTACCAGTCGGGGGGCATTCTTCCCGGGAGGGGATGTCATCCAGACCAGGGGGCTTCATTCGGACCAGGGGGCCCCATTTTTGGCTGGCAAAACCTATCAGGTGGGCGCCAAATCCCATCGGCGGGCGGTGCTTTCCGCATCCTGTGAAGGGAGGGGGTTGGTGGGAAGCGGCATTTCAGGTGGCTCCATCGACCTTTCAGGAGGCGCTGTGACCATTTCAGGTGTGACCTCGAGGGCACATCGGAGGACACCCGCCCGGGCTTTGTCACCTGGATTCGCCTATAGTACCAGTGGCAGATATAAAGAGGTTATGGGGCTCACGAGCCTCCTAAATTTCGAGGGGACCCCTCCGAGATGTCTACTAATATCTGTATAAGCAAAGGCTGTTCGGAGGCTATGGCGGGGACAGTGGCGGGTACAGGACTTTGGGGTATGGGCAAGGGGGTTCGAGCCTCCTCGCCATTGCCTCACATCAGCATCGGCCTATGCATTTACTAGACACTAACAGGGGGGCTCGAGCCCTTGTCCCCTTGTATCCGCCACTGGCAGTGGGGGAGGTTTGAGTTTTCTAGCCTGCCCAAAATAAGTCCTGGACCCGCGACCGCGCGGTACCTCAAACAATTTGTTCCACTCGCTAAAAAACCTCCATTGGAAAAACCCGTACTTTGTATTTTCATCTAAGCAACGATGACGTGAAGGATGAAATTGCGATGCTATTACACTGATAATGACTCTTAAGAGCAACGGAACATCACTGCAGAAAAGCCCCTGAAGTCCCTACAGGCCGGTCTTAGGGCTGCAGAAACTCTGTACTGGCTAGAAATATGAGCAAACTTGTCAACTAAGCCATTTTTGACGTCTTTCAGTCATTTGCAAGCTTTACTGACCACGTCAAATATACCCAGTTTTCCGATACTTCAAGCCGCAAAACGCCTGCGGCATCGCGGCGATGACGTCACCGCCGCAAAATGCCAGGCAACTGAACGGGGCTGCAAGAAAGTGACCCATGAAATTGCTTTTCTTCTCGGTTTGTTTTTGTTCGTGGTGGTGCAAAGCAGAACAAGGGTTTGTGATCGTATTAATTGCCTATTTGTTTGATTGTTTATTCCATAGTATATTTAGATAAACTTTAGTCTCATTGTGCTTATTGCTAATGAGGGATTCGATTTCTTTAACTGGCAACAGACTGGGATCTTGAAGTAATCTGTGGGATGTTGGGCTCGAATGCTTGAGAATCTAATGTCGCTCCTTATTTCAATTTGCTTCCATCCACAGAATTGTCATGAGTCAGTAATAAGCCTGGATGGTAATTCATATTCAGCCCTTGATGTATTTTTCCTGTGCAACCACTGGCGGATCCAAGGGAGGTCAAAGGTGCTGTGACCCCCTCCTAAGCATAAAGTATGATATCTATTTTACCCCAAGGACCAAATTTTAGCTGTTGTTTTATGTTAAATTCTGGCTTCACGATTTTTCTCGATTTAGCTCCAAAAACGTTGGTTTAGCCCCCTCCATAAGTTTCTCCTGGATCCGTCAATGTTGATGTGTGCAACAAGACTTATCTCCATTGTAAAATGCCCAGAAATCTTATCAACAGATTTTTGATGCTGTTTATTTGATACAGCTGGAGAAGGAAATGTCTTCACTTCAGAAAGGCATTTTGAAATCCAAATTTCCAGGACTTCCTCCCAAAGGAAATGCAAATGGACCTGGAAGAACTTCTGCATTCAGGTAGGTATATGCCAAATTAAATCATGATAATTCAAACTGAGATAAAAATATGTTAAAGGGAGATACAGGAAAAAATATTATTGTGGTTTCTTGCTATTTTAAAAATCCTGATTATGAATTAAACTATCAATTATTTTTGTATCTTGGGAAAATTTTTGGAGGCCACATACTTATTATCGAGATAGGCTAACAGTTCCGATAAAATGCTGAAACCTTCACCCATCACTTACTTTTTGAAAACTTTTTATTGTAATACAAATGTCTGTTCTCCTGTATTTGTATTTGAATTAATTTTAAAAAGCTTTTAAAAACTACAAAATGAATTAGTTTGCCCTAGAAACGGAAAAACAAAATTACTCAAGTCTTGAGCGGTTTCACACCTTGGGTCTTGAATCATTTTCTGCTTCAGCCCCAGGATGACAAAACTTTTGCGTCAGATAGGTCATGTGACCCCGGTTTGAGAATTCCTAGGCTTCTGATTGGTTAATTGTGATTTCTTTTAAGCCCTATATTTCTGTATCAAAAGAGTTTTGGAATGTTGTTTTTCTGAAGTAATTTTTCTGTCGTAGTCCAAAGTTCTACATCACTGTTTAGGATAGATATGACCTAATTCTTAGAGAAATTGATAGCCTTAGCTGTGTGTACGTCATATACACAGATATGAGGTGTACTGGTAAAGCCGTCTAGAAATGTTGGCTTTGAGAGCAATTTTAAGGCATTTGCAGGCCAAATTCGCAAAAATGAGAATAGTACTTCTGAAACAACTTTTTGTGACCTTTTGATCTTGCCAATAAAAATTTTTCGTGTATCTCCCTTTAACAAGTAGTATTTACAGGGCAGGGAGATTGTAACAATCACAGTTAAGTTCATTAATAGTGCACAAGTGCAAATTTTGTAATCATTAGGCTGTGATTTGTTATAAAATATGAACAAATCAGAGTGAAATTGAGGTAGGTATAAGTGCATTTTTACCACTTGCTGGCTGACTCCTGTTAGCATCACCTTGAACAAAAGCAAATATTTTGATGAGTTTGCAGGGTTGTGAGAACTGTGGCTGTGAGGAGTGTGATATTTTCTAGGAGTTTTTCAATGTTTCTCTTGAAGTGATTTGCATGAGGAAGTGTGTTAAATATTGAAAATAGTATGTAGAAATATGTTAGTATCCATCAGGATGTCACAGTTTCATGAAAATAATTTTTCTAAGGGAATCCAGGTCAATGCAACATTATCCCTCAAGCACATTATAGAGTTGTCTGTATGAAAAACTATGTGCTCAAAGCAGGGGCAGATACAGGGGTAGTGGAGGCAGCTGCCTCCCTGGGCTTGAGGTGGCGCCTCGCACCGCCCCAAGCCCAGCTGCGGTGGCGAGCGCCCACCGGCGCTGGGCACCAATTTTGAAGTTCCCTCTAAGTTCTCTCAGAGGGTTTTAGGGGTTTCATTGAAATTTCAGAGGGTTCTAGAGGGTTTAAGATGGAAAGTTGTTTTTTCCTGTGCTTGGTGCACCCAGCGCCTACACTCACGACCACATGGTGCCCCCATTCCGGAAAAACGGTGCCCCCTGGACCTGCTGCCCCCCTGGGAAAAATGCTGGGTCCGCCTCTGGCTCAAAGTAGGCTCGGTGGAATCCCTCAGTCAGACTGATGCATGGGTTTTTTGGAGGCTTGCGTCTAAATTGTGCCCATCTCAACACAGAATTTGACTATTGTATCTACATAAAAGGGCTATCCCCTGACCCTTGTCTCCTCGGTAGCGCTCGACACCGTGACCTAAAACCGGTGCAGTGGCAGCAGTACTTCTCCTCAGCAGAGGACGTCCGGCTGGAGAGCGGCGATGTTTTTCACGTGTACCGTGCCGGCTCCAGTGGGCCTCTGTTGGTTCTGCTGCATGGCGGCGGGTTCAGTGGCCTCACCTGGGCTCTGTTCACGGTCAGTGGTCATGCTCCTCTGTCCGATGAGCTCTCGTAGCACTATGAATGTTTTTGTGTTTATTATCACTCTTTTTCCTTATAATATGTTGTGGTTTTTGAGGAGATGCCAAGTCTGCTTTTTATGGTTGAAAGTTTATATAGGAAGTTTTAAGTTAAGATGCGTGTGTGCGGTGCAGGAGCGGATCGTGCAGAGCGTGGAGTGTCAGGTGCTGGCTGTGGACCTGCGCGGTCACGGCGAAACCACCACCAGTGATGATACCGACCTCTCTGCCGAGCGGCAGGTCAGGTGAGTTCCGCCCCGGGCAGACCCGCCTGGCGTCGTAGTACTTTTGAAATGAGCGACAGGTCAGGTGAACCCCGCACCGGACATCAACCCTGAGGCCATAATACCGCTCCACCGAGCGAAAATTCAGGTGAGTGCTGCTGTGTTTCAGTGATCCTCATTCCGTATTTCAGTGGTCTTCCCATGGTCTTTCAGTTATCCTCCTCAAAGTGTTTCAGTCATCCACCATGTTTCAGTCACCTTCCCGCCATGTTGCAGTCATCCTCTCACTGTGTTTCAGTCATTCTCATACCATGCTTCAGTGATCTTGTCACTGCGTTTCAGTGTCATGGCAGCGGTAATGGGGACGATGTTTCAGTGATGTGGATGCCAGTGTCCGGGTTTAGTGATTCTACCGCTGTGTTTCAGTGGTATGACAGAGGTGGTGATGATGTGGCTCCGGTGGTGGTTGCGGCGTTTCAGTGACGTGGCGCAGGTGGTGGAAACGGTGTTTCAGTGACGTGGTGGCGGTGTTTCAGTGATCGGTTTTCTTACGTTTTCTTTTTCTTTCTTTTTTTTTTTTTTTTTTCTTTTATTGTTTTCCGTGGCGTTGACGGTTTGCTGGGGGCGGAGGGTGTTTGGGCGGTGTTCAGTGATCGTGCCACGGTGTTTCAGTGACGTGGCGGCGGTGGTGGAGGCGGTGTTCGGCCAGCCGGCGCCCCCGGCAGTGCTGGTCGGCCACAGCATGGGCGGAGCGATAGCGGTACACGCGGCACACGCCTGGTCGGCCGGTCCGCTGGTAGGCGTCATAGTCATCGACGTGGTGGAAGGAACCGCCATGGAGGCGCTGAGCTCGATGCACACGTTCCTTCGGGGCCGACCGGACCGTTTCCACTCCGTGCAGCACGCTATCGAGTGGTGGTGAGTCCTGCTGCGGCGGCTGCGGCGCGTTGCTTTGTGGTGACGCCGTTTTCTTGGATGTCTCAAGTGCACCTTGTGCTAGCGACTCTTTCATTGTATACGAGCTAGTACCGCTTACGTTACAGAAGTGCCAAGAATGTATGATATTGGTTTTTATCCCGTCTGTTGATCGGAAATGTGTGATCGGCGGTGGTCTATTGCTATGGCTCCTGTTTTGACGATGAAATATCTGTGCGGTAGACTGTTGCGCGTGTCTGTCTGTAACCCTGCTCCTATGTGGCTGTCACAATCTGTCATCTGCAGCCTGAAGTCGGGTGCGGTTCGGAACTCGGCGTCTGCGTGCGTGTCCGTACCGGGACAAATCAAGAAGTAAGTTAGAGGGAGGCGCGGAGCAGGGTATCGCCCCCGGCTCACCCAGCGCAAGTAATCTCTGCACCAGTCGTGCACTATGACTCCTCTTTGCCTGTAAAAATATTATTCTACCCCCAGAAAATTATGCCAGTGTACTAAACTTGTACCGATTGACTAATGAAAGCGTTAAACCTGTTCTGACAAGCACTTACAAATAGTTCGTTTTTTCACGTAATCTCATTACATTTTCAGTAGCATTGTTGTGGTGGCGCCGGATGTTACATTGCCCAGCGATTGAAATGTCAGCTATATCTTTTGTCGGTGAGTGGGAGATTTTGAGGATCTGCGTCTTCCCGGGCAGAGCCCGACCGTAACCATTCACCACCTCGGCGGCAGCGTGCGGACGGGCGAGCCGGCGACACGGGAGCTGACTGCCCTGCCACCTGGTGGTGATAAGTCGCAGATGGCGCCACCTGCGCACACGCCAGCGGCCAACTCCATAGCTGAAGAGAGTGAGGAAGGGGAGGAGGAGGCCGGCGGAGAGAGTTCTCCCGGGGCGCCGTCCTCTTCACCGCCGCCGGTGAGGATGAGAGAGAGAGAGAGAGAGAGAGAGAGAGAGAGAGAGAGAGAGAGAGTATTATTCAACTGAAATAGAGAATCACGTCCAATTACGTGATGTGTACGTGGGAAGGATGTAGTGTTGATATTACTCTGCCTGTGGCGTTCAGGCGTACACGTGGCGGATAGACCTGGCCTCGTCGGAGCAGCACTGGGCCGGCTGGTTCCGGGGTCTCTCAGAGCTCTTCCTGACAGCGCCAGCGCCCAAGGTCCTGCTGCTGGCCGGCATTGACCGGCTGGACCGCGAGCTCGCCGTCGGACAGATGCAGGGTGGGTACCCGCTGTAGGACAGATGCAGGGTGGGTACCCACAGTAGGACAGATGCAGGGTGGGTACCCGCTGTAAGGCAGATGCAGGGTGGGTACCCGCAGTCGGACAGATGATGGGTGGGTACCCGCTGTAGGGCAGATGCAGGGTGGGTACCCACTGTAGGACAGATGCAGGGTGGGTACCCACTGTAAGGCAGATGCAGGGTGGGTACCCACTGTAGGACAGATGCAGGGTGGGTACCCACTGTAAGGCAGATGCAGGGTGGGTACCCACTGTAAGGCAGATGCAGGGTGGGTACCCACAGTCGGACAGATGATGGGTGGGTACCCGCAGTCATACAGATGCAGGGTGGGTACCCGCAGTCATACAGATGCAGGGTGGGTACCCGCAGTAGGACAGGTGCAGGGTTGGTATCCGCAGCCCTATAGATGCTGGGTGGGTAAACCTAGTTGGACAGCATGGTTTGCAGATACTGATTTGTATTGGCGACAGGAACTTCCGCCCTGATTTTTTTTTCTTCAAATGTTGTGATAATATATGGCCAGTTAAAAATCGTTGGAAGGAGAGTGACAGAATAGCTGCCGCCAACGGGGACAACGAATGAACGGGAAAGAGTGCTTGCTGCTGTCATTGGCATTGCGCTCCTGTCTGCCGCCAGATCAAATGTAGAGCGAATGAGTGCGTCATCACCTGTGCAAGAGTAAGCAGGACTCAGCAAACTATTTATTACTAATAAAACCCGAAACGGTTGTTCGTGTGAATTTGACTTGCGCCTCCCTTTTTGTTCCGATACTCAGTCCTAATCGTTATCATTAGTCCTACTCGTTTGACCAGGTCTGCCGTCCGTCGTTGCCGTCGTGACTGCGCCCCATCGCCGGACTTCGCCTATATCGCGACCGACCTCACCGCCGACCCCGCTGACCGCCGGTGTCTCCGGCAGGCAAGTTCCAGCTGCAGGTGCTCTCTCGGTCGGGACACGCGGTGCACGAGGACACGCCGGACCAGGTGGCCGGCGTGGTGGCCTCCTTCCTGGTGCGGCACCGACTCACACAGGCGCGCGACGGATTCCAGCCGTGAGTGAAGCCGCTGACCCGCGGCGCAGTGGCGTGACAACGCGCCGAATTTCTGGGTGTATTTGCTTCCTGTGGCTGTGCAGGACCCTTGGGGCGATGATATGACGAGTATTTATTAGTATGATTGATCACGGACGGGGCATGCGCATAGCCAAGTGTTCTTTCGGAACGTAGGAAGTATTTGAGCTTTGGCCATTTCTCCGGCATGTCCTTGCAAATTTTCGAATTGTCATGCTCGAATGCTCCACCGATCACTGGATTTATGTCAAGGGTTGGATATCGGCAGTCCGTGACGAGCCAGTCTTATCGTCGGGTATAGAATCCAAGTACCCAAATATGTCCCTTATGCCTTTAAACATACCCTTTCGACTAATCAACCACTTTGATTTATTCTAGGCCCTCTTCGCAGAGTGCCTCCGGGCTGCTAGGGACACTCTCTACCTGTGGCAAGGACGGTGATACGGGGTAGCAAGGCTTCGAGCTGGAGAGCTCTGCAGGCCGACATGGGGACGTCCACCGCAGTCGAGGGTCACCAGCACTCAGTGAAATCCACTACAGTGAGCGGAACAAATCGCAAGTCACAGTGGTTGTGCACGCTTAAAGGCGTATCTACACTGATACTGGGAGAGTAAACTGCCTAATTATGTGCTGGTATTAGGTACAAGTTGTGACTTTGTAATTTAAAATCTGTCGATTTTGATCGTTGTGAAGGCGAACTATGACTGTAAAATGGAGGAAAGCTTCGTTGATTTATTTAATGATTGCTTGCGTTAATGTTTTGTTTGGTGTGTGAGTATGCTGCTGCACCGATAAGGGACTTAACCATGTTCAGAGATTTTGTGGTCCGTGGATACTGGCTGTGCAAAAACGGATTCTTAAGGCTTCTTTAAAGCCGAACAAGCTTGCGCCACCTCCGTTTGTAGAGCTGCTGTTAGACTGTCATCTGTCTAGCCTTATATGGTTCTTAACCAGCAAACCGGCTCCTGTAGCTGGCAGGGCGGCTAGTCAGCACCCTGCTATGTCTCACAGTCGTCTTAATTGTCGAATGCTGAGTGTGATGATATGCGGTTTTGGCACAATGCTCCGATCGTAACTGACATAGAATTCAGGGAAAAGCTTCATTTTTGGCCGGCCTGTTAGGCGTGGTTGGTTTATACCTCCAGTGATTGAACAATTTTGTTCCTGAATATCATAATGTTTTAGTGTGTGCGTCATGTCATGTTGCTACAAATAGAACACCTGTTCTGTGAAATATCCCTTATGGCTCTGACCTGGGTACCGATTAGTTTGCTCGTTGTTTTCTCGTCCTTTTGGCTAATTTCTGTGATCGTCTGTTTAAATTCTGCGGTTGATTGGGCTGGCTTCTGTAATCGATCTAGCCAGCTTCCACAGCCAATCTGGCTAAATTCTGCAGTCGAACTGACTAGCTTCTGCAGCTTATCTGGCTAGCCGCTACAATTTCTTCAAGTAGTTACGTTTTAACTCACCTGGTTCAATAGTGACTCTGCCTAAACGCCCTTTTTAACACATATGTGTCAAAAAAGGAACGAGGAGGTTCTTTCACACTGCATTCGTGCTCAGAAACGTGATTTAAAGTTACTTGAGACGAATATCGCTTCTTGTGCCAATTGTGCTGGATGTTCTCGGTGTGCAGCCGATGAACTTTGTGGTCGTGATGGTTGGAGAGGCGTATTATTAGGTGCATCGGTTCACCAGTGATATTGACTTGGGAATGAATGTTTATTGATGTGTATTTTTTGTCTGGGTTGTGCTTTAACTTGCCCACATAAGTTCTCCAAACGGCATTTGTACACTAACTTAATCAATTGCCATCAGGCTTCCGCCCCCTGTTAAATACTAGTGCGCTCGGACAGTCTTAAATGACCGATTAAATGCGATAATTTTCATAGTTAATGAGGACTCATGCTACTTCCACAGCGTTCTCATAACTGACTCGTTCTGATGGAACACGGATACAAGGAATAGTGAGGAACGGGATGTTGCGAATGAGCGGGCCAGTGCCAGAAAGGTCATAGGCGAATCCAGAGGGTGCCCCCCATAGGCGGATCCAGGGGGCAAGGGGGCACGTGCCCCCCCGATCGACCCTCGGCGCCCCCTGAAAGGTCGATGGCGCCCCCTGAAATGTCGCTTCCCACCCCCCCAGGATACGATAGTCGGCGCCCACCGACAGGATTTGGCGCCCACCTGATAGGTTTTGCCGGTCATAAGTGGCGCCCCCCTGGTCCGGATGGCGCCCCCCCCCGGGAGGTGCCCCCTCCGATCGGCAATCCTGGATCCGCCTATGTGCCCCCCGCCCCCGGATCAACCCTCCAGAGCCCCCCTGAAAGGTCGTTTCCACCCCCCGCCCAGAGGGTACGACTATCGTCTCCCCGCGCTACGATTTGGTCCCCCGGTCCGGATGGCCCCTCCTTTCGACCATGTCGCCCCCCATCAGAAATCTCTGAACCGCTTATGTGTTGGACAGTGTGTGTGCTGGGACGTATCTAAGTGAAATTGGTCCTACATGCTCTGCGAGATGAACGAAAATTGGAAAGGTTATGTTTTGGTCAACCTACGGTGTAGTTTTTGTTGTCTTTGATAAGCATCCCGATTTGCTCATGTTTTTGCGTCTAGTCGATTTCTTAGAAATCTACCAATCCCTTTCATGTGTCGGCAACCACAACATAGCAGCCGGGCCGCGCGCTGGGGCTTCCTCTGCAGTCTTCATTGGCGAATCCAGGAGCAACTTTCTTTTGAGGGGACCAAACCAACGTTTTGTGAGAGGGCTAAATTGAGAAAAAATCGCGAAGACATAACATTTTGAAAGAAAAACAGCTTAGATGTGGTCCTTTTGGGGGGTGGCAAAATATACTATGTTTGGCTTCGGAGGGGAGGGGGCAAGGTTCCTTTGACCCCCTTAAATACGCCAGTGGCTGTCTTGGGGTTAAATATGTCAGTTCCTGTTCACGATTTCTCAGTCGAGCCAAATGATCGCGGTCCACCCCAATGGGTGTACGGACTACGCCATGGTGTAATCCGTAGAAGATGGGATCAGCAATGTGCGGAAAAAATGCAGAACAGTTATTTCCTTGTGAGAGAAAAGGGTTCCAAATGGCCGAAGGCGCTGATCAAAGCGCGCTAGAATCATCCAACGAACATAAACAGACGCGCAGTTCCTGAGAACTTAACGAACGCTGGCATGGGCATCGAAAGCGAGGGGACATATGTCCAGTCGCCAGCGCAAATCAGGGTAACGTCTCCCAGAATTTTGGGCCCGACCTGGGTTTTTCATTCCCTCCATATTACCTGCTTGTGCCTAAGTATTTCCACCTCTAGTAAAAATTCCAAAGTCGCGCCCCTGGACACTAGGAACTAGGAAGACACCCCCAGTGTCCAAATACCCCTCCCTTGAAATACTGGCACTCTACCGCTACCACCTACGCTGGCCCAAATTTAGAGGGTTATAATTATTATTTAGAACAGACTACTAAAGCCCTCAGATCTGGCATTTCTTGACAACAAAATAAACCCATCACACAGGCCACGGTTCCTATAGATACGGTTCGGACATGACAGCCAGCTGACTGCCTTACGTGGCAGCATTTGAGGGTATGGTAGCATTTTGGAGGGTTCTGGCAGCATATGGTAGCATTCAGCCTTCTGATTGGTTGAGCAGTCTGGCATTCTACTCGAAGCGGATATCTAGAGGATTATAGCACATATTTGAGCAAGTTATTCGTTATTATAAACCTAAAAAATAACACTAAAATTGGTTTTAAAAGAAAGAACGGAGTTTGCTTTCTATGGATCGGCAAAAAAATTGAGCTTAAACGTCATGGTTTGGTCAAAATCACGCGTCCAGCAAACCCTTACAAATTCTCCCATTGACATTACGTGTTAAAATTTTCGAAAAAATACCTCTAAGAACCACGTTCTAGAGGTGAAAACCCCTATCTTTTGATGGTTTCCTGACGGTTTTTCATGGAAAACCAGAGGTCTAAATGATTTCCCTGCAGAAGATGTCTGGTAATTTGTGCTTTATGGAAATTTTTTCTGAGAATCATTGTTGTTACAAAACAACAACGGCGTTGTGTTATAATGTGGTGCTTGTCCAGCAGCCAGCGGGCTAAATGCAAGAAACTATTATGTTATTATCTCTTTCTTGTCTTTGTTTCGTCATTATGTTTCGATATTTTGGATTAGATACTCGTTTTTTACTGTTTTATTATTCTGATGGGCTATGAAAGTCGTGAACAGTGGGGAAAATCCAGCGTGCAAAGTATGGCATTTTCGACGAGATCTCGTTGGTGCGAGTGCCCTTGGAGACAGGAGCGAGTGGTGAGAATTTTATCAACCTGGTGCGAATTTGTGAGACTGTTTCGAGGGGGTGACACTGGAAGCAAAACAAATAATGGTTAAATGGGTATAAAGACATAGGAGGGGGCCTTATAAAAAGTCCTCAACTAACTAACTAATAAGAGAGGTAGCATTGCATCGTGTGGGTAGGAATGAGTATGTTTTTCTCCCTGGTATATGGCAGATTGGTGTGAATTTTTGGTGGCTGGCAGTGCGAGAATTTTAGATGGCTGGTGTGACTCGTCTGGCCTGCTGCCGTACTTCGCAGACTGGGGTAAAATGTTGATGTCTTGTACATTCCCAGGGGTGGGGACGTTTGATGTGAATTGAAACCATTTACATATATTGATACTAAAAAGGCAGCACATAAATCATTCAGGTACCCAAAAATTTCAACCAGTGCGGGGATTGTAGTTACTCTGTGTAGCTGCTGTGCTTGGTCAGGGTTGTTGCTATACTTTGTAGACTGGTGTGGTGGGAGACTGAGATGCTCTTTCAACCTTCTAACCCGGTCCCCTGGCCTTCTTTAACCCATAATTATTATTTTGCAGAATAAGAATAATACCTTTTGTTTTGTTCCCAAATGTTCTCATCACAGTTGTAGAAACTGCTTCAAGTTTTTCTATTTTCTGAGAGATGCCAAGCAAAAAGGAAGTGGCTGAAAAACGTTAGGTAAGTTATACATTGGAGAGGTTATCTTACTGAAATCCAAATTATTTTTGGAACCTTAAAACTGAGCAACTTTGGTCCATGGGCCCAACCTTGGTCCGCCACCAAAAAATGTTAAATTTTCTGGAAAGGTTTTGATGGGGTGCTCTGCCAAAAATTATGGTGGGAGAGATGGTCCACTATGTGTACTGCATACTGATAAGGAGAGCCATAGTTTTAGTGACTACAGGAAGTAGTAGGTGCTTTACAGATAAATTGCTTTATTTTATGACAAAAAACTTATTTTGCTAGGATAATGTATGGGGCATTTCAGGTAAGAGGTATAACCAAATAAACCATGTGAGCATGGAGGATGCAGCTTTTAGTAAAACATAAAAAATTAACCCTGTTCCATGCCCAATATTTTGTTACAGTGGGGGTGGTCAATGTTGCAACCATATTTGTACTCAGAAAATTACAACTTTGGTCCACTCGACTAACAAACAAACATTATGAAACAAACGGCAAACACAAATTTTGGCTGGCTCTATAGCCTTTTACAGCCTTCTTGAACCGCTTTGATATCAATAGTTTATCATTTAATAATATGCTGGTATATATGGGTTTTTATGGGACCTGTAAAGAAAACATTAAGTTGAAGTCATATTGGACGATCCATTTGCAGATTGTATCATATGTTTTGTTCAATCGTCACAATACATTTTTGAGACGACCCTAAGTGCATTGAAACCCCTAAAAATTCACTGAAGAACTATGACCTCCGATCAACAGCCATTACATTTTCGGAACCCATATCCACTACTCCCCAAGAAGCTAACACTTGCTACAATGCTGCAGGTGGCCCCTGCCCTCCTCTCGATGCCTCAGACGGTGGGTGGCAGGCTTCCATGTGATTCCTGGTACCTTCGACGGGCTACTGCGGTTCTTGGAAGGTGCAGCCCGGGACATGCCGCCGCTCCAACGGAACTGCGCCATCCTCTTCGACGAAATGTCTGTGGACACTAAGATGAGCTACGACCCAGTGTGTGACGTTGTCATCGGACCTTATAAGCAGGCCCAAGTAATCATGGTAAGTAGAGGATCCGGACTTCTTGGTGGAGAGACCTCTGGTATTGGGTCACCCCATGCCAACTCGACACACTGAGTACACGGCACCCACTCAGATTTCCTCTTTTTTTAAATATTACGGCTATCGCCTAATTTTCGTAAATATTTGAAAGAAGGATGCATACCTTTATTTTGATGGCCACCGGCTTGCACAATGCAAATTTTTAAAACCGCTTTGAGGTCATGGTATGGCTTAGACGGGAATGCAACAGCATTTAGCAAATATTGTCATCATCATATATCCGAAAATATGTGAGGTAAGTTCCTAATATTCTCATATTCGTGTTCCCAGCCCACGATAACCCTGTATGCAAAGTATCATAAAGATCCGAGATGGTGCCGTGTAAAAATTGGCACTTGGTGTGTCGAGTTGACATGGAATGACCTTACTTTAAGTCGCTCGTATCATGCCGCCTAGATGTTGTTAATGCTGAAGATGAAATCGGAGTTTTGTATGTTTTTACAAATTTAACGAACTCTTTCGGCACGATTCCAAAAACAAGGAGTCTCCGGTGCTTCCCAATGAATTTTCTTTTTCAGACGTTTTGTAGGATCAAGAAATCTGAACATATCTCCTATCTTGCTATTGTGAGCCTGTGTCTGAGAGAGTCATGTGGCGATATACTGCTGCCCATGCTCGATCAGGCCGGGATTCACTAGCGAGAACCATCAACGACTGGTTTATGCAACGCCGGTCTAATTTCGTGAATTAAGTGCTGTGAAGAAAGTAGCGTAACCGAGCAGAAGGCAAAACGGTGTGACAACACTGAACGATAAGCGAATGTGTTTATATTCGTGAGATAAGACTGGG
The DNA here is from genome assembly GCA_034440635.1 of Lepas anatifera. Taxonomy (NCBI): domain Eukaryota; kingdom Metazoa; phylum Arthropoda; class Thecostraca; family Lepadidae; genus Lepas; species Lepas anatifera. The sequence continues at coordinate 442,627 of JAOTON010000961.1, read as the reverse complement.
GCATCGGCGCTTGAACTTAAATTGCACCACCGAACTTCATTAAATGGAATGTGGCACATTGGCCAATTGAAGCCCTTGAAGCCTATTAATATGGTAGTACCTAGTTGTTCGAGAAAACCTTCGGGGGGGGCACCGATGCCCCCGATGGGGCGAGGGTTAAGCATATCAGCACATTTCCGAAACAGCTTTTTAGTAGTTTTTACTTAATGCGTGTTAGTACATGTGTGCATGTGTGTGTGGTATACCCATGTTATTTGAATAATCGTTGGACTACGCTGTTATATGTAACATGACTGCATTACTAATTGGGTGTCGGTGCCTGTTGAAGCTGTAAAATATACAGATACATATTGCCATTATCCTTGATTCCTGCATTTGAAGGTGCGTTCGATCTGTGGAGGCTGGAAACAGCCAGTTTTCGTCGGGTTCGACGTGCCCGTGACATCCCACACTCTGCTTTTCATCTTCCTCTTCACGATGACATACAAAAACAGACTAGTTTAGCCCAATGCTGCGTGGAGATTGTATAAAAATTAATTTGAAACGTCTTGACAAAATTTCAAGTCAATGTCATGTTGGGTCACCGAGTTATGACGTCATTTCTAAGCCCATGCAAGACAATTTGGCCCTAGAAATAAGCCTGAAAAAACTGGGAGTTGCTCGGCTTCCAGAATAGTTAGACCAAGTTTCTAAACAACATTCGAAAGCTCCTGAAAAGGAAATCTGGAATATGTGATCCATTTTAAGGTCAAGTCCATAACGAAGGCACCAGGGCTCCCCAAAGGTCAGCAAAGGTTACCGTTTTAGAAGCTGTTGGCGAATTTTAGAAGCTGGTGAGTTTTAGAAGCTGTTGAATTCTCATAAACGGGACAAGATGCAGCAATGAATTTGGCATCATAGTGACGAGCATCACCCAAGGGTTTGAATGGTATGCGACCTGACTTTGATCATGATGGACCTAAGTCAAGGTCACGTGTGACCTTACAAGCCCATGCCGCATTTTGTTGAATTCCTTGCATCAAGACAAACACATTGACACATCGGGCTTTATTCCAGGCCCATTGATTCCCGAATTATAAGGAATTTTCTAAATGTGTCACAATTTCACCATTTTGTGACATCACAAGGTCACTAGTTAACCTAGGGTAAAAATAATTTTCCACCGTCGGAGAGTTTAGGTCTCGGGCAACACGCTAAGCTTTACCGCGTTTTTCCACCTTTCTTAGTTTTCAAGCGTTGGGAGGTCGAATCGATCCTCTGGCAGGGCGAGGGATTAAAATACCTCCAGTAGGGAAAGGGTTAAAGTAGATTCCTGTTCACATAGTATAAGTATATTGGACCACCCCAAAGGTCCAACTTGACATGTTTGATCTGTGATCTCTGTAAGGTCATTCGGGACTATTTAAGCCTTTTTTAGACATGGGTTCGCAGGAAACCCGGACAACTTCGCAGGACAACTTGGCAAGAAATGATGATAGAGATTTCACGTTAGTACCATTTTTCTTAAATTGTCATTACGAGTCGATTGGTATGCATATCGATTATGTCAGACCAGATAACGCTCTTGACCTGACCTTTGGTTTGGTCATTCCTAGATTTTGACACAGCATGTTTATACCATACATAATTTTATTCGCCGTAACGAGAGGATTCGCCTAAATTATGGCTCTAGCTTAACGCAGTTTTCGACCTGTTTGGCTATTAACTATCGCCCTGGCGGGGCGTGTTTGATTACCCCCTCGGGTTTTTCCGGCAGCACGAAAAAATGGCGGCGCAAAGCGCCGCCGTACTCGGCACGCCTTCTCGATCAATTTTGCAACTTTTCTCAAAATTTTACGGTTGTATCATTAGGGTCAGTTCACCATTACAGGTCAAGTGACCTCACCTAAAAAAAACGTTTAAGGTGGCATACGTAAGAAACAAGTACATATATGGGATTGAAACTTATACCACATAATGGCCCCACCGAGTGCTACAGAATATATTCCGGGATTTTTCATATCGATGACCTAAGGTCAAGTATGGACCATGACCTCTCCATTGGAAATAAAGGGGAAAACAGAAATTGGGCTGTATTTGTGTAGATACAGCTGAGAATAACTGCATATTATCCTAACCGTAGTATCCTGGGCCCCTTTCTAGGTTCATGCTGCAATGTTTTACATGTGACCTCTGAGAAGTCATATCCCTTGCCCCGGTGGCGGGTACGAGCCACCTTCGCCCTGGTGGGGGGCTAAAAAAGACCCCCACGATCTCAAAAACTAAGAGAGCTAGAAAAAAGCGCAAAACGGCAATCGAAAGCTCGTCAAAAATGATATCGAAAATACTTCAGTCATTTTTGTTGTCAGGACAATATCAAGGTCACCAGAGGTCCAAATAGGTCAAAATCGCTAATATGAGGTGTATTAAGAAAACCTCATATATCTCAGAAACTATGATAGCTAGAAACATTTTTCTAACACCATTCGAAAGCTCTTGAGATGCGCTTTCATTACAATGGCATTCATTTTCGTGTCAGGTCAAAGCCTAGGGAGCTACAGGTCACTAAATATTGGGCATATTCTTGGGAATGTCCATAGCCACCCATGCATAAGGGCGTTTACTTTTTCGCTAATAGCTTCCAAACCAAACAAGATACAGCCATAGTTTATGCACCATTGCAATCCTCTCGTCAATACGAATCGAATGATATATGATATTGCTATGCCAGGTCAAAGTTAAGAATTTGACCTGACCCAGGTCAACGGTCTGACCCAACTTGACCTGGTATAGTCATGATGTATATCATTTGACTTCCAGTGACTATACAAACACTTTGGTGACAAAATAAAAGCTCTATCGTAGTTTATTCAAAATTTATAGAGAAAAACACCAAAAAATGCTTATTTGACCTAAGGTGACCTTTTTAAAGGTCACAAGTCAAAAAGTTTGGTATCAGCTTCAGAAATGGGCTGAGAGCAAGTCGCAACCGATGTTTGAAGTTGATTCCATCCATACTTACTGAGAAAAGCTCATTTCGTGATTTTCCCCATCTATTTACAATGGGGAGGTCATGCTCTGCACATGACCTTAGGTCACCAATATCGAAAATCCCGGAACAAATGTTGTAGCTCCTGGTGGGCCCAAGATGTGGTATGAGTTTCAACTTGATCGATTAACCCTTCCCTTAGTTATGCGACCCTAAACATTTTTGGGGTGAGGTCACTTCGCCTGGCCTGGTGACCTGACCTGATATGACCTTGAGCTAAAATGTTCAGGAAAGATGTAAAAATGATGGAGAAACAGCTATACTAGGTTTGGCGGCGCTGCGCGCCGTTTTTTGGTCACTTTGGAAAAACCCGAGGGGGTATAAAAAGACCCCCACCCGGGCGGATATGGGGCGATTTAAGCAGTTTTCAGGCTTAGGTCAATAACTTCGAAATGATGAAAAATCTTTTATTTTGATATTATTGCGTTCAGATTGCTACTGCGAGTTCATTGATATGCATATTGACTATGCTATGTTAAAAAGTAACCTTGACCTGACCTGAGGTCAGATCATTTTTGTTTTTTTGCACGTTTGCTGCTTTTCGAGCTTTAACCTTTGATGAGCAAGAAGCTTACAGCATAGGCGCAGGAACTATTTTGAAGTTGTGGGAAAGGGTCGTCGACGTTGGTGGGACCAAAGATGACTCGGCTTATCGCTTGATTTGTTGCTGAAAACAAGGTACGGGAACGGCTGGAAAATGGTGGGCACTGCCCCCATAGTCCGAAAGTTAGGGTTGTGGCCGCTACCATGATTTTTTGGGTGTATGTCCAGTCACTGGCGGATCAGGGGGGAATTAGGGTCATGCTCCTTCAGACGCTCAAACCAGAGGGCCAAAGTATTTTTCGGCCCGAGGGGGAAGTGTGGAGTGCAAATAAATAAAAAAGTATTTATAGATGTTTCGACAAAATTTCAAGGTTTTTAACGTTCTTTTACTCTTTTAACGTTTTTAATCTAACACTGCCCGTAAAATTGTATGGGTCGGCTAGGAAAAAGCACCCTAAATTTTTCGCAGTTACACCCCTGGATCAAATTGTCGGATCATATAGACGGATCTTAAGATGAAACTTGAAAGTCAGCAGAAATAGAACTTGCTACAAAAAAATACAGTACTTTCATACATGTATTCAGGTACCCCCCCCCCCACCAAAAAAAACATCCCAAACACAATACATTTCAGAGGGGAAAAAATTGCCACAGAAATGAAAACAAAAAAATTGGAAGGTGATTTCAGATATGCCGGGGTGAGCGGGCCCCGAGAAGACGGGCGCAAAGCAACGGGCATGTACGGCAAGGGGGAGGGGCAGCGCAACGGACGAGCGAGCCACGGACGGAGCGTAGGAGGCCGACGACCCACGCGTGCAGATGGCACACCTAATTGTGGAGCTCAAATGTCTCGTGGATTCGGGTGACCGGATCGGGCACCATGCACGTTTGCAACATTGTATTACAATAGAGTGCACGAGCACGGCGGCGGCTAGGGAAACGTGTGGGTGCAACTGTTGGGGAAACAAGGAGGGAGGGGAAGTGAAAAGGGCATAAGAATACAAGATCCATCGGCTGATGGATCAATGAAATGCCGGCAGCAAGTAAATACAGCAATTTGTTTTCCTGGCATCAGGAGTACAAATATAGCAGTTATCATATCAGTAGTAGCAGTTATAATAACACTGCCATAGCAGAGGCAGCCACTCACAACCGTTGGAGTGTACATAGGGTGTCAGAAAAGAAGACAAATTCACAGTTTTCCGGAAGTAGTCACTGCTAAATCAGTCCCAGATAGAATCAGGAAACACAAACATTCTTAAATACAGCCACACAGGCATTGTGTAATGTCATGCTTGCTCCATTGGATACTTGCCATTGTTCGACATGATTAATATTTCATCAAAGCCTAGCCCCTACATGCTGACACAAACAACCTTTTTTACCACACAATGTAATATCATGTATATACATATTACATATGTATATATATATATATATATATAAAATGTATATATTTTTTTTAATAAATGAGTCATAGCATGATAAAAAATTAATATGAATAACAAATTATGGGCTCTTTGTTTGTTCAGAAAAAATGAAGGAATAAGTTTAGCAGTCCAGTGCTGGCAATAGTACCTATGTAGTATAAGCAGTATGCAGTCTGTTTCACAATTTCGACCCAAAATAATAACAGACATATTACAAGTATATTCTGTCATTAAAACAGAAGTGAAAGCTCCTCAGTATCACATTCCATACATGGTGCTGCAGAGCAGGCATGTAGAAAGAAAACCTTACTATTATGGTATAAGCAACAAGTTGGCATAGCTTAGGATTTAGACCTATCAATTTGTCATTTTTAGACTAACAGTATACCCGTAGGTATAAAAAGGGTCTGTAGTGTCCAGTGGCGGATCTAGCCGGCCGGTTTGGGAGGGGCAAACCAAAGTCAAAAGTCAAAAAGCAAAAAAAAAAAAAATGTCAGGCTGTTAAAGCTGCTCTACAATATCACTTGCTGGTAGAATTTTGGGTATTTGAGGCGAAAAGCAAAAAAAACTTAACAAGATGAAAAATATGCGCTCAAGATAATTTTTCCAGTCTGAGGCCCAGTATTTACACTGAAATTAACTGGTTCTGTTTGAAGTTAAGAGTTGAAGCATCAAAATATTGCTTATAAACTAAAAAGGAGTGGGAAAAAGGAGGTCAATAACTTTTGGGGGCAAAAACATAGTTTTTCCCTGAGCTTTTCCGTTTCGGGGGCAAATGCCTTTTTCGCCCCCCTTGGATCCGCCACTGGTACGGTCCCAAGATCTTTCTTTTAACATTTGAATTGTGCAGGAATTCAATAAAGCTTCATTTGAAATGAAATATGTAATAAGTGCCTAAATATGTTTTATCGAACTTCTATCTCAATTTCACACCCATGATACAATTGCAACATATCTTTACACAGATTCACAAGACTTGGAAGAGTTTACCCAATTTATAAACATCCAACCCTGACAGCATATAATAAACAGCCTCACAATCCCACCTTCTGGTCAATCCTATACAGACTGGAAATAGCTTCAATGTTGCTGCTTGGCCTTAGTAGGTACCTGTACCCTAATTATTATCATGGTATGTCCACACAAGCATGATCAATGCATCTTAAAAGTCCTCCTTACACTTAAAAGCATCAGGAACATAGTAATCCATGTAATAGATGGTACAGTTCATGACCTAAAATGTGTTCTCCCCAAAGCTCACCAGACCCATACCTACCTAGAAATAAACGTTCTTACTGGCATGCATCTGTACACTTGTCCACAAATCTGATATTCCTTTGATGTTCCCTACACTCATTCAAATATAGATACCTGTATGAATATATTAATTACAAACTGGGTTTTCTAATTTTATTCCCGGCTCGTTTATATCCTACACGTAACCAGCACCATAATTCCAGAACAAGTGGCGGATATATTTCTTCCGGCCGAATAACACAATTATTCTTATTTGGGTTTGAAAAAAACTGCGCCAGGTTCGAAACGGGATTCTGAAGGAATTATCATGAAATTCATCGTGGATTTTACTTGATATAAAAGCATGTCAGGGACTTAAAAATGTCTCTAGAAGATAGCCTGATCAATTCTACATACTAAAAACCAAAAATATATCCTTAAGCACTACTTATATTTTCCCACTGGCCCGTGCCCCAAACCCCTGCAAGAAGTCCCATTGGAATTACATGTTAATTTTTTCTGGAAAAAGTCTCTAAGAACCAGAAATGGAACCTTCAAAAATCCCCAAACTTCTAGAGAAATAGCTCATGTCCGCCCCCTGACACAGGCAGAAGACGCGCGGCGGCGGCAGCATTCCACAACATCGCGTGGTGTGTCTTGTTTATGTATATGTATATGAATAGCATGTATATTCGTCGTCTGCAACGTGTGAGGGGAGGGGAAATCTAATCGGCAATAAAAATAACTTACAGCGTGTTAAATTGTCATTTTCCGGCTCAAAATTGTATTGTGTGAGCAAGGTCAAACATGGATTCTTCCAGGTCAATCGGAGGGGAGGTGCGCCTCCCCCTGGATCTGCCAAAGTCAAACAGAATGCAAAAGTTCAGGTACCTGCGATTTTATCTCATCCTCAACATCAACATCAATCTTCAGGCTACCCGCTCTCTATTACCCTGGGTGCTGCTGTGTGGCTGGTGCTGCTGCTGCTGCGTGTGTGTGCACTATTGCTTTGTGTGTGTGTGTTCCATAATAATTAGGTAACAAGGTAGCTGGCTTCACACATGCTACCAGATAGAATCACAGCAGGCTAATCTACATCATAAGTACCCCGATCAAAAGGTCCTATAAATCAAAACTTCCTTCCAAAAGAAGCACCACAGGTTGATCCAAATTGTAAGTGCTACTGTGAATCCATACATATATTTGTGAAGATGTACACCATAAATAGATGGGGTACGACGAAGGAAACCCTAAAACGATCACAGGATAAGCTCGTAGGCACTAAAACCAACGTGGTTAAGAATCGAGCGAGACTCCAGGAACCGCATGATAAAACAATCTCAGATGCCAGCGCCCCGCCAGCCAGGCCGGGTCACGCAGCCACATGGTGGCGCCACCACTCCACGGGGAGGTACCCCCACGCCGACGCAGGACACGCCCACGCAGCCACACAGTGGCGCCACCACTCCACTGTGGGGGCGCCACCAGCATGTAAATGCAAGATCCGTCCCCCAGAGTCCCAAGTCCACTCTGACTTGGGAGTGACGGTTGACTCCTCCCCTGAAGTTCCATGTACATATCTCAAACACAGCCCGCAAAGCCTCTGCCTTGGCTCAAAACATATTAAAAACCACTGTGTGTAGATCTCCTGACTTCATGATGCCTCTCTTTAGCGCTCATATCCGGCCAATTATGGAATATTGTTCTTGTGTGTGGCACGCAGGGTACTCTGGGGACCTGCGAGTCCTAGAATCTGTACAGCGTCTTTGGACTAAAAGGGTGGTCGGATTAGCCAACCTCGATTATAGATCTCGACTGAAAGCCCTAAAGCAGTACTCTGTCCAGGGAAGGCTGCTACGTGCAGATCTGATCCAGTGTTGGAGGATATTTCACGGGAAGTGTGCTATCGAACCTGCCGATATATTTGAGCTCCCTGATTACACAGGCTTAAGAGGGCACAGATACAAAATTCAACACTCCCGTGTGCGCACAGACTTGAGAAAGCGTTCATTTGGTATCAGTTGTGCTACTGTATGGAATAGCCTTCCGGATCATGTAGTATCCGAAAACGATCAAAAAGTCTTTCAAGGCCAAGCTGGCGTCTGCACTGGGCGAGTCTCTCTATAACTTCCCTCCATGATATGGATGCTACACTTTTGAGAGACACGAAGCATGTGTACTAGTCCTACCTGTCAATCTGTTGTCTGTCAATGTGTGGGCGCAAAATTCCAGTCAGAGCATGTTGCTCATGACATGGAGCGTCTTATGTTATCCAGGTTTCCTCTCTGATCCTGAAAGCCTTTCTGACAACCCTAGCCAAGCAGGGAACCTCATAAGGTGAGAGAGCCGCGCCCGGCTGGAGCAAGCGGCCGCCCCGCATGTGGCAAAGTCGAGAGGTCCCGGGAACCAATCGCCAGTGCCACCACCGGGACGGCCGCCGCTCGAGCCGGGCGCAGAAGGAACCGGATCCCGAACATGTCAAACAGAATGATGAACCAACCTGGTAATCTCGCGCGACAAAAACCCAGCCCGGCACACCGATCCCCACTCGAAGGCCGCAGCACCCACCACGGCAGGCCCCGGCCGCGACACGACAAACAAACAGGCAGCATAGTCAGCACCCGTCCCTCCAGTGAAATATCCCAAGTGGTCTAGGTGTTTTTGGAATTGCTGAAACATCTTTGTATGAATTTTCCTAGTGCTGAAACTGCTTTTTGGTGTTGCTGAGCCACAGTTTTTCATAAATCTTTGGTATTTCTTATTTAATATTCCTAATTGTAGCACAACATAACCAAACCTGACCTAACCTTTTCTCCAGTCTGCAAAGTATGGCAGCAGGCCAGACGAGTCGCACCAGCCATCCAAAATTATCGCACCACCAGCCTAAAAAAATTCGCACCAATCTGCCACATACCAGGGAGAAAAACGCACACATTCCTACCCACACGATGCAATACTACCTCTCTTATTAGTTAGTTAAGGACTTTTTATAAGGCCCCCTCCTGTGTCTTCCTAACTATTCAGTCATAATTTTTTTTAGTTTTCAGTGTCAACTTCCTCGCACCAGTCTTGCAAATTCGCACCAGGCTGATAAAATTAGCACCACTCGCTCCTGTCTCCAAGGGCACTCGCACCGACGAGATCTCGTCGAAAATGCCATACTTTGCACACTGGCCTTTTCTCAATTCAGCGAGCTGGCCTCTGGCGCACCTTACTTGCCGGTGGCACTTTTGCCTTTGTCAGATCCCGTGGCTTCCCTGTGTGCCCACTTAAAGGGGAATGTGGCACCTTCACAACATGATTTTAACTGAGATAGCCAAGTTGTAAAGCAGGTCGGAAAACCCGGTACTTCATATTTCATTTGTCTTGGAACTCAATATTTCCGTAGAAAAAAGCTAAAACCCACCTGACACCAGCCCCCCTCAGCCCCCCTGTCGCCGGCGGCCATTGTTGTGAGCTACTGGTGCGACGACATATGCTGACGTCACGATGAGCATCAGCCAATCGAAGCCCTTGTAGCGTTTCAATTATGGTAGTGGCTGCCAGATCGTGACATCATCCGCAGGCTGATATTTATTTCTTCTTCTAGAGGAGTATTTTTAAAAACCAAATATTGAGCTTATTGTACATTTTTCAGAGAAATCGTGAGTGGTTTCATTATTGTTTACTAAAAGTACGCCTAATAACACTAAATTCCAGGATTCGACCAAGGTGCCACATTCCCTTTAATCTAACCGAGCTTAACCTAACCTAACCTAACTTTACCTAACCTAACCTAACCTAACCTAACCTAACCTAACCTAACATAACCTTACCTTACCCAACCTAACCTAACCTGACCAGTTGTGGTACTCAGAATATTCCTTTGGGGGAAGTTTTGAACAGTGGCACTTTGTATATTAACATGTAGCAATTCTAATTAAAGGAAGCTTTGATTCAGTGGAGCTTTTGAACAGTGGCACTTATCATACAGATCAACCTGTAGTAGTTATCTGGCAGCATGTGTGAAGCCACCTACCACATTACCAATAATTTAACATTCTATGGATACTATCTGAGTGCAATATCTGCCCATTAATCATTATTAGCTTCTGTGGAGTGGCGGACACAAGGTGGGCGGCTAGGGGCCTCAATCCCCCTCTCCCTCAAATGTTTTAAGTGCCTCTAGCTAATGCACAGGTAGAGGGTGATCTAAGGAGCTGATGGGTGGTGCTTGAGCCTGCAGCTCCCCCAAATGAAGTCCTGGATCCATCTCTGATTCTGTGCATGTTTATAGTGCCAAATACCACAATTAGGTCTTCCTGGAACACAATATTACTATAAAAATGTCTTCAATCTTGAATTAGCCACCCCACACCACTGCCCATTGCTCAAGTAATGGTTATGACAATTTCCCCCACACTTGTAAACAATGATCAGAAAGCAAATACACAAAATAAAGAAAACATTTAAACTTAATTTTTGCTTTCTCATTTTTTGTCAAATTTATTGTTTTATGAAGACATTTTTGTTTTTTTTTTCATGACGTTTTGCTGACGACACAAAATTATACTCTAGCGCCAATGTCATTTGATCCACCGTCAGCTTGCAGCTCGATATCGACCGCATGCTGAGGTGGTCGGAGCTGTGGCAAATGCCCTTCAACTTGGGAAAGTGTTCGATCTTACACATCGGTGAGTCAAATAGAAGCTTCGACTTTGCCATAAACGGTGTGACGCTGCAAGAGTCGTTTTTGGAAAAGCACCTCGGAATTGTCGTCGACAAGGACCTTAAATTTAGGCAACAGGCTGCCTCTGCGGTTTCCAGGGCATCGAGGGTCCTAGCCGCGACCAGAAAATCGTTTGCCAACATCGATACGTTTACACTTTCGCTTCTCTACAAGACACTGGTCCGTCCCCACTTGGAATATGGGAATGTTGTTTGGGGTCCGTTTAATAGAGGAGACCAGAAGTTAGTCGAGATGGTCCACCGACGTGCGACACGCATGGTTCGAGCACTGGCCCATCTCCCTTACACCGAACGTTCTTGTTTGCAGTGACTAAAAAATAAAAGACATCATTAAGAAGTGTGCAGTGTAGTCAGCACTTAAGCTCATATGCCAACTTCATGTCAAGCCAATTTGGAGACTTTATTGCCTACAGAGAAAAGCTAAATATTATGCTTGTTAGCCATTTTTAAGCAAACAATGTCAAAAACTGTGGCAGATACAAAGGGGTAGGGGCTCACCCCCAAATTTCTGAGGGTCTGTAGTTAATGCATAACAGGAGTGTTCTGAGGCCATGACTGGGGAGGCTCAAGCCCCCTAGCTCCCCACCCATATTGCCCTGGATCTGCCACTGGCCAAATACATCATTTTCAATATGTTTCCCTGAATATCCTGCAAAAGGTGAATGGCTTGAATTCAGGCCTGAGGGTTATTGATTTATTGTGTGAATTGTTTCCCTTCATTTTGTGATTTTGATTCACTACAAATTTATTTTGAATCTGAGATGTGTGAATATTTAAAACAGAGAACTTTAGAAGAAATGAAATGTCAATGGTGGTTTCTGGACATGCTCTACAAAACGGCAATCTCAGTTCAAAGCTATTCTGACAGTTCTTCCAGGTCCTTTGTAATACGTGAGAATGTTTCTAGGGCAACCAGGGCTTGTAAAACAATGTCAGTTTTTTATTATGGCAAGAGGATAGAAGTTTGCATGACTTCCCACAGAATGTTAAATGGGAGACCTGTACACAAGTGCCACAATCAACTTAAGCACTGAAGTTGATTGTGAAACCTACCTTTCCTGCCTCCTGCTCGACGTTACTGATGGTCGATGTCTGACGGATGTTGGGATTTTGATGACAGATAAAATGGCGTAACGCCCGCGGCGTTCGGCCGCGGATAAGACGCTCTGCGCGCACCACTGAGGTGCGACATGTTCAAAATGTGGCGACTACAAACCCTTCTCAGCTATGTACGAGGTGAGGAAGAATTGAGAGTGAGTTTGTGAAACCAATTCAGCGTTTTTAGAGACACTCTGGGCCCATTTTGTGATTATTTTTGTAGGCAACGTTAAATGGCCATAGCAGTTGGTGCGTCCACTAGAGAAAATCATAACTATGAGGAATGTGGTGGATGCGGTCAGGGCTTCCAGGGGTCCAAATACGCAGATGGGAGCTATGCCATCGCTCTGTTTATACCGAAATGGGGAGCACGCTAACATTTTACCTAACCTGAAACCAAACCAATGTAGGGCTACCTTGCAGTGGACTTTCCCCTTGCGCCGCCGGATGATCTCCCCGGAAATTGACCTGAACCTGCCGCTAACCAACGCTGCGGAGATGCTTCTGACCTGCCGTAGAACCTTTTGGCCTCCGTGACCGCTAAACTCTGATTTCCCTTCTTCATTCTCTTACAGTTGCCTGCTCCCCACGCCTGTGGCCCTCTGGTAGAACGCCTCTGTCCCCTCTGAGAGGTTCTGTCCTCACGTCCTGTGACCTCTGGTAGAACGCCTCTGTCCCCTCTGAGAGGTCCTGTCCTCACGGCCTGTGACCTCTGGTAGAACGCCTCTGTCCCCTCTGAGAGGTCCTGTCCTCACGGCGTGTGACCTCTGGTAGAACGCCTCTGTCCCCTCTGAGAGGTCCTGTCCTCACGGCGTGTGACCTCTGGTAGAACGTCTCTGTCCCCTCTGAGAGGTCCTGTCCTCACGGCGTGTGACCTCTGGTAGAACGCCTCTGTCCCCTCTGAGAGGTCCTGTCCTCACGGCGTGTGACCTCTGGTAGAACGCCTCTGTCCCCTCTGAGAGGTCCTGTCCTCACGGCTTGTGACCTCTGGTAGAACGCCTCTGTCCCCTCTGAGAGGTCCTGTCCTCACGGCGTGTGACCTCTGGTAGAACGTCTCTGTCCCCTCTGAGAGGTCCTGTCCTCACGGCGTGTAGCCTCTGGTGGGATCTGGGTCCATTCGTCGTAAAATCTCTGCCTCATACTTATATCCCCTCTTTACCGGCCCCAGACCTGCATTCCTTCGCTCTGTCTTTGCTGGATGTAGGATTGTATCACTGTTCTGGTAGGAGACCTCCGTCCCTCGCCGTGTGGCCCCGCTGTCTGGCGGTGACGGTGTATGCGGCTGCCCGCAGGCGGTGTCAGAAGCGGGTGGAGGGTGCGGGAGCCGCCCAGTAAGCTGGTCTCCGACGAGCGGGAGCGCGACTGTCAGGAGCAGCCGCAGCAGGATGAGAGGCGGCAGCGGCGCGGACGGACGGTCCGGCCGCCGGAGCCGCGGCTGGTGGAAACCGCCCAGGCCCGGCCCTGGTTCTCACCACTGACACCGGTGAGCTGAGGGGACGCACCAGTCGCAGCGCGTCACCGACGTGGTGTCCTCTTCCTGTGAGGAATGACATCGGTGGAGGCAGTTAAAATGCTTTGGATGTGTCTCTTATCTCTTTCTTTGTCGTTTCCACTTTTTTCGCCGATTGGTTCACCAGCCTGGTGCAGAAAAGCAGTGATACAGACCTCGCCCCGAAAAATAAAGTTGAAGAAGAGGTCCCATAACTGGAAAACCATGATTGCCTCTTGTTTACTGGACATGTCCGGTATGTACTGCACCGTGGAACCTGCTGATCTGCGGAGATTAATAAGTTGAGAACCCGTAGACCAATGCGAATAATCCGATAGGACGGACAGTAGAAGCGGTAGCAGCCGGCGCTCAGTGAGCGGGCTGGCGATGGTGACCGCGCTCTTGCCGTGTTTGACACGCTGGCTGTGGACAGGCGGCCAATGGCGGCACCGCGCGACTGCCGTCGGCTGCCGCGCTCTGGTGCCTGTCTGGCGGCCTGCTGCCGGCCCCCGGCACCGGCGCGTCCCAGCCTCTCCGGAGTGTCGGACCCACCCCGGCCCGAAGTGAGCCTGACCTCAGTCGGCGGCCGGAGCAGCACGCCGCAGCCCCGGAGAAGACCGACCCGCTGTCGGCCCTGCGGATCGCCTTCGCTACGGAGAGTGACAGACTGCTGGCCGAGCTGCAGAACTCGGCCGGCGCCAGTGTCGCCGCCCAGCGGCCGGCGCAGGCACTAGAGTGTTTCTGTCGCGCCGCCGCGCTGGGCTCGGCGCCCGGCTGGTTCAACGCTGGTGTCTGCTTCCAAGAGGGGACGGGAACGGCAAGGGATGAGGATAAGGTGGGTACACTTTTCTCTGCGTTCTCTGCAAGGTGAAACCACATGTCTTTCTGGCATCTGTAGTCTAATAATGTTTTTGACTGTGTGCATGTTATGCCCCATAGTGCATATTTCATTGGTTGTGGCCCGCGCGGTGTGTACGCGCCGTTACCTCTCCTGCGCGCCACAGGCGGCTGCTTGTTTCGCGGAGGCGGCGCGGCTTGGACACGCGGCCGCGGCTTACAACCTGGCGCTGCTGCTCGCCGGGAGCTCCGCCCCGCTGACGTCACAATGCCGGCGTGACGTCACGGAGCTGCTGCAGCAGGCGGCGGCCGGCGGGTGCGCGGAGGCGGCCGCCTACCTGCCCGTCTGGAGCGAGTGGTGTGACTCCTGCCGCCCGCAGGGTGAGTCCCATGGAGGCGGCACAGGGTTTGGAGGCAACTTATGGGAGCCGAGCTGCACCGGCAGGGAAGGTTTAATCTCACTGGAGTCTTACGCATGGGTTTTATGAAGGGCTGGGCCCTGTTAACGGTGCACGATCCAGAAATATAAATTGCGGCCCTCGTGGGTTAATTTGTGTGGGAAATTTTCGTCACAAATTACTGAGTTTTCACATGAAATGTAACGCAGTTTGTTCCAATGTACCGCCTGAACATGTGTGTTGTTGAAGGATACGTTTGGTGTAGCAGGCCTTTGTGGCCGTCGGTGTCTGCGCTGCTGTTCATGAGTGCACAGCGACGCTTTCAGTCACTGTTGCGTCTCACGCTAGTCCGCGGAAAGCGGCGGCTGTTGCGTCCATGGACGTGGGCAGTAGCCAGGAGTTGGGGCCCTGGATTGGCGTGAATAGGGCCCTGGATTCTCAATTTATCAGTTTTGGACTTGTTGCATTCGGTCCTTTTCCTGGGATGGATTCGTTGGGAGCTCAGCTTTTTTCGTTCCCTAGTAATAATGTCTCCTTTCTGAGAGGCAAAGCGCTAGTCATCTTCTTCGCAATTTGCGTTGGACAACATTTCACTGGGCTTCGATACCGAGTAAAGTAGTTTCTTAATGGTACATCTACAACAATTGTGCAGGTGTCGACATTTTATGTCATGCTGTTGTGACCCAGGGCAGTCCAACAGGTTGTCCCTGAAGCGTCGGTACCTGAACAGTGGCCATGGTGCGGTTCTGTGCGCGTGACCCGGGTGCCGGCCGTGTCGCCAGATGACCCGGTGACCTCGGAGTGGCCGCCCGGCCGCTCCCTGTCACTGCCCGCCCTCTCCGACTCCGACCCCGACTCCGAGGCCTGCCTGGACCCGCGCGACTACTACGGCCTGGCACCCGACATGGACCGCAGACCCCTCTTCTACCTGAACGAGGCCCCGTGAGGCGAGGTGTCCGGCACCGGGGCCTTGTTGTAGTCGATGCCTCCTGGCGGAGTAGCTTACAGGGGTGATCAGGACACTCCAGGGGCCCTTACAGAGGAGACAGCCGGCGCCTGAGGTGACTGGGTGCCTCCCCAGGCGCCGATCAGTACGGCCGGCGTCAAAACTGAATTGTTAAAGCGAGTGATTCACTAATGATGTTGCAACGTCGAGTGAACATGCGGTAAGTGGTGGGAGGGTTTTAATCGCTGTGAATGATTTTAAACCGTGTGCTGCACTAATAATGCCGAACAAAGCGGGTGGCGAGTTGCCTCTCCTTTACTCATGATCCAGTGCAATGTTGTTTTCCATGACTAGGTCGATTCTGTACCTGAGTAGAGGGAATTGAAACGGTGCTGTGAGGGAGGATGTGGGTGGCCGAAGGCATGCTTTCTGGGGGGCTGTTCCAACAGCCGCCATGAACAAATGCTGAGGTGAGGGTGACGGATTTGCTGGCGAAAAGAAGCGAGGTAGCTGACTCCAGAATAGTCGGATTTTTCATTCCATTCAAATTCAAGATTCAGTGGAACCTCCTTGGTTTTTAAGTATGTCTGGCTACTTCTGGTTCTCTCTGGCCAAGTTATACCTGGCACCCCCACCTCCGCCGTTTTTGGTGGAGGACGCTGCAGCAGCGCAGGCGCGCGCCGGTCTAGTTATAAGCGAGTCATAGAGTAACGGACAGAGCAGGGACCCGATCACTGATTCTGCAATCGTTTTTGCGGGCTTCTGTTGGGATTGGGTGGGTTGCAAGGCAGCGCGGTTTAGTTCAAGCTCGCGTGAATAACGTGAACAGTGCAGGCGCCGAGGGACGTCAGGATTCGGTGATGCTTTGATATGTCGATACTTAGAATTAGGATTTAGAGACGTATGTGTAGTTTACACTGTGTACAGTGTTGGACGAGCATCCTTTCAATTCGTGCTCTCTCACACTGCTGTCGAACTCGAGTGCTCTGGAGTTGGGATGTCACACCTGATCATCTTGTGCAGGGGAAGTTCATACTGATACTTTGTTACAACCTTTTTTAACTGGTTAGAATGTTGAACCGGTTCTTGGTATCCATCTACCTACTTTCCGCAGTCGACTTGAAGGTCAGTTACTTAAAGCGACGCCTTTATCCGAAGACGGGGCCTTTGTTGTTGTTTTTGTTAGAGTTAGAAGGGCTGCATTCGGAATAACCCTTTTTCCGACACGCCGGTGGTTGGAAGAGCTTGTGCGGTTGATGCCATTCTCCGTTTATCGGTTGCCATACTCGGGAATTATCCAAAAGAAGTACCTGAAGAGGCGTTGAAAGCTAATTACGCCGCGGCACGCATTTTGCTCTTTTCTTGTACTGTGAAATAAAGACAGTTGGACGTTGGCGGCGAGATCATCCTTCCTCAAACCACGCTGGATCGATCGCGGTAAAACAAGGCGAGTTTACGCGTGTTCTGAACAGGACATCTTCATTTACCGTTCCTTATGTACAGTGTCCTTCATAAGTATCGTACCGTCGTTCAATCGAGGTGGTTTGAGAGTCCCATGTTCCGTCACCACCATAATCATGATGACTTGGATGCCCAAAAGTCCCAATGATGATAATCAGGTATGGGACTCCCCAAAACATCTAGATCGGACGACGGTACGATGCTTTTGAGGAACGATACTTTCGAGAGAGCCTGTACGTTGGGCATGCATAAATGCGACAAATGCGTACGAAAAGAAGTAAAAAGTATCCAACATGTTTCAAAAATACATTTAGGCTTCAGATTGACACCAATCCCATATCCATCTTCGACATGCGTTGTCAATAAATTTTGACACTCGGACAATCGTGATTGCGGACTCATTTGAACAGAAGGCACCTTCAGGGGTATGACAGCTATAAGTCGCGTAGACCCAGGGGCGTAGCCAGGATTTCGCTCAGGGAGGGGCGGCACCCCCAAAAGGGCTCCCTGCACAAGGACCAAAGGGCCCTGATGGATAAAAGCCCTCCTTTTACAGGGAATAGAGTCTGGCGAGGGCATAAGAGCCCTGGCAGTTGGTGCGTCGATAAAAGCCCCAAAAATTCGCCACAGAGCATTTTGAGCTCCGCGCGGTTCGTGATTCCGGACTCATTTGAACAGAATACGGCACCTTCATGGGGTATGAACAGCTATTAGTCGCGTAGACCATACCAAAAACTCCTGGCTTCATACTTAGTTTGTATCGGAACTCCGATTTTTTTAACGCACTCCTCTCACCCCTGTCTTTCATCTCCCTTACGAGCTTGGCGACCGTCGGAGGCCGGCCGGTGCGCGGTGGTGAGGGGCCGGCAGGGCTGGGTCCAGGTCTAAACACATGTACTTCACGAATGGTGATTCTAGGATGAATAAAATTCGAAGCCGCTGGGTTTACGGCAGTTTATCTCCTGGCTTTTTAAGTTCAAATTCCTTCAGAAAGGTGCCGCACTCCTTTTGACGCCTGGTGGAACAAGCACAAGTTTTTATATTTACACAACTAACACTTCCATGCACGCAAGAACGACGTCGCGTGGGGAGCCACGCCAGCTAATGGTCAACATCTCGTCCCAGGACGTGCCAGACGCCCATTATCTTTTGTACTGGACTCAGTGCCCCGCGCGGAGGCACTGGAGAACCGAGCGGGGCCGTGGTGGGGGCGACACGAGCTTGTTAACTCATCACCGCACGGCCTTGTGTCCCGAGACACCACTTGAGCGTCATTTACCGAATCATGTCATGGTTCCGCCCAGTACCAGTACGGGCGGCTGGCACAAAGCCGCCGAGAGGGATTTGCGACAGCGGGCGTTTACCGAATGGTGTTCAACCTCTCAATAAAACACGCCTAGAAAATTGGTTCGGAAAACGCCTAGCTGGCTTCATTTTCGAAAAAGTTGCTTATACAATACGAAACGCGGCTATCTTTCAGGCACTTGTGTCTGTGCCAAACACTAGTAGTTTCCACTTTCTTCTTCACGAGGAGAGTCGCAAAGCCAGCATTTACAAGCCACTACTCAGGTAATTTCTTTATCAACGGTAGTCTACCAGTAGTACTGCCTAGTCCCGCGATGCAGGGCTATGCAGTATGGTCACCACCTATAGGCCAGGAACAGAAGCCGGTCATCTTACGTGCAGTCCGTCCGAGTCCAGTACACGCTGCCGGCTACGATAGAGCAAACGCTCGTATCTGCTCAATATTTACCGCTGGACTTAGGTACACAGTGGCGACGCAGCCAAGGCCTTGGGCTTCACAGCTTACCTGCATTACTGAATAGCAGCCAAAGAGCAGTCGCCACTTGGCAGGTTTTAAAACAATACCGGCTCTTTCCAAAGCAGTGAAACAACTGACTCGGTCTACCACAAACAAGTGAAGTTTACAACGCATCTCCTCGGAAGTTGAGCCGAAAAAGATTGCCGTTCAAGATTTCCAAGCAATCAAATTTCATTTAAGAGTGATTCCATATGGGTGGGGACACGAAGCCGAAGAGCAGGATATTTGAAAACGTCGGTCTGGCTCAAGCCGTCCGCCGGATTTTCACCGCTCGCTTCCGGTTGACAGCAGGGATTGATTTATAAATGTCATGCTGTACTAATGCGCAGGTAGAGTGACAAGCCTTTGGACCACTTAAACAAGTGTGCGCCAGAATAACTCGGTTTGCTTGTCCACCATACCCGCAAATCCTGCGACTGCTCTCCACCGTTGCTCACAAGTGTAAATTAAACCCGCCATGCCAAAAGTGCTAATGGTTTTGGCAAACAGCTGTTAAAATGTGCACCTTCATACGTGATTTAACGAGATAGCCAAGTTATAAACCAAGTCGGAAAACCCGGTACTCCATATATCAGTTGTCTGGAACTGATATTTCCGTAAAAAACTAAAACCACCGACACCACCCTCATCAGCCCCGGGCAATTGTTGTGAGCTGCGGGACGACAATGCGACGTCACGATGAGCATCAGCCAATCGAAGCCCTTAAGCGCTTCAAGTATGGTAGTGGTTGCCAGATCATGACATCATCCACTGGCAGATATTTATTTATTTTCCAAGGGAGTATTTTTAAAAACAAAATATTGAGCCATTGCACATTTTCAGAGAAATCATGGGTGGTTTCATTATTTTGGCAAAAGTACGCCAATTTCACTAAATTCAGGATTCGACCAAGGTGACACATTCCCTTTAACAAAGACATCATCCATCCAATCGAGTCCCCTCCATTTCATACTTACTGAGCCCTTTTATCACCCATCTCGCACTGAACCGTGAACAAGTCCGACTCTCACACTGCAGATCGACAGCTCAGTCCACTCCCACCACCTCTCTCCCGGCGAGAGCGGCATCATCGGCTACATATCCATCAGGCTCTCGTCGAGGAAGCGCTTGTAGCGCGCCATGAACTTGGCCACAAACGCCTCCAGGTGGTAGATGGGCTTGGAGCCGAGCCGTAGGCGGTGCTCGTAGGCGGCCGCCTCCTGGGTCAGCTCCGACTTCAGTTGGCCGTCACAGTTGCGTATCAGCTCCCGCAGTAGACCCTGCCGGCGTATGTCGGGTCAGCCCGACGGCGACAGTGGCTTCACCACACGACAAACTTTGAGGGAGATGATGATTATTGGAGTTTTAGGGCACTGCAGCTACAGAGGCTATATGTGCCCGTAAACTTTGGGGGTGAGGTCATGCGCGTTGGCGTCAGTTCTTTCGGGGAAAGGCTCATCGGCGTGAATATATCTAGGGTTGCACTTAAATACCTACTAGTCCTTGCTCTGGAATAATTGTGTGTCTAACATTTATCACTCTTTCAATGAAATGAAGGAACTAGAACTAAAGCCAAATAAAAAACATCACTGTCATTACCTAATCGACCCACGAATGAATATCAAAACGCCTGAAATCGGAACATTGACCTCGAGAGTTCACGCCTACGCGAATGCCTGCGATCAGACAGATGATAGGCCACTGCGACGGGCCGGCAGCTGTACTGGTGCAGTCCGATCGTCGCATCAAAGTGGCACATTTCAAAGCTTGCCACCTATTACTGTCAATAGATGAGGCGAAAATGTTGTCGAACTTGGACCTGAACAAACTTTGTATGGGAGGGACATTCATAAACACCGATAAGACGACAAATATCTGATTTGTACCAATAGATCAGCGTGGCGAACACCAGTTCGAGGGTGGGGGAGTGTGCGGCATACATGAGGACTGGAAGGGGGGGTAGATGTTTCAATGACACCTACAACTGGTACTGCTGTGGAATATTTGCGTCTGCGCTCTAACTGAAATTCAATGACGGCGGAACGTCTGAATTTAAGGCGGGGGAGGCACCATGGGCTTTTCAACCCATTTTCCGGTCAACGCCATACAGCTAGTTTTTTTTGCTCCCGTATCAATGCCGGTAAGTCTTTCAATATAAAACGAAATTTCACGAAGAGAATATACCGGAAAGGGCTGATCAGTTATGTACATTCCAACGTTTTGAACTGGTCCTTTGACCCTAAATTGCCCATCTGGCTCGCGCCCATTTGAGACGCCGACATCCCGTCAGTCACCTGAGACCGGCGCGGGGAAACCAACGCATGCCAAGGATAGAAATTAGACCAAGTTTGGAAGGCAGCCAGAATCGAGAGCGATGGCCCACAGACGTGCTGTCAAAGTATGAGAGTATTATCAGCATGAGGTATCTAGTAAAACACATTTCTTGCGACTCTCATCAGCCAATTCGGGACTTGACACATACAGGACGCCTTAGTTGATTAAAATGATTTGGATGCTGCGATCCACTTCTAATGTTTATCGGGATGCGTAAGGGGGAAGGCAATGCAAATCAAGCATGCATCCTTCGCAGACGAGCATTTCATCTTCGATTGCCCTATCACATATAAAGGTACCTGCCTGCTCAATTCGTACCAACATCCATGAGGTTATGTAAAGTTTACTGGACAGCTTGTTCCAATATCTATGTGGTTGTGATGCGAGGTTTAGGGGCGGGAAGCGAGCAGCGTGCCAGTAAGCAGTCCACATCGCTCAGCCGCGGGCGATTCAACAAGCGAGAAGGGTGTACACAGCGCGGCGGCTGTTGTTCACTGACCGTCCCGCCTGGAACCAACCGCCAAAATGTAGGGTTAAAAATGGTCTCGAATTGAGATACGCATACTATACCATTGTCTCCCCCAACAGAGGTTGACCAATTCCGACACTTTTTCCTTCCGACGCTGTCCGAAAACCGTGTAAATCCAGGCCGCACACAGGTGCGAGTAACAGGTATAGCGTCAACATACCCCTTACATAAGACGCATCGCGTCCAGTCATTAAAGTTCGCACTGGAGGGGACCCCGAGCCTCCAACAGTGGTTGGAGGACCGCGAGCTTCGCAGCGCGCCACGGTCACATGACCCTGGCACCGCAACACCCCTGAAGCTGACGTCACCGGCTCTGTACTAGCGGCGGCGGGCGGCGGCCCGCGCGGCGTCAGTGCGTCGCCATTCGCCGTCGCAGGTGCTACCCCGGATATAGCCGTGATGCAGAGGGCAGCGCTGCTGACCGCCTGCCTGCTGGCCGTGGCAGGCTGCGCCACCGCGCTGCAGTGCTACTCCTGCAACAGCAGACGCGACATCGTCGGCGTCAGCATCGCCGCCAACATCCGCAACGAGCTCCGCCGCTTCCCGCCCTGCGAGGAATTCGACCCCTACAACCCGCAGCAGAAGTTCATCCAAAAGTGTCCACTGCTCATGGACAAGGGCTGTATGAAAGTGGTGGACCCGAACGACTCCAACAACATCCTGCGCTCGTGTTTCCTGGTGGCCAAAAACGAGTGTGAGAGGGGCGTCTGCCACTGCACCGGTGAGTTGTGCAACGGCGCCGCGGGGGCGACGGCGGCGCTGCTGCTGGTGCTGCCGGCGGCGCTGCTGCGCGTCCTCTGAGCGGAGACGCCGCTGAAGAAGCTGCTGACGGCAGAGGCTCCGTCAGGCGAGGAGATCGGTTCACGGCCGAACATCTTCAACAGGGGGAAGCAGCTGCCGTTGTAGAGAGGAAATACAGCCAGGCGGTGGTGAAGACCAATGAACGCACACCACAACGCCAACACAGCCGAAACACAGACCACGAGTCAAATGCCAATCTGAGTCTCAACGAGCTTTAGTGATGTGCCTGTTGTCAGTGTTATTTCAGCGCGAAGCGCAGTGTCATCGTCAGCATTTTGATTTTTGGACAGTTCAAGCAGTGCATCCGTCGCTTCGCTGGTATGGACTGCGTCGTGTCCGGAGCGAATCTGCCACTTTGAATGTACGGTTTGCGTCTGCGTCCTGATTCATGTCCACGTTCGAGATGTCATGCCAGCCGGTGCCAAGTCCTGGACAGCTATCCAAACCGCATCGACCACATGCTTCAGATTCGCCTAGTTCATTGCTTTAGCAGAATCAGCTCATCATCACCCGCACCTGAGTCCCGGCGGACGACGACGACCGTCACGCCACCGCTGTACTCCAGGTAGAGACTCTGCGCGCGCTCAAGGACAGCCGTCGCGCCAAACAAAGCGCGCGCTCCCGAGCGGAGACGGCGCAGCGGCCGACGTGGAGGCACGCGGCGGCGGTGCCGCGGC
This sequence comes from Lepas anatifera, assembly GCA_034440635.1. Lineage (NCBI taxonomy): Eukaryota > Metazoa > Arthropoda > Thecostraca > Lepadidae > Lepas > Lepas anatifera. The sequence continues at coordinate 419,291 of JAOTON010000961.1, read as the reverse complement.
CGCCGCAGCAGCGCCAGCCAGCCAGTGACCTGAGAGTGGCGGTTTTTACCGTGTTGCGGCGATACTGCCTTGAAACCGGTGCGTTAGCAGGTGTGGACACTTCCTGTACCAGCTGACTGCTGAGGTGGGAATAAAATGCCGTTGCGATGCCTCTGGCGTTTGAAACGATGAGCCAGCGGAACGGATCAATTTCATCTCGAGGGTAATGGGCGCTGGTCCTGGAGGCCTTCGAAACAGTCACGAACACGCAGTTTAGCTCCTGAGGAATGGGGAGGGGGCGACTTCATCTCTCGTCCCTTGGTACGGAAAAACTGCAAATATCCCAAAACGAAACCGCAAGCGTTCACGTTCATTTTCTGCGAGAGAAAACAATATAATATATTTCCCTTTTCGTTGCAATCGACAGGTATGCACCAGTTTTAGTATTTTTCTAAACTCTACTCGTTTGATCTTACAACTGATTTTACGAAGACTTGCAAAGCCCCAGAGTTAAAACTGTCTCGGAGGACGTTAGCAAGGCTGGAAACCACCACCAAAATTGAAAGCATTTGAGTAGATCCACGCTGTCAAAGGCAAAGGTGACTTGCCTCGTGTCACAGTCCTCTGTTCCGCTGGGCCCGAGAAATCGGGATAGCCCCGTCGTCTGGTACGGTGGGGCGTTTGCTAGGAAGTGTGCGGGCACAACTGTCCCGCAAGGGTGCCGATAAATAGAAACATCTGCCGTTTACGCAGTGTGACTGCGTGTATATGAGGTGCAAACACGCCAAGATGTCCCCAGGTTGGGGCACAACATATTTTAAAAAAATATCCCGTTATGAGCAGAAACTATCAATATGAGCGGCCCATACGGGACCATACATAAATAACGTAACGACATTTTGTTTTCCCCCCTCCCATGTACAGTTTTCGAAGCCCATGTGTGACGTTTGATATCGCTGCTGACTCCCCAACTCCTTTGCATGACGTAGTTTATGAATGACGTCTGTACCCTGCATGTGCTTAGAAAAAGGTTGAACATTCTGAGGGGGAGATGGTGCTTTCGGCCATGCGTCAGTCCACAGCCTACAAATACATCGAACATGGCTTTGCTATCTCTTGTGTGGGCCAGTGATATCAGCTATTTCACTGACGTCAATTTAGTTTCCTAGATATTCCGGCACTCAATAGTTTCACTTCAACTTCGATAACAATAACTGGATATTTTTTAAACGCTGCGACTTCGATGACGGTCAAGGCGTTGGCTTCGATAACGCAATAACGTTAACGCTGAATTTTCAGGAGCTTGATCAGGAACACTAAATACACTAGAATTGAATTGGATTTAGCTTCCAGACCACTTTTGACCATTACTTTCTATACAATACAACAATTTCCCAGTTGTTTGCTCTAAGAGGAAATTTCAGTTAAACAGAACACATGGCTTTTTCGTACAGCAGTCTGCTATAATACTCACAGAACAAATAGAACTATACACCAGCTGTAGGCAAACATGTCTATCCAGCGTGGGGAAGAGGTTCTTGTCCACGTAGTCCGACATCTCACCAGACACCACGAATCAATCTCTATAATCACCCTGCCAGGGGCGTAGCCAGGATTTCACTCAGGGGGGGGGGCGGCGCCCCGAAAAGGGCCCCTGCGACAGCGCCAAAAGGGCCCTGATGGGTAAACATGGCCCAGCTTGTTACAGAACCGTGTCCTCAGGGGCCCTTCGGGACCTCAGGGGGGCGGCTGTCCCTGCCACCCCCCTTGGCTAAGCCCCTGCACCCTGCCATTGACGGCGCGACGAGTGGGGGTCCGTCAACGCGTCCAAGAACTTATACTGACTCTCCTCACTAGTTCGTTCGAGGTAAGAGCATCTTCTCCTCTCTGCTAGGAACTATTCTTCCCAATATGCGATCTCGATCACATATAGCTTTGCAGTTGACGTGCCCCAAAACTCCTCCCCCTTTTGCTGTAGTGCGTGTGCGTTGCTTGCAAGTAGCCTAGACATATCTCGAAGTTCATAGGTGTGGGGATGCTCTTATTGGGCTTCAGTATGTTAGAGCCCATTGAGAAAGCCCTCTCTTCCGCGACTGAACTGGGAATGGTAGGCTGCAGCACTGGGATAAACCTTGTTGCGCGCGGAGAAGAGACTCGTATCTACATCCACCCCGGACATTGCGCTAAAAAAACATGCACCGAACTCCTTGTCGCCCCTAATGTGAATGGTGCAGTGTATGGCGTCGGACTCAGTGGGCAAGATGTTTGCGATGGCGCCGAAGTTCCTCTCCAGGCTCTCTAGCTGCTTGGGTCTCCCCTTCGCTCCCGGACTCCTCGACATCATCCAGCTTCTCCTTCACCGGTCGGTCCCTGGTGGCGTCAGCCTTGATGCGTTTGACCATCAGACCTTCACCGTCCTGGAAGAGGTGGCCGAACCCTGCCTCGACCACGGTGCTGCGCTCGGTCCAGTAGAACGTCCATTAGGATGTCAGTGTAGGTGTCTGAGAAAGTTGACTTGTCTTAGACAAAGGTTGAATACAGCCTTTTCAAATTGTGACCGTGCGTGAATACGAACGAACATGAAACAAATTCGCACTCCTCTTGCCACAATTACTTGAGGGTAACAGAAGAACGTGTGTACTGAATGTTCGCAACTTCAGCATTCACTTGAAACGCGTTTAATTCTCGTAAAATCTTCGGTTTTAGTGTAGAAAATTGGACGGTGATTAAGAGAATGTGCTGCCGTTTACGAGAAAACAAATACTTTGCCAGACCTTTTCCCGTTCTCCGTTTTTTTTAACAGCACAACAATCATGCGGGATACGATTGTCGGGAAAGAGATAAGCTTTGTTTGGACCAGCAACGCGGAGAAGATCACCCAAGCCTGACTCTGAGAGGGCTCGAATCCCAACCATTCCGATAACGACCACCCGAGGGTGAAAAATGATCCTGGTTGTTTGTAGACAAGCTTAACAATGGCAATGAAGATGACCATGAGCTTCTGATGACAGCGTCAAGTCCGATCTTTGCGGGTCCACTGACCGACCAGTTCACTCAGACTGGTTTCTTCCCAGTTGACAGCTCGTGGGATTTGTTGAAAGTTCTTATTTGAAGAGGAATGTCCCCCCCCACAGTCCGTTGAGTTTGGTCTCTCATATTCCACAGCTTGGTAGCGGAGTCACATTCTGATGAAGTGTGCCCGTTAACAGGGCGCAGGCTCCCCGATTTTCTATGCAGATCATTGGCGAATGCCCGCTCTGATTCGGTCGGTTCAGACCGGCATTCTAGTCTCATTCCCAAGCCAGAGGGGGCGGACCGGCGAGACTTCTCCAACGCCGAGCCTGGATACGCACGAAACGAGATTAGAAAATCAAATTTTCCTACGGTATGCTGTTTGTCTACGCCGAGTCCTGTGTAAGCAGGATATCAAAATACACCTCTTTGATTGCGAACGGCGCGTTCATTGAAAATAATCGAAGCATTTCACGGAAAGTGTTTGGGCTGGGTTGTCTGCCAAGTCACAGCTAAGAATAAACAGCAAATCTGTGGTATCAAACCTCCAGCCCAAGACGCCGGGAGTCATACAATGCAGCGTCTGACTGCCAAAATGCCCGCAAATACAAAATCACTGTTTAACAGAGAGTCGACCGTTTTACCGTCGACATCTCCGTTCGGAGTCGACATCTCTAGCCATTCTGGGAGAATCCTGAGGCGATACTGCGGCCAGTCCTTGCCATCACCGCGGCGGCCGAGCGGGCGGCTGCCAGCCACGTTGGCAGCCGTCGGGGGCGTTTGCCGACCCGGCCGCGCCCGCAGGGCCAGTCCCGCCCGCGCCGTGTGGTCGAACATGGCGCGTCTGCTGCCTGTGCTGACCTTCTGGCTGGCCCTGCTGACGGCAGTGCAGGTGTCCGAGCCGCTGACCTGCTACGCCTGCCTCCCAGACGGCGACGTGGACCTCTCGCTGCCCTTCAAGCTGGCGATGCGCAAATTCCCGCTCTGCTCCACCTTCAACTGGCGTCAGCCCGGCGACCAGTTCATCATGAAGTGTCCCAACATAACCAACGCCTGCATCAAGACCAGAACGTTCCGCTCGTGCTTCTTCTCCCGGCACGAGGGCTGCGAGCCCAACGGTCGCTGCACGTGCAAGACAAACCTGTGCAACGGAGCGACGGCTGAGCGGGCTCCAGCGACGGCGGCGGTGGCAGGTGTGACCGTACTGATGACCCTGCTGCGACAGAGCTGGACGTGATGTCGAAGTAAAGCCGGGAGCTGACGAGTGCTGCCGACAGCTCGAACCATTGCCGTGCTTTTGTGAATGAGCCGAGTGACTCAGCATCGACAGGCTGGGAGGGCAGCACTGTAGGGTTGATAATCCCGGGACATTTTTGCAATCCCGGGATCCCGGGATTCATCGACCCTCAATCCCGGGATATCCCGGGATCCCGGGATTGGGCAATTTTTTCAATAAACATGTCGAAAATTAGTGTCTGCTTTAGATAACGTATGTGGCGTATTCTTAACAGCATAGTAAATATTTCCCGTTAAGGATAACTTAAAGCATACTATTCACACCATGCGGAATGCACATGAAACTTCATATGGACACTAAACAGAATAAACTGCTCTGCTCCCCAAAACAAATAAAGATATAAATGATATTGACAAAATATATTTCTTGGTTATATTTCGAGTCATATTACAATAGAGGTATTTACCTATTGTGACCCGGCCTATTGTGTCCTGGTCACACAAGTCACCTGCCACGATAGTAGCACTTGAAGAAGCAAAGGGCATCAACGGCTTCGTCGCCGAGACTCGACCGTTCTTTAGTGACGATATTCCCGACAGTTGAAAACACACGTTCCGACTCAACTCTCATAGGAACTATGGCCTTGAGCCAGCTGTAGGACAGAGCTATCATTGCCGTTCTTCCAGAGGCAGGCAGGTTTTCCAACTCTTTCCTAATGGCCTTGGTCATAAGCGAAGGATTGGAGAGACTTAGCCTGGATGCACTTGAACTGTGATATGGCTCTGGAACTCTTACCTCATCTAGAGCTTGTTGAAGCATTCACTGAAGCGACTGCGCTGGTTCAGGATCATCAACGTCCATCACTTCTGTATCTACAACTACTTCGGAAGCATGAATCTGTCCCAGGTCATTTTTAACATGTTAACTGGGGAGCCAATTGGCCCCCCTGTCGGCCGAAATGCCCCCCCCAGTGCCGGGAAATTGGCCCCCCAGTAAAAAGACAAGTCTTGCTTAAAACTTAATAAAAAACTCACCTAACGAAAATAAAACATAATACCACCCGTTAATAATAGGTTTGTTCTATTGCTCGTCCCAAACCGACAATCCACAAAAATTGTATTCAAAGACTACCTTCAGTAGCCGTCTACTCCATCGTGCAAAAACGTAACAAAGCAAGTAGTTGCGGGAAATCCCGGCTAAGTAGCCTCAGCATCAATTTAACTAGCCACAACGCAGGAAATAGCCTAAAACCAATCAAAAATCGTTTTCTATCCGAGCAGAAGCCCCCGCCAGCCAGTACCGTGGCACTGCATGATGCTCTCATTTCAGACGTGGTCGGTTGTATGTATGTATGTATGTATGTATGTATATTTCAGAACATCCTCATACAGGAGAGGCTTTTCATATTCCATCGTCAATTGGGTGCAGCAGGAGATAAAAAGATAAAAGAGTAAAAATCACAAGAAAACCTAAAAAGCAATAAAGCAAAGATGATCACACATAAAACTAATTTAAAACAGATGCACGTTGTCAGCGCTCAGAGCTCGTTCGTGGATTAGGCGGGACACAGTGTAGTCAAAGCGCGTCAGACTGGTTACTGGTGTGCCGGTGTGAAGTGCTTAGCCCATTTATTATTATTGTGTTGTTAGCATATGTGAAATTTAGAGTGAGATTGTTGCATTACTTTTTCTGTAAAGTTGATAGGGGAGACCGGGGTCAATGTAACGATTCTTACTTTTCTGCTTCAGGAAGGGCAATGCTTTGTGCCAGAAATATTGTCATCATATTTTCAGCAGCCTTGACATTTTGGCTATCTGGCAGATGTAGCACTATACCAAAATAAAAACATTGATTGGTCTTTGCTTGGCTAGTACATAGCTACATAACTTGGCTTTGAAATACTTCCTTCAAATGTTACATTTGACCCCATCAAGGGTCAGTTGTGACACCCCAGGGGTCAATTGTAATATATTAAAGCCATGCGTCTGGTTCTTTTCGATCGCGATGCATGTCTCGTTAGGGTCGTTTCAGGCTCGAGCTCTGACAGAGAAACTGACACGGTGTGAACTGTGAAGCGATGCCAGGTATAATCTACGTACATGCAGTTTTCTTGTGTTTGAACATTTCAGGTAGGTAAAATATTAAGCATAAAACAACGCTGTAGCATGTTGTTGGATTCTATAATGATTTTTATTACTATCAACAACGCTTTCCACGCTATTTTTAGTGTTGGAAAATATCGGGATCCCGGGATTCAGAAATATATAATCCCGGGATTCGGGATTAACACAATCCCGGGATCCCGGGATCCCGATCCCGGGATTATCAGCCCTAGGCAGCAGGGAGCAAGGGATTCACACACCGCCTCCGTTCGCTACGCTGCAGATAATGGTGAGATGTGTCAAACTCTTGTCAAGGAGAATGAAGCAGCAGTTCTCTTGCGTAGGACTGAGGAAGGTCGCTGCTGAGGCAAGCCGAGAGGGAGCTGCATGAAGTCTTTGTGTCGGAGCAGAGGCATCAAACATTAGGAGCCGAGGTGATTTTGTGCGGCATACGAAACGGCGACAACAAGAGACAACCAGCTTGTCCGGTGCAGCCAAACGCCCACTGGGTGCAAAACCGAAAACCGAGATTCCTGCACTCAAAACAAAGCTAGAGACGCTGTAGGTGAAGACTGCGGCACGTTCTGCCGATCGTGAGTGACCAGAAACACTACCCAAATCTGTGGTAGGAAGAATCCCGGCTTAGCGTGGTAACATGCTTCCCCAGTGGGTTATTAATATGTCGTGGGACAAAAGTGTGTAACGAAAGGTCCACCACGATAGGGATAAAACCTGGCTTACGGGCTTGGAACAATGAAGTCAGCAGTCAATGCTGTATCTTCCTGCCCCATCATGATTTTGTTCCGTGCCTCAGGTGCTTTCTACACACGAACGAAAATTACAAACTTGAAATGTTTTTTTTTTTATAAATTTTGTCCAACTTGTTCCCAGTACGGCTGCTGGAGTCGGAGTCTCACTTAAGTCCTCAAGGGACTTGTCACGGAAACCCCGACCCCACCACCCGAACGAGCAACTCCCACACAATGAAGGGATAATTTAGAAGCCAAAGTTTAACGTCCCACAAAGCACAGGGACGGCCGCCCCGCTCAGGTCACCCTCTCACCAGTCGGTTGCCAGCCGACCTACCTCGGGCAAACTATTGAGCGCCGGAGCGTCTCAGGGCAACCGATCCCAAGCCTGGACATGCACTGCCACTGCATGCTTCTGAGCAGCGGGCCGGAGCCCAACGCTCTACCAACTGAGCTACCGGGGCAGCCAGTCTATTCTATTGCGTTAGTACACAGGAAGTGAAACATTTCACCTTTCCTGACTGTGTCGGATCCTGCTCCAGCATCGTTTTAGTGTGCTTCAGAAGAGGATTGTTCGTTCGGTTAAAATCTCTGGGGCATTACCATTGGACCTCATACGTAATTCACCAATGGATACCCAGCTCATCGAATATGGTAATCAAGAATGACCAATTCCACGGTACAGCACAAACAACCAAAACGACAAGCGCAACTTCCAGCGGATCTCAGTCAAAGAGAGCAGAAGCGACAGTACGATTGGAGCCGTTGTTATCGAGAAGAGATCGGAATATCTCAGACTAGATGTTGCGTGTTTGAACCCCAGCCTATGAGACCCATGAGATTTCTTGGGACAGGAGAAAATACTAAAAATGGCCCACGAGCACTTTTCTTAGCAGCCAGCAGCTTTTTTTGTTTCTTGGAAAACCTGCTGACCTAGTAAACGGTTACATAAATTCCGTATAGTAGTGGAAATGTAGTAACTAGCCTACATAACGACAGCTCAACAGTTCAACACTGGCAGTACCAGCACTACTAAAGCAATTAGAGCCACAGAGGACATCACAGTCCAGCCATGGCGCAACTGGCCTCTCTCTGACAGCGCTGCACCTGCCACCAGTAAATCCGCTGCTCCACCCGAAACCAGTCGTGGTTCATAGGGTCCGGTTTTTGTTCGTGGAGAGCCGGACTAGGGTCTCTGCACCGAGCAATCCGAGCTTACCTGAATTGTCGGCTATCGCGTTTCGCACACCCAGCAGACAACGCTGGGCGAAGTTGGCTGACGACGTTGTTCTCAGCGACTCAGTCTTGTGGTGTGTGATAGCAGGCGACAACATAAATGGGAAACTAATTAACACCCGTCCCGGTGGACCTCCGAGCCACCTTCGCCCTGGCGGGGGTTGTTCAAAGGCCCTCTCCTCGAACTCGGCTCCTATGAGGGATAGCTAAAAAAACGCGAAAGCTGGTGGATAGCTCATAACATTCATGAAGAACTACACCAGTCGCTTATTGACTCAGGCCACTATTGGGGTCATGACAGGTCAAAGAAGGTTGCATGTAAGAAAAGAGTTTCTGGAATATACGATCTGACATAAATGAGCTAGAAACATTTTTAGGCACCATTCGCTTCCTCTCGTTACGGCAAATCAAATGATGTATAATACGACCATACTACGTCAAAACATAAAAATGACCTGACCTACGGTCAGGTCAAGGGCACCATCTGACCTAGCATAGTAAATATATGTCAGTTGACTCGAAATAACAATCCAAACGTAATGTAATCAAAATAAAACCTTTGCCATCATTTCCTGCAGCTATTGACCCAAGTATGAGAACCTGGTTCGGTAGCCCCAGATGACCTCTCAGAGGTCACAGGACCAAACTTGAAACACGAACCTATGAAGGGGCCTCGGATACTGCCATCATTTCCTGCAGCTATTGACCCAAGTATGAGAACCTGGTTCCGCTAGCCCCAGATGACCTCTCAGAGGTCACAGGACCAAACTTGAAACACGAACCTATGAAGGGGCCTCGGATACTATGATTTAGAGAATACGAAGGCAATCCAAGCGGTATCTACAGAAATATAGCAATTTCTCGGTCAATTTCCGTTTTCCCCATGCGTTTCCGATGAAATGGTCATGATCTGTACCTGACCCTAGGTCATCGATATGAAAAATCCCTGAAAATTTGTAGTACTCCGTGGGATATGTGGTTTAAGTTTCAATTCGATATATTCACTCCTTTACTTACATTTTTGGAGGTGAGGTCACTTGACCTGCACTGGTGACCTGAGATAACCCAACCTTAAAATTTAAGGGAAATTTGTGTAATGGATCAAGGATAAGGTGTGCCAAAACTGGCGGCGCTTCACGCCACCGTTTTTTTCGCGCCATGGAAAAACCCGAAGGGGCTGTTCAAACACCCCACCCCCTCCCGCACCGGGGCGAGGGTTAAGTGATGTGATTAGACATAACAGTTATTTACCACAGGACAATGGACAGTGTCAGTACGCCACATGTACTCGGGGACCGCGGAAACTGCCTTATCGACTCAAGTAACCGAGAGTCTGCAAAAAGCGTACTGAAACTGCACACGTACCTGGTGTAACTGGGGTCGATTAATCAGCCAAAACGGTTCTACCGGATGAACAAAGTACCAGTACTGCGAACTGACATCGGACATTTAAACGGAATAGGAAAAATGAGCCAAATGTTTCGCAAGATCCGGTTTGCTAGACCATTATAGTTCCTGAGTAGTTGCAAAATTAACATACGAGGGAGTGCGCCGAACCACTCGCTCACTCTCTCACCCACCCTCCCGCTCAGCTGCCCTGTCCTGAAGACACATGAACATAAACCGTCCAACGCACACACTACTCAATGATCTGTTCAGAAAAAAGTAAAGAGGAAGAAACGATAAAACCCAACGAACAGTGCCGTCACACCTATAGCGGGAGCACGGCGATTGTGACCCGGAACAATGGGCGTGGGGGAGGCCAACGCACACCACTCACAGCGCGGGAGGGAAGGCGGAAAATCAACGGTGCCGCCCAGTTGGTCGGACTCAGGGTGTGGAGCGCTGTCCGTCTCAAATGCTAACAGGTAGGCTTCGGAGCTTCTCTTGGACGCTGTCTCTTGAAGAGGCTTCCTACCTCACCCAAGCTTCGATGAAGTCGCGCCAGCCTTCCCGAATCCCCAGGAGTGTACCAGCTCCATGTCGGCAGTTATACGGGATACGATGACCGATCGTCAGTTCCCCGCCGCAATTTTCTGTCACATTCATTAAGAATGCGGGAATACTTTGGAACGTATTGCCGGTGCTCAGCACTTCCGGACAAACAATGCGGTATTTTAATAAGTGGGTGATTTCAGGTCCCATAAATGTTCCCAGTTTTATAAACTCCAAATAGAAACGCTGAGACAGTCCAGACTTGAGAGATATTGAGACAAGTGAAACAGCGAAATATTAGCCTACACTCATAGGCGAGAAACCGGGGGCCAGGGGGCACTGGCCAGTTTTCTGTGGGGCCCCCACAGAAAAGTGGTATTGATATGAAAATACCAGCAACTGTAACATAAAACAAGAAACCCAAACGGACCGTATAGCTTGCTCGGAAAACCCTTATAAAGCTGGCCTGAACTCCTGAGCTGATCTGAGGTCTTATGAGTCGGCCTGGGGCCCCTGAGCTGTTCAGGGGCCTGAATTAAACTCTGATGTCATATGAGCTAACTTGGGGCTCCTTGGGATAACCTAAGGTCCCTCGAGCTGGTTTATGCCCAGCAGCCCCAACTAATCCTAACGCTAGAGATAGCCTACAACCAATCGAACATCGTGTTCCATTTCCGTCCAGAAGCCTACGTCCCAGCCAGAACCGTGGGATTTCATGATGCTCTCATGGGCGCCATATGACCTATGATCCAGTGTTGGTCTAAGGGGCTTTCCAAGGGCCCCGAAAGCTAATATGGGGCCCGAGAATTAGTGTCATGAGTGCCGCCAAGTGCTGGTTTCAGGGGCCCCCTCATAGTCTCAGGGGTGCCTCTCCAGGAGACAATATTTACTTTCAGGGGCCCCGAGTGATCATCTGGAGTCCCGAGAGTTAGTCTCATTTGTGCAGCAGAGTGACGGTCTCAGAGGGCCGCGGAGAGGTGATCTTGGATGCCCTCGAGAATTGGCCTCAGGTTGTCCCCCCAAGTTTTTGTCTAAGGGGCCCCAAGAATCAGCCTCGGGGAGCGCTCAAAAGCTAGTCTCAGAGGCCCCTCCACCCCCGAAGTTAGTCTCAGGGGCATCCAAAGCTAATTTCGGGGCTTTGAGAGTAATCACAAGAAGTTCTCCCGAGTTTTGGTCTCACGGGCTCCAAGTTGGCCTTAGACCCTGAGGGCTAATCTGGGGCCTCCTAGAGTAGGTCTCAGAAGCACCAATTGCTCAGTCTCAGGGACACCCGAGTGTTAGTCTCAGGGGTGCCCCAGTGTTAGTCTCAGATTGCTATCGGGAGTCAGTCCCAGGGTCCCACGAAAGTCAGTCTTAGGGGACCCCAAGATCTGACCTGGATGCCCCGAGACTCTATGTCTGGGGCCACCGAAGCAAATCTGGGGGTCCGGTAGGTAGTCTCAGAGGTGCTGCCGAGAATTTGTCTTAGGAGCTCCGAGCTATACTCAGGGCCCCTCAGTTTTGGTCTAAGAGTCCCCGGTAATAAGGCCCAGGGGCCCTGACAGCTAATTGGGGAGGGCCGAAAATTAGCCTCACGAGTGCCGCTAAGTGTTGGTCTTAGGAGGGCCTCAGAGCTAAACTGGGAATCCTGAGCTTATCTGGGGCTCACTTATACGGCCCCTGAGCTGAGCTGGGGGCCATGAGTTTAAAGTGGCCTTCTTAAGCTGTTCTGAGACGCTATATAGACCGAACTGGGGCCCCTTAGCTGAAACGGGCTCCTAAGCTGATCTGGTCATCTGAGCTAATCTGGGGCTCGCTGTGCTGAACTGGGGACCCCGAGATGGTCTGGGATCCCTGAATACTTTTAGAGTCACTGAGCTGGAACCGTTGAGCTATTCTGAGACAGTACATCAGCCGACTTGGGACCTGAGCTTATCTAGACCCCTAAAAGCTAATTTGGGCCCTTAGCTAATCTCAGGCGCCCTGTGATGAACTGAACAGCCCCTGAGCTGGTCTGGGGCACCTGCGCTGTTATTTAGTTCGCTGAACTGAGCTAAGGGCGATGAGCTAGAATGGGCCTCTTGAGCTTTTTGAGCTCTACACCAGCCGACCTGGGGTCCCTGAGCTGAACTAGGCCGCCAAAGCTAGTTTTGGGCTCTAAATTAATATGAGCCCCCTCTGCTGAACTGAGCAGCCCTGAGCTAATCTGGCGCCCCATGCCCAATTATAGGACCCGCTGAGCTAAGCTGGGGGCCATGAGCTTGAGTTGGTCGATTGAGCTGTTCTGAGACCCTATATCAGCCAACTTGGGGCCCTGAGCTGTGCTGGGCCCCACAGCTAATTCGAGCCCTAAGCTAAGCTGGGGCCCCTGTGCTTATATGAGGCCTCTGAGTTGGTCTGGAGCCCTGCACAGTTCTAGCGTCCCTGAGCTAAGCTGGTGGCCGATACCTTGAATGGCCCATTGAGCTGGTTTGATACTCTATATCAGCCGACCTGGGCCCCTGAGCTGAGCTTGTCTCCCACAGCTAATATGTGGCCCCTGTGCTGAACTGGGGTCCCCAGCTGGTCTAGCCCCCTTGGACTCTGCTAGGGTCATTGAGCTGGGATCCGTAGGCTTTAACGGGTCCCTTGAGCTGTTCTGAGACCCTATATAAGCCAAACTGGGGGCCCTGAGCTGAGCCGGGCCCCTAAGCTAGCCTGGCTTCCTGAGACAATCTGGAACGCCCTGTTTGGAGCTTTAGGGCCCTGTGCTTATGTGGGGTCCCTTAATAAGGTGGTCCCATGAGTCGGTCCCTTAGCCCATGAGCAGATTTGGGGCCCCCAGAGCTGACTAATTCGGTTCCTGAGCCATGGTTTGGGCACTGGGGGCCTCTATGATGACTTGGCGGCTTCTGAGCGGCATAGGCATAGGAAACGGGAGAGTGGCGGGCCAGGGGAGCCACTGGCCCTCCACTGTTCTGTGGTGGACCGCTGCAACGCATATGCAAATATCAGCAACTGCAATATACAACGAAAACCCGGGCGGGCACGACAGCTTGTCTGGGAAAGTCCAGTTTTGGCGTATGCCCTCTGCAAACCCCTGGACCGAAAGCGCTTATGAAAAAGGCCAAGCCACCTACTACCCGAATGCTCCCAGATGGACCCCGAAAACGGGACCCAATCAAATTCTGGCCCAGACCGCTCCCAACACAGAGCGCTAATTCGGACACGCAACCCGCACCACAAGCCGAGCAGCAGCCGTCCCTCGGTCATCAACCGGCGTGAAGAGCCGTCTACAGGCCGTCTTCCACTACGAAGTGAAAAAATATCACCACAGAGCTATTCGATGCGAGGGAACTGTTGAAAAGACGTAAATAACACGTAATGTATGGAAATACCTAGTGTAGGCCGGTGTGTATGCGTGTATTATCGACACCAAATGAACAGTTTTAAAACTGCTCATAATTATGGGCCCCTTGGGCTGGGGGCCCCTTGAGCTGGGCCCCCTTTGGGGTTGGCCCCCCCACTTTTCAACCGGTTCCTACGCCCCTGCCTACACTTATTAGGGTGACTCGACATGACACCGCCGCCCAAGATGAATATCAGTATCTCAGCAAAACAAAAGCCGCTGGAATCTTGCGAAGGGCACCACCTGAGCATGATCACTTCTCACATTCGGCCGCCGATGACGGTAGGCCTTGGCAGAAGCTGCGCCAACTGGCAGCCCTACCGCCTCGACGCCGCGCAAAGGTCATCTCAAACCCCAGGTCAAATGACAGCTACCAGAAGACGGCGACGCACAACACATACACTGGGTCTGACAGGCGGAATAGGCTTCCCACCAGGGGCGTAGCCAGGATTTCGCTCAGGGAGGGGCGGCACCCCGAAAAGGGCCCCTGCGACAGCGGCAAAAGGGCCCTGATGGGTAAAAGGGCCCTCCTTGTTACAGAATAGAGTGCTGAAGAGGGCTTAAAGAGGGTCCTGTCTGGTATAAAATGCACAATTTTGCCATAGAGCATAGTGCGGGCGAGCCGCGCTTCGCGCGGCTCGTGTCCTCGGGGGGCCCATCGGGCCCTCAGAAGGGTGGGGGGGGCGGCTGTCCCTGCCGCGTCCCCTTGGCTACGCCCCTGCTTCCCAAAAGGTAAAATGATACCTTTGGACATGACACGCCAACAGGTTTTCCATCCCGAGCCAATGCAACATCTGAACATACCCATAACAGGGCGAGGCCTTTATCAATGCGGAGTGCTAATGCAAAACGGGGCTAATGTTGTTTAATTCTGAATACAGGCCATTTGGATCTAATTATGGACCCAAAATATTAAAAAGTTGTCAGAAAGCCTGCTGAAGGTAGCGAGCCATTAACCGCAATGAAATAGGATCACCGTCGTATTGGCATTTCGTCACTCTAGCTTCAGTACAAAATTCCGAAGTTCGCACATACCGAATCTGAACTTTGAGAACTCACTCCGAAGACCACGTTCAATCTGTGCCAGTTGGCTGCCAGCTGAGAGGGCGTGCCCGACGTAACGAGAGCACACGGCTTCCAACCGGCGTTTTCCGGTATTTGAAACAATGGTGCATTCATTGCTCAACTTCCTTAACCAAATATAGAGCTGGCCTGCCATTCAACACACCGGCCAGCACGGGCTCAGGTGGCGCTGCAGGTCTCTCGAACCAGGCCGAAATGCCCGATGAGTCACAGCGGCACGAGCTGCTCGTTGCAACACGGCCCGACAAACGCCACCGTGAATAGCTCCCATCCGGCGGGGGTATTTACCAATGCCGGCGCAATGTGACGTCGCACAGCGGGACGCGGTATACACGGGGGAGTCACGCTGTTTGGATCTGTTCTGAACAGGTACGATATCGGCGGGCCGGCACGCCTGCCCGGCCCGGGAGGCGACCACGACACAGCCCAGCCACTGCGGGAAGCCAGGCCGGTTCGCCAGCTTACGCTTCAGGTCGATTCCAGGTACCGCGACAGAAGCCGCCAGCTTACGCTGCAGCCGCAGGGGTGGTAGTTGCAGCCACCTTGGCCTTCAGTCTGTTTGGACTGCCGTACCAAGTGTTGAATCGCAGGGCCCCACAGAATGCGGCGATGGGCTGGTCACCGACTCCTTTCCTGGATACGACCGCCATATTTGTGTCACAGGGCCGGTTTCTGGCCTGTAGAACGCAATTTGAACATAGTACACATTCCGGGACCTGGCCTTCCTCCAATCCAATCGCAACTCCTCCTGACTTTCTGTTCATACAGCAGACCGTGAGTTCCACTCGTTCTAGATCGTCTTCCGTGACAGCAAACCACCGCACGTACCAGTTGTGCCTCTTCTCAGCAAACTTTTGTCGCTGAGGTGAAAGAAATAACAATTATATAAGGCGGCAGTACACGCCCGGCGGCGGTGCGGCAGAGTACGAGACCGAGGCAGGGCAGGTGAACTGGTACCCAGCAGGGCGGCCTCCACACCGGCGCCACTGGAATTTACCACTGGAGTTGGTCGGGAACCCCCGCCCTATGTAAATCCCCGACAGCGGGGTGCGCTGGTGACGGGGCCGGACCCAGCATCGAGCTTCAACGTTTGCTCCGCACAGAACTGCAAGGCAGCATTGGATAGGTGGGGAGAGCCACGGAAGAGAATGACAAAATGATCAACAACAAAAGTATCACGAACACAATTTAGCCTCCATTAAGAGGCATATTTAGCACAGGAGTTTTAAGGTACTGCAGCTGGAGAAGCTATATGTGGCAAAGCTGTAAATTTCGTCCTCGCTCGCAAATCAGAAGTTAAATAACCATTTGATTTCTTTTTTTTTGACGGGCGCGGGCATACCAAAACCTCGGCCTGCGGCCTGGGCTAACGCCCCACCGGCGCAGGAGAGCCGCATGACAATGTGCCGAAAGCAAACCATATTTCGTTCTTAATGTATCTCTTCATACGCCTGCAAGTCAGTTTTATCATTCTTTTCTTTGAAATAACCAATAAAGAGTACGTGGTCACCCCCGGATTCGAACCGGACCTACCTGATCAAGAGCCAGGGCCTCTAACCACTAGACCACCGTGCCACACCACTCACCCTCCCACTAGCTGAACAGCTGTGACCCGTCAGGAGGTCACTGGCTGGTACAACTCCGCCGAATATGCCGGGCCGCTGGCGCCGGGTGCTGTGCTTGTCCCGAAAAGGCACGATATAAAGGTGCTTCTAGAAGACGAACCAAGCATTCTTTTGGGCTGAAATTACTTGTATCGTCGAGCTAGGATCTTAAGCTAGCTTCATGCCAAATTTCTTCCACTTCCATCCATTTTAAGGACTTGAAACCATGGTGAGAAGCAAAGGTGGTCCGAGAAATTTAGCATCTTGTAATACATTTTGGACTAATTACTCGAAAGCCATTAGAGATAGGTGGGTAGTATAAGTAGGCGAAATGACCGCAAGTAACTTTCCTATTCAGCCATGTCAGTTCTGAGTTTGTGAGTGACATGAGCTTGGAGCCAGGAAGATGCAAATAAAAAAGTTTTTGACTCAATTTCTATTTATGCCTATAAAACAAAGAATTTCACATTCACAATTTCCATCTCCAAATATTATCAGGCGGAAGCAATGTTCTTTCATTATTTGAAATGGAAACTCAAATCGGTCAATTAGATTGTGAGATATTAACGTTGAAATGAAATGAACCAAAATTCAGTCTTCCGGAAGAACTGTAAAAAGTAGGTCAAAATTTTACGTTTTGCACTCAAAACTATGCCTAAGCACTACAAAATTTGCCTAGCTACCCCTAGGTAACTGCCTTTCAGCTAACTGAGGCCTGCCTTCTGACATTTCGAGCGCACAAGTCGGCCATCAACTTTTAGCAGGTTTTTTGCGCGCGTGAGAAATGCCGCGTTTTCGCGCAATAAATATTGTTGGATCAGCTCAATTTTTTCCCCCTAGCTGGCCCTTGTTATCCATTGAAAAGGACATAAATTTCAAGTTCGTAACTTAAGAAGTAAAAATTAGAAAAATATAAAACAGAAAAAGTTTGAGCCAAAATTTCTCAAAAACTATTTTGGATTTCAACTCGGGGCTTCAGTTTGGGTGTCTGGAGCAGAAGGGCTATCACCCTACAAAATTCCAGAGCTCTGACATCAATTCTCAGGACTGACAGACGCCAACAACAACAACAACAGAAACGGCCGCGCCGATCGCCGGCGTTGCCGCGACGTGGACGCAGGGGTGACGCGTGGTGATTTGCTACAACGATGCGTGGAGAAACGGCATGTTTGTATAGGTAACTTGGTGTTTCATTGATATATATGCAGATGGAATGTCGACATATGTCTCTTACCTAGCTGCATGCAAAATTTCATTTCCCTCCAATGACTCTAACCACCCTAAACCCCGGTGTGAAGCAAAAAATGAACTGATAAAATTACCACTGTGAAATGCATTTTACGGCTTATAGCGCGGAAGCCGTAAGAGATAAGTGGGGGTATCAGTGAGAAAAATGACGGCAACGAAGTTTTCTATCCAGCCGTGTTAAGTTCAATACCGTAGCTATCATGGTCTGGAAACCAGGGGGCTGAGAATAAAAATTTTAAAAACTTATATTTTATTTTTGCCTATAAAATAAACAGTTTCAGTCTGAAAGTTGTTATCTCTAAATATATAATAAAGGAGGCTATTCTCTCTTATTATCTGAAATGGGAACTAATTTTTATCAATTAGATCGGAAGATATAAGCGTTTGAATGTTATTTTGGGAAATGCAGACCTTCACGGAATGGGCCAAAAAGGACCCTTAAATTTCCGTTTTTGTTTTGTTTCTGTGTTTGTGCAGTACTGCACAAACCGGCCTTTAAGTTGATATTTGACTCAGAACCTGAACTGCTGTAGCTTCAGATATTTCGAGCCTGTAGTTTAGACCATGAGTTTTATGCCAAATTTAGGGTGCAAAGTTGAAAAGCTAATTTAGAGCCCTAAATTTAAAGCTTTTTCTTTCCAACTTTTTGTGTGAACTACAAATTTCCCTGATGTAAAAGGGTGCAAGTTTGAAGAGTCTAGATGAATTAGCAAAAAATAGAAAAATAAAAGTTAAAAATCACATAATGCAAAATTCTGGGCAAAATTTTGAAAATTTTGAAAATTGACAACCGTGGTGCCTATTCATTTGGAAGTGCCTTCTATCCACAAAAGTTTTAGGTCTCTGATACCAGCGCTCAGAACAGACAACAACAACAATTCTTACTTCGTTCGTCACCGGCTTCTGACAACAACAACAACCTCGGCCTGCGGCCTCGGCAGGTGCCGCTCTGGCGCAGGAGAAGCCGGTGACAATGTACGTTAGCCAAAGAGTTCGATTGACAGGCGAGTTTTTTCAGCAGTTTGATACTTATAACAACGCAATGTGGGAGTTTTAGGTTTTGTGTTCTCATTATGGCTCCATTCAATCCCCTGTCTAGGCCCATGTTTTCCTAAGTTAGCATGTCTCTGCATACTGCACCACGCTTGCCCTCTGTTCATATCATCAAATAAATAAACACACGCATAATGTTTGTTTTGTTAAGCAAAGACTGGGCATGACGAGAAGAAAGGAGATACAATATAAAATATGATGGGTTTTCCGACGGTATTTCACCCATACCTGCAGATTTTCACCAAATTCAGCCTATTTGTTACCGAGTTATGCCCCAGCTCGAGACCTCAGCCCCACCACCGAACTGATGTCCTGGATCTGCCTATGCTCGAGCTCCTTACCCGAACCCCTTACATATGTCCTGGATCTGCCTATGCTCGAACTCCGTAGCCCCACCTCTATACTGCCCTAGACCCGCCTATGCTTGAACTCCTTAGCCCCTACCCCTAATGATGTCCTGGATCAGCCTATGCTCGAGCTCCCGAGCCCCACCCACGTACTGATGTCCAGGATCCGCTTATGTTTTAACTCTTTAGCCCCTACCTGTTTTAACTCTTTAGCCTCTTGATGTCCTGGATCCGCTTATGCTCGAGCTCCTTAGCCCCACCCCCGTACTGATGTCTTTGATCCGCCTATACTCGAGCCCCTTAGCCCCGGCCCCGTACTGATGTCCTGGATCCGCCCCTGCTCGAGTTCCTTAGCCCGACACCCATACTGATGTCCTGGATCCGCCTATGCTCGAGCTCCTTAGCCCCATCTCCGTACAGATGTCCTGGATCCGCCTATGCTGGATCTCCTAGCCCCAGCCCCGTACCGATATGCTGGATCCGCCTATGCTCAAACCCCTTAGCCTCTAACCCCGTACTGATATCCTGGCTCCGCTTATGCTCGAGCTCCTTAGCCCCACCCCCCGTACTGATGTCCTGGATCCGCCTATGCCCGAACTCTTTAGCCCCTACCCCTCTGCTGATGTCCTGGATCCGCTTATGCTTGAGCTCCTTAGCCCCACCTCTGTACTGATGTCCTTTATCCGCCTATACTCGAACCCCTTAGCCCCACCCCCGTACTGATGCCCTGGATCCGCCTCTGCTCGAGCTCCTTAGCCGCACACCCATACTGATGTCCTGGATCCGCCTATACTCCAGCTCTTTAGCCCCACCCCCGTACAGATGTCCTGGACCCACCTATGCTCGATCTCCTCAGCCCCACCCCCGTACTGATGTCCTGGATCCGCCTTTACTCAGGCTCCGGAGCCACACCCCTGCACTGATGTCCGGGATCCGCCTATGCTCGAGCTCCTTAGCCCCACCCCCGAACTGATGTCCTGGATCTGCCTATGCTCGAACTCCGTAGCCCCACCTCCGTACTGGCCTGGATTCGCCTATACTCAAACTCTTTATTCCCTACCACCCTACTAATGTCCTGGATCCGCCTATGCTGGAACGCCCGAGCCCCACCACCGTACTGATGTCCTGGATCCGCCTATGCTCGAGCTCCTTAGCCCCACCCCCGTACTGAGGCCTGGATCCGCCTTTGCTGGAGCTCCTTAGCCCCACCCCCGTACTGATGTCCTGGATCCGCCTATGCTCGAACTTCTTAGCCCCACCTCCGTACTGATGTCCTGGATCCGCATATGCGCGAACTCCTTAGCCCCTACCCCTCTACTGATGTCCTGGATCCGCCTATGCTCGAGCTCCGTAGCCCCTACCCCCCCCACTGATGTCCTGGATCCGCTTATGCTTGAGCTCCTTAGCCCCACCTCTGTACTGATATCCTTTATCCGCCTATACTCGAACCCCTTAGCCCCACCCCCGTACTGATGCCCTGGATCCGCCTCTGCTCGAGCTCCTTAGCCCCACACCCATACTGATGTCCTGGATCCGCCTATACTCCAGCTCTTTAGCCCCACCCCCGTGCAGATGTCCTGGATCCACCTATGCTCGATCTCCTTAGCCCCACCCCCGTACTGATGTCCTGGATCCGCCTTTACTCAGGCTCCGGAGCCACACCCCTGCACTGATGTCCTGGATCCGCATATGCGCGAACTCCTTAGCCCCTACCCCCTACTGATGTCCTGGATCCGCCTATGCTCGAGCTCCTTACCCCACCTTCTTCCTGATGTCTTGGATCCGCCTATGCTCGAACTCCGTAGCCCCTACCCCCCCCACTGATGTCCTGGATCCGCCTATGCTCGAGCTCCTTACCCCACCCCCTTACTGATGTCCTGGATCCGCCTGCTCTCGAACTTCGTAGCCCCACCTCTGTACTGCCCTGGATCCGCCTATGCTCGAACTACTTAGCCCCCACCCCCCTACTGATGTCCTGGATCCGACTATGCTCGAGCTCCCGAGCCCCACCCCCGTACTGATCAGCTGAATCCGCTTATGATCGAGCTTCTTAGCCCCACCGCCGTACTGATGTCCTAGATCCGCCTCTGCTCGAGCTCCTTAGCCCCATCCCCGTACTAATATCCTGGATCCGCCTATGCTCGAACTCCGTAGCCCCTACCCCCCTACTGATGTCCTGGATCCGCCTATGCTGGAACTCCCGAGTCTCACCCCGTACTGATGTCCTGATTCCGCTAATGCTCAGCTGCTTAGCCCCATCCCCGTACTAATGTCCTGGATCCGCCTATGCTCTAACTCCCTAGCCCGACCCTCGTACCGATGTCCTGGTTCCGCCTATGCTCGAACTCCGTAGCCCAACCTCCGTACTGCCCTGGATCCGCCTATGCTCGAACTCCTTAGCCCCTACCCCCCTACTGATGTCCTGGATCCGCCTATGCTGGAACTGCCGAGTCCTACCTCGTACTGATGTCCTGAATCCGCTAATGCTCGAGCTTCTTAGCCCCATCCCCGTACTAATGTCCTGGATCCGCCTATGCTCTAACTCCCTAGCGCCACCCTCGTACTGATGTCCTGGATCCGCCTATGCTCTAACTCCCTAGCCCCACCCTTGTACTGATGTCCTGGGTCCGCCTATGCTCGAACTCTTTAGCCCTTACCCCCATGCTGATGTCCTGGATCCGATTATGCTCGATCTCTTTACCCCCACACCAGTAACGCCCCACCTCCGTGCCCCCCCGCCCCCGAAACGACATAGGCGGATCCAAGGGGAAAGGGGACAGGTGCCCCCATAGAATCTTAGCGCCCCCTGAAATTGTCCCGGAAACCCCTGGAAAGTTCGATGGCACCCCCCTGAAATGTCGTTTTCCCCGAGATGCAGGTGTCGGGGTCTACTGATAGGTTTTAGCGCCTACTTGATAGGTTTTTCCGGCCAAAAGTGGCGTCCCTGGTGTAGATAGCGCCCACCAGGAAGTTTCCCCTTCCACCTCGCCCCCGATAGGCAATCCTGGATCCACGTATGGGAAGCGACATTTCAGGGGAGCGTCATCGACCTTGAGAGGCGTGTCTTTACAATTTCAGAGGGCGCCGATGGTCGATTGGGGGTTGGGGGAGGGGATGGGGGGAGAAGGGTGGGGGGGGCACCTAGCCTACTTATTCCCTGGATCCACCCATGGTCCAAAAACAGAAACATAATACTCTTATTGTAAACTCGGACTTTTACGGTACTCTAATTACTTGTGAGGCATTATGGGTAGTGTTGGGTACTTTTTTACCAGACCATAAATAAACAGAAACGGCCGCGCCGATCGCCGGCGTTGCCGCGACGTGGACGCAGGGGTGACGCGTGGTGATTTGCTACAACGATGCGTGGAGAAACGGCATGTTAGTAAAGGTAACTTGGTGTTTCATTGATATATATGCAGATGGAATGTCGACATATGTCTCTTAGCTAGCTGCATGCAAAATTTCATTTCCCTCCAATGACTCTAACCACCCTAAACCCCGGTGTGAAGCAAAAATGAACTGATAGAATTACCACTTTGAAATGCATTTTACGGCTTATAGCGCGGAAGCCGTAAGAGATAAGTGGGGGTATGAGTGAGAAAAATGACGGCAACGAAGTTTTCTATCCAGCCGTGTTAAGTTCAATACCGTAGCTATCATGGTCTGGAAACCAGGGGCTGAGAATAAAAATTTTAAAAACTTATATTTTTTTTTTTGCCTATAAAATAAAAAAGTTTCAGCCTAAAAGTTTTTATCTCTAAATATATAATAAAGGAGGCTATTCTCTCTTATTATCTGAAATGGGAACTAATTTTTATCAATTAGATCGGAAGATATAAGGGCTTGAATGATATTTTGGGAAATGCAGACCTTTACGGAATGGGCCAAAAAGGACCCTTAAATTTCTGTTTTTGTTTTGTTTTTATGTTTGTGCAGTACTGCACAAACCGGCCTTTAAGTTGATATTTGATTCAGAACCTGAACTGCTGTAGCTTAAGATATTTCGAGCCTGTAGTTTAGACCATGAGTTTTATGCCAAATTTAGGGTGCAAAGTTTAAAAGCTAATTTAGAGCCCTAAATTTAAAGCTTTTTCTTTCCAACTTTTTGTGTGAACTACAAATTTCCCTGATGTAAAAGGGTGCAAGTTTGAAGAGTCTAGATGAATTAGCAAAAAATAGAAAAATAAAAGTTAAAAATCACATAATGCAAAATTCTGGGCAAAATTTTGAAAATTTTGAAAATTGACAACCGTGGTGCTTATTCATTTGGAAGTGCCTTCTATCCACAAAAGTTTTAGGTCTCTGATACCAGCGCTCAGAACAGACAACAACAACAACAGATAGAAGCCGTTTCTTACTTCGTTCGTCACCGGCTTCTGACAACGACGACGACGAGACCGGAAAAACTGTCAGAATAGAAGCCGTTTCTTACTTCGTTCGTCACCGGCTTCTGACAGACAACGACGAGACCGGAAAAACTGTCAGAATAGAAGCCGTTTCTTACTTCGTTCGTCACCGGCTTCTGACAGACCACGACGAGACCCGTCTGAGCGGCCAGAATAGAGCCGCTTGAGAAATCTCAATGCGCTTCGCTCCATGGATTTCGTCATGCGGCTCTGACAAAACGACTCGATCGCAACAGGGACATCGAAAGGACAGCCCTCGATGATGAGTCAGCCCTGCTTTCACGCTGAGTCACCAGCAGCTACTTGGTCCCCCTGGTCTGAGCCTGCCGCCGGTCTGGTCTGAGCCTGCCACCGGTCTGGTCTGGGCCGTTTGGTCTGGTCTGAGCATGCCGCAGGTCTGGTCTGGGCCGTTTGGTCTGGTCTGAGCCAGCCGCCGGTCTGGTCTGGGCCGTTTGGTCTGGTCTGAGCCTGCCGCAGGTCTGGTCTGAGCCTGCCGCAGGTCTGGTCTGGGCCGTTTGGTCTGGTCTGAGCCTGCCGCAGGTCTGGTCTGGCGGGCCCCGCTCGTCTGGGTTGTGCAGGGAGTGAGTGGATCGCCTCTACCCACACTGGAGCGCCGGGCGCAAACACCACCGCCCACGGAGGGGCCGGCATCGCCTGCCGAGGCCATGACTCAGCGGAGACGGCGGCCGCCCATCAGCTGTCGTCCTCCCTGGTCTCAATGGTAAGCACCGCCCGCAGCTATAGGACACCGGGAACTTCCCTACACTTCCCTACATGCTGATGATAGGACGGAGATGGAACAAGGCAAACCCGCGGCCGAATAATACTGTTGTTTAAATGGAAAGGATCGATTAAGTGAATACAGCACTGAGTCGCTGAGCGATGGGAATTTTTCCTATATTATTATAAGAATACATTGTCACTGCGCCGGCCACATCAGCAAATGCCAATACAAGGAGACATCGAAAAGTAATGTTTTTTTAACAGCATGTATTAGCATTTCACAGACTTTCCATCTCGAGCGGAACAAGTAGCAATGAAGCATGTAGCCTACGGCATCATTCTGTTAATTTTTTTCAGCAGAAATAAGGCCCACTTTATTATCTTAAAAACCTAAAACTCGTGCTGTCTGAAACTGCACCCAGGTGCCACACTCCCTTTAAGACAAATTTGAGAAAAAAATCACGTAGTTTGCTCGGCAGCATGAACCGAGTGGATCGATGCACCGGACGCCGGCAAGTGTTTACTTTAAGAGTAAACAGTCCCTGTCAGCGAGGGGTTCAGACCCTCTCACCCGTGGACCGGCGACACAGCCACTGCACGCTGGTGCAGCGGGCTGAAAAAAACGGGATGGAACACTCAGAAGAGTTTTTTTAGAAATTGTGTAAAAGGGATATTGATACGCTTAAGAATTGATTGGAACACGGAAAAACCTAACTGTTTCCTTATTGGGGGTGTTACCTTGATTTCACAGATGATGAACATTATTTTTTTCCATGTCGTTACATACCGGAATCTTGCTAAAATGATGGTACGACTTTAAGAGAGAATAACTTAAGTTTCCACAGTAAAATTTATAACGGCGAACTTTGGGAGAACCTTCTGGTCACAAAAATAGCTCTGGTTGATCCCAACAACAAAGTGAAGCCCTTTTAATGGGATATTGTTTTTAAAATAAAAATTTACACGCCGGAAAAAATATTTGCTATGAAGGCCAGCTGCCAAGGTACACAAAATAATTGGGAAAAAGTCCTGTGTTTATCGGTGGAATAATTAGATCGTCATCAGACGACCGAAAAATGAGCTATGGTGGTTCTAGTGAGAGCATGTCCTACCGATAGTTGGCGGACGCGGTAACGCCCCGGCCGCCGGGCCGCGCACCGAGATGGCATGAAACACAAATCTGGCAACCCATGTATCAACTAAAAGAATCATGAGCGTTGTTACCGGAGGAGAGCCAGGAGTTTACTACACTGGTTTTCATACGAATTCCGCTTAGGTAGTCTCACATGTGTTTCTAGTACCTAGTTTGTATCCTTTGTAGAAGCTGGCGGTATGTATTGTATTGTGACGGTTCGTATCTACAATGGTCTGCAAATGTAAGATAAACTGACCCTCTTATACCTGTTTTGGTTTTAGATGAAAATCGAGCATTTTGTTGTGGCTGGTGTAATTTACTAGTGGCGTTTGGCCAATGTTTTAATATCCGATGCTCTCTCCAGTGTACTCTCTTGCTAATAAATAATAGAAAGTGGCAGGCATCTCAGTATCTTCGATGGTTGCAGGCAGGAAAAGCAATACCACGAACTATGGCAGTAGACGCGTTTGCTGCCACGTTCCAGATATTAAAAGGATTAAAAGTGATGATGGTAATTGGAGTTTTAGGGCTTTACAGCTGCAGAGGCTACATGTGCCCGTCTGTACCATATTAAATCATTCCATCAAGATTCCAAGATTGTCTTTATAAGCTAGGTTGGCGTATACATAGGGTGTGATATCTACGAATTTCTAACGGGGCTGTATATTACGTCGAAACGAGCTTCTCTCAGGCACGATGAAACTTTTCAAATATCCACCGCTGCGTCATTACCTAGGATCTGTCCCAGCGGAACCGGTGACTTCGCCTCAGCTGGTCGCAGCTGTCAGTAACAGATAAAACATGCTGCGCAGTGAGGCGGCTGCCACAGTGAGGACATGTGCTAGGTGCGGTGCTGTTCAGATAATGGGCATGCGTCGCGAAACAGTGACCAATTCGAAGCGTTGCAAGGCTCACCTCCTCCCTTCTGCTTCGCCTGTTGCTCGACTCCCATGGTTTAATCGATGGACGCAAATGTTTCAGAAAACAATCTGGCTCTTAAGGATTAAAAGTAGCCGTCACCTAGGAATAAATGTGATATACTTATACGTGACCAAACCGCGAATGTTTGATATTCGGCAGAGTAGCGCACTCCTGATACCAGCAGGAGCGCAAGACCACATCTGGGCACTAGGACCAATCAGCGCCCTCTTTTCCAGCCGGCACAAAAGCATAGCCTCGGCACCACGTGTCTGCTGGGGCCGGCGGCGCCGCTGTTTCGTGAATACTCACAAACGTCTCAGCAACACCTCTTACGAACGTCTTCGTCTACTGGACATTTCAACGTGTTACGAGCGTCTTACGAACGTCTTCAGGACACATTTTACAATAAGAAAGCACAAGTTCCTCTGATACCTCCTTACATCAGCCCTACAGCAGAGACGACAGAGCTGCAGTTCTTGGACATTCCCAAACCAGCAGCAGGGGACGTAAAGTAGAAGATGAAAACCTGCTTTCCCTGCCGCGCTCCCCGCTGCAAACCCGCCACATCAGACTGCTGAGGAGATGCCACAAACGCGACTAGTATCAAAACGCACACAAAACTACGAGACCATTCCAGCGACCTAGTCTGTGAAAAAAACTACGAAGTTCGGTGTCCTGGAGATGCCCAAATGAGTTGAGAGAAGTGTCCGTACCCAGGTCGAAAGACAATGGCCTGTCCAATACCTAGTGGCATATTGGCAATTAAATAAACTGGTAAATGTTTCCTCCACGCGGAAAATTTACTACTTGCCTATGACATATAAATATGAAAAATGACCGTGACCAGCGAACAAACTTTTTATCAGAAGTTTTACCCGAACGCACATCAATTTGACGTGACGTTTTTTGGGAAGATATTTGCCTCTAACCAAGCACATTAAATAAAACTAATTAATAGGCATATTAGCCATACTTCAGCAAAATTAGGCCATATCCATTATTTTCCATGCTTCTCAACATACATGCTTCTGGGCACCGGGCCCGAGCCCGACCCTCTACCAACTGAGATACCGGGGCGGCTTCATTTCACTCAGTTCTTCGCCAGAGACAAGTTTTCTCTTATTCTCAGGAGTTTTATCCAGTAAGCAACGGCCAGCAGCAAATCAAGACACAATGAGGTCGAAAAAATTCCTTTTGCAACACTATCAAAGTCCCCGGGCCGAGCAGTGTGTGCTACGGTGAGGGACTAAGCACAGGTCTCAGCGCCAGCTAGTGTCAAAAATTGGAAGCCAGGCTTCCAAATCCCTCCGTCTTGGTACAAACGTCCCAGTCTGGGCCACCAACGGCAACAAACTGATAGAAGGCCCATTTTATACTCCTACAGTGAACAACCACAGCAAAGCGTGCCAGCCCACCGACCACGTCCACCTGCGTTCCTGTCCGTTCGATCACTTCACGCCTGTCCCCCACCGACCAGTCGCCGCCTCAGCCCGCTCAGCCGCCGCCTCAGGTCGTTGGCGCGCGGAGGGAGATCTGCCCAGGGAGATCACCGAGTACTTTTGCAGCGGGCATCTGATGGCCGTAATGGTCCGACAATTGCCACAGAAGAATCCCCAGCTGTCCTTACAAAGTTTGGCCTGTCGTCCTTATTCAAGGAATGAAGGCTGGCTGGCAGGAACAAATGATTGGTTCTGAGAGGACAGTACAGGTGCTCCTTTCCATTTAAGAGCGTTGGCTGGGACAAGGGGCGCGGTCAGCTGCGAGGGACGCATAATTCTAGCAGGGGGGCAGAGCTGACTTCAGAACGGGTGTTCCCACATCCTTCAGGAGCTTTAGTTGGCGGAGAGGTTTCCCGACTGGCGTGACCTACGGCTCCGTGCACATGGTTCTATTGGCGCAAGCTACTTTCGCCCAAGGGGCAAATTCACAACGGAGGCGTACTAACCAGCGGTCAAATAGCACTTGGAGACCTATCAGGAGCCAAGTATATGTCCTGCTCTAGTGCCGACTCGCTTTGCCCGTGCAAATATTGACGATGAATGAGCTTTGGCTTGCGGCGGATCAAGTGTTCCGACCCCTCCCAAGAACATTGCCGTGCGACCGGATGCCTCAGCTGACGATAAGAGGTCCAAAATCGCCACATATGAGTTCCGATGGCCACATGCGGTTCATTTGCATCCAAGCTCAGCCGTGGAGGGACCGAAGGATCCAGGATCAACGGGGCACACCACTCAGCGGTCGAGGGACCCGTCGGCACCGAGGGAAAGCGAAATGCCCGTCCCCCTGGCTGCACCACTGGGCAAAGGGCACTCTTTCGAACCTTAAGAGATATTTCTGAAAAAATATCTTTACTAGAGCTGTTCTTTTTTGGACTTAAGATATTGCTAACAAATATTCCTTAACGACAGCTGTTCTCTTTTTTATATAATATACCTAGATAGGAGACCATAATAGCCTTCATTCAGGGCCACAATCGCCCGTACCCAACGAGAAACAGACCTGCAGTTATTCCGCCCACAGGGACACCGGTCCCCAGTGGGTAAACATCGACAGGGCACGAACCAATGAGAGTGGCTGGGGGCCCAAAATGGTCCCCAGATTGTATGCAAGGAGTGTCATGGTTCAATTGCAAAAACATTATAACTGCATGTTTTTTTTCAAATGGAAAAATGGATATTCTTTGGCATCGAGATTTCTTTGTGAAAATTTTAAGAAGCGCGCCATACAGGGTACTTTTGAAAACTTTAAACCTTAAACAATTCCTCACTGAGAACTGACCCTAAAAATAAACAGAGACCACCAAAACCAGAGAGTAGGAAAGGCCATATCAACATGCTCTCTATTCCTAAATCGCCTCGGGCTGCGGATGAATGACTCGCGTTTATGCTGCAACAGTGCTGCATGCATCGAGTCGAGACTCAAGGTCACCAGTACGACCTTGAGGCACAGACAACTCCCATATTCCGACCAGTGAGGAGCACCTCCCGTGTTTCGGCTCCACACTGCTTGGAGACTATGAGCCGATCTACAGCTGCCCATGCTCAATATATCCGCCTCTGTAGCTGCGCTTTGGACATGGGACACCGAGATCATGTTTTATAATTGCGATCTGGACATGGAGGTTAACCACAACCAAAAGTCGAGAAAATCAAAACCGGCGGCTGCTGGTCAGAGCTTCAACGGCAGCGGCTGGGTCGGCGGCTGCGGCAGCGGCAGGTCAGTGACTTGGCTGACAGCATGGCTTCGTACCCACATAAGGCAGGTCGTAACAGCCTCCGATGGTGATTCTATTATAAACGACCCGTCCAAACGAGTTTCACATCCACACCGGTTCCTTGTAATCACACAGTCTGGCATAAACGCTGACAAGTCCTGGGCACAAAGGTTCAGATTAGGTACTCCAGCTCAGAGGGCGAGTGAAAAAGAGAGTGTGTTCGAGCGAGGGAGAGTAAAACTGGGAGGAGAGGGGGGCGGTAAGTTTTTATCTACCCGCGTAAGGAACTTATTATATTTTAAAGCGTAGAAAGAGGGCACATATATTAGTAGGAACAAATAAGAATCACTTTTGAAATGACAGGGGGTACAGAAATTGACATCAAAATTGGCAATAAATCGAACCACTCACTATTTAACTAGTCGGTTTCATCAATTGAACTCAAAGAGGAAACAGGGGACCCATTCTACTCCGGAAGGATAGGCACTAACTCAAAGAGAACTGTTGATCGGGTATCGATGATCGCACACCGCACCTCTGCCAAGCTGGCGCGCTAACAACAGGAGGCAAACACAATCAGCGGCCGTCGGGGGCGGCGTGTTTACACGGTGGCGGCGCTCCATCCACTGGTGTGTCTGATGCCGCGGGGTAGTAGCGCACCCTTCTCAGCTGCTGCTGGTGTGTCTGATGCCGCGGGATAGTAGCGCACCCCTTCTCAGCTACTGCTGGTGTGTCTGATGCCGCGGGGCAGTAGCGCACCCCTTCTCAGCTACTGCTGGTGTGTCTGATGCCTCGGGGCAGTAGCGCACCCCTTCTCAGCTACTGCTGGTGTGTCTGATGCCGCGGGGCAGTAGCGCACCCCTTCTCAATAACTGTTGGTGTGTCTGACGCCGCGGGGCAGTAGCGCACCCCTTCTCAGCTACTGCTGGTGTGTCTGATGCCGCGGGGTAGTAGCGCACCCCTTCTCAGCTACCGCTGGTGTGTCTGATGCCCCGGGGTAGTAGCGCACCCCTTCTCAGCTACTGCTGGTGTGTCTGATGGCACGGGGTAGTAGCGCACCCCTTCTCAGCTGCTGTTGGTGTGTCTGATGCCGCGGGGTAGTAGCGCACCCCTTCTCAGCTACTGTTGGTGTGTCTGATGCCGCGGGGCAGTAGCGCACCCCTTCTCAGCTACTGCTGGTGTGTCTGATGCCGCGGGGTAGTAGCGCACCCCTTCTCAGCTACCGCTGGTGTGTCTGATGCCCCGGGGTAGTAGCGCACCCCTTCTCAGCTACTGCTGGTGTGTCTGATGGCACGGGGTAGTAGCGCACCCCTTCTCAGCTGCTGTTGGTGTGTCTGATGCCCCGGGATAGTAGCGCACCCCTTCTCAATAACTGTTGGTGTGTCTGATGCCCCGGGGTAGTAGCGCACCCCTTCTCAGCTACTGCTGGTGTGTCTGATGCCGCGGGGTAGTAGCGCACCCCTTCTCAGCTACCGCTGGTGTGTCTGATGCCCCGGGGTAGTAGCGCACCCCTTCTCAGCTACTGCTGGTGTGTCTGATGGCACGGGGTAGTAGCGCACCCCTTCTCAGCTGCTGTTGGTGTGTCTGATGCCCCGGGATAGTAGCGCACCCCTTCTCAATAACTGTTGGTGTGTCTGATGCCCCGGGGTAGTAGCGCACCCCTTTCTCAGCTACTGCTGGTGTGTCTGATGCCCCGGGGTAGTAGCGCACCCCTTCTCAGCTACTGCTGGTGTGTCTGATGCCGCGGGGCAGTAACGCACCCCTTCTCAGCTACTGCTGGTGTGTATGATGCCGCGGGGCAGTAGCGCACCCCTTCTCAGCTACTGCTGGTGTGTCTGATGCCCCGGGGTAGTAGCGCACCCCTTCTCAGCTACTGCTGGTGTGTCTGATGCCCCGGGACAGTAGCGCACCCCTTCTCAGCTACTGCTGGTGTGTCTGATGGCACGGGGTAGTAGCACACCCCTTCTCAGCTACTGCTGGTGTGTCTGATGCCGCGGGACGGTAGCGCACCCCTTCTCAGCTACTGCTGGTGTGTCTGATGCCGCGGGACAGTAGCGCACCCCTTCTCAGCTACTGCTGGTGTGTCTGATGCCGCGGGGTAGTAGCGCACCCCTTCTCAGCCACTGCTGGTGTGTCTGATGCCGCGGGGTAGTAGCGCACCCCTTCTCAGCTACTGCTGGTGTGTCTGATGCCCCGGGGTAGTAGCGCACCCCTTCTCAGCTACTGCTGGTGTGTCTGATGCCCCGGGGTAGTAGCGCACCCCTTCTCAGCTACTGCTGGTGTGTCTGATGCCGCGGGGTAGTAGCGCACCCCTTCTCAATAACTGTTGGTGTGTCTGATGCCGCGGGGTAGTAGCGCACCCCTTCTCAATAACTGTTGGTGTGTCTGATGCCGCGGGGTAGTAGCGACACCCCTTCTCAGCTACTGCTGGTGTGTCTGATGCCGCGGGGTAGTAGCGCACCCCTTCTCAATAACTGTTGGTGTGTCTGATGCCGCGGGGTAGTAGCGCACCCCTTCTCAATAACTGTTGGTGTGTCTGATGCCGCGGGGTAGTAGCGACACCCCTTCTCAGCTACTGCTGGTGTGTCTGATGCCGCGGGGTAGTAGCGCACCCCTTCTCAATAACTGTTGGTGTGTCTGATGCCCCGGGGTAGTAGCGCACCCCTTCTCAGCTGCTGCTGGTGTGTCTTATGCCGCGGGGTAGTAGCGACACCCCTTCTCAGCTACTGCTGGTGTGTCTGATGCCGCGGGGTAGTAGCGCACCCCTTCTCAGCTACCGCTGGTGTGTCTGATGCCCCGGGGTAGTAGCGCACCCCTTCTCAGCTACTGCTGGTGTGTCTGATGCCCCGGGGTAGTAGCGCACCCCTTCTCAGTTACTGCTGGTGTGTCTGATGCCGCGGGGTAGTAGCGCACCCCTTCTCAATAACTGTTGGTGTGTCTGATGCCGCGGGGTAGTAGCGCACCCCTTCTCAATAACTGTTGGTGTGTCTGATGCCGCGGGGTAGTAGCGACACCCCTTCTCAGCTGCTGCTGGTGTGTCTGATGCCGCGGGGTAGTAGCGACACCCCTTCTCAGCTACTGCTGGTGTGTCTGATGCCGCGGGGTAGTAGCGCACCCCTTCTCAGCTACTGCTGGTGTGTCTGATGCCCCGGGGTAGTAGCGCACCCCTTCTCAGCTACTGCTGGTGTGTCTGATGCCCCGGGGTAGTAGCGGCACCCCTTCTCAGCTACTGCTGGTGTGTCTGACGCCGCGGGATAGTAGCGACACTTCTTCTCAGCTACTGCTGGTGTGTCTGACACCCCGGGATAGTAGCGCACCCCTTCTCAATAACTGTTGGTGTGTCTGACGCCCCGGGGTAGTAGCGACACCCCTTCTCAGCTACTGCTGGTGTGTCTGATGCCACGGGGTAGTAGCGGCACCCCTTCTCAGGTACTGCTGGTGTGTCTGACGCCCCGGGGCAGTACCGCACCCCTTCTCAGCTACTGCTGGTGTGCCTGATGCCCCGGGGTAGTAGCGACACCCCTTCTCAGCTACTGCTGGTGTCTGATGCCCCAGGATAGTAGCGCACCCCTTCTCAATAAATGTTGGTGTGTCTGATGCCCCGGGGTAGTAGCGACACCCCCTTCTCAGCCGCCGCTGGTGTGTCTGATGCCCCGGGATAGTAGCGCACCCCTTCTCAGCTACTGCTGGTGTGTCTGATGCCCCGGGGTAGTAGCGGCACCCCTTCTCAGCTACTGCTGGTGTGTCTGACGCCGCGGGATAGTAGCGACACTTCTTCTCAGCTACTGCTGGTGTGTCTGACACCCCGGGATAGTAGCGCACCCCTTCTCAATAACTGTTGGTGTGTCTGACGCCCCGGGGTAGTAGCGACACCCCTTCTCAGCTACTGCTGGTGTGTCTGATGGCACGGGGTAGTAGCACACCCCTTCTCAGCTACTGCTGGTGTGTCTGACGCCCCGGGGCAGTACCGCACCCCTTCTCAGCTACTGCTGGTGTGCCTGATGCCCCGGGGTAGTAGCGACACCCCTTCTCAGCTACTGCTGGTGTGTCGGATGCCCCGGGATAGTAGCGACACCCCTTCTCAGCTACTGCTGGTGTCTGATGCCCCAGGATAGTAGCGCACCCCTTCTCAATAACTGTTGGTGTGTCTGATGCCCCGGGGTAGTAGCGACACCCCTTCTCAGCCGCCGCTGGTGTGTCTGATGCCCCGGGATAGTAGCACACCCCTTCTCAGCTACTGCTGGTGTGTCTGACACCCCGGGATAGTAGCGCACCCCTTCTCAATAACTGTTGGTGTGTCTGATGCCCCGGGGTAGTAGCGGCACCCCTTCTCAGCTACTGCTGGTGTGTGACGCCGCGGGATAGTAGCGACACCTCTTCTCAGCTACTGCTGGTGTGTCTGACACCCCGGGATAGTAGCGCACCACTTCTCAATAACTGTTGGTGTGTCTGACGCCCCGGGGTAGTAGCGACACCCCTTCTCAGCTACTGCTGGTGTGTCTGATGCCCCGGGGTAGTAGCGGCACCCCTTCTCAGGTACTGCTGGTGTGTCTGATGCCCCGGGGCAGTAGCGCACCCCTTCTCAGCTACTGCTGGTGTGCCTGATGCCCCGGGGTAGTAGCGATACCCCTTCTCAGCTACTGCTGGTGTGTCGGATGCCCCGGGATAGTAGCGACACCCCTTCTCAGCTACTGCTGGTGTGTCTGACGCCGCGGGATAGTAGCGACACCCTTTCTCAGCTACTGCTGGTGTGTCTGATGCCCCGGGGTAGTAGCGCACCCCTTCTCAGCCACTGCTGGTGTGTCTGATGGCACGAGATAGTAGCGCACCCCTTCTCAGCTACCGCTGGTGTGTTTAATGCCCCAGGGTAGTAGCGATACCCCTTCTCAATAACTGTTGGTGTGTCTGATGCCTCG
Source organism: Lepas anatifera (assembly GCA_034440635.1). NCBI lineage: Eukaryota > Metazoa > Arthropoda > Thecostraca > Lepadidae > Lepas > Lepas anatifera. The sequence continues at coordinate 385,021 of JAOTON010000961.1, read as the reverse complement.
GGGTAGTAGCGCGCCCCTTCTCAGCTGGTGCTGGAGTGTCTGATGCCCCGGGGTAGTAGCGCACCCCTTCTCAGCCGGTGCTGGAGTGTCTGATGCCCCGGGGTAGTAGCGGCACCCCTTCTCAGCTGCTGTTGGTGTGTCTGATACCCCTGGATAGTAGCGCACCCCTTCTCAGCTACTGCCGGTGTGTATGATACCCCTGGATAGTAGCGCACCCCTTCTCGGCTGCCGCTGGTGCGTCTGATGCCGCACCGTGATGACACGCAGCATGCCGCAGCAGCATCACGATGCCGCAGCAGCGTCACATGAAGCCGGGCCATCTTTCGAAGCTGTGGGTCAGCTCCGCCCGCACTACGCACGTACCAGACAGCCAGGCCTGAACCCGGCTGGAAGTCACAGACGACAGCTGAAGCCTAGGAGGGAGGCATTACTAGACACACACGGCACACGGGACCCGGACCTGACCCGCTCTATAGCAACACTCTCCAGGTAGGCATTATGAAATCGCCCGCGGAAAGGAAAGGGTACATATCTGGAAATCTTGGTTTGCCTGCCAGATTCGCTGCTGCCCTGGAGACCTGCCATAAGACTGACGGGGACCTGGGAAAACACAGCAGGCACACTGAATTCTATTCCTGCCCAAGACGGGCGAAATAAGACGTAAAATAATTGTATTCCAATTTGGAAATCCAGGTGAACGGTGTCTCAGTATTCCAAGCATCATTCTAACATATTTTCCGACGCCACATAGTTTTTAAAGAGCCGAGATCATAGTTGCATCCATGTGTGTGGGGGTTACAGAGTGATATCATTAAGTTTTGACTCTGTCTTTTATTGAGTGGTGGTGGTACGCAAGCTCGAAAAAAACTAGAGAATGACCACTTAGTGGCTCTCTCTGCGCATCACTGCCGTAAAGCTCGGCTCTAAAAGACAACGACGTTATACCCAGGGGCGTAGCCAAAGGGAGGCAGGGACAGCCGCCCCTCCCTGAGGGCCAGAAGGGCCCCCTGAGGACACGAGCAGCGCGAAGCGCGACTCGCCCGCACTATGCTATGTGGCCAAATTTGGCATTTTATACCAGACAGGGCCCACTTAAGCCCTCTTCAGCACTCTATTCTGTAACAGGCAAGGCCCTTTTTACCCATCAGGGCCCTTTTGGCACTGTCGCAGGGGCCCTTTTCGGGGCGCCGCCCCTCTCTGAGCGAAATCCTGGCTACGCCCTTGGTTATACTATTGTTTAATCTCTCGTCTTATCTATTTTAGTTCTATTTGGGCCAGTCCCAACAGGCGCAATTATCCAATTAAAGGGAGCACCAGCGTCTACTCTGTGTGCCGTCAACTTAAATGATAACAGGGCCTGATAACGCCTGGCTGGTAGACAAACCAGTGTTCTGGAGCAGCAAGCGGCGTTCTCGACAAATTACACCACTGCCATTAGCGATTTGACCTTGCATGCCATCCGGCTTCCAATTTCAAGCGCATGAACGCTGCTCATGCGGCCGGAAACGGCGGCTGAACAGGAAAGTGTAATTCCCGCAGCAGGGCTGGGGGCGGGGGCGTCAGCCGAGACCGGCCCGCGGTGGCTGCGCGGACGCGGTACCGAGCACGCAGGAGTAGGTATCAACTATAGCTGCCGTGAAGTTCCATCACCAGCGTACAATTATAATGCGATCTAAATATGCTCAAAGTCCCTTCTTTTACAAGTATAAGCATATGTAAACAAGAAGGAATGTCCTACTCCGATTTCTAGATAAAATCAGGCAGGATTGGAGCGGCGCTTTGAAGCAGAGTTGGATATCTCCGAGAGATATCCGGTTTCTGAGGCATGCTGTATTTAGCGCTAGATCAGTTTAGTCGTTGCCCGTGCCACCCGCTGGAGCTACTGCAGGTCTCCATGTCAGTGAAACACAAAACTCACATCGGCACCGTAACAGCGGAACAACAGAAAAAGCTGCATCCGTTTCATCCATCATCATTCTATCAAACGCTGGTTTCTTTTGCCCTGCGAGTTGAGTCTATTGCAAGTCTATTGAGTTCAGCAACCTTGTCTTGCGTAACCTTACACAAAAGTGGACCCGGACCAAGGAAGTGACGATAAGCTGGAGAAAAAGTGAGCCGAGCTTCCGCAAAAACCGCGTGAAGCCTGGGACACTTCGGAATCACTCAATGTCAGGGTGACTCTCTGCAGGATGTTTGTGAGGGGAAACCAGAGAACCTAGCTTTGAAGATGCCGGTTTCCTCCGGACATCTATTGCTGGCTGTCAGCCGCACTGCAATGACACATGGGCAGAAGCGTAGCGTGGCAACCCAGGCTAGCTAGCTACTAGGCACTCTGATAGCTAGGTTTAGACAAGATCGGCCGAGGGGTAGGACGTGAACCGATGCACCCATCGGTTACGCTAGAGCCGCTGCGTTCCAGCGCGAATACTAAATACCTCAACCAGCGACCAGAGTAGATTATTCATCCCCAAAACAAGCACACTGCTCGTGAAGAAAACAATATCCACCAGCGGCTGTTGGTGTTAGCACAAAGTTGTCTCAGCAGCGAGAGCCCTCTTCTGACGCAGCAGAATATGCGATAAGTAAACACCTCGGCACTGCTGAGTAAACGCCGAGACCAGTACTTGTCACCCATGTGTGTCGGTCTCACCAGGGCGTGACGCCCCTGGCTGTTGTCACTAAGCCGCTGCTGCCCCAGCCTCCTGTCCTGCAGGGCAGGACGATGCTGCACCAGCTCCAGCAGCGTCCGCAGCTTTGTTTGCCGCGAAGGCTGACGGAGTGTCCACCGGCATAAACCAGGGGGTGAAGCTGACGCCGCGCCCTTCACAGTTTACCGACGCGTCCGGCGGATTAAATCCGGTTCAGGACTCAATACGTGGCATCAACAGCAAGGTCCGTGTTCACGGCATCTGTCAAACACCAGTCAATGGCGGGTCTCCACCGGCTGTTTGGGGGAGGGGATCAAAATCGTGAAAAACAGCGTTTTCTTTTGCCCGGTAAGGGTGGTGGATTCAGGGTGTGGGAGAGAACAAATGCCTTCCGTCTAAGCTCACCAGTGAAATCAGTATCGGCAGTGCCCAGCCACCAGCCCACCGTCGCCCTCTCGAAGTTTAACATGCTCCTCACACCCCTGGCATTCACATCACAGAGCGGACTGGACGGCTTCTCACTGATGGAAACTGTTCTGTTGAAGGAAACATGGACACGTATCGAAGCTTAAAAAACGGGGTGATTACCAGCTTGGATATTGTTTAGTCCCGGGACCTGGATTTACATATATTTGGGGGTGCTCAGGCACCATCAATGAAAGGTCGAATTAGTGTAAAAATATCCTTTATTTTCTATTTCGTTTCATTTTCAGGACTTCGAAGTTTTATATTGTTAAAAAGAAATGTGCAGGGGCTGAAACGAAAATAATAGCATATTGTCTCTTTTTATGCGGTGGTTGTTGACATTGTTTTAAATACGGGTACACCCCATAACAATCGGAAATTTATACCTCTGAAAATCCACGTCCATACTACTTGAGCCACCATAATGGCTTGTCCAAGAACATCCCAAAGCAGAAAAGATAATAACTATCAAATATCCTTCGATTATGCCGCAGTTATGACAGAACTGCCACAGTCGCAAGTCACGTCAAATTTTCGGCTCCCGGTACAGTCCAACATGGTGCCAAATCCGCAAAAAACAGTACCAAAAAGATCAGTAATAACGGATAAAAAGTACTGCATAGTTTACGACCATCAAACGACTTGCAAAGTTAAATTAACATTTATATTGCTACCATGCAAAAATCATACAAACTATCCGGTGATTCATAAATGGAGACTTGAACTCTGGTTCCTCAAATCACTTCAGAGTCTCACTTTTCAGGATGCACCAGTTATAAATTAATACTTACTGATCTCAAACCCAGATATACAGAAGAGTTCAGTGATGTGATTTTGAAATAGCCCCCCTCCAATACCACAAGAATGTGTTGCTTCGGACAGAGCGAGGGCCCGTGCAGAAAATTATTTGCATATCGTCCTCCCTGATCGTCGTTCACCCACAAAACATGACGAAGCTCGACACTACCAGGAGCCTGCCCATACTCGGTGAGTAATAACACCATGTGACAGACAGGCCGCAAAGGATGAGACTGACCCTTCTCCCCTACATCAGCCCCGTTCAGGAATCCCGAGCCTTGACATCGGTGAGTGTGTGGGCGGCAGCAATGCGTCATACTCTGACTGCATAACTCGGCGGCCGAGGCGGCTGACCCGGCTGCACTTTAGGGAAAACGCCGCCGAGTAACGGTGAAATGACCAATGGCTACCGACCCGCGGCGCTAGCTCACTTGCGAACAGCGCAGCTCAACCCACGCGTATGAGCTGGGATTTCAAGGCGCTTCAGCGTTGTCGACTACATCGTAGTTTGTCGACAGACAGCTTTCGCACGTGCTTTTGTGGCGATCGCCGGCAGATATTTCGGCAGATTCTACCGTGTGCGGATGGGCCTTCGCAGTAGTCACTGCAGAGCATTAGGAGTACAATCCTCCCAAGACGTGGAAACCCTACAAGAAGCTAGATGTATATATCGAATGGTTGTCTCGCATTAACTATTGGCGTTGCTAAATCGGAGGTTTCAAGATCGGCGTTGTTTTGACAAATGGTATATGATTGGGGAAACAATAGGGAAAATGATAAACGCATTTAAATAGATACATTAATATGCAGAGTACGCTTCGGCTACCGTCTTCATCACATCCTTGTAAAAATAGACACATTTCACACATAAGCGTAAAGGATCTGTATGATGGCGAATTCAAACAAAAACATTACATGAATACGTTTGGACTGGAACTAACGGAAAGGTTTAGGTGTCTCACGTCGTACTATTTTTGTTCCACAGTAGGGTGCGAAACATGCGTCTCTTTACTTTTAACAAAAATGTGATCAAGTCAGCAGCCGAAACATAATCTGCACATTAAATAGATCTGTAATTCATTCCTCCGGTTTTCCCAATCATATACTAGTTATTAATAGGTTATAGCCACATCACTGCGGCCGTGGTGACTCCTCACGGCTGACTATGTCGTGTCTAATTCGGTAGTGGATATTTTGAAACGGCTAGATGATGAAAGGGTAGTCACGACTCGCTTCGGCGTGCTCGAAGTTAACCACCAGCCTCCTGAGAGGAGGTGAGACATGACTGTCACTGTGAAGAGAGTACAACGGTCCATTAGTCCGTCGTATCACGAGGAATTATTCCGTGCATCACGAAACCTGCCACGAACTGCAATTTCTCCCATTTTACGAGTGTTTAAAAACGCAAAATATTTCAGACTTTTAGATGTACATATTCTATTCCGTTACGAAATTCACCATACGACGAGCTTGAAGTCTTGCCACTGTGTTATATGTCCCGCGCCGCTAATCAACGTTGGTAACAGCGACGTTCTCTGTGAAAAGAAACAGCCGAAGGCGACAATTTTGAAAGTGTGATCACAAACAGGGAAAAGAGATTGGAAAAGAACACCAGGGAGCACGTTAATCTTGAGATCTCACGTGCCGCGGTTGCTGTGTCATCCACAAGCGGTATGTGGTGGCCCGTGCATGGCCTTGTCATTAGCGGCGAGCGAGATACGCTGTTGTACACGCTATCTCATGTCCAGCCAAGAGAGCTTCCGACCACAGACCGGGGATATACCAGCGCAAATGTGCGCTGGAAATGTACGGAATGCTTTCCGACTCGTTTCAAAGAAAATGCAGTATTTTCATACTGGGCTTTACAATGCAATAGCAATTTTATCGAACATGTTGAAAACCCTTCGCCGTCATGTTTAGCACATTAAAACACGTTGTTTGAACGTAAATAAAAATTCCTGGCGTAAAAAATGAGTCCTGTCAAGCTTTAACATGAACCCACAAAGTGTTCCAGAGCGAAACCCTGCCCTTCTCACGCCCCGCCCAGTCTCTAATCGATGCCACGCTGTGGGAGGGGAGGGGGTCGCCGGAGGAAGCTGATTCTTCCTCTAAAAGCACCTATTCTTGTGCAAACAGTGGGTTACAGGCCAGCAGAAAGGAGCCCGGATTTTTGGCATGCTTTAAAAACTGATGACACAATTTAACACCCCTAAATGTCAAACATCGTTTAAATCACTCGTTTTTTGGAACATGGACTAGCACCAACGCAAATTATATTCCCTGGCGATACGGGTGCCCACGCCAGACACCACAGATCACACCATCTCTCTTTCTTCTTCAACTTGCATTAGCAACAGGTAGTTTTGGCAGCAGGTCCAAAGTGCTCGGAGTCTGTATGAAGTCTAAGACGGCACTTTGATGACACGCAGTGCTCGGTTCGGACTAACCTTGAAGATGAGGTCGGCGGGGATGCAGTGCACGGTTCGGACTAACCTTGAAGATGAGGTCGGCGGGGGTGCAGTGCTCGGTTCGGACTAACCTTGAAGATGAGGTCGGCGGGGATGCAGTGCTCGGTTCGGACTAACCTTGAAGATGAGGTCGGCGGGAATGCAGTGCACCATCAGCTCGTACAGCCGGGCGCGCACCTCCTGCAGTCGGCGCGGGCTCTGCTCCTGCACGATCTGGCTGGCCGTCTCCTGCAGGAAGAGCTCCCAGTCCGGCTCCGCCACCGGCTGAGAGGCCGAGAGAGGCACCCTGAGGGCAGCAGCCGCGTCAGCTGGGCCGTGTTCATGTCCGGGTACCGTCCCGTTCTACAGGAGAGAACACATATCCTGATGGAGGCCTGGTCAGCGGCGGACAGTACCCTCTCAGAACCAAACGCTTCAGCGGAACAGGGCACCTCTCCGACGCCGCCGGTTTTGATGGGGCCTCGCGCCTTTCTAAATGAAGGCCGCTTCAGCGAAGTAAAGCACCTTTCCAGGCGTGTGTGGAGGAGATGGGGGGGATGAAAGCAGCGTTAAGCCACTTCATTCCTCTTCAAACGAACATCGCACGAGCAAAGCAGAACATCCCTCTAAGCACAGAGGCGTCTCAGCAGCACAAGAACCTTTCAAGTGTGGCAGTGGTTCCCCCATTTTACCGTGTGCGTTGTTTGATCTTTTTTTGGTTGCACTGGTTGGGTGACCGGGAAAAGCATGGCTTCATCTCTCAAAGGAGCCGATTTGATCAGCTCAAAAGATGTCGCGCGGCTCAAGGGGCTGTTCATAAATGGCATCACTCACCGAGGGAAGGTATGGAGCTGGCCGAAAAGTGACGTGCCATGACACTGGTGGGCTTTGGCCGACGGTGATTTTTTTACTGTGGAGTCTTGAGTCGTTGTTTGATTTGACAGGGAAGGTGGAGCTGCCTAAAATTAAAACTGAAGCCGAACTCAAACAAAACGTTTGATCTTTGGCCCCGCTTCACACCAACAGTCAGAGTAAGCGGAGCGAAAAGCCTTTAGTGGGAGGAATCCGCCTAAAAATAACGCCATGAAACTGCGGGCGGGGAGAGGTCCGGGAAAAGCTGACACCATGGCGTGGGGAGGGGGAGGTTGGAAACCCTTAAAAAAGTGACGTAATTTATGAACAGTCCCTAGTAGTCTCCAGAATTCTCTTGACCTGAAACCATGACAGCAAAGCTGGTTTGCGTAAATCCGCAGTCGCGTCTGTTCCAGGAAGGCAGTGTCGTAAGCGTAGCTGCGATATCCCTGGCAGTTGTGGCCTTACGCCGCGGGTTAATCGAAAGTGTGGGACACATCCAGTGTCCTTCACTCTTTACACGGAAACGTGTTCCTCGGCGTTGAGTTATAGCTGAGAGTTCCCACCATTTCTTCAGGGTAGCTAAATCGCACCAGTCGTTTGATGAACGTTATTAGCAAGTTAGAGAAACATGCAGTACGTGTCGAGAAATATTCGTTTCCGGCCCCAGCTGAGAGGCGGCGGCTCCGGCCGGGATTCCTGGGCCAGGGGTTCCCGGTTCACGTGCCCGAAAATTCTCAGGATAGTACTTAATCTGATGTGTGATGTGTGATCTTGGTTACACTCATGGGGTTCTAAGGTGGAGACATCATAAACCACAGTCAGATGTGTTATTGAATCATTGCTTATCATTCGCACGCAATTATCTTAACTCGTACCGATTTATATGATGGTGTGCAATCTCCGTACATTTCTCCAGGGACCACACCTCTACAACTGATAACATACGCAAATCAATATTTCCGCCGTGGAGCATTTCAGCCAGGGCCACCATTTGCACTTGGTGGAAACTCTTAGCCATTAAATCTATCTGGGGACACCGAATCGCAGCATGACAGCGCCGAAAATTACATCATGAAGTGTGAGGTTGCGGAGGGAGGGGGCGACATCTCAGAGGGGTAGGTGCGGTTTCAGGGGGTAAGTAGCAGGCTTTGAGCGCTCTATCAGGACAGGGGCACCTGTCCATTTTACCCCTAGACCCGCCCATCTAAAATACTCAGTCAGACGCCATGAATACATGGAGTGGGTAATCCTGTGTAAAAGCCGATCTGGCAGCTATCACGTTAGCCCCAACAAATCGCAGGGGCACACGTTCAAACAGAGCCAGGGAAGTGACCGGCGGCCGGCTCGCTGCGTTGGAGACGGCGTTGAATAACGTCCGCTGTACCGAGAATATCCTCGTTTTGCTTCGCTGAATAAAACTACGACCACACAGTGATTTTGTTGGATTACACCAAGACATGCCTCCCATTTAAATGGAAGCACCCGACGATGGCTGGCAATGAGAACTATTGAGATTTAACGACGCACCGACTGCTAAAAATATCAGGGGTGTCAAATATCACCCTGCTGAAATTGATTTCGGTACCAGCTTACTTGTCAGAGAACCTGATACAAAAACCTGAACACAAAACCCGATGGCTCGGCAGACACACGCCCCAATCACCGAGTCCCGCACACCCCACGATAATGACAGTATTATTATCCTTCGCCCGGTGGGGGTCTTTTAGACCCCCTCGGGTTTTCCGAAGTGACCAAAAAACGGCGGCGCGCAGCACCACCAAACTTGGTCTAGCTGTTCCTTCATCATTTTTACATCTTTCCTGAAAATTTTGGCTCAAGTTCATATCAGGTCAGATCACCAGGCCAGGTGAAGTGACCTCACCTAAAAAATACTTAGGACCGCATAACTAAAAGAAGGGTTAATCGATCAAGTTGAAACTCATACCACATATTGGGCCCACCAGGAGCTACAACATTTGTTCCGGGAGTTTTGATATTGGTGACCTAAGGTCATGTGCAGAGCATGACCTCCCCATTGTCAATACATGGAAAAATCACGAAATGAGCTTTTCTCAGTAAGTATGGATGGAATCAACTTCAAACATCGGTTGCGACTTGCTCTTAGCCCAATTCTGGAGCCGATGCCAAAATTTTGACTTGTGACCTTTAAAAGGTCACCTTAAGTCAAATAAGCATTTTTGGTGTTTTTCTCTATAAATTTTGAATAAAATAAGATAGAGCTTTTATTTTGTCACCAAAGTGTTTGTATAGTCATTGGAAGTCAAATGATATACATCATGACTATACCAGGTCAAGTTGGTCAGACCGTTGACCTGGGTCAGGTCAAACTCTTAAATTTGACCTGGCCAAAGCGCATCTCAATAGCTTTCGAATGGTGTTAGAAAAAATGTTTCTAGCTATCATAGTTTCTGAGATATATGAGGTTTTCTTAGAACACATCATATTAGCGATTTTGACCTATTTTGACCTCTGGTGACCTTGATATTGACCTGACAAGAAAAATGACAGAAGTATTTTCGATATCATTTTCGAAGAGCTTTTGATTGCCGTTTTGCGCTTTTTCTAGCTCTCTTAGTTTTGAGATCGTGTGGGGTCTTTTTAGCCCCCACCAGGGCGAAGGTGGCTCGTACCCGCCACCGGGGCAAGGTTTATCATGTTTGGGGTTTTCGGGCGCACCAACGTCTTAGGTTAAGCGGTGTCCAAAACGCTAAACACCAACAACATGTCTGTAGAAGTTCCAAAAAATCCAATATGGGAGAAGAAAAAACATGGTTGTGTCTAAAAAATTACTAAACCTGTCAGATATGCACGCACATCTGCCCGTTAAGTGTAAGAAGGGGATACAAACTGAACTTTGTCACGAATATTTACTAAGTAGGTGAGCAACTAAACCGGCACTCTATACAAAACCAAAGCACACATCTATATAGGTGAGTATATCACCTTGAATGTGATTTTTACTCAGATATGTTCCTATTTACGAACAACTTACAGAGGGGGATTTTCCGAGGAGGGACTCGAAGCGGTTATTTTATTCAGGCCAGCTCGCCTCGGATTTTTTAGGCGAGCCGGGCAGATTCCGCATTCTACCCGACTCAAAGTCGCGGTCCCGATGGTGATGACGGACCATTCAAGTAAAATTGCGCAAACCTAGAAACATGGTCGCACCGCCGTATATAGGGGGAACGGGTGTCCCATGCAGCATAACCTGTTTAAATTTAGATTTAAGTGAGCATTTTCGTGTTTACCTTCTAACCACAGCATTTCGGGATGTTTTTGCAGGGACGTTCTGGTTGTATTGATCCACCACCATTGTTGGCAAAGGCCAACTAGTCGTAGAACATTGCATGTGACGTGATAGTCAGGTGTGTCTCTGCTCCGATCACGCTGTCAACTAGCGCGGCTGGCATATCCTACATACAGCTTGAGCGATGCGAGACCTCGTTGGGCCGGCCGAGATTCCCCACGGTTGACTGACACCGACAGCTGCACTTCTAACGTTAGGTCAGCTGCTGAAGTCCCACATGCCCGCTCTTCCGCACAGTGCGTCTTCCAACAGCTGCCTCAATCCTGCCACAGCTGGGCTCTGACCAGCTCGGCTGACATGTCCAGCTCACCAGCCGTGCGCGAGGGCAGCATCTGTGCACTTTATGTAACAAGGCCGTAAGTTAGCGAGGACAGGTGATTAGCGCCTCTTGCCCGTGGTTTGTGAATCGGATGGTTTCAGATATCTCCGCGAGCAAGCCGGTCGGTTTGGAGCGACGTGCTGTGTACTTTCGGAGTAAAAGTATGTCCGTCAAAATGACGAAGCTGGGTCAAAAATTCCACACCGAAACAGAAAAATCAATCCATTAAAATCTGTATAAATGAATTGCAGCTTTGCGCTCACCATACACTTTCTGCAGTCGCTTGAGGATGCTCAAATACACTCGTCCAAGGTCACGACTGGCTGGCGTCAGACGTCTGCCAAAACCTAGGCGAGCAGCGTTTCAATTTATGCCGTCCATGTTGGAGTGCTAGACAAGTGCTGCCAGTTCAGGCAGAGGGGGTGTCCCCTCCACCGGCTCCCGCCATAAACGACTCGGCATGCCTTGCTAGTGGCTCCATTTCCAGTTCATTCGACAAGGTGGGTATGCTGATGTCCTTCAGCTAACTGTACTGCGCGAAGCTTTTTCCAGATCACGTGACCCTAATTCTGTACAAAATTTACTTCTTCACACGAACTTTCAGTTATCCTGGGAACTTTTGCACGATTGGCTGGTGTTATCTCTACGTATAAATAGAGCTATGTATAGAGCAACAGAGTTTAAAGGGAACGTGGCACCTGTATAACGTGATTTTAACTGAGATAAGCAAGTTGGACAGCATGCCGGAAAGACCGGTACTAAGTACGTATATCATTTGTCTTGAAACTCGAAATTTCCGTAGAAAAAAGCCAAAAACCTACCTGAAATGTACCCAAAATGTATCCAAGCAGCCGGTCACAGTTATCAGCTATTGGCGTAAGGACATGCTGACGTCACGGAGAGAAATCCGTCAATTCAGCCATCAGTCAAGCCCTTGAAGCCTATTGAATATGGCAGTAGTTGCCAGATCATGGCGTCATCCACAAGTAGAGGTTTTTTATTACCCTAGAGGAGCACTTTAAAATAAAAATATTGAGCTTATTGTAAATTGTTCAGAGAAATCATGGACGTTTTCATGATTTACAGCTAAAAATACCCCTCACTACACTAAATTCCTGGATTCGACCAAAGTGCCACATTCCCTATAAGTGACGGCCCAATCAGAAGTCAGAAGAATGTATTGAAACGTCCACACATTGGTAAAACAAGTAGGTGGTTTTCACGTTTCCACGTCATATGGTAAGACAGGTAGGTAAAACTAACGATAAAAGTTAAGGATAAAAGCATACCATAAAAATAAGATCAGATCACACACAGGCACACGAACCGCCACAACATACATAAAACTAGCGCGACGAAAGCCCCCATGCCTCTCATTAGCAGGGCCCTCAAAGTGGGTTTGAACGGCACGTCCCCTCCGATGTCCAGCCCGTTCAGCAGAGCGCCCCCGGTACGCAAGCCGTCGTCGGCCTGCCTCCGTGCGGATTCGCGGCGGGACAGCTCCGCTGACCGGCGCGTTGCGTGGCTGTGTATTGTGCGCGTGGAGGACCTATTGACTATTTGTGGTGGTGTGCGAGTGTATATGATTTTGTGTACGGAACATGCGTGGATACTGGATGAGGTGTTTGGCGTCAGCCACTGAGTCGTTCAACAACGTCGGAAATGTGGTCTCGCCTTCGGCGCCCGCGACGACTCTGGCACAGAAATGATAATTTTTGAATTTTGTGCACCTGACTATTGCTGCAAGAGCCGTAAACACAGAGGCAGTATCGAACGATGGAAAGCACTAGAGAGTGAATAATTTGGGGCATGAGCTGAGCTGGCACGACATGGCGGATGTGGGTGAGCGCGATAAGAAGGCCCGTGGTTTTGTTAGTGACTGAATTTACGTGCTGTTCGAAGTCAAGGTGGCGATCAAGCAGAACGCCGAGACTTTCACGAATTTCGAGTCGATGATGGTTGAATTTCGAATTTGAGGCTAACGGGGAAAATTTCGCAGCATTGCTTTAGTGCCCAGGACCATCATCTGTGTTTTAGACGTGTTACTTTCATGCCATTTGCACAAAACCATTGATGAAGGAATTTAGTATGGCTTCCATGCGTTGAATAAGATGTTGTAAGTCTTGTTTTTGCCTGTTATGAGAACGGAAGTGTCGTCGGCGAACTGAGTGATCGTCAGTCGTCTTCCACGTGAGAGAGGTCGTTAGTGAAGAGAATGCAGAGTATACAAGAGAGACTTCCACCTTGAAAAATTCCAATATTGTTATTTTTGAGCCAGATCGATGATTGTGCCGTCACGAGGGATTTTATCTGAACTTGTGAGTATGGCCTTGCAAATAATTTTGAAACCAGACTGTGTCTATGCCGTAGAGTGTCATTTTCTGCAGTAGGATGTGGTGGGGAACCACATCAAACATTTCGACAGATCCAATAGAACAAGAATACTGATTTCACCTTGGTCCATGGCACGATAGACGCGGTCAGTGATCACGTTTAAAGCAGACTCTGTAGAATAATTTCGTCGGTAACCGTGCTGAGAATCGGAAAGCAAATGAGTGTTTTCGAGGTAGTTTACAAGTTGAATTTGGACTACTTTTCGACAAGTTTCAGGGTGGGGCAAAATTGTAATGGGTCTCGTATCGGCCGGGCTCGCTGGTGATTTGCTTTTGGAATTGGGGTTATCAGTGCGTGTTTCCACTCTGCTGGGACTTGGCCAGTGAGGAGACTAGAATTAATGATATCTAGAAGGAGAAATCTAATTGAAGAAAAGAATTTAGTGAACATAGCCATGCTGAGCCCATCACCTCCGGCGTTGTTGGACGGCTTCATGCTGAGTAAGTGGCGTGTAGGGTTTGTAGTCGATGGGCTGGACGGTGAAACTGGATGTGGTGACGCGAGGCAGTCGCACTGGGACGGGGATCGTCGGGGCGGGTACGGAAGCAGCGTGGTTGGTCCTACCGAAACGTAATAATCGTTGAGTACATCTGGTGTCACGTCGAGAAGTATAGAGGTCGTTTGTTTTTGCCCAGAACGGGTTTCAAGATTTGCCAGAATCGAGCACGACCTTTCTAAAATTTCGCGTTGGAAAAATTCGCGCGAGTCACGCCGAATCGCAGATTTACTTAAACGGTTTAATTGTTTATACTCTAGACGAGATCCCCGGACCAGTGCGAGTTGCCTCTGGTGAATGATCTGCCGTGTATGGTGTGGGTGGCAACACGACCGGCTTACGAGCCGGGACAGAGCGGAGGGGCAACACGATCCAACTGAAGCAAAAGGCTCTTTTAAAGATTTGCCACTTAATATCAGGCGATGCACACATCAGCATAGGCGACCAGTCGATCAAGGAAATCCGTACCTGAAAGTCATCAACATCTACGCGCGCTAAACATCGTTTCTTTTGCCTGCAAGCTACTTGTCGCGTTGCGTCGGGGCCGCGCAGTACAATGCGCGTAAAGTCATGCGGCCCACCGAAATGACACCTGGTCACGCCGCCCACGGACACGTTCAGGACAGTTTGTGGCAATAACATCAAGAATGGTACCAGCTGGTCGGTAAGTATTACGAGTTGTATTAACAATGCTGAATCCGTAATTTTCAAATAACTGTCGCAACTGAGGCCTACACTCACGCTGTTCCTTACGCAAGCAGTGGTTAAAATCACCGGTGAGGACAAACTTGAAATCAACATATTTCCCAAACATGATCTGAAGTTGTGACTCAAAATCGTCTAAATCCTTTGTCAGCTGATTAAGAGTATTGTTTGGCACTCGGTAAACAGAACAAACTATGTACTTCACACTGTTGCTTACTTTGACGGTTGTCCAAATAGCTTCGAGATTGCTGCCGTGGACTGCTGTGTGCGGAGTCGGTAGCAGTTCGCACTGTAGGGAGTCGTTGGCATATACGGCGACACCGCCTTTCCCCTTCGGAAGTTTCAAGTTGGTGGGTCGATCTCTTCGTAGAATTTTGTACCCTTCAATTTGAAGAAAGCGATCAGGAATTTCCGGTGACAGCCAGGTTTCATTTAGATACAGCAAGTCGAATCCATAGGTTTGGCTGATGTCGTTTCGAAGTTCTGGAAGATGTCCTCGAAGCGATTGAATGTTGAGATGTCCAATAAGTAGGTCCTGGTCCGCTGTCTCACCATGACGTCGCCAATTGACGCCTCCCCGCCGGCCGCGATGGCTGGATCCGCCCCTGCGAGTGCGCCGTGGTGGGGGCGTGGCTGACCGCTGAGCTGGCGGAACTGGCTCGGCCGGCGCGCTGGACCTGGCGCCAGTTGGGTAGAGTGGTGGAGTGCTCACAGCTGAGGCCCTCTGCCTCAAGGTTTGATGAGGCCACGGTCTCGTTGCAGGTATGGAGGCCCGAATAAGAACATGCAACAAGTGCAGTAGGATAAGTGAGCGCACAAGCACCACCACTGGACGCTGGGGTCGCACTGGTAAGGCCATAGCGATACGATAATCTCTGACCTCACCCTGAATTCTCTTCGTTCACCGGTTGGTTAATGCTTCAATTCTGAATTACTTAGGCCACTATCAGCACTATTTCGCATTCACGCTTACCATCAATCGAAAACTTCACAAACCCACAAGACACCCTCGAGACGCAGGAACAGGTAAGCAATAGGCTATGGGCGAGGAGGAGAGCCCGGCACGTGCCACCGTGGCGCTGCGCGCACTGAACCAACGTCCAAGACATCTCAGCAACTAATGAAACCTCGAGCATAACAACGGTTTGATTTGTATTACTTGCACGTGGTCGCAAATACATGTACGGAAGCTAAAACACGACGGAGCGTAGGAACAACATCAAAATAACAGCACATACAAAGGCGTTGCATCAAACATATTATCAATCATCCAAGCATAAGGCACACGGTATTCAAAGACCTATTGGTTATCCTTCGGCAGAGCACCTGAGCCTGGGCGGGAACAATACTGAGGGAACGACAAGAATATTTATTACCAGTGTATGTAGAAATAAACAGATTTCCAGCCCCACGCTGACACTGGTGATGTGCTGCGACCGAACATCGGCTTATACACTTTACCAAAACGTGCACTTGTAAGATAGACACCATCGTCTAGATGGGCTCATGAAACAAACGAGTGAGAATAATGTATTGTCACTAATTCAAATGAGGTGGACGCCGTCAATAAGCTGGTTATTATTCTAAAACTTATAAAATTTGACATAGGAATTGGTAGGAGCAAAGGAAGACACGTTTGATGACTACCATTAATGAGCTTCCAATACACTATTACTGGAAGAAACTAAAAGGTAGCCCTTGTCCCTAGTCAAAGTCCGCCAAGAGCGAGGTCCAACATGGCCATCATGGTATATCGCAGAACTAACAACATCTCCCCGCAAACATGTATGAACACTTTGAAAACATTGACGGCCACGCCATTTGAAAATGCTATTTTCGGAGGAAGTTCTGTGAGCCCTTTCCATTTACATAACAACGAGATAAAACATGAAGGGGAAATATCAAAAGACATCTACAAAAGCACCAAGCAATCACGCATCACAGAAATGGTTTCCCCGTCACAAAGCTTTCCATCACAACCAGGGGAGAGCAGCCGTTGCTCACGTGCCGCTCTCGTCCGAGACGGTGGGAGACACGCCCGGGTGTTCCAGGTCAGCCGCGGCTGCGGCACGCACGGCAGCATCAGCTGTCGCTTCGGCGTCCGGCGCAGGTGGCACACGGCGGACCGGCACCCCCGGCACTGGCACCGCCGGCTGGCCGTGCAGCTCGCTCAGCTTGTTCAGAGCCTGCGCGATACTCCGAACCTCGCTCAGCAGAACGTGCAGGGCCTTCTGCGTGAGCTCCACCTTAGCTTCGAGACTAGCTTCCCTGCCGGTGCCGCCCGACTCCCCACTGATGGGCATGCTGGAGATCAGCGCATCGTCTCTCGATGTCTCATCGTCCTGGATCATTTTTACGTATTCATAATCGTAGACCATGTTGCTGATTTGGCGGGTGAGCCTGGACTTACGCATGCTCTCCCGCATACGCGTCTTAGCAACTTGACATGCCGAGTTCATGATGTCTGGCGTCAGGCGGCGATCATTCGGGTCATTTGGTCGTAAAACTAATGTGTATCGGTACGAAGAAGGGGACACAAGGGCCATGGATGCTATCCATAAAAGTACCTTTTCAGGTAGGAAGCGCGAAACAACACTGGAGAACAGCGTACCCTCGATGTGAGATATCTGTTCGGTGAGCCGCACCAAGCGACCGAGCTTCGCCGTTTTCTGCAGTCCCTGGATGTCACTGACAGCCAGGCCTACTAGAAAGGTTCATCAAAATGATGGTGATGAGGAACAAGAATATGGTGAACACTATCGAAGCCGTGGGGTTAAGAATATTCTCCTGGTGCCTGTCATCGTAAAATGTGTCGTCGAACTCGAGCTCACCGGTCATCATGACAACGACTTTGAGCATGCTGCGAAAGATATTCGCCATGGGAGCATAGCCCGGAAAGAGAACAACAAACGCTACGGCACAGCCAGCGGCCAGCGAGCAATACGCCAGTAAAAACTGAAAGAAGTCTCTGAGCACTCTGGAGAACATGTGAATGTACATGCCAAGCCGTGGCAACCGTCCAACGAGCATCATGAGCTCAAACCAACAGATGAGAGCAGACAGCGCACCTAAATGCTTCTGCCAGGTTTTGATGCAGTCGTAAATGGGTGAACCGATCAGAAGTAAGAAAAATGTCAGAGCCCACTCAGCCAGATTCTCAGGGTTGCCGAAATACTGAGTCGGGTCCTGTACCAACTGGAAGATCTCTTTGCACACTAAGCCGACAGTGAAGAATACCAGCACATACCAAATGGTTGTGAAGGCTGTGGGATACAGCAGGGCGTACAAGGTGAGAGGGGAAGCCTTGCACCCGCACAAGTCGTTCACTGTTCGCCGGATGCCAGTATGATCTGTGCTACACTCCACCTCTATCGAGACATTCTCAATCGAGCACTGTTCCAGCTGTAGCGCGATTCCTTTGAGTGGAACGCCACTGCACCTCTTCAGTTCAAGCCCCATACCAATGTTGAAACAATCACCATGGCAAGTACCAAGTACATACAGACTAAGCAGCACACAAAAGAACAGGTAATGAAACACATTGAAAAACAAGAATTTCCGGACCTTCATCCACTTCATGTGCAGAAAGCTCTCGCACAACGGGTGTTTAAGCAAGTGCTTCTGATCGATATCAATCAGGGCTTTCAAGAAATTACACTCCCCTCTTGCCTCCGACATAAGCGGCTTGAAGTTGATTTTCAGCTCAGCGAGCTTATCATTCAGTACACCATCCCGCTCATAGAACAAAATAGCGCGACTGAACCGGTCCGGGAGGTTACTGAGCACAGACGGTGTGCGATGTCTGATCAGCTGTAGACACGGTACTCCACCGCGATTCCGCTTGGTGGCGTCGCCGCCGTGGTCCATCAGCAACTCCACGCAGCTCGACAACTCGTTGATGGCGGCCACGTGCAGCGGCGTGTAGCCGGCCGTGTCCTCGGCGTTCACTCGTGCACCGTGGTTGATGAGAATCCGGATCGGATCCAGAGATCGGCTCTGCTTCCCGATACAGCAGTGCAGAGCCGTTCTTTGGTCGTGGTCCCTGGCATTGATGTCTGCGCCCCAGTCCAGCAAGAGCTCAATGAGCTCCACCGCCTGCGCTTTGGCTGCCAGATGCAGAGGGGTTTGGCCGCGGCTGGTTTTCACATCCAGCTCGGCCTTGTAGTCATGCAGCAGGCGAGCCCCGCGCACGCAGCCGTCTTCCGCTGCAAGGTGCAGCGGCGTCTTACACGCACTGCCGCTCTCCACGTTGACATCAGCGCCATGCTGAAGAAGAAGCTCCATGCAGCGGTCAAACCCGTAGTCGGCGGCCACGTGTAGCGGCGTCTCGCTCTTCGGCGTAGACCCCCTGGTCTTGGCTCCGGCACGTAGCAGTTTCTCCGTGCACACGAACCCGTTGGCTCGGACCGCGTAGTGGAGTGCCGTGGCGTCGGCCGGGTCGAGACCGGCATTAACGTCAGCACCCTGTGACAACAGAAAGCCCACGGTGTCTGGTGAGTTGACGGCAGCCGCGCAGATGAGTGGCGTGCTCGCCTGCCGCGCATCCCACACGTTCACCAGGGCGCCGTGTTTCACCAGATGCTTCACTGTGTCTAGGTTACCCGAGAATGCTGCCAGATGAAGAGCCGTGCGGCCGTCCGTGTCTGTCACCTGAGGAGAAACGCCCTTCTTCACCAGCTTTTTCACCAGCTTCGTTTGGCCAAACAGGCAGCCGGCAAGCACGGCAACTTCCTCCTCTACCAGGGAGAGCTCTCCAGTGCCTGGTTCCTTACTATCGCCCACTAACGTAGACAACCTATCATTATCACCATTTCTGACTGCTTCCAGAACACGAAGGGGACAACCGGCAACGCGCAACATGGTCTTCAGGCTGTTCTCCAGCTCCTGCGGCTCCCAGAGTGAGCGGAACTTGTCCCACTGACGGCTGCTGAGTCCGAACGGCTCCTCCAGAATCTCCTGCAGATCGTTGAGCTCAAAGTCGGGCGCCGACGCTGTGGAGTCGACGCTGTACTCGGCGTCGGTGGTCATCCGGCGGCGCTCCATACTGGCGGCCTTGCGGCGGCGTTCGCCGGAGCCGCGCAGCATCTGCCGCAGCCGCACGGTGGCGTTGTGGGCGGTGCGGGTGAGCCTCTGGTCACCCTCCTCCAGGCTGCGAGGGGTGACGACGGGTGCATCCTGCCGACGGTCTTGGGTAGAACGCAGCGACAGCGGCATGGCAGCGCCTGCTCAGGCCACCTGGAAAGGAAGAATAGTGTCAGAGAACATATCTCGCAACTTGGCATAAAACAACTTTACAACAGTTCCCGGATAAAAGTACACCTCCTCAATCCATAACAGCCAGACGGGACTTACAGCAAGTTAAGCAAATTCATGAGATTTGAACTGAGCTATCTGTCCAGTAAGCATACCAAAACATGTTTTTTCAGAAACCACATTTTAAGATAAAATTGAGCTTTAACGGCGTACAACTTTCTGAGACAACTGGCATCTACTGCTAAACCGGACGCCCTAAAGGTGTAACGCCTGGCGGCGGATATACGAACTTCACGGCGGGGGATTTTGGGCTGGATGGTACGGACACCCGCTCTAAAGACACGCTGTTTCACCTCACACGTTAAGTTCTGGGACAAACAAATTACACAACTGGAAATTGTTCGCTATGCTCTGTCACGTGGCTATCTCCGCCCGACGCCCATTATAAGGGAACCATATTGCCTCTAAACATTTCTAAAATGTTTACTATAGACAAGAGCAAATTGTCTTATCTCATGATAATATAAAATGCCGACAGAACCAAACTGGGCACATAAATTTTTGGACGATTTGTGAATGTGATTGGTTAAACCCACGGCCCTATTAAGTACATCCTTCACTTTTACCGACCAAATATGATGAGTCCTGGAAAAGCTAGGAAATCTAAAATTTTCCAATATCCTCGCAAAACTCAATATCGTCTGCCCCAGACCCAGAATGAACAGTTTCATATCCGCTCTACAACGCACTCAGGCTCATCTGAAGCTCTTTTATAAGCAATGTCACCCATTCATATCGCCAACCAAGCCCCAAATAGCTGATCTCAGCAACCACCTACAAATGTGTGAATGGCTTCCCAGCTGAACCCTAGCAGGCATCGCACTAATTGAACACGTGTATGGGTGGCGGCGGTCGGCACGTGGGTGCGCTCGTGTCCCTGCAACGCCACGCTGTGATCGCGAGGAAACGGTACTGTCAATCAACAGCCGACCCTAGCCTATCGCAGACGATGAAACCAAGTCTGTTTTTGATTACAGAGAGGACAATGGAAGGAGCCGCACAGAGTACAAATTGAAAATCGGCCAATCCGGTCCCAGAACCGAGACACTGAGCTTTCTCAAATCATCCTGTCTGATATTTGTCGCTATTATTTGATATATAGGGCGATATCACTCAGATTTGATGAAGATTTCACACATAAAAACTTCAAAGAACTGTTTCAGGCACTTAAGTCTAATGGTTATGCGGTGACTCGGTTGTATCGCAGTGAGGTTGCGAGCAGTGCCGTTAGTAGCGTGCCTGACCCGGTGAGCGGCGCAGTACCGTTAGTAGCGTGCTCAGTGAGCGGCGCAGTGCCGTTAGTAGCGTGCTCAGTGAGCGGCGTAGTGCCGTTAGTAGCGTGCTCGGTGACCGGCGCAGTGCCGTTAGTAGCACGCTCAGTGAGCGGTGCAGTGCCGTTAGCAGCGTGCTGATCCGGTGAGCGGCGCAGTGCCGTTGGCAGCGTGCCTGATCCGGTGGGCGGCGCAGCAGTGATCTGCCGATGCTGTCCAGACTCAAAGCAGCGACATTACCAATTATGGCCCCCTTTTAGCTCCATGCACCAGGTAAAACGCCATCATTACGGATTGGAATAACATTCCGGTGAATTCAAACCTTATAGCTCCTTCGGTAGGAGCATATTAACCCTCGCCCCACCGGGGGCATCGATGGCCCCCTAAGGTTTTTCCGGGATAGCAGAAAAACGACGAGGCGCAGCACCGCGGTTGAGGGCTCTACCTCTCACTGCATCATTTTCCCATCATCCCTGAAATTTTTTACCCCGGGTCACCCAAGGTCAGGTCACCAGACGAGGTCAACCAAGGTCACCTCACTTCACCTTTAGAGCTCTGTAAGAGCTACATTTCAAAGTCGATCGATTTGAAACTTCCTACACTTCATGACCCCTCCAGGGTCTACAAGGTGTATATCCGGGATTTTTCGATTTCGTGCCCTGAGGTCAGGTCACGAGGCGACCTCTCCCATTGGAAAAGCATGGGGAAAAGCTATTTCATGATATGAAAGCCACAAAAATGATTGCAAATACTCAGACCGCTCAGAACAACGTTTTTGGACACCCTTTCACGGATCCCAGGGGTCATATTTGCCCTTTGACTTTTCCAAGGTCATCCAAGGTCACCAGAGGTCAAAAACAGTATTTTGACAATAACTTTTGACCTAATTGAGCTAGAGCGGTGAAACAAACACCATCGTGTTTGTCTTGTCACTGGCTTTCATTTGATATACGGCAAGGTCACTTTTTGACCTTTCATGACCTCAGGTCATATTAGGTCACGAGGTGACCTCTGGCGGTCAAACCACTGGCGGGAGGTCTTTACGTTCCACATAGCGGAAAAAGTACTGGCAATTTGATATCAAATGTACTTTACCAGGCCTCAATAGCTCTAATGACATAAGAGTTATGCCCAGTTTGCTTAATCATTGCATATTTGAGTGAAAATAGCCGATCTTGACCTAATTTGACCTCTGGAGGTCAAACCATTGACCTGAGCACTAAAACATGCGAAGTAATTTCTTACTGAATTCACGCGAGCTTTCTATTGCACTTTGCAGATTTGCGCTAACGCCCATATTTTCGGAGTTAGAGGGGGCCATCGATGGCCCCCGGTGGGGCGAAGGTGGCGCCGGACCCCCGGTGGGGCGCGGGTTAACGAAGGGCGTGAGCAATCGCGCAGGCGACACAAGACGACGGGAGCTAGCCAGGCGCACGCCAATAGAGATGACGTGATAGCGAGTGGATTAGAAGCATGCAAACGAGCTACGGCCATGAACAGGAATAATCATCCCGGGAAAAGGAGTTGCTATTGCAGGCCGACACAATCCGTTCTGCCAATCAACAAAAGACTGAAGAACTATTCTAAGTAAGAACAAACGATAAACGCCTGTTTGGTGGGATCAAAGTGAGGATCCTAGCCGTGCTAAGACCATTTCTGGCTGACTGTATTGTTGTTAGAGCGAGTTTGCACCCGATTGATAAGAGCGGCGTGGACTCCCCATTCCCTAGATATTATCTCGCGTTAATGTCTTCAGAGAACATGAACACTGGATGACTCGTACCAAACTAGTCAATGCCTGCCTTGTGGAGCGTGACCAATGTCCGAGCATAGTCAATGTTGAATTCGTTCCAGCACACTAGACCGGCTCCTTTGATCGCAAATATTCTGTAATTTATATTGCACAGCGGGCAGCTCAGACGAGGGCGCGTGTTCCAGAGTCGTGTGCCTCAGCCTGCTAACAAGCCAGGCAATGCACCTGCTTCATTGTTCGTGCCGCCTGTGGTAGCGTCGGCATTGACCTTAATCCAGGCCAGTGACAAGCGCATTACATTCTGCAGCAGAAGAGCCAAACCTCCCAGTAGAGACTGCAGTTACTTCGATCATGGGCGTCGGAAGCGGGATGGGACCAGAACAGGGATAGACTTCTCCTACTGGCGGCCCAAGCGGGACGTCTGCCCAAAATGGTGGGACTCGGCATACGTTATGTTGTCTTTTCTCCTTACAACATTGCGCAGACCTACATAAATGTTCCCAGTTCTGGTCTTTGTGAAAGGCATTGGAAGCGTCGCTAAATGCATTTAATATCTTCGAATTTCTCTTGCCAGCCCCTAACCCATCAGCATTAAACCAGTTGGGAAGCCTGCAACTGCAAGGTCATGAACCACCATACGCTGAAAACAATTGTCTATCGCAAGCTGTGATGCTGATGACCTCAACAGTTCTCAGCCGTCGCCCACACGAAAGGAAAGCCAATAAAACAGGTCGCGGTGGAGAGATACGTCGGCGCAGCCACTTAAACTAGTGAAACGATCAGGAACAGCCATTAGCCCCTAACCACCACCGGAGAGCGCCATTTCGGTTCAGAAAAAGCTTATCTCATCTGTAATCCGTTACATTAAAAAAACTTGCTAATGATGGTGCCTCTGCGCCGAAGTCTTTAAATCAAACTAAATTTAGCACTCAAGAAAGCAAAGACAACAAGTGCATTTATTTGCACCGAGAGCCACGCCCCACAACTCAGCCAGCAGTGAAGGGAATCGCGTAACTCGCCTACGAAAGCGAAACAATGCGTACCGCACCGAACTCTTCTCATTGACGGGTGGAGACAGCAGGAGCGGCGCCCAGCCGGAACCGCGTTATCATGGAGCGTGAGTTACGCAGCCAGTTTCTCTCAGTTCCAAGAGGGTCGAAAATCAAAACGGAGAAATCCGAACCCCGAAACACATAATTCCTTCGGGGCGAAACGAACAAAATATGAAAGAAAACATGACAACAAGACCGAATCAGAAGAACAAATTTACATTAAGATTAAGAAAAAGATCAAGGCATATCAAAACAATAAAACTACTTCGTTTATGTAGAGCTAACAGCTCCGGTTCACTCGGGAGCGTTGGACCACGACTGAAACGTGCATTCCGCACACTGTGCTCGCCCTGCCCAAAGACGGGCTAAGGACAGAGCTGCGACCAGAACCGTGAACGTTTACATGAGCGGAGCTGTTGCAAAATCAATTTGTCTGTCACGCCAAAAAAGTTACACGGTCATACACATTTGTTGCAATCGCAGTACACCAGGGTGATCGAAATTATTTGAGCTTATGATAAAGATCAGAAGTAGCTTTCAAATAACTGCTTGAAAATTGGCATCATTTATGCTTGTCCTCAACTGTTCCAGCAATGGGAATATGACCTAGGTATTGGTATAGGTACTGCTTTGGGTACTGTTACAAGTCGGTTTGGGTACTTCGGGTACAAGTGTTACAAGTTTTGTTGCGTTGGGTTCCGTTGTCGGGAATGCCTGATATCTATGTGCTGTTTGTGTATTGTCCTTGTTTCCGCCGTGCTATTTTCCACACATCAAATCCCGAAACCGCTGCATTTTCAAATCGTTCACGAAATGCAAACCCACTATACCCTGTACTGAGGTCATGTTGAACGAGTCACGTCCCACCGTGAGCTAAGCATACAAACTACAAAAACGGGCTACACACACACCAGTGCAAGTGCAAGTGCTGACTTGTCAGGCCCAACAAGAACACTTTGTTGTTGTAGGGTTTGCTTTCCAAGGTCCATTCCGTGTTTTCTGAGAACGCGGGCTCCTTGGAGGTAATCTATTATCAACAATCGACAATTAGATGAGAAGTAAGAATCAGCTAGTACCGTTATTAACAGGCGGATGGGGGCAGGGTTTGGTAGGACCGATGGCAGGACCAGTTTGGCGAGAGGACGGCACTTCGACCAGGAGGGGGCGCGACTTAGGCCGGTCACACAAATTCTTAGAGTGTAAACTATCAGAGGCGCACCGAACTGCATCGTGGAGGCGTCAATACTTGCAACCTGAGGGGGAGGGCGGGGTGGGGGGGCGACGTTTCAGGCGGGAAGGGCCCCGGGGTTGCTCCAGAGGGGCACAGAGGCGCGGTGTAGGGCCGCCGGGTAGGTCGATCATGGGGACACCTATCCCCTTGGCTTCTATATCCGCCTATGTTATTATTCGCGATAAGAAAACGAGCGTTGCGATCCTGAGAAAACGTTCGTGCGATTTTACACGACTAGTAATTTGATTGGATTAAAGCTTTCACCATACCCGGAGACAACAGCAGCCCCTCCCTTCCAGACCATCCCGTCAGCCGGGTAAAGCCGAGTCGATTTCCACCAACTTACGTCTACAAGCAACATCCGTAAAGCATTTCGGGATCAAGCCCTATAGGTATACTGATGGGCTCACAAGTCCCAAGGGCATGCTGGACAAATATTAATTAAAATAACTGCATTGAAAGAGCAAAGTACTCCGCTGGAAGAGAAACATTCCTGGCCAATGCATAATGCGAGTTTAAAACCACCCATTTCGGTTAACTTCAACGGTAAGCCACATTGACGCCGTTTAGCAGGATCATTATTGCGAAAATGATACACTCCCGCTAGTGTTTCCAGGCACACATTCCAGACACCTGGGAACGATACCGCGCCGTCATAAGCTTGCCAGGAGCCATGGAACTCTGCCAAACCACGTGACGGCCCATGAGACCCGAGAGACATGCCCACAGCGAATAAACAAACACTTACCTGACTGTGAAGATGGCTCCGGTCGGCTGCTGAAGTCACTGCCTCCCCGATCCAGACTAGGGCGCGGTCCGCCGCGCTGGAAATAACCCCGATCTCACCACTGGCCGCCGCCGAACTGGTTCCACCGCTCAGACTCGCACCGCGATGTGGAACTCCGCCGTTCCATACACGCTCACGCACACAGCTGAGCCGCGTCCTCCGTACACTCCCGCACCGGACGGGAGGACGCCACTGTACCGCCAAGGCCGCAGGCGAATCCAGCGGCCGGCTCACGCGCTGCCCCGCGACTGGAGCGCCGCCGCGCCCGCCTGCCTCACGGCGAGTCCGCCGCCGCCGCACGCCGCCGCCGGCTCTCCAGAGATGTGAAACACACACACACCAGCTACCCTGCCGGCCAGCGCAGCTCAGCCAACGCCGCGGCCGCACCGCGTCTGACGCGGCTCCTCCACACCAGCAGCGGCGAAACTCCCGCCACGACCGCGCAGAGACATGGTTTTACTTTTGCCGGGGCGGTACCGCTATGGTGCAGTGTAGCGAACCGGTATCACATCGGTGCGGCGTGACGCCGGCCACACGGCGGCGGCGGCGCCGACAGGTGGCAGCCTCGCGCTGCACCGGAAACGATGAGCAGCGCGACGAGCGAGGAAAGACCCTGAGGTGATGCCAGGAAGGACGATTCTTGATAGGCATCACGCTATGAATACTCATCCGCATCTGAGCGCGTAGGATCATGTCGTGGAACTGATGGCTAATTTAAGAACAAGTCCGAACTATTCAGAGAACCAATAATTCATTTGTGCTTTGATATTTTAGAAAGCATACGTTTCCAGAAACTGCTATTTAGTGAAGTATAGATTTCCTAAATGAATTTTAGACGGATCCACTGGCGTTTCCCCCTCGTCGTCAAAACACCTAGAAATTCTAAAACGTTAGTAATCCGATATTTTATATATTTGCCCCAGACAAATCTGTCGAAACCATGAAACATCTGAGCTAAGATCATTTCAATATATTGTCGTCTTTCACGTACTTAAATACTATCGCCCGAGAATAATGAGTCCAATATAGCTATATGGCAGCTCAAGCGCCCCAACCCCCTCCTCCCGCCCTGATTTGAGAACGGAATTTCATGCGACTTTTGAGTTATTTTGTGACATACCTTAAGTGATAAAGATATCTCAACATATGTGATGAAAACAAGGACAAACGAGTCTCTTCTTGATGCCGTTATCTAGTCATTTCGCAAGCCAGATACAGGAAGATGCCTAGGATGGATATATCTCCAGATGTAACAATCATACAACGTTTCTTGGTGCCTGCCTTTTTCGGACTACCTCCATTTAAAGCGAGCAAACCAACATAGTGTCTTGATTCTTGCAAAAATCTGGTGACAGAATACGCAGTCACAACTCGAGATGACTTATGTTATGTAATTCTTACATTTCACCGTTATCCGAATGAAGTGAAAACATTTTGTCTCGCCTTCAGAGGCGTATATTAGAGACTAGGCCATGATCCCTCTCCAGTCGACGTTTTCCATTGAACGCGAGTGCTAACGCTGTTGCTGTAGGTGGATCATGTTGTGCCCCCTGTTGACGAGCTGCTGGCTACGCCGCTGCTGCTCCGGCTATTTCCATTTCCTCCCAACTGGGCGACATTGACATCGGTGCCAAACCTACGCTTAAACTGATCCATAAAAAATATAACATTAAAGTAACAACAAGATATCAAGAGCACTGACCATTGCGCATTAAAACAAACTAGTAAAGCGAGATTTGAGATGTTACCTCGCTACATACATGCAAGCACATATAAATCGTAAGCGACGGTGATAGGTATTCTGTGAGACCACCACTGATTGGTCACAACCACTCCCACACGATCTCCACCATCTTCATAATTCATGTCACTGGCGTCAACGAATGTAGCGAACAATCGGCCTGATGGCAGGGCCGCTTTTGTCAAGTCAAGGATATTCACTACAAACTTTATAGTCGTGTGTTTACAAATGCGTGCCATTGCTGCAGGTTAGAAACCTTCCAGGGCTGTTCGCCCCGATCGGTCCCACTCGTCGTGGCAACAAGTCGTATGCAACCCCACCAGTGTGACTGCTACATTTTTGTCTCGGCGATTTGGGACGAGCGGGGTGGAAAGGAAAGGCGGTGAGTCGCGTACCTAACGATCGAATCTCGTAGGAACGGTTCGCCAGTGGGTCGGACTAGGCCTTTGACCTGCTGCAGATACCATTCCACATCATACCAGCTTACTTCGACTGACTCAATGCCGGGCAACACAAACGTGCGTGCGGACTTGGTAGTATCGCGTACAGGCACTTTGCCCTATTGAAGATACGACGGAGGCTCTGAAGAGAGCATCTCACAGAGCAGCTAAGAAGCTACAAACTGCAGCAGCTTTTTATAAATACGGACCAAGGTGGGGGGCACGAACGTTTACATGCAGCGGTGCGTTTAGGAATGCCCAATCAAAGCATACCTACGTTTGACAATCGCATTGACACAAACTATTAGGTATGATAAATGAGGTTTCTTCAAGCACGATATTGACTTCTCCTTCAGCCTAGAGAGGCACCTTAGCACCCAGAAAAATGTTCCGAGCACTGGTAGATATGAATTTAAGTCCTTTTGAAAGATAACCTACATAATAGTGTTAGTAACGAATACATACGCAGATTCACGGGATGCAAAAACGGTAGGTTCCTCATGCCCGAAGGAACAGCTGGAGCCCCTGCACCCGTCCCCAAAACGTAACCCCCCTTCCTGAAACAACGCTTTCTAACGCCCCTCCCTTATATGCAAGCAGTCGCGCACTAATGCTGCCACACAATCCCCTAACGTAACGCATCAACAAGTGGCGGCGCTCTTCGACACTCCCCCATAAAATATCCTGGACCCGCCTATGACTGGACAGACCAACATATATCATATATCATACCCATACCCTAACCTAACCGAAGCTAACAGTACCGCAGCACTGGGCTGGAGAGAGCAGTCACCAGGGACCCGACGCTTGTGAATGGGACCCAGCGCTCCGTTGGGTTAGAGACAGCTCTGCAGACACGGCCCACAATACAATCCCACACCGCAGGACTGCGGAAGCCCCTGATATGGTCATACGCCCATGTCTGAGCACAGGCTTAGGCGCCAACGTAGTGACCGCCGTTTTTGGCAGACCGAGACCGCCCAGTCAGAGGAGCGCTGAGTGACCTTTGATGTTCACGGACCCTAAAACTCCAATTGATTTTTACGAGACCCTTCCGTTGCCATGCTTGCTGAACTTCTTGCTCCGCTGACGCAGAGGCTTGTCAAGCCAATGAGAGCTTGCAGAAGCTCTTGGTCGGGATCTTCTTGGCATTGATAAGCTTCCTATGCAGATACAGATCAAGGGTTCCGGTAGGGGGGGGGCAACCTACACCACCTAAGGACGTCCTCATAGCGGAATTAACGGATGTGTTTTTTTAGGGGTGGTTGTTAAGCAAGCTCCAGGACTGAGTGTGCTCACTATGCTAAATGCACCGGCTTCAGAATAGCCACATGAATAGTGGAGATGCCGTGTAAGTCAAATAAAAATAAATAAATCTGTGTTCACTATGTCTAAGCCATAACTGATAGCGCAATTGAGAATTGTTTAGTATAAGTAACAATTGCACAAAACAGTTGCTGAACACTGTACAAAATTACCGAGACAGCATGAATCCCGACATAAATTCTGGGCATTCCCCTCAAATAAAACACGACACCGAATGAATACTTAACAGTGGTTCCCGGGATAAAATCAATGCAGGTTTACTTCCACATTCAATATTGAGCAGTACATTCATCATTTCTAATATGGGCGTATGTCTATCCTAGTACCGGGATAACTTACCATAACCAAGGACTTTTTTCGATGTCGTCCGGCCGTTTCAGGATCTAAATATTGACTGAGATGTGGTATTGTGGAGCGGGATTAGATATCCACGGGATTGCCATGTCCCAGTGCCGGCACTGCAGCCACCAGTGACGATTAATGCCTGTGTTCCAGAGCAGCTGCAGCGGCTGCGGGGTGTCCAACGTCACATCTGCGGGCTCCGTCACGCACCTCCCCGCCCCGTGACTAGGCTGTTCCTGTTCCGGCTGTACCGCACGCCACGCCGGGGCGGAGGGACGCGCCGCCGCAGCGCCGCCCGACGCGGGGGCAACCTTGAGAACGGGAGGTGCTCTCTCTCGGCGCTCTGTCGCAGTAGCCGCTCATACTGCGCGGCGGCGGCGGCGGCGGGCCCAGCCGCCAGGGGCCACCCCCGCCGCCGCCCCCGACAGGGGGCGACAGTTCACAGCCGGCGCCGAGCCCGGCTGCCACTCGTCAGTCAGGGGGACTGAGGGCGGCGCCTCGAGGGGGCAGCACCACTGTGCCGGGCAACAAATCCGGACGCACGAGAGAGTTTGTCATTGTGTACCAACTACCATGCACCCTTCATTGAGTTTATGTCTTCTGGAGTGAAAGCCACAAACAGAGGTAACTGACAGCCCTATAGCAATGACCCATACATATTTCCCGACGTGACATCACTCTCGCTTAGAATGGTACCACAAAAGTTAGACTGAAATACTTACAGATTGCATACCTCTCCACAATTAAGATTCCCTTTCTATACCGCCGAGCCCGCATGAAAGTTATAATCACCGTTCTGGCTCCAACTCTTACAGAGAATGTCACTCCCTGTCCACCTAGCCACTCGTTCGAAATGTATGCACCTAAAAACGTTCGGGTACAAACAGCCCGTGAAGCTGCGCCCACGTGATAGAACCTGCCCACATTTCTGCCGGCGACGATATAAAATAGAGGTGGGACTTTCTAGGCCCGGGGGCCCGGGGCAAAAGCCCGGCCCAGGCCCACGGGCTTTGACCGGGCCTGAAGGCCTGATTTAAGCCAATGCCGGGCTGATAACAGGCTTCACCCAGGCTCATTCCGGGCTTCAACTGAACTGGGACTTCAAAGTCAATTTTCTGTAAGTTAAAAAGCCTTTTTCAGTACAGACCTAGTTTTTTCCACTGAAACATAATCTTATTCATGCACCAGCAGCTTTTGAAAATGCATTTACAATTAATTTTGAGACTTTTAGACATACATCAGGAATGTAAAAGCATGAAGCTCTAGCTTTCTATCTGTTACTCATGCCAGGGTCAAAAGCAAGTTACTTAAACCTGAATCAATATTTAAAATCAAATGTTGAATAATGCCTACAGTTGCACACATCCATGCCATACTGTCATCTGATGAATATCGGGATTACTTCAAAATCTTCAAGTCATATATGGGTGAACAAAATATAAATTGTGATAGCATATTTGTTACTTCCATATTGTCAGTATACCATTTCAAAGGAAGTCATTTAACCAATTTGCTGCTAACATATTGATATTAACACCTAGCTCTAGCTAGAAAATTCTTTCCAGAAGCTTTCTGCTCCAGGTAAAAAGAAAATGTTATCTATGGAGCCATTCCCATGTCCTCTACAAAAAAATGGTGAAGTAAATATGTCAGGTACAAACTATCTAGTGGGAGCCCATAATTGTCAAATTGGCCTGGTAACTCTAGCTGCAAGAACAAATGTTGATAAGTTTGACCCTTCCACAGCTTCATCTTGCTCTTTCATTGCCCAAAAGATGCAAAATCCATTCAGAAAGGGCTAGTATAAGCAAGGAAATAGGCACAAAGAAAACATGTTTTTGATCGAAGTACTTCAAAACATAAATTAGTCAGTTGTGGGGAGATACTGGGGAGAGCAGTCAGCCTTAGAAGGAACCTTTGAAATTACACCAAAACATGAATATACTTGACATTATGTGTTACATTTTCCTTGTGGAGATACTTCCCTGGCCTCTAGGAAATACAACTTCTATTATAAGCTTTGAACATAAAAGCACTTCCCTCCCAAGATACCTTTACTTTACACTTCCCTCCCACCACACTAAAAATGTACAGAAACGTAGGAATACAGAACACAAAAACAGAATATCCAAATTATGGCAAATTCCGCGACCTTGAGCAGCTTGTAAAGCCTTGCAGAGCCAGAAAAGCGTCATATATGAAATAAGTGCACAAAAAGTGGCCTATTCTCAGGAACAAAAGAAATGCACCACACACTTTGTGCTTATTTTTAAATCTGTGAAATTTTAAAATATATTTTCAAAATTCTTGAAATATTTTCGCTGAAATAAACTTACTATTCTGGTAAATTTTGGTGAAAAATGTTTTCATAAATGATTGCTCTAATGTAGACAAGCACGGCGCTTCAGATACCTACTAAGCGCAAGCCCGTAAAATACAACAAAACAAACAGAAATAGTGTTCAAGCCCAAATGGTGATGTGGATGGGATTGAGTTGTTTTTTTGTGTCAGATTTACTTTTTGGTGGAGATTGGTGCAATATTTGTATTCAATGTTTGGTGCGAACCTGTGGAAAACTAGTGGTTCCTTATCAAGATACTTCTTTATGGCTGGTGGTTTGATAATTGTATATGGCTGATGGGCCTTGTTCATGTTGGCCTGTTGGCTTACCTACTTTGCAGACCGGGCTGACCCAACCAGAACAATCTTTTAACTATCTTCCAAGCTGTTTAGTGACTAAACTAAAAGAAAATGTTCACATGTATTAATTGAGGGACAATGTGAAGGATTTTTGGTTCATTCACAGCCATTCCGCCATGATATTCTGAAAAGTTTTAGCTGAAAACTTGTCACTGCTCTCTCCTCTATTCATAAACATTATTGGAACTCAATTGTGAGGCTCGTGCCAACATATAATGATTTATAAAAGTGCAAAGATGGAGGAAATGTCTGACATGAGTGGACTTATTTCATCCCGATTCTTATAGCTGCCATGTGCATACCTCTATCTAGAATGCCCTTTGTTTTTATAAGGTGATGCTGGTCATTACCTGAAGTAAGCTTGCATCATAAGCAAGCCATGTTTCATACTGTGTTTTTCAGTATCATTTTCTGCTGAATTATTAAGATAGCTGAGGCTACTGATGCTACATGCACCTTTTTAATATGGTTTTGGGTGAAACCAAAACTTTTTACAGGATAAATTGGCTTAAAACATATATTTGAAACAGCTTTAAAGTAAATAAATGTTGTATATAGTCGTTAATGGTTTTCCATGATACCGGGCCTTCCCGGGTTTGATAATCCATTTCTTCCACAAACCGGGCTTGTGACGGGCTTCTAAAATCAGCAGCAGGCCGGGCCCGGGCCTGCAAAATTGCCCAAAACTCCCACCTCTAATATAAAAGCATGTGCGACAATCATGTGTCCGGCGAAAATCTGGCCCAACTATTCTACTTGTGGACAGAGCCTACACCCTCGCCCTGCCGTAGGAATTCTACCAATCCGTCCCAAGGGTGAGAGCTCAAATTGACTCCCCTCCTGCCAGCTGAAAACTCAAACAGACAGAAAGAGCAATAAGAGGCCGCTTGTTGCTTTTGAGCTGAACTCTCAAATGGTATATAATCATTTTGACCTTAGCTTCAGAGGCGCATTTGTGAGGTCACGTGACCCGAGCGTTTGGAAATCCCGCATTACTAGGACACGGCTTTTTTACACCAAATTTTAGAAACGGAGCCCCTCCCCTCCAACAAAACACCTTCAAGACTATTCTGATGTTCTGCATGGATGACATGTCAGACGACTCCTTAGGTCAATCAACAAATGACCTTTGCAACCCAATATAACCTCAGGTGCTTTTGGTGCCCAAGAACGCAAACAATTACTGCAGTACCAGCAAAAATGCCTCCAAGGTGCTGCAACGTCTCTCTTTATGCAGGAAGCCGGAAAAGGTCAACTGAAGTCAATGATTTCGGTTTATCTTGGAAGGTCAAAGTTCAACGAACTAGCTACGGCCATCCACGTGCTAGGCTAATGGTGATAGAAGCATATATTAAACAAAGTATCAAAGTACATCGGTAAAAGTAATGAAAAACCCCGATAGCTGACCTTGAGAGTTTCAAACATGACAACTACACTTCCAAACGTACATGAAGCAGCTTGGTGGCTAACTGTGAGTACATGTGCTGGTTTAAGAAACTTCAAATACCGCAGGCAATAACCCTGATTGACTTTGGCAGAGTTAGACATCGGCATACCTGGAGATCTCTCCTCGATCCAAGCGGGTCCTGGGTGGGTTAGCGCTGGCACAACAATACAAGCCCTATACAAAGCCTATAGGAGACCCAAAATCCAGAGGCGGGGGGGGTCCTGGCCCTCCGAACCCTCACGGGATTTCCAGCCATGGACATCGGAAGACCACTTTAGTACATATTACATATTACACGATTGCTGCAAAAGGCCAAAGTCACATTCTCCCATTTTGCGACAGAACCAGGCTGCCGAAATCACCTGAGGTGACCTCAAGTTACCTCAGGTAACGAGCATGTGACGCATGGTCACATGCTCCAGAACTAAAATGTCATCGAACCGACAGCATTGCAGCCTGGCACCCAAGTTTGGACCCGCACAGTGACAAATTGTTACTATTAGATGAAGCGCAGCGAGGGGGGCACTAGAACATTAAGCTTGCATGAGTCCAAGGAAAAACCAAGGTATGTGTGTCCGAAACAATAGGTGCGCGATCATGGGTATCGGTGAGTAAAATCAGCAGCCATATTCTACCATAAAAACGGTGAAAATAAGAGCGACGCTTTGCGAGGTACGCGCCAGCCCTAAGGACGGTCAAACAAAGCACTGTTGATTTGAGGATTCTGCAGTTTTTCGGCCTTCAGTCGCAAACGATGGGTAATAAGGTGACAACATAAATGCAATGCATACACAATATAACCAAACGATACACAGCAATGTAGTCTAACAGACGTTGGGTACATTCTGTTATTAGTAAGTCTACTTACTTCGACGAAGAACTTAATAAGCGGAAAGATTGGGACACAACGAAAAATCCAACTTCACTGCGTTTATTCCTTTATAATGTAAGAAATAATACATTAAAAAGTCAGAAGACAAAGCTATAAAAGTCCAACTTTATTTTCATTAAAGACCAAAAACCCAAGCGATAAGCTATGGGCAGATTTCATTACAAATTTTGCCTTTCAGGCTTGTAAAATAGCTCCGCATTGTCCACACCGTGCAGAGAATGTAATTGCCGTGCTCTCAGGGGTACCCAAAATTAAAGGTTAGTTCACTGCTTTCAACTTTAACTTTTTACGCCGCAAATGAAAATGCCGTTTTCTCAGGGGTACCCACCGTTAAATATTCGTTCATTATGCTTCCAACTATTTCTTATATCAGACGACTGCCCGGTTTTCACCACCTCAGGCATTTAACTCGTTTTAAATATCCGTTTCAGAAATTTTAAGTCACAACTATACAATAATGTTGTTGAAAAAGAAGGATGCTGTTGTTTACTAGCACTATGAAAGAAACACACACTTGCAAAGCATTCTGCCGACGACCAAACGCATAAGGGATAAATGAGGGCGATTGATGCACCTTAAAGGGAATGTGGCACCTTGGTCGAATCCTGGAGTTTATTGTGGGTAGGGGTACTTTTAGCCGAAAATCATGGAAGCATCCATTATTTCTCTAAAAAATGTACAATAAGCTGAATGTTTTGATTTTTAAAATGCTCCTCTAGGGAGATAAATAAATATCTGCCTGTGAATGATATCATGATCTGGCAACCACTACCATATTCAACAGGCTTCAAGGGCTTCGATTGGCTGATACTCACCATGACGTCAGCATATGTCGTCACACCAAGAGCTGTCAACTGTGGCCTGCTGCTAAGGGTACATTTCAGGTAGGTTTTCAGCTTTTCTCTACGAAAATTTTGAGTTTCAAGACAAAGTATATTGAGTACCGGGTTTTCCGGCATGCTTTACAACTGGGCTATCTCAGTTAAAATCACTTTATAAAGGTCCCACATTCCTTTTAAGGTATGCTGCAGGATAGTATTGAGAAGTTAGACGTTTGGTGAGTCTCCACATATTCCACATCATGTGCGGCACGTGACAACTTGTGTCATGCATCCGCCGCGTGAATTTTGATGAGTTATGCCTCGGAAGACACGCGTCAACCCGCCTTGGAGGTGAGTCAGCACAAACGCGGTAGGTAAAACCCACGTCGGCAAAATACACGTCGGTAAATAGGGAGACAAGGATGTATACTCACTCAATGAAGCACACCACAGTTCTCAAATAAGACCCATGGTTACAGGGTTCAGAACAGGACATCATCGCATATCATAGTTACGAACTTCGGGAATGCGCATGCCTACACAAAAAGAATACGACTTATTCGGGCACGTCTTGCTGAAGCTACTTGGAGTACACAGAGAAGAGAAAGATGTATAAAGTTACAGAAGCGTCAGTATCGAACAGTTTAAAATGCACGGCGTCAAGCGGTGGCTTCAGTCATAAATGTAGCTTTTCCTTGGATGAGGGGGTCACCACTAAAGATCCAAACACTCTGCCTCCCTAATAATTATGAGGACATTCCCCGATCTCAACCATTCTGGAACATTCCGCCGTGGTTGAAAGCAGAGACTAGGCGTGCACTTAGAATAACCCAGGCTGCCCTTGAACACATTAAGTGCCGGCCTCTTGACGAACGTGTGAAGGCAGACTTCAGTTTTTAACACATGTCCAGTCAGCAGTATTTTCAGTGCCTCACATGCTTCTTTGTAGCCTTTGTAACCAATCAAAAGTAATTTCGTATTTCAAGTGTTTTAAACAGACGAAAAGATTTCCAGTTTTAGAAAGTAATGTAGGAAAATTTATTGATGATACACACAAGGTCAACCTTTTAAAACGCACATTGTCTTCCAAAATTCAGACTGGGATGCTAATTTTGCACATTTCCCTGGCATACATTTCAGCTATGAGGATCACTTGACTGTTTTTTGCTATATCAGACGATCTGTATGTCGCTTCCTGCAGGAAATAGCTGTAGGCAAGGCCTGCAGTTCCGATGGGTCGAGCATTTTTTATTGATTGATTGATTTATTTATTTATTTATTGCAGTTGATGAGCAACAGGTTATCGTGCGTCACCCAATTGCAGCTCATCTCGTTTAAAACACCACACATGCCTAGCTCGTCAGTTGTTTAACATACTTTTTTACTTGGGATTTAAAAGCCTGCTGCCTGAGTCTGCAGAGGGATCTCTCTCGGCCAACTTATTCAAATGTCCTTAGCTGTGGAGCATTTCCTGGACAGTGGGCAGAAGCAAATAGTTCCGATTTCCAAAAAGGGTCGCGAACAAATCTGAAATCTACCACTCTGTGCTATTACTGCCTCCCTGCGCCATAATAAAAAATATTTTGCGGCCAGATCGATCAGCACGTCAGGTCTCACCTTTCTTCATATCAGCACGGATACATTCAACATCGATCTTGTGAATCTGATATAGCGTCTTTGCTGGCACGGGGATGGAATGTCATTTCCGAGGGCACTCAACCAGAGGCGTTGTAGGCATATTTTCCTCCGGGTGCATTCCAAAGTGTCAACCATTACCTTTTATTGTACAAACTGCAGCACATGCACGGTATTGATATCCTAGAGCTGAGATATCTGATCTCTTATCCAGGCAGACGTAACGGAGTCTGATGCTGAAGGACAAGCTGTCAGAATGGACTCATGTAGGCTCAGTCGCATCGGAAGGATGGCTGGACTCACTGCTGTTGTTTTAGTTATTTGTCAATTGACCTACCACGCGTTGTTCCTACCAAGTGTTTGCTTGTCACCGGCGATCTCAGAGTGTTGCACCAAATGAATTCCAAACATGATTTTGAGATTTTGCAGGGGGATTTGGACACAGTAACAGGTAGGGCTGCTTTGACTGAACGCCTCGGCTGAAGGATGACTCCGAGCGCCTCGAAATGCAGGTATTTCAAAATCTCCATGAAACGTAATCTCGTCAATTCGGCATATCAAATCAAAGGAAAATTTTGGAAAAACTTACTTCCATGAAATATTTAGGGATTCATTATCGACCAAAGGTTTACTTTCTCCGACCTTGTCAGCCCAATTTGTCGAAAGCAAAATGCAACACAGTTTGTTAATCAGAGCCTTCCAGACAGATTCCCATACGTGCAAGATAATAAAAAGCCTGCCATAGCGGCTCATAAACGTTAATTTTCGGCGAATGCTGAAATATTGTTCTGTGATTTTTGGCTGGAACCGCCAAATGACACCTCGACCCTGTACCAACAATTCAACACAGGTTTTTACAGTGGCTTGAGAAACATGTTGACCCAGCCTGCCAACATTCGACTATGATGAGTTTATGAAGTTGTATGACGGCCGTGCCCCACTGATGAGGCGTGAGCAACAGTACATGTTTCATATGCAAGGTTTCTAGTAGTCTTGTTTCATCATTCCATCTTTTATCATGTGTTTTCCCTCTTGCACCACCTCGAGCTTCCAGGAATGTTCCTGTCACTTTACCAAACGTGCCCTTTGGTCGAGCGAACACTGTCCAGTGAAGTGTATTTCTCCAGGCTCCTGGCGTTGTATACGGCTTTCGAGCTTACTCACCAACAATCAACATCTTGACCGATCCTGTTGGACGACTAAGTGGCGCAGCGCCTCATTTTACAACACCCCACCAACCATTTTAGGTCAGTGACAGAACCGGAGGTACATAACTGTGTCTTTGAAATCATTTTTGGCCATTTTAAAGGGCGAGCTGTTAATGTGTGTATGTTTTACTTTATATGGACTCCACCCTACAATCGGCTACCTAACTGTTGGCGATTAATACACATACAGGCATACAGGCCTCCAAAACTGTATCACGAACGGGAGCAGAAAATAACAAGGAACCGTCTCATTCAGTGGCGAATTCTAGTTCCACAGCCAGTCCCCCCTTCCCCCTCCCGCCTTGTTGACTGTCACGACCCTCCTGTCGTGGACATTGGCGCCTGATGATGGTTTTAAGTGCAAGTCCGCAAAGCACAATCAATAGCATATAGGTTTTGTTGAAGTCAGAACCGGCACGAGCAATGACACATTGATAAAAGGTTAGAACATACGGCCGGTTTTACAGCCGAGAAGTAGCAAACAGTGGTTGGAGGTCCAAATTCCCACAGCGGCTGATGGTTAGATAACGCATTGGCGAGGAGTAAACCTCGTCTAAAAACCCAAGTCTTAGAGTCAGTATCTCCCCGAAATCAACGGGTGATTAGCCTCCTTAAGCAGCATGATCCGTGATTTCAAGCACCATGAGCACAGACGCTGACATAAACACCACAAGTACACTTTGAACCACTTCTAACCTTCTTAAGCTCAATATCATGTAAATTCTACCAGACCACCACACAGTGGGCAATCCAATCAAAGACTGGATAAAACATTATTTGATGAACATCCATTTAATTAATCAACATTAAACCAAGGAGCCATCTTATTAATCAATAAAGTTAAGGCTAACTCTACCCTCACGGGTTTTACAGTTTACCTTGTATTTTGTTGTTATCAGTGTATACTCAGTCGAAAGAAAGGAGAGAATATATTCAACAATCCCAGGCACATACATTGCCGTATGAATCCAAATGAAAGATGTATGACATGAACTTGTCAAAGCGACATGAAAATTACGTTTTCGCCCGCTGACGGGGCGGGCAGTGCACACCGAACTAAAAAGTTCGATCACGCAGCATAGATAAAAGTGGCAGGGGAGGGGAGGGGGGAGGCTGCTGTCATCTCCACCATGAGCCACCGCTAAACATGGCAAAGAGAGGAGGGATGACTCTGCTACCACTACGCCAGCAGAAGCGACAGTAATGGTCGCTTAGGTACCGATGTTTTTCCATCGGTGCCGGTACTTGCACCGATGCTTAAAACAGGAAAAACCGGCACCAATGCCCCACCACCGACTTTAATGTCTGGTGACAAAATTTAAGAAAATGTCAGTTTAAAGCCATTTCCGTAAACAGCCGTGGCCATTCGAATACATCCCACTACTCGTTTTTTCTGATATCCAGCATCAGAAATTACCTAAGAAGCCGACATCCTCACGGTACCCAGCTAAGCTTAGACCCACACTGTTTGGTTCTCAGCGCAGGCACATAAACAACAAAGCTCGCTCAAATTCCCGCAGTACGGCCCTACATCCAAACCCGTTGGACCGAATATTTACTGATCAACCCTTCCCAATCAACAGAAGGATGTGGAAATGCATGTCCACGACCCCAGTCGGTGCGAACATCGTGGCTGCTTCCCGTTGTTAGTATTCAAATATTGTGAAAGGTAAATTCCCAGGGGCATTCCAGGACAGATCGACCAAGGCTTGACACCACCATATCTAGAAAAAATCTGAAACTTTGTCTCCGGGGTAGCTTTGGGCCAGAAACACACCGGTGAGAATCTTAGCCCCCTCCGACCAACGGTGACCGAGTTATAGCCCGAGGTATTTTCGGGAGGTCACCTTGTAGACTCATCTTTGATGCTTCATAACTCAACAACGCCTTGCCCGATTCACAAGTTTGGTATATCATTGAACTCGTCTTGAACCATACATTATTTTGAAAAAAAAATTAAAAATTTTAAAAATTTTGACTTTTAATGCGTTTGACCTTTTCTTAGATGACCTAGCATGACCTTTTCGACATTGAAATTGACCTTTTAGACACCTCAAAAATTTTGCTTCATCAAATATCTTTCGATAGAAAAGATAAAAAATGCGTTTTTGCTATAAGTTCCAAATTTTTAGCACCTAAGGTAGGTATGCAGACGGTTTTTGACCACTGCGGTAGTATAGCCTTATGTTTAACGCCGCAAACAAAGCGATTGCTTTTGTAATCGGTTACTTGCAATCATATGGCATTGTCTTTACGAAATTTTCATCGTGAAAATGTCAAAATATATGAGAATTAACACGCGCCCACATAAGGGGGTGGGCAACCGGCCTCTTCAGGTTTCCACAGGTAGTAAAAAAAGACACCTTCGCGCAGCGCCACCGTACTTCATGTACCTCTAACTCGAAATTTTTGCAGCTTCTGGCAAAATTTTAGGTCTGGGTCATACTAGGTCAGACGGCCAAC
The DNA here is from genome assembly GCA_034440635.1 of Lepas anatifera. Lineage (NCBI taxonomy): Eukaryota > Metazoa > Arthropoda > Thecostraca > Lepadidae > Lepas > Lepas anatifera. The sequence continues at coordinate 344,144 of JAOTON010000961.1, read as the reverse complement.
CCAAGTCAAGAGACCTAACCTCGAAAAAGGTTTGGGAGGTGCATCAATAATATCAAATCTAGCCTATCGTCGTTAGATTCACATTACATAGTAAGGTCGCCGAGCACGATAATTTTCGTAGCAGGATTTCTATGTCGATAACCGGGAGCAGGGTCAGGGTCATGATCTTTCCATTAGAAATGCATGGGGCAATTGGTAAATTTTGATAATTTGAGAGAATTGAGAATTGTCGAGAATTGCGATGGAGGTTTTATTTTTAAGTTGTCGTGTCTGACTTGCCACTGCAGTTTGATTAATATTCTTTTTAACATACAGACCTAAGCCTGACTCTAGGTCAAAGCAGGTTAATTTTGACATTTGACTAGGCAATATTATAAGATACATAATCCGTTTGGGCTCAAAAAGAGTGTTCCAATGGTGCTGAACGTTTCTTTCTACGGCTCTCCTCTGTCACCTATTATGCCACAAAATTTAGGTTTCCACTTAGTTCCTGTAAAAAATACTGTGACCTCGAGCAAACTCAAAAGTGACACGACCAAACGATTGTATGTAACATATTCGGTAGTGGTTAAAACTGGCTGTTTAGCGGCATCACTCCCAGTGCACTGTGTCATTATTCATCTGGGATTCTGGGATCCGTGTCAGCTATGAAATGATCACCTTGTAAAAATATCATGAGGCAGCCTGTTCAAGTGACCAAGTCGAATGCGTTACAATTTCAGGACATTTTTTTCTCATATATGAGCAGATTCAAATTACTTTTTTGGGAATGAACACCTTTCAGACACGTTTGTTTACATTGCATGAATCCTCTCAAACGTATGCTGTGCTGCACTGGGTCACCTTGTATCGATATTATTTTTCCATCTCCAGGAACGATGTAATTGTGTGAGTTAGTGGTACCCATAGGATAAGTTATACTTGTTTCAATTATGGATAAAGCCGCGACATCCAGTTGACCTAAATTATTTTTTCAGAAGTTGCAAAATGCTGTGTTAGAGGTATATGGAGTACGGTGGCGCTGCACGAAGGTGTGTTTTTTACTACCTGTAGAGACCTGAGGAGGCCGGTTGCCCACCCCGTCGGGTGGGCGCGTGTTAATTTTCATATATTTTGACACTTTCACGATGAAAATTTCGTAAAGACAATGCCATATGATTGCCAGCAACCGATTACAAAAGCAATCACTATGTTTGCGGCGTTAAACATAAGGCTGTACTGCCGCAGTGGTCAAAAACGGTCTACATACCCACCTTAGGTGCTAAATATTTGGAACTTATAGAAAGAACGCATTTTTTCTATCGAAAGATATTTTATGAAGGAAAATTTTTGAGGTGTCTAAAGGGGCAATTTCAACTGCGAAAAGGTCAAGCTAGGTAAACTAAGAAAAGGTCAAACGAATTAAAAGTCAAAATTTTTTAACATTCTAAAATTTTTTTCCAAAATAATGTATGGTTCAAGACGAGTTCAATGATATAAAAACTTGTGAATCGGGCAATGCGTTGTTGAGTTATGAAGCATCAAAGATGAGTCTACAAGGTGACCTCCCGAAAATGCCTCGGGCTATAACTCGGTCACCGTTGGTCGGAGGGGGCTAAGATTCTCACAGGCGTGTTTCTGGCCCAAAACTACCCCGGAGACAAAGTTTCAGATTTTTTCTAGACATGGTGGTGTCAAATTGAATTTTTTGGTCGTTTTGTCCTGGAATGCCCCCCAAGCAGAGAGAAGTCTTCTAAAATGACAGGCAGAGGCCGAATGATCTTATCTGAACCGGGTTGTGAATAATGGCAGTGGCAGTGAAATCTGGCACGTCTTTAGGAGCTAAACCTATTCCTGAACGCTACACTGCTCAAATCCTACCGATAACTCACGCGTGAGCATACTGAGATGAAACAGTGAGTCACCACATATCCACTCTCCCTCCCCAGCAACGTGCCCCATCCTGGGAGCCTCCGTCTGCCAAAGTCCGCGGGCCGCTGGCGACTTACTGTTGGACGCGGCAGGTCTCGCACATCAGGATGGCGCGCCGCAGGTTCCGGCCGCTCTTCTCGGCGATCCGCTCCCCCAGCTCGGCCGGCAGCGCCAGCCCCTCCTTCTTGCACACGTTCTGGAACAGAGCAGGGTCTGTGTGGAGACCGGAACGGGCACTCATTTCTAGGCACACCCTGAGCCACGCAACAACCCGAATGAATGCTCTTAGCCTCATCCATAAGTTGCACAGAAACTACATAGTTAACAGGCCATCCCTCCTGCGATGTATCGAGGCCGGAAACAATGACAAGAGTTAGAACTTGGGCTCTGGCACACTGACGCAACCGTCAGCAGAGCCTCCACTCTCCACATGTCATGACCTGTCCTGACCTAACAGGAAGTGGGCTCACCTGCAGCACGGAGACGATCTGCTGGTGGGACGGCGCCGGTACCCTGACCGCCAGACAGCGGCTGCGGATGGCCGGAATCACCTGGCTGCTGGAGGCCGCCACCAGCACTAGCCGGCAGGTGGCGCTGTACTTCTCCATGGTGCGCCGCAAGCCGTGCTGGGCGTCTTTAGTTAAACGGTCGGCCTCGGTGATGATCACCACTGTGGGTCAAGGGAGGGACGGTCTCAAACGGGGACAGGCGCAGCTACAGCGCATACATACATTCAGGAAACGGAGCAACAGGGACGGTAACAACCGCAGCCCAAACAGGGACGGAACGACCGCAACCCAAACAGGGACAGAAACAACCGCAGCCCACACAAGGAGGGAACAACAGTCCTGGAGCTTTACGACAATCCGAATGCTGAACCATACGGCGTCGTCCACTCTCACCCTATTGGAAGGGTATTATGGAACGCCCGCTGGGGATTTAAGCCTGTGCCAGCGGCGTGGAAGCCGACCGCGCTACCACTTCGCCTCTGCATCCCCCAGGGAGGTAATCAACTACAGCCCGTGGTAAGGAGTATAGCCGCACACGTGAGAGGCGACTGCAGTCTGGGGAGGAGAGCCCACTCCCAGGCTAGCATGGCTACCACTGCAAGCCCAGGGGGAGTATTTCTAATATGTTTGTGTCTCTGACCCGGGAAATTTTTAGGTACTTGCAAGACTACGCACCCCAGTGCTGCTCCGGTAACACGAGGCAGGGCCGTGACCTCGGGAACCGCCATTGAACCGATGGGTCTATTTAAATGACAGTGCGGCCCGCGCTCCCAAAAGCAAGGGCGCTGGTTGGTCAGCGTAGCTTCCCAATCAAGACGAGCACTACCCAGTTTACTGCCGTCTTCTGGGTAAGAGACGGTCAAGGAGAGGGCTTCCAGAGGTCAGTTTTGATCCAGGGAGCTCCACGTTAATCCCTGAGGCCCTAACCAACTGCGCCACGGCTGCTGCGTTCAGCAGTCAGCGACGCTATATCACTATGCTCAAACATATCACGTCCACCACCTTCATTCGTGTTATCAGGCGCGTTGACAGTCATGGTCATTTTAGCTCTTGACGCAGGCTGAACCTTGTTCTCTGTGCTATAGCCGCAGTAAGCTGGATTCTAAGTCCAATTGACAGACAGGCAGGTTCACAGTGCCACCACGTTGGACAATTAGGAATTGTAATATCTCGATAAATAACTACGGTCTAGCTTCCAATAAATAACTGTGGTCTAGCTTTCATAGCCAAAATATGATCCGGACCGGGCTGTGAATAGAATACACCAACTGTAATTTGCCCATCACTATAGCATGGTCCGTAGTAAAGTACCAGGAAAATAGTACTTGGCAGACTCGACGGCTCCACGAGTTCTGATCGGTGGTCCGATGCCGATCGCATGTTGGCCATGCAAATTAAGTCTCATACAGAGTATTGCCGTTATCACTGACCAAACAGAACAGTCTTAGGATATAAGAAGTGCTAAAGTACTACTTGAAACTGTCGTTGAATCTGGCCCATTTCCGCATGTTTCACTTCTTTGACCACAATCAGCAAAGGAATGGGCGCAGCCCGCCCCACACCGACGCAGACAATGCCACCCAACCCCTGCACCCCCATTCGATAACGACCACACGGCGGCAGAGGGGCGACCACCTTTGAAGTCGCGCTGGCTGTCGGCGTTGAGCTGGTGGGCCTGCGCCGTCGTCTTCAGCAGCTCCTGGACCACCACCCGGTCCTGGTTGCCCGCATCGGAGGGGTTGACCTCGATGTGGTAGTTACTGGCCACAGTCACCACCTCCAGCTTCCGCTTGGACGGAGTCTGCCGACATCGGGCGCGGACAGTCAGACAGACAGACAGGATTGCGAGAGTTGGGGCTGAGCGCAGATATAAACACTCAATAGTGTGTCAGGTGGTTGTATTTCTAAACCAATGGCTGATCTGCTTCTGGTTTGCGCCGGGCCAGGGACTCGGATAAATTTTTCGATCGGGTTATCATTCTGAGAAATCACAGATGTATACAAATTACAATATATGTTAGCTAACGAGTGTTGGTAGCCGTATGGTTAGGTTTATAGGGTTTCGATTACTAAAACGTGAAGTTACTAAACCCAGCCAAATTACAGGAACAAGTATGATACAAGACGGAGATAAAATAATGAGCCGGGAAAACTATCGATAATGCCACAAATCTGTAGTACGCAATTGCAAAAGTACTACTCCCCGACCGAAATGTTTGAAAGAAGCAAAGAATCATCATCGAAACGAACACAGGCATTCATATATTGCCGACCATAACGAGCCAATATCGTCCAAAAAAGGAATAAATAAATCAGCTATTTAAAGATGAAGGCCACAGCAAATGAAGCACGGGAATATGATGGTAGAAACGCAGTCAGACATTACCAACACAGCCTGCACACGGGTCTTTTCCAATATCCGAGAGGGATGGGATATCCGTGCAGAATCGGTCCATAGTATCGGCCTCGCTCCCTCGTTTTTAGTCTGACGGAAATCACAAACCCCACTTATGCATCATCACCAAATCGGCAATTTGTCGGTGTTTTCGGGTAACCCATTTCTTCGCAAACATACCTTCGGACACGTTTAAACACATTATTTCTTAATCGCCAACAATATCCGTACGTACAAATGTTCTGTTAACACTGTCGGCATAGCGTGTAACATCATTATACAACTACCGACGCCTAAAAACGTCTAATCAATTAATGACTCAATATATGAGATCAATAAAGAACACTGAAATCAATAATAATGACGAGATATTAAAGGCGACAGGCATCTAACAGGTGGTGAATGACCCGCCGATTGATTAAATAACCAACAAGCTTTCTCGCCCTACCCATGGCATGACGAAAGCGGGCGATAGCGCACCACGTAGTGATGCAGCGAAATCAATGTCCACTTACCATCATTCCTGCGGTAAAATATATCTAAAATAGCTAATTCAGCATATATAATAGCCATTCGCACGGCATCTGTGTACATGAGGACGTAAACACGCCTCGGGCTATGTTGGCTCCGCCCCTCTGCTTCGTGAGGTCAGGATTTGTGACTACGTCCACGCAACAGACATGGCGCGTGTCTGAAATTCGACACAGTCCTTACGTTGTGCCATTAACACGCGAATCATTGTCGTAGGTGCGTAGTTTAAAAGGCAAAAAATCAAATATTTTTGCGTTTCTTACCCATACATGCAGGTACGCACATCGTACACATAGGAATGACATTACATCCACCTTCCCGCCCAGCTTGGCGACGGCCCAATCTCCCAATCCTCCTCGCCCTTCTTGGCTGTACCCAATATCCACATCGGTGGATATGTGCGTGAACAGTGCTGCTACGGTAGCTCACCTCGAACTGCTGGTGTTCGACCCGCAGGCGGTCCACACCCACGCCGTACAGCTCACGCAGCAAGCACATGACGCGCGTCTTCTTCCCGGCGCCTGAGGGGCCGTACACCAGCAGGTGGGGGAAGTCGCCGCTCCGCACCTGACGGCAGAGTGAATAGTGGATCAGTGGTGCTATACTCGGCCAAAATCCAGCACAAAATACGGTAAATCTGTGCAGCGTTAGTCTTCACAACTCACAGCACAGAGTAATAGTGCAGGCTTCCAACAAGCATTTTGTCTGAAGCATGAAACTTATCACTGCAACATGTCGTCTTCACTAGTCTGTAAAATCATTAGGTCTTCGACTGAAAACAGGGTTGGACTTTACACCAGAAAATGGGTGGTTCTACTGCCAGCCAGTTTTAACCGGAAAAAAAACACAGAACATGAGCATGATTACTTTTTGCTGGTCCATAGGAATATCTTAAAATGATACTCAGATATTCTTATACTACAAAATAAGCTCTTGGTTGCCCTCCAATTGCTGAGAGGGCAGGACTGACGAAGAACCTTCACTCACCAGCTTTGAGAGCTGAGCTGCCTGCTCTGTGTGGTAGTCCAGCTTAGACAGACTGGTAGGCCTGTGCTTGTCCACCCAGAGACTCATGGCTGCAAAACAAAAACATACATGTTTCAACTAGTTGAACCAAGCATTGGTTATCACATACATGCAGACAATGGAAATGCATTAAGCAAACTGGGTAAGGAAGAAGATGTCCCAGATTAGACTTTTATGAGCTTGTTCAACCTTGAAAATACTGACCTAGGTCTATGAAAGTCATCTTGATTCTGGGAGAATTAGACCTCTACTCCTTACAGCTTTTATTATATGATGACATCATCCTTTGCCAAATATTCTTGCATTCCTTTCTTTATAAAGCTGTAATTTCAAAATGGTTTCAAATAATTGCATTCTGCTAGATGTTCCTTAAAGGGAGACTGAGATAGGTACACAAACAATTCTTTTCATTGGTTCATTTTTCTCCCTGGTATATAGCAGATTGCATAAGCATTGCCACTGGCAAAAAAGTGGGGGGGCAGCCAAACTTCAAACTGATGCTGACAAAAACTTTCCACGTTAGGACCAAATACTGCTTGAACTTGGGCTCTTCATTGCCTTCTGCAGTGGCTGGTTATAAGAATTTCCGGTTTTCTCCTATTTTGACTGAGATCAGGAAATTTTTGGCCGAAAAGTGGGGGCGCCAGGCCCCCCTGGCCCCCGGTGGTGACGCCCCTGGCAGATTGGTAGAAATTTTAGGTAGCTGGCAGTGTGAATTGGTGCCAGAATTCTAAATGATAAGTGTGACTTGTCTAGCCTACTGTCGTACTCTTAAGACTGGATTGTTTGGTTTTTTGTGGTCCAACTCAAGGCCCTAAAGAGTCCAGCCATGTTGTACCAATCCTCACATCAACATTCAACAACTTACCTAACTTGGCTTAAATTTCCCTGAGGAGGTCCTTAGATGAAATCAACTTCCAATAGACCTCAACAATTTTCCTACGAAATACCTAACCACCGCCACCACTCACTCCTCTCACACAGAAACCAATAATTGCATAGGTAATATAGAACAAAACATTTTCCAAATTTTGCCTTCAAGCTTAATTTTTGTCGCATTTGCGCCATGTGAACAAAAATAGCGGGTACTTTAAGAGCTGCCATATTTAAGGATTTCATTCACCTTTTGAAGCGTAGGGGAAAACATAGTAGCGAAATATTTAAATCGCAAAGCTCACTAACGAAAAAAAATAAATATGGCTTAAAATTTTGAAAAGCAAATCACATAGCCAGAATGTCTTTTTTCTAAAAAGAAAATGTAAATATTTTGCAATCATCACTATCCTGGTTTCTTCGAACACAACATCCGGAATCCGTCCTTTTCGTCGACGTCGGGCCAAAATGAAGGCGTCGCAGGTATGTAGCTAGACTTTGCTCATTAAATAAGTGCAATTTTAAGATTTGTGGTCCTTTCAAGGTTTTGATAATTTATTCTCATTATTTGTTAGCCTCAGATGTGTGATAGAAGGTTCAGTGTAGGAGATATTCCATGCAAAAGTCAGCATTATTGCCTCAATTTGCGTTCCGTCGTGCTACGATAACGTAGTTTCAATGACCGAAACCTGATTGAGATTGGACTGTTGATAGGTATACGTTGTGGATTCGTTTCTTCCTTTAAGTGATTTTTTCCAGAGTGCTATAGCTGTAGCACTGAAATAGCATCTGATGTGGGTCCACATTGTTTTATGATCAAGGGAAGTGACCCGAATCACATTTTGTCCCGGGAATTTAGTTACTGATGATGACGCACTGCTAAAGTGAAAAAGTGTCAAAATTTTTCACCTGGTTTCCTTGCACAATGCCTATACTGATTGTTGGATGGATGCAGATGCATTTACTTTGCATAGCATTCTTGGCAATGGAAACTGAGTTTCAGTCTGCCTATTGTCCATCAGTATCCAGCCAGGTCTGGCAGTACATGGTAGTGTGATGGTGAAGACTTTCCTTACACTGGAGATAATGGAGAGGAGTCTGCAGAGGGTAAAGCTTGCTATGTTATTAAAAAATTATATTAAACTTTGATTTATTTATTGAACAGATTTTAGCAAACAAAAATATTATTTAATAATCAAAATGTTATGTTAGGGTGAAGGCAATAGAAAGAGACATTAAAGGTGTGCTAGAGATGGAGACAAAAAATGAGTTTGAAGACTTCTATTCGTTAGAGCTCTATCTATCGCTAAGTCAAAGTGTAATTGAAACAGCTTATGCCAGATTTTGATCCTCACTATCTGCATTTGCCCATTGTGCATGGAACCTGAGCATATGTGGTCATGAAAATGAAACAACACTTGTGGGAATTTTGCTACAGCACTGTTTTTGTTATGCTGCTACTTTGCAATGGAGACTGACTAGCCTGTAAGATTGTTCATTTTTTATTCCATTGATTTGAAGGGTAGTGGAAGGTCTTTTGTTGGACCAGTGTCAAGTTACTGTAAAAATAGACTTGTTATAGGAATGGTTATGTTATGAAAGGTTGGGTCCAATATTATTTGTAATATTTGTATTTGTAAACCTATCTATAAGTGGAGTCTCAAATTATGGCTCAATCATTCTGAATGCAATGCCATTTTTGAACTTAAGGATGCTTGAGGGCTCTTCCCAACCACCTTTTGAAAAGCTAGAGGTTCTGGTGCCTTTTTTGTTATAAAACAACCAAGATAAGTGATGCAATACAATGTAACTAATGCTTCATACTTGTTTGATCATGGATTGTGCAATTATGGCACCTTTGTTGCATTATTTAGCATCATTTGTTCTGTGTATTTTCTGGCAAACAGTATTCACCAGAACCTGTTGTTTTCCCGTGAGGTTCTTGGCAAGGGTCCAGGTTTCAGAAGTTTTCCAACTTTTATAACCCTACACATCTTTTTGCAGCTGAAGCAGTTTGAAGTGATAGGTCGGCATCTGCCGACCGCCACTGAAGAGAATCCGCCACTGTATCGGATGCAGTTGTTCGCCCCCAACTTTGTGGTGGCAAAATCTCGCTTCTGGTACTTCCTGCGACAACAGTCCAAAATTAAGAAGGCATCAGGAGAGATCGTACAGTGCAAGGAGGTAAGTGTTAAGGTTTGAATTATGGCAGTAGCTGCACATTGCTTTATATACTGGTTTAGATTGTTTCATTTCAATATTAAAGTAAGGGTGACATGGTTAAAACGGAAAGCAAATGGATACTCTGTGCACTGAATGTAGTTTAGCACTTGCCAGAATCGATCCATGTCTAATATGGGAAAGTGTGTATTTGGGAGGAAGGGCATGCATTTTTAAGGCAGCAGCATACAAACTGTCAACAGGGGAGAAAGCAAATAAAACCCTTCCTAAAGGCATTCTGCAAACACTACATGAGTGTTGATGACGTCATCTGAACATCAGTCCCTCTAAATGGGTCCAAAATTTTGACACTGGGATAGGCTTCTCTTTTGACTAATGCATACATTTATTCTTTCGGAAATTTGTAACCCATCCCTTAGAATGGTTCTTAAATGATAATGACCTGCCAATTTTTTTTCTGGGCCATATGGGAGAATGAAGGCTTTGGTGAAAAAGTACTTACGACTTTAGATAATGGTTTTAATTTACTCAATATAGTAATTTCTGGACTGTCCTCCCACCGACCATGTCACAAATTTTACACTTTGCACCCTTCCTCAAAACTATTTTTCGGACACTAAAATTTTGATGTTGGGCGGTGTGACTCCCTGCCATCCCCCCCCACCCTGTTTGTACGCGTCGGAATCTTTAATTCGATTTGCGATGGTTGTTAGTCGGGTTTGTTGTAGTTCTAACGTGTGTTGAACAAAATCATCAAATTGGTTATTTTCAATGTGAATGTGAGTAGTTTACCAAAAACAAATATTTACAGATGACCTCTCATTGTCAGTGTGAGTGTGTGTGGTTGATACATCAAAAATATTTACAGATGAAGTCTCAATGGATGTATGGAAGGTAATTCACGTTTATACAAGTCACAAATGAGTCGAGTGAGGCAGCTTCCACAGAAGCATTGGGCAGGTTGTTCCAATCTGTTTTCAGGAGAAAAGAGTGAAGATGCTAGTCTGCCCTGCATTTTGGTGCCCGATGCTGTTGAATATGTTGTCGTGATCTTTGGCGCGAGTGATGCAAGTTCACATTGTAAATCTCGTGCGTCGATCATGCCGTGCTTTATATTATAACGTATCGTAAGCTGAGCTTTCCCGTTTCTCTTCAAGAGATGGACATTTGAGATATTTTAGTGGTGCTGTAGCGCTGGTTGTTCTCTGGTAGTGTCTCATTATGAACTTTGCCGCCCTTGGTTGGAATAGTTTCTATTCTATTGATATTCTGTTGATAGTGAGGGTCCCAGACGGCGCTTGCACGTTCTAAAATGGGGTGTAGATAGATCTTGTACGCAGCATCTTTGATCTTCCGGGAGTTTTGTTATCCAGGATGGATATGTTAGCCAGGATTAGCCTATTGTGTCGTTTGGTCGCGGGCGGCACTCTGTGCACAGTCTGTTTGGTGGCTGTGTCCAATTTGAACGCCCGCGAGAGAAATGTCGGTGGTGGAAGCTCGAGCTGGAGCGCTTCGGCCCGAGCGGAAACATGCCGCGACATAGCCCCGTCTGCTCCAGCGCTCGCTAACTCCGATTCTCCTACATCGAAAATTTCAGTCTTAAAATAACTTATTGTGTGATGTGCACGTGCAGATTCTGGAGAAGCACCCGCTGAAGGTGAAGAACTTCGGCATCTGGCTGCGGTACGACTCCCGGTCTGGCACCCACAACATGTACAAGGAGTACCGGGACACCACGGTGACGGGCGCCGTCACACAGTGCTACCGGGAGATGGGCGGCCGGCACCGGGCACGGGCGCACGCCATTCAGGTGAGTGCAGGCCGCCTGCTGCGGCCACACTGACCGACCAGCTCAGCAATAAGCGGGAATGGTGATCCTGTCCTCGTTCCAGGGAGTGTGGCACCTTCACAATGGGATCTGAACTCATACAGCCATGTGACCAAGTATGCTGGGAAATTTCGTTTGTCCCAGAATTTGCCGTTTAGAGAGGGAAAGATCACCCCTATTGGACCTATCCTCCCCAAATGGTCTGTTCGTATAAGGTGGCTCAGGGAACGTGATGTAATGTTCAAGCCTCGCTGTACATGCACTATTGTTTGCACTTATTTAAAACATGCGTGCTAAACATGACTGGTACTGGTGACTAAATGTATTTAACTCTTCAATGGCTAGTTTGAAACATGGAATACAATTAAATATATCAAGACAAATAAATTTATCTATATCACTGTCGGTCCTAATAATATCCACTTCTTGCTAAAAACGCTGCATGAAAAACGCAATTCACAATTGTTTGTGGCGCAAATGAAGAGGTTGGGCACAGCATTATCATGACAATACGCGGATATGTAGACTTTACTTTTTACCTGCACCTGAGGAACATTAAACGTTATGAACTGGTGGTAAAACGTTAAACGTCCGGTGCTTAGCCATTTTCAGCAGAAATGAGGCGGAATTCACATTTTTTCAAACAAATGTCCCTGAAGCCGCTCCAGTCTGCAATTGCACCAAGGGTCAGCATCAATAGGCATGCTGTGTACGGGACAATATTCCAAATTAGAGCAATTCATGGCAGCGCTTCAAACATCGTTAATATATGAAACAGCCAGCGTGAACTTGTGTTGATCTCGAAGAATCGGGTACATGATTTTTGAACAGTCAATTGTGGAAAACATTTTTCAGTTTCTTCAGAATGAAAATTATCGGGCTGGACATCGCAAATATTGCCTAGCGGAAAGGTGATATGGACAAAAGAAAAACAATATAGGGCCTGGTAGGGAAAAAGCCTCAATCAGATGACTGTAGGGAATATCTTTGTAATCGGCCATTTTTCGTTTGCAGCAACTTTACCTGCTGCATCAATCACTCAGCTGATTTACTCTCTGGAGCAGGACAGAAGATTCTCTTTTCTATCAATGTTTCTTCGTGTTTTCCGTCTCTTTATGAACAAACATCGTCCGGTGCATCTTGCAACAAATTTGTTATCTTTGTAATGGGCGTTGCATTGGGCACGTGGATAGAGTATGCCGAGGTCCCCTGACAGCATTTAGTTCGTCCCCCAGTGTCACGGTAGGAATAGTGATTTCAGAGTGAAAACTCCCCGGCCAGTCATTGCAGAGATTTTCGAACCAAACGCGCGGCTAGTTGGTGTCTGGCTGAGGAAGGCGCCTGTGGATGATTTATACAGGCTAAAACTCGAGCGATCGTTTGGAAAAGACGGCATCGACGCTGAGGGGAGGGTTGTCTCTGGTGCCTGTGTTAGGCCCCTTGTCCTAGCAGCCGGTTCGAAGACGCACTGCCACGCCTACTGTGGTCGTGCGCTCAAATCCCGGCGATAGCAATTGCCTACCACTCACAGTCGCTGGCATTGTCAGACCTGCAAGGCCAGCTTTGCCAATGTGGTGACAGATTTGTCCTTATGAGTCTCGTGCAGCGTGTCAGATGTGTCGAGTCCCTCTCACGACCCCCTCCCTCCGCCGCGACGCCCATGGCTGCTGATATCCTATCATCAGGTGCCAGTAGGCCCCGAATTGAGCAATGTATTCATTTGAACATTTCACTTTTTTCATATAGTACAGGTCACGCTACAGCTCAGTGGTGAAATACTACCCAGGAACATGAGTCGTGGTGGAGCAAGGAGAATGTAACGTGACAAATTATGTTTCCTCATTGCCTGCTTCCTTGCTTTAGTTGCGCTCCCTTTATCAGTTATAGCATGGAATATTTCTGGGCATCCGATACACCAAGAGGCCTACAGAGTAGTTGAAAATGGTGTGTTGAAGAAATTGACGGTGAAATTGGGTCTGTATTTTCCTTTTACCTTGGCTGTAGCGAGTTTTTATATCATGTATATGGGCTCCATATTTGTACATTTTGGTCTATGAAATCGACTGAAATGAATACAGGATATGTAAGTGGTTTAGGCGGATAAGACGCCAAGAATGCGTAGTGTGTAGGGTTGTGTCAGGTGCCTGACTCAGCCCTAATGTTTTCAGTAGATGCTTTCGGCTCACTCGCCATAATGCTGTTACGGGGCCAGGGACAGGTGCGGCTCTTGTCTCGAAAATTAAGCTCATTGCGAACACGATGTCCAGAATTGTTGCAGTGAGTCCAACCGCCTGGTTATTTGCATCGTTCTGGTTGTAATAGTGATCCACGTCTGGGATGTTCAGGCGAGTGGAGGTCACCTGCTGCGGACACACTGACAGACCAGCCCAACAAAAAGCGGGAACTGAGGTCCTCTCCTCGTTCCAGGGAGTGTGGCACCATCATAATGGGATCTGAACTCGTATAGCCATGTGATCTAATATGTCGGGAAACTACTAGGTCGGTATGGAAACTACTCGGTCGATATTTCGTTTGTCCCAGAATTTACCGTTCACAGAGGGAAAAATCGCCCTTCTGTCCTGTCCTTTCCAGATGGTCAGTTGGCATGAGCTGACATAGGAAACGTGACGTAATATTCAAGCCCCGCTGTGCGAACGCTATTGTTTGGACTTATTATTAAACCTGCGTGTTAGACAGGACTGGTACTGTTGACTATAAATGCGTATAACTGTCTTCAATGGCTAGTTTGAAACATGGAATATATTTAAATTTATCTGTATCACTTTCGGTCCTAATAATATCCGCTTCTAACTAAAAATGCTTCATTTTTTCACAATCATTTGTGGTGCAAGTAAAGAGGTTTGACCTGGCACAAAGCGCTAGATCATGACGATACGCGGATATGTCTACTTTTACCTGCATCAAAGGAAAATTAAACAATAAAAAATGTAAAAGTTAGCCATTTTCAGCAGAAATGAGGCGGAATTCACAATTGAAAAACAAATGTCCCTAAAGCCACTCCAGTCTGCAATTGCACCAAGGGGCAGCATCAATAGGCATGGTGTGTACGAGACAATATTCCATAATAGATCAATTAATGGCGGGCTTCGAACATCGTTAAAATATGAAACAGCCAGCGTGAACTTGTGTTGATCTCGAAGAATCGTGTACATGATTTTTTAACAGTCAATTGTGGAAAACGTTTTTCAGTTTCTTCAGAATGAAAATTATTCGGTTGGACATCGCAAGGATTGTCTAGCCGAAAGGTAATATGGACAAAAAGAAAAACAATATAAGGCCTGGTAAGTGATATGCCTCAATCAGATAACCGCAGAGAATATCTTAGTAATCGGCCATTTTTCGTTTGCAACAACTTTACCTGCTGCATCAATCACTCAGCTGATTTACTCTCTGGAGCAGGATAGAGTATTCTCTTTTCTATCAATGTTTCTTCGTTATTTCCGTCTCTTTATGAACAGTATGAAAAACATCGTCCGGTGCATCTTGCAGAAAATTTGTTTCAGGCCCCTTGTCCCTTGCAAATTTGTTTTAGGCCCCTTGTCCTAGCAGCCGGTTCACAGACGCACTGCCACGCCTACTGTGGTCGTGCGCTCAAATCCCGGCGATAGCAATTGCCTACCACTCACAGTCGCTGGCATTGTCAGACCTGCAAGGCCAGCTTTGCCAATGTGGTGACAGATTTGTCCTTATGAGTCTCGTGCAGCGTGTCAGATGTGTCGAGTCCCTCTCACGACCCCCTCCCTCCGCCGCGACGCCCATGGCTGCTGATATCCTATCACCGGGTGCCAGTAGGTCCCGAATTGAGCAATGTATTCATTTGAACATTTCACTTTCATATAGTACAGGTCACGCTACAGCTCAGTGGTGAAATACGACCCAGGAACATGAGTCGTGGTGGAGCAAGGAAAATGTAACGAGACAAATTGTTTCCTCATGGCTTGCTTCCTTGCTTTAGTTGTGCTCCCTTTATCAGTTGTAGCATGGAATATTTCTGGGCATCCGATGAACCAAGAGGCCTACAAAGTAGTTGAATGTGGTGTGTTCAAGAAATTGACGGTGAAATTGGGTCTGTATTTTCCTTTTACCTGGCCTGTAGCGAGTTTTTATATCATGTAAAGCTGGTTGTATATGGGCTCCATATTTTTCCATTTTGGTCTATGAAATCGACTGAAATGAATACAAGATATGTAAGTGGTTCAGGCGGATAAGACGCCAAGAATGCGTAGTGTGTAGGGTTGTGTCAGGTGCCTGACTCAGCCCTAATGTTTTTAGCAGATGCTTTCGGTTCACTCGCTATAATGCTGTTGCGGGACCAGGGGCAGGCGCGGCTCTTGTCTCGAAAATTAAGTTCATTGCGAACACAATGTCCAGAATTGTTGCAGTGAGTCCAGCTGCCTAGTTATTTGCATCGTTCTGGTTGCAATAGTGATCCACGTCTGGGGTGTTCAGGCGAGTGGAGGTCACCTGCTGTGGCCACACTGACTGACCAGCCCAACAAAAAGCGGGAACTGAGATCCTGTCCTCGTTCCAGGAAATGTGGCACCACTATAATGGTACCTGAACTCATATAGCCATGTGATCTAGTATGGCGGAAAACTACTAGGTCGGTATGGAAACTACTCGGTCGATATTTCGTTTGTCCCAGAATTTACCGTTCACAGAGGGAAAAATCACCCTTCTGTCCTGTCCTTTCCAGATGGTCAGTTGGCATGAGCTGACATAGGAAACGTGACGTAATATTCAAGCCCCGCTGTGCGAACGCTATTGTTTGGACTTATTATTAAACCTGCGTGTTAGACAGGACTGGTACTGTTGACTATAA
The DNA here is from genome assembly GCA_034440635.1 of Lepas anatifera. Taxonomy (NCBI): domain Eukaryota; kingdom Metazoa; phylum Arthropoda; class Thecostraca; family Lepadidae; genus Lepas; species Lepas anatifera. The sequence goes on along the minus strand of JAOTON010000961.1, from coordinate 328,047 downwards.
ATGCGTATAACTGTCTTCAATGGCTAGTTTGAAACATGGAATATATTAAAATTTATCTGTATCACTTTCGGTCCTAATAATATCCGCTTCTAACTAAAAATGCTTCATTTTTTCACAATCATTTGTGGTGGAAGTGAAGAGGTTTGACCTGGCACAAAGCGCTAGATCATGACGATACGCGGATATGTCTACTTTTTACCTGCATCAAAGGAAAGTTAAACAATAAAAAATGTAAAAGTTAGCCATTTTCAGCAGAAAAGAGGCGGAATTCACAATTGAAAAACAAATGTCCCTAAAGCCACTCCAGTCTGCAATTGCACCAAGGGGCAGCATCAATAGGCATGGTGTGTACGAGACAATATTCCATAATAGATCAATTAATGGCGGGCTTCGAACATCGTTAAAATATGAAACAGCCAGCGTGAACTTGTGTTGATCTCGAAGAATCGTGTACATGATTTTTTAACAGTCAATTGTGGAAAACGTTTTTCAGTTTCTTCAGAATGAAAATTATCCGGTTGGACATCGCAAAGAATGTCTAGCCGAAAGGCAATATGGACAAAAAGAAAAAAACAATATAAGGCCTGGTAAGTGATATGCCTCAATCAGATGACCATAGGGAATCTCTTTGTAATCGGCCATTTTTCGTTTGCAACAACTTTACCTGCTGCATCAATTACTCAGCTGATTTACTCTCTGGAGCAGGATAGAGTATTCTCTTTTCTATCGATATTTCTTCGTGGTGTCCGTCTCTTTATGAACAGTATGAAAAACATCGTCCGGTGCATCTTGCAGCAAATTTGTTATCTTTGTAATGGGCTTTGCATTGGGCACGTCGATGTAGTATGCCGAGGTCCCCTGACAGCATTTAGTTCGTCCCCCAGTCTGTTACGGTAGGAATAGTGATTTAAAGACGGCATCGACGCTGAGGGGAGGGTTGTCCCTGGTGCCTGTTTTAGGCCCCTTGTCCTAGCAGCCGGTTCACAGACGCACTGCCACGCCTACTGAGGTCGTGCGCTCAAATCCCGGCGATAGCAATTGCCTACCACTCACAGTCGCTGGCATTGTCAGACCTGCAAGGCCAGCTTTGCCAATGTGGTGACAGATTTGTCCTTATGAGTCTCGTGCAGCGTGTCAGATGTGTCGAGTCCCTCTCACGACCCCCTCCCTCCGCCGCGACGCCCATGGCTGCTGATATCCTATCATCAGGTGCCAGTAGGCCCCGAATTGAGCAATGTATTCATTTGAACATTTCACTTTTTCACATAGTACAGGTCACGCTACAGCTCAGTGGTGAAATACTACCCAGGAACATGAGTCGTGGTGGAGCAAGGAGAATGTAACGAGACAAATTATGTTTCCTCATTGCTTGCTTCCTTGCTTCAGTTGCGTTCCCTTTATCAGTTGTAGCATGGAATATTTCTGGGCATCCGATACACTGAGAGGCCTACAAAGTAGTTGAAAATGGTGTGTTGAAGAAATTGACGGTGAAATTGGGTCTGTATTTTCCTTTTACCTGGCTTTTAGCGAGTTTTTATATCATGTAAAGCTGGTTTTATATGGGCTCCATATTTGTACATTTTGGTCTATGAAATTGACTGAAGTGAATACACGATATGTAAGTGGTTTAGGCGGATAAGACGCCAAGAATGCGTAGTGTGTAGAGTTGTGTCAGGTGCCTGACTCAGCCCTAATGTTTTCAGTAGATGCTTTCGGTTCACTCGCTATAATGCTGTTACGGGACCAGGGGCAGGCGCGGCTCTTGTCTCGAAAATTAAGTTCATTGCGAACACAATGTCCAGAATTGTTGCAGTGAGTCCAGCTGCCTAGTTATTTGCATCGTTCTGGTTGTAATAGTGATCCACGTCTGGGATGTTCAGAGATGTAGTTGGTAATTCTGGGATGTGATCAAAATAACACTTAATCAGTGAAATTCCAAACTTTGATCATAGACTCGCTGTAAAAAGCCCACTCACAGCGTTTTCCGCATGACAAAAATCGCCTACAGGGCCTATTAAAATTCGTGGTGAAATAATGGCAGGGCTCACAGCCGATTTTCTATTGGAGACGTCCGTTCTCGTCATGAGCTTCGTATTTGTTGACTTGCCACGGTAGTCATACTCTCGGTCCGCCCGTCCATTCTCGGTCTTGTTGAGCACTGATGCAAAAACTGAACGACAGATGGTGCGGCGGCCGCGTGTATTCTGTGGTGGAAAGATGATGCATATGCCTGATGGAAAGTAATTTCCTAGTTATATTTTGAGGAAAATAAAACAGTTGATATTTGTATGGCAAGTACGGGGAGGGAGAAATTTATGTGTGTTCCGGCGATTATGCGCACTTCGGCCATTGGCGCTCTGCAATGGACAACTACTTACCCAGAGTTTTCGGTCGAGATGCATATTGCATTCTGGTTCACTCGCTAGCGTGGTATTTTCAGCATGTGAGCGGGGCTAAGGACTTACGACCAATCATATGACTGCTGAAAGGTATTCCTTCAGGGTTTGAAATAAGCCAATAGGCCCCTTTACTTTGAACTTTAAAGCCGGCGATAATTTTATACCGAGAGCTTTGGGTGAAATGAAATATGCCGATTGTGGTTTCTCAACACGTTCTACAAGATTGATTTCTCAGTTCAAAACCCATTATAAAAGTGGGAAACCCCTTTTAATGTAGCTGACTTTAAGAGGTTTGCTTGGATAAGCGAGCTTTATTGATAAGTTTTTCTTTCTTTTTTTTAATATTTTTGCGCTCCCTTTCCCGGGAACATTTTTGTGTTAGTAGCTAGTATCATTCATACAACGCACTCCCACTATTTACAGAGCGGAAGTTTCCATTTGCCGGCACCCTTACGGGACAGCGGCACCGCACTCGGCGGGCCATAGGCTGCTCCAGTCTCCCCAAGCCGCAGCGCCGGGTATAGGCCGAGCCCTCACATGAGGGCCACGGGCGGGAGACCAGACCGGTGGATCACTTTAAAGGCCGATCAGGCCCATGTACCCACAAACAGGGACGCCGGCTGGCCCGGCGCTGATTCCACTGCTGCGGCGCGCACTCCCCAGTGTACCGCTATCTCCTGGGTAGGAGGCGGCCGTGGAAAAGGCTGCCATATGTCAGCCTTGATCCAGGAGCCTTCCACACCCAAGCGTGACGCCTGTAAGCGTGACGCCTTTGCCAGCTGCGCTACGGGGCTGGCTAGCTATATAGATAAGTCATCACACAAACTGTCCTAACACTGCAATTGATCCAGTAGGTCCGGTTATGTCCTGTCGTAAGTCGAAATGTGCGGAATTGTCTCCCCTTGCTGTACAGTGTTTCTCAAACGGAGACTCCGCCTGTTTTCAGATTATGCGGGTGGAAAAGATCCAGAACAAGGACTGCAAGCGGCCGATCGTGACACAGTTCCACAAGTCCAAGATCAGGTTCCCGCTGGTGTACCACGGAGTGTTCCGCGACAAGAAGACGAAGCGTTTCACCAGCCGCGCGCCGCGCATCAACTTCCAGTGAGCAGAGTCCGCACCATCACACACAGACGCCAACCCATTGTGGAAATACACGGCGACGCGCTGTTGGATCTTTGTTGTTTGATGATGTGCTGAGAGAAACGCAGTCACGTGTGCGAGCGGTTCGAAATCATTGGCGTTAGGTATGGTCACGGTAGCTTGTGGCCAAGACGACCCGGCTGGGAGGGGGTCCCTGGCGGAATCATGCGACTGTGCTCTCCATGTGGATCCGCCACTGACGACTGGAACCTTCACCCCCCTCCCCCCACGCTTTACTCCTAGTCAATGTAGAGCTATGAGGCAAAAGTCAGCGCCTCGCACCAAAACAGTGTTAATAACCCGAAGTCGTCAGCTCACTTACCAAGTTGGCATGCGCCTGACGTTTGCCGGGGCCGTATTCTGGTGTCATGTGTGGGTGAGAAAGGGTGCACGGGTGCCGATTTGTCATCCTGGCCTCTGGTGGACGCACGTGTTACATAAGTTTGATCAGAGCGATATTCCGATATGTGCACGAATCGGTACTCCGTGGCTGCTCGTCTCGTGCCGAGCGGGGCTTCGCGTAGAAAGAGAGAATAACTGATGGGTGCAACTGCATCAAGTCCTACCTACACGAGATCACAGGCCCTCCTAACTAACCTAAGTTAGCATCGAAGATTACATGACGGGAACTAGAAGTTGTCCGAAATGGTTAGTTTCGTCTGTGGGGGGTAATTCTGGGTGTTGAATTTGGCTTATGCACTAGCAAGAGGTAAACTATTTTTGAATCCCAAACCTTTGTTTTTTTAAGTTCGATGGTTAATTCGATTACTCAATATAAATTTGATTATGTATTCAAATATCTGGTTGCAAGAAAAGCTAGGTAGTTACCTGAAGAAAAAAACTGAAATTTACAGAAAATAAAGTACGATCTAGCCAATTGGTGAATGTCCCAAGAAGTCACTGAACGTCAAGGTAGGTCCAATAGAACGCAGCTCGAAAGAAGAAAATCCATTGCTCTACAACGTGCAGAACACTGCTGTGTAGAAGGCTCGTATTTTGATGATACGTCAAAGAACGTCTCGAAGTGGAAGCTTTTCGGCTGTGTGGGATACCGGGCTGGAAATTGGTGGTGGGTTTGAAATAAGCTGCTTAATTGACTACACCAAGTTACGACGCCGGCAAGATGCTCATTTGCCATAGTGGCGTATCAAGATTTTTTATACACCGAAGCGGTGCCGTGCATCGTTAATATCTTTATATAAAACATTTGTCATCTTGTATTTGCAAGCATTTCGGACGATTAAATCGCAGACGAGGTTCCCGCTTGTTTCGCTGCGTGTTATCTCCGGATATTCCCATCACTAAGTGTTAACCTTTGGATGTGGCGTTCGCGCCTATTCAGTAAATCATTCTGTAAATGTATGTATACCCTAGTACCTGACGGCTGCTTCATACCATTGATACCGAGTATTGTGAAACGGAGTCAATAATTCCACAAGGAACATTGCGACGCTTCCCCATATCGCATTTCTGTCTCGGTAACTTCTAGGCATGCATACCATATCCTGCCGTGCTGTTCGCTGAAATTGTGCTCTTGCCTAGTCCAACGCCAAAGATAAAAAGTCCTAGTGTCCGCAAAGTTATCTGACATGAGAAAATATTTTTGAAGTGGCGTGCTTAGATTTTATATGGTATTGTTTCAAGTCACGTTCACGTTAGAGAACCGTCTCTGAAGTCCCTTAAATGCGGAAATCAGGTCAGGATTATTTCAGGTTGTAGACAGACCAGGTAGTAATGCTTTGAGAGATCTGGGAGAACTGAATTGAGGAAAGATCAGATTCTAGAGCCCTCTGTGAGGGTACCGGGTTCCCAACCCCACCTCCCACGGTAGGCGGATGAAAAACGCGGATCGGGTAAGAACTCGGTCCAGTAGGCAACGGGAGAGCTTGCAGCTCAGATTGGGCGCCATGGCGGCAGGACTGGTCAAAGGGGGCGCTGCGTGCGATTCGTTTCCGCGCATGCGCAGCTTGAGGTCGCCACAGCTCGATTCGCGCTGGCTATTGCTAGAGCCATCTGTATGGTAGCACGAGTCGAAGGGCCTTTCGCCAGGGCTCACTGCGACGCATAGGTAGTTGATAATGTGGTTGTTTCGTCGCTGTTGACTTACCACTCGTCAGGTGTGCCGCCGTTGGGGGTGAAAGTTGGTTTACTTCGATTTACAACTTAAGATTTTGATGTTTAGTCCAGTTGAAAGAAAACGAAATGTTTCAGAATTATAAGCCGAATGCAACATTGAACTGCGGTCAGGGCCGCCTATACCTATGTTGGGTGTGGAGGGACCAGTTTCTCCCAATGAGGTAAGGCTGACACCGGCCTCGTCACTCCGCTTTTGGGTGGCTTTAATTATCCTGCTTGTGAGAGTATGGGGCCAATGATTGTTTTATGGTTGTTACTCTTGAACCCAGGGGCGGATCCAGGGGGGGCCGCGGGGGCCGCGGCCCCCCTCCGCCGGTAAGGCGCCCCCGGGGCCGCCTCCATTTGCTCCACATTTGCATGCCAAACGGAAATACTGGCGCCCCCTGGTAATTCCGCTGCATGCAAATACCACATTTTGACAACCTGCCCTGCATCACTGGCGCCCCCATGGTGCATCATTGGTGCCCTTATTTCACTCCGCCGACGCCCCCAAGCCTCTTCCACCTCTTGAAATCCCGCTATATATTACCGGCGCCCCACTCTTCCCCTACGGGCGCCCCTATCTTCTAGAAATCCGCTCTATATTACTGGCGCCTCCATGGTGCAGCATTGATGTCTCGTTTTTGCTCCAGCGGCGCCCCCACGCGTCACTGTGGGCGCCTCATCTTTTGGAACCCCGAATGTACCACCGGCGCCCCTATTGGGCATCATTGGTGCATTCGTTTCACTCCACCGGCGCCCCCAAGCCTCATCGTGGGCTCTCCCACTTCTTGGTACCCCACTATAAACTATTGGCGCCCCAATCCTCACCAAGGGCGCCCCCACCTTCGGAAAATCCGGTCTATACCACTGGCGCCTCCATGGTGCAGCATTGATGTATCGTTTTTGCTCCAACGGCACCCCCACGTGTCACTGTGGGCGCCCCAACTTTTGGAACCCTCATGTACCGCCGGCGCCCCCATTGGGCATCATTGGTGTCTTCTGTGTACTTCACCGGCGCCTCACGCTTCACCGTGGGCGCCTCTGCTTTTTAGAGCCGCTCTTTACCATTGGCGCCCCCGTGGTACAACATTGGTGCCTTTTTTGCTCAAATGGCGCCCCGTGCCTCAATGAGGGGGACTTCACCCTTTACCAGCCAGTTTTATACCAGTGAAGCCCCCACTCTCTCTCCCCACTCCCCACTACGGGCGCCCCCCACCTTCTAACAATCCGCTCTATACCAGTGGCGCCTCCATGGTGCAGCATTGATGTCTCGTTTTTGCTCCAACGCCGCCCCCACGCGTCATTGTGGGCGCCCCATCTTTTGGAACCCCGAATGTACCACTGGTGCCCCCATTGGGCATCAATGGTGCCTTCGTTTCACTCCAACGGTGCCCCCCAAGCCTCTTCCACCTCTTGACATTCCGCTATATACTACCGGCACCCTACTCTTCACTACGGGCGCCCACATCTTCTAAAAATCCGTTCTATATCAGTGGCGCCTCCAAGGTGCAGCATTGATGTCTTCTGTGCACTCCACCGGCGCCCCCACGCTTCACCATGGGCGCCTCTGTTTTTTTAGAGCCGCTCTTTACCATTGGCGCCCCCGTGGTACATCATTGGTGCCTTTTTGCTCAAATGGCGCCGCCATGCCTCTTTGAGGGGGCATTCACCCTTTACCAGCCCGTTTTATACCAGTGGAGCCCCCACTCTGTCTCCCCGCTACGTACTACTGGATCCCCACTCCCCACTACGGGCGCCCCCACCTTCTAACAATCCGCTCTATATCACTGGCGCCTCCATGGTGCAGCATTGATGTCTCGTTTTTTGCTCCAACGCCGCCCCCCCGCGTCACTGTAAGCACCCCATCTTTTGAAACCCCGCATGTACCACCGGCGCCCCTATGGTGCATCATTGGTGCCTTCGTGTCACTCCACTGGTGCCCCCAAGCCTCTTCCAACTCTTGACATCCCGCTATATACTACCGGCGCCCCACTCTTCACTACGGGCGCCCACATCTTCTAGAAATCCGCTCTATATCACTGGCGCCTCAATGGTGCAGCATTGATGTCTCGTTTTTGCTCCAGCGGCGCCCCCACGCATCACTGTGGGCGCCCCCATCTTTGGAACCACGCATGTATCACCGGCGCCCCCATTGGGCAGCATTGGTGCCTTCGTTTCACTCCACCGGCGCCCCCAAGCCTCATCGTGGGCTCTCCCACTTCTTGGCATCCCGCTATAAACTATTGGCGCCCCAATCCTCACCACGGGCGCCCCCACCTTCGGAAAATCCGCTCTATACCACTGCCGCCTCCATGGTGCAGCATTGATGTCTCGTTTTTGCTCCAACGGCGCCCCCACGCGTTACTGTGGGCGCCCTACCTTCTTGAACCCTCATGTACCACCGGTGCCCCCATTGGGCATCATTGGTGTCTTCTGTGTACTTCACCGGCGCCCCACGCTTCACCGTGGGCGCCTTTGCTAATTAGAGCCGATCTTCACCATTGGCGCCCCCGTGGTACATCATTGGTGCCTTTTTGCTCAAATGGCGCCCCCATGGCTCACTGAGGGGATCTTCACCTTTTGCCAGCCCGTTTTATACCAGTGAGCCCCCACTCTCTCTCCCCGCTATGTACTACTGGATCCCCACTCCCCACTACGGTCGCCCCCACTTTCTAACAATCCGCTCTATGTCACTGGCGCCCCCATGGTGCATCATTGGTGCTTTCGTTTCACTCCACCGGCGCCCCCAAGCCTCATCGTAGGCTCTCCCACTTCTTGGCATCCCGCTATAAACTATTGGCGCTCCAATCCTCGCTACGGGCGCCCCCACCTTCGGAAAATCCGCTCTATACCACTGGCGCCTCCATGGTGCAGCATTGATGTCTCGTTTTTACTTCAACGGCGCCGCCACGCGTCACTGTGGGCGCCCCATGTGCTGAAACCCTGCATGTACCACCTGCATCCCCATTGGGCATCATTGGTGTCTTCTGTGCATTCCACCGGCGCGGCGCCCCACGCTTCACTGTGGGCACCCCCTGCTTTTTGGACCCGCTCTTTACCTCTGGTGCCCCCATGGTGCATAATTGGTGCGTTTCTTTTTAATATCAAACGGCGCCCCCATGCCCCATTGAGGGGGTCTTCACCTTTCAACAGCCCCTCCTATACCACCCGAGCCCCACTCTTATGATGCATTATTGTTGTCTGTTTTTAGCTTTATAGGCGCCTTCCCCCCCCGCCTCTTTCCACCATCTTTTGACACACCGTTCTGTATCACTGGCTTTGAGTGTTAACAATTGCCCCGAGTTCTTTTAATGTATGCTTTGGGTATCGATTGGTGTCATTTTGCTCCGTTACCACGCAGGATCCCCCAATGATCCAAGGCATTTGTGATGCCTTTTTCAAATGGCATCACAAATACGCAAAATTAGCATCACAAAGATCCATGATACCAAAGGCTGATCCCCAAATGGAAGTCTGACCGCCCCCGGAGACTTCGCTTCCCTCTTATCGAAATCCTGGATCGTCCATGTACCCAGCCCTCTCGGTTGTTGATCAGTGATAGATAAGCTCGGTCAGTGTTGATCAGGTGCAATCTCTAACATCATCACCTTGGATAGGTTGAGTTTGCGGCCGGTTGATAGAGCTGGAAAATGCCTAGGTGATCGGGGAAGGAGAGTTTATTCGGTGATGGAACTATAGTAGGGAGGAACAGAAACGTAGTAAAGGGATGGGGCGGCTAGCACAGTCGCATGAGAGGCACCCGAAGGGAAAAGATCGCGCGAAGGGGCAGCCGGGCTACGCCAATCTATGACCAACCGTAAACCTCGGGGACCAGCATGACTTGCTGTTACAAGCGTGACCCTCTGCGGCAAGCGACACCCTATATGTGACCGTCAGGGTCCCCAATGGGCAGAAGAACACTCTTTAATCAGGTGGGTCACCTGTTTTCAACAGGGCCCTCTGTGACAAGCATGACCAGTACATCATTCCGTGGTCGGCAGGGGCCCATTGCAGTCAGAAGAGCCTTCTGTCTGCCACCGAGAAACCGAGAATGCCCTATGTGCCAGCGGGGGATGCTGTGACAAGTAGAGCCCTCTACGGTCAGCAGGTCCTTTGGGACCAGGAGTCTCCTCGTTATCAATAGGGCAATCTTAGGTCAACAGGGATCTCTGTAACTAACAGATCTTTCGGTCGCAGTCAGGGCCATGTCTTGCCAGCATGCTTTTTTGTCGGACAGGGCGATACCCCCGGTGACCATAAGAGGACTCTGTATCGTAAATATATATATTTTGAAATGAACGCACAGTCTATAAAAAGGGCACTCCGGGACCAACAGGTCTTTCCGTGCCCAGTAAGGCCTGCCATATTCTTGAGGAAGGTCATGAGGTGACCTGAGGTCTAATCGGGAAGTCGCTGAGCCCCCTGCATCCAGGCGGGTAACCATCCATGACGGTCTCTGACTGCTGTGGAGTGGGACTGGTGGGACCCTTAAATCCATTAGGATCTAAATCTGCCAGTTAGCGAACCCCTGGAGAAAGCCGGAAAGTGTACAAGTGTACACTGTGAACGACTTCGAGTTCACTTTGGTCAGTCGAGGGTCCTATGTGGCTGCCATAGCACAGCGAAGACAGGCCAACGGCCAAAATCTGGTTATAGCTAGTTATAGTTCCTGCAAAAATTCAGGTGGATGCCGTTGAGGGAGACACAAACACATTTTTCCGAGTTGATCGCTGATGTGGAGTATCCCTAAACTGGGCCTTTGCTTGGGGCCGTATTCTGATGCCGAGAGTACATAAGAATGGGCGCACGCACGTCGATATTTTATTCTGATTTCCAGCCTGCACCCACACTGCGCAGATGGGGTCAAATCAGCATTGTGATAGTAGTGCGCACATTAGATCAGTATGCTGATATTCTGCGTAGACTAGGTCGGTACTGGTCCCTGTGCATCCCGGGTACGCTTGTCCTACGTCGAGCGTGGCTACGCACGGAAGAAGGTCAAAATACCACATTGGAATACGGCAAGTTGCTTGTCTCAGTCAAGTCTTAGGAGGGCATTATATTAGAATATAGCCTTAGAAAGGTTTACAATAACTGGGGTCTTGAAGTAAGGAAAGGTCGATGAACTTAAGTAATAGATCCTTCGTGGCTGGCTAGCTCAGAATGAAGGGATCTGGGATCACTGCTCTGACCTAGTGGTTTATTAGACCCTTATGGCTAGTTAAGGCCCTGTGTGCTAATCATCATCATATAAGCAAAATCAGTAGTCCATGTAACCATCGTGGGGCTTCCCAAAGTGTATCGGGATTTGATCTGACATGTCCTGTAGAAACCTAATCCCCAATGACAAACATAGGCTCATTGAACGAGACGGGCCTATTCTAAACATTCGTCGGTCTTCTTCAAACTGTTTAAGGCTTCTGAAGATAATTTTGATCACTGATTGGGGAGAATATAGCCCCCATGCAGTCTCCCCGGGTCCCAAAGTGTCTTTACTAACCGTGGGTTCCAGTGCACAATAAAATAAACGCCAAAGATATACATTCACTTTTTACCACTCTTGATATGTATTTTAGATCCATTCAAAGCCATGATCTTTCCTCATTTTTTTAAGAAAATATGAAACTAATTACCTCTTTGACCCTCCGGTTTTTCGGGCGGCAAGAAAAAACGGCGACGCGAAGCACCGCCGTACTTGGCACCACTTATTCTTGATCGATTCCGCAAGAATCGCCCAAAAATTTTGGCTTGGGTCATCTCAGGTCAGGTCATCAGTGCAGGTTAAGTGACCTTACCTCAAAAAATGTTGAAGGTGGCATAAGTAGGAAATGGGTGAATCTATCGGATTGAAACTTATAGCACATAATGGCCCCACCGAGTTCTCCAAGAAGTTCCGGGATTTTTCATATCGATGACATAAGGTCAAATACGGACCATGACCTCTCCATTGGAAATACAGAGGAAAACAGAAAATGGTTTGTATTTGTGTAGATAAAGGTAATAATACCTTCATATTCTCCAAATCGAAGTATCTTAGGTCCCTTTTTAGGTTCATGTTGCAATTTTTGACCTGTGACCTCTGAGAGATCATCCGAAGCTGCTTAAGCAGTTTTGAGACTTAGGTCAATAACTTTGCATGAAATGATGATACAACTTTTATGTTTATACCATTGCGTTTAGATTGCTATTGCCAGTCGATTGATAGGCATATGGACTATGCTAAGTCAAAAGTGACCTTGACCTGACCTGAAGTCAGGTGATTTGTGTTTTGACCTAGTATGCTCATATTATACATCATTCGATTCCCCGTGACGAGAGAGAGACGAACAGTGTCTACAAAATTATTATAACTCAACGCTGTCAGACGCTAGACTTTGCTCAAAATACCAACTTCTTTGACCTGCCATGACCTCAATGTTGATCTGACCCAAAAAGTGACTAATACAGTGTCTTCGTGAATTTGTATGAGCTATCCACCAGGGTTCGCGTTCTTTCGCTATCCTGCATAGAGGACGAGTTCGAGAGGGGTGTTCAAACACCCCCACCAGGGCGAAGGTGACTCGGAGGCCCACCGGGGCGCAGGTTAACTGATTCAGTTCACAAAAATGTTTTAAATGGGTAAAGAACATAAAATTTGGCGCCCCCAGCCGGCCTAAAAATGGCGCCCCCTGGCCATGAAGGTGGCGCCCCCCAGCGCTGCGGCCCCTAGCGAAAATTCCTGGATCCGCCCCTGCTTGAACCACACCCCACTAGCCCTTGGTTCTTATACTGCATCCAGATTCTGGCTCTACATGTATTGATTATTGGGTTTTAGGGGCACGCCAACCTGCGAGGTCATATGTCCAAGGACCTAGTTATACACTGAACTCAAATCTACATGTAGAGTTGAGTTCTACATTAATGAGCGGGAAACCAGCTTTTCCGCCGAAATTAAGGCGAGCTATGTATTTTGTGGCGTGCGCTTTCAAAATTGTTGGATACTGCTGGACGTGCAATTTATACAAAATTCAGGGCTAACTTAGACAGACCCCCATCATATTTAACGGTAAATGTATTGTCATTGCGTTGAAAGACAAAGCCGCATGTGCAATAGCCTGGTCCGGTTTTATGTTTTTTTCTTCAGAAAGTAACGGATCGTTGTTCATTAGATGCATTTTTTGGTGCTGATTACGATGCACTCATCAGAAATGCAATTTTCGAAAAAACTTTTGGTGGCCCACTCGAGTTGAAGGTTTTGCATTTTGCCCAATTTTCCACTTTTTGGCTCACCATCAACCCATATTACCAACGAGGTGCAAAAAATTGCACTGGGCTGGTAGTTTGGTTCATTGGTGTTCCATTGGCTTTGCTTTTGTTGTTATAACTTGCACACATAACGGTTATTTTTGCTTATTATCTCCGCTTTTAGTTGAGTTTGCACTGGCTCCCCATAGATGGCGCCAGCGGCGTGACATTGTAAGTGAATACTGATTTCCTCGGGGACCGGGAATGTGAACAGCAACGTGAAGGTGAGAAGCAATTGCGAATTGGATTGTATAAACGCACTTAAAGAGCTGTTTTCAAGCAGCACTGAAGTTGTTAACACCGTTTCTCAGGTATTTTAAGCATGCCATGTCCAAATATGCTGCTGCTGCTGAAGTCCCGACCATAACCCTTTACCAATAGACGCAGGAACCGTGGGGGCTGTGGTGGTGGCTGTTGCACCTAACTTTCAGAGTGTGGCAGCAGCTCTAACCCCGCCCCCAGTTTGAGCCGATTCTGGAACTTCTCTATTAAAATTTAAGTGATATGCCTAATCACCCCCGGCCATACCAACGCGGAAGCCCCTTCCTCCAACTTACACCTTTCCTCCGACTAAAATAGTCTCTCCACCTATGCCTTCACCGACTGAATTCTTCCGTATTTGCGCTTAAAAGAATCTGCAGCAACCCTACTTTGACTGAAGTGCGAGGGCATCAGTTTTGAGGCTAGTGACTTGTAGCCCAGTCTCCTCTGACATATTTGGAGGTCGTTGTGGCCCAGAGGAGAATTATTTGTCTTACGTGTACGGATAGGATTGATAATTTTTAACGTTGTGGTCCAGCAGAAAAAAATCGACCGGTTTGGCATTGTGCAAACATTTTTTCTTTTTACAAACATGGCATTGGTCACCAGGTTTTAAGGACTGAAGGCAATATGTTGTATGAAATCACAAAATAAGTTTTCCAACGTTTACGCACCTTGCACTAGCTGCATTGGATAATAATCTACAATCATATGATAATCGATAATCATTGGCATAATCTAAGTGCTTACGTGATCTTTTCCTTTCAGTTCTCTGATCGAAATTGAAAATAGAGGGACGGTTATATCTGCAAAAAATAAAGGAGTTATCGTGAGTTTGGTATATCGTAGGGCGCCTTCTTATGACAAGAATTGAACTCATGGAGGAGCGGAGCAAAGATGAGTGTCATATTCCTATGGAAGAATGCAAGAACAGGGTAACAGCTGGGGTTATGGATGTGTGTGCCAGCGTATCACTCCATACACGTGCAAATCAGGCCATACTGAAGGAACTAAGAGAGCTTTGGAAAGAAAGAGTACAAAAAGAAGTATGCAAACAAGTTTGGCAAGCGAGCTACTATACCAACTGCCGCGATGGATTCTCTGTTTGATACCAGCAGCCGAGAACTTGAGCCTGGACTAGCAGAAGACAGTGTTTCTGGCCGACCAGCCAAGTGCCAGACGTCTTCAGACGTACAGCCTCGATCAGGAAACCACAGCGCGATGGCAGAGGAGAGCTCAGCGAGCGGGTCGAGCAGTCATGAGAGGAGCGGCCGTTACCTCCCTGAGTCAACAGGCGACGGCCGAGACAGCAAACACGCCTGTGGAAACTGGTGTTTCATTAACGCTATCATCTGCTAAACTATAAGGACTCGGTAATCCCGATCAAAGGGGTATTATCTGTGTATGAGCAATGCTATTTTCAAAAACCAGTCTGCTCATCAATTCGAACAAAACACTTCCAAGCTATATATATATATATATATATATATATATATATATATATATTTATTTCAAAATACTGTCCAAGTCGTTCACATTCAATAGCTCATAAACCATAAGACATGGTACGCATTGCTTGTCATTCTCCTATCCTTCCTTACGGTTCCATAGCTCATAAAACATAAAAATGGTAGGCATTACTTGTCGTTCTTCTACGGCCTATTCTTCCTTATGGCTTGTGAGTTATGGACTGTGAACGACTTGGACAGTGTTTTAGAAACTATATAAATATATAGCTGGTGGGTGTTCTGATAGGATTTATGAGCAGACTGATTTCTGAAAAATAGCATTGTTCATACACAGATAATATCCCTTTGATCAGGATTACCAAGTCATTATAGCTTAGCAGATGATAGCGCTACCTGAAACACCAGTTTCCACAGGCGTGCTTGCTGTCTCGGCCGTCGCCTGTTGACTTGGGTAGGTGACGGCTGCTCCTCTTATGACTGCTCGACCCGCTCGCTAAGCTCTCCTCTGCCATCACTCTGTGGTTTCCTGATCGAGGCTGCCTGTCTGATTACGTCTGGCACTTGGCTGGTCGGCCAGATACACTGTCTTCTACTAGTGCAGGCTCACATTCTCGGCTGCTGATATCAATCAGCAAATCCATCGCAGTAGTTGATGCAGCAGCTCGCTTGCCAAACCTGTTTACATGCTTCTTTTGTCTCTCTTTCTTTCTAAAGCCCTCTTAGTTCCTTCAGCACGGCCTGTTTTGCACGTGTAGGCAGTGATACGCTTGCACATACTTCCATAATTTCAGCCGTTACCCTGTTATTGATACTTTCAAAAGAATATGGCACTCATCTTTGCTACGCTCCTCCATGAGTCCAATTCTTGTCATAACAAGGTGTCCTATGACATACCATACTTACGGTCAGGCTCTTTTGGTTTTTGCAAATATTACCGTCCGTCCATGTTGAATTTTGTTCAGAGGAAACATAAAACTGCAAGGAGAACATAACGTAGAACTTGGATTATGCCCGTATGTGAATTATTCAATGCAACTAGTGCAAGATGTCTAGTCGTTGAAAGTCGTTGGAAATTTTATGATTTCATACAACATATTTTCTTCGGTCCTTAAAACCTGGTGACCAATGTCATGTTTGTAATAAAGGTTTGCATAATGCCAAACCGGTCGATTTTTTTCTGCTGGACCACAACGTTAAAAATTATCAATCCTATCCGTATAAGTAAAACATATAATTCTTCTCTGGGCCACAACGACCTCTAAATATGTCAGAGGAGACTGGGCTAAAGGTCACTAGCCTCAAAACTGATACCCTCGCACTTCAGTCAAAGTAGGGTTGCTGCAGATTCTTTTTGGAGCAAATACGGAAGAATTCAGTCGGTGAAGGCATAGGTGGAGAGACTATTTTAGTCGGAGGAAAGGTGTTAGTTGGAGGAAGGGGCTTCCGCGTTGGTTTGGCCGGGGGTGATTAGGCATATCACTTAAATGTTAATAGAGAAGTTCCAGAATCGGCTCAAACTGGGGGGGGTTAGAGCTGCTGCCACACTCTGAAAGTTAGGTGCAACAGCCACCACCACAGCCCCCACGGTTCCTGCGTCTATTGGTAAAGCGTTATGGTCGGGACTTCAGCAGCAGCAGCAGCATATTTGGACATGGCATGCTGAAAATACCTGAGAAACAGTGTTTACAACTTCAGTGCTGCTTGAAAACAGCTCTTTAAGTGCGTTTATACAATCCAATTTGTAATTGCTTCTCACCTTTCACGTTGCTGTTCACATTCCCGGTCCCCGAGGAAATCAGTATTCACTTACAATGTCACGCCGCTAGCGCCATCTATGGAGAGCCAGTGCAAACTCAACTAAAAGCGGAGATAATAAGCAAAAAATAACCGTTATGTGTGCAAGTTATAACAACAAAAACAAAGCGAATGAAACACCAATGAACCAAACTACCAACCCAGTGTAATTTTTTGCGCCTCGTTGGTAATATGGGTTGATGGTGAGCCAAAAAGTGGAAAATTGGGCAAAATGCAAAACCTTCAACTCGAGTGGGCCACCAAAAGTTTTTCAAAAATTGCATTTCTGATGAGCGCATCGTAATCAGCACCAAAAAATGCATCTAATGAACAACGATCCGTTACTTTCTGAAGAAAAAAACCTAAATCCGGACCAGGCTAATGTGCAATGCATTTGAACCGTTGCCTTCTTTTTCTTGCGCGATGGAGGTAGCTAGGGACGTGCCTCAGCTTCCTTTTAACAGTAACTGCCACTTATAGGAGACCGCAACAAAAAGTCTATATAAAAATTGCGTTTTATCGTAGTGCGGCTGGCTGGTCTGAAACAGAGTTTAGTACGCTGTGTAGTGTGTATATAAGGTAAACCATGGGGCGGAGTAGTGCCATCTGGTGTGGTTTCACACCGACAGCAGCGCCACCTGCAGGCTGTCGGCTTCCCAGGCAGCAGTTCCCGGCTTGGTCCTTCTTTGGCTATCCCACTCTTCAATTACTCACTTTTTCATTTTTTCGAGTTTTCATGATGGATTATGGATTTTCCTTTGCTCTGCTAGTTCTTTATTTAGTGTTCCGCTTCTCCGTAAATCGCATTTTAGCATAAACATCGAAACGGGGCTAAAAAGAGCCTGATCCGTTTTTCGGGATATTGTTCCATTTGGGTCTAAGGGAAGATATCTGGAATTTTTGCAACCGGTTTGTATGGAGGGTAATAATGAGCCCAAATCTGGGGTTTTCCTTGGCATTTTATCATAAGTGTTAGGCGGAAAATTCCGCGGTTCCTTTTTCTTCTCTTTCCTGCTGATTTGACGTTTATGCGTTTTGAAAATGAAACAATCAGCTGTAACTAAGACACAAACAGGGTTGTGATTTGTAGCGTTTTTGGGGTGACCTGACATCCTTAATGAAGCGTTGGACTAGTGTTGAAAATAATTTAAACGTAATCGTTTTTCAAGTAAAAAATCACTGTTGAATTAAATCGTTAATATTGTTCAACATGTCTTTTGAGGGGTAAAAAAATATTATATCATGTTATCTCTTATTATGTGATAAGACCGTTGGACACAAGGGATTGTAATAATCCTGCGAAGTCAGAAAAATTAGGAGCCGACGCCTCGATAGTTAAAAACCTTCTGGAAATCAAATAGTTTGGTAAAAGGCTTGGCTTGGCTCCGAGCGGTCCTCCTCCGCACCTCCAAAGGGTCGTGGCGTAAGCAAAGAACAGGTTGGAGACATCTCACCTGCGGGTCACGGTGATGCAGGGCTAATGCCGCCGCCATACCCTCCACCACCTCCGCCTCCACCAGCACCGCCCGCGAAAACAACCAACAGGGAATACCTAGGCACAAAGACGCGCGACGGGAAACGCAGGTTCTCCTCCCCAAACTTACGATATGAGGAAAAATCCCCTCAACACACGAGAGAAGAGAACACAGACTTCGCGTTTCGGGACTCGAAGGGAAAAAGAATTTGGGTGCCGAGGGTCCAAAAAGAGCTTCTTCAGCCAAGGCTTCACTCTTGTTCCACCGAGAGCATCGGAAACGTGCAGCATGTTTGGCAGGATGGGCCGCGACCCACTCCCGCTAGTGATGGGAGGCATCCCGGGCCAAGAGTTCGGGAAGCATACATGGATAAAGACACAACATTCTTGCGCCGCTCTCCGCCAAAGGGTCTTGGGTACCCGGAGAGAATGGATAGACCACCGCCGGAGTGGAACGCTCGCACAGCTTGGTGCGTCTCGGAGATGTTTGACGGTAGAAGCTGGGAGACGTAGTTAAGTATTTCATAGTATGAGTATTATGTCGGGATTAACTGTTCTGTTGACACAGTAATGTTTCTATGTTTTCGAACTCCCTATACCGATATTCGTTTGTAACATAACCACAGTGGGGCGCGAAATGGCCATGCAGTTGAAGCGCCCTAAAACCCCAAACAACAACAACAACAACAAATAGTTTGGTACACGTAATTTTTCGTCATCAGGTACTGTTCAACGCCAATTTCAAAGACGCTGAGCTGAGATAGCTTAGCGGTGATTCTGTGCTCTTGCGATGTTACATCCATGCGCAATACGCTTCAAAAAGGAGGCTATGAGGGCTGGCCGTCTGCTTTCATCAAAGCATTTCCTGGTTCCGGCTTAACTGGAAAAAAAAGTTGGAAAGTCGCATGACAAACCTGTGAGAAAGGTACACGGAGTCCAGATCCGGTAAGGTTTTGTTTCAGAAGTGAAAGCTATGTTATCAGTTGGAGGTTAAAGCTTAATTGGCTCGCTCACTTAAACTCTGTGAGGCTCTCCAGTGCATAGGCGGATCCAGGATTGCCGATCGGAGGGGGGCACCTTCCCGGGGGCGCCATCCGGACCAGGGGGCGCCACTTATGACCGGCAAAAGCTATCAGGTGGGCGCCAAATCCTATCGGTGGGCGCCGACTTTCGCATCCTGAGGGGGTGGGAAGCGACATTTCAGGGGGCGCCATCGACCTTTCAGGGGGCGCCGAGGGTCGATCGGGGGGCACGTGCCCCCTTGTCCCCCCTGGATCCGCCTATGCTCCAGTGAGGAAATCTTGCCACCACTATTGGGGAAAATCTCCAGGAACCAGACGGTTGTCTCATCTTCATGGTCTATTTATTTCCGCAAAAACTGAGACTGGTGCTCACTGAGGCGTGAATATTTAAGCTCTAATATATTCTGCAACCACGATCTTATAGCTTAGGTACTCATTCCGTTCGTTGAACAGTCATTTCCTCTCGCATTAGGCTCCATGAGTCATGTTCTGGGGCAGCTGTCTTTTCTTTGGGGTTAAAGTATAGAGCATAAAAGGAAATGGAGGAAATAAAGGAGGAAATAAAGTTATTTTGTGGCCTGAGGCGTACTGAAAAGTCGCATTACGTTTATAGAATAGTGTGGGACTACAAAACAAAAGATTTTATCGTTCCAGATTCCTTAACTTTACAGATGCGTTTAAATAACGTTTATCATCGCCGTTGTTATCTTTGGGAAAATAAATGGAAAAAGTATCAGATTCAATAAGCTCCTCCGCTTCCACGTTCCCCGACTTTAACCAGTACTGGTGTGTAGGGGCGTTAGCGAGTGGGGTTTTAAAGATTGAGGCCGACTTTTTCTTAGGCTGAGAGCATATCAGAATGAATTTTTGCTCAGGTGGTAGGAAAGACCGGGGTGAGTTGAATCTGATTTCTGTTAAAGTCCCATATCTCTGATCTGATTGCAGGTACGTACTTAATTTAGCTACTGGAAGGTTTATTCATTTGGCTTCAATCGGTGATTATCTCAATTGCGTGCTTCTTTTCCGTTTGTGAGATATGAAGCGATCAGAGAGTGAAAGCTAAATGACTCAATTCCGCACCATGGCATTGCAAGTTAAGCCAGTCTGCGGAATCGCGTTTTTAGAGTCGTATTTGCAAGACCATGCAACATCAAATGTTTTCGAGCAACAGATACGGGTAACCGGAAAGATCGATAGGGATGTAGACTTCTTAATTTTAGCTGTTTGGCATAAACACATATGGGGAAATCAAAATGACCTCAGGAACGTCATTATTTCCCATGGCGTGTCATTCCCTAGTGTGCTCTCCCTCTGGATATGTTTTTTTCACCGTAAAAGGGACGACAGTAAGTTAACAGTAAACAGTAACAGTTTCTAAAACAGTAAGTTATGGCAACAAAGGAAAAAGTAGTGGAGGCAAAAAGTGACGGGCATTGCATGCAACAAATGGCGCTCCGCCACAATTTGTAATACAGGGAACGCCAAAAATGCTTATTTATCGGTTTGCGGTTCGAAAAAAGGACAGGAATTTGTTGAATTTTGCCCCAGAGCCCTGCATTTTCCCCATGGTTCTTGTTATTGCCGAGATTTAATCTTAATGGCTGGTTTGACCTTAAGAGCGTTGAATAGGTCCACGAAAACAGCTATGATAAAGATCTCTATAGCCTCCTTAAGAAACTAAACAGGCGGTTTCCTAATCCTCGTGGTTTTCGATATCTCGAGAGGGATACTTCCCGGGGGATACGTCCCCTCTCGCTCTAACGTGCGTTGACACCAGACCCCCCCCCCCCCCCTGTTCCAAACGCGGTTGTCGAGGGAGCCGATACCTGGAAGTTGAGACTAGTAAAGCTCGTTCAAACTAAGACTCATCTTAAAACTAATCATTTTCGCTTCAGCCTTGTGCCAGTCTTGGAAAATATCGGCCGGAAACAGCAGGGCAAATGTGAGTTTAACGTACGGAGAGGCCCGTAAAATGCAGTAAAATTTCGGTCCGGATTCGTTCTGTGTGGTATGTGCATTTGCAAGCTGAGTACCTACCTACCTACTGGATATGAACTGCGTTGATGCTACAGAGATAAATTCTCGATCACCAATTCGATGAACTGTTTCCTTTGATCGTTTATTTCGTCATCTTAGCTCGAGGAAAGTACGAGTGTAATTTTTGCTGGCGAAGAAGTACGCCTGTCCCGAGGTACCCACTATGAAAAGTTCACAGGAAAACAAACATACCGTGCCATTCCGGTGATACGCCTGGCCGAAAAATGTTGATTGCGGCTGCTCCCACTCCCTCACCATGCGACAACAATGTGGACTTCCGCTCCACTTCTGGCCCGTACCCTCCCCTCCGCCGGCGTGTCAAAAACCTGGGACACTGGGCCGCCACCTCAGCTCGTTATACAAACATCCTCTCAGATTGGACCGCTCTGGGCGGGGCGGGGAGAGGGGTGGGGGTGCAGCACCTGGCCGGGGTCGTCTCTGTCCTCCGCAGCGCTGCCGGCAGCGTTCCGCGTACTCACAGAGGCCTCGCCGGGCAGCTGGCCTTTTAAAAATGGCGGCCGCGCACCTGCCGGTGGCCGAGAAGAGAGCGGCCCCCAGCTGCCGCGCCGCCGCAGAAGGGTTGCTCTCACAGCCTGCACCGACCTGTCCGCAAGAGAGAGACGTCAGAATGTAGGCCAACACTTTTACTGGCGCCAACGGATACGCCTGGGAACGCGGTGGCGGCGGTGAGGTGTTTCCTGGCGACACAATGCTGGCAGTGAGGTGCGCTGTATGGTTGATGCCATGCACCGGGAGGGTGTGCACAAGAACGCTGCATCGTGTTTCCAGAGCATACAAGACGTGCTCTAGTTCACTCGGCCAACCGGGGGTCAGTGTCGCGCCGGGGGAGGAAAGGGGTCGTCCATGAAGGGAAAGCGAAAGCTGTTTTGAGGCCGGGAGTGTTTCATGACTAGACTGCTGGTCGTTTTACTTGGGGAGCTGGGAGATCGGCCTTAATCTGCTCTCCGCTGGCATTGAAGCTGGGTTAGCCTATTTTGCTGTTTTCCCCCATTCATTTCGAAGTTGTTCTTTCTCCTGTTCTTTGATGGGGATTTTTTAGTCGGTAAGTTTCGGATCTCCACCATCCTCTGCCGGATATCCGGTGCGGGTGCTCCCGTGACTGGCTGTCGAACAGTCCTGCCTAACTGTGGCGAGGCTTCGTCATCCTCCGGCTAGGGGTACAAATGATGTACGGAGCCGCCTCCAGAACTTCCCTGTGGTGAGCGCTTCTCCGGTGAGCAGGCCGCTGCTGTTGAATAATAGGCCACAGCTCTCACCTCACGGTCAACCGGGCATTCCGCACCGACCCCTCCTGGCGAGATGAATGCTGCCTGGCCTGGCGATGAGACGTTCTTCCAAGTAGCCGGTATACCCCGAACACGCCAGGGTGTCGCCTCCTCTCCATTATGGCTGATCAGTCAATAACTCTTACGCGCGGCTTCCGGTAAACTTTCCACACTGGCGCGGTGCTGCGCCGCGCTGATAAATGAGCTTGTAATCATAGCCAGGGCTGCCGAGAGTCTCCCGTCGTACAGCCTTGCATCTGGAGGGCGTTGTGTTAACCGCACGGGGTCCGGCGCCACATCGCCCCACCGGGGACCATGATGGCCCCCTCAACTCCGAAAATATGGGGTTAGCGCAAATCTGCAAAATCATTAGAAAACTCCTGAATTCTTAAGAAATTACTGCATGTTTAAGCGCTCAGGTCAATGGTTTGACCTCAGAGGTCAAGAAAGGTCAGATTTTCACCAAATATGCAATGCGTAAGAAAACTGGGCATAACTCCTATTCGATTAGAGATATTGAGATCTGGTTAAGTACATTTGCTAGCAAATTGTCCGACCTTTTCGCTATGTGGAACGTAAAGACCTCGGCAGGTGGTTTGACCTCAGAGGTCACCTCGTGACCTAATATGACCTGAGTCATGCAAGGTCAGAAAGTGACCTTGTTGTATATCAAATGAAAGCCAGTGACGAGGCAAATACGATGGTGTTTGTTTTAGCGCTCTAGCTTAATTAGGTCTAAAGGTATTGTCAAAATACCTGACCCCTGGTGACCTTGGATGACCTTGGAAAAGTCAAAGGGCAAATATGACCCCTGGAATCCGTGAAAGGGTGTCCAAAAACGCTGTTCTGAGCAGTCTGAGTATTTGCAATCATTTGTGTGGCTTTAGATCATGAGACAGCTTTTCTCATGCTTTTCAATGGGAGAGGTCGCCTCGTGACTGACCTCAGGTCATGAAATTGAAAATTTCGGATATACACGTCGTAGACCGGAAGGGTCATAAAGTGTAGCAAGTTTCAAATCGATCAACTATGAAATGTAGTTCTTATGGAGCTTCAAAGTTGAAGTAGGTGACCATGGTTGACCCGCCGGTGACCGACCTGGGTGACCCGGGTAAAAATTTCGGATAGTGCGAAAATGATAGGTGAGAGATAGAGCCCTAACCGCGGTGCGCGGTTCGTCGTTTTCTGCTATCTTGAAAAACCTAGGGGGCCATCGATGGCCCCCGTGGGCGAGGGTTAATCGGGGTACATCATTCTCCTCAAAGGGGGTTTCGGCCGCCTGCCGGTGAAATCCGGTGAAAAGTGGCGAATACTACGAAAGGCCGAATATCCTCCTTTTTATATATAATGAACTTTTCGTGCATCCAAAAGGTTTTACCAAGAACAAGCTACCAGGTACATTGTATTTTGGTATCGAGCACATATCATTTTGTATTATGCATTCTGCCCTGAGCTCAAGGGCGACAAAAGCATCGCGTACAGCATGCTGCCCGCAGCTCAGTTTCTAATCCCCCAAAAAAGCTGAATAAAAATGCGGTGGATTCTGATGCCTGGTAGACATTTCAGATAAAATAGTTTTATCCTTTTTTGGGCATATTTGTAGCAAGGCACATAATCCTCGCCCCGAAGCTCCACTGATCGGTCTTCGGCCCAGTGGGAGGTTTCCCATGAGGACCTCCTGGATTTAGGCTCTTGTGCAGGATAGCAAATAAACGTGAATGGTGGTAGAAGCTCATGATAAATATTTCCAAACTATATGAGCTTCTTTTTGGCTCGGGTCTATATGAAGGTCATGACAGGTCAACAAATATGACAGCTTAGCTTTCTTGCCTCTTTGCTCTAGCATCTGTCTTGTTAGTTCTAGTATCTGACTGGCGTGCGTAATAGCCGATTTTTAAGCATCATTCGGTTGCTTGTGTTACGGAAAGTCTAATGATACAACATGACCATAGTAGATCAAAATAACAATTGAATAATTGTGGGCAACTCTGATTCAAAATCGGATCAAGGTCACCATCTGATCTAAAATGGTCGGTGTGCAGATCAATTAATTTGAACTGAAAAAAATTTCTATGATATCAAAACGGAAGCTCTTATATATTTTCCTTATGAGCAAAGTCGGAAAAAAATCGATTCAAGTAGTCGCAGATAGCCTCTGCGAGGTCACTGGTCAAAATTATGACTTGATTCCGGGCAATGGTCCATAGTAACACGATAGTTAGAATAGAAAGCTATTCTCAATCGTATCTATACAGAAATTGGGCCCCTTTTGGCCATTTCCAGTTTTGCCCTTGCAATTGAGGTAATGAGAGGTACCCGTACCTGACCCTAGGTCATTGATATATAAAAATCCTGTTACTGTGGTACCTGTAACTTGTGGTACTCTTTGGGCCCATTATGTGATGTGCATCTTCGATCAATAGATTAAACGTATTCTGTCTGGTGGCACTTGAGATATTTTGAAGGTGAAGTCACTGAACCTGGCCTGGTTGGTGCTAAACCGAAGTGCTAAACATGACTTTGGTACTGACGGCTGTAAATTCGTATAGTTTTCTTCAGTATGACTAGTTTGAAACGTGTTTTGTTTTCTTTATGTTCTAATATATCAATAAAAATAACAGAAATTTACAAGTGTCACTTTGGATCTTAATCCTCTTTTGGCCAAAGGCGCTCGATTTGTATTCGTATTCATTTGTTGCGTAAATAAAGAAGTTCAATCCGGAACAAATCGTTACCGGATCATGACGGCACGCGGATGTGTGTAGACTTGTTGGCGCTAGGAAAATAAAAGTAAGACGAAATACTTGGCTTTTCATCCATTTTTCAGCAAATATAATGCTGACTTCATTATTTTGTATATGAGATTCCCCTAAAACCACTCCAGTCTGAAATTGGACCAAAGTGCCCGAGTCCTTTCAATGCAGTAAATCAAGTCGTGCTTTCCCCGGAGCTTCGTTCTCAAAGGGTGGGTTTCTGACCTTTCCTCCACACAGGAGGGCCCGACGGTTCTGAGTCACCATGTCGATTACCTGGAGAAAGATACGGCGGCTCATCTGAGCGTGACAAATGATCCACTGGAAAAGGGGTAACGGTGCCCTGTTTACCAAGAGGATCACGAGCACTCAGGATCTCGAGGAGAACCCGAGGGACGGAGTTGTGGAATGTTAGTTCGCTGGAGGGCTCTGCAGCCAATGATCTCTACCGTCGATTTTGATTGTCGCCTTGGGTAAAGAAGATAGGGCGCTCAGTGAATCTTGACCCCCCCCACCCCCATCTTCTCGGTGTAAAACCAAAAACTCTTCGGATCTTGAATCGCTGTTAACTTCTGCCTGAGCTGTCTGCAAAATATTCAGATCTGTTCATTTTTTTCAGTGGGCCCAGGCTTCCCCCTCTCCCATTCTGATGATCATGGTACGGCTGTTTGCCTACTAAGTTTCTCCAATGTCTTGTCTCTTTAGTCTGCGAAAGAAATTGACGCTGCTGTCATTGTTTCCGACCTCACGAAATGTGATAAATTTTTTATTATTACCAGTGCGTTTCATTTTTTAGTGAAATTGGAACTAATATGCCATGAGACCCTCTTTGTCTCCATATAGTGCTTTATCACCGTGTGCAAAGCATGGCAAGGGTACAGATTTTAGGCCCTAACACCGCTTGTTCCAAATGTTGTCTGGTCTGAAACATGCGAAAATGATGAAGATATTACAACTCTCTGAATGTGATATACGTGGGCGGCGTGGTCGGTTTGGAGGTCCCCAAAACGACTAGTCACGATGACCGGCGTGTTTTCCCGGATTGACACGCCGTTTCGGCGCCCCGGCGGCGTTCTGGGAGACGTGTGATGCGCTCTTCCGCTTTGTCAGCAGGAATTTGGGCTGCGTCTTCAGTGCGTTTTCACGCGCGGCGGCTCTGGAACGCAGGCGTTTCTGGTACTGTATCGTGCTGAGCCGCCGTTTAGCTAACGCTTCCGCGTGAATGAGCCACACACGAGTATATTTGCTTCTTTATTGAGGTTAACAATACCAACGAGGCAGCCAACAAACGAAAACCAGACCAAAGCAAATCTGGCATGAACTAAACGCTCATAATGCGTCCAGCATTCTCATGGACACATCTGTCGTTTGTACCTGCCTGCCATTTCCAATAGTCCCGAATTATGTCCGTTTGAACTGAGCGGTCGGAGGGCTGAGTGCACCCACATGAGGCCGAAGTTGCCGCCGCTGGTCTTTGTCCCGTGCCGGGCCCGCGCCGGCCGCCTGGTGGCACGCGGAGCGGCGTTTCCACAGATGGACAGCGGCTCCGGACGTCTTCTCGCCTGGCCTCGCTGCCCCGCCCCGAACATGGCCAGCGTGCAATAAGTACGGCTGCAGAGCGTCGCCCCTTCTACGGCCCCCGCGATCCACAGCCGGGCCGTTTCCGGAGCCGCTTAAGAAGCGGGCCAGGTAACGAGCACCGGTCTTCATTTCCGGCCCTGCCCTGAGGGCCAGGTGGGAAGTGCGACCCTTCTGTCCCTCCCGCTCGGTTCCCACGACGCTCGTGGCCCCGACCTCAGCGTATTGCTCCGGTGTTGATGCCGGCAATAAGTGTGCGGTATCCTAGTCCCTTCTTCAATGTTTTTTTCTTAGCCAAGCTTCGTATTTTGGAAAATTGTGAACACAACGCCAGTGTTATACAAAGAGAACGAAGCGGACTTTGCAGGCTGGTACGAACGTTACCGAAACGGAGTGAAAAAACGTGGTGCGATTATGCCAGAATTCTGGCATCACTAATGGTAACGCAGGTGGACCATCGGAAATGCCAGCGTGTCCAAATAGATCCAGTGTTACGAATATGCTGCAAATGACGGAGCGCCCCTCACAGTGCATGATGAAATGTGCGTACATATTGCGCCTTGGATGTTTTGTGTGTGACGGTGTTAAGCAATAATTTATCGTTTGTAACATGTGCTTTAAGTATTTAATGTAATTTCTGCAGCATTCTAAGGCGCGGTATTCCTAAATCATAGTCAGTCTCCAGCTTTTTTAAGTCACAGCTCGGGTTCAAGTGTTATCCCAATATCCTCTCCGGAAAAGGATAAAGCAATCCCCAGACCTCTCAACTGGTGTGTGCGTCGATTGAGGCACGAGGTACCGGGACGGACAGCTGAAGTAGCTACCGATGTCTTGCCGGGATGGCGTGGAACGTGAGTTCGGCTCCCAGGACACGGCGTGCGTTTTCGTGCCCCTGACTGCCTGCAGCCATTGACAGAGACTAGCTGCTGGCAAGTCTGTCATGACATCACGACGGGTCCCATGGCTAAGGCCCCTTAAACGGTGGAGTTGAAATCGATGTCCGGGAAATCGCTGTTTGTTTATCATTTGTAGGTTTATTGTTGCCGCATGTTCACGCTCTGAACCACGGCTTTTGGTTTTATGTCAATTTGGCTGAAATTGAAACACTTGGAAGCCTGCGCAGCCCTGCGTAACGATGATCTGGCTTTGTTAGACTGTTGCGCTGCAACGTGGCATCGGGCTCGGAAGTGAACACCTGGACTGGGGGTCTTGAACACCCCCATGAACATCTGAAGCGAAGCGGACTGGACTGCGCCGTTCTGTCCAGATCCAGCTGGCTGGAAACTGCCGACTTCGCTGAAGGACCAGCTGCTGTCCTGAGGAATTCCTGACGGCGCCGAACAACGGCAGTTGACGGAGGGCCCGTACACGACGGAGCCCGTCGCACACGGGCCGGACGGCAGTTGACGGAGGGCCCGTACACGACGGAGCCTGTCGCACACGGACCGGACGGCAGTCGACGGAGGGCCCGTACACGACGGAGCCCGTCGCACACGGGCCGGACGGCAGTCGACGGAGGGCCCGTACACGACGGAGCCTGTCGCACACGGACCGGACGGCAGTTGACGGAGGGCCCGTACACGACGGAGCCTGTCGCACACGGACCGGACGGCAGTTCACGGAGGGCCCGTACACGACGGAGCCCGTCGCACACGGGCCGGACGGCAGTCGACGGAGGGCCCGTACACGACGGAGCCCGTCGCACACGGGCCGGACGGCAGTCGACGGAGGGCCCGTACACGACGGAGCCCGTCGCACACGGGCCGGACGGCAGTCGACGGAGGGCCCGTACACGACGGAGCCTGTCGCACGGCCGGATAAGGCATTGTCTGCGAAGGTTTTGCGAACGAGGCTTCGCAAAACGAGGTGGATGGAAATACGCACATATGTGCATATGTCATGCGAAACCAGGAGACGAGTTTGTGAAAAGTTTTCCACCTTTGTTTCCTTTTCTGTACCTTAGGCCTGAGATTCATACGGGCTCCTCTTGGTTGTTTCCAATTCAAGCAGGTAGATGGGCTTCTTTGGATCGCGGTTTTGAATACAGACTTTAACATAATATGATTTTAGTAGACCACTGCAATAGTCGATAACATATATACCTTGCACAGTGTATCAAATGAAAACAATAACAAAAGAAACCGCCTCGCTCCCAGACTAATCAAAACGTCGATGGCACGTCGATGGGTGTTGGCTGACTGGCTAGTTAAAGGGAATGTGGCACCTTGGTCGAATCCTGGAGTTTAGTGAAATTAGGTGTACTTTTAGCCAAGAATAATGAAACCATTCATGATTTCTCTGAAAAAATGTACAATAAGCCCAATATTTTGTTTTTAAAAATACTCCTCCAGGAAAAAAAAAATATCAGCCTGTGGATGATGTCACGATCTGGCAACCACTACCATACTTGAAATGCTTCAAGGGCTTTGATTGGCTGATGCTCATCGCGACGTCAGCATATGTCGTCACACCAGCAGCTCACAACAATGGCCGCCCTGCGGCGGGCTGATAGGGGGCTAGTGTCTGGCAGGTTTTAGCTTTTTTCTACGGAAATATCGAGTTCCAGGACAAATGAAATATGGAATACCAGGTTTTCCGACTTGCTTTACAACTTGGCTTTCTCAGTTAAAATCACGTTGTGAAGGTGCCACATTCCCTTTAAATCTCCGAGGTTTTTTAGCTCGCATGTGCGGCGCCGCACGACCGGCTCTCGCAAACTAGGTCACCCAATTTCTGCGAGTACTAGAGGTGAGAGTTTCCAGTAATTTTGCAGGCTCGGCCTCATGCTGTTTTCTGACGCCCGTCACAAGTCTGTTTTTTAGGGAAAATCCTCAATAAGCCTGATCAGGCCCGGAATCATGAAATGGAGTAATATCAGAATCAATAAGATATCCCAAGATGGCTATATAAAGCCAATATGTAGTTGTTGGGCCTATAAAATAAATGTTTTAAGCCAAGGAAGTTTTATTAATTTTGTTTGTTGCATCCAACTGCGATATTAAAAAAGTGCAAGCAGCATTAAGTAGATTCAGCTGTCTTCAACAAATCAGCAGACAACCATCCTCAAAGAAGCAAAGGCATGGGGCATGAAATGCAATATTGATTATAGAACATTTTATTTCATTTTATTAGGGTCACTTCCAACGGCGTCACTTACCCAATTACAAGGAGTATTGGTGTAGGAGTTTAAGGATCCTCTCCACCGGGTCAGATCGGACATGGAACGAGGTTTCCCGCATGTGAGGATTGAGCCCACGTTAATCCGTGCTATCCTATCTGAAGAAGGGTACTGAAGCCACCAGGCCACTCCGGTACCCTGTTAATACAGTGGGCCTGGTGGCCACCTTTAATGAAAAAAATAAGCAGCCTGCATGTTAATACACGTTGTTTATCATCTTTGCTGACTTCAAAAATGACTAGCATCACCTAATAATTTTGGCCACCCCAAATGCAAGCTTAGTAAGCACATGACAGCCAATAATATTCCTGGCAAAATTAAGCCTGCTAAATAGGATATACTCTCCAAAATTGCACCGTTATAAATTATGATTTTCTGACAGGAGCTAAACCGGTGAATTGCAATGATTTTCATGAACAGAGAATGCAGTAACAAATTTCGGAATTAAAACTTGTTTCGGCACATCTACAATAGCGCAAATAGATATGGAATCGAACCAGAAATCTGACAGGTTACCCTTCAATTCTCACATTTCGTTTGTCTATTTGATTCAGTTCAGGTACGTACTGTACAGATTATAAATAACATCCACTGATAAATGCTTTATTTTTATCGCATGAATTTGACAAATAAAGACTTATGGGCTCAGGCTTCTGATCCACAAGCTATACCTAATTGCCTCCGGGGAACATTCCTCTCATCTCGGGGCATCAACTGGTCTGCGTTGGGGAATCAGCCTTGCGTTATGCAATTCTGATACAAATTTCATTAAGTTGCTTAGTTGAGCCTGGGGTCAGTAACAGACATAAATCCAGAACACGTTTTTGATTGATTGATATCAATCTTAAAGCCCATGTCTTGCAACAATCCTACATTCATTCTGTAAAACCTGTCGGTAAAATATAGGATCATATTGTCTCTCCAATATTAAAAAGGTAAACTTAGATTGATGACGTTCTATTCATCATACAAAAAATTTGGGTCTCGACACTGAAGCCCAGCCCTGATGAAGCTCGGCATAAGCCCGGCAACGGGCTCAGATCAGGTCTTCGAGCCCGGACAAAGCCCATGGGATTGGGCCGGGCTATAGTCCCGCGCCCCTGGGCCTAGAAAGTCCCACCTCTGGTGACTACGTACACTCAATTTTCGGATCATCTTAATCAAGCCACAAAGTGGTCCGACACCGCGAGCCTGCTTTGCCCACTCGCAATTTTCACAGGTCGAGTAATAGCATGTGGTCAGTGGGGCAATCCCGTCCCTCTGCCTCAATGCTTCCTCAGCCTGCGAGTGTGCAGCTTGCATGAAATGTCCTTGCAATTATTGTAATTACACGGCGCCTCTCCAGCACGCGGTTTAAACTCGGTCTCTCTCTGAGTGCCAGCTTTGTTCGTCTGAGGTCGTCCGCCTGCAATCTCGCCCGCCATCTGCGGAGTGCCACGTGACCGACGCACTCCGCTGATTGCCGCTGACGGCTGGCTGCCATGCGCCAGCTGGCGGTGTTGCAGAGACTGCAGCGGTGGCCGGCTGTCCCATGTGATGTGCGCCGGTGGCCGCCACATGTGCGGTGACCGAGATTCGGCCGGGTCACGCCACAGAGAGCGCCAC
Source organism: Lepas anatifera (assembly GCA_034440635.1). Lineage (NCBI taxonomy): Eukaryota > Metazoa > Arthropoda > Thecostraca > Lepadidae > Lepas > Lepas anatifera. The sequence continues at coordinate 296,646 of JAOTON010000961.1, read as the reverse complement.
CGTCAGTTGCCAGCTGCCGCCGGTGCTGCCCCGCGGCGGAGGACAGCGCACGTGCGCGCGCCGCCGCGCCGGGTTGCGAAACCGCCAGACGGGGGTGCTGGCACGCCCCGGGGCAGGACTCGGCCGCCTCCCCTCAGTGCCGCACTGGCGGCAGCCTCTTACCTTGAACCTCGCCGCCGGTGGTGGCCCGCGACACGGCCACTCTTTGTCAGCCCGTCTGCGTGATATCGCCTCTGGCGACGGGGGAACGCCGCCGACTGCTGCCTTCTGTGGCCGTCGGAAACGAGGCCGGCCGAAGTCGCCCCGAGGGCGTTTATTCGAATTTGAATTTGTGATGGGACCTGTGAATACTGTTGGGGCGACTGTTGGCGCACATGCGTGCCGCCCAACGGCGGCGCGGCCGGCGCCACAATGCGCCACCGCTGGCATTGAGACAGAGAATGTGGCGCGACGCGGGAGATCAGACGCGACAGCTAGAGCTGCCGGTCTTTTCTACCAGACTAACCCGCACCACTTCAATAAATAATATGGCATCTTAGCTCGGCTTACGGCGGATCGCATGTCGGATCCGGTCCGCACGCTCTTTAGTACTTTTAGAGCTAATCCAACTCGATCGGTTCTAAAGACGAAGGATTTCCTGACAGATTTGAGAGCCTATGAGAATCGGGCTACAAAATTTGGTTAAGGGAAGATAGCCCAGGTGCAAAGTTGTCGAATGAGGTCGTCAAGTGCTGATTGCCGCTCTTACACGAAATTCGATTTTTCCTAAAAAAAAAAAAAACAGGTACCGTGAAACATGACCTGCATGCCTTCCTCAAAAGCTGAACCCGGTGAGAGAAAGCCTGTGGAACTACGTTTTACCCTATCTGGATAGCCAGCTTCGATGTTTTCACGCCTCAATTAAGATTGGAAGCTTCAAAACCCAAGTGCCCGTCAGGACCTTGCTGGACACGACCAGTTGTATAGGAGGGGTGACACCGCTGATGGACAGCTGGGCGGAGAAATGGCACCTCCGCTGCTCGGACCCGGCGGGGGCGGCGGTGGGTGGCCGCCGTTCCCACATTTCATCGTCTCCCATCGCCGTGTGCGTCTTGCGCTGTGCAAGGCGACGCACGTACGCACCTCCGCTCCCCGCTGAGCTGCCGATCCGCCGCACAACGGCGCGGCAGACAGCCGCCTAATGCAAACAATGCGGCGCGGTCCGGTGCGGCGGCGTCGCTGGCGACACCACCCGGCCGCTGTTGTCGGACACGGAGGCGCCGCCGCCGGCCCCAGCCTTTCTTCTCCCATCAGCCGCGGCGTGATTAGAGCGCGGTGTTCATGAGGAGCTGCTCACCGTGCTGCCCGCCCGCTGCCCCAGGGATTCAGACGCGACGCATACGTCTCACTGGCGCCGACAAAGGTCCCAGCGGCTGAGCAGGAGTGCCGGTCTTTGGTCTGGACCTCACACGTGTGCGTCTGATGGCCTGTTTATCTTTTTGCCGAATGAAAGTGCCCATGAGCCCGACGTTCAGCAAAGCATTCATGGAGTAAGCTTTAGCTGAAGAACCACAGTCAGGTATGCAAGTGTGTATGCTAAGATGAACTGGCCAGGAGGACCACCTTCTATCCCAGTACCGTTAGTAATTCAGAGGAGATGGTGACTCGGAGGCAGTTCCAGGTGCTAGACATTCAGATGTTTCGCTGCTTTTCTGGACAGCCGGTGGGTCGGTGGGCAGCCGAATGAACCGGTCATGTTCCAAATAGATCAGTGTCATTGCCGACTGACTCCGCGGTCTATATCCGACCAGGACAGAGCTCCAGCGCCAGTGTGGTTTGAGTGCGCACTTCTCTTATTCACCAAATTGGGAGTAGGAAGAAAAATTGGCCTCTGGCGCGCAGTCATAGTATATGCTCTTTTCTCTGCGAGAGACGGGCCGGCAGTGCTGAGCCCCTGATACGATTCAATAATAGAGAGACTGTTTCCATTCTTACGTTATGTGTGCTTTGATATATATAGTGTGTGTTTTTATGTTAGCTTTTGTTTTTTCTACGTTGTGTTAATGTAATTGCTTATGTCTTAACAGCTATGAAGTGTTGATATTTTCTACATGTCGTAAAGGTAGTGTACGGTAACTGAAAGTGTCTGTGTTATCAAGCTCGTTTTATGCAATGGTATTTTTCAAAGATGAATGTTTGAACTGTGAGCTGAAAAATATGTATTATTCTCGATAATGATTGCGAGACGCAATAGAAACCAGTTGAAATTTATGAACTTTGGTAACATTTTACATAACCTTTCACCCGATAACAGAAGAACGATACGAAAACTCGAAAAACTACAAAGAAAAACATCTAAATGTGAAACTTCCGTGACATATACATATACATATATATATATATATATATATATATATATATATATATATATATATATATATATATATATATATATATATATTATATATATATTTATATATATATACGTATAATACATAATGACCCTACGTTACGTTCACGTGAATCATTGGTATAATTTGTTTGCCTTGATTTAATTAGGAAAGCGCGTTATCAGAAAGTCGCAAAGTGATGTGTCGCCGAAATAGTTTCAATGCTTGGGTTTCGTGCTGCACATATATGTGATCTAATTATGTCCTCATATTTCTCGTAATTATGATTTTTATCCATCTCTAAAAACTTGTTGAAGTTCTCGCAACACATATAAATATTTGCTCATTTCGGGCGCTTCACGTCACCAAAGATGAAAAGTGGGCAAATGGTACTTAATGAATCTTCAGCCTTCCATTCACTTAAAACTTATGTGCATTCTTCTCAACGTTTCACTGCGGTCCAAAAAGAAAAAAAGACACTTCTCAGGGCTGAAATAGCATATCTTAGCAATCAAACCGACACTAGTTTTCTTTCTGATGCACTCCAGCTTCTTACGCGGTATGGTTGACGTGGTCAGAAAGCATGACGACGTCCAGAAAATGTCGTAGCTTAGTTCTGAAGTTCATTAGAATGAAAGGAGCACGAGTTTCCAGGTGGGAAATTTAAAAGAGCCTCAGGTCAGGTCAGAAGGTCCTGCAGACGAGTAATTGTCCCCAGTTTGTACGCACTAAATGCACTGGAAAACCGCCTACTGTAAAACAAAACTTATGAGTTTTTGTTCATTGTTAATTTTGGCTTATGCTACAGAAACCACTTTCACATTTCCCCAATTTAACAGAAATATGTAACATAGGGGATTCAGAGGAGGGCAAAGGGGAGGGGCAGGTGCCCCTCTGATCCATCATTGGCATCCACTAAGATGATCACGGCGCTCGAGCTTCATCAACCCTTCAGAGGAGCGCGCTCCTCTGAAGGGTTGATGACGCCCCTGCAATGTCGTGTCCCACCTCCCCCTCCCCACAGAATGCGAAAATTGGCGCCCGCGATAGGATTTGGCGTCCACCTGATAGTTTCCGCCGGCCAAAGGTGGCGTCCCCTTGGTTCGGAGAGCACCCCTGGCAAGGTGCCCCCATCAGCGATCCTGGATCCGCATTTGATCTGCAAGTTTCGGAGGGCCATTCCAACCTAACCTCCTACTATCAATACCTATCTAAGCCCTGAGTGAACTTTTCAAATTACTGATTTACTGCAAAGTTTCGTTGTGGGACGCTTGCGATTCGAATTTTTCCGAGTCTGGCGATCCGCTACTGAAGTCCGCTACTCCGCTACTTGCGGACTCTCCAAACCGTAGCGAGTAGTGGTAGTGGTGTATATAGCCAAAAATAGAGAAGTAGCGAGTAGTTGACTCAAAATAATTCAGGAGTGCTACCGATACCGGCATACTGTTGAGGGAACCGCTTCTCCCCAAAATAGGAGATGGGTATTGAGAGAAAGGTTTGTTTTTCTCCGATATGATGACAATAGAAGATTAAAAAGTGCTTTCTTATGTGGTTTTGTTTTCATAGCTTACACGAAAATTTTACATTTCGATTATAAATATAAACAAGCAAAAACTTTCGTTGAAATGTATTATGAAATAAGTGAAAACATATTTTTGGGTAGCGCCTTAGTACGCTTTGCAATAAAAAGCAGCGGTAGTGGGATAGCGGCCAGCGGTTTGTAGATTTTCAAAAGATCGCGCTGGTAGCCGGAGCGGTTTCATCTGGCCAATGTGGTGGATGTAGTGGTAGCGATTAACCCGCGCCCCACCGGGGTCCGGCGCCACCTTCGCCCCACCGGGGCCACGATGGCCCCCTCTAACTCCGAAAATATGGGCGTTAGCGCAAATCTGCAAAGTGCAATAGAAAGCTCGCGTGAATTCAGTAAGAAATTACTTCGCATGTTTTAGTGCTCAGGTCAATGGTTTGACCTCCAGAGGTCAAATTAGGTCAAGATCGGCTGTTTTCACTCAAATATGCAATGATTAACAAACTGGGCATAACTCTTATGTCATTAGAGCTATTGAGGCCTGGTAAAGTACATTTGATAGCAAATTGCCTGTACTTTTTCCGCTATGTGGAACGTAAAGACCTCCCGCCAGTGGTTTGACCGCCAGAGGTCACCTCGTGACCTAATATGTCCTGAGGTCACGAAAAGTCAAAAGTGACCTTGCCGTATATCAAATGAAAGCCAGTGACAAGACAAACACGATGGTGTTTGTTTCCATCGCTCTAGCTTAATTAGGTCAAAAGTTATGGTCAAAATACTGTTTTTGACCTCCGGTGACCTCGGATGACCTTGAAAAGTCAAAGGCAAATATGACCCCTGGGATCCGTGAAAGGGTGTCCAAAAACGTTGTTCTGAGCAGTCTGAGTATTTGCAATCATTTTTGTGGCTTTTATATCATGAAATAGCTTTTCCCCATGCTTTCCAATGGAGAGGTCGCCCCGTGACCTGACCTCAGGCACGAAATCGAAAATCCCGGATATACACCTTGTAGACCCTGGAGGGGTCATGAAGTGTACGAAGTTTCAAATCGATCGACTTTGAAATGTAGCTCTTACAGAGCTCTAAAGTGAAGCGAGGTGACCTTGGTTGACCTCGTCTGGTGACCTGACCTTGGGTGACCCGGGTAAAAATTTCAGGATGATGGAAAATGATGCAGTGAGAGGTAGAGCCCCCAACCGCGGTGCTGCGCCTCGTCGTTTTCTGCTATCCCGAAAAACCTTAGGGGCCATCGATGGCCCCCTCCGGTGGGGCGAGGGTTAAAAAATTGGTAACGGCGCCCACCTCTCGATTTTTTGTATTTATCGGATTTATGGGAGCTATTTTTTCATATGCCAGCCTGCATATGTGGAAAACTGAAAATATGTAGCTGTGATCTCATGAACCGAAAATTAGCTCGCTGGTTTGTATCTGAACTACTAATTTGGTTGGCAGCTTTGCATGATATATGTAGATGCTGATGATGATTGATACGAGATGTATGTTGAGAAACACGTCAATTTTTAACACGCATGCAACAATGCTGTTTGAAATTATGAATGCGTAACACGTTGGATGCTTTCAAGACCAAGAGCTGTGCCCTCATCGCTGAGGCTGCGCGCTCCAACGGCTGGAACATTCGCCAATTCCTATTGAGATTAACATGCGTACGTGTGCGTAGTGTACAGCAGCTGACAAACATGTCTCAGATGTCGCTCAATCCGAGCTCCGTCTGACAGTCATCCGAGGACCGTCGGGCCCGGATGGCGGAGACGCCGGCCGAGGTGCAGCCGATCAGCGGCGAATCTCAGCGCTCTGAATGCAGGCCACAGGAAGCGTTGGCCCGGCAGGTGATCAGCGCCTCAGAGCGGTCATTGTGGATCACCGGCGTCTCAGGCCGGCTGCACGCCAACGCACGCTCAAGGTGTGTGTGTGTGCTGGAACCGGCGGCGGGGGTGTTGCCCTCCTGTCCCCGCCCGCGTCACAGGAGTGATCCACACCAAAACAGCGCCGCTGGGAGACGTGGCACGGCAAATCAGGAACAAAGCGGGCCGAGCTGAATGTGCCGGCCGGCCGGCGCCGACCGCTTTGTCCCTTCGGCAGCGCCCCTGTGCTCACACTACCACCCCACCCCCTGGAGATCTCGCCCGCGCGGCCAGGGGGAGGGGGGTGATTTGGGGCCCTGATTTGGTTAGGGCGACGCTGCAGTCGGTACGCCGGTCCCGTCTCGCTCCAGTTCACCGTGTATTTGCCCGCCTTTGAGTGGATCTCAATGTAGCCGCACGTGCCCCGGCCGGCCCGGGATGGCCAGGTGGCCTTTTAAATCCGTGCGGCCGGCCACGTGCTCTGTGGAACGAGAGGATGCGAGCCGCCGCAGCAGCCGGCGCCCAGGTCACGTGACCCACCACGTGGTCGGGGTTCCGGGGCGGCTGCGGCGCTGCAGCGCGTGCGGCCTGGAACGGCAGGTGTTCCAGGTGACTCGCCAGCGCCGGCGGCACCACCCACTGCGGCCCTGGACCGGCTACCCCACCTGCCACCCACTCAGAAATCATCGCGCCGGCAGCCGCCGACCTTTAAATTCAAACTATCGTCCGAGCGGCCGGCCGTTCTTTTTTACTGCCGGTTGACCGGCTGGTTGGCGGCTCCGAGACCGAGCCGTCGCCACCGGCCAAGGCCAGAGGCCACTTTTTACCGGCCACACCGGCCGCGCTGGCCAAATGTCGAAGGTGAGAGTGAGCGCTGCGGCAGTTGCCATGGTGACAGCGGACGGCGGCTGCCCGGCTGCCGAGCTCCAGCACTTTATCAGAGCTGTGACGCCACCGCGCGCGACGGGTTTTAAATGTCCTCGAAGAACCGGCATTAGATGGGCTGAACAAGCGCAAGTATCCCCAGATATGCATTCCGTGTCGTGCAGGCATGCTCAGACACAGAGTCCCACCTGCACAAAGAAATATTTCTCTGAGAAAAATATAATCCTGTTTTGACGTTTATGTTGCTTTTAAAGATGTTCTGGCGGTCGTCAGGTAATGATTAGTTGTGGGGTTGTAAAGTAAAACAATCATTGAAGCGTGTGCTGCATCTCACGTCCAAGCCGGTAGTTTCCTTGTGACCCAATTCGTGGTGAGCGTGGACCCGAGCCTTATGACGCGGGTCGCAAGGCGTCACCGAAACTGGTCCTCTGGATGCTTAGGGGGGGGCTCTCTGCACCTCTTTCAGAGATGAGACCGAGGACCAAGTCAAGGCCCAAACCACACGAAGTTGTGTGGCTTCACCACCAATGGAATCAACGGGGCAGATGCCCGAGAGGGCGGCTGCATCAACTGTTTGAGGGTCCCTCCGAGTACAACGAGACCCTTTTCGCAAAACGCGCGACCTCAGAGGCGAGTCCTTAAGGGGAAGATAACTTTCAGGGAAGTCCCTCCGAGGCGAGGCTCCATTTGATACCTGAACGACCACTTCTCTTGTTTGTTTGTTTTTTTTTGGGGGTGGGGAGGGGCAGGTGTCCACGTATGTACCTGATTTTTCTAGCTAAACTAATATGCGCCATTTCATTTCCAGTTGTTTTTTTCAAACATAGGTTCTGTGTGAAACGAATGAGCTCTCCATTCGTGGAACCCCGAAACCGGCTTTCAGAGGCCATCAGACCAGCAGACATGAACACGATTTTCAAATTCAATTTTCATTTTCGGGAACGGCAATCCAAACATGATCCTTGTATGACTCATCTCTAACATATAGAACACTTGCATTCACACAGTGCATGAAATAAGCATCACATTGGTGAATCTCTGGGTCAAAAATTAATTATAATTGATTATTATTATGAGGATTATGAGTGACCACGGGATAACCTAAGTGCTGTACCCAAGTGGATATATGTATCACTGGTTGGAGGAGGCACCACGAGGTGAACTGTTTGTTAATTCGTAGCTTCAGGTTTCTGATCTCTATTAGTTCTTTAACCCGCGCCCCACCGGGGGTCCGGCGCCACCTTCGCCCCACCGGGGGCCATCGATGGCCCCCCCTCTAACTCCGAAAATATGGGCGTTAGCGCAAATCTGCAAAGTGCAATAGAAACCTCGCGTGAATTCAGTAAGAAATTACTTCGCATGTTTTAGTGCTCAGGTCAATGGTTTGACCTCCAGAGGTCAAATTAGGTCAAGATCGGCTATTTTCACTCAAATATGCAATGATTAAGCAAACTGGGCATAACTCTTATGTCATTAGAGCTATTGAGGCCTGGTAAAGTATATTTGATAGCAAATTGCCAGTACTTTTTCCGCTATGTGGAACGTAAAGACCTCCCGCCAGTGGTTTGACCGCCAGAGGTCACCTCGTGACCTAATATGACCTGAGGTCACGAAAGGTCAAAAAGTGACCTTGCCGTATATCAAATGAAAGCCAGTGACAAGACAAACACGGTGGTGTTTGTTTCACCGCTCTAGCCCAATTAGGTCAAAAGTTATTGTCAAAATACTGTGTTTGACCCCTGGTGACCTTGGATGACCTTGGAAAAGTCAAAGGGCAAATATGAACCCTGGGATCCGTGAAAGGGTGTCCAAAAACGTTGTTCTGAGCAGTCTGAGTATTTGCAATCATTTTTGTGGCTTTCATATCATGAAATAGCTTTTCCCCATGCTTTTCCAATGGGAGAGGTCGCCTCGCGACCTGACCTCAGGGCACGAAATCGAAAAATCCCGGATATACACCTTGTAGACCCTGGAGGGGTCATGAAGTGTAGGAAGTTTCAAATCGATCGACTTTGAAATGTAGCTCTTACAGAGCTCTAAAGGTGAAGTGAGGTGACCTTGGTTGACCTCGTCTGGTGACCTGACCTTGGATGACCCGGGGTAAAAAATTTCAGGGATGATGGGAAAATGATGCAGTGAGAGGTAGAGCCCTCAACCGCGGTGCTGCGCCTCGTCGTTTTTCTGCTATCCCGGAAAAACCTTAGGGGGCCATCGATGGCCCCCCCGGTGGGGCGAGGGTTAACTTACATTCTGCAGAGTCCTTGCAAGCATGTAAAAATTTTATTTGGAAATTTTGGTTTTTGATGCGTGTGGTGGGATGGTGTAATATACCATGGTCTCCTAATCGACACACATTATAAGGTAGAATTATAATGTTTAACAAATATTTTCGAATTCAAACCTTATTCTGATGAAGGCATGACGTTGAAATACTGATAAACATTTTTGGCATTTTTACAATTTTCTATTATTGTGAGTGTCAGGCCGTTAATTTTATATCTTTGCAACAGCACAACGATGTGTGGATCGAATGTGAAAACGCAAAACCCCTTAGTACAAAGGACATTTGAAATCGCTTGATACTATGATTCAGGTCATTCAGAAAAAGTTTCGGAAAAAGATACCACAGCGATCACAAACACAAAATGCTGCACTAACGTAAAGACGAGACCGCCGAGCGCGGCAAGTGACTTCATGCGACCATAATTGATATTTTCTGTCATCTAGAGGCATTTTATTGCTATAAGGCGTAATAGGGGAAGTCCGTACAAGAGTACGCACTTAACTTTCTAGAGGCTTTCACTTTTCTCCTATAAGTTTAACAGCTAAAATTTTTATGTGGTTGTTTAGCCTGAAGAATTGTCTATGTATGGTCCATGTTTCAACTCAATGTATATGAAAGGAACTCGCCACGAGACCAACAAAAATAAAAGTCACGTGCGTGCTCTTGCCGGAGTGGGTCGGTAAGAGTACGCAAGAGAGGAGGCTGGAGTACTCATTGATGCCCCGCTGTGCTTTGGGTGCATAGGCCATGTCGCGAAGCTTTTAGTCGCCAAACTAGGCGATTGTATGATTTTATATCGTTCTGAATATACAAGAACTATGTTGCAACGTTTGGTTTTCCAAATATGAATTACGGACCCTGTCCCGAGCGAAAATTAAATTTTTCTATCTCTTAAGCATGCGCACTCTTGCCCAATGGTCTACTACGTACTCTTGCCGGACATGCTTCTTGGGAAGGAAGTCTTCATAAACATGTTGGCAGGCGTTTTAGCCTGAGTTCTGGTCCTGGAGCACACTCCTAGCTCAGCTTTCTTAGTGATGACAGACCGTAATACAATAGTTTTGATAGTAGAAGCATGGTCTACAAGTTTATCTAGTTAATAAATATTACAACAAGGGTGCCTAAAAACTTATTTTGCTGTGTACTCTCGTGGAAAGAACAGGAGCACGTTGAATTTTTTTAGCAGCCAAGGCACTGGCCCTGCTTTTTTATACCAGGGTATTCACCATCTCAGTGGTTGCTAAGTAGCCAAAACAGCTGCTGCGTACTCTTATCTCCTGCGTACTCTTACCCGCCCTTACCCTAAGGGACTGTGGGATATATGGGCACGTTCCCCTACAACCATATGGGCCCCTCATGTTCTGGATGTTCCTTCGCCCGGGAAAGCTCAATAACTTATTAGGCCTTGATACCTTGATTTTGAGGTGCTCATTTAATGGCTGAAGTATCCCCATGAACGTGTAGGTTCAGAGTTAGCACTGCATCAAGTATTCCTTCTGGTTAGGGAGGTACAAGCATCATCGTAAGGTTAAAACAAGTCATTCGGAATTGGGGGAAGGGGTGGCGCGAGTTTAGAACAGCTGCAAACTGCAACTGAGTCAGAGCCAGGTCAGAAACGGAACAGATAAGTTAGACAGGTCATGAGGAGCGGAACTAGAATGGACCTGTACTGTTGCTACTCGGCCGTCTCGCATCTTCCTGATACAAGAAATCCAAGGGCACGTGTGATTCCATGAAATCAGCGATCCCTTTCTCTCTAATTCAGGGACAGATCGCTCCACATATGGCGACAAACATGATTAGTGTCCCGCCCGACTGAGCGCCGCCGCCAGCCACGGCTGTGCAGATGCACGTGCCGTCCGCCAATCAGCGGCCAGAATCGCCGGCGACAGCCAATCGGCGCGCGGCGAAGCTCCAGGTGTGCTGGCACGCACTTTTTACCATTGTCATCGCGACGCCCCGGGCGAGGGAGGGGAGGGGGCGCCGCGCTTGCACAGCGATTTACAATGCGCGGGGCGATACATAGGGCGGAGGCCAAACCAGGGTGAGCTCTGCACCTCAGCAGCGGTGAACGAACCCGGCGGTCTGGTGGAACTACAAACCTGGCTCCTCTCCACATTTAAAAGCCGGTCTTATCAGAACATCGTCAATGCATTAAAAATCTGAGCCAAGGCATAGCTTGAATACTTTTGAAGATGCAGTTGCACCCCCAATGCAATATTTTCTACCTCCAATATTCCATTCCCCTAAAACCCGCTGAAGCTTGGAACTCTCCGAAAGGATTCCGCAGCATATTCCGTAGGCATAGTTATTTTATTTTTCGATAGTCAATATATATGGGTTATTGAATACTATTCTAAAGTCACCTTTGGAAAGTTTATTTTGTTTTCCAACGTTTCTGTTGATTGCTTTCTTACTTTTATTAGAACATTTCTTGTTAATTTGGTAGGGTTCTTTAAAAATGTAGTCTTATAAGTTCAAGCTTACAGATGTTAGATAAATTTTTAAAGCCATTTAAATATATATGTACTTTCGAATGTATTCGGTGACACTCATTATCAAGGCCAAATAAGACGGGTCACATTTTACAAAATCATATAGTTAGAAAAACTACATCGGAGAGAAATGAACTAAATACTGAACATACCCTCTGTGGCAAATACCATCATTCCGTTTCTAAGACTACCCATGAGAAGAAAAACATAACGCATGAAAACATTATAACATTTCATTATTATATTTCACTTGTAATGCTCTTACTTTCAAGCAAAACTTGATTTGATGCAAAATACTAAAAAAATTGATATTTTTCGTACCTATGTAGCTTACTACGTACGGTCACGCACTGTTGCTCAAAACTTTCGAGCTTGCACCGAGCCTAAAAATTGCGCCACAGGTCTCTTGACTGATGATGATCGTACCTATGAGCCGACAGTGTGGCGGGGAGGGGGAGGGGGTGCCACGTGGCGTGCTGACCGCAGCCCGCTGCCGATCCTGCTGACTGCCCTTTATCGCCCGAGGCGCGATGAACCGTGACCCCGGCGGCATCCAGCTAATCTCCCCTCCCTCACCGCCCCAGGCGACCAGCCGTGAAATCGCCCCCAGAAGTGACGTATTTGTATTTGGCGATTGGGATAACCAGATCGGGGGAGAGGAGGGGCCGATAATGAGATCGCAATGAGAGTGCGCCTCGCGAGTGGTGCTCAACACAGTGTTATCGACAATCCAGGTAGACAGGGAAGGACTAGGATATGATAATTAACGCGCATTGCTATTTTAAGGGGCAAAATGCTTAAACCTAGTGATAATAAGTATGCAATTCATCATGGCAGGAAAAACTTAACGGCGAGACAGCACGTTTAAGGCAATTAAAAAAATGTTGAGAAATAACCGGATTTAAAGCTAGGATAATGGGATTTGCACTGAGTTTGGTGACCATGTTGTAGATCCGCTGAAGAACCCTGTTTGATATTTCATTAGTCCCAGAGGTAGCCGTCCACGGAGAACAGTCAAAGTTCACCTCCGCCCCCTCTCGACCCCGCCAGCCCCAGGTGGCCACGTGACGATTTATACATTTATAAACATGGTAGTGTGATGTCATTGAAAGTACGCAACGCTTGGATATAAGGCGTTTGCAGTAGTAATCTCAAAATAAAATTAACCAAATTCAAGAACAAACCCGCCTCCAATTTTTGGGGGATAGAATCTGATACCTCAAATTCAATTTTTTCCAAAGGAAAATCTGTAACTTTTAGTGCCATCGTTATGATAGAGCATAACGTAGCCCCAGGTCACAAGTAAACTTAAGTCTTTATTTCTTAAATTTTGAATTGGGCTCCGTCAAATTATCATCCAGGTCTTAAAAATTCCAAGGACGTGTGTTTTATACCAATATCATGATTTGTTTTGGAGATATACCTAGCAATTGGAAAAAATAGGGGTTTGCACTAACTATATCGAAAAATTGCCGGAGGTAATAACTCAGAAGGATGAAGCTTAACCCGGCCCCACCGGGGGTCCAGCGCCACTTTCGCCCCACCGGGGCCATCGATGGCCCCCCTCTAACTCCGAAAGTATGGGCGTTAGCGCAAATCTGCAAAGTGCATTAGAAAGCTCGCGTGAATTCAGGAAGAAATTACTTCTTATGTTTTAGTGCTCAGGTGAATGGTTTGACCTACAGAGGTCAAATTAGGTCAAGATCGGCTATTTTCACTCAAATATGCAATGCTTAAGAAAACTGGGCATAACTCTCATGCCATTAGAGCTATTGAAGTCTGGTAAAGTACATTTGATAGGAAATTGTCAGTCCTTTTTCCGCCATGTGAACTGTAAAGACCTCCCGCCAGTGGTTTGACCTCCAGAGGTCACCTCGTGACCTAAGATGACCTGAGGTCACAAAAGGTCAGAAAGTAACCTTGACGTATATCAAATGAAAGCCAATGACAAGACAAACACCATCGTGTTTGTTTCAGCGCTCTAGCTTAAAATATGTCAAAATACTGTTTCTGACCCCTGGTGACCTTGGATGACCTTGGAGAGATCAAAGGGAAAATATGGCCCCTGGAATCCGTAAAAGGGTGTCCAAGAACGCTTTTCTGATCAAGCTTAGCATTTTCAATCGCTTTTGTGACTTTTAGATCATAAGACAGCTTTTCCCCATGCTTTTTCAATGGGAGAGGGTCACCTCGTGACCTGACCTCAGGGCACGAAATCGAAAAATCCCAGATTTAAACCTTGTAGACTCTGGAGGGGCCATAAAGTGTAGGAAGTTTCAAATTGATTGAATTCGAAATGTAGCTCTTACAGAGCTCTAAATTTGAAGTGAAGTGTCCTTGGTTGACCTCGTCTGGTGACCTGACCTTGGGTGACCTGGGGTAAAAAATTTCAGGGATGGTGGGAAAATGATGCAGTGAGAGGTAGAGCTCTCAACCGCGGTGCTCCGCCTCTTCGTGTTTCTGCTATCCCGGAAAAACCTTAAGGGGGCCATCGATGGCCCCGGTGGGGCGAGGGTTAAAATGGCATAGAATGAATCAACGCCCAAGAGAATCCCTTAGACGAAATGTCATCAAAATTTTAGGCATAGGGTGCTATTTTGAGATTTTGGTCGTTTTGTCGTGGATTGCCCTACTTCACCATTCCGATAATATTTAGGAGTATTGAGCGTGGTAAGACTGAACAAATGATTGTTTGACACGCCTCGTCAGGGCAACAAACATATGAAACACGAACGGAATAAAACCGGAGGTCCCTGCAAAGCGTATTCATTTTTGTTGCATGCTGCAACAGACAGAGATAAAAACATATGTGTGACTTCCATGGCTTGTTATAAATTGCCAGTGGGAGTGAATTTTTCAAAACGATTGGCAGTAGCCAAGTTTACAAGCTATCAACAACGACCATTTAATGAAAAATACTATATCATTAAGTCTGTTTGGCACTACCGCAGGCATCCTGAACGATATCAATATTAAAACAATATAGAAGCCCTCACCGCTGCATGGGAGGAAGAAACGTTAGATAATATGACATCGCGCATGTGGGAAGTGTAATTTACTTACTTACCCTCCTGAAAAGAAAATTAAAGAAAATATATCTATTAGGCCAGGAACCATTTTTGGGTAAAAATGTGATAAAATCCTCTATTTCCTTTAAAAATACACCTAAAACCATCGAAGTTTAGAATTACATAAAGGTGTCAAATTCCCTCGAAGTATGTGGTGAACACGGTTCAATGATGGTTACTGCAGATTTCCTCTATTACGATGATGGGTAGCCCTGGACAATGGGAAATGGACATGCAATGAAATGAGACCAGGCCCCGGCGCCAATTTCAGAAATTCACCAAGATGCATTGCCGGCATCCTGTCCCGGGGGATCTCCTTCCTCGTCAGCTCCAGTGTCGTTGCTCCGATGTAATCGGCAGTTTCCTGCCGGCCTGATCGTGCAGAGGTCGGCCGGCCCCCGTGCAGAGGTCAGGCAGGTGTCGGCCGGAGCCGCGTCCTTTCTGGTGGGAAAACGGACGTGTCTGAAGCTGCCGCATCCGGTGCGGGGTGCGTCGTTCACCCGCCCTCTCCGCGCCGGCCCCCGACTTTTTGCCAACGACGCCGTCTGCAATATGGCACTGCCATTTCTGCGATGAGGCTGGTTGAGGGGGCGGTGGGGTTTGGAGGGGGCTGGGTCAGGTGAGGGCGGTCCCGAGTCCTCGGCAGCTGGTGGATGATCGTGAGGGGTGGAGGGGGAGTGGCGCACGGCACCTGACCCCGACAGCCAATGACGCTGCTGGTAGCTCCATTTATTGTGGAGCGCTCCCAACTTGGTCTTCCTCATTATATACGTACATTTATATTGCTGGTTACTGTCTCAAAAGGGCCGTCTGATAATATGGTTTCATCCGAGGGCCTTCTGGCCTATTGATATCGAGACCAGTACATCTGTCAAGGCGTGCAACTTAAATCCGGCCACCTAATTATGTCTCCGAGATCAGCCTTGCAAATATTTTAACTAGGGGCTTTGCCATCGGATTTGAAAGGTGTAGCTGGGACGCATCTATGAAATGGGTGCTTTTAGAGAACTATCTCGTGTTAATAAATGCAGCTGTCCCTCAGTCGAGGTTAAGCTGTTTCAAATATAAGTGTAATCCACGTAATTCTACAAGGGTAAAATAACTACCTCAAACAGGCGGTGAGCTGCAAGAAGACTTCAACTGTACCACGTTTCTGTCGAGGCTCGGAACGGCTTCGTAGGTGGCAGCACAGTAGACAGCTCAGTGCGGGGACTTTCAGAGCGTCATCTCACCTGTCCTTGATGATATTAGTCAACAGCTTATACCTCCCGATTACATTTCGATAGCTGTTGTGACAAAAATCACCTGAAAATAAAGACTCTAAATTCTACGAAACTGGAAAGCCGGAAAAAGACTCATCACAAAGAGAAGTCTCGTTCGCAAAATTAGCAGCTTCTAACCACTCACAAACCTTTATCCTCTTGGGGTTTTTAGGGCACTATAGTACCCATCTACTAAAACAGCTCTGGATGCCTAGATTTTATGGATACAGTTCTCTCAGAAGAATATGTGACGTCACAACCAATTGGCTTTCATACTTCACAAAAATTTCAAGGGTAGCGCGTGGCACGCGAATCTCCGAGCAATGACATCATGGCGGGGCGGCGACGCGCGAGGGAGGGCGGTGAGTAGTTTGAGAAAAATCATTTAGGTCGTGAACTGTGTCATGCTACGTCGTAAAACTATGTAAAATTGATGCTTATACATAATTGCAAGTGTATACAAAAAATCATCATCTGGGCTTTTTTATTTCATGATTGGAGACCACTTAATCAGAGTGTACATGATAGTACCCAAAGGACTTTTAGCACTTGTGTATCACACGGAAATTATAAATGTCGAAATAAAAGATATTTTAGGTGCTGAATTCATTTTTTTGTGATGCAGATATGTCTTACTGTTTATCCTACATTATTTTTTAACGTAATATTTAGGGATTAGCCATTTCCCTGATGCTGTGGGTACCATAGTGGCCAATGGTTCTTTGTCACTTCACAGCAGGGGTACTATAGTACCCAAAGGTGTGTTCTGACGTAGACTTTATGGTCACTATAGTGACATTTGGGGACTTGGCACTTGAGAAAGATCCGTACAAAGAGCTCTGTTTTCACTATCTGCAATGTTTCAGAATCTAACCGGATGATCTATTCATGCCAGCTATCAAAACACAGTATTTATTTGTCGTGATCTTAGGCACCTACCTGCCTAGCCAGGAGCCATAGAAGATTAGAAACGGATTGTATTCTAACAGTTTTGCCACTCTTATCGTAGGTTTATCGCCACAATCGTTGAATCTTTTTTATTTATTTTGGAGTGGACCTCAGGGGCGGATTCAGAGGGTGGAGGCGGGGGGAAGGCAAAAGGCATCGCACCCCCAAGCCACCAAAATATCACCAATTTCCTTAAAACCAATTTTTTTCCATGATAGTGGGGCCCCGCTGCCCCTCCCCCTGAGATCATCAGTCTGTGTTTGACCCCGCTAGACTTACATTACCGACTTCTTCACCACGTTCTTTTTCCTGCTCTTAATCTTGATCCATTTTCCCACGTAAAGGAATTCTCCACACTAACTTTGGGTAACTTTGCCTCGATCTTCGGCATCTCCAATGGACTGATTCAATGTTTTCCTCCCGAATGAAACGTTCCGAGACATCGCAGACATCTTCAATCGGAGTGGCGTGACGGAAACGGGCAAAAGCCTGCTTTTAAAAGCCAGTGAGTGCATGAAGTTCTTTTGTACCCATCTCATGATGTCCACCCTCAGACTGCCTGGATCTGCTCTTCCTGGGTGTGCGAAACCCGGGTGGCAGTAATTGCTGATGCCTTCACTCGTGTCCGCTTCCACCAGCTGCGAAATCATTTGAAGATCCTTGTGGATGATGATATGCCCAAGGAAGACCGGGAAAACGATCGCTTGTGGAAGATTCGACCTTTGATAGAGAGGATTCGGCAAGGCTGTCTCAAGATCCAGCGCCCGGAAAAGGTCTGTATAGACGAACAGATGATACCATTCACGGGGAGGACGGGAACCGAAGAGTATGTGCCAGGAAAGCCGAATCCCGAAAAACCGTAAAGCTTCGTTCTGCCTGCACCCGATGGTATGGTCCTAGATTTTGAAGTCTACCAGGGCAAGAAGCTTGATGACGGGGTAAAAGACGGTAAGCCCTGGCTACTTGGGGAATCAGTTGTTGTCCGTCTGACCAGGAGTCTGCCCCCGGCAACTTCCGTCTCCTTCGACCGGTATTTCACAACAACGAAGCTGATGGAACACCTGGTGTCGAAGATTCTGCATGGAACAGGCACAGTTAAGAAGACTTATGTTCCAAAAGAGGCAGGGTTAATGACAGAGAAAGAGCTGCTAAAACAGAAACGCGGCTTCTCGCAAAGTGTGATCCGAAGTGACTCAGTCATGGCTGTCACGGTGTGGCAGGACAAAAGGGCGATCTGCATGCCTAACTGAGCACGCTGTGGAGCCAACTGACGTAATGTCACGCCACCAGAAGAAAGCATGCTCCTACATCAACGTTACCCACCCTGCTATACTGCGGGAAAACAATGGCCAGCATGGGCGGGTCGACTTCAGCGATCGTATGATCGCGCTCTACCGGACATCGGCCAAGACAAAGAAGTGGACTGTGAAGACGATCCTACACTTTGTAGATCTCGCCGCCGTCAACGCCTGGATACTGCATCGAAGGTGACGCGATGATCGATGGAAGTTCCTCAACTTCAAGTACGCTCTCGCGAAAGAGCTGCTCCCGGGCTATGATGCCCAGTGTTCTGATCCGAGTTCGTCAGAAACAGAAGAAGAGAGTCTGCAGCTTTCAAAGCGAGCTCGTGTGTCGGCAATGCCGTCATCGTCCGTTGTCGCTTCCGGAAAACATATCCCGCAATGCCACATGAGGAAGGATTTCAAGAGATGTAGATTATCGGGGTGCAGCAAGAAGACCGGAACGGAGTGCCGGTCCTGCGGCATCTACCTGTAATTTTGCCTAGATCGGGACTGTTACTACAGATTCCACGAGAGGAAGAACACAACGTGGGGCTAGGGAATAGCGGAAGTGTGTCCCAGAAGCTGATTAGAGTGGGCTTTTCTTTCTGGCTGTCCTATCCTCAATACATGGTTTGCCATGTCAAACATTTCTTGCCGAAACGAGTTTGTTGCTTACGAAAGTGTTGCTTGCTGCATACGCGGATACAGGGCATAGGGGCACGTGCCCCTGATGGACGCTCCGCGCCCTAAAATAGTCACGGCGCCCCCCTGAATGGTCGATGGCGCCCCCTGAAATGTCGCTTGCCAACTCCCCCGCCAGGGCGGAGAAAATCGGCGCCCATCGATAGGATTTGGCGCCCACCTGATAGGTTTTGCCGGCCAAAAGTGGTGCCCCCTTGATCCGGATGACGCCCCCTGGGTAGGTGCCCCTCCCCCTTTGGCAATAGTGGATCAGCCTATGGTTTGTTGGAAGTATGAAATAATACATGTAATATTTTTATGTCTCAAAAATCTTTGGGCACTATAGTGCCCATGGTATTGCGCATGCGCAGTGACCTCGGGAAACATTTTGATCACATTCATGATGTTTTGGGACCAAAAGGTGACTTCATACAAACTTGCAAATAAATCGGACCAGTGACAGTAGCGGGGACCTCAAGAGGTTATTGATATTCCTGTTTGTGGCATTTTGATGAGTTTTGTGGGGTCTCTGCTTGAATAGCGAAAATGCAGTCTGTGCAGCACTTTCTAGGTGAGGCAAAGGAAAATATCATTGATGAGAAATGCAAGAAAAAACTAGAATAAGTATGCCAACAAAAAGACAGAAGATAGTATAATATTGACTGTTGGAATCTCGGTTGCAGCAGTATTTATGGGAGGGTTGCATTGTACCGTGTGTGATTGTTCTTGAAGTTAGCCACAGGTTTGGAAGTCATCGTGTTTCCGTGTATTTTTCAGCACATGTATAAGACGAATCTCTGCTGGTTGGTAACAGCGGGGCTTCGAAGCTGAAGCCACTTAAATAGGCTGAGCGGGAGCCAACTCATATCAATGACGCTTATAAAAGGAATAACGTTTTTTCTGAGCCAGACCAGCCGGAGACTGACCGGCTTCAAAGCCTTGAGTATCATAATGCCACTCAATCTCGAAGGCGTCTTTAGCCACTCAGGGACTACCTTGTTTGGCGACTATACGTCACACTATAAAACCACCCAAATGTCGGGAGAGCTATGTCAGCTCGACGGTGGAGTGAGGCGAATGAAAATTACGAGGAACGTTTCTTAAAAGAAGTCAGTCTTGATATTGACTGGCCCCTCACTGTTTTGCCGTTGGGGACGCTTAAGCGCTCAGCTACACTATTTTTGTAGTATACAAAGCTGAGGACGTGCTCGCGCTGCTGAAAAGGTGCTGAGCTTCGAGTTCAGCTGCTGAGTTAATTCCATGCTGAGCGTGCAGGACGCTGAGGAGACGTCTCGCCGAGAGTGCGCGCGGCCGAGGTGCGTTACCGGTCGTCAGCCGCCGCTGGCGTCGCGTCGGCAGTGACGCAGCCGGGAAGTATGCGGCGCGGCGTTCCCACCGCACGCTGGGTGGCACCGTCGGCTCATTACGTCGGCATCTGGTACCGACACCGGCGCCGACGCCGACGCGTTCTCACCAGCTCACCAACTCTTTGTGGTCCGCGCCGTGACGCTGGTACGGAGGATGCCGCGCGCGCTCTCGGCCGTGAAATAAGTCCGGAGCACCTCTAATTGTCCCTGCGGAGATTGAAAACAAAGGTGGACAGTTGTTGGACAAATATGCGGTTCAGAAATGAAAAGAAGCAGCCCGGGCTCTGAGCCGGTAAGCGCTTTTGTGTGCCGCACTGATTGGCTGTCTGTGAACGATGTCTCTGTGTGTATTGGCATGGAGTGTGTGTTAAATATAGTATCGGTAATTTAACTTGTATGTGATATTTAACCGTGTGTGTTAAATATCTAATTGCACATTTAACACATATAGCTAATTTACTGCACACATATTACCGGCACATGGATATTACGAAGGATATTACCTACACACACACACACACACACACACACACACACAAAATTGTTATCATTTGTAGCCTTTCAAGTGCTTTTTGAGGGAGGGAAAAGTATTAATTTCGGTTCATGATACTGGCAGGAGTCTGCCCCGTCATAATATTTTTGCCTCTTTGTTTTTATTTTAATGCTAGACGTTTCGTTGTGTTTTTTTAACCAGACGACACCTTTACCTATATCATATCGCACCCTGTCAAACTTGAGCGGCCTCAGTTATTTATGGCATCTTCTTCCAATTTTGTTAACTGGGCGACCACCTAGGAGGAATTGAGCGATTACATTGCTAATTCATAGCTAATGGATGTGCTGTGATCTGGAAAATTGTGGGAAAACCTATACAGAATCGATATTGTGTTATCATTAGCCCCGGCCTGTAGGCTTAATGATAAAATGAGCATTGGCAGGAAGGGTCGTAGGGCCAGGGTTGGCTTCATTTTCGACATCGTAGTTAGCGAGTTCATAGTCCCTAAACTACCCACCAGGCGAGATCCAATTTGTGAACTAGACCGTTGCCACCCCTCACTTTCAGTAAGCTGTTTGTGCAGATTGTCGGGCTCTTTAGGTGCTACCAAACAGGTTACCTGTACCTACTCTTCCTCGGTGTTAAAGAACTTGGAGATTTCAAGGCCTCGTTGGAAAGTCGACACTTAATAAAGTTCAGTTGGTCAATGATATGTGTCTCCCATGTTAACAGGCAGAAGTAAATAAAAGGCTGCATTTAATTGGAAAAGCGAGACCAGAATGTGAAACTCTACATACTTTCACAGTAGCGCGTAAGGTAGTTGCAGGTCATTGCATTTCCAATTTTAGATTTGCGTTTTTCCAACGCTCGCTGGCGAAATCACGCCGCACGTGCGGACATAAATCTCGAACAACTTTTCAATTTCAATTATCCTACGTCCTGTTGAGCTCCAGGTGCAAACTGAAGCGGTGGTCTATCCGAATCAACAAATGTCCATTGTATAAACATGTGTCCCAGCTAACAAGCAACTCCGTTTAAATATCGACTGCGGCCCCGGCGGCGGTCGGAAGTTGGAGCCATCAGTCATGACCGCGGAAGGCCTCACGGTAAACAGCCACGGCCCGCGACACGGCTGCTCATGACTCTCATGAAATCGCCATCCATCAGTCTCAGTGCGCCGGACGCGGCGGGACCGCGACACTGTGGCCGCGTACTCATGCATGCTCCAGTGAGGGCGTAGCGTCCGGTTTAGCGTAATCCCGGCACGCTGGGCTACAGTTTAAATAGCCGCAGAGCCTGTGGTACTCTCACCCGGCCGGGCACTCCCCCTCTCTCCACCCCGCATCTCCGGGGACCGCCCCTCCCCTGCCGTCCAACCCCACCAGTCGCGGCAGCGCCGCCAGCAGCTGTCCCGCGAACTCCTGACCCCGGCAGGCGTGAGGGCGCCTACTCTCAGCAGCTGACACAGCGGAGCCGAGCCGGGATCTCGCGAACTCACGAAGGTGTGAATTATCGTCTTAACTAAATCTTGCTTAGTGGAATTTGAATGAGTTTCCTCCAAGACAGGAGTAATGGAACTTCAGCGAGGGACACTATCTCGGTAATTTGTACATTTGTTTGGCACCAGCCCCATTTGGTGCTCCCTGAACGAGACTATCTTAAAATACAACGTGCTAGCCTCCCCCCACACACACCCGTCAACACTCAGGCACCAAAACCCTCCTCCTGTTTCCCAAAACTCACACCTATAGCTACTTTGAGGGTTACTCATCCCTGAATGCCGCAGTTCCGGCTACTCCAATTCCACGAGCTGTCGCCGGTCTTACTCACTACCACCCCACCCCACCCCCTCCCCGGCAGGTGTACCCCTTCGCCAGGTCGGGATCGCCAGCCGGCGGTTTAAACGGCGGCGTGGCGCGCGCACCTGCCGGGCCGTGACCCCGTGACCCCACGCCGGCGCCGCTGACCCGCTGCACTGTCCCGGACCCTGCAGCCAGCCCGCACTGCAGAACTGGAGACCTGGCCGGAGACACTCCCCCGACACTCCCGGAAAAGGGCAGAGGCTGAACTTGTTCTAACATTTTAAATGACGTCTCTTTAAGGTGCTGCAAAAAATACAGCAGTGACTAATGGGACACATGTGTAATCAACCAGAACCCAACAATAAGCAAATGGGACGGAAACTGGCCAATCACACAGCTGCTAATTATGGCCGCCAATGCTTAAGATTTTCATATTTTCATTGTGGTATGTAGAAGGAGAACAAGTACTAAGGCACACGATAGCATAGGCGAATCCAAAGAGCAAGAACCCACTTGCCTCCCGCGATCGACCCTTGGCGTTCTCTGAAATTGTCATGGCGCTATCTGAAAGGTCGATGGCACTCGCTGCAATGGAATGTCGCCCCGCTGTATAACAACGTCGCCCCGCCGTATAACAACGTCGCCCTGCCGTATAACACCGTCGCCCCGCCGTATAACAACGTCGCCCCGCCGTATAGCCCCATCCCCCCGCCGTATAACAACGTCGCCCCGCCGTATAACAATGTCGCTCTTCCGTATAACACCGTCCCATAACAACGTCGCCCCGCCGTATAACACCGTCGCCCCGCCGTGTAACACCGTCCCCTGCTGTATAACAACGTCGCCCCGCCCTATAACAACGTCGCCCTGCCGTATAACACAGTCGCCTGCTGTATAACAACGTCGCCCCGCCCTATAACACAGTCGCCCTGCCGTGTAACACAGTCGCCCTGCCGTATAACACAGTCGCCCTGCTGTATAACAACGTCGCCCTGCCGTATAACACAGTCGCCCCGCCGTATAACCTCGTCCCCCCGCCGTATAGCCTCGTCCCCAGCTGTATAACAACGTCGCCCTTCCGTATAACTGCGTCGCCCCGCCGTATAACAACGTCGCCCCGCCCTATAACACAGTCGCCCTGCCGTACAACGCAGTCACCTGAGGGGCATGGCGCTGGGCGATGCACATACAGTCCACCAGCTGACAACGGGCCGGAATTCACCTCACCGACGTGCTAATGGACTAATCGGGAGAGCGGTTCCGGTCCCTCCTCCACTGCCGTGTTTCCGGCTCCGACCTGTTCCGTCACGCCGTCACGATACGGCCCAGGGGCGACTGCAGGAGTTCACCGACAGCGGTGAACCGAATCAGAGACCGATCGGAAAGGGGTGATTATTTCTAATAATAGAAACAACGTGCATTTGCTGAGGTTCCTGCATCACGTCTCCTCTCGCGAGTTGCCAGCCTGGGTGCGCCTCTGTGAGTCGCACCAGCTGGATCAGCCAGTTAGCGCTCTCCCGCTGTAATCAACTGCTGACAGCGGCGGGAACTAAGCTTTCATTCTGGTTTGATGGACGCATCCACACAGAACAGCTCACGGCTGACCAGATGCCGAGCACTAAATCGAGTGCGTTTACCCAGCCGGCACTCGCTGTCGCTCAATTCCAAAAGCGTGACGTAATCAGCGTGCTAGACAAAATTAACTTCTAATTTGTGGGTGCTCCCTACTTATAGGAACCATCCGCTGTAAACTGCTGAAATGTGCAACCGAGAGAGAAGCTGGGTCAGAATTCTGCCATTGAACCTCTTGAGTCTACAGAAAATCTACTATTCTAAGCACATAACACAGCTGTTGGGCACAGTAACGACTGGACGTGAAAGCACCGGGGGTATATTTTACTGCCAAGCGCACGACTAGTCTCTGTGGATTTTATCGTGAGAAGGAATGCAACCCCGATTGGTAAAATCGATCGGTATATCCCGTTGAACCACCAAGCTGCATGAAAAGGCATGCTACTCGTACTGTACAAGTACATATATGTAAGCCTACAACACTTCACACATACTTGCAAGCAGGGGCGCAACTTTATGTTTTCGATTGGGGGGCACCCGGCTCGAAAGGGGGCCCGTACATGATGGGGGCCCGTATTTTTTTAATGAAAATGTGACCGAAAAAACGTATTTTCGACCGTTTGTTGTCGAAAACTGACTGCAAAGGTTAAATAACAATTTTTTTAGCGCGCTATTCGTCACTGTTCCTGATTTGCACTATTTAGCCCAAAAAGTAGTCAGAAGACCCAATCTTTTGAACGAGCTGCCAAAGTATGGAAGGATATTAGACAAGTAGGTGTCTACTTAGCGTTTTCGTCGTCCACGCGGATGATCTCCGGAGGTACAACGGGATCAGCCCCGGACGACGCAGGAGGGATGGATGCTGGAGGGTCTTTTAGCAAACGGGATCCGGCTGGTGGCCTGGCCGAGGAAGGCAATGATCAGGAAAAGAAGGATTGGAATTACAACCTTACTTTACCGTTTTGCTGGAAACTATACACATTGCACTTTTCCGAGTTAGTTTTAAATTGGGGTTTTAATTTTTTGCGGTCGATAAATGAACGTAGCTTGCAAAGTACCAAAAATAGTAGTGATATGAACTACTTTAAGTGGATGCGTACGTTGCTAGAGATTAAATGCAAATATGCTCGGGGTCATTTTATAACAGTTTGCAAAATTAGCAAGACGATTCTAGATTCATAGGTTACCTGAAAAATGAACAAAGTTTGGGTAGTTTTGCCAGAGCAGCCCCTCGGTATTGAATGTTCTTTGTTTTACGCTTTTGTGCACCCGACTTATGTTTATACTGTCCAACCATTTTAACATTCACACCTGGAACGAAATCGCATTATCGCGAATAATTTGATACAAATGGAAGGTAGAGATCGAAGTGCAAAATTCCTTTATCAGCGGGGATACTGATATTTATGTTACATGATCAAGACACCTTTTTCTGATCCATTCACCTTGCCAGTTCATGACATTTTACAACACTGGGTACCGGTCAAGGGGTACTATGAATAGGTGGTACTGCCTATTTCCCTTTACAATCCTCATGTAGGATCAGTACAAAAGGAATGGGGGGCCTAACATTTCTCAGGCCCCATCCATTTTTCCCCGAATGTTCCAGGAGGCATGGGACGGGCCGCACGTTGCCCGGGAAAACCACAGGGGGCCCGCAAGCATGGCAGGGGGCCAGTTTCGGCAACAGGGAGCACGGATACACCACCTGGGGCACGAAACTGCTCACAAATAAGGAACTCCTGCAAATACGCGACTAACACAACAGCTTCAGTTTCTGCACGATATTCTTAGACCACAAGGGGCCCAGACAGACCACAGAGGGCCTGAGCACACCAAAGGGGCCGGACAGACCACAGGAACCCAGAAAACCATAGGACGCCGGTAAGCCCAAAAGGGGCCCGAGCAGACCACACACAGCCAGCAATTTGGCTGGACTCTGCCCGATATATGCTGGGCTTTGACTGGGCAGAGCCCGCGTACATGGGCTCAGCCCAGGTCCGGCTCCGCTGCGCCTGGGCAGAGCCCATGGTCAAGCAAGACCGGGCTCTACCGCTCGGGCAAGTTGTCATCCCTCGACCTAATGTCGGGCTCAGCCCGAGTCTATGTGGTTCAGCTATGAGTCTTAGAGCTCGGGCAGAGCCCGGCCCAGCCCGCTCTGGGCCCGGTCGGAATTGCTGGCTGGGCAGCGGGCCCGGGCAGACCACACGGGGCCTGGACAGATGAAAGGACCCGGGCAGACCACAGGGACCCGAGCAGAACACAGGGGCCGGGCTAGCCACAGAGGGGCCCAGTCTGGAAAGTATGGCAGCAGACCCGTTGAGTCCGCACCAGTCTTGTAGATATTTCGCACCACCAGCAGCCTAAAATTCACACCAAGCATTGGTGAGAAATTTCACTGACCCGGAAATTTCGATGTTTTTACCAGTTTCTCCCTTCTCAGACCTCTGTGGGTGTTTGATTTGAGCTCCCTCGCACCATACAGCAAAAGTGGGCATTTGTTTGCTCCAAAGTTCGAACCACCTGAAGGGTGTCCGCACCACGAGATCTCGCCAAAAGTGTCATACTTTGCAGACTGGGAGGGGCCCGGGCAAACCACAGAGGGCCCGCGCAGACAAAAGGGGCCCCGAACGGACAAAAGGGGGTCCGCAGAGGCCACACAGAGGCCCGGACAGACCAAAAGGGTTCCGGGAAAACCACAGGAGGCCCGGGCAGACCACAAGGGGCTCGATCAGAACAAAATGGGCGCTAGCAGACAAGGGGTCCGTGCAGACCAAATGGGACCCGGCCAGTCTGCAAAGTATGGCAGCAGGCCAGATGAGTCGCACCAGCCATCCAAAATTATCGCACCACCAGACTAAAAAAATTCGCACCAATCTGCCATATACCAGGGAGAAAAACGCACACATTCCTACCCACACGATGCAATACTACCTCTCTTATTAGTTAGTTAAGGACTTTTTATAAGGCCCCCTCCTGTGTCTTCCTAACTATTCAGTCATTATTTTTTTTTTTAGTTTTCAGTGTCAACTTCCTCGCACCAGTCTTGCAAATTCGCTCCAGGCTGATAAAATTCGCACTACTCGCTCCTGTCTCCAAGGGCACTCGCACCGACGAGATCTCGTCGAAAATGCCATACCTTGCACACTGGGGCCCGGGCAGACCACAGGGGCCCGGACAGGTCACAGGGGGCCCGGTCAGACCAATAGGGGCCCGGGATACCACAGGGGCCCGCATGGCAAGCATGGCAGAGGCTGGTTGCAGTTACACGACCGCATCCATGGCAGGCCCGTCTGCATCCACAGGGTATTAACTACTGGGAGTAGGGACCCGGCTGCAGCCACCAGGGGCGGGGCGAATGGGGCAGCCACCCCTTAAACCCAAGAGCCTCTGAGGACGAAATGCCGCCCCCAAACCCTCCCCTCCCCCAGGATGCGACGATTGGTCGCCCTTTGGGTGAAAAGTGCGCCCTTCGGGTGGCTAAGTGTCACCCTGTCCTCTGAGGCTTTGCCCCTCCCTCTTCCCTTACCCAAATTCTAGATACGTCACTGGCGGCCATGGGGGCAAAAGATTCTCCAAGTCTTGGTATTTAGCCATCAGGGGAGCCGGACAGGGGATCATCACTCATTAGGGATTTAGCCCGACAGGAGCTAATAGCAAACAATCACTTCACTTGCCATTCAACACTGCGCATCGGAGCACGATTTGGATTGACACGAAAAGCCCAAACGTAAAATCCAAATCAGAGCCTAACGAAACTTTTCCAGAGTAGACACAAGCCGATTGAATCATAAGCATGCCAATTTTATTGTTCAAGGCAAACTTTGTGCAAATCATTCGCCTCGGCGAATGCGATAAGAGAGCCAGGAGCATGCCTTAGCTTCCTTCGCGCTGCGCTGACAAGCCCGGGAAATTAAGAGGCTACCATTCGCCGGCGGACGCACATTATTTGACCCAGATTTGACGACAAGATATGATACACTTTTTGACAGACAAATTTAAGAGACTTAAATTTGTCTGTATTTCAAATTCCACTAGAACAAACAAAATGGAAAACTTCATGCACATTTCTGACAAAAATGCCTAGAAATATATCAATGAAGAAAAGTAGTGCCGGCGGAGAGATGCCAAAATAACAAGCATGCCAATTTATTAAACCAGTACTTGTCGGAAGGGGCCCGGCTGCGCACGGTGGGGGGTGGTGAACTACGGGGGTCGTAACCAAGGCAAGGAGCCCGGCTAGAGCCAGAGGAGGCCTGGGTAGCCCAGAGGGAGCCCGAAATTATAGCTCGGGTTCCCGGATACAGCGAAGTGGGAGGAGTGGAATCAGGGACGGATTCAGGCCGACGGTGGGGGAGGGGCAACAGGGCCCCAAATCGTGAAAAAATATGGTTTTTGTTTGAAGAAAATCCGTAAAAATCGGTAAAATCGGGGGATTTGGGTAGGGCATCAAATCCCCCGATTTTACCTTTACCCCCCCGGATCCGCTAGTGCTGTGGTTCCTTGCAGACCACAGGGACACGGACAAACCATAGGAGCCCGGGCAAATTGCAAGGGGCCGGGCAGACCGCAGGGGGCTGGGTAGACCACAGGGGGCCCGAGCAGACAACAGAGGGCCCGGGCAGACTAAAAGGAGCCCAGACCGCCCACAAGGGGCGCGGGCAGACCACAGGGGCCCGGGCGGACCACACAGGACCCAGGCACACTACAAAAAGTCCAGACCACCTACAAAGGCCCCGGGCAGACTAAAAGGGCCAATGTAGAATACAAGGAGCCCGGTTGCAGTCACAGAGGAACCAAAAAGGTCCCGAGACTGCCAGAAATAGGGCCCCGGATGCAGTCAAAATGGGCCTGAGAATATCGTTAGGGGCTCGTTTGCGGACACAGCGATTATGGGTGGCCCTAAAGGGGACCGCACCCAAGCAAGCATGCCAGGCAAGCATGTCAGGGAGCCCGACCGCAGCCACAGCAAGCCCAGATAGACCACGGGGCCCCGCACTCATGGCAAGGGCCCGTCTGTGGCATTAGAGGACCTTCGCCTCCTGGACCACAGGGAGCCCGGTTGCAGTCACAGGGGGCCCAGGTGGATCACAAGCGCCCGGTTGCGGTGACAGGGGCTCGGGCGGATCACAGAGGGCCCGGTTGCAGTCACAGGGGCCCGGGTGGATAACAGGGGGCCGGGTGAATTCCAGGGGCCTGGTTGCAGTCACAGGTGGCCCGGTTGGACCACAGGGAATCCGTTTGCAGTCACAGGGGGCCCGGGTGGATCTCAGGGGGCCCGATTGCAGTCACATAGTGCATGGTTGCAGTCACAGGGGCCCCTGAGTGGATCACAGATGGTCCGGTTGCAGTCCCAGGGGGCCGGGTGTATCACAGAGGGCCCGGTTGCAGTCACAGGGGGCCCGGTTGCAGTCACAGGGGGCCGGATGGCTCACAGAGGGCCCCGTTGCAGTCACAGGGGACCCGGGTGGATCACAGATGGCCCGGGTGGTTCTTAACTGGCCTGGTTGTAATCACAGGGGGTCCGGTTGCAGTCACAGGGGGTCCGGGTGGATCACAGGGGGCCCGGTCGCAGTCACAGGAGGTCTGAATGAATCATAGGGGGCCCGGTTGCAGTCACAGGGGCCTCGGGTGGATCACAGATGGCCCAGTTGCAGTCACAGGGTGCCCGGGTGGATGACAGGGGGCCCGGTTTCAGTCACAGGTGGCCCGACTGGACCACAGGGAATCCGTTTGCAGTCACAGGGGGCCCGGGTGGATCTCAGGGGGCCCGGTTGCAGTCAAAGAGGGCCCGTGTGGATCACAGGGGCCCAGGATGGATCACATGGGGCCCCGGGTGGATTACAGGGGCCCCAGGTGGATTACAGGGGGCCCGATTGCAGTGCTGGGGGCCCGGGTGGATCAAAGGGGGCCTGGTTGCAGTCACAGGGGCCCCGGGTGGATCACAGATGGCCCGGTTGCAGTCACAGGGGGCCCGGGTGTATCACATGGGGCCCGGTTGCAGTCACAGGGGCCCGGTTGGATCATAGGGGGCCCGGTTGTAATTACAGGGGGCCCGGGTGGATCACATGGGGCCCGGTTGCAGTCACAGGGGGCCTGGGTGGATCATAGGTGGCCCGTTTGCAGTCACAGGGGCCCCGGGTGGATCACAGATAGCCCAGTTGCAGTCACAGGGGGCCCAGGTGGATGACAGGGGGCCCGGTTTCAGTCACAGGGGGCCCGGGTGGATCATAGATGGCCCAGTTGCAGTCACAGGGGGCCCGGATGGAGTCACAGGGGGCCCGGGTGAATCATAGGGGGCCCGATTGTAATTACAGGGAGCCCCGTCACAGGGGGCCCGGGTGAATTACAGGGGGCCCGGTTTCAGTCACAGGGGGCCCGGGTGGATCATAGATGGCACGCTTGCAGTCACAGGGGGCCCGGTTGGAGTCACATGGGGCCCGGGTGGATCATATGGGGCCCGGTTATAATTACAGGGGGCCCGGGTGGATCACAGAGGGCCCGGTTGCAGTCACAGGGGACCGGGTGGATCGCAGAGGGCCTGGTTGCAGTCACAGGGGCCCCGGTGGGTCACAGTTGGCCCGGTCCCAGTCCCAGGGGGCCCGGGTGCATCACAGGGGCCCGGGTGGATGATAGGGGGCCCGGTTGTAATCACAGGGAGCCCGGGTGGATTACAGGGGGCCGGTTGCAGTCACAGGTGGGCCGGGTGGATCACAGATGGCCCGGTTGTAGTCACAGGGAGCCCGCGTGGATGACAGGGGGCCCGGTTGCAGTCACAGGGGCCCGGGTGGATCACAGGGGCCCGGCTGGATCACAGGGGCCCGTTTGCAGTCACAGGGGTGCGGGTGGATCAAAGAGGGGCCCGGTTGCAGTCACAGGGGGCCGGATAAATAACAGGGGGCCCGGCTACAGTCACAGGGGCCCGGGTGGATTACAGGGGGCCCGGTTGCAGTCCACAGGGGGCCCGGGTGGATCACAGAGGGCCCGGTTGGATGACAGGAGGCCCGAGACTGCCGGAATTAGGGACCCGGCTGCAGTCAAAGTGGGCCTGAAAAATATCGTTAGGGGCCCGGTTGCGGACACCGAGGTTAAGGGTGGCCCACAGGTCACCCGCAAGTATGCCAGGGAGCCTGGTCTCAGCCAAAGCTAGCCCAAGTAGATCACTGGGGCCCGGAATCGTGGCAGGGGCCCGGCTCTGTCCGCAGGGGCCCGCAACTTGGGATTGGGGGGGCTCGTCGGGTCATTGGGGGGCTTCTCCGAGCATTGGGGGGGGCTCGAGCCCCCAAATATATGGAAACTTGCGCCCCTGCTTGCAAGACTCTTTCAAGCAATTTGTTTGGATGACAATTTAATAGCTTTATGAATAAAAACCTACCGTTCCATCTGATACTAATCGCCAGCAGAAGTGGCTCTTCGATACCTACCACCCAGACACGCAGATGCATGCCTACATAGATCGAATCCTTCGCATTCAGTAGTGGAATGACTTCTGCTAACCTTTCAATCTCCTCCACGTTCGTTTCGAGCCATCTGGATTCGGGCACCGAAAGTACAATTCAAACCGTGATCTCTGAATTTCCGCCGGCGCAAATTATCATATCATACTGAAGCGGGGGGCAGCTCCCACGGCAGACGGCGTGGGGCCATTGAGAGCGCGCCTGTTGATGACATCTGAGCTACCTCTCGCTCAGGAATGATCCTTTCACGGCAATCTGGCGTGATGGATGCGCAGGCGCAGGTACGGCCGCCAATGGGCGAAATGGAAACGCAGACGTCCTACGTCGATTGAGATTGAGATGTATGTTGGGAATTCGGGGACCACCGCCGCACCCGTGCGAGCCGCCCGGAACGCTGCCGGCGCGCAGTTGCGCATATTTGTTGACAAGTTGGGTGTGCTTCCCACGGAATTTCCATTCCAATCGTGACCTGGTGGCTGCGTCTGACTGGCCAGGTGGTGTGGATTGGGCGGGAGCCAGCTCCCGCAGTTGTTGAGCCTTGGACACACCGGCGGAAATCGCACCAGATCCGTGCCAGTCTCACCGATCACTCACCGGTGATCGACATATTCAGCTAGTTTGAATTTCGAACACAAATATTGCCTGAATAATTTTCTGAGGCCAGTCGTGACGCATTGTTAACCCGGCACCGCTCCTTTCGTACACACCACTGCTTGGGAGGGGTCCAATCGGACCCCCTCAGGTCATCATCATTGTTGGGGTTTTTGGGCGCACCGTCCCCCCTCAGATCTTGGAAACCGGAAGTGATAAGGAAACAATTGAAATGGCACTGAAAGTGTCTTACCGTTTTCTACATTTGAACCAATTTGGAACCATATGTGTTAACCCTTGACGTGGCAATGGGCCAAAGTGAAAATCCCTTATAACTCGAGAACCTCTAGACCTAAGACAACACAAAATGCATTAGTGTATTTGTGTTGACCCGAGTAGTCAAATGCAATACAGCATGGCCTTTTAGGATCACAGCACGTCCACATTATGACCTTCACCGGATTTCAAGGTCAAATAATGAACTTTAAAGGTCGTGCTACATATCATTCGAGTATTTGGGCCATGCCCATCACTATGACACCAAATTTAAGACCGTATATTGCTTCAAAGTGCTAGAGACACAACATTTTCGAAGATCATGGTCTTTGGTAACCTCTGGTGACCTTGGTATTAACCTAATTTCAACGTGTGGCAACGCATATTTTTCGTTTTTCAATGATGATTCAAGAGCTTTCCAATGATGTTTAGAAATTTGATCTAGCTTTTCTAGGAGCCGAGTTACGGCCTGGTTTTGTCAGTCTCATTTTAGAAGAACAGAATCGACATTTTTGTCATGAGCTGTCTAATTCATCACCCTAGAGCCATGAAAAGTGACACCCGTCTCATTTAAATTGACTCTGAACCATTTTTGAAATACATAGGGCGGCGAGGTCGATCAGACCCCCCGGCGGTGAAGGGTCAAAGCACTCACTCCGGTGGAGCAGCATCTGCACTCGTGCCATAATCACCTCACTATTTGAAAGGAAGTGTTGATCTTATTAGAGAATTGTTCAATGCGTGAGTTTTCGCTGTTCTTTTTTTAACCTACGCATTCCTGGAGCGGATCAGAACATGTTTGAGCCAATCATATTTCTTGCAAAATCGTATGCCGAAATGCATATACCATATCCATCATATATCATACAAGACCCCACCACAGATTATTTCATTTAAAAAATCGGAATAAAAAACCATTGTTTGAGCAGATAAGACTTCAATACAAGATTTCGCTTCGCTAGCTCCAAAGGCTCGTAAAAAGTGGTCCAGTTTTTGCAGAAAGGTATGCCTTGCACTATTTTTTGCGAACCACGCGGTACCGACGAAAACTCACGTTTACCGCGATGCGCAGCTCTGCGTGCGCGCCCCCTCGCTTCCCAACGATGCAGTCCGACGCCAGGGGGAGCTCAAGACCAGTTTTTTGCTGTCCCTGTGGGGGGGGCATAGACCAGCCGCGCGCCACCCCTGGGAGCGAGCCCGCACACAATCTGCACCCTCTGCGCAGTAATAACTATATGCGCCCGCTGAAAGCTCGCCTTCAAACTCGTTTGAATGCCAATACGTTGCGTGGGACACATGCTCGGACGAATGGCACCGCTTTCATGCAATTAGCAGAACTAATGCCTACCGCTGTGGTCTTGGCTGGGAGCAGGGATGAATTCAGCTGGCAGTTAGTGCGGTGACGTGTGGTGGCTGTACACCCAGCGGAATGCAGCAGCGCCAATCGCCGAGGAGACGCGCGACCGCCAACTACGCTAGCCTTCCCAGCAGCAATGCCAGGCGTTCGGACCTGGAATCCCGCTCTGG
This sequence comes from Lepas anatifera, assembly GCA_034440635.1. NCBI lineage: Eukaryota > Metazoa > Arthropoda > Thecostraca > Lepadidae > Lepas > Lepas anatifera. The sequence goes on along the minus strand of JAOTON010000961.1, from coordinate 262,893 downwards.
GGTGAAACATGGTGTAGTTAGCCTGATAGTCGTTTGATTCTTATCATGTCAACGACAGGATGCGATCTAGTTCCAAACTACGAGTGCTTAGACATTTTATCGAAGATCTAGATTTTTGTTCGGGTTTTTGGCAAGATAATTATATATCGTGTGTTGAACAGTTTCGGGATAGGTCCGTGTATTATACCTGCCTAAAATACAAATACTGTTCCAAGCACAATACTCTGACCCTGCCTCCGGTCCGTTTGAAGCGACATTAACGAGCGCACTCTGGAGGGCTCGGCTGCGGGCTCTTCCGAGATGACCCCGGGAGACGCGCGTGTCTCAATGATAACTCGGCTCACTCGAAACGTTTACTCAGCCGTTGGGATGAATAAGACTGTGTTTAAGAAGTGGCCTGGGGCAGCGGGCGTCTTCTCCACCGTTTCCCGACCGGACGCAGCCGTGGGAACTGCCCCCAGGCGCAGGTAACCTCCGACCTGGTCTCGGACCCCGGGTCGGTACCCCGCCCGGCGCCGGAAACGGCCTCAGTCTAACTGGCCGCCCATGGCCTGCAGACATTGAACAGATGGGCTGCTTCGGTAAAAATGCCACCCAAATTAGTCTGTTCCGGTACGCAGGCTTCTCTCAGAGAGCGGTCTTCAAACTAAAAATGGAAAGTGGTAGCGAGAGCTGTGTGATGTTGTGGCTGTATAGGGCTTTAAACATGATGTCCCAGCGGTTGACGCCTTTTCCAAATGACCTTACACGCATAAAGGATTTGTCACGCGCTGACAATGCCATCGTTTAACCCGCGGCAATGGTGTACACGCATCAGGGATCGATCACCAGCACAGACGATGAGTTGTTGCTTGCACCCCAAAACGGTAAGAATGAGAACCAATTGCTCGCAAGATCATCAAGTTACATAAGAATAAAATTAGGAGAATCAAGTGGGAGTTGAGAGGAGCTTCCGATTCCAATTACACATGTAGTGAACTTCCCATAGACACAGGAACCGGGGACAAAGGTGGCTGCCCCCTCCCCCCAAAAAAACTTTCGGACTGGGGGCAGCGTGTACCCCAACTTTGAGCCGATTCCGTGCCTCTGCTGCTAACAAATCAAGTGATAGATAGAATTATAATTCACCCCACCAGTGGTGACAACTTTTGCCCCCCCTCCAACTTGGAAAAAGTTCAAGCGCCTATGATACTTCCCCAGATTCCAGGACCTCAATTAGCCGTTTTTCCTTCAGTTATGTTTTGCTCGGTTTTTGTCGTCTTGTATCTATCATACAAAGAGGCAGGTTTTGCAATTAGGGGTGGGGGGATGAGGTCTAGAACTCGCATCTTAACCATGCGCCGATGACAAGGGCCGACAAAACGCATCGCAAAGGCAGCCTGGGGAGCGAAATTTAAATGGTAAGCCGGGACGGGTCCAGGGGGCCGAGAGGACGGTCTAAAGTGGGCACTTGTCCCTCATTTACTCCCTGTATCTTGGTACAGGAACAGTCTGGTTTCCGTTTGCTCCTGCGTAATTGCGCACATATCCGGTTTTGTTTTTGTCATAGTTATAGGCAGTCATTTACATTGCAAAAGTAGGCATCCAATAATAAAAAATAAAGGTTGGCCCATCAAAACATTGCCCCCTATCAAGCACCACAACCATGCTCCAATGCTCCAGTTGGTGAACTGGCACCATGCTGTGGTAACCGACTTTGTTCGCCGGCGCAGTATAGCCAGCTGGGCGCCAAATGTGCCCGGCGGTTCAGTATGTCTGCAGGCGCGACCTTGCGGCGCAGCATAGTGGCCAACCGAGCCCATCATCTAAAATGCGAGGAAAACATGTCTATGCTTATGGATTAAAGACAATATCTCATCTTACTCTCACTGCCGTATCTGGGGCAAATATCCCCTTAGCATGGGATATGTCCTGTTAGGTTGAATTTGTCTACTCATAAGCCTGCGGGTTCTGTTACAAACCGGGGTGGTTCATGCTACCGGCTCTCGAGAGAAAAGTCTCGCTACTTCACTACTCGGACTGGATTTCTACAACAATAAACCCAACGACACCATAATTAAACCTGCACCGATGGCTGGTGCTGATTTAAAGATAAGTTTTCTTCCTCAAATATTAAGCATTAAACTGATAATTACCTAACTTGTTCCAAAGAAAATAATTTGAACATTACGTAAAACGGATTGGAATGCGGATATGAAAAAATACTGGGATCTGTGTGATTTTCGGAAAAGCCACAATCCTTCAGTCCTCACTGGTCGGAAAATCTACAAAATAAAATAAATCACGGTAATGGAGCACATTTCTGCCTTAGGCTCTCATACCCGACAAAACTGATATTTGCTCACATTCGGTTGAAGTTATGTTCTTGTGCGAACCTGGTGACTCCAACTATCAAAACTATTTTCACGCCTTCCCGGCAAAAATACCGCAGTATGCAGAACGTGAGAACTGGAATGCATTCTGTACATGCAGTGTACAGTAGGTACAGTGTAGTGCATAGGGTTATGTTATGAACGGGAGAGAAGTAGAACAGAGCCGTTTTCTCCTCCAGCTGCCCGTATTCTCGATTATTTTTGCTGGCCCTTCTACTACCTTACTGCTCACACATCACTTTGGTGATACTTCCCCTTTTCGCCTGGCGGTGGTCATGATACGTGATTGTCAACAAAAAACTTGTTTTTTGAAGGTATGCTAAGTTGTTTTGCGTGATTTTTAGAACTGTGATGTGGCTGTTGTCGCGCTTTTTTACTTCTGTATACTATACAGACGTAATGCCCTGAAATATGTAAAATCGGAATTGATCGAATTCCGGTGCAGAAAGACTTTGTTAAAAATGGCGACCTGGGGAGAAGTGGGACTCAGTGTCCCAGTTCTCCCTGCAATGTCCCACTTCTCCTCAAATGTAGGTTGTATGTAATGCGATTGGTTATAGTCTCTGTAAGAATGTTATTATGTAGTCATTTACGAGCGTAGGATTTAAAAAATTGATCATATCTGTTAATGCATCTTCTTTAATTATAGTTATTTATCCCCATCAGACACATCAAAATCATACGGGCCCCTACCATTTCACGCTAAAATTTAAAATACAACAAGCATTTAACCCTCGCCCCACCGGGAGGGGGCCATCGATGGCCCCCCTAAGGTTTTTCCGGGATAGCAGAAAAACGACGAGGCGCAGCACCGCGGTTGAGGGCTCTACCTCTCACTGCATCATTTTCCCATCATCCCTAAAATTTTTTAACCCGGGTCACCCAAGGTCAGGTCACCAGACGAGGTCAACCAAGGTCACCTCACTTCACCTTTAGAGCTCTGTAAGAGCTATATTTCAAAGTCGATCGATTTGAAACTTCCTACACTTCATGACCCCTCCAGGGTCTACAAGGTGTATATCCGGGATTTTTCGATTTCGTGCCTGAGGTCAGGTCACGAGGCGACCTCTCCCATTGGAAAAGCATGGGGAAAAGCTATTTCATGATATAAAAGCCACAAAAATGATTGCAAATACTCAGACTGCTCAGAACAACGTTTTTGGACACCCTTTCACGGATCCCAGGGGTCATATTTACCCTTTGACTTTTCTAAGGTCATCCAAGGTCACCAGAGGTCAAAAACAGTATTTTGACAATAACTTTTGACCTAATTGAGCTAGAGCGATGAAACAAACACCATCGTGCTTGTCTTGTCACTGGCTTTCATTTGATATACGGCAAAGTCACTTTTTGACCTTTCGTGACCTCAGGTCATATTAGGCCACGAGGTGACCTCTGGCGGTCAAACCAATGGCGGGAGGTCTTTACGTTCAACATAGCGGAAAAAGTACTGGCAATTTGCTATCAAATGTACTTTACCAGGCCTCAATAGCTCTAATGACATAAGAGTTATGCCCAGTTTGCTTAATCATTGCATATTTGAGTGAAAATAGCCGATCTTGACCTAATTTGACCTCTGGAGGTCAAACCATTGACCTGAGCACTAAAACATGCGAAGTAATTTCTTACTGAATTCACGCGAGCTTTCTATTGCACTTTGCAGATTTGCGCTAACGCCCATATTTTCGGAGTTAGAGGGGGCCATCGATGGCCCCCCGGTGGGGCGAAGGTGGCGCCGGACCCCGGTGGGGCGCGGGTTAACTTTTATTAAGATAACAGCATTTAATATTTTGTTATAACATCATGTGTCATGCATTTGGATAGGTCTGCTGAAGAGTGGATACATGCAGGACGTGCAGTGACTGGGCGTGTGTGCCCTGCACGGATGTCATCCCCGGTCAATTTCGTATTTAGTGTAGTATAGTTTTTCGGTAAGCTCTATCACATGGCCATCTCTATTCGAATCCCGTTATGAAGGTGTCATATTCAATTTAGGCAAAGGGCACAATAGCCCGTACGGAGCGGAAAACAGGTTTGTTTTCATCTACTCAGGACCAGAAAGACACTGGCCCCCAGTGGAGGAAACCCCTAAGGGCTGGAAAAAAATTGGTCACCCAGTTTTTATGCCGAAATGCTCGGCAACCGAGTACTTCTTAGGTCAGGGGAGAGGATGCAAGAAAAAAGGAAAAGGTGAGGACAGCTTCTGGCTCTGGCAAAGGATTACCCATCAACCTTCATTCATTTAAATGAAGCAAGGACAAAAATTAATATTTAGACGATAAGGAAAATCAAATTTAATCAATTTAAACTCAATGTTTTAAAATAATATGGTCCAGGAGTATCATCACCAAGTGCTTTCGGCGTGACACATTTGTGGTTTGCATTTAGGGAAACACCGCAACCTCTAGCATTCCAGTACGCCAGCACGAACTGTTAAATGTACGACCGCAATATCGTCACCACACGGCGCCCCGAGCACTGAACTCGGCTGCAGGGCTCCAGGCTACGGGCCGTCAACAGGGTGGCTCCGGGCGGCTACTTCAGCAGGCCGACGGCCCCCTCTGTTTTCTGCCCTCCACCCTTCCGTTCGCCGTGCGAAAATATTCACCGGCAGTGTTTACCTAGGCGTAACCCGAGTCGATGTGAAAGCTGCGCGGGCCGCGTAATTTGGCGCATAATTGCGACAGTGGCGACGCTGCGGTGAGTTCAAGGGAGGACATTCCGGAGCACGGCAAGTGTAGGTGGGTCACACAGACAGGTCAAAGGCCACGATCACGCCAGCTGACCGCTGGCCGTCTCGGGCCGGAGATTACGGATGCTGCATCAATGAATGAGCGAATGAATGAGACCGTTTCTCGATGGAGGGTTCCAAGGGCCATCAGAGCAGAGTTATTGGAGGATTAATATCGGCGGATTGGTTTTACATGATATAGTTCGGTGAGGAATCTGTGGTCAGAACTCACAAAACTAGCTACGTACCCAGCAATGTGAGCAATGACCCATAATTGAAAACGTACCTTTCGAAACGCACATTTCCAAAAAAGAGAACGTTTAGGGCGATTTTTCAGGAAGACCCCAAGCGACCAGAAAATAGCATAGGAACAATTTTGCCTGGTCGATTAACACTCATGTGGTTATTGTGTCAAGTAACAGTAGAAAACAACATTTTCATCGCAAAAGTTCCCTACAAATTGTATTTTTACGATAAAGTGATGCCAGGCACGTGGCTAAGGGAACAGGCTCAGGCGTCAGACAACTTGTTTTCTGTGCGTCATCAGCTGAGATAATGGTAGAAAGTGGTAGGTAATTGGGCAGTTCTGACATTATTTTACATTGCTGGACATCAAATAAACCTCACTTTTACTGCGCTGCTCTACCTACCTTCAAGCAGTGTACTATATACCGGGAAATTAAGCAAGAACAGTGCACCACTTCCGGAATCGTATTCTAGGGCCCATTGGTAAATCCAGGAGCAACTTTTGGAGGGGGACAAACCAAAATTTTGTGGGTGGCTAAATTGAGCACAAATGGCGAAAACAGTATTTTGACAGAAAAACTGCTAAAATTTGGTCCTTTGGCGTGCAAAATATGTTATTTAAGATTTGGAGGGGCCACGGCTCCTTTACCCCCCTTAGATCCATCAGTGATACAGCCATAATTGGCGCTAAATGGGCATTTATCATTAATAAAGCTACTTGAATAAGCTACGGAAGTTAGATTTATTCTAAATTGACGAGTTTTGCAGCACATACTGATTTCAGTTTATTAGAACCTAGAAAGTGCAGCAATGCCATAACATTACAGCATGGAATTGCTGTCACATTCGTTTGCATTGTTTGAAGACGTTTCTATTTTGGAAGCAGCGTTTCTAATTAAGAGACATTTTCTCATTATTGGGAACATAGTTATCTTTAGAAACTCTGGCCACACTTTCCCCAGTAAGGTGTTTGTTAAAGGGAGTATGGAGCCCTCCTAATGGGATTTGAACTGAGACTACCATGTATAGAGCAAGGCTGGAGATCTCTTCTCGACCCAGGGAGGGGGTCCTGGATGGGTTAACACTGGCACGGCAATACATGCACTATACAAAGTATATGGGAGACTCAAAATCCAGGGGAGGGATCCTGTCCCCCCCAAATTCGCCCGGGATTTCTCTCCATGTGATAGAGCATGCCGAAAAACCATTTCATCAAAATTTCATATGCCCAGAGCTTACCGTTTCCAGAGAAAAAGTAACAATTTACCGCCCACCGAATCCTTCATGCGCGGGTGGTTAGGTAGTATGAGTGGAACTGGGAATCGTGGCTAATGCTCAGACCCGCCGGACAGATAGATATTTCTTGCTTGAGGCTCTTTGAAACCTATCTGCTAAACATACCTACCTTCGATACAGGCGACTATAAATGCGTATAACTTTATTCAGTGACTTGTTGAAAACGTGAAATGTATTGTAATGTATCAAGAAAAATAGCCTAGTTGATAAGTGTCACTTTGGTTCCTAATAGGTTCTTTTAGATAAGCACGCTTCATTTGAGTATTCATTGGGGGTGGAAAATGAAAAGGTTCAGTATGGCAGAAAATATTACCAAATCACGTGCCGATTTGAGGCACCGAAATCTGGTAACTTTTTTCTCTGACATAGGAGAATTGAATATAACAAATTATTAGGCTTATTGGCCATTTTTCAGCACAAATAAAGCAATTTTCATTATTTCAAGAAGGATTGCCTCTAAACCTCTACAATTTGAATTGCACCAATGTATCATGATCCCTTTAATGCTTCTTGAAAATTAATACAGTTTCACACGACAAAAGCAGGGGTGGAAACGCATCCGTTTCTTAACACGCGCATTGACGGGGGTCTGAGCCACCTTCGCATTGACGGGGGGGAGCGGGTACCCGCCCCCCTAAGAACTCGAGAACCACGGTAGGTAGCGAAAAACGGTAAACGGCGTTGGGCTGCCCATCCACTTCTCCATCGAAAAAATTTGTACCATTTTTTGTCAGGTCACATTTAAGGTCACGAGAGGTCAAAACATGCCCGTCATAGGGATAACATGTAAAATTCAGGTTTTCGGACATTACATCTGAACAAGTAAAGATAGAGCAAAACGACTTGAACTATACGAATCCTCTTAGCAAGCCGAATCGAATGATATATAATTTGACCTTGCTATGACCTGAGGTCAGGTCAGGGTCAAATTATATAAAATGCGTATCATTAGAACCGCAAAGCCCCGGCGAGTCTAATGCAGCTAAAATAAATGCTATATCACCATCCGTTACTGAGTTATTCCGTAAAAAACCATTTTTCCCATGTATTTCCAATGGAGAGGTCATGCCTCGTACCTGACCTTAGGTCATCGATATCAAAAATACCGGAACATATGTTAGAGAACTCGGTGGGGCCATTATGTGATATTGTGTGATATGAGTTTCAATCGGATAAGTTCACCCTGCTCCGACTTATGCTATCTTAAACTTTTTTTGAGGTCGGGTCACTTGACCTGTACTGGTGACCTGACCTGAGATGACCTAACCCTAAAATTTTCTCAGAAGTTGTAAAAATGATGAGGGAAAAGGTATACCAAGTACGGCGGCGCTACGCGCCGCCGTTTTTCTACTTTCTCCGAAAAACCCGAGGGGCGGGTACCCGCCCCCCGTCAATGCGCGTGTTAAACAGGAAACTGACATTTATTTACTGACATTTTGTTCTGAGTTTTGGGAAAAATATTCGAATACCGCAAGACCCGCAAACACAGCCATTCACGAGTATTGTGCGCTCAAAACTCTGCCCATAGAATCTTAAGGACAATTGCCGATACGGCAAGACCATAAATGTTCAAAGCAGACACACAGACACGCAGGTAGGGAAGGGAACCAGGAAGACGCCACACATCACAGGCGATGTAGGAACGGACTCTATCAGTATTTTTTTGGTACGGTCTTTCGATCGGGTCGAGCGTGTTGGGCGTGCCTAGTCGCTCCGGTAATCTCAGCAAACATTTGTTGTTTTGCCCCTCGGATATAAAACAAGCTATCTTAATGTTGCGATTGTGCTGATGCGTTTAGATGCACTCACGGCAATTGTGAGGTTAAAACACTAGTTTGTGCGGCATTTGACAGCCACTATGCGGCATAGAAACGCCCAGAATAGTAATATGTTGCGACGCTGCCGTTCACGTGGGTAAGACATGTGTGCGGGTAAGAGCCCAGGCGCCTTACCCCAATATTTAGCATTTACCCCAATGGATAAGTGTGTCCTAGGATAGGTAGGACATGGAGGTAGGGCTGCATTCTATACACCATCCGACCACTACGTGATGGAAGTACTGTTAAATCAGTAACAGAAGACATTGAATTTCAAATATTAGTTCCTATAGCACACAGGGAGTGTTGCGTTTGCTCTATTCGGTCATCTTGAGGGATGGTCTTAATTCACTGACGGATTCAAGGGGGCTTAAGGGGCCGTGGTCCACAAAACCTAAAAGTATATTTTCCTCTCAAGGCCAAATTTGGCCTTTTTAAATACTACGTTTTGAGATTTCATCTGATTTACCCCCCCCAAGGTTGGTTTGGCCCTAAAAGTTGCTTGGATCCGATGTATTAAATACCTACTTCGTCATGGATCGCCAAGCATTGTTTGCATATACGATCCCGAACCATCATCGTCGTTAACACGCGCACGGAGGGGGGAGGCCCGTTCTTCCGAGGTGGCCGGAGAACTGCTGTAGCCGAAAAACGAAACCTCACATTTAACAGAATTTATAGCGCGTCGATTGGTGAAGACTTTTGAAAATCGGCCGACAATTTTTACTATAGGCTTTCAAAGTCAGACCCATTTGAGATCGCCGTAAAGCGCGGTCGGACCAGTTAGCTGCATTGAAGACCAGTGGTGACGTCATAACGTCATATAAGCGGGACTATATGTCAAGGTCACTTCAATGAAGGTCAAGGTCAAGGTCAAAGGTCACAGGTCAAGGTCATATCTGCACTTTCAAGGTCACGACCACGTGCGTCCGGCCAAATGACGTTACCCCGTCTGACATATATTAGCTATGACGTCATCGGTAGGGTACCCCAATACAAGGTCAAGGTCAAAGGTCAAAGGTCATTTGGAAAGGTCAATCCTCATTTCCCGCCAAACAGTGGCTACAGTGTTAGTCAAAGTGTAAATAATAAGTAGTATACCATAGGTGACCTAAAGGTCAATGACCGAATGACCGACCAAAAGTTGTGAAGAAGCCTCTTAGACCTCTTCTCTAGAACCTTGTCCGCCTAGCTATCCCGCCATTTTCCGCATAATCACAGCATTACCAATGATCAGCATGGCCAATATTGACCTTTACGACCCGTGACTGAAATATGACCTAGGTCAAGAAAATTGGTCATCTGTGATACAAGCCCCACCACACCACGTGGTGTTTTAACCCTCTTAGTTTCCGAGATCTTAGGGGCCAGGCCCCAGGCGCGTAGTGCCAGACCCAGTGCGGTGTTAAATAAATTTCAGATTATACAACCCATCCTCATCCTACCTGACATTATGTTCCAGAATTGGGAAACAACCAAGAAGAACCACTCAGGCAGAATAAACCGAGGTGCTTTAGGTGCTACCCCTAAAATATTTGGGCGCTATCTTAAATTGCTTCGGTTTCCGTTAATAGGTAAAATCGTATTTGCTATTTTTGCTGTCGGGCTTAATGCCCGAATAAGCCCACTTTAATAATAATAATTGTGGGTTTAACGACAAACGCCAGGGTCATCGGCGTCGCCAACTTTCACCCTGGAAGGGATTTTGGGGATCAGATGACTTATTCAGAGGCTCTCCGACTGAACCGGACCGGTGGCTTGAAACAAGGGTCTATAACCCCACTTGCACAACATTACCAAAAGCGTAACACACAATGTGCCACTTGTTCATGTAAGAGATACAGTATGCGCGGGTGTTATATGACGGCGTTTGCGTAGGGCGTTTACCCCGCTATCGGTGTAAAACGCCTTTATGGTTTCAAGAAAAAAAATTCCACACTTATAGTTTAGAGTCCCAAATTTATCCGAGTGTAGACAGAAGATCAAGAACTTAACAAAGAAACAAGGCAATTCCATCACAGGATTGGTACAGACACATTCCCCTTCACGTTGCGTCACCCCACTCACCCTAATGCATTACTGAAATAGTATACAACTCAACTAACATAAAAACTCAATATAACCAGTAACTCTATCTAACTCAATAACATAACTAGCGAAAAGTCCCTGGACAGTCGAGTGCCTCAACACCAAGAAAGCTCGGATCCTGTCCAGCCTATATCCGAAATTTATCCGACAAATTCCGGTTAATTCACTTACACACCATGCTTGTCTACACTAATCAAATACATATCTACCGAAATAAATATCCGACAAATTCTGGTTAATCTACTTACATACCATGCTTATCTACACCAATCAAATAAGTAAACATGTATATATATATATATATATATATATATATATATATATATATACCATATAAACGATATGAATACCCAGATCATCTGGCGATTCCAATCCAGTCGGATCTATCACCTTGGATTGGATTGAATATTTTCCAATATTCCGATGCGTGATGCACACGACAGAGCATAGGCACGTGCTGCAGATAAAATAAGAAGGGACTTCTGCTCGTGAAAGATGGATGCTACCCGTAGAAGTTCGTTTTCAGCCGCTAGTGCCAGCTGTGTTCGCCTAAATCATGCGCCTCTAAGTATTCTTCGTGAAAACTTTCTGTACCAGGAGTGCAAGAAGTGTGAAAATCTCGGGAGGTCATAGGTAGGTACACGAACGGTGAGAAATTAAAAGTGGTAAGATATATATATATATTTTTTTGAAGTCTTAAACATTACATGCCTTGAATATATGCAATAACACAACATAGCCTAAGCGAACTTTTTTCCATGTCTGCTGTAAGGCAGATGGATATTGTTCTGTATCTATGCTCTTGGTATTAGACGTGCTTAAGCCCCGAGCCTGGCCAAGCACCCTCTCTATCAGAAACAACCCGCTAGGAAAATCGATGTCTTAATGCATAGCTTCCAATTCCGCTCCGACGATAAAACCACACATAAATTCGATGAAAAGGCACGACAGAGATACGCTGGCAGCCGGGGCTGGGGCCAGCGCGCTCAGGTGAATAGTGCGGCGGTGATGAGGCGTCGCGTCCTCTCCCGAGCAGCTGCCGGCGGCGACGGACCGTCAGACACCCTCCTCAGCGCACGAGGGGCGATAGCTGCCGTCAAGGCAGCCGCATTCACCCCCCCCCACCTCCCCCGATCTGATCCCCGCCGGTGGCACGTGCCGTCCTGTTGGGAACGTCTCACGAACAAGAGCGCAGCACCTGGCGGCTGCAGGGTCCACACCCCCTGAGGCGACGCCGCGCTCTCTGCACTGACGCGTCCGCAGGGGCGAGTCCTAACTAACCGCTTTGGGGGGCATGGGACAACCCGGCTTCAGTCGCAAAAGACGGTTTTTATTCAGAAAAGCGGCCTAAATTGACCAAGGGCAAGACACTTTGGCTACTTTTGAGACCATAGCCAGATTTCCTCCACCTGGATCCACCTCTGCGTGGCCTCTGCTCCCTTTACACGGCTTACAAGCCCTCCAGACGGGCATGCCGTTCCAGACGGTGGTGGTTCAGACGAACAGCTGATCGCAAATAAAGGCGGCAGACTGCAGATACCGACGGCCGCGGGGCTCGGCCTCAATGCCCGACACTGCACGTCACGTGTTAGTCCTCGCTGACCTGACGGATGTGTGGCACCGGTCACATGACCTCTAGACTGTTCTAAGGGAGAAGTTTGCATGCTGGGGCTACTTCACACTGCATGGTCTATAGGAAATGTAAATGGCGCGTACTGTCTGGAGGGGGCGCCAGGAAATGGAAAAACGTGCCTGCGACTGGATATTAAAACGGAGAATCAAATATGTCTTTCGAGAAATTATGTTCGGAGGCTAGGATACATTGTAAGTGTGCGTAACATATAGAGGGCTAGTATATGAGACATGGAGGTATATCACTGTTGAATAATCCTATCTATCTTGAAAGCCTGCATGAAAAAAGGAGTTCGATACGATGCCAAAAGATCACCCGGATGATACTTCTGTACCTAAGCTGTAAAGTTAGTGCCTAAGCCATTAACACACGCATTGACGGGGGTCTGAGCCACCTTCGGATTGACGAGGGGGCGGGTACCCGCCCCCCTAAGATCTCGAGAACCACGGTAGGTAGCAAAAAACGGTAAACGGCGTTGGGTAGCACATCCGCTTCTCCATCGAAAATATTTGTACCATTTTTTTGTCAGGTCACATTTAAGGTCACCAGAGGTCAAAAACATGCCGTCACATGCCGTCATAGGGATAACATGTAAATTAAGTTTTTCGGCCATTACATCTGAACAAGTAAAGATAGAGCAAAACGACTTGAACTCTATGAATCTTCGCAGCAAGCCGAATCGAATGATATATGATTTGACCTTGCTAGGTCAAATCAAAGATTTGACCTGACCTGAGGTCAGGTCAGGGTCAAATTATATAAAATGCATATCATTAGAACTGCAAAGCCAAGGTGAGTCTAATGAAGCTAAAATAAACGCTCTATCACCATCTGTTACTGAGTTATTCAGTAAAAACCATATTTCCCATGTATTACCAATGGAGAGGTCATGCTTCGTACCTGACCTTAGGTCATCGATATCAAAAATACCAGAACATATTTTAGAGAACTCGGTGAGCCCATTATGTGATATAAGTTTCAATTGGATAAGTTCACCCTGCTCCGACTTATGCTATCTTAAACTTTTTTGAGGTCGGGTCACTTGACCTGTACTGGTGACCTGACCTGAGATGACCTATCCTTAAAATTTTCACAGAAGTTGCAAAAATGATGAGGGAAAAGGTATACCAAGTACAGTGGCGCTGCGCGCCGCCGTTTTCCTGCTGTCTCCGAAAAACCCGAGGGGGGCGGGTACCCGCCCCCGTCAATGCATGTGTTAAGCAGTACAGTTATGGCTTGTCTAAATAGCACAAACTTAAGGGAACCGACTTGCAACTTATATAGCAGACATGGGATTATGTATTTGAAGAGGGTTTTTCGCAAGTTTTTATACAAAATTGTTTAAATTTTGACTTCTCGAAATCGTGATCATTTACATGTGATGAGTACGTCATAATAATTCGTATTCTTATTGACATGACACTACACGTAAGATATGGAAACAATATTTTCAACATATGGGGATAGGTGACGTGGTTAAAACGGCCAGCTCTCGCTTATTTTCTTCCATTTACGGTCCCAATGTGTTTGCACTCTTGGGTAATCTGACACAGTTTTTATCGATGAGAAAAGTTCCCAGCATTTCTAAACCATGGGGCAAAAACACTGACCCCAAACTCCCGATAAAGCCCCGTTCCCATATGTTTTCGCGAAATCCATCGGCAAAAAGCGGCGCTCGCAAAAAGGTGTTCGTGTGCGGGCCAGGTCGTTGCACCAGATCCGCGCTCGGTCCTTATGGCGCACCCGGTCCGGGCAGGAGAGACAGGCGGACGGTCCGTCCTTCGCACATCTGATTCAGGACGTCCAGATATGGACGGCAGTGGTGAATCCCTGGTGATCGCTCATCCTCGGTGGACGAGGTTCCCTCTCACACCCCCGCCTGTTCTAAAGGTCGCTGACAGCGCGTCAACACTGGTGAGATAGCAGACGAGGCGGAGGGGAAGGGGCAGTACGCAGCGGCGCGGAGTGACCCGACAGTCACGATCATCTCTTGAAATGCAGGTTAGATAAACTTAGATGATTTTATGATCTTTTTATGTATGTTCAGGCACTAGACCCACAGTGATTTAATGGGTAGAGTTGACTGAGTGGCTTCACTAACGCCTTTGCCTGAAGCCACACGATGCGGGGTTAGGGAGTCGTCTGACCAGATTTTCTGCGAAGCTGAGCAGCGCTGTGTCGGTGCAGTCACTTAGCGGCTGAGGTGGTCAGCAGCGACGTAGTGCAGTCACCACCACCGCGGCTGAGCTGGTCAGCAGGGACGTAGTGCAGTCACCACCAGCGGCTGAGCTGGTCAGCAGGGACGTAGTGCAGTCACCACCACCGGCTGAGCTGGTCAGCAGGACGCAGTGCAGTCACCACCACCGGCTGAGCTGGTCAGCAGCGACGTAGTGCAGTCACCACCTGCAGCTGAGCTAGTCAACAGCGACGTAGTGCAGTCACAGTGGCACGTCAGGACGTAGTGCAGTCACCACCACCAGCGGGGTCAGGAGGAATCGGTTCAAGCAGGCACCATGAACATTTATGTTAATTTTTCTGCTCGTTGTCATACAGTTGATAGAAAATTTTCACATTTGAAGGGAGCACAATGCCACAGTGAGCCCGTTCCGCCGCCTTTGGGACTGGTCCGGTAAAAAGGACAGAGCCCACTCTGCTCGTGTTCCAGCTCGGTAGTATGCACTCTGAGGGCTACTTGAGTGTAAATGATGAAATTTAAAAATATAAAAAATGAGACAAAGTGGGAAAGGTAGCTTGAATCCGGTCTGCTATTCCCCAAATCAAACCGGGAATGAGTTACTGCTACAGAGACTCATCTCTTTTCTTACGTAGCCTGCCACGGAAGGGTTCCCTGATTGGTTCATGGCTGTCAGGGACAATTCATAGTAACAAGAACAAGTATCAAGAAGAGGATTTGGAACGGAAACATGACCCATGCTAAATTGAATTTGATGTCATTACCGTCAATATTGAAACCAGTGCCGGTAGCACGTCATGACTGAGAATAACCAAACATGGCTGGCTGGCTTTTCGCAGACGCCTGCGGGTTCAACTCCAGTGCGTCCCCGTATTTCATCTCGTCTCGGCTGGTGTGCCCCCGGGCATGTTCCGGCTGCTGTGAGGTCTCGCTGCACACTATATTTTGCATAAAACGGCGGACAGGCGGCGCCGTAACTCCGTCGGCCGGCCGGGCTCGGCGTGTCTGCGGGTGCTCGCCTCTCATTTGGGTGATTAATATGGTAATGCGGGCTTGGTACCGGGTAATGGCGGAGGCCGGAGCGGCCGGCCGGCGGCTGGCCGTCCACTGGCTGGTGATTAGCCGGCCGGCTTCCGGCGGCGCGCTCCCTCTCAAGGAGCTGAGGCACGCCTGGCCGGGGTCACCTGACGGGGCGCGTGTCCACCTACACCAGACAGCCGCTCATCAGAGGACAGACCGCCGAGCAGCGCGGTCTCACAGCCGCCGAGCTCTGATCAGAGAAGCAGCCGCCGCTTGGACAGGTACTTGCCGTTCTATGGGGACTTTGGAGCAGAAAACTCCCAACACGACCTCACATCACAGTTCTGAACACAGCGTCTCCGAACACACGGTAGGCTGCTAACGCAATGGTGGCTATTCGATATTAAAGGTTGTAACTCTCCGTTGCAATGGTGTACTCCCCAATGCATTCGAAAGTGGGCAGATCAGCAAGCGCCCAAGAGTGAGACCTGCGCTCGATCGTCTGAGAAAAAAATCATTGAAATCATCAAGCCTACGAGGCTCGCTATGCGCACCCCAGGCGCGCCCGCGGCGTGCAAATGACAGATGATTTATACAATATTTTCAATACAGTAAACACAAATGCACCTTCCTTTTCCTGCATATCTCTTTTTATGCCTCCCAAAGGATCGGTCATCAATGCATAAATGCAATTATACACTCCCTTCAAATCATCCCTGGTGCATTCCTACGTTCGGCGGATGATTCAGCTCTAACAAGGAAAGCTCACAGGTAGCGCACCTCCTCCCACAGAAGCTCACGACTGCGGTCTGCGGCGGGGTCGCCGGCTGACCTCTGGTTCCGGGGAGACGGGCAGGTGGCAGCGATTGGTTCACGGCCAAACTCACGACGCCCGCTTGCCTGCAGACTTTTTCTGGCGTCGCGAGCAGTGACCCATATCAACATTTCACCCCTGCCGCGCCGCTCGCCGCACTCTGTCCACCGTTCCCGTGGCGTAATGTGTGAGTGCCGGTGTGGTTAGTGCCGTGGGGGTGAGGGGGAGGGGAGGGGGCACAGGCCATGGCGCGTGACCTAATAGCTTCCGGTGAGGACTGCCGTCTCCCATCAGGTCCATATCGGGCCTTAACTCGCCAGTTTTACCGAGCTTCCGAATTCTGTTATTATCTACTGTTGTGCAATGAGGTGGCATTTTCAGATATATTAGCCTCTGTTTCGCATCGCAAGTTTTGGGTACAGCGCAAAACGTATTTCAAACAAGAACTGTGTTAAAAAATCCATTCTTATTTCTCCGACTGATGATCCTCCCTGTCATGTTTTCCACGACGAAGTATATCACTATTAAAGCTGTTCTGGACGACTTAGTTCTGTCACGAGAAGATAACTGCCGCCGTTGTCGGGTGTATGTTTCCTGTTCGTGGTCCACACCTCTGGAGATGAAGTTGCGGGGTGAAAGTTTCTCCGGCAAGCTTCAAACATGACGCAGCTAATGAGTCAAGGGCCAGCACTACTGACGGTGATAAAGTTAAACCCAGTAAACTTTTTATTTTCTGTGTGTATTTTTGTGTTTTGACAGGAGCTTGCATTCAGCAGTCTGGTAGTGAAAGTGATTTACCGGGCCCAGCCATGACTTCCGATTGCCTGCAAGCCCTGTTTGCGGCCACGTGTGGGCCAAAGGTCGGGCCTGATCGCATGTGCACCAAATGAGCGTACATAACCAAATGTCGGGGTCATGTGACCGGAAACCGAGAGTGCTGTCGTCTGCGCATGCGCCAGAAACTATGAATGAATCGGCGACTGGCGCTGACCGTGACCCTGACTGTAACCTCAAACTTTGACACGACATCCGGCGGCGGCCACCGGTTTCACACAGCTCGGCCGTTGGTGTGGTGCTCTACCAGCAATGGGCGCAGGCTCGCTGCTGGCCGCCGGCGCTTGGCCACCACGGGAAGCTGACGCTGCCAGCAGGGGCTTCGGCCTGGTCTGGTGTCCTGTACCAACTCAACCTCCGGTGACGATGGAGAGGGCGGGCCTATCCCAGTCATGGTGTGATAATAATGATGGAACGGTAGGTATGACTCAGGCCCCGTGAAGTGGAAGCTATCGGGTGAGGATGTGCATTTTATGAAGAAAGCCGTTTGTTGGCGAGGGTTGACAACACTTTGAGGATCATGCTTATTTATTTATTCATAGTTTATTTGATCATTCCGCTCAGTGAGAGTTATTCATATGCTCTTGGGTCATTAAAACCCATGTGCCACAATGCAGAAACAAAAATCACAATCCTAGGTCAAAACCTAACACACTCGAACGGAAAAAGAGTTTCTACCAATAGTTATATAACTCTTATGATATCTATAATAATACGAGTATTACAAACACAGCTCAATCCGAATTAAACAAAATATACAATAGTAAAAAAAACGTAAATAACAACTAACCTAAACAAACCGTTAAATAAAAAATAAAAATAACAAAAAATAAAAATCAAAAAAAAAAATAATAATAAAAAATAACAAAAAAAATAGAACTTAATCTTTTACACACAGCCTTTTGGCTTTTAGATTAGACTTTAGTTTACACGTTTAACCAGTCTTTGCTTTACTTCATTTATCATCTTTTAGGTATTCCCAATTTTTACAGTATCCATCGCTAAAAGTTGAAGCGATGGCGAGTCTTATACTTTCCAGTCACGTAAGCGATAAAGCAGCCCGGAACGGTAAGCTGAGGTCGTTTCTCGGTAATTAGTCCGAGGCTTCTCCATGAACAGCTGGTCCAATGGACATGCTGCAGGGTCATACATATCGCGATTGATGCGAAACTTAGTTGACAACCAGGATGGTTTCACATTTCCATGCAGTTTGTAGGGGGTTACAACATCAAAATACTAGAGAAATCTACATGGGTTTAACCAATCAAGCTCCCGAACAAACTGCCCCATTCAAATTGTGCCACAGCAGGGCAAAAAGGTATTTTAGCCCAAACTAAAAACATTGCAGGGTTACGGCAAGTGCGTCAGAGGACGAGAAAAGTCAATGTGCTACCAAAAGTTTCAGAACTGATCAAGGAGCCTTTCTTTATTCCTAAAATTGTTAGGGTACTTGTGTCAGCTCGTCATCTCCTTTACAACATTATCACCACTGCTAGCAGGTGACAATGTTGCGCAGGTATCAGCGCACTGATATGACACATTAATAGACATCCCCTTTATAACCAAATCCCAATGTTGGAATGAAATACCCGAGAGAGGGAGATACCCGTACATGATGCGGCGAAAAGCCTAACTCCGATAAAGATGCTGCTGGCTGGCTCCTTATCGAGCCGAACACCGACCTGCTGTGAATTTTTCCTCTTGGATATCTGCTTCTTTTCTGCAAGGCTTTACAGTCTGCCTTTGGATATCCTCAATATTTTGCCTGAAAAATGTTTTAGTAAGATATCCTCACAGCCTTCAGCAATATCGTATGCTGTGTAAAGTAGGAGACAGTGAAGAATCAGACAGAATGGGCCTTTCAATATTATCAAATTGATATTGTAATGTTCTCCGAGAATCGAGAAACGCTAAGCCCATCACTCAAACATTCTCTCAGATTGCTACGATTACCACGTGTTTCACGCTTCAATCATGCCAGTATACAACACCCATTCCCTTCCTCGACGTCTTCGAGCCGGCGGCAAAGCGCCCCAGGGCAGTTACCAAGGTGATTCGCTGACCTCTGACGGTTTCGTGCAACCCCTGCGCGCGCATCAGGCCAGGAGGTAGTGAGATGCCATGAGAACGGGACTAGTGACAGTCGGAGAGAGCTCTGAATATACAGAGGGAGTGAACGGGTTACTACCTTAAAATTGAGACTGGTGTTTCTGCGGGATTGGTTTTTACTTTAGAACGAGCGTCAGCGGACCGCTCTCCCAGAAGTCTGAAGCGCATGGAAAATACCTGGTTCGGCAGGCCGTAAGGATTCAGCGTTTAGTCAGTCCACGTGAGTTGGATGAGGTAGCAGAGAGTGGGAGAGTGGAAAAGCGACGTTTCTGTGGGCCGGGCGGGGTGTAGGGACGGCGGCTGCATCGGTGAGGTGGTGGGGCGGGGTGGGGCGGGGCGGGGGGGCGCTCCACTGCTCCCTTGGATTCACCTGCGGATAAATATTCGATTTACCGGTAGTTTTCAGGTGACCTTACCTATTACCAAGCATTTCTCCGGAAGCTCTTCCAATGCGAGTTTTCTAATTAAATTTCTTGGGGGCGCGGTAGTGGAGTGGTCAGCGTAGCTGGCTTCCATTCAGCCGACCCGGGTTCAAGGCCCGGCGGCTTCCCTGAACAAGGAGCAAACTGGCTCCCGAGAAACCCTTCCAACAGGGAAAGAGTTGGCGACGCCATATGACCCTGGCAGTTGGTGCGTCGATAAGCCCCAACAATTATTATTAATTAAATTTCTTGGTAAACATTCAGCTCATCGGTGAACTTCAGCTCCTCAATCGTACGCTTGACTAGCCATAAGTGTCGCCACGGGCAAAAAAGTGGGGGGGGCAGCCAAACTTCAACCTGATGCTAACAAAAAAACTTTCAACGTCAGGACCAAAAACTGTTCGAATTTGAGCTCCTCGTTGCCTTCTGCAGCGGCTCGGTATAAGAATCTCCGGTTTTATCTCATTTTGACTGAGATCAGGAAATTTTTGGCCAAAAAGTGGGGGACCAGGCCCCCCTGGCCCCCCTTTTCCGACGCGTATGTGACTAGCTCACGTCCGTGCTTCAGCCCGTGTCTAATTATCTTTACAGGCAGGCACTAATCTGCACAGACCCATAAGTGCTAGCGTTTTAGAAGTCACCCTCTTCTGCATCACCTAATGTGATCGCATAAATATAGCGCTACCTTAAAAAGTATAATGGTTTTGAACAACTGGGCACGTCGGGCCACCAGCCAAATATGGGCTGTTTTAGAAATAAAACATGTTCTTCGTACAATTATTAAGGATCGTCATGGCGTAAAGGCGTCTCAAACGTGTCGCTTACACGGCCCTTCCTTCCTGGCTCGACACGCCGTTTGCAGGGGCCCTTCTCTCCCGGCGGCTCCACAAGGAGCCCTCTTCTCCTGGCCTCCTCCACTTCCCGAGTGTATTGCCCAGGAGGGGACACCTGTTTATTCTTGACTGGTCGTACGAAACTGGTACTGTATTACTACCTTAGTTGTAGCCAGAGTTGTGCGACTCCTGACTCCGTAAAAGCTCCTGCCTGTAAAGATCGGAGCTCAGTACACAACTCAAATTCCGAATCAATCGACTCTGAGTTGAGTTGAGTTGAGTCGAAAAATTTAGACAAGTGAGTTGAGTTGAGTTGAGTCGGTTTACAACGCATCAATGAGTTGAGTTGAGCTGAGTTGTGAAGACAGCGAGTCAAATGAGTTGACAAAACAAGTTGGCTCAACAGGTTAACATGATGCGAAGTAAAAATGTTGGAATTTGCCTACCTTTTTCCAAGCTCCTTCAACCTCCTTCAAATACCTTTTCCCTCCAGCATTTCAATTTTTTTAAATCAAACTTTCAATTGGTTTCAATATATCAACAATTCTACGGTTCAATTGCTTATTTTAAAGGCCCATCCAGTCTGAAGTAATCCCCTAGGCACAAATAATACATGTACTCGAAACATTAAACAGGTTTCTATCACTGGCCTTGTCTTAAACATTTGAAGTGGTGGAACGCACTACAAAATACATTTAAAATCTCTCAAAAACTTCTCATCTTTAACATTTAACATTACTCCTTTACTTCAACCACTGCAACAGCACGCGGCGTCGTCGCTGGTTGTTGTCATCAGTGGAGTGGTCGTCGTCTGAGAATAGTGTGCGCCGCGCCATTGCTGTCTTTGAAGAACAAATTCAACCAGGTATAGGCTCAAGCTTAGGTAGCTATAGGGCAAAAAGTGTTAACATCACGTGATAATTCGTAAAGAATGCAGATGTTTGCATAACTACATATGGTATTATTTCTTTTGTCTTAAATGCGCCGTCTGCAGCTGCTGTTTTAATTTTACCTATTAAAAGCGAATACTGCTACTAACATGGAAAATTTGGGCTCCTTATTTGACAAAAACGCTGAGACGCCTTTATTGAAAGTATCAGAGGAGTTATTTCATGTTACTAGTTTTGTCTGATCAGAGACCTTGCTTGGAGTGCGTATTCTATTTGGAAAGCTATACATTAACAATTTTCTATGAAGCCATCGTGCTCCGATTTTGAAGAGGGGTAGGTGTGTACTGTATTGGAGGTTCTCAAGCTGAAAAATTGGATTGGGCTTAAAATATGAGTATAAAAAAGTCCAACACGCTGATAAAATTTCCATTTCCATTGTCCTTTGTCATATATGGTGTGATATTTTATAGGGTTTGCTGTATTTCTTAGAATTTGCAATTGTGACAAGGTACTCCAGTGATTATTGCTTACATTTTGATTACACTCATGGCATAGGAATGTTTCATTTAGAAAAATTATCTAGCATTGGTCTTAACAGAAAAACAATACCTAGACCATCCCTACAAATATACTTTACATAATGTGTTTTAGCTTGGAAACTTTTCTGACAGTATGGAGGTTCAATTTGTTTACCCATGCTGGTGTAACCTTAGCCCTTTTAGGTTCCTTTTGAATCCATGCCTACTTAGTTTAATATGCAATGCTCCTTTAGGAAATCATTGCAACATGTTGTGGTAGCTTTTTTGGGCAGTGATTGTCTGGAAGAATTTTAAAAAAGTTGTTCATGGTTGCTGGCTAATTGTTAACCAATGTTTGAATACCAGTTAATTAATTTTCCTCTATTAATTTTCAGTTTCCTGAAGGACTTTCTGAAGAACTTGTGTTTTGCTGGTTTATTGATTTATTCTATTATTATTATTATTATTTATGAATTTATGACATTTATTTACCTTATTCTGAAAACGAGTCGAAGTTTGAGTTGAGTTGAGTCGTGAGTTGAGTCAGAGTTCAGTCGGATGAAATAAGCCTTGAGTCGGAGTTGAGTCGACTCACTGAATGGTTGATCATGAGTTGAGTCGGAGTTGAGTTAACCGCTCTCAGCACTTGAGTTGAGTTGAGTCGACTCAATAAAATTCTGAAACGCACAACTCTGGTTGTAGCTGATGAAGAACAGCATTTTTTCTTTATTCGGCTGTTTGTCCATTTTGGCCTAACTCATTGAATCCGACGCGGGAACTTCAGTAAATTCGGTGATTATATTTTCCCGTAAAGCACTTCTTCTGAATCGTGATGATTCGTTAACCGTACCCCACGGGATGATGGCCCCAATGAAAATATGCTTAGCGCAAATCGCAAAGCAATAGAAAGCTGCGTGAATCAGTAAGAATTACTTCATGTTTAGTGCTCAGGCAATGGTTTGACCTCAGAGGTCAAATAGGTCAAGATCGGCTATTGCACTCAAATATGCAATGATTAAGCAAACTGGGCATAACTCTATGTCATTAGAGCTATGAGGCCTGGTAAAGTACATTTGATAGCAAATTGCCGTACTTTTCCGCTATGGGAACGTAAAGACCTCCCCCAGTGGTTTGACCGCCAGAGGTCACCCGTGACCTAATATGACCTGAGTCACGAAAGGTCAAAAGGACCCCGTATATCAAATGAAAGCCAGTGACAAGACAAACACGATGGTGTTTGTTTCATCGCTCTAGCTCAATTAGGCCAAAGTTATTGTCAAAATACTGTTTTGACCTCTGGTGACCGATGACCTTGGAAAATTCAAAGGACAAATATGACCCCGGGATCCGGAAAGGGTGTCCAAAAACGTTGTTCGAGCAGTCGAGTTTTGCAATCATTTTTGGCTTTATATCAGAAAAGCTTTCCCCATGCTTTCCAATGGGAGGGTCACCTGTGACCGACCAGGGCCGAAATCAAAAATCGATAACACCAGACCCGGAGGGGTCATGAAGTGTAGGAGTTTCAAATCGATCGACTTGAAAGTAGCTCTTACAAGCTCTAAAGTGAAGCAGGTGACCGTTGACCCGTCGGTGACGACCTTGGTGACCCGGGGTAAAAAATTTAAGGGATGATGGGAAAATGATGCAGGAGAGTGAGCCCTCAACCGCGGTTCTGCGCCTCGTCGTTTTCTGCTATCCCGGAAAAACCTTAGGGGGCCATCGATGGCCCCCGGTGGGGCGAGGGTTAATAGAAAATAATCGCATACCATCACATGATTGCAAACCTCAAATCTTTCGCCGTCGACTGTTAGCAGTTGGTTATGTCATAAAATACAAGTATATGAGACCTGACGTCGGCGCAACAGTCCGCATTCTACCCTGCGTGCCGCGCTTGGGCAGTGAGTCAGAAGCTCACCAGAAGCCCCGCAGCTCCAGCGTTTCCTCCGTACCTGCTCGGGGGTGGTCCATTCGCCGTAAGTGCGGGGAGTCGGCGCCCGAGGCGACTCTCGGACGGCGGTGCTTTGTCGCGCGCCGTAAGGAAATGGGCGCGCGCCTCCGTCCGTAATGACATCCTCCCGCGGCGGCGGCACTGGGCGGCACTGCGGCAGGTGCGCCGCCACTGTCTCCGCCGCGCTGCTTCCTGTCGTCGCACTCATCTGACGCGATATCGGCCGCGATAAAAAGCCGCCCACTTCCGGCGACGGCGATAAATTGCCACTTCCGGCGCCTCCGCCGGGGAAGTCGTCCGGCTATAGGTCCGGTGTTGGCCTTGGCTCGGGCTACGATTGCATCTGTACCGTACATACATCGGAGCACCACCAGTCATCCACAGCTGGCGCAAACTGTGGCAGCACGGGGTTTGTATTTGTATCATTCTTGAGCACATCCAATCAATTTTGGTTTTTCATGGCTCGTGTCACAGTAGATAGATGTGAATAAAGTGGGAAAAATACACACCCACACACCCACAGACACATCTTTCACACATTTACATATACAATAATCGATACAAGTGGTCAGGTTAGGGGTTGTATGTGTGCCTGAGTCGTCGCTTAAATGAGCCTGCACGGCCACCAAGCACACGTCCGGGAAGTCGGTTGTAGTACTTCACAACGCGGTAAAAGAACTGCCTCCTCCCTGCCTCTGTTCTGATTCGTGGCAGGTTGTAGGCGCTATCCTGACGCGTAACGGTTTGTCGCACATCACGCCTCTTAGTCAGCATTCGAGAGATGACGCGTGGTTTGCCGCTTTCAATTGCACGTTTCAAAAGGCTCACCGCGTGATACATGCCGAGATCTCGCGCAGACAGCCAACCCAGCTCATGTATAACACCGCTTATGTGGTCTCGTTAATTATGTGGACACGTTAATGGCTCTATAGCATCAACTGGCATTCCTTGATCATGATTTGTTCTTCGAAACATTTCTTGTTGACGGAGGATTGGTAACAAAGCACTTATTATACAAGAACAACGGATTGCTTCTTTGGTTGACGATGGTTGAAGATGCCAGCAAGGCAGATAATCCCAATTTTTTCGTTAATGTTCTGCGATACAAATCTGGGGGGAGGGGCTAGTATTTTCGATGATTTATTTGTTTTCCATTGATTTCCCTCTGAACTAAAACTAATCCCATTCTGGTGCGAACAAGCCGCCGTAGGCGATATGTTACTACAATTCGGTACCTATTCTCCTATTTTGTGATTTGGGGATAGTTAGTTATAATTTGGTAGTCTCACCAATTTTTTCGGAGGGGGAAAGCAATTTTAGTCTTGGGAAAGCATGGGCTTGCATTGAGACAAACAGGTTTTTCTTTCTTTCCGAATGGTCAAATCAACCACCAATTCCGAAAATCGAACATGTGACGACAATAACTGCAGTAAGAGATAAATGCCCAAGCTCTAACAGCGTTGCACGCCACCCGTGCTACTCTGACTGGTGCCCAACCCCTCCACTGGCCCAACTGGCCGGTGGTGGTGAAGGGAGGGAGAGGAGGGGCGATGGTCGGGGGTGCTGGACGGGGCGGGCTGATGCGCCGCTGTTTGACGGGTAGTGACCCCGGCAGGGTACCGCCTCGGGCAGGGCTGCGGCGCCGCTGCCAGAGTATATGCCTGAGGAGCGAGTACCGCACAGCAGACTAGGAGCGAGTACCGCACAGTCCAGAACCGCAAGCTTCTGTTCTCAGATGAAAATGGAAAATAGTCTTCCAGCCATGAATAATAATAATTGTTTGTGATTTAATGACGCAAAAGCTGTCCAGGTTCTACGGCTTAGCCAACTCCTTCCCTGTTGGGAGGGAGTTGGTGGATCAAATTGACGTCTTCAGAGGCTCCGCCGGGATTTCAACCCGAGACCGGTGGCTTAGGAGACTTCAATGCTATCAACTTAGCCACACAGTCCCCGGTCACAAGTATTACTCGAGACCTTTATGGCGGTGTTTCTTCGTGTGCTGCCCGTGCTCCTTTTCAGTGTGGCTAACAAGGGAAACTAAAAAGAAAAAAACGTGCATTCGTTCACACATTCAAACACTTTTTGTAGGTTTGAAAAATATTCACACATTTAATAGTTTGGACGTACAGATGTTACAACATGAACGAGACCATGTTTGACTCTGCATAGAATATCTACGTTCAAGCCCCGTTGCTTGTTGATGATGACCTACAAAGACAGACCCATGGTTGCCAAATTTTGGGAATTCTTAATGTATTCAAGTTGAACGGCTTCTCTTGAGCAAAAGCTGTGAGCTTGGCTTGGCGCTTATTTTCACAACATTACGAAACGTCTGCAGACATAGGTGCTGATGGGTACGAGTGGAGCAGAAGCACTGGGTGCCTGCTGGTATCGC
Source organism: Lepas anatifera (assembly GCA_034440635.1). NCBI lineage: Eukaryota > Metazoa > Arthropoda > Thecostraca > Lepadidae > Lepas > Lepas anatifera. The sequence goes on along the minus strand of JAOTON010000961.1, from coordinate 236,733 downwards.
GGCCTCATGTCCTTGCTGGTCTCCTGAAAAAGACGTAATCATGCCTGCCAACTCCACCGACAGTGAGTAAGTTGGTGATGCGATACAACATTAGCGGTCTGTCCGAAAGCCACAACAATCATCAAAGGTCTTAATAGTCGAAATCGCTGCACGCTGAATCAATGTTGCACCGACAGAGACATCTCCGGCGCCGGAGGGCGGTGCTAAGCCGCGGATGGCGCTGCAGAGTCTGACCTCCACCCTCTGCGCCATCTGTGAGCCCCGCCCCTGCTCTGTTCTGAGAACGCCGCCCTGGGGAGGGGCGGCCGGGTCAGCAGCGGGGGTCGCCGGCTGTCGGCGGCCGGGCGGCCAGCGGCGACTTACGAGCTGGCCGGTCGATCCGGGCCGCGATTCCGCCGCCGGCGCCGCCGCTCTCCGCCACAGCCCGCCCGTTTTTCTACCGGTCCGCACCCGCCTCAATGAAGACTGCCCGGCCCATTCATAAAACGCGCTGGCTTTTTTGTGGCTACTGAGGGCCAAAGACATACCGGAGTGGTACCCCCGGTGGAATGCGATCAGAGACATGGACCCTTTGTCTTCCAGGCGGCTACTAATTTGCTCTGCCAGCGCCCGTGCCGGCTTGGCATGCGGGCAGATCTTCTCCAAAGAAATATGGGGCGCCTAGAATGAAAATTATGCGCTGGTCAGCCTGGCACTATCCTATTCCGAAAACTTCTACCGCGCCAAGTATCCACTTTACTGAAGGCGACTTTTGACATGTTTTCCCAGAAAATCCCACCGTGTGTATGAAAATTCAATGGTGGCATCCAGAAATAGCTTTGATATCATGCTCCGAGGTGGGCTGATTACCCTTTTGCATGCCTTTTAGCACGAAAAGATCCACCATCAAGGGATTCTAGCCAACTGCTTGCGCATAGCCAGCGGGCGGCGCGCCTGCACGGAGCGGCCATCTCTGGCGTTACGAGCGGCGTACAGCTCTGCTGTCACAACGGCCGGAGCGCACACATTCCGCCGCTCTGGCGTCCTTTGTGCCGCTGCGCCGCCAGCCTGCTGCTGCGGCCCTCCGCCGAGTGACCTCTCCCGGAGCTGCGGGTTAACGGAGACCCACCTATCCGGCGGCCGGCGGCCGCTGCAGGCTCCGTCAGATGAGAACCACGGACCACGGCGGGGACTTAACAGCAGTAGACCACTTGTCAGAACTCTAAAAAGAGCTATTTATGCATAAGTCGGAAAATCAGTATATATTGTTTTGCTTCCAGCTTCAATCACTCAAAACAAAAATATCGTACCATCTTACTAACCTAGCTTGACTGAAGCATCGCGTGTATTTTATGAAACTCGGCTGGGCTGTCTACTTGCGGTATGTAACGTTGCAAAAGTCATGCCAATTGCTAACATTTATCACCTAGCATGCATTGCCAGATGGAAAGAGATTCCTTAGTGACTTGAAATCCGGATATAGAGTCATTTCGTTTAACTGCAAAGTGAGCGGAATTTTAATGTCAGGAGCTTTGGTTGAAATGAAATGTGCCAATCGAGGTTTCTCGACACGCTCTACAAAAATGTATATTCCAGTTCAGAAACTATTGTAAAAGGGGAACACTACCTTTAAATCGTTGGTCCAAAGCAGTCTGCTCCGCCCGTACATAAATGCCAAGCCTTTCTAATCCGAAAATTCAGGATTCCATCGATTTGGTCCCAGCCCTCAACCACTTCACGAAATTAATTAAACATGGTCTCAAAAACGATTCTCAGAATTGTGGCAACACGGACTTACACACATAAATGAATGCGTTAACATTTATTGTTTAGCAGAGGCATGCAGTTGCTCTTCATCCTTGATTTTTTTCCAGCGCAAACTAATAATGGGATAGAAATGCGCAGTTGTCATCTTCTGTAGAACGGACCTTCTGTTCAATAAGCTAATGAACATGTTCCAACGACAACAGCCATGTTCCAACAAAACACTGACAAAATTTAAGGTGATGAACAAGTGACACGGCCCGTGTGGAAAAGGAAAATAACATAAAAAGTGAAAACCCGCAAGGTCAGTTAAATACTTTCAATAATGACTAAATTTGGTTCGTGTGAGCGCGGTCTATGCCACCCTTGAGCCCGTTAAGTTTAAACATTATCCTACAAGGATAATCATCCTTAAGGATCTTCCTAGATCGTACGTCAAGGCTTGCGAATGGAAGAGGACGTCGTAAGAAATCTATCAAGAAACATTCGGTCAAGAACGATGCACAAGGTTTATGTTTTGACACGGAACCATTGCTTCGTACTCATCACGGGCACGTCACCGGGCGAAAAGCAGCGAGAGTCAAAAGTTTGAGCAGTCAAATGTGTCGAAAAATATTGAGGGTCACGAGTTTGAGCGATAAAATATGCCGCTCAAACTTGTGACATTTACTGTCTTTCGCCTAATGACGTATCCGGCATTGGAACGAAAGCATGGTAACGTGTCAAAACATAAACCTTGCGCCTCGTGATTAAAACAGTTTCTTGGATCACTCATTTCGAGTTCATGAATTCGAATAGTGAGAAGTTATCAAGTTTATACATCAAAGACGACACAGACGAGCTTATCATTTATAAGATCAAGTACACATGAAACTCTCAATGTCTATCCAGATACGCCCTTGCATTTGACAGGAGTATGTCCAAACATTTAACCGGTGCATCCTAGTATTCCTGAGCAGACCTCACCTTTCCAGTAGTCTGAGGGCGATAACATAGCGGTAATCGTTTTCAAATTCGTCAATCGACCTTGTTTACAAACAAAATCCGGATAGTCACCATTCGCAATGATTTCAAACGCATATGCCTAGATGAATTCACACCTACACACGTTCACATGAATCCGTTACATCTCATTCGCTAAACTCTCAATTTCGGACTCCGGTGCCGTCAACGCGTATGTATGTATGTACCTAAATGGTTGTCCAGAAACTGTTTATCAACCTTGTTTTGATGGCTAGCAGGGTAAAAGAACTATCTTCAACACTGGTCATTTGTCATGGAAGTTGTACAGGATGGTCCGAATGATCGGAAAAGCATGTAAGTTGCGCTTAAAAAATATGCAATAGCTGTTTCATTGCAAATTCGTTCTGGCCGTTACGTATCTAAGAAAGCTAAAATAAATTTTAACTGTGCACTCTTCAGCATAAGACCTGTTCTCATTTAGGAGTGCCGGTGACTGAAAGGATATGCCTTTAACACGCGCATTGACGGGGGCGGGTACCGCCCCCCTCGGGTTTTTCGGAGATAGGAGAAAAACGGCGGCGCGTAGCGCCGCCGTTACTTGGTATACCTTTTCCCTCATCATTTTTACAACTTCTGTGAAAATTTTAAGGTTAGGTCATCTCAGGTCAGGGTCACCAATACAGGTCAAGTGACCCGACCTCAAAAAAAGTTTAAGCTAGCATAAGTCGGAGCAGGGTGAACTTATCCAATTGAAACTCATATCACATAATGGCCCCACCGAGTTCTCTAAAATATGTTCCGGTATTTTTGATATCGATGACCTAAGGTCAGGTACGAGGCATGACCTCTCCATTGGAAATACATGGGAAAATGGTTTTTACGGAATAACTCAGTAACAGATGGTGATAGAGCATTTATTTTAGCTGCATTAGACTCGCCTGGGCTTTGCGGTTCCAATGATATGCATTTTATATAATTTGACCCTGACCTGACCTCAGGTCAGGTCAAATCTTTGATTTGACCTAGCAAGGTCAAATTATATATCATTCGATTCGGCTTGCTAAGAGGATTCATATAGTTTAAGTCGTTTTGCTCTATCTGTACTTGTTCAGATGTAATGGCCGAAAAACTGAATTTACGTGTTATCCCTATGACGGGCATGTTTTGACCTCTCGTGACTTTAAATGTGACCTGAAAAAAATGGTTCGAATGTTTTCGATGGAGAAGTGGATGGGCAGCCCAACGCCGTTTACCGTTTTTCGCTACCTACCGTGGTTCTCGAGATCTTAGGGGCGGGTACCCGCCCCCGTCAATGCGAAGGTGGCTCAGACCCCCGTCAATGCGCGTGTTAAGACGGCAACGAGGCAGAAAACTCAAGGTATCAAATTGACACCGTGACATGAACAGGTGGAGTTGAGAGCGAGCATCTACCGCAACCGGCGATTAAGACAAATTGGAAGACCCCTAACATCCAATGGAAGAAGGTAGCTTTCCTGGAGCTTCAATAGAAGACAGATCAGATACTATTTAGGCTTTTGCCCGCTTTGTAACACAACACCTCAGAGGTATTTTATCACCTCCTGGCCGCGCCAGTTAGACTGAGCCGCAGTGCATCCACGCATGGCGGTACGGCGTGATACGGCGTGGCTAAACGGAGGGGCACGGCCGGCAGTCGCGCGGCCCGTAACGGAGGCCACAGACATGGGAGACGTGGGTCTTCCAGCTCAACAAGTGTGGAATGTCAGTTTTCAGGTCTCAAGTGGATAGGACTATGGGTGCCGAAAGCTGGGGGAGGGAGGTGCACTCCAAAAGGTTAGGGCTCGACCCAAGATTTTATTTGAATTTTCTCCTCTTGAGTGGGGCTACATAAACGTGTCCAATTTTGGCAGTGATATGTTTCTTCGCAAATTCTCTCCAGCACAACTATTAAGTCCGTACTAAGAATTTCCAGCCAAAATCGGTTACTTATAGCACTGTTACAATGAAACGCTAAGTAAGGCTGGCATAGGCAGCTGAATGCTCCAATTTCATGTTCTTAGATAATGGAGACGTCCTTAACAGTTTTAATTAATCTCGCGAATTCACTCGTGTCCTCCCTCATCTTCGCTTTTTTCCCGGCATATTTTCGGGGTTTTACCAATTTGGTTGAAATGGAAGCTTTTTGGATGAAGAGGAAGGGGAAGTGCAGTAGTCTTAGGCAAAATCGCAGCAGATTTTTCTTTCCAAAACTGAAAGTGAGTTCCAAAGCTGATTAAAATTAACTGCCGGTGGATCATTATAAACAAAAAGCTCACCTGCCAATGATTTCTACATTGATGAGCTTGAAAAAATACATAGGATCAGACAATTTTACGCAACTCAGTCGTTCATCTGACAAGAAAATCTGACCATCTGATAACTATTAAATACTGGGCTCTGCCACAGAGTCTAAATTGAGCTCTGTCGGACATAGATGGATTCCGGAGCAAGGAGAGGCACTCTCTCCATCGACACTCAGCGGTGAATGAAATATTCACAGCGCCCTCTGTAAGGTCGACGGCGCGCCCCTGAAATTCCGCCAAGATGCTTGCATCTCATGGTCCGTGTGGTCCGATGCGTCTCTCCCTCCCCGGTCGGCAATCCTGGATCCGCCTACGCTGTCGGGCGGACAAAGGCCAGATATATCCCAGAATTTTCATGGCCGATGCATGGATCACTAGCACATCAAACCTGGTGTACAACCTTTTGTTAGTGCTGAGTCAGAGGGAGGCCCCGTTACAATGGGCTGAGTTGTCTATCACTGTCAAAACAGTGCGCTGACTAACCACCATGAGGTAGGACTGGCGTTCGTCTCGTGGGGAATCCCTTCAACATGTTCACGGACAGGCTGGCGGAGAGGGTGTTGAGGACAGCTCTGCGGGAAGGCCCATTTTGCCCGTTTCTGTCGGCAGCGGCTGGGAGGGTGGCCGTCTGGTTCCCAGGCTCCCGACTGCCGCGAATGCCAGACATTTCCTGAGCGGGGCAGGTCCGCCCGGGGCGGCCGGCCTGTCGCGGTGACGTGGACACACTGTCACTGACGGCCGTGAACGACAGATATCTACAGTGTTCCAACCCAACCACAGCGGTCACGGTCGCACCCGCACCTGACCAGCCCTGGGGTTAAGGGTTGTTGTTACCACAACCTGTCCATCTGAGAGATGAGAGAGGAAAGAGAGAGAGAGAGAGAGATCATTATGCTCCAATCATTCCGTGGTACCCATACGCTAAACTTTGGAATGCTAGACATATTATCATCCTGGTACTGATTTCTACCCAACTGCTCATGCATGCCTCGTCGAGCCAATTGTAGACAAACCAATAAAACTTTCATTTACTTACGGGAGGGAATCCGCAACCTTTAGTAACTTGTAAAGTTTATAAATGTCGGGACATTGCCTCGATATAAGCCTTGACCTGTAACTTCGTGGGCAAGAATCAGACTTTCATACCACTATGAGGATATCAGATGTAAATGTCTCCATTTTAGTAACTGTGCTTATCTCACCAGTAGGTGAGACTGCAAAAAGCAGGGCGTCGCCAGGGGGGGTGATGGAGGCCGCCTTCCCCTGCGCTCGAGAAGTGCAGGGACGAGCAGGCCACATCAATGCTGGTTGCCACTTCTTCGAAATATATTCGTCCCGGACTGTACAAAATACTGGCCTCACTAATAATTTTTGTTTAGCTTTGACGTGGTTGCAGCCGGATTCACTTCAGAAAACTACTCTATACTGGTCGTTCAGACATGCTTAATATACGGAGAGTGAATAACTCGGAAATACGTGGGGAAAGTCCGAGACAAATATGTAAAAGGTTTGTAGCAGCCTAAGATCAGACATCGATAGGGCTTCTTATGTTTCAACAACGCCAAATGAATCCAACAAAAACCAGCTCTAAAGCATCCCGCCCAAAATCATATCTGGGAAGAAATGCCACTACATCAAAGAATAGCCCATGCTAAACAATGAAGTTCCAGTTTTTGCTCGATACTGAGAGCACAAATCTCTTCACCGTCTCTGCCGACGACAAAAAAGTTTGAACAATCATCGTACGAACCAAAGCTCTCACTACGATAGAAATCACTCTGCGAGTCATCCCTGCCTGCTGCTCTGGCGGGCGCGTCCTCTGTTCCGGCTCAGGAACTTTAAAAACTCGATGACAATACCGGCTGGTTATCTGGCCGCTGGTTGTTCCAGACTCCACCGGAGCGCCGCTATTGTGCAGGTGCGCTTGGCCACACTGATTTGGCCTGCGCGCTACCGCCGCCGCCGTGTGCTGTTTTTTGTCTCCACCAGGTGGCTGCGGCGGCCGGCCGGCAGGTCTATGAACATGTTGTTCTCGTCTGGCCGAGTCTACAGGCGGTGCAGCAGCATTATCCATTGTCATCCGCCAAGCATGGAGGCTGGACGGGGCTGGGCGGCGCGCCCAGTATGGAAATGCCAGAAACCCGCCAGTGACATTTGCATTTTTGATCAGGTTGGGCTTGTTGTATTGTGAGGACGGTGGGACTCTACAGTGCGTCGTTCTCGGGTAGCAGCCGGCTGTCTCGCAGCTCGCCTGTGCGTGGGAAGACCGGGCATTGTTTGTGTAAGGCGGCGCAGGAAAAAGCGACAGGGAGGGCAAACTTCAGTCTGAGCGGCACGGCGGCGGACAGGAAAACAAACTACGGCAGATTATCCCATTAGTGCAAGGCCTCCGAGTATTGTGAATACCGGAGATAAGTGCTTAAAATATGCTGTGCCATTTGCTAAAACTAGCAGTATTTGTATTATAGCAATATATTTATATATGAGCTCGGTATACCAGGCAACACATTTTGAAGTCGACTAAGATGTTCCGTAGTTATTCAGCGGCCAGCATTTGGATCTTCCCACCACCCTCTTTATTCCTGCACGAGCTTTTCACGTGGCAGACAATTACTTGATTCCAGATGATTGGATGCCCGAATATGTGCCCCAACCAAAAATACACATTTTGGCGATAGCACTAATGAGCTATAAACAAGAAAGCGTATAGAAACTCAAAACCCATACACGCATGCACATAAGCAAACTGTCAGTAAAATTGCACTTCAAAGTAGACCCTGTCAAGGTCTCATCGCTTTGCAGCCCAATCTTTCCAAGAGCAATGGTATAAATATAGAAGGAAAGGGATGAAGGTCGTAAATCTCAAGTTTTGTGTTTTCAAAGGCTTCTCAGAGTTTCTTCAATACCTTACACTTGTTTCGGCACTGCAGTTTTCCATCTGGAAGCACAGTAAGTATATATCTATTGATGCATAACACCTGTCTGTTCCCAGTATTGCCCGCATTAGCCCCATCAGACCATAGATGGGCCATCATCACTGTGACGTGACCGCTCCTGGCATAACTTTACTACTCCGCCACTGCAATTAGTCTTACTCCTGCGAACAACCGGCCGCCGGCGAACCTCGGCCACTGTTGCAGCACAACAAAAACAGCCAGTGCACCTCTCAGGGCCGCTGTGGCGAGAGGGAGACTGCGGAAGATCACACCCTGCGCGTCATCGGCATCATCGAGCTGATGCTGCACCGTGCTCAACAGCTCAGTCACGGACAAAACTCAGTTTGAATGGTCAATAACGGTCAGTTTGTCCTCCCTCGGAAATTTCATGAGCTGATGTCACAATTATCACGCTGTGGATTTTCGGGCTGCTGTTGTTGTTTTCGCTGTGATTGCTCCTGCTGTGGACGGCAGGCCCGGGCCGGTGTTTAGGGAGACATGTGCGGGGGCGGTCTTTGGCAGGGTGCCGTACCGCCCGAGCACGCGGCGGTGGACTTCAGTGGCACCCATCTCCCGTCCTGGACGGCACACGGCACACGGCCCCGCCTGCTGGCCTGCTGCAGGCGGCCCGTGTCCGTGCTAGAGATGCCACTATCCTCCCGGCGGGTAACACCGGCACCATTTCCAGTGGGAAAGGTGGAGCTTTCTTTACTTAATGAAACCGAGCTAAAAAATGGTGAAAGTTATACGGGAATACTAAGACCAATTCTGCGATGAACTTTAAACAGCGGACTACATTGAGCGTGCTGCTGTGGAATGCATATTAGTCAAGAAAACTGCGATGGCTACTTTTGAGGCTGGAAGAAAAATATAATGTGGAGGTGGATTCTATGATTACCTGCTTTGACTCTGTTCATAGAAAGAAAACCAAAAGGAAAAAAAGCAAGTGAGGTCCTCGCAAGACAAGACTCGTCGGTTTGTTTCGCTGCCGGGGTGCCGTCGGTTTGTTTCGCTGCCGGGGTGCAGTTTACTGAGGTTGTCAGGCTTGCAGGCGGCTGAGATGAACCTTATTTTTCGGGTACTCAGTGCAATTCCCGGAATCTTTTCCTGAATGTCCAGTTAAAACACTTTATTTTATTTTATTTGTTATTATTATTGCCCGCATTCTATTTTTCTTTTTCTTTTTTTTCTTTCTCTTCCTGACGATACCTTATTGTCTCCAGGGAACCATGCGATTGCTGAGAATGCACCGAATTTCTGCATCGCTCGAACTGAACTGTCGTGTGCCTGCCACTGCCCCCTTACCGGCCGCCTCCGCGCCGGAGCTAGATCCCCTCCCCTACGTTCGGCCGTGGGTGCCCGTTTTTCGCTATTCATCACTCGCCCGATTGTATTCCATCACCATGTTTCATCCCATTTAAGAATAAAAATATTGGATACAGCAAAAACGTTGGCTCAAGGGTGCGGATTTCTGAAAATCTCCCAAATAATATTTAGTAAATGACCACCATATAAAAGGAGATAGCATATCTTTTACCAATGCTTCAGCCATCACTCAGTCTGTTTAAATCCCGAAAATGATAAACAATAAAATTTAGAGGGTATGTTAAAACTAACTCGATATTTAATTGCGGATGCTACACTCCTCAAAGAGACACAAGTCTACACCTTTGCATGGTACCGCTCCTTGGATCCGAGCAACAACCCATCACTATTCGAGTCCTTTCAACTACAGTTTGCACCGACGTGTGCCGTGCTATAAAGACTTCACAACTAAATTTCAAACATTTTGAACATAATCAAAATCAGCCGTTAAAAAGCCGCCAACGTTCGAAAGAATCTATTTAACATTTATTGACGTTTCTTCAGTATCCTCCCCCAGCCTGGTACCAATGCTTGGTCAGTACGGGTAATTTTGGCCTGAAAAATCAACATATACAAAAAGTTTTTTTACTAGGATTCAATATTTCCAACGCTTGACACGACCTGTGACGTCACTTACTGCCTCTGTTTCACAAAATTAAGTATAATTCGAAAGCTGAGTGTTGTTGAACGTTTTGATTTGATAACGACACACACCTAGTGATAGATCATAATAATCAACAATAACTATAATAAATACGGACAATTCCAGTTAGATTGCCATGCATAGTGGCTTCTGGCTACCTGGAGGCCTCGCGGTACCGGCATCAATAGGATTTAATAAGGGATTGGGCCACGCATGCTAAAGGAATACAGCGATGTTCATGCCATAAAAATATGCAAATCTACTCAGTTATTTGCCTCTCGTACCCTGTGGGTTGTCATGGACCCTCCTTGCTTACACGGTGAGAACTACTTATCTTTCCGCCTCACATAATCATTTCAGCATTTTAACCCCATAACGGGCACTCAAAGATTTAATTGCTATCGGCATGAAATAAACTCGGCAACGTGAAACCTGTGCTTTTAATGATGTATGTACATACAGTAAGCTTTTATTTCACTCTTGAATCCTCTAAACATATAATATAGTTATTGTTTTCATTAATCAGGTATTTTTATTTCATTATTATTGCATTTGAAGTATTTTCCATACATCAATATCAACAGCAATAGTTTCAGTGACTTTCCATAAAGTGGCGGCAACAGACTTGTCTTGGTGTTCTCGCAGTCCAATATTTCTGATGAGAGCACGCGGCCGTACCATCCATGTTTCGCGCGTCGCCAGGGAATGGGTGATGCGATGGAATCCTATTCCCGCAAAACAATTTGAGAAATGAATGCTAATTGGTCAATCTACTAGAAAAACATATGTTACTATTGGCTGGAGGTAGAACCAAGCCTCTAGACCTATTCAAATCCCGTTTGCCTTTATTTGAACAACCGGATGAGAACAGTCCCGTGCGAGATATCTTCCCGCTAAAGGGTTAAGCTTCTAGTGTTGAATATGCAGGGAATGTCAGCTAGTCGTGTATGTCACGTGTACCGTGTGTGCTGTTTTTCCAGTAAGCGTTTGTCAGTGCCCTGCTACATATATCTACACACGGGCACAGAATGTCTTGTATACCTCTCCCCTTCCCTCAGTACAACAGCAGGCACGACCACCACGATTCTCAACACCACGCATGCAGGTTTTATAATCCGCCACGCGACCCCTCCCCACCGAGGCTTGAACTCGGCGTCAGTGTTGCTCAGCGTGACCTCTCTCATCTCTGTGCCCGCAGGCAAGCGACAGCCAGCGAGCGAATGGCGGTCGCTGATTGGTGGATGCGCGTTCACCTGTATTGTGATAAATCTGGCGTAAATATCTGCATGAAAACGGTAGAATATTACACCATGAACCAGGCGATGTATTAATAGTATCTTTTCAAGCATTATAAACCATATTTTTCTCTTTATTGGCTTGATTATCTGCTCCACTATCCGAGGCTGCTCTTCGGTACAGGCGAGACGGCGGCAGTCAGCACAGGCTAGCCGGCGGCCGAGTTCGTTGAAGTCAGGAAAGTCGCGATGGATTTCTGCTGATTGGAGAAGAGTGGGGCCCGGCCCGACGGTAACCGAGGGAAGTGGAGAGGCGTATATAAACTGAAAGTTAACCGCCGAACGAGTCATGCAGGGTGGGGACTTCCAGAGAGCACTGCCGAAGCGCAACCAGACCAGAAGAGGGAAGCAAGGCACAAATCTTGATTCGGGACTCAAAACATTGTCGATGATTCAGCTCGCTCAACCTTTCTGATGCCACCATGCCGGCACTAAAACTCTATGGCCAGGCCCAAAAGACATAGGCGGTGGAATATATTTTGTCTTTAGAGGGAATGGATCATACTAACATGGATTTTTGGAAAGCATTGGGGGCGCCCTAAGCCTAAAATGATCCCTACCTAAATGTGTGAGAGACAGAATGCAATGACACAGTTCTGTTGAGAAACAGAGACATATACGCATTAATGCTGATGCCAAATGATCGTGCCAGAAATACCTAATGAGGCTAAAAATGTGCAATTTTTCACCATTTTCATCGACGGTTCGGAGCAGAAAGCAATAGAACCAATGGCAATAGCACGGTGTTTGCAGACTTACTCGATACACAATCTCAGGATGTTTGAGAGGATTTATGTAGCAGGAGAGGCTTGTTAAAAATGTATTTTTCTGAGATCACGGCTTAAGTATAATATCCACCTTTCAAGAATGACAGGGAATCTGCCGCTTGAATCTCCTCTAGAGTTTAAGGGCTCCGCCTGCCAAATCCTGCTGTCTCAAAAAGTGGCATCTCTAATTGCGACCCCCTGGGTGGGTCGCGGCTGCTAATTACTGTTTTCCACACTGTTCCCAGCGACGCCTGGCCTTTAAAACACAGCTGAAAACACTGCTGTGTCATCGGGGCCGTCAACGCACCAGCGTGCCCCGAGAGGACAGGCGGGGCTCCAGCTGGAGAGGGGGCGCCAGACCCCCTGGTAGGCATGTCCGGTTCCGTCCAGAACAGAGCGCCCCCCCGTCAGCTGGTATCTCATGAGGTAGGGTCGTTGGGTGTTCCATTTGAAGCTGAATCCATTCCAAATTGTTGCTGAGAAGTCGAGGAAAATACACCATAGTTTTACAGAAGAGTTACAGGAGGTATGTGCTCTCATTATAGCCCCTCTCTCTCCCTCTATCACTCTCTCCCTCTACCACTCTCTCCCCGATCACAAGCAGGGACTGAGCAAAACCGAAACCGATTATTTTATTAGCAGTTCTCCGCCTTTTCTTTCAACGTGATGAAGGTACCAGATCGGCTGGATCACTGTCATTCAATGGCTATGGCCAGAATGACCAGAATGTTGTTGAACTCAGCTGAGTCTGAAACAGCAGCTCTGCGAGAATGGTTCCACGAGCTGGAACTCTTTCTAAAGAAGATGTGCGAGCATATTCCCTTCTCCGAATGGCCTGAACGCTGCACGTGAAATGGAGGATAAAACGTGCCTCTCGCTGGAGGGCTCCTCCGCTGTAGCTGCACTGCTCCTGCGCGTGGATACAAGGCTAAAACCTCCATTAATTACTATAAGCACCGCCAGTTTTGGAGATCCCTCCAGCTCTCGGAGTTAACACCGAAGAACAGCATCTCACCGCCAATTACAGGCGCGTAAAGTTCAGCTGATGAAACTTTATGTGGTGAAACTGTATGGTCGTAACAGGCTTACTTGTAGTCGAGAGCCACGAGTTGTCTGTAACCGGTGACTGCACCAGACACAACCTTGCGCAAGTCAGTTCTCCCGCATTAGCTTCTGGCCTAAAAACAGCGGTGAAGATGGAGCAGGCTTTTCCAGTAAGCCTTCAGAAAACCAAAGATTGCTAGGTGCGATGAGTGATAAAAAGGATAAAAGTGTGGCGGCATTTGACGGTCGACTTGATGAGACGGGGGAAGGGCAGAGCGACCTCGGGAAGGTCACGCAGACAACCGCAGATCTGATGTCTGAGGTCGGTCTGAGACGCCATCCGCCTCCCAGCTGCGGCCACCAGATCTTTGTAAGCCAGCGAACACACCGAAGCCATGACAGGTAGTACTCAATCAAACCTTTCAACAATCGCAAAATCTAATGAGCCAGCATGTCTGATTTTATATTCCATCGGCACATTTCGCGTAAGCTCATCCTCTTATTTCCCGCCAGTTTTCCCGACGGCCCACCCAGACGGCACCTGGTCTCAGTTCTTCACCCCCACCTGGAACAGGGAAGACTGTACCTGGCTGACGAGTCCAGGGACTTGCTACTTTTCCGCCGCCAACGACCAACACCATACTCACTATTAGCACTGGCAATTAGATGGCCTGGTGCTCCTCCATTCATGAGGCGCAGCATGCCACAGCTGACCGATCGCGGCAGCAAAAACAGCAGCAGCGTGCCTCGGGGAGGGCGGCGGCAGTCCACAGAGGCGGCCAGTCCTCCAGGCCAGCTACTAATGAGAGCTGCCCGCCACTTACTGCATGCATTAGCATGGGCGCGCATACTAAAGTGTCCATTCAACCACAGCCAAGCCGGCGCAGCCGAGAATATCAGCCAGGGCTCTGTAAACGCGAGGCTTCTAAACCAATGTATATCAACTACTTAAGGATAAGTATTATGATAATTTCTTCCCGACCAGCATTGCATGAAGTGCTTTATCGTCACATGTCTTGAATCCTGTTTTCGGTCATTGTTGCTGAGAGATTTTGTATTGTTTGATGAGCTTCTAGCCTGAGAAGGGAAATATACCCTAATTCCAAAAACCTTACGGGAATTCACTTTTATTCCAGAACGACGCAACTAACAATCATGAAAATTTTTAAGCTTATGGTTTAATAGATCGTCTGCAAGATAGAACATTAACAAATTTTCATTGCGAGAACCTTCATGTGTCGGAATCGTGAGTCGGAACAGCCTAATACGCACATTCAAATATGCAGTCCAATTCCGCACAACAGTATCAGTTGTTGATCACTTATTTCACATGCGTCAAGCATGAACGCATTTAATAACAATGGTCGATGCTACCACCAAACGTCAGCAAGTACAATCCCAGAGTCTTCCGACACCCAACGGAGTCCAAAAAATTTCCCCCTTTTTTACCAAATGACTGTCCTTGAACACTATGCAAGCGTTACGAGTTTGTTTGTGGTTTTGCGTGGGAGTTAGTTGATTTAATGTTTAAGGGAGAAGGATATCCCTGTTAATCTGTCAATAACAACTTATGATTAAAATGAAGAAATAGAGTAATAGTGAAAATCACAGCAAGAAGCAGTGTGACCAAGAATAATTATATATCACTTGTAAATATTTCCCCATTTTGTGTCAGTTACATCCAAGTGGGTACACGGAATGGGGAAGGACTTTTCTGCCTACCTATTAACACGCACAGTAGGGGGGCTGGGTTCTAAAGTGTCCCCAACTATTTTTCCAAGGTGGCAGGAGAACCGTTCTCAGCTGGAAAACGCTACTTGGCTAAATTTGGGGACATTTATGAACTCGTGGACTGGTGTATTAATTTTGGAAAGTAGTGCATAATTTTTTACACTTAGGCTTTCAAAGTCAGACCTTTATACTAAGGTTAAGGTCACAGGTCAAGGCCAAATATCTTTTTTGAGGTCAAACCTTTATTTTCGCCTGAAATCTGCTATCGTGACAGTTATCTTTATTTTACCTACATTATTAGAAATATGTCATATTGTTATGTCATAGGTCGGTGACCTTGAATAACCTTGACCTCAAACTTTCAGAGGAGACTGAGTAAGAGCCTTCCGTCTATGACCTCAGTTCGCGTTCAGCGTATCGAAGGCCTCTTCGGCAAAGTCACGGCATTTCCCAATAAGCATCCAGCACGCCCCAGATTTGACCTCCATGACCTCGTCTGACCCTGAAGATATTGGCCTGGGTCAATGAGAATTGGCTCGGCGGCGGTGGACTTCGGAGCCGTCGTCAGCTGATTGGAGCCGGAAGTGAGACAGTCTATCAGAGCAGCGGCGGTAAGCCTCGGTATTTACAGCCGGCGGGGAGGCGCCGCCGAGCTGGAATCCACCGCCGCCAGCCGCCGCGCAGAGGTGACAAAAACGCCGCCCCTCCAGAGGAAAACCTCTACACCGCCCCTGGCCGGGCTCAGTCAGAAGATTATACCTCTCTGATCAATGCACCCTTCTAGCTGTCTATCGATCAGGCAAGGTGGGACAGCAGATACTGATATTGCGATGCATTCGCCGCAATGATGTTACAAAAGATCGTCAGAATCGCCGCCGCGGTTATCAACACTGCGATTAAGTGCGGGCCTTTGTATGGGTGCTTGAGGACAGAGAGAGAGAGAGAGAGAGAGAGAGAGAGAGAGAGAGAGAGAGAGAGAGAGAGAGAGAGAGGCGGAGGTAAACGAAAGTGGCGGGTCATTTCCGGCTGGCCGTGGGCCGCGTGCCAATGCGTGCGTGCCGGGCTTTGGTCAGCCAGAGGAATTCTGACCACCGTCTAATGCAGGGCCCCCGGACAGCCAGATGAGGGAGTTCAGTCCGAGCATCCAGGCCGTCCCGCTTACCCATCACGCACTTCCGGCCAAGCTTCTGAACGGCTGAGGCGCACGTTCCAGAGCCGGTCGGGTGTCTGGAGAGTTCGACCTTGTAACTGCAGAATATTTGGCCTCTGATTTAAATGTTGCAGGGGAGTGATGGGCGGCCAGATACGATACGAGTGCTTACCCAAGGGGATGAATAACCAGTAACCAGAACGCACTTTGTGCGATCGTCTGCAAGCATATCATCCATCGACAGTCGATTATCTCCCGATGTAGTCAGCTTCAGCTACGCAGAAGCAGAATGCCTTCTGAGCAGCTATGACAGACGATGGGTGGTGTTAACAGCTGAGCGTGACTCAGGGTCACTCTGTGACCAGTTCCAGTGGTCGCCGTGACTCAGGGTCACTCTGGGACCTGTGGTCGCCGTGACTCAGTGGCCGCGTGGCCGCCACGCGTCCCATGCGCTGCCACCTGCAGCCATCGCACACTCAGAGGCGGCACTGCAATCACAGCTTAATTAGCGGCGGTTGCAGCTGACCTGTGGAGATACGCAGCTGCAACGTGACCCTCCAGCAGACACAGCTGGCTGCCGCGCTACTTAGTCGGCATCGATTTTTACACACAGTTGGTCCAAGTTATTGCATCTTTAGCCGGCCAGCAACATGGCTATCTGTCATCCCGTGCATGTGTGACCCACCTTTCTACAGTGTAATTGTACAATATACACACGGCCTAGAGGAACGTATGAACTGTTTATGAAACAGACAGTTATGTACTGATTACATTTCAGCCTTTTAACGCGTTTATCTTCAACTTTTTATGCGAATCCGAGAACGCGTATACGTTGCTGGCAAGGATTTACAATTGTTGAAGTCATACCTGTCTGGGAAAGAACAGCGGATGGCTGTAAATGTCAAGGTTGTTCGTGGGCACCTGTTCTTTTAGGCACACCACACCAGCGGAAGGGCTTTTCGACCCCAACCCCCGAAAGGTCATGGCGCCCCCTTGAAATGGCACTCCCCACCCTCCCCCAAAGATGAGTATCAGCGCCACGATAGGATTTGGCACCAACCTGATATGCTTTTCTGCCAAAGATGGCGCCGCCTGATTTGGATAGACCATGTGCCCTCCACCCCCTCCGATCAGTATATAACAACCGACAAGTTTGCTTAACATGTCACGCTTACTATAAATAGTGCATATGACAAAGAATGGCATCTGTCAAAGCCATTCGCTGTTGTCATCCAGGCACAGGCCTTGTGTGTCAAGGTCTTTACCGCGGTATGGCCGATCGGCGTATGGTGTCAGCTGCACGAGCGGAGCAGCAGATGTAGCAGTTGACAAGAGTGGAGCAGCTTGACACGAGTGTAGCAGCAGATGTAGCGGTTGACAAGAGTGGATCAGCAGATGCAGCAGTTGATACGAGTGGAGCAGCAGATGTAGCAGTTGGCACGAGTGTAGCAGCAGATGTAGCAGTTGACACGAGTTGAGCAACAGATGTAGCAGCTGCACGAGTGGAACAGCAGATGTAGCAGTTGGCACGAGTGGAGTAGCAGGTGCAGCAGTTGACACGAGTGTAGCAGCAGATGTAGCAGATGACAAGAGTGGAACAGCAGATGTAGCAGTTGACTGGACCTCACTGGTGAATCAAATTCAGGCTTGAAGAGCGTGTCAGGGCTCAGCGTCCTCCGCCTGTGATGAGGCGGTCAAACAGGAGACCTCGCGGTGGAGTTTACCGAGCTGCATGATCTGGCGTGAACTGGCGTCCACACGCTGCAATACGGTCGCTTGGTTTTAATGCTATAGTGCGTTTCTGATATTCTTCTTATGGTTTGATTGTTTGATTAGGTAGCTGACGTTGAGTTTAAATGTGTGATGTAGCTTGCTTTGGATAGGGAAGCCGCTCTATGTATTTCCCGGCATGCATTTGCAACGTCAGTGGCTTAATCTGATTGGCGTTTATTTTCCAGAGTCCTGATGCATTGTAGGTATATGTTTAAAAGATTACATATGCAAGTATTCCTTTCAAGTATCGATTTCTGGTCTCAAACTAAACCACATTTGTCATACTTTTCTTCTCTTCTCGCCGCACCCACCAAAAAGATTATGATGTTTAGCGACATAAACATTGAAAGAAGATGTTTATTCTTGCAAAAGTCCTGTTCTGCTTAAGTGGAGCCATTGTAGACGTACTCTTGCCCGAGGGAAATGCTGGGCGGCTGTAAAGCTCGCTCCATGACCGAGCCCCATTTCTCCCGCCATACCGGTCAACAAAACAGGTATGTTGACCGATCCGGCAAAACGGCTCCCGCTTCTACCGGCCACTCTCTCATCAGAGCTCAGAGAAGGCAGGGGATGAGAGAGCTCAGAAGGAAAATCTTCTACCCTGACCAGCTGAGCCAGCGAAGCGGCCAAAAGATGCCGTCACCAGCGCCGCTCTCATACTCAAAACGGGGCGGCGTTGTGCTAGCGAATGTGTTTGAGCGCTGTAGTGTAGCTATTAGACCATTCAGCAGTCACGCAGCGTCCGCTCCTGCATACGCTTCCACTTTTATCTGATGCCAACATTTCTTACGAGCAGAGTCAAGGCAGGACTCCTGGGTTCACGCCAGGGCGAGCTCGACCCAATCATCTCCAGAAATTGTGTTGCATGTGCAAGTATCAACTGAACTGACCCACGCCAAACTCTGCCATTAGTTCCCAGAAATTATCTTCTCGGTGCTCACAGCTTAGATGAGCTGAGGCTTCTTGTTTCCTGAGGCTTTATGACAGCAAGTAGTAAATTTGATACATGGTGAAGCGCAGCTTCCTTTCATACAGGTACTTTATGCAGTCGTGAAACTACGTGATGGTTCGTAAGAAACAAAGAGCAATAAGCCTCCAAATTTAACGTCTTCGCCACGGTCTTCAGCCAGCAGCCGGTTTCCATTTCCTTCCAGGGCGCTTCCCCTTTTCTTTGTACGACGTCACACTTCCGCTCATCTGCTCGGTGTGACGTCACGCTTCCGTTCACCTGTCGCTTCCGTCGCGGGCGGCGGCCCTTCCTTCCCGATGTCGTGTGGAGTGGTCGGAACCAGGAGAGGCTCGTCCGGTCTCAACTAACAATGGTGAGCTCCTCACGGTGTCATGGTCACGTGACACGGGCCGGTGTCACAGTCTCGCACCGCGTGAAGGGGAGTCCTGCAGAACTGGAGCCAGACGCGAATGTTACCTCTTTATGATCTTGTGTCATATACAGAATTGCCGAATTGGAATTTAGAGAACAGAAATATGCAAAATTGGAGATTGCAAGGGAATCAGGTGTATGCCTTTTCCAAGCCACTCCCGCAGAATGTTAAACTGGGTTAAAACACAGGAAATAATCACTATGAATCAAGAGCTTCATGATTCTACTGTGAGCTGCTCAGAAAGTGTTCTTGAGCCAACTGTGATCTGGATTGATATCTCCATAAATTATTGCCCAATCTATGAGCTTGAATATCTTTAGACAAAGTTTATAGAACGAGGCCCAATACCAAAACGCTAGTAAAGGGAATGTGGCACCTTCCTAATGGGATTTGAACCCAGACACTATGCGGTAAACCATGCCGAGAAACCATTTTATCGATATTTCATTTTTCCAGAACTTACCGTTGCGCGAAGAAGAAAAAGGGTAAAAATTCACCACTGTCGACCCCATCCTTCCCTTGTGATCATGTGGTATGAGGTGACTTTGGGGACGTGACTTACCTAATGCCCAAGCCCCACTACGCGAACAGATTCTCCTTCCGCAGACCTCTTTAAAGGGAATGTGGCACCTTTATAACGTGATTTTAACTAGCCAAGTTGTAAAGCATACCGGAAGGCCCGGTACTCAACATATCATTTGTCTTGGAACTCGGAATTTCCGTAGAGATAAGCTAAAAACCTACCGGGAATGTATGTACCCAAAATGTACCCAACGAGTCGACTGCAGTTGTCAGCTGTTGGCGTGACGACATGCTGACGTCACGGTGAGTAGTCAGCATATTGAAGCCCATTGAATATGGTAGTAGTTGCCAGATCATGACGTCATGCACAGGTTTAGGTTTATTTCTAACCATGGAGGATTATTTTAAACATAAAAATATTGAGCTTATATACAAGTTTTCAGAAAAATGATGGGCAAATGAGTATTTTTCAGCAGCACGAGGGATAATATTTTCTTCTAGGTTAGCCATTCCTTGAAGCAATTGCGAATGCAAAAAAGACATGCGCATGGGTCTAAAGATGGGCGATGTGTTTTGGGATGCTAGCTAAACTTATTGGGCAAATTCAGAACTGATGCGACCCACACCTGAGTTCGCAAGCCCACCTCCACATCCTGTTTTAGGTGTCTATCTGCAGTTCATGACCACGAACGGAATGTCCTTCGGCGGCAGGAGAAAAAGTGATTGTGTAGGGTGCCGTTAGCAACTAGTGCTAGACGTAGTAGGGTGACGATGTTCAAAATTTTAAGGTCAAAACCAGCGCAAAAATCATTAGGTGACTGGTAATAAAGGAAAATTAAACTGTAGTTGTAGCCAGGTGCCACATTTAAACTTCAAACTGCAACAGCGATTGTAAAACATAAAGAGGGCGGGGCAACCTGGCAGCCGTGGATATGGGACTTTGGGCTGCAGCTTGCACGGGTCGCAGGCACAGCCGCTCCTAATGCAGGAGCACGGGCCAGCTGTCGAGCCCTCCGAACTTCCGGTCAGAAAGTGGTCTCACTGCAACAGGCGGCGTGCACCAGTGCACTGTGGGAATGCACCGGACAGTGATCAGGCGACTGGGGCGGCAGTTGGGTACCGGTCACCGCTGTTAAACGCGTCTGAACATCTGCCGGATGGACGCTACCCGGCAAATGCTGCACATGTTGCGACTAGAAAATTCGTGCACTCGGCATTTTAACATTGCAGGGAGCTCTCATTGCTGAGAATCGTTCCAAAACATAGCTACACTGAGGACTTAAGCGTGTCAGCCAAGGCAATGGATTGCAGTGCGGGTCTGCTCTGCTAGGACTTTTTGCTTATATATGACCTCAGTGCAGACCCCAACACGTATCGTAATAACGCATAGTTCGTGGTTTTACGCATTAATCGCACCGCTTAAATATTTCATCGAAATCTGAAGATCGGAATGCTTCTGTTCATCAACGCATACTATGAGCGAGCAATCGCGGGGAAGCTTCATCCGAGCGGTTCATGTTAGCACCTCGGGCGATGTGATTATCGTCGGAGCCACCCAGCCACCCGCCACAAATCCTTCCACACCGATAGCGCGGCCCGATATGGAGGAGAACTCCGTCGGGGGGCCTCGGCCGGCCATGAATGAAATTGCCGGGTGGCAGCGCGCGTCGGCGGAGCGGCACTCACGCGCCGACTGCCGTGCACTGCAGGCGCTCCGGCAAGGCCACATTCCGGCCGATAATTAGAAATGGTCGGCGGCCGCACAAAAGAGAGCCGTGCCGGAGCGGCAGGCGGCGGCGGCGCGGCTGAGGCGCTCCGGACGGGCCAGCTCTCCGGAGCTTGGCCGCAGGCGAATACCTGCACCAGCGCCGGCGGCGGTCACTGTTTGTGAATGAGTCGGCGGCACGGCGGCACGGCGGCGCCCACTCAGCCTCACTCAGCCGCAGCCTCCGGCGGAGCCTGCACGGCGGCGCCCGCCTCGGCTGCCGGGCTGGCTACCCGGCACGGCAAAAGAGAGAGAGAGAGAGAGAGACCCTCAAATACTGCTCGCTTCAATGAAGCCAGGGTGGCATGCGTCGTACCTGGAATGTGACCCGTGCTTAAACAGGCGAGAGTGTGCGAATCTGCAGCTCGTCTGAGAAGGCTGCAGCGGCTGGTCGGTGCGCGTCTGCGCCGCTGCACTGGTCAGGTGCAGCCTGGCTGGAATGCGGGGCGGGCCGGAGGAGAGGTGACCCGCGGCGGACCCGGTACTGACGGTCAGGTGCTGACCGGTCACCAGCTGACGCCCCGGCACTGTGTCGCGCTGTGTGGAGGGCGACGCCTCGCCGCAGGCCCAGAGCGGCCCCAGATTCCAGCACGGTACACCGCCCTCTGCCGGTCTTCCCAGGTCACGTTACTGGGTATCAGGTGCACAGCTAGCGTTACTTGTCCGGCGGTGCGAACTCCGAGCTGAAGGCGGTCTCGTTCACGCGCGA
Source organism: Lepas anatifera (assembly GCA_034440635.1). Taxonomy (NCBI): domain Eukaryota; kingdom Metazoa; phylum Arthropoda; class Thecostraca; family Lepadidae; genus Lepas; species Lepas anatifera. Next base: position 214,624 of record JAOTON010000961.1, on the reverse strand, counting down.
GAGCTCGCCGTTCCAGCGCTTACGAGTATAGCGCTACTGCTCGTCACTGAAAGAAAACACAAAGGAGGTGGCTGCCCATTCCAAAGCAATCCCTTAGATGAGTTAACTGTTTCTTTTATAATATGGCTGTGATTGGCAAAATCTAGTCTTACCTTTGTACTGTTCATAGTGGCTTTTTCAAACATTTTGGATGCTGCTCGGTCCTTATCGTGCAAGATCACCACCACTTCAAACACCTTAAAATGGACATATTGTTTTCTGTGTGGTTATTTTGTTCGACAAACGCCGGCAAAGTCTTGATGATACTAATCTGCACCACGTGTTCTCTCATATCACTTGATAACCAGGGGTGTAGCCCAAAAAAAAATATGTGGAGGCCAGATTCAAAGGATGTATCCCATCCCTGATACAAAAGTGGGCATTCACAGTGGAGTGAGCCAGGATATGCACGCTTGCTTAGGCATACATATAAAACTGTAGTTAATATTGTTGCTGCTGCTGTGCCATACCTCTCTTTAGTAGACAGAGGGCCTCCAATCCTGGATTACATTGGAGGCCCTCTGTCACAAAGTATTTCGCATGGCGTGGATGATTCCGGTTGATGGCGGATGATTTTTTACAGTCCATTCCGTTCATGCCAATACTCGTCTACTAACTATCCCGAAAAACTTCGTCGAGACGTGGCTTTAAACGCTGTGCAAATGCTTACAAGTATAGGTTGAAGGAAACGCTAGATTTAGGCTTTGAGAGAGCAGGCGTCCAGCCACGGTGCTCCCTCCGCCAAAAAGCATCAGAAACCCTGCAAAGTGAAGTGAAATAAGGCTAAATGCATGAAATTCAATTAAAAACTCACGGGTCTTCCCTGGACTGCGGCAAAATCCGTGCTTATGCGAATGATTCGACAAAAGATACGTGAACAATGGGAACCACATTTAGAGTGGACACTTATGCTATAACCATTGGTCTAGCTGCCTGCCTCGTTCCACCCGAACCAGAGAATATTATCTAAGCCCTAAAGCGCCAAAACTGGATCTAAAACGGCTTCCTGCGCAGCCATAAGGCGCTACATTACCCGCTGCTGGGTGGGGTCTATGTCCTCTGAGGCACGGCCCTAAAACGCCCTGTGGTCAGGGAGAAGTCGCCGTAAATCGGTCCCCACGGCCAATAGTGTGATTTAAAACAGTCCTCTCGTTAGAAAGGACATGTGGAGCATTTCCATGACAAAGCCGCCGTGATTGTAGCTCGGAGCGAGGCAGACTTGCCTGGAATGTGTCAAATGACAGTGTTTCTAGTGGCGGGAATCGGTGGTCGTCCCACGGCCCGACGAATGTCTCTGTCGCGACCGCACACACGCTAACCACTGTGGTTAACCCGCTCCTTCTGCATTCCTCTTCAGTATTCATTGCCCTTTTTCTACATGTTCGCGGCGTTATCTCATCCCCGTTACGGCCGAGGATGGGTCGGAAACATTAAAGTGAAACTGTTGGGCAATGGATATTCTCATACCCTGATATTTTCTGAGCGACCACCAACGAACGTCCCGAAAGGATATCAGCCATTACAAAATACTCACACAATATTCATGAGGTTTTGATTTGTAAAGTCCTCGTTATCAGGGCTTTGCAAGGCTTCACCGTGCGGACCCAAAAATGAGGGCAAAATCTTGTTTTAGGCTTTGACAAGGTCCATCGACCCCATTATGCCCGTGGAAGGGTATATTGATGCCAAAGGTTGTTATTGATGTCAAATATTGTTTTTTATTTAACAAATATTGTTATATTGATGCCAAATATTGTTTTAATAGCCTGGGCAATAATTATTTCAGATTCGTGGGAAAATACGTGGAATTTTGAGGCTTTTGGATAAAGGCAAAAAACATTTGGCTCGTTTGGCTGGCCCTCGTCTAAGACGTTCTCGCCAGGTAAAGTAATCCGCTCAATAGCCCCGTCTCCCTTGCGAAAGATCTGATGTTCCAGAACCAAAATCCGAAACGATTCATCACACTAAAAACATACCTAACGAGAACGATAATCAACAAGAACTTACATCCTTAAAATACATTATGGTTTCTCAATGCTCTTCTCTTCTGCAGGTTATACCAGCTAGGTGGGATTTTCTGCCAAGCTAAGTGGGTTTACATAAAGTAGGTGAAGTGAATTCCACCCAGTTTGTGTGCTAGACGAGACTCTGTCGCATAACTGGCCAGCTTTATGAAGCAGTGTGAGTCTTATGAAATTATAATGCCTCAAATACACCTGGCATGGTTGTAAGATGTCGGACATAGGTCCTAACCTACTTCACTTGCAACTGGACACTTCATTTCAGGCCTAAGACTATCGTATGCCTCGAAAAGGAAAGGTCCAGGAGCCTGAGCCCATTTTGAAGCCAGCCAGTGTGGAAGACAGCAAGGAGCTCAAATCCGATGAGTTTTTGGTTCGAGAGATGAAAGTTTCTCGTTAGCTGCAGGTTGAACACTGACTGGCACTTCTTTTTGCCGCTGGCGACACTTATGAGTGCTTTGTATCATTTTCACACCCGCAGCGTTCAGGTCTGCGCACCCGATCAGGCCGGTGGTCGCGGCGCGCGCGTTTCCGCCCACGCCCCATGATTTGGCGCGGACGGCGCGCGTGATTTGGCGCGAGAGCAGCGCGTGCGGCGGTGGCGCGCCCGCCGGTGACGGCTGGTGTCGCCGGTTGAGTGGCTGCCCGACACCGCGCCCAGCCGACACGGGCCAGCAGCGGGACCCGACCGGAACAAGGCGGCCACAGCCGGGGGCGCTGTCACACAGCGGGCAGTTCCGGCGGTCGGACCTGTCCAAAACAGTCGGGTTGTGTCTGACCCGGCTGACAGAGGTCGACCAATCACCGCCGTCAGCCAGGGCTGTGCGCCGGCATGCTGTCGCAGCAGCGTGATTGAAATGGTATCACGTGCCAGCGAGGTTAGCGTATCTGTCCGAGGTTCATGTCCGGTACGGTGATAAAAAGCTAGCAGGGAGGTTTACTTCCAGCGAGAACCTGGATTTATCAAGAGCAGTAGGTACCACAGTTGACATGTGTACTCTGGGTGGCTATCCTCCATTTTTGTCTGGAAAGGAAGCCGCCCCACTCAAACCCTGGGCCTATCGCTGCTCAGCTGAGACCAGAGATAAGCAATCGCCGGAGATAGGCCACCTATCTCCACCTTGGTGCCGAGCCCCTCAGGGGCGCGCCTGCGAGTCCAAAGGGCAGGCGCCGTACATCCAGCTTTGTGACTTTTTTGAACTGATGCTGATCGCAGGCGATAATATCACCCCTGGGGCTCGTCACCATTGATTGCTTCTACCGATATTTTTGCTTGCGTCGACTGTCTTGTTTGGAACCGATGGTACCTATATCGGGTGTTTTACCTTTCTCTTCATGAAGCATCTATCTTAGCACAAAGACCGCTTGCAAAATACACAATGTAATGTGATCATCCAACAAGTATCCAAAAGGTACCAAAGTACGATCCGTTTCACAGCACATGCTTATTCAACACAGGTTATTTGACTCGAATTTCATTGATTAGAATAAAAGCGGTGTTTCCCTCGCACTGCATCTTTGGCGTCTGACAGGCTCATATATATATATATATATATATAAATATATATATATATATATATATATATATATATATATATATATATATATATATATATATATATATATATATAAATATATATTCCGAAAAAAATGTTTGCCATTACGGGGCTGTGATGTCCACTCAATGATCAAATACCTGCGTGCTAAATCAATCGACTTAAGGGCATGACCAGGACCAGTGCAGAATAGTTTCCAAGTATATATACTGTGCATTTTTTACATTCATCTGTCTTCTGAAGCACGAAAACATGGAGTAGGTATTCTGATTTTCGGTAGAATACGTTTTATTATTCCATACTGAAGCCACTAAAGATTTAGGTGCATCTTTTACTGACAGATATATACGATCAGATGTGGTGCAGTTTAATAGATTTTATGCATGATTATCTTCCATTTGCCTTTATCCTCTCCGTCCATACATTCAATGATATATCGAGTTGTTTATTTTGGGTTAAAGTCACACCATTCGATAAGGTCTTATGATCGCGGTCCATTACATCCACAAACTACCGGGACCAACGTCAAGTCAGCATTAACAAAATAGTACAACCTGTATCTGTTATATTCTTGCCCAGGTGGAAGTAAAATGGCATCGGCTCTGAATCGTGAAGTCAGCGGGATCTTCCGATGGCTGTGAAGTTTTTGGATCTTCGCGAAATCCCACAGCATCAATTTTAAGTCGAGTCATAGAGTCAGCTGTCAGATGTTAAAACAACCAAGCCCTTCCCTGGTTTTTCCCGGTCAAAAAGGACAAAAGCCAGAGAATAATGAATTATCTGCTCCAAGTTTGGTGGTAATACAGAAGACGTAATTATTACGATTCTGCCTAGTCCCACTCGCTCTGTGTCAACCAACGATTTCGGCCGTGCCCTTTACCTACTAGGTTGAGGGCCTCTCCCATCGTGGTGACAGCTCAGAGGCGCTGCCCCGGGCTGCGGGGACGGGCGCCGAAGTCGACCGGTCACGACCCGCGCCGCCGCCCCCGCAGCTGCCCCTCCAGTGACGTCACACAGTGCCAGCTGCTCCACGGCTGACGTCAGCGGTGTTACGCGCTATCTTCCCGGCCGGCGTGGCCGTGACCGCCAGGTTCCTCGGAAACAGGGTGCAAGAACCAGAGCGCAGTAGCGCTCAAAAGGACTAATACAAAGATTGCCGATAAAGTTGCGGCACACACCGTAAATAGGAACTTGGACGTCAGCTGAAAAATGCTTATGGACAAGAAAGGGACCTTTTATTGCATCTTAGACGACGTATAGCAACGTTTTGGAAAACGATTGTATTTATGAAATCAATTCTGATTTCACATCCATTGCAGATTTCTTTGGCAAGATCGCATTGTAATTTCTTGGGTTAAATATCCTCAGATAAGAGATACAAGTTTCATCAAATTTTCTGAATCCGTTTATTGCAAGTCCTACAACTAGATAAATACTTATGAATAATGACTCAGCCTATAAAACACGAGAATCAACTGCTCAAAAACGCTGAACCCTAAGCCATTGGCCATTCAAACTGAAAAGCTCATATTTCTCACATGCTCACATGGTGTTCCCACTCATGTTATCCGGATGGAAATGAATCCTCAGTATTTTCGTTCCCCATACACGCATATATTATACGTATATATTACACGCATATCACTCGTATTGCACGCAATGGTTGCGTGACCATCATATAGGTTTTTAGCTGTCATGATCCGAGCATCATCTTTATTGCGTAACAAGCCCCTTTCACCGTTTTGCAATGTGGTGCAGAATATCACTTGACATGATAAATCAAGTAGGTCATTCAAGAGGCATTAGTGGCACCGACGAAACAATTTGCGGCGTGAAGTTTGCGGGTAATTGTGTGGGATGTTCAGATTCACTGCAGTGCGGAAATTCCTGGATAATGGGATAGTCTGGCAAATATCCAACTTCCCATACCCTTCCGTAAAATGCTGATGGGATTGCAGTAAGGCATGCGTGCCTGTTTTTCAAGACGAGGCCCCACGCCGATTTGTGTGCCGGATTTATGCTCATGATGATCACCACGCTATTTAAAGTGCTAAGTTGAATGTACAAACAACAATTTATTAAAAAATGTCAAAATAATTTGTCAGCAGTAAAATTCTTTTGTAGGAGACCAAAGACGGACCATCCTAGCGTGAAAAGCATTCACTAAATTAAGGTGCCAATTAATTTGTTCCTATATTCGGCGGAGGAAATATACGGGCTAGTTTTGTCACCTTGCCCACCAGCCTGTCACCATTTAGAATCAAAATGGTTTTCGACCCCACAAACAATTTCAAGTCTACGTCAATAACTTTGGAGGATGCCACTTTTGCACATCCGGGTACAAACCACACCTGCGTTCGATGCATGAAACGCATCCGACGTTATCGAACACAGCTTGTGCCGGACTGAGGCAGGTGCGTTGAGTGTAGGCGTAGGGGGGGACAGCATTTTGCTGAGGCCGGGCCGATCGTCAATCAAGGGAGCCGTTTTTTGTAGTTAAGCAGGGGCGTTTTAGGTTCAGAGGGCGCCAGTTTGCCTTTGAAACATATTTCCGTATGCTTCGGGGAGCTATTCGCGCCCACAAACGTCTCATTTCACGCTTCGCGCATTCTAGCCTAATATTGCGGTCTGTATGTCCATTTGATCACTAAGTGAGTGCAGTCTACCATAACACTGTTTTGTGTGTTAGGTTGGATACTATTGCACCACTGCGCTGGCGTAGGAGCATCTTTGTACTTCGCAGGAGGGGCCTTCCCGCCGCACCTCCGGACCTGCCTCGAGTTCTGATTGGGCCCTATGTTTCAGATTTCGCATATCACTTGCTTAAACATCGTGTAGGTAACATTCCGTCAAATAATCAATTCCGATGATAAAAATAACCAATTCAAAATACGTCGACCTTCGAGAGTTTACGTTACGAAGCGTAGGCTTTCCCAAGCAAGAATAGGAGATGCCTCAGAAGGTTCTCGTCCAGGCCAGGCGCCCACTCCGATCCTTCGTCAGCTCCAGCATTGCCTGCCACAGCAGCATGGCACTTCAGTTGGCTCAAATCTGCAGGAATTAACGGCCCGCTTCCCACTGACGTTAATTTGGCTCAGCATGGTTATAAATATGTTGGTTTGCTCGCTTCTAACGCTGATTTTATCGACACTTCGGTTCAAAAAGAATACCTCCAAGAATGATTCAGGCATACCAGGCTTTTGGTTCGTGGCACTCTACAGGGCATGGAGATAAATGCTCCTGGACCTACACACTGATTTGCGGTTCGGATTATGAAGTATTGATTAAATCATTCTCATCTGATCACTAACACACATTGCTTGCATTTGCAGCAAGGAAACACTGACCACTCTGACCCATAATTGCATCAGAACACAACATATAGGTCTACAGAAAAACTTCCGTTGTGTGGGTGAATTAAGAGCACCGATGTGCAGAGTGCCATCCAATGCGAAGTATTTATTTGAATGCGACCGATTCACATGCACCTTGTACAGTTACTCTACTAGAGAAAACACGGTTTTAAAACATTATGTTAAATTTTCACCAATACACTCCTAACGTCTTTACTCGTAAGCAATCATATATCGCGAAGGTTTCGACGGAGAGTGCGCCTTCAGCAGCAGACTGCCTATTGTTGAATGGCTCATCACGCACCCATTCAGTAGCTTCTCTCAATGTAGTCTTAGGCGCTGAAACGCCCTAAAGCAGCAACTTCGATCAATTCCTCCAGACAGACATCTCTTCTTCATGAACCCGCACTTCTCAGCAAAATCACCCCGCACGCGAAACTAAACCGTACGGCTGTAATTTCAGTGCGAAACTCAACGTCCGTTTCGCATGCTCCACGGCGCCAGAGCAGGCCAGGTGTCCTATGAGAGTACCCGATTCTCGCCCTTGGTAGCGCGCACGGGGGCGATGCGAGCGGCGAGGGTGGCGTGCGCCGCCTGCCGGCTGGACCAGATTGTCGGGCGAGGATGAGGAGCGCGGCCCGGCCCGGCGCCCAGTCAGTCGCTGGTCCGACGCGGGAGGTGAAGGTCGCAGCTGGTGGCCCTGGAAGGATCGGGTGGCGTTGTCGGACATCTGCGGCCAGGCTCTGGTTGAAAGTTGTGATTGGAGTGCCGACATCATGAGCTTGCAGTGTACCGAGCAGCCCATGGATACGTCGGTGTGTTTGGCGCAGAACGACGCCGTCATCTTCCGGGACGATCGAGTGCTGGAGTCGCTCTTACGCACTGAGCGATCCTACATGCCCGGCGGAAACTACTTCGGAACAGTACAAAACGACATTCAGCCCTACATGCGGAAAATGGTCACTTCTTGGATGTTGGAGGTGAGTGCGTTCTTGTGAAAGTCCGTTGTCAGTCCAGCAGCGGTCACGCTTTCACGTGGGTTCTCGCGTGAGGCACTGTTCGATACTGCGGCGCTGCGTTTCGCCCGTGTGACCCTGAGTGAAGTCCTTGTAAGATCGCGGGCTCTAAATCAGCGTCGCAGGCGCGCGTTTTATGGTGGCGGTGCCGTCGGCCGTCGCTCCGGCGAGGACTGGGCCGCCTCCCACCTGGGGCTATCGTTCCCGACCCGGGCTCGGAGACCCCAGGCAGCCACCGCACTGGTGTCAGTCACCATCACGCAGATATCCAGTGCGCGCTGTCTGGTGACCATCGGGGAACCCCCGCATATCTGAGAGGTGGCGAGACCCGCGAGACTTCGCTGTTGAAATGTGCACGTCACATTTGTCGTGAAAGCGCATGGTTTTAAGGTCTCGCGAGCTAAAAAAATACTGGTATAGAAAACTATCAATTTGACTGGGCCTTTGACGCCTGTTAGAAACAGGTAGTCCATAAGTGAATAACATATCTAGTCATTCACAGGAATGAAATCTACATGTGATAGTCCATTCAACTTGCTAATTCCCTAGGGTCTTTAATCCCCTTGAGTTTCTCATGCATGTCAACTTCTCCTATTCGTTTATGGCAATCAAGTTGACTCGTAAGTAAATAAAATGCAGTAAAAGCCCCGAGGTGTGTCCCATCAAAATGGATAGCTAAAATCGTTTCCTTATCGATCAATTTTCTAAATTTCACGAATGAAAATGAGAAGCCGTAATCCCGAAGTTGTTCTTAGTTTAGAATCTCACACAGGCAGGTGATAAATTCTGTCTTTTGAATGAAATAACGGGATAGCTTCCAAACTGCCTAACAAATAACCTGTCGTTAAAGTCCACTGTTAAAACTTGTCATGCCGAAACAAATGTACTCCATAATTACGAACCGATCTTTTGATCGATTGTCGTGGCGTTCTGGTAGAAATCCCTGCAATTTTTTCAGCAAGACAACATCAAACATTTATGCCGAGAGCGGCTCGACTGAGACCCCGCCTTGTCTTGTTGCCCCGGCCCTTGTGCAGGAGCTTGGCGAAGCCGTGGGAGTGATACCCTGGTCTCCACGTCGCTGAAATTTCTGACAATGTGTCCGCATTTTGATTTACTGGCAATAAGTTTAAGACCACGTCTAAAAACGTAGAAGTGAATTTTTACGGATTTTCGCTACTAAAGATGCTCTGGGGACACTAAACATTTAAATGCTGATTTGAAGGTTATAATCCAATCAATAGAAACCTGGACATCACACATCATAACTCCCTCGAGAACCAGCATCGTCTCAGCGCCAGGCTTGCCTTTCGTCTTATCACAGCTTCCGAGCAAGCTCTGTCTCACTCTGTCTACACTTACTATGCACATTTCAAGGCCGACGTACGCACGCCTTTAAAACGAGCTCCGAGAAGCACGTGACCAGAAGTGCAGGTGCCGGTTAAGTCGCCAGTGCAGGTGTACACCTCCGTAACCCTTTGTGTCCGTTCCGCAGGTGTGTGAGGAGTTCGGCTGTGAGGACCAGCTGTTCCCGTTGGCGGTGAACTACATGGACCGCTTCCTGTGCGAGCGGCGGCTGCCGCGCGGCCAGCTGCAGCTGCTGGCAGCTGTCTGCCTGCTGCTGGCCAGCAAGATCCGGCAGTGTCGCGCGCTCAGTCTCCAGCAGCTGGTCTACCTCACCGACTACTCCGTCACCGAGCAGCAGCTCAAGGTAGGCCGCCAGCTGCACCTCACGGTCAGCAGAACACCTCCGATTGCTTTTGTCACGCGTGTGTTCTGTGTGCGATATCACGTGATGATCTTTCCAACACGGTTTAAAGCCAACGGACACCGTCTCAGCGTTAACGGTGTACAGATTCCTATCTCCATCTGGAACATGCTCAGCGCGCGGACAGTGAATCATACCGGGCTCCGTTGTCATTGGCACCAGGCCACCAGCAGAGAGCGTCCCTAGATTTAGGCGATAAGCCGTCCCCCAGCGCCCGTCCTGCGGTGACTCTCCCCCGGAGGTCACACCGCCTCTGTACCGTTCGACAGCCGGACCCTCTTCTTCCACACTGTCCCCGAATCCAAAGCATGCCGTTCATAACGGACCTGCCCGCCACCCTTGCCTTTAAAGTGCTGCTCCAGCACGCCAGGCATCCGCGGCAGGCAGCGGCGCTCCTCCGCCCGCCTCCTCTCTTTGTGTCAGCGCGCGCAGGCGGGGGCAGTGGTGCGGACGGCGCTCCTGCCTGCCTGCCCAGCGACGGCAGCGGCGGCGGCGGCGGCACAAATGTCGCCGCTGAGGTGTTGGACGGAGGCAGCGAACGGGCTATTGTCGCCGTGCCGGGGCGTCAGGACTGGCCAGGGCCGGTCCCCAGCGGCCAGCGCCGTGAGAACATTCCAGGCGGACAAGAGTCCTGGCGGTCAGGCGACAGCGAGCAGCCCGGGTGCACGGGGTGGCGCTGCTAGCGCGATGTTGAACACTCACTCAATGTTGAGCTTCAGAGGAGCTCAACAGTGAAACAAGCCGCGAAGCGAGTGAAGAGTTGGGTCTAAATATGTCTTAGGAGCATTTACGGAAAAGGCAAGACTAGCTGGCAGCGCTCTCAATCGAACAGGTCTTTAGATATTCTGACAAACACGTCATCTTCTAATGTACTGGTGGTCAGGCCGCAAATTCCGCACAGCACCTGCGCTATGCTCTTGAACAGTCGCGTCGAGTGTCTCATGATTCCTCAACGCCACCCATAGCCGTGCCGCAATCAGGCTCAACTGCTGCGTTCGGGGTGGCCGGTCGTACGCTGGTGTTTCCCTCTGGTCCGGAAAAACCAACGAACATGGGATTTAAAGCGTCATAAAAAGCCGCCGTTGCGTGCGTTTACCTGGGACAAATTTGTCTCCACCATCCGGACTGTCAAGGCTGCTACGACACGGGGGCCGGCTCAATTAAGCGATCTGTCTCCATACAGAGGGTGAGATAGATGGGCGCAGGGCGAGAGAGAGAGAGAGAGAGAGAGAGAGAGAGAGAGGGAGAGAAGAGACAAGAGAGAAGAGCGAAGAGCGAAGAGCGAAGAGCGAGAGAGAGAGAGTGTGTGCGTGCGTCTGGTGGGTTTTAGGCAGTGGAGCCTCATCCACCCCCACGCGAAACACGACGCGGGAGGCGGCGCACAGGTGAATTCCAGCGCATGGTTCGCCGTTGAGCTCGGTACACGTGGCCGGCTTCCCGCAGTGTTCGCTGTCGGTGCAGGGTCCTCCCAGCAGGGACACCTATCTGGGAAACTTAGCACCTCCGAGTCGGGCCATTACAGCGCGGCGGGAGGCGGCTGCGGCGCCGTTTCAAGTCCTGAACTGTCCAGTCAGCCATCACGCCCTACGACCCCGCCTGATCTGTGTCCACTGAACAGCCTTCAGACCATTCCTGTGAGGCACGCACTGTCGCGCCCGACTTCCTTTCAACAGAACTTGGTGCTTGCGCTTAAATTTTGGCTTTCTCAGAATTGCCCGGATGGTCTGCTAAACATACTTCTAGTGAATTGACTCCGCTTTTGGTTCAACTTATGATGCAGCAACATTCCAAATAATTTCGAAGCATAGAACATAGTGGATGGACTGTGCGGCTCCGTCCACCGTTACCGGGCCGGACTTGTGCGGCTCCGTCCACCGTTACCCGGCCGGACTTGTGTGGCTCCGTCCGCCGTTACCGGGCTGGACTTGTGTGGCTCCGTTCACCGTTACCGGGCCGGACTTGTGCGGCTCCGTCCACCGTTACCGGCCGGACTTGTGTGGCTCCGTCCGCCGTTACTGGGCCGGACTTGTGTGGCTCCGTCCGCCGTTACTGGGCCGGACTTGTGGTCCGGCCGGGTAACGGCGACATTTCTGCTGTCGGCAGAGACGCATGAAGACTGATTGGAGCGGTGTGCGCCGGCGCGGTTCATGGCCGGCCGGTGGCGCGACCTTGGCGCACAGAGGGCCCGCGCGCCGCCGCCGCCGCCGCCACCGCAGCCGCCGCGCCGATGCCCTCAGATAGGTCACCCGTATTTATGGAATGTCTCAAAGGAGGCTTTCATAGTGCGACGAGGCCGTCAGGGTGTGTCTGCGGCCTGGGATGATGCCGGTGTGAATTGGCTGTGGTGTGGGTGACACGGAGCTGGCAGGTTCATTCAGGCACACCGGCTCTCCAGGAGCGGCCTAATGAGTGGAGCCCGGCGCCGTGAGCACAGCCACTCAGGGCCGGTCCGGATCCCACGTGCGTGTCACGCAGATCATATCCGGTGGCCCAGGAGGCCAGCACTGGGGGGTAATTCGGTAACCAGGCGCCGGCGATACCGGAGCTGAGCTCAGAGCCGAGAATCACGCGCCCGGCCGGGCCGGAGCTGTGGGGCTTCGGAGCCGGTGCAGCTCGGCCGGCATTCCAGCCGTTTTTATCTCTTTGTCGACGGCGCGCCAGCCTTGAACCTGGAGCGGCGGCCGGCCGGTGGCGGGCACCGTGTTTAGGACAGCAGCGGCGACGGGGGCGCCACCTCTGCCCCGGCTGCCAGCTAACGAGCCGGCGGTGCGCCCGGCACGCTGCCACCCACTCGCCGCGCCGGCATCTGGAGCAGGCGCGCGACCTTGCCGCGGCATTACCCCGCCCGGGGCGGCCGCAGCGCGCAGTCGGCCGGAATCCGGCCCCAGCGCCCATAAGTCAGCCATTTCCTGTCGTTTGGCCGCCGGAATGTGTGTCTTGCGGCGGTTTTTGGCGCGCCTGTGTCGCCGTCCCGTCGCAATGTGTTGACTCGCAAACCATCACCTAATTAAAACCATGGGCCAACCGGCCTGTCATTACGATGCGCCTTTGCCGTCCATTGGTCCATAAATCGGCGTATGGCTCGGCGCCGCCGCCGCAGTGTCGCCACCGCCGAGGCGCGGTACAGCGGCCGGCGGCGGCGCGCCAAAGGAAGGGTGGCGCGCCCCTGCGGCGCTCATCGTCGACGGTATGCTTTCCCGACCCAAATATCGCCGGGCGCAAACACGCCGGCGCCGCACCAACTAGTAAATCGCGGCCAGTTGTGGCCTGTTGTCTGTTTCTGCCGTAAATAGAGCACGGGCCTCCCCGTGGCGGGGGCAGACAGGGGCAGACTGGTGGGCGGCCGGACGGCCGTCTGTGTACGTGGTTTGTGTGACCGTGTGTATGTGGTCTGTGTGACTGTCAGTGTGACAGTCTGTGTATGTAGTGTATGTGACAGTCTGTGTGTGTACTCTGTGTGAAGGTCTGTGTGAGTGTTCAGTGTGACCGTCTGTGTACGTGCTTTATGTGACCGTCTATGTGAGTGCCCTGTGTGCGTGCTCTGTGTGACTGTCTGTGTGCGTGCTCTGTGTGACTGTCTTGTGTAAGGTCTGTGTGCGTGCTCTGTGTGACCGTCTATGTGAGTGCCCTGTGTGCGTGCTCTGTGTGACCGTCTGTGTGCGTGCTCCGTATGACCGTCTGTGTGCGTGCTCCGTGTGACCGTCTTTGTACTGATCTGTGTGACCGTCTCTGTGCGCGCTCTGTGTGCGTGCCTGTTGACTGTCTCTGTGCGTGCTCTGTGTGCGTGCTCCGTATGACCGTCTGTGTGCGTGCTCTGTGTGACCGTCTGTGTGCGTGCTGCTCGGCAGGAGTTTGAGCTGGCCCTGCTCCACTGGCTGCGCTGGGACCTGAATGCCGTCACCAGCTTCGACTTCGTTGAGCAGCTGCTGGAGAGGTTGTCGCTGCCGGGAGGAGCGCGCCTGATTCGCCGGCACACGCACACCTTCATCGCGCTCTGCACCACCGGTATGTCCCGATGACGTGAATATTGAAGGACTGGAATTAAAAATGCAAAAGAAATGTATGAGTTGTATAGTTTTGTTCAAAGATGCGCCGAAGCTACAAAGATGATAGTGGCAGGTAGGTATCATATATCGGGCTCAAACACAAATAACTGTTGGTGGTAAAAGTAAAAAAGGCGGGTTTTGCTTGAAGTTATTTCCGTTTGGGATCCCTTCGAGCAAATGAAACTTTGAGATCCTATGGTACACCGACCTGCCCTGAATATTCCATGAATAATCTTTGTCTAACTAATATACGTAAAAAATAGCAAAAGGCCCGGAATATTTTTTATTCGGCAATGATTCTCAAACCAATCCCGAATCGTTCTCGAGATCCGGAAAGTCCGTCCGTGTGATAGGGCCAGACCTTGGCAATGTTCTGTGTGTTGGAATTAAGCCGACTGTCGCCATGTTGACTGTGTCGCGTGCCGGCCTTCGATCGGCGACAGACACGCTGCGGGCCCGGGGGTCGTAAGCCCGCGTGTGTACACACTTGTGGCCGGGCTGCTGTCAGCTGGCGATTGCAGCCAATGGGAGCGCAGCTGAGTCGGTTTCAGCCAATCAGCGCCGGCCTGCGGCGCAGATGTATTGCAATGCGGGCCGCCCGGCGCGGCGCCCTGCTCTCTCCGGCGTGAATCGATCGGTGGCGCTATCATCGAGGGGAGGTGGGGGGTGTATTGTAACGCGGCCCGTGCCCGGTCGATAGTGCCTGCCGGGGAACTTGGCCTGTGAACACTCGGCGGCCGACGAACTGACTCAGCCCCAGTACAATTACCGATTGTTACTGCCGCGATCGCCAATCAATATTACATACACAACACGGGCCCATTTATAAAACAGTGCTCACGGCAAAAACCTCCCCTCGGGTGTTGGTATCGATTTCTGCATTACACCGGTGAGCCGGTGTTTTTCTAGTCGATTTTCCACCTCGCGTCGTTGTGTTTCCGGTGCAACTCCGAAATAGTCGGCTATCTCTGTTGCCTCCCACAAAAACCGACACGGTGCCTCACGCGCCGACAAAGCGCGCCGGAGCGCGGCGGCGGCTGCCGCTCTCCCGTGTTGCTCAGCAGTCAGCTGAGGTGGCGACGTGACGCTCCCACTCCAGTTATTCTTTCCAGCAGTCGGAGCCGAAAGTCGGCGCCGCGCCACAAAGACCTCCGGAAACGCGCCATTCGAGCTGTGTTAGCGCGCCAGATTCGCCCGCCACCCACCCCCTGACTGCTCTGCTTATAAGAAAAGCGTGGGAGTGTCGTCGTCGGCGCCGACGGCAGCGGGGAAAAAGCGCCGCCGTCGGCGCCAGGGTCGTCTCGCTGCACACCTCCAGCTGCGGAGACGTCGTCACCGATGCGGCACGCGTAACGACGGCGGCGACGAGCCGCCGGAACTGGTGTAAAAATACCACTTCCCCCGGTCCAGTGGATTGTCCAGATGTCGGCTTTAAAGCCGAGGACCGGCCGGTGGTGTCTGCGCCGCCTCCGTGTCTGTGAGGACAGAGCGGGGAGAGCCGCCTCACTGGAGCTACCACCGGGCCAGATGCGGCCCCCCGCCGCCAGCTCAGGGGTAGGGCGGCGGCACCTGCGGCCGGGGACAGCTGGGACTCCGCCGCCGCCGCAGCTGCCGCTGCTGCTGTCAGCTCTGCGCCACCACTCAATACGCAGGGTCCGGCAGGCACGGGTGATGATCCGCCATCCTCGGAGATAGAGAGGGCTCACTCAGATGCTTGCTCCTCGGCAGGCTGGCTGGTGAGTTGTCAAGGATGGGCGTCTGCAAAAACACATCTCTATCGGAGAGTTGGACTGCGCCTTCAGTCGGGAAACATTTCCTGGAAAAATCGGCACCCTGCAACCCAAGTGCTGTCGGAAACAAGATTAATAGACATTTATATCGCAATGAAATTCTCAACAAGAGCGTCACTGGAGAAATTCAGCCTCCTGCCATGAGGCGGATTCTGTCTGTGCATTGAGAAAATGCCTGCAATGTCTCCAGCTTCCGGCTGGCTGGCGTAATTGCACCGTTCAGATTCGGTCTCGCCCTTATGCTGACTTCCGCTGGCGCCGAGGCACACGTGCCCGCACCCCACGTGACCCGTGGACAGCGGCACGGGTCACTGCCGCCGGAACCACGCGCTCCTGCGCGCCGCACGCGGCCGGGTTCAGTTCCGTGCGTCATTTAAACCGCGCGAGAGGAGAGTGGCCGGCCGGTGCAGCCCCGCCCAGCGCTGCCGGGAACACCGGTTCAACAGGGGCCGCTGCCGGTTCCAGTGCCGCTGCCGGCAGGGACTGGTTCCGAACATTGCCTGGTTACAGAATTTACAAATGTTGGTAGATAAAAAAGGCTCTCTGTCGGTAAATTCTGACTGGGCGCGGACAGACGCCTAGCACGCCTGTGTGTTTGTTAAGAGCAGAGTCGCCGGTACGGTGCGATGTTTGAATTGGGTGTAAGAACTGCCTCGCGGCTTCCCTCTCAGTTCAGTTGCTCAGGTGCATAACGCAGGCCCTCACGTCATACCCCTGATGCGGTATGCAGCCCTGCTCTGAATACGGATGAGAGTGTAGCTGCTAATGCCTCCTGCGTCAGAAGTGACCGGAGGGGTTTACATCAGGAGTTCTTGATCCGAGCCACCATTTCACGCACCTTCACCCTCATTAACTGCAGTTAGTGCGCCGCTCTCCTGCGGCGACAGCCGGTCGGCTGGCGGTTCTGAAAGAGAGCCGCCGATTACCGTCCCAGGCCCAGGTGAAAGAGTGCGCCTGGTAACCCGGGTCCCGACCGGGTGACCCCTGACCCAGATGCGTGGCGCAAGGTCGCAGTCGGGCTGGAAAGGGAAGGCCGCGGTGACGGGTGCTGGGAGCCGGGCCCGGTGTCCCGGAGCGGCGACCTTCGCAGCGCGTGCAGAACGCTGTCGGAGCGCCGCTGGGTGACGCTGCGATTGCGCTGCTTGGAAACATTACCAGCGGGGGCGGCCGCCCGACTGGGCTGGGATCGAGACCCTGTGGTCAGTCCACGCCTCCCCAACTGTTTATGGACCACTTCTACTGGTGTAGTGGTTCGCTTCCGTTTGATCCGTCCGGTAGCTATCACATTGTTCAACTAAAGCTAGCGGAGCTCACTTGAATGGGGATACATATGGACACATAACAGGTCTGGGTTAAAGCGACAGTTAGAATATGCGAAACGGATTCTACATTTCATATCGATCGGAATGATATCGATGACATGGTTTATTCCTGATTAAATCGGCTGTGCTCTCAGTGCAGTTGCAGAAGCTTGCCTGAATTATAGTCGGTCAATTTTCCATCTCAAGCGGGTGCGGTGGAACAGAACCATCCGCCAGTGACCTTTGTGATCTCAGCTTGTGGTCTCCTGTTGCACGGCGAGCCCCCCGCTGGGGGCCGTGGGAGCCCGGCCGGGCGCTCTGTCCCGCCGTCAGCCCCCCTCTCCCCCGCGGCCGTTCAGGGCCGAGATTATGATACGCGGTGACGTGGCGGAGATGGCTCCCCTATCTCCCCCTGCGTCGCCGCCGACGATAACAGTTCCAGGAGCTGTGCCCCGCTCGTCGGGCCGGTAACCGGAGAGACTGGGCCTGGGACTCGGGGCCACTGCGACCGCCCGGCAGGCAGCAGTTGCAGGGCGACGCCGGATGTAATTACCCTCAGCAGTCGGAGCCGCAGTTGCAGCGCTAATGACTGGCACGCGACCTCTCCGCCCTCGCGCGCTCCCATTAACCACCGCCGTTTCCAGCGCCTCGGCGCGTGTGGCAGCGGCGGGGCCGGCGCGGCCCTCGGGCCAGGACCCTCTGCGGTGCCCTTCCAGATGGCTGCCGGGTGGCTCATTAGGAGACGCGGCAACGACCGGGGTGGTTGGAAGCGCAGCTGCCGTTATGGTATCGGCTGGCGGAGCGGCAGGTGTGACGTTACGTCTTCCTGCCCCCTCCTTGTCCCACCCCGTCCGCCCCACACCGTATTTATGTATTTATTTCTAGGCCCCTCTAATGATCTCGACGCCCGAGCTTTCCGGTGGGGTTTTGCACCAGCACGTGTCTGTCCAACTGAAATTGATGAGAGACTGGGTGCGGGTCACCGGTGACAACTGCCAGCCCCGGTCCGTCCAATAACACCAATTGTCTGGTGCGCCCGCTGGTTGAGCGGCGGACCTGTGCTGTCAGATCCAGTCGGCGGGTCAGCCCGTCGCACCATCTGGACCGTGGTCAGAGGCGAGCCGACCGCCCGGGGCGCTTGTTTACCGCTGTCGGCAGAGGTAGCGCCTCGCTGCCGGCGGTCTGCCGGTCACGGAAGCCCGCCGGCGGCGGCGTTTGTACTACAACAGCAGTTGTTTACTACGCCGGCGTGGTTTAAACCCCGTTGCCGCCGCCGGTCGTTCCCATGGCCTGGCCTCTGACGGCGGCCGGGGCCGGTCCTTCACCTCTCCTCTCCTTCTTCTCCGCGCCGGCCGCCCACATTCTCGGCATTTAAACGCAATGAGGCTGGAAGCGTGCAGCGCCGGGGCGGGTTGTTTGTGCCGAACAGTAGCGGTGTAGGGGGGTGCGACAAACAGCCGAGCGAAGGTGGCTCCCACCGGCTCACCCTTCACCGCCACCCACGCCGTACCGTGAACAGCTCCACCGTCGCCATGGAGGGAGCACAGAGGCGCAAATAATCACGTGTCATTACAGACAGGATTTATTGAAGCGAAACGCAATGTGCCGTGAACAGCGTGTGCTAGTCACGCCTGTGTGCTCTCGCTGACCTGGCTGTGTTGCTCTGTTGCAGAGGCGGAGTTCCTGGGCACACCGGCGTCTCTGGTGGCGGGCGGCAGCGTCTGCGCCGCCGTGGCCGGCATGAAGCTGGCCGGAGCCGACCAATGCGTGCAGCAGGTGGCCAAGTGTCTCCGACTGGAGCTGCCAGCACTCCAGCACATCATGAGGCGGATCGAGGAGATGGTCCAGTCAGAGATGGCCAACGCCCAGGGCAACTCCATCAACCCTGCAGCCAAGCACGCGGTCGCTCCGGGCACCAAGCAGTCGACAGTTCCCGCCGAGGAGGCCTGCTGTCAGCCGGAAACACCCACCGACATACAGGACGTGCTGTTCTGAGCGTCGCCAAGCGGTCGGCATGCGAACTAACGCCGACGGGTCCACCTTTGTTATCGGTCCTGCTCGTCTCAGAGATACAGAGCCGATCGGGACCGCCTTGTTTGTTTGCCAAGAGGAGGACCCTGATCTCACGCGGTGTCCGCAGCGTGTCGCACGCCGTTCAAAAAACTGTGTTATGTCGTTGATAAGCCACTGATCATCGCGTTCTGTGCCCTCGCCAGGGTCCTGTATTCATGTGTACCTAAATGTAAGATACTCACTGTTCATTGCTATTGTACAGCAGAGTGTTGATTTTTTAGATATTGCCATAGAAAGGATTCTTGGTAGTCTCTGTAAGCTCGCATTTATAGTTCAGAAGTGATTTTAAGTTATTCCGTTACCGGACTGTTTGCAATAATTAGGTGTTTTCCGATCGATCTGTTACTCTGTGCACGGAATCGGCCAGTCTTTTTGTCATACCCATCATACACGACGCAGTCATCTTCTTTGTGTCTAGCCACGAAAATATATCATTTAGGCTCGGCAGTTTGCCGATCATCTCTGTCCAGTGTTATGGTACTTTTTATCTAGTCGTTTGCCTCGAGCACAATTGTATATTTCCTGATATGCACGTTTTGATTTTTTGTACAGCTATGTACCTCATGCAGCAATGGTGCGAAAGAGTTTTATAAAAATAAATATATATTAAACATATTCTTCCGTGTTTAGCTTATTTTCAAGAGGAAATAGAAAAAGGCCCGGACGTGAAAGAGACGAATGGGTCAGGCGCAGAAGCCTCCTTTGTTACGCCAACACTATTAAAGGGAATGTGGCACCTTCATAACGTGATTTTAACTGAGATAGCCAAGTTGTAAAGCAGGTCGGAAAATCCGATACTCCACATATCATTTGTCTTGGAACTCGATATTTCCGTAGAAAAAGTTAAAACCTGCCTGACACTAGCCTTCTATCAGCCCCCGCAGGGCGGCCATTGTTGTGAGCTGCTGGTGTGACGACATATGCTGACGTCACGATGAGCATCAGCCAATCGAAGCCATTGAAGCATTTCAAGTATGGTAGTGGTTGCCAGATCATGACATTATCCACAGGCAGATATTTGTTTATTTTCCTGGAGGAGTATTTTTAAAAACAAAATATTGAGCTTATTGAACATTTTTCAGAGAAATCATGAGTGGTTTCATTATTTTTGGCTAAAAGTATGCCTAATTTTACTAAATTCCAGGATTCGACCAAAGTGCCACATTCCCTTAAACAAACACATCCGAAAAACCCTGCACGTCCATGGTGTTCATCCAAAGATGCCTGACCGTGTGTTGGAAAAGGCAGATGAAAACTTCCCACCCGTTGTCACATCTAGCTGAGGACATATTTAAGCTATTCATGGGAGCATGCCATAACTTCAGATAGTTGTCTTCGGACAGGTAGCAACAATTTCAGAACCAAAGATTTCAAAACATATTTCACTTCTGAGACAGTGGCGGACCTAGGGGAGGGTTCAAAAGGCATTTGCCCCCAAATGAAAAAGCTCATGGCTAAACCACGTTTTTGCCCCTACCCCCACCCAAAACTGTCTACCTCATTTGTTCCCCGGCTCCTTATTAGTTTATAAGCAGGGCTTTGGTACTTCAACAGAACCAGTTAACTTAGAACTAGTCAACTTCTATGTAGATATTGGACCTTGGTCCTCTTGATATTTACACTGGTTTCTTATTAGGGCCACTCCCAAAAGGCACGCCTGACCAATTACAGGGAGTATTGGTGTGGGTGTTAAACGATCCTCTCCACCGGGTCAGATCGGACACGGAAGGCAGTTTCCCGCCGTGGGGATTGAGCCCACGTTGATCCATGCTATCCTATCTGAAGACGGGCAACGAGGCCATTAGGCAGTGGGCCTCATAGTTTAGGAAATAGCTCTTAGTTAAGGAAATAGTTTGACCATAGAAAAAATACAGTTATTATTTTCCAGTTCATGCTTCGATTTTTTACATCGTATTTTCTGAGGAGCAAAGTTTATGCTAAGGCTTGCAATTGAAGAAAGAACAAAAGCTTAGATATAAAAAATTGGCGTTCCAGTCTTTCCGCTTGCGTTTCTAAATTATCCTTCGTAGTGACTTGACATGATTTAAAAAAACAGGCTCCCAACTTCTGTTATTGCCCCCAACGTCTGTCCCATTGTTGTTATTTCGTCTTCTTACCGCCTGCCATTAGCAGTTTATAGTCAAAAAGCTACTAAATCCACAAACTGACAGTGCCTTGTTTGGGCGGTCCCCAGAGCTGGCACGTGCCTCACATAGGGTGGCTGTTATTTTAATCGTGTATACGGTGCATTGCTGTATATTTGGTTCGTTGTTACCCATGATCGCGCGTCAATAGTTTCGGAAATACAAACCTTGGTTTAACTTTAAAAGTTAACTAAAGTCACATGCTTTAGAGGTTTCTCGTAAAATATATAATGGAGCCAAACAATTATTGGAACAGGCACAGCATAGAGAGTGTCATTTTACTCAGCACTCTGCAATGAGGGTTTTGTATCGCTACGACCCATAATTTTGAAGCAATGGTCAAAAATTTAGAATCATATCAACTACTTCGGATAATCGATTCACGCGGCTAATAGAGCATATTTAATAAATAAGGCTTTTTTGTAACATATAAGACGTTTCTGGCACAGAGTTCCTTCGTCAGTTGGAAAGGTATTGAGCATAAAAAATTAACGCATATTTATACAAACACACGATAAGGTATCACAATGTTCACAGATCAAAATCTTGCACCAATATTACAAAAATTTGTATCTATAAAATGTGCTCTATTGTCTATGTGAACCAATACCCGTGAGAAGCTGCCTCTGTCAATGCTAAATGCACGTGCCCACGTGGTTGAGTAGTCACCGTACACCTAGCTGACATTCATCAGAACATTTCAGCACCAAATTTACACCGAAATATCTAGTTGAAAAATCGTGACGCTCACCTGAGTTTCCCCACACATCTCGTGGTTTCATCATTGAAGTTATCACGTGCACGCGCGCATGTGAAGCGTGGCCCTATTGCTATAAGGTGTAATCCATTCATTGTTATTGGCATGGGCGCCGAAAGCGGGGGGATGGGGGGACGCGTCCCCACCCCCTGTTGGCCAACCAGGGGGGGACGTCCCCCAAAATTTTTGGGTCAGTCGTCATTAATCCTGTCAGGTACCGAATATACTCAAAATTCGCCTTCCCCGGTCAGCACCAGCCCGGGTCCGTCCCCCCTGTGAAAATTCTGTGGCGGCGCCCCTGGTTATTGGAGCAAATACATATACCAAATTTCAGCCCAATCGAGCCAGTAGTTTCTGAGACCTCAAAGAGGGGTGTGAAATTGCGCACGTGGCGTAGAGCCTAGATGTAACCAATGCTACATTGTTCTGAATACATGCCGTCAATTTCATCACAATTGGATTCATATGTTCTGAGTTATAGCCTGGTATAAATCCACCCATTTATCATGCAACTACGTGTGGTTTGCAAATACGAGTGGTTTGATTGAGTGGTCAGTGACTTGACGTGAGTGGTCAGTCACTCGCAAAGTTAACACGCGCATTGACGGGGGTCTAAGCCACCTTCGCATTGACGGGGGGTCGGGTACCCGCCCCCCTAAGATCTCGAGAACCACGGTAGGTAGCGAAAAACGGTAAACGGCGTTGGGCTGCCCATCCACTTTTCCATCGAAAACATTTGAACCATTTTTTTTGTCAGGTCACATTTAAGGTCACGAGAGGTCAAAACATGCCCGTCATAGGGATAACATGTAAAATTCAGTTTTTCGGGCATTACATCTGAAAAAGTAAAGATAGAGCAAAACGACTTGAACTATATGAATCCTCTTAGCAAGCCGAATCGAATGATATATAATTTGACCTTGCTAGGTCAAATCGAGGATTTGACCTGACCTGAGGTCAGGTCAGCGTCAAATTATATAAAATGCATATCATTAGAACTGCAAAGCCCAGGCGAATCTAATGCAGCTAAAATAAATGCTCTATCACCATCCGTTACTGAGTTATTCCGTAAAAACCATTTTTCCCATGTATTTCCAATGGAGAGGTCATGCCTCGTACCTGACCTTAGGTCATCGATATCAAAAATACCGGAACATATGTTAGAGAACTCGGTGGCGTCATTATGTGATATGAGTTTCAATCGGATAAGTTCACCCTGCTCCGACTTATGCTATATTAAACTTCTTTTGAGGTCGGGTCACTTGACCTATACTGGTGACCTGACCTGAGATGACCTAACCTTAAAATTTTCACGGAAGTTGTAAAAATGATGAGGGAAAAGGTATACCAAGTACGGCGGCGTTACGCGCCGCCGTTTTTCTACTATCTCCGAAAAACCCGAGGGGGGCGGGTACCTACCCCCCCGTCAATGCGCGTGTTAAATTCTCGTCAAAAGTGTTAGCACAGTTGGACTGGGCCGCGCTGGACTGGGCCGGACTGAGTCATATGCAAACTTTCCTACCAAGTTAGAGGGAGAGCGTCTGTTTCCCGTCCGCTCAGTAATCATTCAACCAGTTCAAGAAATATCCTCTAAAACAGAGCTGAACGGCTCAAAGACCGGAGTCAAAGGATGAACATTCGTCATAAAAAACTATCAATGTTTGGTGCAAAGGCCAGAATCTCACGGTAAACCCCAGAACGTTCTCTGCAGCAGCCTCTCATGGCTATTTCACAACATAGATAATGAAACCAGTCTTACAATAGCACGTTCAATATGCCAAACGATCAGATTTCACCTCGATATCAGATGAAACTCTTTCCGCCTTTCATCTATTTCCTTCCGACACCTCCGAAATTCACATCCCAGTGAGCCTTTATCTGGGAAATAGTAATTATTGACACATGAACCATTGCGAGATTAATCCAACAAAAATCAGCTCTGGCGTCTTACGCGATCTACTGATTTTCACACACTAGGTATAAAATGTCATTTTCATGCTACGCAAGGCTCGAAAGCACTAGACAATACTCCTTGTTAGCCATGAAAATCTTGAATAAACGTACGGTGAGGGGGAATGGAACTCATCAGGTGATAGTAAAGAGAGGAGAGTTTTTGGAGTATATTTTTTGCCGGTAGTATAAGCAACTATTTTAAAATTTTAGTTTAATTTCCACTCCTGACATGACATGACATGACATGCCGACGTGAAGGAGCGTTCAGGACATAACGAGAGGCAACGGTGATTACTCATGGGAGGAGCTTCACCAAGCGATCCAAAGGATGAATGCTTAAACGTATAAACAAAACTGATGAGATTACCCACTATCCCTACACCAATGCCTAAATGACTATATTCGACTTTGTCAGTTACTGCAATGCTCATTGTTCAGTATTTATGACCATGTTGTGACAAGATGACAGCAGGAAACAAATAAGGCAAAATCCTGCTGTTGTGCAGTGCTTTCACCACATCGCAGTTTTCTTCGTCAGCCGGTTTTGCCGCAGAAACCATGCCCGCGTGAGACGTCTGAGGCCCTGCACGAACACACGTCAGAAGCGGGCGAGTCTTAGTGCTCCACATTTTCACGCTAGTGCGCCGTTGTGCCACATCTGGGGTCACGTACGCGCGGTCTGGGCACGTGGGACACGGCCGACTGAAACCCCTCGGTCCTGGGGGCAGGTGGGTGCAGCGGTCGGCAACACCATCGGCCGGCCACCTCCACCGACAGCGACCGGTACAGGCAGGCGCCACTCTCACTCTGAGACCACTGCATAAAGCTGAGCACCCGCTAAATCAAATGCTTACATATTTGGCCCGCTTACAAATATGCCCCTATTGCTATCATACGCCCGGAATGACATAATTAATGGAGTATAGCATTGAGTGTGTGAAAGAAATATTGTAATAATGAATCGGATTCACTTGAGAGACGTCAATTCTGTCCGTGGTCACTGAATCAGAGACGATGTAGGCGCATTTGCCAGGGCAGTCGTGCAGTGAAATAAGCGTCGGCAGCGCGTGCCGCTGCGGTTACGTTCGTGGCCACAAGTGGCGGTCCCTGAGGAGACTGCAACAGGCCGCCGGCGACTGGGGAGTAACACCACAACGGCCGCGATAACCGCGCGTGCGGGGACGGGGGCAAGTCACAACGGCTGAGGGAGACTGACAGAGCTGGGGCGGGGTAGGGGAGGGGAGGTGAGGCGACAGGGCACCTGAGATAGCCGCCTGTTTGAATTTAAGTCAGAGTAGATGGACAGAGCGATGGAATTTGTGCGTTAGTTAGCAGCCATTGTGTGGGCCGGTGACAAGTTGGTCACGGCTGCTGCCGACAGCTGGCCCGCAGCCCTCTCCGGGGCAGGCAGTGTCCCTGGGAGCGGCACCTGAGGTCAGGGACCTCGGACAGGCGCCGGCACGTGCCAGCTGGGACCCGGCACCCCCCCACAGCAGATGCTCCGCCCACGGAGGCAGACGTCGCAGCCGCCCAAGACATAGGGGCTGCCGGCTGCACTGCCAGCAGGGCGCCCTCAGGCGGTCAGCGTCTCCAACTGGCGGACGTGCTGATTACGATCTATCCAGACGTGCATGGCACAGCCTCATCGTGCCGCGAAACGTCCAGGAAACGCATCGCGGCAACCACCTGCCATCCTGCAGAGTTCAGAAAACTTGTTTTTTTAACTTCTTGTTCCACTCACTGGCTCCCTCTCTTTCGAACCCTGCACAACGAGCTGTCAAATTCATAAGCGTCGGAAAAGGGGGGCCAGGAGGTCTGGCCTCCCACTTTCCGGCCCAAAATTTCCTGATCTCAGCCAAAATGGGGGAAAATGGGACATTTTTATAACCAGCCGGTGCGGATGGCAACGAGGAGCCCAAATTCGAAGAGTTTTTGGTTCTAATGTGGACAATTTTTGTCAGCATCAGGTTGAAATTTGGCTGGCACCCTCACTTGTTTGCCGGTGGTGACGCTTATGGTCAAATCGTGTATATGCGAAGAACAACACTAACAGAAAGTCTGACATCTCTTTGACAACAGAGGGTCGTGACAGTACCAGAAGATAATGCTAGGAGAAAAAGAAGCAGAAAAGCAGAGTAGATCATTTCAAGCCTCATGAATGGCCTGAGCATGAATCATGCAACCATTTTGATGCAGGACGATCATTGATTCTGAGAATTCAGTTTTATGTACCGCATTTTGAGGCTGCTGGTGTGCCAGTTTTAGCGTCTTTTAGGGACTGTAGTGGTTTCCATGGCCACCAAAAGCTATATCATGCCATTTTTAGGCTTTAAATGTGTTGGCAGTAACAAGCACAAACACTATTGTTTCTGCCTGTGAGAGCCGCCTCTCTCGCGGGGCGACAAACTACTCCTGCCCATTTCAGGCGCCTTTGCCAGAGTTCCCCCCATACCGGAAACACCTCTGGGTTAACTGGCTGGAATGTGGTCCTCTCAGCTACCTCCCTCTTCGGGGCTTTGGAGCCACAGGGGATCGGCAGAGCTTTGATCAGGAGAGTTATAACCTGAGATAAAGAGTCATTTCCACCCGGGCTTCCCGCCACCTGAACCACAGTCGGCGCTTGGTGTGACGCAGAAAAAACCGAGATGTATTCACCTGTTCTCTCCCTCGTCATTCTTGAAGGAGTGGACATCTAACAGTAAGATAGACGCGTTTAAGTGCAACCGGGCGTAATTTACTCGGCCTTCAAAATTGTAAAGCTTTTCGTCACCGGACATGCCGCAGATCAGCTGGCTGAGTTGGGTTCCTCGGCTCGGCTGTTGGGTGCGCGGGCTGCCTACCTGCTGAGACGGACGGCGCCCGCGGCGGTGGTACGCGCTTCCGGCGGACATAGCAGCACCGGCGCCCAATAACGCCCCTGGCGGCCCGACAACACAGCTCGGCAGCTCGATAACGCCCCCCAGTTCCCCGGTAACGCCCCCCGCCCCCTACGGCCCGATAACAAAGTCCGACGCGCGATAATACACCCGGCGACCAATAACGCCTCCTGGCGGCCCGATAACACAGCCCCCGGGCGACACGATAATACCCCGGCAACACGATAACGCCCCCGGAGCCCTGAAACGCCCCTCTCCCCCAGCGAGACCAAAATGCCCCCCTGCTGACAGGATAACGCCTCCGGAAGCACGAGAACAATCCCGGCGACGCGACTGGCTGCCTTTGCCGACCGACGCCAAAGCGCAGATAAAAGCTGTTGCCTATAGTTCTGCGGGCATATCTGCGATCTCCACCCCACCCCCTCAAATCTCATTCACTAAAATTTCCGTCGCTTGCTTGCTCTGGGAAACAACTCCTGAACGTTATAGCGATTACCCTACTGTTCTTTGAACCAGCAGCAGGCTTGGACTGGCTTTGAGCGACTTTGGGGCACTCGCGTCACCGAGCGTATGGGATCAAAAGCCACTCCAAAGTTCCTGAGCACAGGCACGCGGGAAAGTATCTTTTTAATAGGTGCGAAGTTGCAAACAGAATCAACCGCGGTCTGCGACCTGGGCTAACGCTCCACCGGCGCAGGAAGGCCACATGACAATGTGCTGAACGCACTCCATATTTCCTTCTCAATGTATCTCTTCATAAGCCTGTAGGTCAGTGTTATCATTATTTTCTTTGAAATAACTAATAAATATCCCGCAGTCAACCCCGGATTCAAACGTTGCACCCCTGATCACGAGACAGGGTCTCTTAACCACTAGACCACTGCGCCATACCGTATTGGCTCCCGCTAACCCTACACCTGTGACCCGTCAGGAGGTCACTGGCCGGTATCACTCCATCAAAACGATGCCATGATAGTGGCGCCGGGTGCTGTGTTCGTACAGAAAAGGCATGGTACAAAGCTGCTTCTAGAAGACGAACCAAACATTATATTGGCCTAGAATCACTTATATCGGCGACCCAGGACCCTAAGCTAGCTTTATGCCAAATTGCATCCACTTTCATTCATTTTGAGGACTGGAAACCATGGTGAAAAGCAAACGTGTTCCGAGAAATTTAGCTCTTTGAAAAACCTTTCGGATGAATTACTCGAAAGCTGTTGGAGAGTAAATGAATGAAATGACTGCATTTAATTTTCATATTCAGCCATGTCAATTGTGAGCTTGTGAATGACATGTGCTCGGAACCAAGAAGCTACAAATAAAAGGTTTTCTACTAAAATTATATGTATACATATAAAACAACAAATTTAACACGCGCATTGACGGGGGTCTGAGCCACCTTCGCCTTGACGGGGGTACCCGCCCCCTAAGATCTCAAGAACTGCGCTAGGTAGCGAAAAACGGTAAACAGCGTTGGACAGCCCATCCACTTCTCCATCGAAAATATTTGAACTATTTTTTGTCAGGTCACATTTAAGGTCACCAGAGGTCAAAACATGCCGTCATGTGGATAACATGTAAATGAAGTTTTTCGGCCATTTCATCTGAACAAGTAAATATAGAGCAAAACGATTTGAACAATATGAACCATCGCAGCAAGCCGAATCGAATGATATACAATATGACCTTGCTAGGTCAAATCAAGGATTTAACCTGATCTGAGGTCAGGTCAAGGTCAAATTGGGCAAAATGCATATCATTAGAACCGCAATGACGAGGTTAATCTAATGAATTCAAAATAAACGCTCTATCTCTATTAATTACTAAGTTATTCAGTTAAAACCATTTTTCCCATGTATTTCCGAGGGAGAGGTCATAGCTCGTACCTGACCTTAGGTCATCGATATCAAAAATACCGGAAGATATTTTAGAGAGCTCAGTGGGGCCATTATATGATATGGGTTTCAATTGGATAGGTTTACCCTGTTCTGACTTATGCTATCTTAAACTTTTTGAGGTCAGGTCACTTGACCTGTCCTGGTGACCTGACCTGAGATGACCTAACTTTAAAATTTTGAGAAAAAAGTTGTAAAAATGATGAGGGAAAAGGTATGCCAAGTACGCCGCCATTTTTCTGTTATCTCCGAAAAACCCGAGGGGGCGGATACCCGCCCCCTCGTCAATGCGTGTGTTAATATCACGATATCCCTCTCCAAATATTATCAGGGGAAACAATGTTCTTTCATTATTTGAATTGAAAAGTCAAATTGGCGCATTAGATCGCAAAATATTAAGATTTAAATGAAACGAGCAAAACTGCAGTCCTCCGCCAAAATGGCAAAAACGAGGTCAGAATCTTACGTTTTCCACTGGAAACTATGCCTAAGCACAAGAAAATTGACATAGCTGCCTCCAGGTGGCTGTCTTTAAACTAACTGAAGCGTGCCTTCTGACATTTCGAGCTTATAAGTCGGTTGTCAAATTTCAATAGCTTTTTTGCTTGTATTAGAAATACTGCGTTTTGGTGTAATAAATACTGTCGGACCAGTTTGAATTTTTTTCTTAGGTGGCCCCTGTTGATTATTCAAAAGGAGGCAAATTTCAAGTTCATCGCTTAAGAAATAAAAATGAGAAAAATGCAAAATTGAAAACATTTGTTTCAAAATTTCTCAAAAACTATTTTTAATTTAGATTTGGGGGCCTTAGTTTGAGTGTCTAGCGTAAAAGAGCTATCACCCTACACAATTACAGATCCCTGGCATCAACTGTCAGAACCGCCAAGCGGCCAGAATAGAGCCTCTTGAGAAATCTCAATCCGCTTCACTCCATGGATTTCGTCATGCAGCTCTGACAAATTACCGGAGCTAGTAGTCCCTTTAGCTAAAATATGACCCACCAGAAACATCGAATACTCGTATACCTACACATATCTAGCAGAACTTTCTCTTTTCGATAGTCTCGAGATATTCCAAGCCTTGCTCGGGCACGACACCACCGCTTCTGCATCAGTTCCCTTTTCACCTCAACCTCCCTTCACCTCTGCACCTACAGCCTGGAGGAGAGGGCGAGCCTTTCAATTAGCCCAGCAGTGAAAGCGTGCGACTGTGTGAACTTCAGTCACTCGCAGCAGCATCGCCTCCCGCGGCACGGCCGCCCTGCAGCAGGGCATTCCAAACCACTCGCACTGACGAGGAGGGAGGCTCTGAGAGGCCGAGACATTCACCAATTACACCCAGCCGTCCCTCACCAGTCTCGCTCTGGTCGCTGCGTCAGATTTGCCGCATTCCTGGTGGGCGAAGGCACTTCTGGCGCGGGTGGCGCGGAGGCATGGTGCACTGGCAACGAGGCCTTGCATGGCGTGGGACCTGCGGGCGACGCCGACTGGTAAATAACGAAGGATTATTTCAGAATTCCGCAGATGCTGAAGGTTGTCTATTTTCCGATTGAAATTATCCATGGTCATTTTTAATGTATTTATCTTTTATGGGCGAGAATGGGTTCCTCCTGCATTAAGAGCAAAGAGTTCAGCACGGACCTTCCCAATACATGTCAACACATGTTTTGACATTGACAGGAAACACTATTTTTACGGTAGTTCAATTAATTTGGGTTAAAGCATAAGGAAAAGGTATTCATCCAGTGCAGAACTTTTCCGTGTCGGCGCATTTTGCATATTTTCAACATAGTCCCTGCCATGTGCAACTTTGCACTTCTGTAATTTTTTGTAATTACTTTTTATTTCTGAAGAGTTAAGAGGGGCTATTTTTGCCCGTTCCATCTCCTCTCAGATCAAACACATGATGGTGGCACCATACCGTACCCGTGTCACAGCAGTTGCCAGTATTATAACGATTTGAGATCAGACTAGGTAAGATTCGGTTATGTCACAACAGCATAGAAAACAGCCGAGGTAGCCAAAATATTCCAAGGCACTTTTCAATTACATCTAATAGTAAGCATAGCACGTCTGGTTTCTGCGGTTGTGGCTCGACACAAAGTGTTTGTGCCCAAATGTGAGTTCCTTCAAATATTTGATGAACCTTTCAACTGGAGCCTGCCCAGGGAAAGGCTCTTCAAAAATTTTGTATGTCATTGCAGTAAGATTCGGTAAACACTTTCTTCAAGACGACTCACCAGATGACTGGTTCAGTGCGCGCCTCACTTGTTTCCAAGAATGGCCGGGGATGGTTCGGCAAAGTAAGCGGCTTTGGTAGTACCTAAACACAAATCGGGTGTCCATATCAGGGAGGAGCAATCATACGATATGCATACCTTTATGTGTACCTAATTCTATTCTTCATGCTCTTCGCTCAAGGTATCAATACTATTTTCTTCCAGGTTTCGTATCAGGCAATGTCTTGAGACAACTTTCGAGTCCGAATATGCAAATACATATTACGTTTTGGATGCGCCAGCGTTGCTGCTCGTTTCGGTCTGTTTTTTTATATAAAAGGGAAGGTTTGTGCTGGGATAATGATCGCACGACAATATCCTGGATAATGATGTATAATTATATGAACCTACCAGTGAAACGGACAAGTCGAAACAAGACGCCCCTTCAAGTTTTCAAGCAGCAATGACCCCACCGATGCTAAGCTGCCTGTACGTTGAAATAGTGACTTCAGTATTCCTACCCCGCAGGCGCTTTACAGTCTGAGCCTACGGGGCGTTAGGTGTCTTGGAGGGCGTAGAAATAAATCTACTTCATTTCTTTTTCTAATAAAGGCCTTATTTGAAAGGTCGGGTTATATTCTGTACAGAACTGGTTCTGTTCTTTATCCACAGGAGACTTGAAAACTGTAGGGGAAACTGGGGTCGATTGTAACAAATTTCACATTTCTGGTTCTAGAGAAATCGTGTTTTGAGATAGAGCCCTTATAATTATATTGTCATCAACTTTGAAGATTTTGCAATGTGATAGACGTAGAAATATTTCAAAATAAGAAAAATTAGGGGTCAAAATTTCACTTCTAAAAATTTACTTCAGCTGTTATAATTGACCCCACGTAAGGGGCAATTAAAACAGCACCGGGGGTCAATTGTACCATGTTAAAGCCGTATGAATTTGGACGATTTATTTGTACCATAAAAAACATTCAAATGCGAACACTTCTGCATCTTTGGCCTTCACTTCAACTTCATGGACCGTCTCCAGTCGAGTCCCACTTTCGGTGGTGCGGGATTGAAAACGAGGCATTCTCTCAAAGTGTGAGAATATTTTTTGAAAACAGCTGATGCAATTTTGTTTAGAAAGATGAACATAAAAACGAATACCGGTGATTTAAATAATCCCTATAAATAATCTGCATATACCGCGTTCAAAATTTTTTGCAAAAATTTACTTATCAGTCCGGTCAGTAAATCTTGAACTTGTTGCCGAAAAGGAATGGGCCTTTTTAGAACCAAAAACGTATTATTTTGGGCACATTTGCCTGTTGGACTGACTACCCACAAACGAATACCTATATTTATCATTTGACTGAAATCTGGTTAATTTTGCAAATTGGGCATATATAACCTTAGCAGCTGACGTGACCTTAAACCCTAATTATCATCGTTAATTTTTCAATTTAAGAAATATTACACAGGGCAGCCCACATTGCCACTTTTCCGAAACATATACCTACCAACATACGAACAAGCATATCATTGGAAATCAATGTAAACAGTAGGGCACCCAGTGGGCAGCGGGCCCGCACTTCACCCCTCTCCCTCCCTACTGGAGGATCTTGGGGGCAAACAGGGCAATGCCCCCAAATCACCCGATTTTGTCGATTTTCTTCAAAATCCATTTTTTTCGATTTCAGGCCGCTTTGCCCCCCTCCCCAAGAGTCGGCCTGGATCCAGGCCTGCCCCCCACCAACATGTTAAGTGCCTCCTCCCAAAAACAGTTGACACTAGGTCTGCGAAGCAAAAGTTCATCGCCCCCGCACCCCTCAGGATATGAAGATTGGCCCCTTTTGGTGAACAAGTGCACCCCCTTCATCGGCCTGACGTCCCCTCGTCAGTCCCCCCAGAGGAACATCCTAGGTGCGCGCCTGATCATAAAATCACTAACCTAGCTTCTGCATTTGTGCAGCAGAAGCAAGTTTAATACGTCGTAAGGTCATAGGGGTCAATTGTAACATTGTTACATTTGACCCCAAGAGAAATGTTACAATTGTCCCCATCGCAACGCGCAATTTTTAAACCAAATTGCCGCTCAACAAGCTAGCCTAGACGACAGATTATGTGCTCATTTTGTAGCTAACTAAACACTCTTTATGCACTGAAACTGTTTCGGCAGTACCTTATCATACCCATCAAACAGCTAGTAATCTTTAAATATTTGAAGAGTTACAAAACACCCTCAGAAATACATAATTGTGAACAGCGTCTGACTTACCCACTGCACCGAGCTCAAACTTTGTTAACAAAGGCAGCAGCTAATTGTGCATTCCCGGTTGTGCCACTAGCAACATCCATTGATTAGTTTAGACAATATGGCTAATGTTACAATTGCCCCGTGTTACATTTGACCCCAGTCTCCCTATTAAACCTGAACCAACTTTTGTATTCTATAGGGCCTTGGATGCCCGCACGCGGGCAATGTTTTAGTGATCACCTCCATGGGTTCCAACGATTTACAATCGCGATCTCTTCGCTGCGATTCTCTTCCATGCGCCGCTTACACCTTTCTTGCTCAGCGCGTGCCTAGTTATCCGCTTCCTAGCGATTCCTGTGTTTTTCACAGCATGTTCTCCCCCAATCCGTAGCATACAGCACATCCACCAAACAAATTCACGGCCATCAGAAACCCCTGGGCCTTATTGGACGCAGTAACCCTCCGTGCGCTCAGTGCCCCTAATAGCAGGGTAATTATTCAAGACGAGCGGTCACCTGACGCAGGCGGAGGCGGCGGTGCGGGCCCCAGCTGGCGGGCGCGCGGCCGCCTCCGCGGGCTGCGCACGCGTCCGTCCGGGGGACCGGAGAGGGGGTTAACAGCGCCACCATCGTTAATAAGCTGACCGCCAGACCAACTCCCGTACATGGCCAGTCTCACTGATTGTCTGAGAGCAATAGAATCTCACTGATGGCGTCTCCTGATGGATGGATGACGATAGGTCGCAGAAAACTACATAGGGGTGGGGATGGGACAGGGTTCAAATCTACCTTCACTAAGAAACCTTTGAGTACCAGGGCCGTGGGACGTAGCAGCGACCATCACGATGAGATGAGCGTCTTACCCAGGTATGCGGGGGGACGTGAGACTCCATAACTACCAGCCTAACAGCACGTGTGAGTCTGCGGGGTTTTAACAAAGGAAAATGGCGAGGGGTAATGGCTGGTGGAGGCTATCAAGAGCAGAACAATTTGTGGAAGATATAACGCTGCACATTTCTTACCTCTAGGAATAATGAGAAACTCTCATCAAGCGGAACCGCGACAACGCCCCTTTATCACTTGAATTTGACTACTGTTGAGTAAGAACATAAACCAACAATCAGACCGGTCTATTAACACTAGAATACACAATAGTATCCTTCCACGGAGATATACAAATTCGTTTGTTTCAGAACGGAACTTTGCTTAGCTCCTTTGCAGTCTTATGGAAACTGGGGAAATCGCTAGGGGAATCTGCTTGAAATAAACTTGTAATTGAAGTTCCCTAAGCCCTTCTGATGGGTGTGCTAAACATCACTAAATTTAATCACGTCGGCCCGCAGCCTCGGTAACATAAATCGTTTTGAAATAATGTTTTCCATTAATTAAGCACTCGAAATGGTTGCCGGAGACTCGATTCATCCTGAAAGAATACAAAAATGGTTCAGTACAGAAATTAGAACATTACATTTCTAAGCAGGGAAGACATCAGATGCATCCAAAACTACTTGGCTGACACGTTCCTTTGCATCAGTGGTGCGATTCCAGCCGTCTTCACCTACGGGGTGAGTTTCGGTGGTTCCAGATAAATGGCCGCTTTACTCTTGATCGGCCTTGAGCCGCAGCTCAGGTGTCAATCACCCTGTTTGCGGTGGGGGCGCCGTGTCTGAGACCTGTGTCCACTGGCTGACGCCCGGGGGCGCCGTGTCTGAGACCTGTGTCCACCGGCTGACGCGCGGGGGCGCCGTGTCTGAGACCTGTGTCCACCGGCTGACGCCCGGGGGCGCCGTGTCTGAGACCTGTGTCCACCAGCTGACGCCCGGGGGCGCCGTGTCTGAGACCTGTGTCCACCGGCTGACGCCCGGGGCGCCGTGTCTGAGACCTGTGTCCACCGGCTGACGCCCGGGGCGCCGTGTCTGAGACCTGTGTCCACCGGCTGACGCCCGGGGCGCCGTGTCTGAGACCTGTGTCCACCGGCTGACGCGCGGGGGCGCCGTGTCTGAGACCTGTGTCCACCGGCTGACGCCCGGGGCGCCGTGTCTGAGACCTGTGTCCACCGGCTGACGCGCGGGGGCGCCGTGTCCGAGACCTGTGTCCACCGGCTGACGCGCGGGGGCGCCGTGTCCGAGACCTGTGTCCACCGGCTGACGCACGGGGACGCCATGTCTGGGACCCGAGTCCACCGGCTGACGCGCGGGGGCGCCGTGTCTGAGACCCGTGTCCACCGGCTGACGCACGGGGACGCCATGTCTGGGACCCGAGTCCACCGGCTGACGCGCGGAGCGCTGTGTCTTTACCTGTGTCCACCGGCTGACACGCGGGGCGCCTTGTCTGAGACCTGTATTCACCGGCTGACGCGCGGGGGCGCCGTGTCTGGGACCCATGTCCACCGGCTGACACGCGGCGCGCCTTGTCTGAGACCTGTATTCACCGGCTGACGCGCGGGGGCGCCGTGTCCGGGACCCATGTCCACCGGCTGACACGCGGGGCGCCTTGTCCGGGACCTGTGTCCACCGGCTGACGCGCGGAGCGCCGTGTCTGAGACCCGTGTCCACCGGCTGACGCGCGGGGGCGCCGTGTCTGGGACCTGTGTCCACCGGCTGACGGGTGGGGCGCTGTGTCCGAGACCGCTGGCGCGCGGGGCGCCGCCACCGGCAGTAGATTATGGGATGCGAACTAAAGTACACAAGGAAGAAGTTCGTATAGCTGAAGTACGTACGCAAAAGTGCGTATGGTTAAAGTACATATGCAAAAGTGCATATGACTAAAGTACGTCTAGCTAAAGGAAGTAGGGTAAAGTGATCGTAGCTGAAAAAGTACGAATGGGAAAAGTTCGTAGCGGATTACATAGCGAATAAAAATAAATTTGATACAAAATACCAGGGCTTTCTCCGCTATGAGGAACCTAATGACCTCCCTCCAGTGGTTTGACCTCCAAAGGGCACCTCTTAACCTTACATGACCTGAGGTCACGGAAGGTCATGAAGTGACATTGCCGCATCACAAATGAAAGGCTGAGGTCAGACATACACGATGACGTTTATTCCATCACTCTAGCTTGGTTATGTCAAAAGTTATCGTCAAAATACTGTTTTTGACCCCTGGTGACCTGTGATGACCTCAGATAAGTCAAAGGGAAAATTCTGCCCCCTGGAATCTGTGAAAGGGTGGCCAAAGAAATCTGAGCATTTGCAATTATTTTTGGGACTTTTGGAGCATAACATAACTTCTCCTCATGCCTTTTCAATAGAAGAGGTCACCTCGTGACCTGACCTCAGGTCACCAAAACAAAAATCTGGATATAAACTTTGTAAACCCTGGAATGGTCATTAAGCGTGGAAAGTTTCAAATTGATCGGCCTAGAAATGTAGCTATGGTAGAGCTCAAAATTTGAAGTGAGGTTACCTTGTCTGACCGCGCCTGGTGACCTGACCTGGTGTGGTCCGGGCTTAAAAATGTCAGGGATGGTGGGAAAGTGATGGGGCGAGAGGAAGACTTCTCGACCGCGGCTGCTGCACCCTACCTTTCTGATATTCTGGAAAAAAACTTAAGAAGGGTCATCGGTGGGTCGCTTCCCGGTGGGGCGAAGGTTGAGATTTTGTATATTGCCCAATATTTATCCGCGCCTTCCAAACCAGGGCTGAGGGGGGGGTCTGAACGTGTTTGTCTCCTTGATTTGGTGATAGAGGCAGTTTCCGTCATTCGCTTCTAGAACCAAATGGATGCCCATGATGCGTTGCAGGTGCAAATGCATGTTATGTTGCCCGATTGGACTTAATAAACTAAAATACGCATGTGTGTAATTGTGCAATACATATTATGTACATGCGTGAAATACTCTTTTACCTGCAGAACCCGAGCACGCATACGCCATGAGTAATTCGAGTATAATTTTGTGTGTGGTAAATTTTCTTTCTCCTCCTTATTTTTCGCAACGTTAAATCGGTACTAATTAAATTGTACTCTTTCCAGTGATCTACGTTGGTTTGGGAGGCAAACCAAAGTCGAAAAGCAAAAAAACGTCGCGCAGTAAAAATTGCGCACAATATGCCTTTTCGGTAGGATTTGGGAACTGGAGACGAAAACAAAAAACCTCACGGGGTGAAAAACATGGGCTCAGGATACATTTTTCCTATCCAAGCCCCAATATTTACACTGAACTTCTCTAATTCTGTTTGAAGTTGAGAGTTGAAGCACCAAAATTTTGCTTACAAGCTAAAAAGGAGTCGGGGAAAAAGGAGGTCGATCGCTTTGGGGGCAAAAACATAGTTTTGCCCCGAGCTTTCCGTTTGGGGGCAATGCCTTTTGCCCCCCCCCGGATCCGCTACTGACTCTTTCCACTTCCACTCATTCCACTTCAAGTCATCAAATTAAATTTTTGCTGTTTTATTCTATCTCTAGTAATTTGACGCAGAGAACATTACTTTGCTAAAGCGACAGCAGATTGAAAATTGGATTTGAAGGGCTGAAGGTGCTAAGAATGGAAATGTGGTCGGATGATTTGGACCTGTCTAGCAATGGAATACCTAAGAATGGAAGCCATTCTTACCGAGACCTCTTAAGAACTCGAGCCTGGGACTGCTGGTTTCATTCGGTTGGAGAGGGAGGCTAAAGCGGCGGCGCCGTAGTAGACGCGCATCGGCTGCGAACGCCACTAGGAATGCGTGGGGAGTCAGATACGGGGGGGTGGATGGGAGAGGGGTGCACCGGATGGCGCTGATAACCACTTTGTTATCAGTAGTGGTCTAGGCTTTGCGGGATTGTTATGCTCGCTTCTGGTCATAATTCCTAAGATTATAGTATATTAAATCTAGTTACTTTATACCCTACGTACTCTTTAAAGTCCAAGTGATTTTGTTTATGTAGATGGATACATTTATACGTACTTATTGCTACGTGCTTTTGACATACGAATCTTATACCCTACGTATATTTCATTTACTTTTGCACATGTACTTTTCCCTACGTACTTGTGAAATACGAGTTTTATTTATACCCTGCACATGTATATTTGCTTACGTACTTAAGTCACACGTTCTTAAGTCACACGAACTTTGGTCCGTCAACCACAGACAAAGCCCACCGCTAGACCGCGGGTGCCAGCGGTGACCTCTTTACACGTTCGTTACGATGCGGCAGAAAAGCGGCGGCGGCGGCCATCACTCAGCGGCCGCCGGCGCTCTCGGAGACAATTCTCCGCGCGTGCTGCGCGCCTAACCAGCTATCGTCTCCCCGCTGTCTGCCAACACCGTGGAGAATGCACCGTTTTATTCGCGCGCCGTCTTTGATCCGGGCGAAGAATGCGGACGCGGTGCGGCACCGTCCATGTATCCGCGACAAACAGTGACGGGTTGTGATCCGAGCGCCAGCTGGCGCCGCCGGACGGCCTGTTGTTGCTTCGTCGCCGCCGCGCCAATTACGCGCCACACGTGTTTACGGGTGTCGGCGGCGGCGCCGGCACCGTTACACGGTCGACTCTCGGCGCCGGTAGGATGGCAGGGGTGAAGCTGAACGGAGAGAAGTCACATCAGGCAGGTCGGCCTCTGCTGGTGTCCCACAGAGGCGGCGGCTGGACAGCTGCCACCGGGCGGCCCAACAGCGGCACCCGTGGGGGCCCCGCCACGCGCGGAGGTAGCGGGAGGACAATACCCAACGACCCCCCCAGAATAACACGGAAACGTCCCGGGACAGAAACTGCAAATGGTTACTGTATCCTTTCATCTCTACCCTCGATGGCCATTTTAAAACATGTTTAATCAATGAAGTCCACACTGGGCTGGAGCCCGTTACGCTGGCGCCTCAAAAGTAGGCGAGAAGAGGAGCAGCGGGAAATCTTTTGTTCCATGGTGGGCCACAGGACTGGTTTCACAGTGGAATCACTGGTAATTTAGTGACACACATGTGTCAATCTCGGCCCAGAAGGGCTCAGCTTTAGATCCCGCACCGTTTATCTACCAATCACTGCAGTGCCCCTTGAAGTTCTCACATCTGTCAGTTTACCCGCTGAAGTCCGCGTCATTTCGCCCGCTGAAGTCTTTCTCCTGACCTCCTTTTTCCTCCCTTGCGGACAAAAACAGCAGTGCCGTGTGTTCCACACAATAAAAGTGATTAAGGAATGATGGGAAAACTGCAGGCAAAAGGTAATAATTCTGAAATATGAAAAGTTAGACACGCCGTCAAAGTAGCTAATTATCAGAGGACTATAAGCATATGCAAGCCGATACGCCTGTAACAAGCGGTTGAACCCATGACAAGAAAATTGTTTTTTAATCAGTTGAAACACAAAACAAGTCCAGGTGTTTTACGGCCCGAGACTGTCAATATTTTCTATTTTAAACGCATTCAAGCTACGGTCAGTCCCGTGTTATCCCTTTCCGGTGGCACGACGAGGGGCTGGCACTGTCAGCACACTATTTACACACGGCGCGTAATTCCACAGATTTGGATCATCAGCGCTGAGAGCGAGCACCTCCGTCGCCAGGGGGCGCCGCGGAGACGGACGGCCACCGGCTCTAGTCGTTTTTGCACGGCTGCCTTTGATGAAGCCCGTCGGCCACCACCTGTAGCTGGAGAGAGCCCCGAACCCTCGACTAAGGCCAGCTTGTGCCACCTGGGAGAAACCGGCAGGGTGGGGGGTCACACAGACAGCCGGCTACCCCGCCGGCGCGAGGGGAACAGATTGGCTCGTGCCACCTGGAGGGGTGCACTGCCCTGGAAGACGGGCCGGGCAGTTTTTCTGCAACGGCGCGCGTCGTCTGAAAGCTGGCTGGCGGCAGCCCAGCTGCCGGCCGTGGGAGCCGGCTGTAAGGCGCCGCCGGAATGAGCGCTGAGGGCCGCCCTGTGATGCCGCGCCGGTCCCCACGCGCTGGCTTTGCCGCCAGGGGACACACCTGGGGCTCGGCCCGCCAGCCGGAATCTCTGCCGCCCGGTTCAGGCCTTCACCGAAGACGGCGGCAGGCTTTACAATGGCTTTACTTCGTAATGTTTTGCAATAAGATAGAAGACCACCAAATATTTTCACCATCATTGAATTCGAGTAATAATATATCACACCATGTGGAACAACAGCTTATAGGCTGGCGCTTATAAGGGCCAGCATATAAGGATCGGTGCCATTTGCGTCATTGGCACGACCATTTTTGTTGGTAGTGGTAAGACGACCGGATACAAACATAGCAAAAATGTTAGATGTCGTTAACTGAAACTCAAAATATATCAACACGATGGATTAAATCCAAGTAAAAATCATTCCCACAATCCAATGGAACGAAATTTTGCTCGCATTTATGGTGTGAAATAGCTCCAGATGTCGGGTTTTAGGTCTGCTAAGTCAAACAAGAAGATTATTATACTTAAAAGGAGAAATACCCTTTCGGGTGTTAAAGATAAATAAAAAACATCAAATACATTTTGAAATAAATAAAAACTTATTTGAGGTCCAAAGTGCCCTCTTCCTTGTACTGATTCCAGTGAATGGTAGGAAAAGGTGAAGAATTCCACATACAGCTATGTTCCAAAAACACATAGAAGCAAAAGTTTTGGCTCACTCACATACTTGTAGCAGCCGTAAAATATATTTTTTGAGAGGGGGCAGGGCTGTTGAGGTCGAACCGGACCGGATTAGGTGCTTAGCCTCCCAAATATCGTATTTTCCTTTGTCTGCCCTGATAAGAATTTTTCAGCTTTCTGTCTTAATTGACGTGTTTAAGGAATCTTTTCAGGCACTTTAAGTCCATGGTGAGTGGCACATCTAATTTTTTAATCCGACACCGCCTGGGCTCTTTTCGATCACACCAGCGCGTGGGGGTCCGACTGGACCCACCCACAATCTTGGAAACCGAAAATGAAAGGGAAAAATTGGAACGGCGCTGAAATCGCCTCATCGCCTTTTTTCTCTGGAACCGAGTTTGAGCCATACCCGTTGATCAATGACGTCACAGTGCCAAAATGGGCCCAATTTAGACCCATTTACAAAATCCCTTATGCCTCAGCAACCATGAGACCTAGAACAAAACAAAAGACATCAACGTCTTCATCTTAACCCCAGGGTTCAAATCATATGTGGCATGTTTTAGTCTTAGGTCACATTATGATATTGACCTTGAGTTGACCTTAGGTCAAAGTCAAATAATGACCTATCAAGGTCATGCTGCATGTCCTTCAAATGATTGGGTCATGATCATTATTATGATACCAAATTTAAGAAAGTATCTTGTTTCGTTCAAAGGTTATAGATACAGACACTTTCGAAAAACGTGACCTTGAATGACTTCTGGTGACTTTGGTACTGACCTGACCCCAAAATGGATGACAGAAAGCAGATTTGTCGTTTAAGAACTTTTGAGTGATATTTAGAAACTTGATCCAGCTCTTCTAGAAGCCGGGTTATACATCCTGGTATTGTCAGCCTGATTTTAGAAGACATTGATTACATGGGTTTAGAAATGATGTCACAACTTGTTGACCTGACCTAATGTTAATTTTCGGTCATAATTTGTCAAATGGATAACCCTAGAGGCCTGTCAAAGCGACAGGCATCTAATTTGAATAGGCTCCGAATCATTCGTGAAAAAACCGAAGGGATCGGGCCCCTCCGGCGGTGATGGGTTAACCACTGCTAACTACTTCCACTATCTTGTCTAGCTGAAACCGCTACCGTTTAGTGCTGCTTCTTAAAAATCGCGAAACCGCTAGCCGCTGCTGCGTTGCAGTTTGTGTTAGGTAGAGTAACTAAAGTGCTACCCAAAGATTGTTTTTCGATGTTATCTTTAGGGAGATTTTAAGGAAAACTATGCCAGTAGCAGTAGTGGTTTTCAATTCTTTTGATTTCCGCTAGCCGTTACTTCACTATTTTTTATGATAGATACCGTTACCGCTATTCTGCTACCATTGGGGAATTCACAAGCGCTGGAGTAGCGAACTTAAGTAGCGAACCACTACGCTTTACTTTTTTGTAATATTTGTAGGTCCTGTACCGAGGCAGGTATGAGTAAAATCGCATTGAAAAATGACATTTTTATACACCCCGTGTAACTTTATCCTACGAAGGGCCTTAAAGCTATTAATGACCACGTTCCTGATGCGCCACAG
This sequence comes from Lepas anatifera, assembly GCA_034440635.1. NCBI lineage: Eukaryota > Metazoa > Arthropoda > Thecostraca > Lepadidae > Lepas > Lepas anatifera. The sequence goes on along the minus strand of JAOTON010000961.1, from coordinate 172,478 downwards.
CCTATGGAACCATTTCTGACTCATTCCCCTTTCACTATCGTGCCTTTGAGGTGATCAATTTGACAACTTTGGACGAAATGTTATATCAGGTTATAATAGGCTAAGGAGCTAAGACATCGTGTCTAAACCCATGTAAGGAGATTTCGCTATTCTTAGATGTCCATAGTCAGGAGTTCGGTCAGTCACACAAACTCCGACAATCCGATTTATGTCAGGGGGCAACCCGAGTTGTCTCGTGAAAAACATGGTGTTTCTTCGGAAAAAGGCAAAATGTTGCTGAGGATGCAAGGCAGGGTTGGACCTCCTGCATCCGCTCCTGACGGTGACAGCCTTTACTGTCTGAATTACTCTGGGGACCTGGGTAGCTTGGGCACTCTCTATTTATGTACCGAGCACGGGAACGAACTTATCGAGTCGTGTAGTAGGGTAACATGAGTCGACAAGTCCGTTCCCGCAGTACATAAATAGAACGTACTGAAGCTACTCATGTATCCGGGATAAATGGCCTATCCGGCGGAACGGACCTCCGCCGTTCTACCGTCGATTACTACTGCTTCCTCACCCTTCCCCACTGACGACCTCTCCGGCGGAACGGACCTTCGCCGGTCTACCGTCGATTGCTACTGCTTCCTCACCCTTCCCCACTGATGACCCGTCCGGCGGAACGGACCTTCGCAAGTCTACCGTCGATTGTTACTCTTCCTCGCCCTACCCCACTGACGACCTCTCCGGCGGAACGGAGCTTCGCCGGTCTACCGTCGATTGTTACTGCTCCCTCACCTTACCCCACTGACGACCTCTCTGGCGGAACGGACCTTCGCCAGTCTACCGTCGATTGTTACTGCTCCCCTGCCTACCCCACTGACACACCGGAATTTCACGCCAGACAAACTGACCGGGCACAAAGACAACTGGGGAATCCGGCCATCAGCGTCTGGGAGATGGATGGGATGAGGCTGAGGCGGGCCTGGTCCGATTGTCCGGTGTAGTGTCTGGTCGCCGGCCGGTCAGCCTGTAGATTAGTGGCGAGGGGGCTGCCGGGTCAGTCAGGGGCACCCAGGGCGCCTCTCAGACACCGGTCTCGGCAGGAACAGTGGCAGCTGATCCGCCCCCACCGGCTACCGTGATGAGCAGCACCCCCCGCCCCCCCCAGTCCGTTACTAGCCGCAGGGTTCCGCTATCCCAGAGATGTGACATCAGTCCCGGAGTAGGCATCACCCATCACCTGCTCTGACTGCACTATTTAAAGCCAGCGCCCGTGAGTTGGCGTCAACACTTCTAGGAACTGGCCCCCGTCGACCCTGATTCGGGGGTCGGGGGCGGGGTGGCTGGAGGGCCGCGGCGGGGAGCAGACGGGTCACGATCAAAGGGGAGCAGCCGCCGCAGCGGGCTGCCAGCACAGAAACGGAGAGGGGGAGGGCATGTCGTGGCGCCAGCCACCCCTCTACCAGGCCTGACCTTTGGTAGGCCTGGCAACCTACCGATGGACCTTTAACCGTCCAACCGGCAGATGGAAAACGGGCAGGGATAGATTAGCGACCACAGGCAAGAAATCGACTGTCGAGTCAATGATCCATCCATCAGCATCGTGAATCCCAGCCGTTTGGTCCGAAATCGAAACCCATCACGTGCGTGAAGGCCCGGCGCCACCTTCTCCAGGCAGTCCCCTAATAGATCATGGAATTACTGAGGAGTTCACATCGAAATGTCGTGGATACCTTTAATCTCGCGGGTTGTAGGAGTTCCTTACATAGGTCGCCACCGGCAAAAAGGGGGCAGCCAAACTCAACCTGATGCTGACAAAAACTTCAACATCAGGACCAAAAACTGTTCAATTTGGCCCGCTGCATTCCGCAGCGGCTGGATATAAGAATGTCCGGTTGTCTCTCATTTCGACTGAGATCAGGAAATTTTTGGCCAAAAGTGGGCAGGCCCCTGGCCCCCTTTCCGACGCGTATGGTTCCTTATAGCGTTTTCTGGAATTCGAGTTCCTTTGAAAGAGCCCAGTTTGGAGTAAAAAATTGAATTAAATGGCTAAGCAAGTCCCGGAACTAACCCACTATCATTACACTAAATAGAGAAAAGGTTAGATCTTGACGTCCTTGTGTTTATTTTCTCACAGCTGGAATGGGACCAGGTGACTTCGTGACTTCACTGCTAGTCTCCGGATTTGGATAGAATGAATCAACGTGGGCTCAATCCCCGCATAGGGAAGTTGCCTTCCGTGCCCCATCTGGCCCAGTGAAGCGGATCATTAAACTTTAACACCACAACTCCCTCTCATTGGGCCAGCGTGCCTCTTGAGAGTGGCCCTAATAAAACAAATAAGCTGGTATGAGTATTTGCCATAGGCATGTACCTATCTAACTATTGATTCGACATGAGGTCGTATCAACCTCACATGTATACCAAACACAATATATATTACATCTATACAATATATATTATATAAGATAATATTATTAATAATAATAATGATAATAATAATATACAATAATATTATATATTATATTGAAATATATTATACAAAATACGTATATCAAAATATAACATGGATTTCATGACTTCCCGACACCACTTTGGCCTCAAAGATCATGCACAAAGTTCGAGTAATTATAATCATATCTCTTCTGTTTTAAAGCCTTGTTTTTTCGGAGCATGACCGGGATTCAATTTTGCTTGCAATTCATCTGCAGAAGTGGTGATCCAAGCCTTGAGTGTAAAAATTTCAGACCTCAAAATGCTACTCTTTTTAGATAAGTCAAATCCTGAATCAGTGGCACTTTTGGGGCAAAATGAATAAGTGGGGTCGAATGACTTCAAAGTGTCTGCTTTACATCAGTCATTCTAAATTGTATACGTTAAGAAATACATATAGGTACTGTTCGAAAGGAACTGTGATAGAAAGAGGCAAACGTTAGAATCCATAACATTTGTGGTCCATTCTTGGCTAGGTAGACTTTGAATGTGAAGCTCAAATAACTGGCAACAACGCTTAGTCATGACATAGGCTACAAAAACAGCAAAGAGAAAATAGCCCGTTTTCCCTGATGCCCACCTGGGTCAGTAGCGTACATACCTAGAATTTCACTAATGGAGAGGGCGAGGGAGCTTAAAAGGGCGGCATTGCCTGTTAAACATTACGAAGGACGCCCACTGGCCCCAGTTTTGGGTTTTATTTTTCGGAGTTGAGTGCGTAAAATAGTATCTTTTGCCCCTCCCAAAGAACCAAATTTGGGCCGTTTTTTCTTTAAAAGTACTGGATTTTGCTTGGCTTTTTCTTGATTTAGCTCCCTGGTTCGTTTAGCTCCCTCCAAAAAGTTTATCCTGGATTTGCCAATGCAGATTTTGCAGGGAGCTCTATCATCATTGCATAATATTTCAGCGCCTGCAGTGAATGTGTATAGGGAGATTCTGGAAGTCGAAGGGAATAGTGTTGAGGAAATGTGATGGAAAACCCAAGGTTTTCAGGGCCAATCCCCAAATTGGTGCCACCTCCCTTTTGACACGGGAGATATCACCCCCTCTGAAATAGTCTGGGCCGTATTTCATAAGCGGCCATGGCCGATATAGGTGATCTCAGCAATCACCGAGAAATAGCGTTTACAGCGCCATCTATAATACCACCGGGAAAGAGTGCGCTGGCGTCGGTGACGGCACGACCTGGCTAGAAGGCACGACTTATCCACCGACACCTGTCCTGACCTAAAAAGCACTGCACACCCAAGTGGTGTCGATTTTTTCCAGATTGTCAGAGACCTGAGCCAATGAAACCAGAGGATCGTGCGAAACACCTTGTAATGTTTTTAAAAGTCTATTAAAGGTCATCGCTGAAAAAATAGACACTCATACGCGTGGGAACGCCAGAACAAGAGGCAAGGGCAGTTTTAGGTCGTAGTTTAGGTTCCCCTACCCCTGCTCCTGCGCCTACACAGACACCTGATTCATGCAAAATGCTAATGCATTTTTGCTACTTGGCTGTCTATTTGCACTAAGACATCGATTTGAAACTATAGGTGGCCATGCGACCAAGGGCGTAACCACCGATTTTTCCTACTGATACTGAGACTGAGGGGTCCCCTTCCACTGGAAAGGTGGAAGGGCCCCCTCACCTTCCTTTCCACTGGAAAGGAGGGTGGGCCCCTTCCACTGGAAGGGGCCCACCGGCTCAGGGGCCCACCAAGTACGGAAATAAACTGTAATTTACGTTAAACGATGGGTTAAAATAAAAATATCACCGTTATCCTTGTAATTAAACGTTATTCTCAACCGATCAGTGTTTCGTTGTATCAATTCCAATAGTGGCGACCATAGGTGGAGCCAGGATTACCGATCTGGAGGGGGACACCTTCCCAGGTGCGCCACTTTTGGCCGGTAAAAATATTAGGTGGGCGCCAAATCCTATCGGTGGGCGCTGATTTTCGCATTCTGAGGGGGAGGGGCGCCATCGACCTTTCAGGGGGGTGCTGCGACCATTTCAGGGGGCGTCGAGGGTCGATCGGGGAGCACCTGCCTCCTTTGCCCCCTGGATCTTCCTATAGTGGCGGCTCTGGTTTTGAGAAAAAGTAGACACTCTCTGAGGCCAGTAACGGCTCAGGGTGCTGTCGGCTAGTTGCCGAGGCATTCGAGTGTGAGTAAAACCACAGGCAATGCGCCAATCATGGAATGAATCCCAGCCGGTGGCTTTCCAGTCGAAACATAATCATCTAATTGCGGTTGCATATTCATGTCTCACAGAATCGCATCACACCTGATATCTGAGCTGTTTAATAACAAATTACGGTACTAGATTGATAACCGACAGAAGCACCGCAGAACTATTTCGGTTGCAGCCACACCAACATAAGTGGCGGGAGTTACTGCCTTAGATCCGGAACAGTACTGGTATTGGTAAGTTCGCCGGCATTTATCGAAAATTCATGTTGGCCTTATATGAGGGAATAAAAATATAGATATTTTTCAGAACTCATACCAGAAGCAAAAGGCACCTGACAACAATTACGCTTCCAACAATTGAGGGCCTACGATTTCATAGAATGAAAAACACCCTCACATAACCAAATTTCTACCATTGCCAAGGTATTTGGCAGAAAGCTAATTTTCTATAATGCCTACCGTTCTGCATGAATTACTTATAATTTCGCGCGAGTACAACACAAGCGCAACACATTGTACCCCGCTCCTCCGTGCCCATATGAGCTGTTCTATTATTAATGCGGCGGATTTGCACGGACACCCTGTCGCGCTACACCCTGTCCACGATCATACACCCTCTTCGCGGGGGAACAAGCAAGTTAGAATTAGCTAAAATCGTTCTGAGCAGCGCTTATGGTATGGTTTTGTCAAACACAATGAGATGAACCCAGTTACGAGTGAATTACATTGACAATAAGTAAAAATATCTGCGAATCCACCCTAAAATTAACATCTATCGAGGAAATCAATCTCCAAAAACTGTATGGTCAGTGAAAGCACACAAAACATGCCAATTCCGCATGCAAAAGCGTTAAAAACACAGACACCTATCGAAATATATCAAAACTGATCATAGGATGGGGGAAGGTTTCCAACCTCATCCAAAAGGCAAAAATAAAAATCACAAACGGTCAGACAGTGCGACAGAGCTGCAAAGAGTCGGGCTCTCGGGTCATAAAGTGCCCGACAGATTTTAGGGCACGGTTGGTCTTGCGACAGATCTTACAATCTGTGAGAAAAAAATCTTGAAAGGAAACAGAAAATATTTTTTGTTCTAAAAAAACTCAATATTAGAATTGTCACCTCTTTCACTCAACAAGTTTTTCATGAATTTGCACCTCTCCCATATCAAGCCAGTGTGCGGCAAGAACCGATGGAAAATCGAGGGCTTATGCACAAAGGGTCTTTTCGAGGGACTTATGAATCGGGGAACCTTTGAATAGAGGGCCTTATGCACAGAGGGCCTTTTAAACGTCACCCAGAAAATCCTCTGCTGGAAAAATTCCTTCACCGGCCTGTCGGGCCCGATTTGTATTCCATAGCACGCGACAGCCTGGCCCGACAGGCCGCCGTAAAGGTAAAGGCGACAGGCAAAACAGTTTTTTTCCTTCGTTTCCTTCGTTTGGAAGTACGCTCAACGCTGCCGCAAGGGCGCTGTTTGAACAGCGCCCTTGCGGCAAAGCCAGTGTAAAAAGTGTAAAAGGTATCTTTGGTTTGAAGAAAAGCAGCCCTGCGGTTTGGTGTGTTGCCTTGTGGAAGGTTGTGTTTTTGATTATTTTTCTCTTGCATTACTTTGGTATACATCTTGAGTAAACTGGTTGAGCCTGGATTTCATCGTCCATAGTTGAAGGGCTGATAAATGGCTCCGATTAAGCTGAAGCCCCTTCCACCGTCCCGTGTCAAGCTTAAATGTGGATTTGAGGGATGTGGGTATTTTGGCGAGAAACGTTTTTTTTAAGGAGCATCAGCGAATCAAGCATTCTGGGCTGCCCTGCAAGTTCAGGAACAGTGGTTTTGGCCAAGGAGGTCGTTTTGAAGCATGGATCAAACAGCGGGCAGATCAGAACAGTGTGGGGAGAAAACAAAGAAGTAAGTGATGTGGTGTTCGTTGTAATTTCGGCAGCTTACATTTATTTCCACAGAGTATGTTATGCTCACTGTTGATCAATAATTTTAAATGATATTAGTAAGGGAAAAATGAATTTTACCAGCAGACTGGTCAAATTAGACTAGAACATTTGATTTTCCCTTCCATCTTCTTTTTAAATCCAATGCCTGTTTGTCCAGAATTAACCACAAAAGTTGCATACCTTCATTAGTGGATTTGTAGATGCCAAAGAAACAAAACTCTTCACATTTCCACATTAATTTGAGTTTTAAGTACCAAACTATTTCTCCTATTTCATTTTATTCACTTACCTAAATATGCCTATGATCTATGTCAAGGGGACAAAGATATAACAAAAACACAGCCTAGTGCAACCTTTACTCATTCCTTTTAGGTTAATTTACAGAATAAGGTGAGCAATCACTGACAACTAAGAAAGTTGTCTCATTCGAATGATTGCAGCACGCCCTACAAAATTTCCAACAACATTTTTTTCCGCCGAGCTACCGTTTCCAAAATATTCAATAATATTTCTTCCATAAGGCACACCACACAACACTGCGGACCAAGTGCGAATAACTGCTGGAAATGCGTCACAATCGTAGCACGAGCAGGGGCAGGCTGTAGTTATCCAAAAGTCAACCGATGACACTAGTTAATAAAACCTCTAGAAAACCTTCAAAAAGCTCTGTCACTCGTACAGAAGGAACGGAACAAAACGGAATAAACAAAACAAAGCCGGCACATCCACTCAGACCTGACCTAACCTAACCTAACCTAACCTAACCTAACCTAACCTAACCTAACCTAACCTAACCTAACCTAACCTAACCTAACCTAACCTAACCTAACCTAACCTAACCTAACCTAACCTAACCTAACCTAACCTAACCTAACCTAACCTAACCTAACCTAACCTAACCTAACCTAACCTAACCTAACCTAACCTAACCTAACTAAACCTTACCTAACCTAACCTGCTTCGCTCGCATCAGAAATCGCCTGATAATATTTTATTTCGCAACTATTACATCCATCCGCCATTGTACAAATCTGACGAGCGTCGTTGCGTTATGTAGAGGTTTTTTATTTTGGAGTGTTTTATCCCTCTTATCCTGGCATGTTATCTGGCATCTTTAATAAACAGTAGCGTTGCTGTGCTGTGTGGTGTTGGTGTCGTGCGCGACATTTCTGTGGTAGTGTAGTGGTAATATAGGAGGGAAATTCGATGGGAGAAAATTATTTGCGGAAGAAATGGTTGCTAAATTCGTTTTCAGCACATAAGATTGTGTCTTAAAATGGCCATTAGAATATGGTACGCAATTGCTCACCTTATTCTGTAATTAAACCCAAAATTTAGGGTTTTTCATGTAAACATGCATTTAAAGTCATGGAAAGCTAATATCACATGTTTGTATTTAACTACAAGTAGCCATGATCCTTAAAAACACTTTCGAATATCAAAAAAGTGCCCCTCCAATCTTGTTTGTCTGGCCATCAGAGCAAAATCCATATATAAATTTTGGGGGTTCCTTCCAAATTACCCCCTCCCACCTCCAAAAAACTGAAATCATGAAAATCTGCAGAAGCTGGCATAAGTAAACGCATGGTATGGGAACCAGGTCAGCTTTCTTCCATTGCAAACTATATTTCTTAAGTATTCTGGGCTGGACTATGTAACATAATAACAAAATATCACTTATTCTCATTCTAGTGCAGCATTTTTTGTCAATGGCGGCTGCAGAGGACTGAAAAAGGGGGGCTGCTTTTCATGTTATTGTATATTTCCACCTGTGACCTAAATCATCTGAATTCAAGACTGAGTCTTATTCAAGACCCAGTCGAGCTGACTTTGACAGACACTATTTGTATGCTGTACGTCCACAAATCTCAAATTACATCCAATAATAAATTTCCTTTACCAATGGTGACTCCAGAAAATGGGAATTGGTGGTTCGGTATTCAATTTGTTATAGGTTTCTGCCGATAACCTTAATTTCCTGAGCGTGTCTGATAATTGAAAAACCGAAGAACAGTCTCAGTTCTAGAGTTTTGAAAATTAATAGACTTGTGCCATTCCACTTAGATTTTCCATAGGCGGCTTCAGAGCACGAAAAATAAGGATATCACACATATAAGGATCAGAGCACAAAAATAAGGATAATGATATCCATTGGTGCCAAACTTGAAGTTTTTTATGCTAATTTTAGTATTTTCTATTAAGAATGTGGAAAAAGAGTAGGAACATTTTACCAATTGAATGGGTTTTAGACAATTTTAATAGTCCTATCCTAACCACCCGACAGATTTGGAGGTTTTTTCGAAAGTGCCCGACAGATTTGAGATTTTTTGCAGCTCTGCAGTGCGAACTACCAGCTGGGGCATACAACAACATTTCAGCACACGTGACGGTCGAATGTACATGCTCAAGTCTTCTATTTTCTTTAAAATTTTGTCATAAGGTTACCGGGAGGCAACACGCCTGTGACATTTTGACTTCACTAGCTGCAACGGTTCAAGAAATATAGCCTCCGGAAATTTTACACTGTTGGCATAGCAATTTCTTCTACAGTTGTTTCATCCGATTAGCCGGTACCTTAACACGCGCATAGACGGGGGACCAACTGCCAGGGACCAACTGCCATTAGGGAGCCCCTGCCCTATAGGGCCGACTGCAGCAGAGCCCTCTGACCTTGAGCCATAAATGGGGCCCTAGGGGACCACTTCCACTAGGACCCCTTCCCTTGAACCCCCAGCCAGTGAAACTAACCGCAGAGAGGGGCCCTCTGGCCCTGAAGACCCCTGCTCGCTTATTCTGACTGCCAAAAGGGCTGCATCTAGGCTGCATCTAGGGGCCCACTCCCAACGGAGGTTCAATTTCCTTAGGGACCCCAGCTACTGAGGGCACCTGCTCACGGAGGCCCCCTCCTCATGGAGGCCCCAACGGCTGGCGCCGAACTGCATCTAGGGGGCCCATTGCCAACGGAGTCCCCTTTCCCCCGGGACTCAAGCTCCTGGGGGGCTACATTTAATTTCAATCGACGAAACTCAACGTTGAAGAAAATGGGTGCGTATTGTACAGGCCTGAAGAAGCAGGTCAGCTGGTGCACAGGTCCGCCGACTCTCTATATAGACCGTCGAGGGGGCCCACCCAAAAACCTGCTGGTGCTCAAGTACCAGAAGCATTAATGTGAGTTACGCCCCGCCTCTGGACTTTTTAGATCCTATGCGGGCGGCACTTTGGAACCAATATTTTGGCATGCTTATGACCTAGATTAGGATACAAAATAATAGTGAGATACCAGAAGACCTAGTCTCTCCTAAAAAAATACAAAATCTTAACTTGCCTTCAGCAACATATTTCTACAATCCTGCCAATCTACAAGCACGTAAAAATTATCTGTGGTGCACTGGGTCTTGCCCATAGTTTTCTCGAAACAGCTTTTTGTATGTGAATAATTTGTGCTGATTGATCCAAGGATTCCAGAAAAGGCATTCCGTTAGTGAAATAACAGAAACAACGCGACAAGTCGCATGCATAATTACTCATCGTACTCATACATAATTGAAAGCTATGCATCTGCAACATGCATTGTACAAATATTATCTGGCATACCTGGGACCCTACAGACATATGTACGTCTGTATGTACATACATGCATACACAGGTATGTACATCATGTGTACATCATACTTCTTACATCTGTATGCATAATCTAGGGTCATTAGATGAAGTATATAGGTGATGAGCACGGCTTTTTATTTTGAGTAAGAATAAACTCCTGGTCCACTTTGGTGTGTGATCTTGAAGTTATAGCGTAACTATCTCCAGTATTACAGATCCTCCACAATTGCCCGCTCTTTTGCAGCCCTGGGACTCCCAATTCAACGTAGACCACCTTTACTCACCTCTAATCTCCCTCTCTTTTGTGGTTGGGAGCCTATCTTACGATTGGCCACCCTTTTTCAGCTCTTGGGCGGGCCACTGCAATGTGCACCGCTCTCAACAGGCCTTCCGAGAACTTATTATTGACGGTGAATGACAATGGAACCAAGGAAACCGGTACAAAGGCGCGGGTATTCTTCCTTGCGCTGTCCCATGGTCGGTGACAGAAGAAGGCACGAGAGCAGAATTGCAAGGAACCGCAGCCGACCCGAAACAAATTATGGAAGCGGTCGAGCAGAAGTGACGGGCCAGGAACATTTTGCCTTTCATCGGGCCCGGTCTCCGTGCGTTCTTTGACACAGCAACAGATGAAGACAGCCGTCAGCTCCGGAAATGCCTGCAAGGAAGAAGCAAGGGCGGCAGTTGGAGAACTGAAGCACGTGGAGGAGCTGCAGGCCTCACTCCTCGGGACCCTCGCAAAGGGCCAGCAAGCTCACCAAGAGATAGCACGCTTTTGCCCGGCGCACAAACACTCTTGCAAAACTCATGGGCGATAATTAGGCTTGGCGCTTCCAGCTGAGGACGCTTTGCAATGCTCAAGCTCCAAAGGGAGGGAGACGTTACCCGCAATGCCGCGGCAGCTCTCCGAACGGCTACACTGGCGGTCCAGGACCGCGTTCACGGCGGCTTGCGACTTAAGACGATTAAAGTTCGTACGGTATAAAGTACGTAGGGGTAAAATATTCGTTATGTAAAAAGTTCGTATGGAAAAAGTTCGTACGGCATAAAGTACGTAGGAGCAAAATGTTCGTAGGGATAAATTATTCCGTAATGACACAAATTCGTATGAGTAAAATTCCTAGAGGTAAAACATTCGTCATGAAAAATCGTATGGAAAATTACACGGCATCAAGTACATAGGTAATCAATCACCTGCCCACATCTCACCGGGCTTTCAAATAGCTTGAGCGCAGTGGCGGATATCTATGACCACTGACCAGGGGGTTGCCACCGGGGGGGCCTGGGTGACCGGGCCCTCCCGCTCTCGGAAAGTGGCGGGGAGGGGCCAGTCCCCCGCTTTTGGCTGAAAATACTATTTAAAATGTCATGTTTGCGTGAACATGGGGCTTCATCACGAGCCCCAGCCCCCCCCTGGCGCCGGCCCTCCCACCCGAAAATCTGTGGCGACGCACCTGTCTATGATCACATTTTAGGGGGCCTGGGGGGCTTGAGTCTCCCCCATAATTACCTGCCTCGAATGTACACCAGCCTATGCATTTATTATGCATATTTGCTTACGTATTTTTGCATACGTACTTTTGCGTACGTACTTTTGGCGTATCGAGTTTTATACCCTACGTACATTTGCTTGCGAATTTTTGCGTACGTACTTTTGTCATACGAGTTTTTACCCTACGTACATACATTTGCTTACGAACTTTGGCGTACGAAGTTTATCTATACGTACTTTAGCCATACGAACTTTGGTCCGTAAATCGACGTAGACCCTTTTTTTGGGGGGAGTGGCAAACCCATGTCTGTCTCTCCTCCTGGGGGAGGGGGTGGAACGTGGTATTTGGGTACTCGACGGACCTAGTATAAGCCACCTCTCCAAGTACGTGATTGCTCTCCTGGGGGTTGGGGAGGGGGTGGGAGCGAATATTTAGTTGTTCGACAGACCTAGTGTAAACAACCTTTTTTCCGAGAAAGCGTTTATTTTCATTTTCACATTCATCATCATTTCACGACATTGTTTTCACAGAAACTAACCTATTCGTGCCTCCCCCTTCCCACTCCCCCACAGGTTGCGCTCACAAGTTAGACGTACTGATCACGTCGATCTCAGAATTTAGTGAAACATACGCCATCTGCTACTCTACATTGCTGAAATCCAAAATAGGTGTCACTACTCTCGTTCTTCGGCGCTACATTACATCTCATGGATCATGTATGTACAGTCCCCCGCAATTGAAATTGCCATAACTAGGCTCGACCGGTTTAGGATGGATATCTTGCATCCTATGGTGCCTATAGGTTTAGAAACGGGTGCATCATGTGTATTTTTTTAAGAGCTTTCCAGTGGTCACCATTATTTACTAATCTGACATCTGGGTGAGAAAATATTACACAATTACTGATTTTGCTGCTTTCTGACGGGGTAGTCTTCGGCTGACTTGCCACCGCCTCTGATAATCCCTGACCCTCTCGCCCATACCTGGACCACGTGACCTCACAGATGAATGGGCGGTTGGCATTGTGCCAGCTCATTCATCCCTCTCACAAATCTTGTCGTGTCTGAGGGGCACTCGTATTGCAATTGCTCCCACTGTGTTGCTGTGTGCTGGACAACTGGCGTCACTGACCTGGGGCCCCGGTCAGTGGTAGAAACCAAGCAACGCAGTGGCAGAACCACGAGTTGCTTTTTGAGGGGGGAGCAATATCCAATAAGATGGGCACAGATGGGGCAAACCATCGGAATATATTTTGCTGCGGGGAAGCACACGAATTTTCCCTCCTATATCCGTCCTTGTGCTTGGGTTGCGAAACATGTAAGCTGTCATTGGCTGCCGGGCTCCCCTCACCTGCATGTTTATTTAGACAGGATTCTGGTAAAACGGCTGATACAGTGATACAACTTTGTTTGGAGGTTTCATTAAAATAATATTTTCAGATACTCGTCAGAAGAGGGGACAGTTGGAGCCATAGGTGGATCCAAGGGTAAAGGAATGCAGAACCCCCTCATTGACCCTCGGCGTCCCTAAAATGATCACAGCATTCCTCTAAACGGTCGATGGCACTTCCTGAAATGTCACTTCCACCCCTCCCCCAGGATGCGAAAATCGGCACCCCGCCATAGGATTTGGCACCCACCTGAAAGCTTTTACCGGCCAAAAGTGGCACCCAATTTTTACGGATGACGTCCCACCCCCGGCAAGGTGACCCCTATCGGTGATCCTGGATTCCCCTATGGTGGGGGCAGGCCCCAATTTTCATTAAACATCGCGATTTAAGAAACAATAGGAAAATCGGGCATTGTGTGGGCAGCATTTTGCGAAGGTCTCAAGAAGCCTGAACCTGACGAGGTTTTGTTTTTAGATGGGAAATTTTCTTGTCAAGGGTGACGGTTCACTGGCTCTATCACTGTTTCGTCGGTGGGGGCGATTATTTATTATGGGACAATTGCTTCCAACTAAATGAGCTTAATTCCGTCCACAGAGAATTTTTAAATTTCCAGCTTGAGAACCTTTGTAGAGTCTATTTCTCGGGAGCATAAAACTGTGCCCTCGCTTGACTAAAATCACGCAGTCGTCTCCCCTCAACGAACGGCAACCATTGCTTTAACTGGGGAGGATTGAGTTTTCATGAACTGGCCTCTAGACTGACATCACACGGTGCAAGCTTGGCATAGCATTTGCGATAGTCTCTAACAAAAATTGTTGGGGTTAGACGACGCTCCAGCTCTCAAAGTTATATGGCGTTACCAACTCTCACCCTGTAAGGAGAGATTTGGTGGATTTGATCATCATACCTATTCAGAGAATCTGCCTGGACATGAACCCAAGGAGTTGAACCCGGGGGAGTTGGAGCCAGGGAATCAGCGCTAGGTTTCTTGCGGCCTTTTGGCAGCACCCTCACTTGTGGGAAGGATATGATCATATTTTATGCTGAAAATATTAGATAATTTGTAGCAGTATTACAAAGGTATAAAAGCCTATGTAGCAGCTTTAGCGGTGATAGTGATCGTTGTTGAGAGTATCATTAGCGGTAAAATTGGTCAGTGATGGATCTAGGCAGTAGTTTTGGTGGGACAAACAAAAATCGAAACGCAAGAAAAAACGTCGCGCAGTGAAAGCTTTTGCAACAATCTAACTAGCCGGCAGGTTGGGGAGGCGGGGAGTGGGGAGTAAATATAAGTCGAAAAGCAAAACAAACAGGCGTCACTGGGTGAAATATGTGGCCACAAAATGCTTGCTTTCGATATCCAAGGATCATTCATCCAAATACGATTTTAAATATCAAGAGGAGCAGCCTCCAATATTCACACTGAAGTTGACTGGTTTTGTTTGAAAATGATTTCTTCAGTTAAAGCACCAACACCTTGCTTATGAACTTTAAAGGAGCCGGGGAAAAGGTCGACAGCTTGGGGAGGGGGATAACATTATGGTTTTGCTCCGAGCTTTTTCGTTCGGGGAGAAAATACGTATTGTCCCCTCCCCTTAGGTCCTCCATTAGAACTGGGTGCTGTTTGAGGGGTCTCGTTACCACGTGCCACGTGAGGGTAAAAGGGCAGTGAATAGTGAATGTTTCTCTGATAAAATCCACCAACTCGAGAGCTACTACTCTTCGAAATTTAGCACGACATTGTTTCCAGCTATTATTGATGTTAAAATTGTTCGATGTGTCGCTGAAATGAAAATATTTTAGGATAAATACTGTTTACATATTCTGGTTGGGCGAAACCAGAATATTACCCGGGGGACCTTGTAACCAAAGCCTACCTTTGGCGGATGCAGGGGGGCATTCCGGTCATGGCCCCCAAAGGGCTGGAGGGGGCCAAACTATCTTTCCCCCCAAACGCCGGAGAAATTTTTGAAAAAAGGTGTGTACACTAAGCCTGTAGAGCAAAAAAATATTCGCTTCCCCCCTCCCCCCGGAGAGCGATCATGCACTTGGAGAGGTAGCTTATACTAGATCTATCGAGCACTGAAAAAAAGGTGTTTACAATAGGTATGTAGAGCAAAAAATCTTCGCTCCCACCCCCTTCCCCCCACAGGAGGACAGGCAGACATGGGTTTGCCCCCAAAACTCGGGTCTGCGTACGCCCCTGAAGCCTACGCTGCTCCCTTGACCTGAGAGGGTATATTACCAACAAGACTAAAATTGGACTGGAAACAAATGTTAAGCTGGTCTGATTCTGGTTTAGCCCGAGAGATTATTATCAGTATATTGTTTTGGGATTTCATTGAGTTTAAATCTTTAGCCTCGATAAATTTTTGAGAACTCCCGCAGCCTAATATTGAACCCCTTGGGCTAAAGGGTGTTTTAAGCTCGTGCAATCTTTCGAAACCCTAGCTGGCTCAGAGGCCCCTAACTATCGTGCATCCTTAGCTGCCATCTCAACTTAACGTATCTGCATTGGTTTTGGTCGCCCGGAAAGAGGCACATAAGCATTTATCACTAACTTTAAGAATTGTTGGGGTTTAACGACGCACCAACTGCCAGGGTCATACGGCGTCCCAAACTCTCCCCCTGTTGGAAGGGATTTTGGGGATCAGATCGACTTATTCCAGAGGCTCCGCCGGGACTTGAACCCGGGACCGGTGGCTTAGAAGACAAGGGTGCTATCCACTAAGCTACCTCATCCCCTTAACACTAACTTTATACGATATTATACGTAATAAATAATTTTTGGGCTTATCGATGCACCAACTGCCAGTGTCATATGGTGTCGCCAACTTTTTTTACTGTTGAAAAGATATCCCGGGAACCAGCTTGCTCCTTGTTCAGGGAAACCGCCGGGCCTTGAACCCGGGTCGGCTGGGTGGAATCCAGCTACGCTGACCACTCCAATACAGCGTCTCTAGCATTTAATTGGAATTGAAGACATCCCTCTATCTGAATACTGATTTGTGCAAATCAGGATATATTTGAATATAAGCTGATGACCATTGTTGGTTGGCAGCCCCTACCAATGGTCCCCAGCCTTTGGAATTTTTCCCTAACTGGCAAACAGTACCCCTCTAGCTCGAAATACCTGAAGGCCTTTCCCGTTTGGCAAGGGCTAATGTGACCTTTGAGGAAGGTCGTTGTGAGCACATACCCAGGCAAGCAAGGGCAAGGTAGAAAACCGAAGAGCCTAATAAAGAAAAACAATAGCTCTTTTTCGATTCATGTAATGTTCCCTTTGTACCCATCTCCCAGCAACATGAGAGTTGGCGACACTATATAGCCCCAACAGTCGGTGTGTGTAAACCCCCAAAGCTGCTTTGAACCCATTTTCTTCCTTTGTCTCTGGAAAAATGCGAAAACAAGCAAGACCTGAATGTGTGTATTTCGCTCTGGACACATGAGCAGCAAGAAAACAGTGGAATAAAATTCAGGCAGAATATCTGCTCCTAATTTCGAAACATTTCAAATAAATATGAGGATTCAGTACTTGCAAGTCGATAGTTTTAGTCATTTTTAGTGTAGTGGCAGGTTTCGACTCATTACCTCATGCATTTATCTACCATTTTTTGTGATTGAGACCCCATTAGCCAAACGGCACTTTTTCATGCTCCCTTCTTGTTCTTCATAAGGAGTTTTAGCGACCTAGCGTTCATGAATTGTAGCCAAATATGTTAATCATTTTCATTTTAACCATTTTCTGGTCCATAAGTCCTGATTACCATATAATAAAGAGATATTTATTTATTTATTTTGCAGCACAATGGTGACAAAACTATCAGCATAATTCACAACAGGAACAGACACCCATGGAACAGGCATATATGTTAAACCTGATAAACAATTTGAATTCAAACTTACCCCACAACCCCAGGCCATTCCATTGATAAGCTAAGCGGGGAATATAAAGGAAAAATATGCCCATATACATAATTTTAATCGCCTTGGTGCTCTTCCCGGGCCCCATCCTCATTTTTGGCGAGTTATTCGGAGCCGATTTAAATGAGAGACTAGTCGACTTACACCAATTTATGGTTATCAGCCTGACAACTTATAACTGTAAATTGATAACAGTTCAGGTCAGGTGAACGAGTTTTAACGTGATTTCCACGCCCATGTGGGTCATTTTTGTTTTTCATAGATAAGAACGACAAAGCAAGGGAAAAACGCGACTCCTACAGCAGGCCATGGTCGAGTTTCCTCCTCATTCAAAAGCTCTTCGAAATAAAAATTTCCCAGCGTCTGGTTATTTTGAGATCACGTCAGTAAAGACGCTACCAGGGATCACCGGAGGTCATAGTTTCGAGCTTGTTTGTGCTCATATCTTTAGAACAAGACGGCAAGGAGCTTCCAGCGCCATTTCTATTTTTCGTATCACCTTTGCCTCTTGAGTTAACAGGGGAAAGGGAGATGGACTGACGCCCCACGTCGTAGTGGGTGCGAAAAGAGGCCAGGTGGTGTCTGGTTGACATACTTGGCTTTTCCCATTATTATCCCTTGCACCTGACTGGATTCAGCCAAATCAAAAATTTCTTGGCGTCGTCTTCACCCTCCCCCGGAGGGAGGGGGGTCTGAACACCCTCCCTCAGATTTTTCCGACTGTGCATAAAAATGCCGGCGCGAAGCGCCGCCGTAATTGGCACACCCTATCCGTAATTAATTCTTCAACATTTTCTAGAATTTTACGTTTGCACCATCTCAGGTCAGGTCAACAGTGCAGGTCAAGTTACCTCAACTCCAAAAAGTTTAAGATATCATGAGTAGGAACGGTGTGAATCTGTCTTCTTAAAACTCATATCACATAATAGCCCCATCAATTAGCGCAAAACATATTCCGGGATTTTACATATCGATGACCTAGGATCAAATACAGATCATGACCTCTCCATTGGAAATGCATGGGAAAACAAAAATTGAGGGAAATGGTTTTATTTCTGTTGATATGTAGTTGAATACCTTCACATTCTCCAAATCGTAGTAGCTTAAGCCCCTCTCCAGGCTCATGGTGCAAGTTTGGACCTGTGATCTCTGAGAGGTCATCTTGGATTGCTTAAACCGCGCCCCCAGTGGGCCTACGAGCCATCTTTGCCCTGGTGGGAGGGGGGTGTTTGAACACCCCCTCGAACTCGGCCTCTACGTGGGATAGCGAAAAAGCGAACGCTGTTGGATAGTTCATACAAATTCATGAAGAATTTATATTTGTCACTTTTTTGGCTCAGGTCAATTTTGAGGTCATGACAGGTCAAAGGAAGTGGGATTTTGAGTAGAGTTTTTGGTATCTGGCGTCTGGAGAGTTGAGTGAGACACCATTCGCTTCCTCTCGTCACGGAAAATCGAATGATGAATCAAATCGGAAAATCGAACGAGCCATACTAGGTCGAAACTTAAAAATGACCAGACCTCAGCTCAGGATCACTTTTTAACCTAGCATAGTCAATATGCAATCAATCGACTCGCAATAGCAATCTGAACGCAATGATATCAAAATAAAAGCTGGATCATTTCATGCAGTTATTGACATAAGTCTGAAAACTGCTTAAATAGCCCCAGATGACCTCTCAGAGGTCACAGGTCAAAAATTGCAACAGGAGACTGGAAAGGGTCCCAGGATACTAAGATTTAGGGAATATTGAGGTTTTCTCAGCTGTTGAGTACACAAATACAGCCCAATTTCTGTTTTCCCATGTATTTACAATAGTGAGATCATGGTCCGTAGTTGACCTTAGGTCATCGATATGAAAAATCCTGGAACATATGTTGTAGCACTCGGTGGGCCCATTATATGGAATAAGTTTTAATTCGATAAATTCACCCATTTCTTACTTATGCCGCTTAAACATTTGTGGAGGTGAGGTCACCTGTACTGGTGACCTGAACTGAGATGACCCAACCTTAAAATTTGGGGAAAAGTTGCGGAATCAATCAAGGATAAAGTGTGCTAAGTACGGCGGCGCCTCGCGCCGCCGTTTTTTCGTGCCGCCGGAACACCCGAGGGGGTGTTTGAGCACCTTCCACCGGGGCGAGGGTTAAACAGGTAGACTTGGGTCAATAGTTTCGCAGGAAATGATGAAAAAGTTTTTTATTTTGATACCATTACGTTTGGATTGTTATTGCAAGTTGGTTGATATGCATATTGATTATGCTAGATCAGATAAAGACCTTGCCCCAGCTTTAGGTCACGTTACTTTTATGATTTCATGTAGTATAGTCATATTATACATGGTTCAATTTTCCGTAAAAGAGGGAAGCCAATGGCGCCATACAGTTTATACTAACTGAATTCAGTCAGACGATAGGCCCCATAAACTCCTCTACACCTTATCACATTTTTTTACCTGTCATGACCTAAATATTGACCTGAGACAAAAAGTGAGTAATGTAGTTTCGCGATAAATTCTTATGAACCATCTACCAGTGTTCGCGTTTCCCTCTATCCTGCATAGGAGCCGGGTTCGAGGGGAAGTATTCTCCCCTACAGCAAAAGATGGCTCGGACACCCACCGGGGCGGGTGTTAAATAACAAAATTCGGCCACAGGGTGCCGTTTTAAACCCCATGAACTCTAATCCCCCAGAAAAAATATTTCAGCAGTGATCCTGTGAGCCTTATGAGGCTGGAAACATTGTTTGAAGCCATAACTCAGACATACCCAGTCTTGGACTCTCGTGCCCAGGCGCCTCGGTCACTGGACGGACCGCCTGGGGCTAGACACCTGCGAGACAGTACTGATCACCTCGGTTCAAAACACTGTGCCCCCCTGCCTGCCACACACTATTTACTACGTGTGGCCTTGCACCTGTCGTTGTAAACACGTAGTAATCACGTGACCCAGGTATGCGTGCCAGTCGAGCGAAGGGTCGGGGATTATCAGGGGCGGTGGCAAGTCAGCCGAAGACTACCCCGTCAAAATGCAGCAAAATCAGTAATTTTGTAATATTTTCTCACGCAGATGTCAGATTAGGAAATAATGGTAACCACTGGAAAGCTCTTGCAAAAATACATAAGAAGAACCCGTTTATAAATCTATAGACGCCATAGGTTGCGAGATATTCATCCTAAACCGGTCGAGCCTAGTCATGGCAATTTCAATTGCGGGGGACTGTACATACAGTGGTACAGTGTCACCCTTGGCGCTTCCCGGTGTTCTACTGCAGCATGTGAGCGGAGCTTCTGAAACGGTCTTATTCTGATGACGCCATCCCTTGCGATCAAAGGCCGAAAACCTGCGACCTTTTGCGTCGCTGAAACGGCAGACGCAGAGCCGATGGCAGTTGATATGGCGCACATATGCAAAATAGATTGCTTGCGGGGGAGTTAGAAGTTTGTGAAGACAGAAAACGACATAAAAACGAACATCTATTATAGACAAGGATTTGTAACCTCGTAGCGCCAATTAGAGGAGAATATTGATGCGGTAATGACGAACAACGGCAAGGGAGGTAGAGAAAACAAGCTCATAGCAGCAGGATATTGGAAGGTTTATGAAGGTGCTATGGTTTGTGTTTGTGTAGCCTGTTGCTATACTTTGCAGACTGGCACATGCTATAACGATAAATTCTGCCCGGAACATATGTCCAAAGAGGACATCATAATTTGGTAGTTGCACATATTGATGCTGGAAAAGTCGTAGGACAGTGACTTACACCATCAGTACGTCCGCATATCCACTGGTCCTATATCTTCATCGCTCTCCTCATCCGTCATTACAATTACTTCGTGTAGGAGCTCCATCAAATACCGTTCTGCTAAGTCACCCCACCTCCATGATTAATTAAATGCGATATCAGACCAGCAAACACCACCATGCCAGCTAACACCAGCAATCAGAGCAACACTTCAAATAATACCGAGGCCCTAATAATACAAAGTCACGAGTACGAAGAAGTGAAACGGTTATTGGCACAACAGCGTCAGCTTTGTGGTCAAAAGAGAACACAGAGGTGTTCAACTTGGAGTACTGTGGCAGTGACGTCATGGGCTCGTGGGCGTCCCTTTTCCGACGCCTATGCCTGACGCCAATGCGACCGATTCATTGGCGGACGCAGGGGGGGCATTCCGGCCATGCCCCCCCCAAGCGCTGGAGGGGGCCAAACTATCTTTTCCCCCAAACGCCGGAGAAATTTTTGAAAAAAGATGGTTACAGTAGGCTTGTAGAGCAAACAAATCTTCGCTCCCACTCCCACTCACCCCCCTCCCCCGAGAGCCATCATGTACTTGGAGAGGTAGCTTATACTAGGTCTGTCGAGCACTATGGGGTTTACACTAGGTCTGTAGAGCAAAACAATATTTGTTCCCACCCTCCCCCCGGAGGAGAGGCAGACATGGGTTTGACCCCCCAAAACTCGGGTCTGCGTCCGCCCCTGAACTGATTACGACGCAAGTTGCCTTGAAGGTGTTCTGCCACTAGGCACACCAACCCTGACCCGTCAGATGCAGTAGATTCAAAGGGAAGATTGCATTAGAGCGGGCTGGTAAATTTTGTATTGTATTTTTCCAATGGAAATGAGTTTGTGCACGTTGACCGATATCCGTTAAATTAGTTTCAGAAATGTTCCAAATTTACTGATTTGGATCCAAATTTTTCGAAGTTTTCTGATTTCAAAATTTACTGTTTGGATCCTGATTAAAGACTAAGATCATCTACTTCTTTGCCAAGACCTTTGCCAGACCTTAAGGTCTTTAACGAGAATGTAAAAATCTTATAACCTCATTTTTATGAAGAATTGAAGGCTCGGCAACAAGCACCTGCAGAGTTTCGGTTGCGCCCCTCCCCCTCGTAAATGTGTAAACACCCAAAAATGTTGCCAACACACTGAAAAATACTTGACCACCCATCGTCCTCTGACCAGCTTTGCTACGACATTTTTACGTCGTAGAACCAGCACTATACGACATTGGAACTAACCAAACACGTCGTAGTCTCGAACACCTGCGACCGGTACTACGTTGAAAGGTCGTTCAAGCTAGCGCAGATGGTGGTAAATGATATATCATGTCGTCCGGAGGTAGTTCAGCAGTACGACCCTGCTACCACCCCCCGAATTTTGCAGCGTGGGTTTCGCGCGGCGCGTGCCATCGTGAATTAGTGGTGTTCCTCGATCGGCCACGGCGGTACGTGTGAGCCCTATTTATAGAGAAAATGAAGTGAATTTGGCAGTTTGTTGGGCCTGAGGCAAGTGTGAGCGACGATAATTTTCTCAACACAGTCTTATAACCAAACACGTATATTTAGCAAGCAAGAAAGAACAAGTACCATACATTGTGCGCACTCCTGTGTCCATTTAAAACCACATGCTCCCCCGGCGCGGGGCTCCCTAAGCTACGCCGGGGGCGGCTACTCAAACATAAAGTCGCGAAATAAAACATGGAGACATGCACATTTGCAACGTACGATCGATAGAGCGGTACAGGGCACACTCAGACAGACGGCAGGAGCGGAGCAGTCGGAGGAGGCCGGGCCGGACCGGCCGCGGTCCCCCAGGTCGAACGGACCCAGCGGCCCGCCACGGCAACGCCACCGTACACGGGCGGCCACCGCCAGCACCGAGAACCTCAGGAAACAGCTGATGCTGGGGATTTACAGAGGTATCTGAAGTCGGTATGTAGGCAAGTGCAGTGCATTCGGATTCAAACGAGACGTTCGAAACGGCAGTGCGTTGCACGGGCCATAGGGGCTATTGCCATTTGCATGTGCCACTGCGACTGCCATTACCATTGCCATATCATTCTTGTTGTCCGGGGCCGGTCAACTGAACGTAGCCAACAATTAGTTGACCAGTCCGTCCGAGGAAAAGTATGTTTTGAAGCCCAGCTCGTTTTTATTCCATACAGCGCGACCAAGTCCGTGTTATGAGTCTGAAGGCATTTTGGTATCGATTGACAACTTTGTTCTTTCAGTCTAGATAATACTTAGCTAATAGATAGACTTAGCAAATTTGTGGCCAAAGGGGCTTTTTCCACTCTGTGGAACATAATGACCTCCCGCCAGTGGTTTGACCTCCAGAGGTTCCCTCTTGACCTTACATGACCTGAGGTCACGGAAGGTCAGAAAACGACCTTACCGTATATCAAATGAAACCCAGTGACGAGACATACACGATGGCGTTTAATTCAGCGCTCTAGCTTGATTAGGTCAAAAGTTATCGTCAAAATACTGTTTTGACCCCTGGTGACCTGTGATGAACTAGGATAGGTCAAAGGGAAAATATGGCCTCTGGAATATATGAAAAAGTGGCAAAGAATGCGTTTCTGATACATCAGAGGATTTGCAAATATTTTTTGTGTGACTTTAGATCGTAAGATAGCTTTTCCCATGCTTATTCAATGGGAAAGGTCATCTCGTGACCTGACCTCAGGCCACGAAGTCGAAAAATCCCGGATATACATGTTGTAGACCCTGGAGGGGTCATCAAGTGTAGAAAGCGTCCAATCAATCAGCCTTAAAATGTAGCTTTGGTAGAACTCAAAAGTTGAAGTGAGGTGACCTTGGTTGGCCTTGCCTGGTGACCTGACCCAGTGTGACTCGGGGAAAAAAACTCCAGGGATGATGCGAAAATTGTGGGGTGAGAGGCAGACCTCTCAACCGTGGTGCTGCGCCTCGTCGTTTTTTCTGTTATTCTAAAAAAGCCTTAGGGGGCCATCAATTGACCTCGGTGGGACGAGAGTTAAAAGATCAGATAAATGGTTCCGTCACCCCAGTACTAGTTGTTTACGAGCTTAAAGGTCGTAAGATATTCTTTCAGTGCATGTAGCATATCAAGGATTTTTCACTTTTTCATTTTCACCTCGAGGATTGGAAGGACCTCAAGGATCAAGGATTTATCACTATATATGAGCACATTGATCACGCTCTTTTTACGCGTCGACCGCGGAAACGGACCTATCAACGAGTCCGTTCCCGTGGTCGGTGTGTAAATAGAACCTACGGAAAATGTTCATGCGCCCGGAACTCCCAGTTGCCTGCGGCGATAAGTTAGTTCCTGCGGTCGGTGCCTGGACAGGGCGTACTGAAAATGTTCATTTATCCGGGACCTCCGGTTACATGAGCCATAAGTCCGTTCTTGCGGCTCATGCATAGAGCATGAGTCCGTTCCAGTGGTCCAAATAGAGCGTGCTGAAACTACTCATATATCCAGGGTGATGGTCAAAACCGCTATCGTGATTACTTAAGTAAATTACCCTGCATTTTATTATATTGCATTGCTTTTCCAGCCCACCATCGCGCACTAATATTTGCAGCGTGCCGCGTCGGTCCCCAGACTCACCTCCAAATTTTGCATCTCTAAACAAACTGGCATCTCTCGGAAGGTAAATACTTGTTCTCGCCAATATGCAGCGGGCGGCCTTGGCTGGCCGCGGCATGGTCGGCGCCGACAGGCAACAGATAGCCACAGCCCAACTACCGGATAGCAACGCACATTTCCGCGTAAAAAGGCCAGGGAATCTCAGGTGCACCTCTGTGACAACTGATTGGGTGGGGGGAGGGCATGAACGTGAGCTCGCTGGTCTGATCAAGACATGGCTTATCCCACAGGCAAAATGGATCGAAGGGACAAGGAAGTAGGTACTCGAATCTTATGCTATACAGTGAAAGTTTTTTCTCTTTTTATGCACATTTCGCTAGCGTTCAAAATGCCTGCCTGGATCTGCTTCTGCAAATATACGTATGGGCAACAAAGATATGGCTAGAGATCTACTCTCCACCCGGAGAGTCCTGGATGGATTGAGAAAAACGTGCTTATACACACCCTGTGAAAGATCCCACGTCTAGGAAGGCCCTGCACTCTCCCACATGATCCGCCTACGATTCGTCACGCACTCGCCAGTACGAACAATAAATAATAAGCGTGAGCTGACAGAACAGATCCAAGCCGACTCAGTCGGATACCGGAGTAACACAAGGCGCTCAGAACATATTACCGCCCATTAGATCTGAGGACGCGTCGTTTTAGAGGCACTTGGAACAATTGGGGCGGACTGAATCACCAACCCAGCACCCCTCAAATCACACCCGATCAATTTATGAGAAAATATAGGATTGTGTTTTGGCATCATTGAATAATGAGCGTAGATATTCTAGAATATCAAATTACTAAATAAACTATTAGATAACTTATTTTTCAACTTCGAGTCAAACACACTTCAATCTGTCTAAAGCAGTCTCCCGGCTTAGTTTCCGTGTAAGTACCTAACGAAAAGGCTGGATAATGAGGATTTTGACCATATCACGTAAACTGCTTTTCCTGGATCCCTTTTCTTTTTTAAGCCGCAGATCAGGTAAGCCCCTCAAAATCAGGACATTCACTGGACGTTGGGAAAAAATATAATGCATGCATTGGTTTCTTGCTGAATAGCGGAATAACTGTAGGCAGGACCGTCATACTGTATATTTATTACCGTTTCCTTCATAATCTCAACTAGAATAATGACATTCACATAAAATGCCTAAGTAGGCAACGAGACACACTGGGTCGAAAATCGTGTCATTGTGGTTTAAACTCAAGATGACGGAGAACCTCGAATTTTCAGCACATGTATCCCAGGCGCCTTTGTCAGGAAGTTTACTGAATATTCAAAATTGCGGCCTGTGTGAATTCTCAATCGAAAACAGTCCACAGAATGTATCGTAGGCATTATGGCCTTCTTAACTCATCTGCTGCGCCGCTGTATTTATTTTCGCCCCGGTCTGAGACAGCCTGCGCAGACGGACATTGAAGGTCAAGTCATTCTGAGATTTCTTTGCTTTATAGTGTTTCGATCTAACAACGTCGTTAACCATCCACTTTCAGCTGGCGTGTCCCTCCTTCATCGGTCACGACTCGAGTCAATTCATAAGCAGTTTTTTTTGCAAAGCAATGATCTGTCAGCATCTATTGAATTTACGGTTTTGTTGTGATGACCTATCCCTATGAAACGACGCCTAGAAAAAGAGATAATAGAGAGAGTGGAAAGAACTGGGACGCAGGAAAAGTAAGACAGAGCATAAATTGCCGGATCTCGGGACCCCCACCATGAAATTGGCATCTCTAGCACATACAGATAGCTATGGAGAGGCAAAATGTAAGCCATAGCATGTCTCCGAGGCTTCGAAAACCAAATGCAGCCTTCATTATTCGAGGAGAAACAGCTCAAGTTGACGTCTGTTGACCGGAACATCCAAGCTGATATGAAATGTTCCAGCTTCGGGACTGTTTAGGGGAAATAACTTCCAGCAGCTCTCCTGGTTACGCCACTGACCTAGTGAGCATCATCGCGCTATATTTGTGTACGTTCGAAGACATGGTAAGTAAGCTCGCGGCCCGTGACGCGGTCCTGGCGCCTGTCCTTGGAGTCGGCTCGCACAAGGTCACAGATTCAGGGACTAGAGGTATCTCTGGATATGAAGGTTTCGGACCACTGATAGATTACACGTGGCTCTAAATAGGTCAGTAGGCAGTTACGGAAAGAGGCAATATTGAGCAGACGGAAACGTTCAAGCGTGGAGACAACTGCTCCTTTTTGCCATGTTCCTTTCAACACTGCCTTATACTTATGGTTAATTTAGGCTTTATCCGTTATGTAATACCTTGTCTAGCACCCCTCCCTTTCCCCATAAGTGGGAAGGGGATCAGTAGGAAATATTAAACCAGCATTAAAAGTATCTTATCGTGTGGGAAAGGGTCAAACATTCATTGCAAGGAATAGGTCCATTCAAATGAAGCCAGACATGCCATGAGGAATAAATCATGATACACTTGAATAAAATCAACATCTTTTTAGCATGAATGTCAAAACGGGAGGATGGGAAGGCGTCGCCCAGCGCTCACTAAGGGGAACGTTCCCTTCAAAAATTGAGACTCGACCGAGGTTGTCCGGCACTTTCTCTCTGTTGCCTACGCGACCTGCTTAAACCTGTTGGTAAAGCATAGACGGATCTAAGGGGAGAGGGGCATTTTTCCCCATAGACACTCCCTTCCCCCCTGAAATGGTCACGACGACCCCCTGAAAATGAGAAGCGCTCCCTGAAATGTCGCTTACCGTTCTCCCCAGAATGGGAGTGTGCGGGCATTATGAACGATAGGAACGATAGGATGCAGGCATGTCCAACGATAGAATTCGGCAACCGTTTGATAGGTTTTGCCGTCCAATACTGGCGCCCCTCTCCACGACCATGCGCCTTCCCCGATCGGCAATCCTGGATCCACCTATGATCATAGCATAACAAAACTGAAACGAAATACACCACACTTATACAACCCTCAATAAATAGGAAGGTACATTGTTTTCTCAGCAAGTGAATTGAGGGCGAGGTCATTATCAAGGAGTTTTAGCTGATCTAGAGAGTAGTCGGACCAGTCTGGCAGCGGATGCCAGATGGCCGCTGAGGAAGCCGCGCGGTGAGCGTTGGGGCCCCAGCTGTCAGTGTCAGTCGGTGCGGGTGGGCGGGTACGCAAGAGTGGTGTGCATAGCAAAGCGGGGGCGCGCGAGAACATCGTAGCAGTTCCCAACTGTGTGTAGGTGTCGACAGCAGCGTTCCCACAACTGCACCTGTTTATTTGCTGTGTGCACGTGCTTGACAGTGACCATGTCGGCTGGCAGAGGTCGTGTTCTCTCGATGCTCCGCGCGATGGAGCGAGTGTCGTGCCGCTGTCCCGCTCACGGCACCGGCACAGCATCGCGTCCTATGACCGCCGCAGGCGCCACCACTGACTACGCCTTCGAGATGGCGTGCTCCAACATCCGCTACGGTCCTGGCGTCACCCAGGAAGTCGGTATGGACGTCAACAACCTCGGCGCTAAAAAGGTTTGCGTTATGACGGACGCCAACTTAGTCAACCTCTCGCCAATGAAGGCTGTGGTTGATTCGCTGACCAAGCACAAAGTGGACTTCGAGGTGTATGACCAAGTTCGTGTGGAGCCCAACAATGAAAGCTTGGAGCACGCCATCGCCTTTGCCAGAAGTCAGCCGTTCGACGCGTTCCTGGCCGTCGGCGGCGGGAGCGTCATGGACACGGCCAAGGCGGCCAACCTGTACCTCTGCAACCCCGAGGCCGAGTTCCTTGACTTCGTCAATCCACCTGTCGGCAAAGGCCTGCCGATTCGAGGCAAGGTCAAGCCACTGATAGCTGTTCCAACAACGTCAGGTACCGGCTCGGAGACCACTGGTGTGGTTATCTTTGACCATAAGCCATTGAAGGCGAAGACGGGCATTGCCCACAGAGAACTTCGGCCATTGCTTGGAATAGTGGATCCCCTTCATGCCCTGGCCATGCCAGAACGTGTCGCCTGCTACAGCGGCTTCGACGTGCTCTGTCACGCGCTGGAGTCCTACACGGCAATCCCTTACAGCCAGCGATCACCGAGGCCGGAGGACCCCATTCTGCGACCCGCTTACCAGGGCAGCAACCCCATCTCAGACGTCTGGGCAGAGGCGACGTTGCGCATCATGGCCAAGTACTTTCCGCCGCTCTGTATACGACGCCGAAGACGTTGAGGCACGGTCCTACATGCACATGGCTAGCGCGTTCGCCGGCATCGGGTTCGGAAACGCCGGTGTGCATCTCTGCCACGGCATGAGCTACCCGATCGCGGGCCTGGTGAAGAAGTTCCAGCCAGAGGACTACTCTCACGAGCACGCCATCATTCCACACGGCCTGTCGGTGGTGATGACGTCACCGGCCGTGTTCCGGTTCACGGCGCCTCTCTGTCCGGAGCGACACCTGCGTGCCGCCCAGCTGCTGGGCGCTGACGTCAGCGGTCGCAGTGCCGAGCAGGCCGGCCCGCTGCTGGCCGACGTGTTGCTGGAGCTGATGCAGTTCATGAAGGTGGAGAACGGCCTGTCGGCTCTGGGCTACTCGTCAAACGATGTGCCGCAGCTAGTACAGGGCACGCTTCCGCAGCACCGGGTCACCAAGCTGGCACCGAGGCCGCAGAGCGAGGAGGACCTCAGCGGCATGTTCTTGGACTCGATGAAGGTGTATTAAGTGTCTGTCTTTAGAAGCATGACTAGCTTTCCAAAATTTTGGAGAGTGATAACGACCTTTTGAATGCATTTTTGTCATATTTGAAATGTTAAGTTTTAAATGAAAGCCATCTATAAAGGGCTTAGCCTGCAACAGGACTCAGACGTCTATAATGTGGGAGATAGAATTCTGAGCGGAAAATATTTCATATTAACGTAAAATTTACAGGCAAGTAAGGCAGCAATTCCTATACGAAAAATAACTACCTACCATCAAACCATAACCAGTCCGCAACAGCAATACGAATTAACGATCTTTTGTGATGACAGTTACAGACTTTCCCTCCAGATAAGGTGAAAGTAGGGTGTAACGAGAGCCAGCCTGTCCCGCTCAAAACATGCTAAACCAACGGGCTTAAGTGATTGAATGCTGTATAACAGTGCACAGGCAGTGTGCTGCAACGCTGAAACTCATCAATGGGTCCTGAAGTCTTTGTTATTTGGGATACTCGAGGTGAATGTGGTAGCATGAGCAACGTGTATAGAACTCGCTTTGTTGCTGACGTTGATATCGCTACACATACCAATGGAGTTAAACAATGATTTATTTTCAGATATGTCAATTTGTTTTTTGGTCTAACAAAATATCACTTTCTTCCAGAGTTAGGAGAAATAGATAATGGGCATTAACAGATAACAGAGACCGTAGCTGTGGCGTTTCTGCTTGTACATATGTGATTGCATAGGTATACAAGTTTTGAAGTGGTGTTAAAATGATTTCACAGTGTCCAACCTTTCTTTTGAAGCTATAGCCCGAAGGCATTAGCCAATGTCAAACCATATCAACGTACTATCACATATGTGAGAATTTATAATATACTAACCACAAAACTAAACTTTTCAATCTTCCTTTGAGTCCAGGGCTGGGAGTGAGAGTACGTCCGTGGAAACAGCAGGAATTCGATATTCGATATTCAGATCGATATTCGGGATTTTCATAATCACCTTATTCAAATCATACATTATTTGAAAGCCATTGCCGAGAACATTTCGAAACAGGTCTTTACATTTTTCGTTCACGCCCTGTTCTTGAGATAGAGTACAAAATATGCTAAAACAAATAAGTTTTGGCCGTGATGCATTAAATTCCATTGACTTTAGCATGGGACCCAACGTATCACCAAAATATGGGACAATCGATTAGGCTTAAAATTAGTACACAAGCCAGAAAACGTAAAATACAAAAACGGAATACATTTAATGCATTACGGCAAACATTGATTTTGTGGGCACATTGTGGGCTCTATTTCAATAACATGATGCAATAGAGTAATATTAAGACCTGTTTCGGAATGATCTTGTCCAGAGCTTTCAAATGATATGTGATTTAACCCCCGGGCACCACCGGGGGATGGCCCCCTCACCCGAAAATAGGGCGTTAGCCAAACAAACAAAGAAAGCCGCGGAATTCAGTAAGATACTTCGCATGTTTAGTGCCAGGTCAATGGTTTGACCTCCAGAGGTCAAATAGGTCAAGATCGGCATTTCACAAAACAATGATTGAGCAAACGGGCATAACTCTATGTCATTAGAGCTATAGGCCGGTAAAGTACATTGATAGCAAATGCCAGTACTTTCCGCTATGGGAACGAAAGACCCCCGCCAGTGGTTTGACCGCCAGAGGCACCCGTGACCAATATACCGAGGTCACGAAAATCAAAAGGACCTTCCGTATATCAAAGAAACCAGTGACAAGACAAACACGATGGTGTTTGTTTTACCGCTCTAGCCCAATTAGGTCAAAAGTTATGTCAAAATACGTTTTGACCCTGACCTGATACCTTGAAAAGTCAAAGGCAAATAGACCCGGGATCCGGAAAGGTGCCAAAACGTTGTTCGAGCAGTCGAGTATTGCAATCATTTTGTGGCTTTCATATCAGAAATAGCTTTCCCCATGCTTCAATGGGAGAATCGCCTGGACCGACCCAGGCACGAAACAAAACCCGGAGAACACCTTAGACCCAGGGTCAGAAGTGAGGAGTTTCAAATCGATCGACTTGAAATGAGCTCTACAGACCCAAAGGTAAGTAGGGACCTTGTTGACCTCGTCGGTGACCTGACCTGTACCCGGGGAAAAATTAGGATATGGAAAATATGCAGGGTAGAGCCCCAACCGCGGTCTGCGCCGTCGTTTTCGCTATCCCGGAAAACCTAGGGGGAATGGCCCCCGTGGGGAGGGTTAACACGCGCATTGACGGGGGGCGGGTACCCACCTCCCTCGGGTTTTTCGGAGATAGCATAAAGACGGCGGCGCGTAGCACCACCGTACTTGGTATACCTTTTCTCTCATCATTTTTACAAATGCTATCAAATTTTGAAGGTTAGATCATCTCAGGTCAGGTCACCAGTACAGGTCAAGGGACCTGACCTCAAAAAAAGTTTAAGATAACATAAGTCGGAACAGGGCGAAATTATCGGATTGAAACTCATATCACATAATGGACCCACCGAGTTCTCTAAAATATGTTCCAGTATTTTTATATCAATGACCTAAGGTCAGGTACGAGCCATGACCTCTCGATTGGAAATACATTAGAAGAATGGTTTTACCTGAATAACTGAGTGACGGATAGTGATAGAACGTTTATTTTAACTGCATTAGATTTGCCTTGTCTTTGCAGTTCTAATGATATGCATTTTACCTAATTTGGCCTTGACCTGACTTCAGGTCATTTGATTATTTTTTTATTTATTAATTTGATTTATTATTTATGTATTATTTATTATTATTTGATTATCTATTAAGTTGATTATTTGTTATTAATTTGACCTTGACCTGACCTCAGGTCAGGTCAAATTCTTGATTTGACCTAGCAAGGTCATATTACATATCATTCGATTCGGCTTGCTGCGAGGATTCATACAGTTCAAATCGTTTTTCTCTATCTTTACTTGTTTCGATGTAACGACCGAAAACCTAAATTGACATGTTATCCCTATGACGGCATGTTTTGACCTCTAGTGACCTTAAATGTGACCTGACAAAAAATGGTTCAAATA
Source organism: Lepas anatifera (assembly GCA_034440635.1). Classification (NCBI taxonomy): domain Eukaryota; kingdom Metazoa; phylum Arthropoda; class Thecostraca; family Lepadidae; genus Lepas; species Lepas anatifera. The sequence continues at coordinate 140,343 of JAOTON010000961.1, read as the reverse complement.
TTTTTGATGGGGAAGTGGATGAGCAACCCAACACCGTTTACAGTTTTTCGCTACCTAGCGCGGTTCTCGAGATCTTAGGGGGCGGGTACCCGCCACCCTCGTCAAAGCGAAGGTGGCTCAGACCCCCGTCAATGCGCGTGTTAATGCGATTCGGTTCACGGCAGCGAATATCATTCTATTGACCCCAGGATACCAAGGATTTGACGCTGGGTCGAACCTTGAACAGCCCCTGGAGCCTGAACCAAGCTGTGCCCCGCAAAAAGCCGTGAACTGGTTTTGCAGTTCACGTGTTCTGGTTTGTATACTAATTTTAATCCCAAACAATTGTCCTCGATGTTGGTGATACGTTGGGTCCCATGTTAAAGACAACAGCATTTAATGCATTGCGGCCAAAGCTGATTTTTCCGATACATTTTGTACTCTATCTCAACAGCACGACGTTATAGAACAATATAAAGACCTGTTTCGGAATGGTCTCGGTAAGGGCTTTCCAGCGTTTTTATTTTTTATTTGAGGTGATTATTTAAATCCCGAATATCAATATGAATATCGAATATCAAACTCCTGCTGTTTTCACAGGCATAGAGAATGATCCGAGTGGGAAATTTTCAGTTCAGTCTTGTAAAATATTCTTCTACAGTCCTAACACAGGAGTTGTTAGAGTCAAATAAATCTCTTCTTACGTCCGGGGGGGGGGGGGGGTACGGACCACTTAGAGTCAAATAAATATATTCTTACGTCGGGGGGGTACGGACCGCCCCCGCCCGTGGGTGTAAAGTTGGCGCTGAGCGGTATTTCAGAGCTGCAGACGCAGGATTTGAGACCCAGGTGGATCCAGGATTTCCAATCGAAGTGAGTACTTTGGTCAGAGGGTGCCACTTGGGTTCGAAACGGCCGTCATTGGGCCTGGAGGGGCGCCATTTGAGCCAATTTGTAAAGGGAATGTGGCACCTTCACAACGTGATTTTAACTGAGATAGCCAAGTTGTAAAGCAGGTCGGAAAACCCGGTACTGCATATTTCATTTGTCTTGGAACTCGATATTTTCGTAGAAAAAAGCTAAAACCTACCTGACACCAGCCCCCCTCAGCCCCCCCGTCGCCGGCGGCCATTGTTGTGAGCTACTGGTGTGACGACATATGCTGACGTCACGATGAGCATCAACCAATCGAAGCCCTTGAAGCGTTTCAAGTATGGTAGTGGTTGCCAGATCGTGACATCATCCACAGGCTGATATTTATTTCTTTTTCCAGAGGAGTATTTTTAAAAACCAAATATTGAGCTTATTGTACATTTTTCAGAGAAATCATGGGTGGTTTCATTATTTTTGACTAAAAGTACGCCTAATTACACTAAATTCCAGGATTCGACCAAGGTGCCACATTCCCTTTAAGGTGTGGCCAATCAGAAGCACCGACGCATGTATGTACATGCATACATCCTGAGGGTGCCAATGCTTGAATCCTCGGGGAGGGGGGAGGGAGATTGGCACCTGCCCCTACCCCTTGTCTCAGGGGATCTGCCTATGGTTGAGGACTCAACACTTACGCGTTGCAATGGGTGCAGGATATGTTGATAATGATAATGTGACAATGTTGATAATGCAACCAGCGGTACGATAGCTGGGAACCGAAATTCTATGTTGCACATTATAACATATTATTAGATGAAATTTCACTTTTTGGCCAATCGAAATGCATCTCCATTTTCTTACGCGAAGCCGTAAAAGTTTTTTGTGACTAGTGGTCACAGCATGAGCCGTGACCTTCGAGGTGGTGGCTCACTCCATGACTAAGGATTTTCATTTTCATCGGTTGCATACTTTAAGAAGATTCTGAGGACGGACTGTGCCTGAATATATAATCAGTATTAACTTGTTATTTTGTGATCCTCGGATTCGAGGAAAAAGGCCGCTTAACAACTTGTTGAAGTATGTTCTAAGGTAACCTGAGTCAACGGTGCCAGAACAGTTCATCATTTTGGAATAAAAAGAAGATAAAAATTATAATATGTTGAAAAAATTGCTTCAGGTATTGAAGAAAACTGGGTACTAGGAGGGCCCGCTGGGGCATTTATGAGGCGGAGTGAGGGGGGAATACGGATTAGGAGACCAAGGCCCAAACATAACTATACGAATCGACACTCATGCTGGATAATTTTACCTGGCTTAGATGGGTACCGATGATTAGATAGACTTTTAGGGACAGTGATTTCGATACCGATAACTCGATAGCTAGATCGGTGGCTATGATGACGCAATAGCGATGCCGTTTCTTTAAATTGGACTCTTGAGTGAGCTTCTCCCGAGGAGACATATTCGTGTTCCGTGCAAGACTCAAGCAGCGGAGGACGTTTTGTGAACCAATACAGTATGTGCCCATTATCATAAATTCCAGCGGTTTCTTTCACTTCATAACGTTGTGTTTGCTATTCATAGCTTTAAAACCTTTACAGAGCCGTGACTCCCCACAATCAGCCTGCTATCGGTGCGAAGCCATCGAAGTGCACCTTCAGCCAAAAAAGTGGGGTACGTTATCAGTTGGTCGAAACTAAGGGTTCGATAACGAGAATTTCTGCCGCCATGCTACCGCAGCTGGTTAAAGGCAGGATGCGGAGCCGAGACAATTTGGACGGCCCGGCCCGGCCCGGTCCGGGGTTATGATTTCGGCCGGCCGGCCGGCCCGGGTTCAAGTGCCTAACGGCTCCGGCCCGGCCGGCCCGGGAAAATAGTCGGCTCCGACCGGCCCGGCCCGGCCCGGCCGGTAATGTACCTATATCCACAGTGGATCGAAACGTTCTCAAGGGCGTGAAAGCCCATCAGATACAAAGTGACTATGTATTTGTACGAATGAAAATGGCGACTGGATGAACGAACGCTCTTGACCAATGCCAAAGGCCAGTGAACCTCAAAACTGGACCAACCACACTGCAGTGCAGTCGTAGGCAAACTGCACTGCACTGTTATGGCAAACAGAAATATGGGTCAGACATACCGCAAACCCACATAAAAATTAAAGATACAACGATCAAGTAAAACTTGGACAGCCCGCAAAAAAAACCTCATGAGCTAACAGCAGAGTCGTTCAAATTTTTTCAGATTCGAACCCACTTTTTCCCATTATATATTCAATTCTAATTTCAATGAGCCACATTCCAAGCGTCTACGACAGCGGGAAAGATCGCCTGACACGGTTAAAGATTTCATGTTTCGGGCGCAATGGCCACCGGCGTTGCAGTCTCCCTTGTTAAATGGATGAAAGGGTCAAACCTACCAGTAAAGACAGCCTGGCATGTGCGTGCGTAAAGAGCGGTAGATGGGATTTAACATGCAGGCATCTACTTGTCAGATGTATTTGCAGCGCAATACAAATACATGTTATTCCACAAAAGACCGAAATTAAATATTCAGCACCTAGTACTCTAAATCCCGACAGAACAGGAATGCCTTCCGGAGGCGAACCTTCAGTAACTAACACTGGAGAACGTCGTGAGGCAGATGCTTCCCCTATTCTCCGCGAACTATTTAAGAGCTCTGGTACTGATAAAAGAAGATCCTGTTTCATATTTTTACCCTTTAGGTGGCTCACGAAATCTTCCACCAGCTTCACACCACGTTCTGTGGGACCATTCACGAGTAAGTTCGGAATACCTAAACAGGGAAGCTGTACCAGTCACCAGCTTCTCAACGGAGCCATTTCATGTTAGAATCTTCAGATTCAGGCGCTCGAATACCATCCAGCTTTCAGGAATGAGAAATTGGGAGAGGCTTGGTATCGAGCCGAGCTCTTCAAGCCTCTGTCGGAAACTTTAGCCCAGCTAACTGAAAGGTGGATGGTTTTGCTGTTTAGGCCAGGTACTATATCACTGCCTTTTTACCTTAGCATTGTGATTCTTATTTGCGAAGCAGATTATAACTTTCGGTCACAAATAACAGTTGCGTTTGCACATTGACTTCAGCGCCTCTACACAATATCGGAGTATTATCTGAATGCGCAAGCTGGTTTACGTGTGGCTGTCAGGAGGGGTTGTCTCCAACATCTGTCTGTTTAGAAGACCTGGAGCTCACCAGCGAGCCATATTATGGAATATCGGACATTTATGGCAGAAGTGCGTGGTACTACTGTGTCAGATTCCGTTCATCATTCCAGAAGATACTTAAAGACAGAATATTATAATTTTGGAGTTTAACAACGCATCAACTGCTCAGGTCATATGTCATCAGAGGAGAGAGGAAAGAATTAGCTCGGGCAGAGCAGGGCGCCAGGTTCTGCCCCTGGGTGGCTCGAACCCACGACACCCAGCACATAATGAATGTCATTGGCCAAGCCGAGCGCAAGCGCTAACCGACTGAGCCACTCAGACTCGAAACAGTTCGCGGTTTTCCTTATAAGTGGTTCTAAACCATGCATTTGGGTTCCTCCGTCGCGGATAGTCAGCTTTAGAGCCTTCATGAGCCTCAAAGCTATCCATAAAATGCAATGCAGTGCTTTCATTAAGTTAATATAGAAATCGCCCTGAATGTGCTGAAATCAATTTGTCATCAGCTGTGGTATCTGTGCACAGAAAGTTATATTCTGTCGCGCTGGTGAGAACCACCATCGTGAGGTAAGGAGCCAGTCGCACAACAATTGGCCAAAACAGCAAACGATTCACATTTGACTAGGGCAGGCTTAAGTTTCCGATAGAGGCTATGAAGAGCCTGTAAATGGTCGGTACTAAGCCTCAGCCAGCTTGTTACTCCTGACAGCTGGCTGGTATTCGATTGCCTGAATCTGAAATATTCTGACCAGAAATGGCCCGTTGAGAAGCTGGTATAGCTTCCCCTGTTTCAAGGTATTCCAGAACTTACTGTCGTGAACGGTCCCACAGAACGTGGAGTGAAGCTGGTGGAAGATTTTGTGAGCCACCTAAAGGATAAAAATATGAAACAGTATCTTCTTTTATCAGTACCAGAGCTCTTAAATAGTTCGCAGAAGAATATGGAGAAGTCCCTGCCTCACGACGTTCTCCAGCGATAGTTACAGAGAAAGGTGCCTCCGGAAGGCATTCATGTTCTGTCGGGATTTAGAGTACAAGGGTGCTGAATCATTTAATTTCAGGTCTTTGTGGAATAACATGTATTTGTATTGCGCTACATATACATCTGACAAGTAAATGCCTGCATGTTAAATCCCATCTACCGCTCTTATACACACGCACATGCCACGCTGTCTTTACTGGTAGGTTATGCACCCCTTATATCCCAATTTAACAAGGGGAGACTGCAACGCCGGGCGGCCAACAGCGCTCGAAACATGAAATCTTTAACCATTTTGAGGCGATCTTTCCCGCTGTCGTAGACGCTTGGAATGTAGCCATTGAAATCAGAATTGAATATATAATGGCAAAAAGTGAGTTCGAGTCTGAAAAAAAAAAGTTTGTTTGAACGACCCTAAGTTAACAGTGTTCAACATCGAAAAACACATCAGATAGGCTGATGGCATAATTCCTTTTCGAGAAAAATCGGAACCAACCACCCTGCTCCTAGGGCCCAGCAGCTGGTTCGCTCACTATGGGAGATGGGAGCAAAGATTTTATTGCTCAACAGACCTAGTGTAAACACCTTTTTCAAACAATTTCTTCGGCCTTTGGGGGCCAAAAGATAGTCTGCCCCTTCCAGGGCTTTGGGTGGGGTGGGGCATGACCGGAATGGCATACCCTGCGTCTGTCAACAGGGGCGGATGCAGGCCGACGGTATGGGGTAAATCGTGAAAAACATATGGTTTTTAAGAAAATCGCCAAAAATTGGGCAGTTTGGGGCAAATGCCTTTTTGCTCCCCCTCATGGATCCGCCAGTGTCCGTCAATGCTTTCATTTGTTGCCAATTTCTGCCCATGCTAAATGGCCGGGGCGCATTACCTGCCCGAGAGTGAGACCGTCTACGGAACACCCTAGTTGCAATATTTCATTAACCCTCGCCCCACCGGGGGGCCATCGATGGCCCCCCAAGGTTTTTCCGGGATAGCAGAAAAACGACGAGGCGCAGCACCGCGGTTGAGGGCTCTACCTCTCACTGCATCATTTTCCCATCATCCCTGAAATTTTTACCCCGGGTCACCCAAGGTCAGGTCACCAGACGAGGTCAACCAAGCTCACCTCACTTTAATTTAGAGCTCTGTAAGAGCTACATTTCAAAGTCGATCGATTTGAAACTTCCACACTTCAGACCCCTCCAGGGTCTACAAGGTGTATATCCGGGATTTTCGATTTCGTGCCCTGAGGTCAGGTCACGAGGCGACCTCTCCCATTGGAAAAGCATGGGAAAAGCTATTTCATGATATAAAAGCCACAAAAATGATTGCAAATACTCAGACTGCTCAGAACAACGTTTTGGACACCTTTTCACGGATCCCAGGGGTCATATTTGCCCTTTGACTTTTCCAAGGTCATCCAAGGTCACCAGAGGTCAAAAACAGTATTTTGACAATAACTTTGACCTAATTGAGCTAGAGCGGTGAAACAAACACCATCGTGTTTGTCTTGTCACTGGCTTTCATTTGATATACGGCAGATCACTTTTGACCTTTCGTGACCTCAGGTCATATTAGGTCACGAGGTGACCTCTGGCGGTCAAACCACTGGCGGGAGGTCTTTACATTCCACATAGCGGAAAAGTACTGGCAATTTGCTATCAAATGTATTTTACCAGGCCTCAATAGCTCTAATGACATAAGAGTTATGCCCAGTTTGCTTAATCATTGCATATTTGAGTGAAAATAGCCGATCTTGACCTAATTTGACCTCTGAGGTCAAACCATTGACCTGAGCACTAAAACATGCGAAGTAATTTCTTACTGAATTCACGCGAGCTTTCTATTGCACTTTGCAGATTTGCGCTAACGCCCATATTTTCGGAGTTAGAGGGGGCCATCGATGGCCCCCGGTGGGGCGAAGGTGGCGCCGGACCCCCGGTGGGGCGCGGGTTAATCTCGATATACATAACATATTGCGAAAATGTAATATTTCAGGTGAATAAAGGTGTTTCCATGCGACATCTCACGAGGTAAAATGTGACCATTTCACGTTTGATTTTTGGTAATTTTACAGCTCTTTGGGAGCCGGAGCCGGACCCTTTCTGACGGCTCCGGCTCCGGCTCTGGCTCCGATCAAAAGTGTTTCGGCGGCTCCGGCTCCGGCTCCGGCTCCGGGCAAAATGGTCGGCTCCGACCGGCTCCGGCTCCGGCTCCGGCTCCGGCTCCGCATCCCTGGTTAAAGGGAATGTGGCACCTTGGTCGAATCCTGGAATTTAGTGTAATTAGGCGTACTTTTAGCCGAAAATAATGAAACCACTCATGATTTCTCTGAGAAATGCACAATAAGCCAATATTTTTATTTTTAAAACACTCCTCTAGGAAAAGAAATAAATATCTGCCTGTGGATGATGTCATGATCTGGCAACCACTACCATACCCGAAACGCTTCAAGGGCTTCGATTGGCTGATGCTCATCGTGACGTCAGCATATGTCGTCACACCAACAGCCATGACAACTGTTGCCTGCTGCTAAGGGTACATGAGGGGTAGGTACATTGCAGGTAGGTTTCAGTTTCTTTTCTACGGAAATCTCGAGTTCCAAGACAAATGATATATTGAGTACCGGGTTTTCCGACTTGCTTTATAACTTGGCTATCTCAGTTAAAATCACGTTATGAAGGTGCCACATTTCCTTAAAGGTGTCGCCGTTGGGTGTGGGAGGTCCCGATCAAAACCAACCCCTGGCAGCCTTTTCCTAGACCGCCTCCCAACCAGGATACGGCAGTAAACTGCGCGGTTTCACTGAACAACCATCGGCCTTGTTATTGATAATACGGGCTCGATCAGGCTTCAAATAGATCCACACCAGTTCGGTGGCCCGCCCCGAGTGCACGGCCTCGCCTCGTGTCACCGGTGCAGTCCTCTGTTCCACTGGGCCCGAGAAATCGAAATAGCCTCGTCGCATCACACGGCGGGGCATGTGAACGGGAGCGTGCGGGCACGACTGACTCAAAAGTGCTGATCAGTGGCGGGTCCAGGACTTCATTTCTGGGGAGGAAGCTAGGGGGCTCGATGCTCTCCTGCCATGGCCTTGGAGCGGCCTCTGGCTATGCATTTAGCATAGGCACTCGGATATTTCGGGTGGGGGGCTTGAACCCCTAGCCCCCCGCTATATTCGCCACTGGTACTGACAAATGAAAAACATAAGTGTACGTAGAGGGAATGTCTATGTGTGGTGCAAATGTGATGCACAAAAATATCAACAAAGATAACGTGACTTCGAAAACGATAAAACATAACACCAAACTTGGGAAATGACCAATTGTTACAAACTTGACTTAAGCGAAACAATTGCAGGGTATGTGGATTTATACTATCTCTTTGGGAATGTTTGGGCGTCAAATTCCAATGAAACGTCAAACTTGTGGTGAGATATCCGGTTTTCTTTTTTAGGACTTTTTAAAGTTGGCTTTATGCAATTCAGCGAACATGAGGGAAGGCTAAAACGCATTATATATTGTACTATCACCTTTTAGTCTGGGTTTATTGACTTTGTTTCCATCATGGTCACCCCCAATTACTTTCAGATATACATTCCCCTGGCCAATTGTTAAACACTTAAAATCGGCTATTTAAAACCCGTAGGTAGGTAGGCCACTAAGTCGAGATTTTCTACGGTAATGATAAATCACCGGAATCAGCAGGTCTCACATTCTTCGTTCCAGTGGACACCACTGGAACAATTCCTTCAATTCTTTCTATTCTGAAATTGTGTAGGACACGGGGATATTTACACGTCCCTAATCACGGTACAAAATGGATATTACGCTGCCACAGCAATGGCCGTCGCCGCTCACATTGCGAAATCGATCGAATTCGTAACTGAATGTTCCAATTAGGTGGTACCTAAGTGAATATGATGTAACATAAGATTTACGAACCGAAGGGGAACAACATGCTCGCGAATCGGAACAGAACGTGATCGAAGCGATCGAATGGTGCCGGGCCTCGTGTTTCACTGGGGCTGCTGCCCTGCCGCAATTGGCGCCCCTTCAGCGCCCCTCCGGTTCGAGACTTTGGGCAGTCACTGGTGGAGTCGAAGTTCACTATGTCGAACTGAAGTGCCGCCGGTCCAGCCCAGCCCCCGTTCAACAGCAAGCGCAAATTTTCAGTTTAAAAGTAAGGTGCAAGCCAGGTGCTTCAATTCTCAACTTTAAATAGAGCCAGTCTACGTCAGCGTTAACATTGGACCTTAGACCTCGCCCCACCGGGGGCCATCGATGGCCCTCCCTAAGATTTTTTTCGGAATAGCAGAAAAACGAAGATGCGCAGCACCACGGTTGAGGGCTCTATCTCTCACTCCATCATTTTCCCACCATCCCTGAAATTGTTTACTCCGGGCCACTCAAAGTCAGGTCACCGGGCAAGGTCAACCAAGGTCACCTCACTTAAACTTCTGAGCTCTATAAGCTGTATAAGAGCTACATTTCTTAGTTGATCGATTTGAAACTTGCTACACTTCATGACCCCTCCAGGGTCTAGAAGCTGTATATCCGGGATTTTTAGATTTCGTGACCTCAGGGCAGGTCACGAGGTGATCTCTCCGAATGAAAAAGCATGGGGAAAAGTTGTCTTGTGATCTAAAACTCACACAAACTATTGCAAATCTCAACTTGCTCAGAAAAACGTTCTTGTACACTCTTTCACGGATCCCAGGGACCACATTTTCCCTTTGACCTCCTCGAGGTCATCCAAGGTCACCAGGGGTCAAAAAGTATTTTGACAATAACTTTTGACCTAATTAAGCTAGAGCGTTGAATCAAAAATTATCGAGAATATCTCGTCATTGGCTTTCATTTTATATACAGCAAGGTCACTTTCTGACCTTTCGTGACCTGAGGTCATATTAGGTCACGAGGTTACCTCTGGAAGCTAAACCACTGGAGGGAAGTCATTACGTTCCACATAGCGGAAAAACGTCTGGCATTTTCCTATCAAATGTTCTTTACCAGATCTCAATAGCTCTAATTGCATAAGAGTTATGCCCAGCTTTGTTAAGCATTGCATATTTGATTGAAAGTAGCCTATCTTGACCTAACTTGACCTCTGGAGGTGAAACCAGCGCTTAAAATGCGAAGTAATTTCTTACTGAATTCACACGAGCTTTCTAATACACTTTGCAGATTTGCGCTAACCTTCATATTTTCGGAGTTAGAGGGGGCCATCGATGGCCCCCAGATGGGACGAAGGTGGCGCCGGACCGCCCCGTGGGGCGCAGGTTAGAGGGCAAAATCAAGCATCTTGTGATTATTTGAAATATCTAAAGCAGATCCAGCGGTAGAAAAATCACTTCACGCCTGTGTGACGTCTCTCAGGCATGAATGAATCCCCTTGAACGTATGTACATACCTTTAAGTAAATGTATCTTGTCGCTGGTCAGCTTGCGGTATCTTGGGTCACCGCGCCTGTATAAGGGTATTTTGACCTCAGCCCCTCCAGGGTAACCCTCTGCTGTTCTCACCGGACGCACCATTTGTTGGAACGCAATAGTTGAAGTCAGAGGCGCAGCCAGGGGGGGCACAGGGGGCACGTGCCCCCCATCGGTGCCGGGGTGCCCTTTTGATTGCCAGGTGGTGTACCCTCTTTGGGCCGTGCCGTTCGAAATTTAGTGCCCTACGCCGTTGAGCCTAGATGGAACTAGACTGCATTTAGCGATTTAAGCTATTGTTTGACAATTAAGTGCCTTTTTGGTCAGCTAGGGAATTCTGTCGCCTTTCCAAGCACCCGGGAAGAGTATAGGCACGTAATCCGTTTCCAGATAATGCCTCATCGTCGCCAATAATCGTACGGGCGGAGATAATCTGGTGCCCCTTAAGCTCATCTGGTGCCCCCTGAGCGCTGGTCTTGGCCCCTGGAGCTGGTCATGTGCCTTCTGAGCTGAGCTGATGCCCTCGTAGTCAATCTGGTGCCCCACCCCCTGAGAAAATAATTGTGCCTTCTGAACCTATATAATGCCCTCTGAGTTAGTTTGATGCCTCCGAGCTTGCCTGGTGCCCTATTAGCTGTTTTTGTGCCCCTTGAGCTGATCCGGGCCCCTGAACTTATTTAATGCCTCCCGGAGTTTATCTACTGTCCAGGGGGCACAGGGGGCACGTGCCCCCATCGGTGCCGGGTGCCCTTTTGATTGCCAGGTAGTGTACCCCCTTTGGGCCGTGCCGCTCGAAATTTAGTGCCCTACGTCGTTGAACCTAGAAGAAACTAGACTGCATTTAGCGATTTCAACTATTGTTTGACAATTAAGTGCCTTTTGGTCAGCTAGGGCATTCTGTCGCCTTTCCAAGCATCCGGGAAAAGTATAGGCACGTAATCCGTTTCCAGATAATTCCTCATCGTCGCCAATAATCGTACGGGCAGAGCTCATCTGGTGCCCCCTGAAGCTGATCATGTGCCCTCTGAGCTGATCTGGTGCCCTCGTAGTCAATCTGGTGCCCCCTGAGAAAATAAGTGTGCCTTCTGAACCTATATAATACTCTCTGAGTTAGTTTGATGCCTCCGAGCTTGCCTGGTGTCCTTTTAGCTGTTTTTGTGCCCCTTGAGCTGATCCGGGCCCCCTGGGCTTATTTAATGCCTCCCGGAGTTGATCTACTGTCCAGGGGGCACATGGAGCACGTGCCTCCCATCACTGCTGGGGTGCCCTTTTGATGGCGAGGTGGTGTACCCAATTTGGGCCGTGCCGCTCGAAATTTAGTGCCCTACGCCGTTGAACCTAGATGTAACTGGACCGCATGTACCGATTGAAACTATTGTTGGACAACTTAATACCTTTTTCGGTCAGCTAGGGCATTCTGTCGCCTTTCCAAGCACCCGGGAAGAGTATGGGCACCTAGTATGTGTCCACCTAATGCCTCATCGTCGCCAATAATCGTACGGGCGGAGATAATCTGGTGCCCCTTAAGCTCATCTGGTGCCCCCTGAGCGCTGGTCTTGGCCCCTGGAGCTGATCATGTGCCCTCTGAGCTGAGCTGATGCCCTCGTAGTCAATCTGGTGCCCCCCCTGAGAAAATAATTGTGCCTTCTGAACCTATATAATGCCCTCTGAGTTAGTTTGATGCCTCCGAGCTTGCCTGGTGCCCTAATAGCCGATTTAGTGCCCCTTGAGCTGATTCGGGTCCCCGATCTGATCTCATGCCTCCCCAAGTTGATTATTTCTCCTCTTCAGCTGATTAGGTGCCCCCTCAGCTGATTATTGATGTCTCCTTAGATGGCCTGGTGCCCCCTGAGCTGGTTTGGTGGGTCCTGAGCCCACCTTGTGTCCCTGAGCTGTTATGTTGCTCCCTGAGCTGATTTAGGCTCCTGCCATAGTCTGGGGGGCTGGGAGCTGATCTGGCCCCCAAGTGGATCGATCTGGTGCCACCTGAGCTGCACTAATGCCCCTGAGTCGATCTGGTGTCTCCTAACCTCGCCCACCGGGAGGCCATCGATGGCCCCCTAAGGTTTTCCGGGATAGCAGAAAAACGACGAGGCGCAGCACCGCGGTTGAGGGCTCTACCTCTCACTGCATCATTTTCCCATCATCCCTGAAATTTTTACCCCGGGTCATCCAAGGTCAGGTCACCAGACGAGGTCAACCAAGGTCACCTCACTTCACCTTTAGAGCTCTGTAAGAGCTACATTTCAAAGTCGATCGATTTGAAACTTCCTACACTTCATAACCCCTCCAGGGTCTACAAGGTGTATATCCGGGATTTTTCGATTTCGTGCCCTGAGGTCAGGTCACGAGGCGACATCTCCCATTGGAAAAGCATGGGAAAAGCTATTTCATGATATAAAAGCCACAAAAATGATTGCAAATACTCAGACTGCTCAGAACAACGTTTTTGGACACCCTTTCACGGATCCCAGGGGTCATATTTGCCCTTTGACTTTTCCAAGGTCATCCAAGGTCACCGGAGGTCAAAAACAGTATTTTGACAATAACTTTTGACCTAATTGAGCTAGAGCGGTGAAACAAACACCATCGTGTTTGTCTTGTCACTGGCTTTCATTTGATATACGGCAAGGTCACTTTTGACCTTTCGTGACCTCAGGTCATATTAGGTCACGAGGTGACCTCTGGCGGTCAAACCACTGGCGGGAGGTCTTTACGTTCCACATAGCGGAAAAAGTACAAGCAATTTGCTATCAAATGTACTTTACCAGGCCTCAATAGCTCTAATGACATAAGAGTTATGCCCAGTTTGCTTAATCATTGCATATTTGAGTGAAAATAGCCGATCTTGACCTAATTTGACCTCTGGAGGTCAAACCATTGACCTGAGCACTAAAACATGCGAAGTAATTTCTTACTGAATTCACGCGAGCTTTCTATTGCACTTTGCAGATTTGCGCTAACGCCCATATTTTCGGAGTTAGAGGGGGCCATCGATGGCCCCCCCGGTGGGGCGAAGGTGGCGCCGGACCCCGGTGGGGCGCGGGCTAAGCCCATCTGATGCCCTCTGAGCTAGTCTGGTGCCCCTGAGCTAATCTGGTGCCCTTTAAGCTGAACTGGGCCTCCTTACGTGTTGAGCAGCTCTAAAGCCCTGAGCTGAGCTGGGCCCACAGAGGCTGATGAGGGGCCCTGGGATAGTATGGGGCTCCTGAGCTGATTAAGTGCCTCCTGACTTGATCTGGTATTCCCGAGCTGGTCGGGGACCAATGATCTGATTGTTTGTCCCCGAAGCTGTTCTGGTGCCCTATGGGCCGATCTGGTGTCCCCTGAGCAGCTCTGGGGCTTTTGAACTGATTGGGCCCCGAGCTGGTGAGGGATCTCTGAGCTGATTTAGTGCCCCTGACTTGAACTTGCCCCCTGCGCTGATCGATCTGGTGCGCCCTGAGCAGATATACTGCCTCCTGAACTTAACTAATGCCCACTGAGTCGATCTGGTGCCTGCTGAGTCATCAGTGTGTCTCCTGAGCCCATCTTATTCCCTCTGAGCTAGTCTGGTGCCCCATGGCTAATATGGTGCCCTTTAAGCTGACTCGGGCCTCCTGGGTTGATTACGTGATTTCCTGAGCAGCTCCCAGGCCCTGAGCTGAGCTGGGCCCACATAGGCTGGTGAGGGCCCCTGGGATGGTATGGGGCTCCTGGACTGATTAAGTGCCTCCTGACTTGATCTGGTATTCCCGAGCTGATCTGGACCCCGAGCTGGTCGGGGACCACTGATCTGATTGTTTGTCCCCGAGGCTGATCTGGTGCCCTATGGGCCGATCTGGTGTCCCCTGAGCAGCTCTGGGACTTTTGAACTGATTGGGCCCCGAGCTGGTGAGGGATTCCTGAGCTGATTTAGTGGCCCTGACTTGATCTTGCCCCCTGACCTGACTTGAGGCCCCTGAACTGATCTGGGGCCCCAAGAGCTGATCTGGGCCCAAGAGCGGATCTAGGTTCTGAGGGTACCCTGAGCTGGTCTGGGCGCTGAGCTTGTGAGAGCCTCTTAAGTTGGCTTGAGGCCCCCTGAGGTGATCTGGCGCCTTAAACTGTTCTGGGGCTTCTTGAACTGGTTTAACACGCGCATTGACGGGGGCGGGTACCCGCCCCCTCGGGTTTTTCGGAAAAGGAAAAACGGCGGCGCGTAGCGCCGCCGTACTTGGTATACCTTTTCCCTCATCATTTTTACAACTTCTGTGAAAATTTTAAGGTTAGGTCATCTCAGGTCAGGTCACCAGTACAGGTCAAGTGACCCGACCTCAAAAAAAGTTTAAGATAGCATAAGTCGGAGCAGGGTGAACTTATCCGATTGAAACTCATATCACATAATGGCCCCACCGAGTTCTCTAAAATATGTTCCGGTATTTTTGATATCGATGACCTAAGGTCAGGTACGACGCATGACCTCTCCATTGGAAATACATTGGAAAAATGGTTTTTACGGAATAACTCAGTAACGAATGGTGATAGAGCATTTATTTTAGCTGCATTAGACTCGCTTGGGCTTTGCGGTTCTAATGATATACATTTTATATAATTTGACCCTGACCTGACCTCAGGTCACGTCAAATCCTTGATTTGACCTAGCAAGGTCAAATTATATATCATTCGATTCGGCTTGCTAAGAGGATTCATATAGTTCAAGTCGTTTTGCTCTATCTTTACTTGTTCAGATGTAATGCCCGAAAAACTGAATTTTACATGTTATCCCTATGACAGGCATGTTTTGACCTCTCGTGACCTTAAATGTGACCTGACAAAAAATGGTTCGAATGTTTTCGATGGAGAAGTGGATGGGCAGCCCAACGCCGTTTACCGTTTTTCGCTACCTACCGTGGTTCTCGAGATCTTAGGGGCGGGTACCCGCCCCCCCCGTCAATGCGAAGGTGGCTCAGACCCCCGTCAATGCGCGTGTTAAGGCCCTATGAGCCTATCTGAGGCCCATTGAGCTAGTCTGATGACCTCATCTCTGGGATCAATGGGCTAGTCTGGTCCCTGGGTGAAGCATGATCAGCTCTGTGGCCCTGATCTACATCAGGGGCCCCTGAGGTGGTCTTGAATAGACAGATAATAAGAACACAAGGCCAACTCCCATCATCTCGGGGCGTGGTCACTGAGCTAGTCTAGTCCCTGGAGGCACAACTGGGGGGTATGGGGGAAGCTGCTCTGGAGGCCTCTGATCCACACTTGGGGGCCCCAGAGCTGGTCTTGAATAGATGGGGAATAAGAATACAATGAAAATTCCCCTTGTAAAACGGAGCTAAAGAGGAATGAGGAATCTCTAAAACGGCTTGTGATACCTAGGCACCCCTGGTTATATAAACTGCTTATTATACTGGTGGACTCTGGGAAGAAATGATAAAAGGGCATGTGCCCCTGATCTCAGAGCACAGTCCCCTAAACCAGGATTCTACTTATTAATTTAAATGAAGAACTAGTTTTCACAATTTTCAGCCCTGTCACACCCTCCCCCTCCAAACCACCGGCCTGTTCACCTTCTATTTACTCTTAACTGGGACCGATCCTTGAGAATATGGAACTTAATAAACGCGTTCAAAAGGTATCTCCCAAATTTTTCCGGCAGTAAAAATGTGTTCTTCCAAAGACACTATGCCACTCCTCGTCCCACGGCGATTGTGGGAGGCAAGGAACTTATCCGCGTTCAGCCAGGGCTCACTCGTCACGACAAAACCAGTGGGCATAACAAAGGAATTTTCGACTCCAATATGCCTTAGCCTGCACATTGTAACAGATATCACATGCTCCGCTGATTTCTCTGATGTTAAGTACTTGCATGAGTTGGCTGATTTGTCCTTAAATCTATCCAAAACAGTCCTGTTTTGGCTACTTCCATGACATTTTGACGATATTTTTTCCTTTTTTCGGTTTTAGTGGCGTTTTCCTTCTCCGTCAATGATTTATTTGCATTTTCATTGAACCAAAGATGCCCAAAAAATGATATAAACAAAGATATAGCAAGTTTTTTGGGTTACGTTAAAAAGTGCCCTTTTTCCCCGGGGTGCCCCTCAAAGTTGGTGTGCCCCCCATACCAAAGCTCTGGCTGCGCCCCTGGTTGAAGTGGCTCTGCTGGCGCCCGGTTTCCGGGGCTCCGCGTCCCTAAGATAGTTGCATCCAAAACGTTTTTTTGAGCGTGCTTTGATTTTTTGTCAATACATGCAAACAGTTCCAAACGAGCGGATTTGAGTCCCAAGGAGGCCGCGCGGCGAAGCTGCGGCAGACGAAGGCAAAAGCAGGGTAGTAAAGGGCGAAAGTGCCACGGCGGTGGCACTTTCGCCTTCGCACCTAACCTGCCAGTGCACAGACACAGGCTATGTACGCTGCAGTCCGTCTCGCTGAGTCGAGGCAAGGTAAGGTAAGGTCAGGTTATGGCTTTGCAACGCATAAAAGTAGGTATTAGATTAGGTACTTACCTGCGGAAGATATTGAACCCGGAGCGCAATCGAGAAGGCCCTCCACTGATGGTCAGCGCGTCGCTCACTTCAGAGGGTACGAGCACCGGTTGGTGTACCTTGAGTTGGTACCACGGTTGGTACCAGTGTCTCCACTAACCGTGGGTTGGTACCAATTCAAGGGCCTTGAATCCCGATACTGCAGCAGGTTAGTGTGTTTTTTCACTTCAACTGCCCTGGTTTTTCAGTGCCCTGCACTAGTACCACTACGGAAGCAGAAGTTACGTCCAAAAGAGACCTCCAGCGGAGATACTGATGTCCTAATACTTGAATTCAGAAAATATATACATTTAATCTTCATTCATTTTGTATTCAATTTGTAAAAGAAATCACTCTGGTGATCTTAAACATGTCGTTCCTTTGCTGTTCATATTACCATACCGATGCTTTCCATCGCCCTGGACAACAAAATGTTTGCACTATTTCCCGCTGTTCACACACTTCCGCCGAAAAATAACAGAGGAAACGGGACGGATGGGATGCGGTGGCGGATCCAGGACGGGAGAGGGGGCTTACGGGCTGGAACCTCCCCTGCCATTGCCCCGGATCAGCCTCCGGTTATGGACGGTACTATATCAGGGGCGCCGGCACATAATTTTTACGGGGGGACGGGCCCGGGCTGATGCTGACCGAGGGAGGCGAATTTTGAGGATATTCAGTACCTGACAGCATTAACCCATTAACGCCCGCACGTACTTCCAGGTTTCAAATTGGCAAAACAAATGTTTGCCTATGTTTAGAATATGCCCAATAAGATGTCCTGAAAGTTTTAAATCGATACCACTTTTAGATTCTGAGATATGACACCGGACAAAAATGACCCGCTGGGCGTTTGGGACATCGGCTGGCACTGCGCGGCCGGCTTCCGGGCGGCGCAGTCACCGCACTCAGCGGTCCATTGCGCATCGCTTTTACTGCAGTTTTGTGAAGTGTTCTTATTTCCTCTTGTATATTGGCCATAGTAAAATGTTTAGACAGTTTTATGCTCTTAACACGCGCACTGGAAGGGGGGCCTCGGAGGCCCCCCACCTGTTTTTCCAAGGTGGCCGGAGAACCGCTTGTAGCCGAAAAACGAATCGTGGCCACATTTAACAGAATTTAATAGCGCGTCCATTGGTGAAGACTTTTTGAAAATCGCCCGAAAATGTTTTGACTTATAGGCTTTCAAAGTCAGACCTGCATTTTGAGATCGCCGTAAACGCGCGGTCGGACCAGTTAGCTTGCATTGAAGACCGAGTGGTGACGTCATAACGTCATATAAGCGGGACTATATGTCAAGGTCACTTCACATGAAGTCAAGGTCAAGGTCAAAGGTCACATGTCAAGGTCATTTCTGCACTTTCAAGGTCACTGACCACTGTGCGTCCGGCCAAATGACGTTACCCCGTCTGACATATATTATGCTATGACGTCATCGGTAGGGTACCACATTACAAAGGTCAAGGTCAAAGGTCAAGGTCAAAGGTCATTGGGAAAGGTCAATCCTCATTTCCCGCCAAACAGTGGCTATAGTGTTAGTCAAAGTGTAAATAATAAGTAGTATACCATATGGTGACCTTAAAGGTCAATGACCTTGAATGAACTTGACCCAAAAGTTGTGAAAAAGCTTCTTTGAGACATCTTCTCTATGAACCTTGTCCGCCTTTAGCTTATTCCCGCCATTTTCCTGCATAATCACAGCATTTACCAATCGATCCCAGCATGGCCAATATTTGACTTTTACGACCTTGTTTGACCTTGAAGATATTGACCTAGGTCAATGAAAATTAGTCATCATGTAGATCACCATAGCCCCCACCCACCTACCAAGTGGCGTTTTTCTAACCCTCTTAGTTTCCGAGATCTTAGGGGGGCCTACCAGGCCCCCCTCCAGTGCGCGTTAGTGCCAGACCCCCCTCCAGTGCGGGTGTTAAGGTTTAATTAAAGACAACACTAACTGCATTTGCAAATAGTATACAATAGTGGACAACCTATACTGATGATTTGCGGGGGATAGACTAAAATTGTGAACATCATAGTATTTTAAGAAATTTTTTGAATATCAAAGGTTTTTGGAATCCGTTTCTCTTGTCTCTACCCCCTTCCTCCTCCGCTTCCCAGATTTTGTGACTGATGCTCACTAAGCTTTTAACGAGTAATCGTAATATTCAGCATAGAGATGAAAAGTTTTGAAAACTCAATCCGTTATCTTCCCCCCACCCGGTGTACATTTGCTTGATTAATCTCCAAATCTCCAAACGGGTCCATTTCCATCTTTCCAACTTTTCTTTGGAGCAAGTAGCGCGCTCCATAGCTGCATCAATGTGAACCTCCACATTTCCAGGTACGCCACTGGTCACTGTAACGCTGGTCAGCACATCATCTTTCTCATCCTCATGACTAATGTATTTTGTGATGGTATGATGATGATATGCACCTGATCCGCTCTGCTATCTTGCGCACTTAAAACAACTTATTTTGCTTCTTTTCCTGCAAAACATTTGATTTGTGGCATTGCTAACGACTATGCTTTCGATATATTTGTCTCCATGGCTGGAGATTTCTTTTCGATCCAGGAGGGGTTCTGGATGGTTTAAAGGTAGGACTGCAACCCAAGCCCTAGACAAAGTCTGTAGGAGACAAAAAATCCAGGCGGGTCTTGACCCCTCCTCCTCCCCGTGATGTTCACTCATGGTAGTTTCACATGACTAGAACCAAGCCGCAATAGTGCTAGTTGCGTTTTAGACAGAAGTTCTAGAACTTCCCATGTTTTCACCCATTTCAAACTGCTCCGGACGTTTGACACTACACCATCTTTTCAAAACAAACCAGCGTGGCGGCCGTGATAATTTCTAACTCATTTTGTCAGCTGGTCATTGGCTTTCAATCAGTATTGGACACGAGGGGCTAGGAAGGCTCAACCCCCCCCTACCGAAATGTCAGTGTGCCTATAGTAAATGCATTACTGAGGGCTGTTCCGAGGCCATGGCGGGGGGAGGCTCTAGGTCCCTAACCCCCCCCCCTCCCACCACCCAATGAAGTCCTCAATCCGCTACTGTTCCCTATCCTCTCTATCCACTACACACAATCCATCAAGGGGAAAAGACAAGGCTCTGATAGCTTAACAGTGAAGTCAGTGCTAAAATTTCGATAAGTTTTCAAAACCCCTGATAATTTTATTTAATAACGCTTTTACAAAATACTGGAACCATCTTGCATGTTTCCGTTAAAAATGTGATAATCATTCCCAAAACAAGACAGAACCCGAAAACGTTAGGAAGCATTTCATGAATTTCAAAGTTTCCAAAGGTATCGACATTGCACTAAAAATCTTCAGATTTGATGAAAAATATCTAAACTGGCAACCCTGCACTCGCAGGACCCATCATGCCTCCCTTCCCTCTAGGTAACATTATGCGCCTAACGCACCAGACGGGAGGACAGGACACATCCTTTTCCTCATTTTCAGTGGCCCGCAGATGTCCGCAACGCCCAGCGGGTCATTTTTGTCCGCTTCATGTTTGACGATGTCTCATGGCAAAGCCGTTCAAGAAAATCATAGGGTAGAGTGGGGTAAGACGCATACGTTAAGGGAGAATGTGTCTGTACCAATCCTACGTGGATGTAATTGCCTCATGTTTTCTTCGTTAAGTTCTGTGATCTTCTGTGTACACTCGGATAGAAATTTGGGACTCTAACACTATGCGAAGTGTGGGAAATTTGTTTTTTCTTGAGACCATAAAAAGGCGTTTTACCCCGATAGCGGGGTAAAACGCCCTAGCCCCGGGGCAAAACGCTGTCATATAACACCTAGCGCATACTGTTTCTCGTTACATGAACAAGTGGGAAAATTGTTGTGATTACGCTTCACGATAATGTTGTGACAAAGTGGGCAAGTTATTCGAAGTATTAAAGCCCGACACAGCAAAAATAATCAGATAGGCTTTTTACCCATGAACGGAAAACGCACAAGCAATTTAAGATAGACCCCAACATATTTTAGGGGTGCAAAGCACCTTAAAGCGCCTCCTGTTCATTCTGCCTGCAAGTGGTTCTTCTTCGGTATGTCTTCCCATATTCTGGAACAGGATGTCTAGGTAGGATGAGGATGGGTATGTATATTCTGGAAAATTTAACGACGATGATGGTTCGGTATCGCTGTATGCAAACAGTGCTTCAAGCAGATCCATGATGAAAGTAGGTATTTAATACAGCGGCGGATCCAGGAGCAATTTTTGTAGGGGCCAAACCAACCTTTTTTTGGGGGGTAAATCAAGAAGAAATCTCGAAAATATAGTATTTAAAAAACGGCCAAAATTTGGCCTTGAGGGGGAAAATATACTTTTTTAGGCTTTGGTGGGGACCACAGCCCCTTTAGCCCCCTTTGGTTCCATCAGTGATTTAACCCGCGCCCCACCGGGGGTCCGGCGCCACCTTCGCCCCACCGGGGGCCATCGATGGCCCCCCCTCTAACTCCGAAAATATGGGCGTTAGCGCAAATCTGCAAAGTGCAATAGAAAGCTCGCGTGAATTCAGTAAGAAATTACTTCGCATGTTTTAGTGCTCAGGTCAATGGTTTGACCTCCAGAGGTCAAATTAGGTCAAGATCGGCTATTTTTACCCAAATATGCAATGATTAAGCAAACTGGGCATAACTCTTATGTCATTAGAGCTATTGAGGCCTGGTAAAGTACATTTGATAGCAAATTGCCAGTACTTTTTCCGCTATGTGGAACGTAAAGACCTCCCGTCAGTGGTTTGACCGCCAGAGGTCACCTCGTGACCTAATATGACCTGAGGTCACGAAAGGTCAAAAAGTGACCTTGCCGTATATCAAATGAAAGCCAGTGACAAGACAAACACGATGGTGTTTGTTTCACCGCTCTAGCTCAATTAGGTCAAAAGTTATTGTCAAAATACTGTTTTTGACCTCTGGTGACCTTGGATGACCTTGGAAAAGTCAAAGGGAAAATATGACCCCTGGGATCCGTGAAAGGGTGTCCAAAAACGTTGTTCTGAGCAGTCTGAGTATTTGCAATCATTTTTGTGGCTTTTATATCATGAAATAGCTTTTCCCCATGCTTTTCCAATGGGAGAGGTCGCCTCGTGACCTGACCTCAGGGCACGAAATCGAAAAATCCCGGATATACACCTTGTAGACCCTGGAGGGGTCATGAAGTGTAGGAAGTTTCAAATCGATCGACTTTGAAATGTAGCTCTTACAGAGCTCTAAAGGTGAAGTGAGGTGACCTTGGTTGACCTCGTCTGGTGACCTGACCTTGGGTGACCCGGGGTAAAAATTTCAGGGATGATGGGAAAATGATGCAGTGAGAGGTAGAGCCCTCAACCGCGGTGCTGCGCCTCGTCGTTTTTCTGCTATCCCGGAAAAACCTTAGGGGGGCCATCGATGGCCCCCGTGGGGCGAGGGTTAAGACCACCCCTCAAGATGACCAAATGAGAGCAAACGCGAACACTTTCCTGTGTGCTGTAGGAACTAATATTTGAAACTCAATGTCTTCTGTTCCGGTGATTTTTTCTAACCCAACGCACTTCGCCATCACGACCAGTAGTGGTCGTGATGGTGGTGATAGCGATAGCAGCCCTACTTCCATGGCCTATCTATCCTAAGCACACTTATCCATTGGGGTAAAATGCCTACCAAATATTGGGGTAAGGCGCCTGGGGCGTCTTACCCCGCACTACACATGGGCGTCTTACCCAGGTAGCAACGGCAGCGTCCCAACAAATATTACTCAATTCTGCGGCGTTTCTATGCCGCATAGTGGCTGTCAAAATGCCGCACAAACTAGCTGTTTTAACGTCACAAATTGCCGTGGGTGCATCTAAAACGCATACAGTACAATTGCAACTTTAAGATAGCTTGTTATTATATCCGGAGGGGCAAAAACAACAAATGCTTGCTGAAAATTACCGGAGCAGACTAGGCGCATCCAAACACGCTCAGGACTCGATCAGGAAGACCGCTACCAGAAAAAATACTAGATGGAGGGTCCAGTTCCTACATCAGCCTGTAGACGGTAGTAGGCGTCTTACCCAGGTGGGCGCGTTACCCCACTCTACCCTACTGCTTCTTCACCATCTGACTCGTAGTGGTCTTGGCTTAATGTCAATCATGCAAAACCTTTTCAGCTTTCCATATGTTATTGCGAGATACAAAATTTGCCGAGCTATCTCACGCTGACCAAAACCTCGCCAAAATAAGTTTCACCAAAATCGTCTCATAAAAACCTAGAATTTTCCAATACATTTTCCAGCTTATCCACGCTCTGAAACACACATACATATCATAAACATGAAGATGACTTCACTGGTACCGATTCTGCAGCCTGTCAAAGTCAGAGGACAAAAATGACCCGCTGGGCGTTAATGGGTTAATGACGATGGACCTAAAGATTTTTAGGGGACGTCCCCCTGGTTGGCCACCAGGGGGACACATCCCCCGTCCCTCCCGCTTTCGGCGCCCATGCCCCTTCCCCAAATTTTGCGGAAGATATGCACATAGGCGGATCTAGAAATGCCCATCGAGGGGAGCACCTTCGGGGGAGCATCCGGACCAGGGGGCACCACTTTTGACCGGCAAAACCTATCAGGTAAGCGCAAAATCCTATCGGTGGGCGCCGATTTTTTGCATCCTAGGGGGGTGGGAAGCGACAACATTTCAGGGGGCACCATCGACCTTTCAGGGGGGCGCCGTGGCTATTTCAGCGGAGGCCGAGGGTCGATCGAGGGGGCACGTGCCCCTTTTCCCCCTGGATCCGCCTATGGATATGCATGCTTGCAAAATGTTCTGTATGTGCCCCTGATATCGATCAGGGTGTGCCCCCTTATCATGTTTGTTATAGCAGCATGTGGTTTTTGCTTTTGATGCGTGCAGTCTTCACTTGTTTATTATATACCTATATATATATATATATATACGTTTTTTTCATTTTACCCCAAAGATTACCCCAAAAAATTCGGGAGGCTATGAGCCCCTGCCCCACCCACGTTGGTTGCGATGCTGCAGCTCACAGCCACCCCACAAATTGACCGTAATAATTACGTAATTTATGGGTGGCTTTGATCGGGGGACAACGATTTTGGAGGGCATCATTCTAGAGTGTTTTACTTATCATATCTTATCATCTGGGATTGCACGGTGTGCCACTTGTTTCTTTTTCTTCTTCGTTTCGTACCTACGCGTGTGTTGTGTGTGCGTCGTCGTGTGTGATGTCCCCATTACCTATTTGTAGTATATCTATTTGTTTATATTACTAATGGAATATATTACTCCATTACCTTGTGTGTTGTGTTATATGAGGGTTGGTACTCACGGATTTTAACAATAACTATCAGTTATTATAATAATAACTATTTTACGTCCGCGTTGATAGGCCGGCTCGTTGAATCAAACAAGATTAGGTCACAGTCTGCAAAGTATGGCAGCAGGCCAGGCGAGTCGCACCAGCCACCTAAATTTCTCGCACCACCAGCTTCCAAAAATTTGCACCAATCTGCCTCATACCAGGGAGAAAAATGCACCCATTCCTACCCACACGACGCAATGCTACCTCTACCATTAATCAGTTAAGGACTTTTTATAAGGCCCCTCCTGTGTTAATAACCATTCAGCCATTATTTGTTTAGTTTAAGTGTCACCTTCCTTGCACCAGTCTCGCAAATTCGCACCAGGTTGATAAAGTTCGCTTTTTTTTTTTTTTTTTTAATATATACTATGGTTTACCATTCGGTCCTGTCTCCAAGGGCACTCACACCGACGAGATCTCGTCGAAAATGCCATGCTTTGCACACTGGGTTAGGTCAGGTTTGGTTATGTTATGCGACATGTAGAATTGGTAATGTGAATATTAAATATTAAATTAGATTAGGAGATATTAAAGGAGATAAAGCAAGGGATTATTCTCTGGTATGCAGGACAAGGTTGCTGGCTAAATGAAAAACTGGTTTCAATGACCTTTTTACTATACAGCCAAAAATGTGTGATTTTACGTCAACTCAACTCGACTAGCCCAAATTTCGGCATATTTTTCCTCGTAGGACTACTTTTATAAGCTGGTTTCACAAAAATATATTATTCACTTGACAAACATCCCCATCCTGCACATCAGACATCAATATTAAGCCTCTGACTCAATAAGTTCAGTGGGCATCAAAATTTAAATTTCAGGCAAACTTGAGTTTTGCACAACACTGATTAAATCACAGGATTTTAATTTGGCTACAGATATTTGGTCAATAAGGGAATGATAGCTGGGGCCATGTTGCAAAGTTCCTGTGTATTCTATTTGCTATTTTTTGTTCCTCTTATCTTTTATTTGGTTGTATCCCATCTGGAGCTAGAGTGAGCTAAAATATGTTGAAGATTCTGCCTACTCTAGTTAAAATTATGGGCATGGCTGTATATTTGTTTCATTCATCCATGAGCCAAGCTGCTGCAACATGGGCCAGTCTGCACAGTATGGCAGCAGGCCAGACTAGTCGTGCCAGCCATCTAAAATTCTCACAAAAATTATCACTGCCAGCGACCAAAAACTGCACCAATCTGCCATATGCTAGGGATAAAAAGGCACCTATTCCTACCCACATGATGCAATACTACCTCTCTTATTAGTTTTAGTTAGTTAAGGACTTTTTATAAGGCCCCCTTCTATTTCTTGACAAGCATTCAGCCATCATTTGTTTGGTTTTCAGTGTCACCTCCCTTGCACTAGTCTTGCAAATTGGCATCAGGTCAATAAAATTTACACCACTTACTCCTGTCTCCAAGGGCTGTTGCTCTGACAAGATCTTATCAAAAGACTTGCCATACTTCGCACAATGGAACATGAGCTTAGTTTCCATGGCCTAGAGGCAGCCAGGATAGGACTGAGGATCAGGATACAGTGAATGACAGTTTCCATGACAATATAGCTTGGATGAGGATAGAGCTGTAACTGATCAAAAAGTTTGCAGTCTCAATTTTGTCTTAATTTTTGGAGCAACAATGATACTTTCCTCCACTTGCTTCACTTTTCCTTCACATAAATTTTGAAGGAAAGATTTACCCTCTGTAGTTTCCTCTCCTTTGTCCTTTGCACCGTAAGGGATATATCTGCCATCACCTAGCCTAGTAGTCTTTACCTGCATTTAGATAGTTGCTACCTTTTTTATCCTGATTGTCAGGTGATGCTTCTGGTAAACGCTTTTTAATCATCAATCCTGCACACTGTGAGTATCGTGAGTCTGTTCTCATATGATGAATGTAGTTGCCGTACAAAGGTGTCATGGTTACAAATACGTCGGCGTCGCGGTCGTCGGCGTCCTGCGCTCCATGCGCCCGCCCTTGCCGTGTGTGCCCGTTGATCCATGCCCGTCCTCTCTGGGGCCCCTCTCACGCGACTGCCGTCCCAACCATCCCAGCACACCCCGTCCAGAAATAGTCTTCCACAGTTTTTTTCTATCTTATTTCTCGAATCCTCATGTATTTCTCCCTCTCCCATGTTCGTATTCGATCCAGTCAATCTCTGCGGCCAACTGCTGGCTGGGATGGCAGAACGTAGTGTTCAGTGTGCTGGGCAGTCGAGGAAGGGGAATGGTGGCAAGGGTGGCATCTGTTTTGAGAGGTTGAATATCATGCAAAATCTTAGCCCCATTCAACCTTACGCAGTTTACACGCCCCTGCCCCGGCCACGTTTCCATGCGATAACTTCACCGCCTGTTGAACAGAAAAAGTTACTCATGCTGTAACTATTCAGCCATCCAATCAGAGCCCGTGGAAATTCGCAGAAATTATCTTGGAATACATCCAGAGAGAATATCTGTCTTTTGTGCTCGACAGTCGTTGTTGTGGCCGACTTAGTACGCTTATTCTTTGGTGAAATATCCTTATTCTATATTTAAGCTGGGTGCCTATCGTTGTCTGACATTCGGAGTTCCTTCTGCAGATCCTTGAGATGGCGAGTGTTTTGACACGATGGCTGTCGCGTGGGCGATCAGCTTATTCTTCGAACAGCACAATCACGCCAGGGTGTTGTAGAAGACTAGGCTTTCTCTTGCATGGCTGCAAGCAGAACAAGGCTCCTCTGTGTCACGAAAGCAGTCAGTTGAACAGCCCTGAGTTTGCCCCGGCGTGCACGCCGGAATTCATCCGCCTCGATGGTGAATGGGATGAGGAGACCAAAATCAAAATCCAGCGGGATATGCTGGTTTTTGACGATTTCCTCACCGATGCAGAAGAGGAAAGCATTATGTCAGAAATTGGAAACTACTTGAAGCGAATGAGATACGAGTACGACCACTGGGATGATGTGAGTATGGACTGTTCGGCAGTGTAATGAACACGTGCGGATGAAAGGGAGTAGATGGACTCGTTCTTCTACTCTGAAGTCATGGCCGAAGGTTAAGCTACTAGTCAAATGAAGGAAATCAGATGTGTCTGTGACCTGCTTAGTACGTTGCGTCCACGTGCCAGATTTCACAGAAATAATGCTAACTGGGGTTATCGATGTAGCAACTGCCAGAACCATAGCTTAGATTTCACACCATTATCGGTTTGGAGTGTCAGCCACTCGCTTCCCACTGAGTGTTCTGAAAAGCATCTCATCTTTAACCTCAGAGTGGGCTCCCACAGTCGTGGAGTCCTCCCTAGCGGCTATCACTGGCTCTACACCTCGGGAAGTGGTAGGCTGCCGGCTAGTCCTCGTATGTGTCACGGGGTATCAGGCGTGATGCTTGTGCTTTCCAAAATGCCGGCATATCATGATGTGTTAAGAAAAAAGCAAAATATATGTCAGTTTTATAGCTCAGATTTCCGCCGTTCCGGAATAGAAGAGATTGCGGCCAACATGCGTCTTTGAGGCGCTTTCGTTCAACTATAGACCCCGGGGTCATCGACCTTGTACCTGCGTTTCGTGTGCAGGAATTAGGAGAAGGCTGTTAAGTGCCCCCTCCTCCATGCTTCAGCACTGATTCAAAACGGCGTTCGGGTGGTATCTGTAACGCAAGTGTCGTGCTTGTGTTGGAATGGTGGAATGGGACATATTAAGGTTCTCCCGCGGGAGGCTCACGTCGGATTATTTATTTCCGTCCGGACTATCGCTGCAGACCCTTGCCTCCAGACTGTTGATGCGTAATATTTCAGAACATTCATATGCTTCCCCATATATTAATCAAGAAAAAACAACTCGATGCCCATTCCAAGCTCAAGTCGAATGTACCGGATGCCGAAATAATCGAAACAGCCAAACCTCTGCCGTGCAAAGGTGAAACCATGTATGTTCCATGCAAAATGTATGGGACATGGTTTCACCTTTGCATGGCAGATCTCCTCTAAGTGTATCACGTCAAAGTATATGGATGTGCTGAGGCTCTGATTTCTGACCAGTACAGATGTGAATGACACGTTCATTGTTCCACACAGTATGGCTGACCTGTTGGGCCTGTTTCTCGCCAGGCGATTCACGGTTTCCGGGAGACGGAGCGGCTGCAGTGGAGCGCAGCTAACGACCGGGTGCTGGCGCGCGTGCGGCGGCTCGCCTTCGCTGCCGACACCCTGCCGCACGTGCACGTGCTGGACCTGGCCGAGAGCGGCGTCATCAAACCGCACGTGGACAGCGTCCGGGTGAGCTGGTGCCGCCCAGTAGTGCACTGAAGAGGCGGTTGTACGGAGGAGGGTAAGATGTGACCAATAATGATGTCATAGGCGGGTGCCCGTGGCTTCGTTGCTGCATTCAGATCGACAGCATGGATTAACGTGGGTTCAATCCTCACGGTGGAAAACCGCCTTCCTTGTCCGATCTGACACGGTGGAGGGGATCCTTAGACTCCCAAGTCAATAGTCTCTGTAATTGTGTGCCTGTTGGGAGTGGCCCTAATAAAATAACAGATAAATAAAAATAACAT
Source organism: Lepas anatifera (assembly GCA_034440635.1). Lineage (NCBI taxonomy): Eukaryota > Metazoa > Arthropoda > Thecostraca > Lepadidae > Lepas > Lepas anatifera. The sequence goes on along the minus strand of JAOTON010000961.1, from coordinate 111,518 downwards.
CGCGGGCTGGGAACCTCGCTGCTGGTGGCGTGCTTTTGTGATTTATTTAGAGGTTGTCGCTTTGAGGTGATGCAGCGGGTGCTTTTACTCAGATATTCCGGCCAAAATCAATGAAATATTGGGCAGTGTTTTGTGTCACCCTGACAGAATCAGATATCCCATTTTAGAGGGTCACCGTGACAGAATCAGATCTCCCATTTTAGAGGCGTGCCGGTGTCACTACTGCCGGTACTGGCTGCTGTGGAGTTTCAGACCTGATGGGCAGTCACTGACCTCTCCCATCCCCTCCGCTCGCCAGTTCTGCGGCACCACCATAGCGGGCCTGAGTCTGCTCTCTGACGCTGTGATGCGGCTTCAGAGCACGGAGCCGCCGCACCGCTCCCTGGACGCCCTGCTCCGCAGGCGCTCCCTCTACGTCATGCGGTGGGTGATCACGCCTCGGCATTACTCTGCAAATACTGCAACATCTACATCCTGGGCAAAGGAGATGGAGACGCCACGATTCCCAGTTACCAGTGGTGTCTAATAATGGATACCGGTAGCCATAAAATTTGGGGGCTGGACTTACCTGCATCTATAAACGCTCAGGTGGTAGCGACGCTCACTAGTAGTGTTCATTGCGGTCGCCAGATGGATTTAAGGCCCTGTAGTAAACGAGCTTTTTCACTGCGGTCCTTACAACTTCACTTTGGTATCCACTTTTCGGCTGGGATCCACGACGAGGCGATATAGGCGGATCCAGGATTGCTGATGAGGAGAGCACCTCTTTGAGGGATGGGGGAGGGGCATCCGGACCAGGGGGCACCACTTTTGGACAGAAACACCGATCAGGTGGGCACCAAATTCTATCGTGGGGTTGCCGATGCCCTCATCGAAGAGGGAGGTTTGTGCAAAGCAACATTTCAGGGGAGGGCGCCATCGATCTTTCAGGGGGTGCTGAGGGTCACTGGGAGAGGGTGCCCCCTTTTGCCTCCCTCCCAGGATCCGCCTATGCGAGGCGATCTGGCGGTCCGCAGGTTGGGAGAGACCGTCAGATCGCACGCTCCTTGTCGCTGGACTCGGAACGAGATGTCTCCAATCCTCATCTTTCGCCAAGTGTGGGGCAATTTCCTCACATTCTCCTTCGTGACCGCGAACAATCGACGGCCGGAGAGCCTGTCGCGCGCGAGGAGTCAGTTGTTGATCTGAAAACAGAGATCAAACAGCCCCATAGCCCTGCAGGGTGGACTGTCCGCCCACTGAGCTGGAACATTGGGAGAGGTGGGCCGGTGAGCAGTGCCGATGTATATTTTTGTGGTTGAGTTGCAAACCGCTGGTTCGTTGTCCTGTGAGATGTGAGATCCGGATGTGTTAAGTAGCGGCGCCGCAGATTTCTATGTCGTGGAATTGACTCTGACCTGGTGACAATCGGGGAGGGGGCGGGGGAGAGAAGCGAATCCAAAACTTGATACGATTTATGCAAGAGCTATTGGGTCAGTTCACAATTTTGGAAATATTTTCCCAGTCAGTGATGGTGAGCAGAATAAGAGGCTTTCTTCGACTGGTGTCTCATTGGTTCGCCAGTGTTGGAGACGAGTTTCCCTGCTGCCGAGCAGCGCGAGTAATCGGTGTCCCTCCAGACAGGACCCTCCAGTTTCAGGCACAGAAATTACTGCTACACATATCCGACCTTCAATAGTTTTAAACTTTGACGTTTGAAGGGCGTGGTGCGGCATTTATGCTGACACCTGTCGTCTTTTTTTGGATGCTGTTTTTGTATTGTGCCATGTTGTGGTCTTGGGTATCTGAACCGTCGCCTTACCTTGCGAATCTTCAACAACTGTTCCCTGACGTGAGTGGCGCCTTAACCTGAGCATCACGTTCTATTCACCCTCGGATCTGATCTGATCAGTGGCGTCCGCACGGCTCTGACCTGAAAACTGTGCCAGACCTGATATACCTGTTCCTGTGCTACCTGTGCGGTGGTGCCCTGACGTGACTTTCCCGTGCCCTGACCTGACCTGCCTCAGCTGGTGGTGCCCTAACCTGACCTGTCCGTGCTGGTGGTGCCCTGACCTGTAATGCCTGAGCTGGTTGTGCCTGACCTGACCTGTTCGTACCTTGATCTGACCTGCCCGTGCTGGTGGTGCCCTGACCTGTAATGCCTGAGCTGGTGGTGCTCTGACCTGACCTGCCTGAGCTGGTGGTGCCCGTGACCCTGACCCGCCCGTGCCGCCTGCAGCGACTCGGCGCGCTACGACTACACGCACCAGGTGCTGGCGGGCGCGGAGTCGCAGTTCTCCGGCCGGCCTGTACCGCGCGGCCGCCGGGTGTCTATCATCTGCCGCAGCGCGCCGGATCCGCCGCCAGGGCGGGAGGGCGCCGGAGAGGCCAGCGGCGGTCCTGCTGCAGGGCGGTGACGGCGGAGTGGCACGGTCGCAGCACAGGGCGGATGGTGCCGGAGTCGTGGCTCAGTCCGGTGGTACAGTTCAACGGAGGGCTAGTTATACTGTTTTCCATGCTGTTTTGACCTCTTCTCACCGCAGTTCCTGTTACCATGTAGTTTTTGTGCTGCATTCAACAGGATACGAAAGGGTATTGACTAACGGAAGTTTATTGCGTTTCGTGTAATTTTAGTTGAAAAATTGAACTCGAGAATATTTTTTATACCATCTTGAGTTTGGGTTCAAATCCTTAAATGCATATGGAATAGGTCTGAACTCAGCCGAAAACTTCGCTTTTCAAGTTTGGTAAAAAATGACTTCATATGTTCTACATCTGAACACGTTTGGCAAGTTGGGAATTGACGTACGTGGTTTTCAATGTGTGTTAGATTTGGTGTTTTCTTTGATAACGAGGCTGTGAAATGCAACAGTGCTGAGAAGATGTATATGTAATGGATGTATATGTGATGTTTGCTAATTACTATACCTTTCACCAGTTTTATATTGCCGAAGGACATCTATCGATGGCAAAGACAAAGCGTGATTTCGGCGGTTGTGTCCAGCCGAAATTTCAGTTGCGTATTTTCCGTCAGCGTTTGGGTCGATTCTTTGTCTCTATCCAGTAGACAACAATTATGTTTAATGATACACGAATTAATGCATATCTAAGACGGAGCCCCAAGAACATGATAGTGTTTGCTGTTTGGAAATGTGTGGATGACAAGTGCTGAGTTGTATTGCACTTTTTGGATCGTGGACGGCTATCTTAACTTTGTTTCTAAGGACACGCTTGAATACAGAACAGCGACAAAGATAATGCGCCCGTTGTACGTAACGCCGAAGTAGGGATTTGACATGATGCGAATTTATGATCCTGTGCAATAGAGATTGTGTACAAGCAGCTGTTTGATATTGCGTATGCATGGAACTTCTTAATGATAATTCTGAAAATGTGTGCGTTCCGCCTAAACCAAGACATTTTGGCGTGGGAAAAGGTGCATTGTATTTCACCGTCAAATGTAGGTCCTAAGACGTGAGATATGCTCATGTCTAGATAGACCCGTTCAGATGACAGTGACCACAACACAAAGCTCGCGCAGTAATGATCAGTGGCTGCTCATTTTTCGTCCTCACAGAAACATGTGCGGTATACGGAAGAGCCTACTCTGGCATCTTCATTTTTAAATATCAGTGTTGGGGAGGGTGGAATGGAGTTGTCACAAGCGGTTCTCGGCTGTAGTGCCCAGAAGTCAAAATGTAGTCCTTGGTCCGCCGATTGTATGCTGATTAGTGCCCATCCATCGAGCATCACGTCTAAAGTTTTGCGGACATGGGAGCACTGAGTTGGAACCAGGGGTCATGGGCATGGGTTGGTTGTGGCTAAAAGGGGGATAATTAAGAAGTGCTAGCAGCACAGGCATGATTAACTATTGGATGGATCAGGAGCGCTCCCAATGGGAGGCAGTAGGCCCGTCACCCCCGCCCCCCTTCCAACGCTTCGACTCCAGAGTACCGACCCCGCCCATGTTGGGCGCCGCAGACTCCCGGCATGAGTTTTGGTAATAATGGACCGCCACAGGCGCCCACCGAGGGCAGGAATGAGCCTTGATCTGGCTTTTGGTACCAGTTCTATTCTCATCTCGCCGCCCCTGCCTATAGCGTGCCACCCCTGCGTTGAAGAATTTTACCCTATATGTGATTCAAGCCGCCCCTGTTCAGAAACTGCCGCCTGTCGCCAGGGAAAGAGTCCTGCGCGTGACATGCGCTCTATGCTATGCGTTAAAATTTGTCGCTCCCTAATATAACTATCGGCCCAGTGCTTGGCAGGCCGCACCTCGCTTATAAAACCGGCCACTTCTTTGCTATACAAGCCTCGACCTCTGCCCAGTGCCCCCCAATCTGCCACCCCCTCCCTTCACGGAATAAATCTGATACAAAGAAGCAGTGCACGCCGGTTTTCTTACTCTGAGGATTTTTACATGAACAACTTGTACTGCAACGGTGAAGACCACTTTTATCACAATTGCGCCCCCTTCGTTTGCGTTTTACACTCACAAACGGTTTTTTACTTGATAAGTACCAACCCGTTCCGCCCAATTTTCCCCTCCAGTAACCTGTCGCCCATACGCAGATCTAGGATTGCTGATCGGCGGGGGTTGCCATCCGACCAGGGGTGCCACTTCGACCGGCAAAATCTATTAGGTGGGCGCCGATTTTCGCATCCTGGGGGTGGGAAGCACATTTCAGGGGCGCCATCGACATTTCAGGGGGCGCCGAGGGTCGATCGGGGGCACGTGCCCCCCCTTGCCCCCTCCCTTCCCCCTGGATCCGCCTATGCTGTCGCCCCCTGTCAACCATGGCGCCCCCAATCAGCCTGTCCCCCCTCCCCTCCCAGTCTGTCAGCTGGGCTCCTCTAAACAAAATCCTGGGTGCGCGCCTGGGCTGGATTCCTTCTTTTTGCTCTTAGTGTGAGCAGTTTCCAGTGGACTGCAAACTCGAATCAGGCCATATGCGGCATCTCCAATCGAGGATTCCTGGAAAACGGATCAGTGGCTTTCACTCAGTAATGCCTGGAGGGTAATTTCCTTGTATTCTGAAATCATTTTGTGCTAGTGGTCAAAAATACTTATTAGTGATTGGTCAAACAGTTATTAGCAGGAGAATAAAGCAAATTATAAGATAAGAATTGTGCTAGTACTCAAGTGTTAGTTGTATTGAACATAAAATGTTTCCCTTCTTTGACAACAGGCAACGAAAACAACACTGGTGGTGGGTGGATGACGGCGAAGCGCTGCGGCGAGAAGGAAAAGAAAGGCGTGTGGTGGGAGATCGATCGATCGAGATCGCTTTGGTGTGTATGGGATGATTCCGTATATTCGATGGCGTTTTCGTGGGGATAACGTGCCTTGAGCTGTTTGAAAATCAAATTATGCCCTAGGTTTCAGTGTGGGTGCATTATCTTCTCTTCCTTACGGTTATCGAAATGTATTGTCCACCTAACCTCGATATTTCATCAAGGTTCCCAAAGTTCATGAAATTCCATCCGGAAATACCGTTTTTAGTTTCATGATAATGATCAAAAGAGGCCTTTTAGAGCCTGTAACTTCCCCTTCTTTACCTGGTTGGTTGCTAGGAGATGAAGTGACCTAGGGATGACGGGATTTGAAGGAAAGAATTTGAAAGAAAGCCACGCTGACTCGTCCCGTCCCCCGCCAAAAATATAACCCTTTATTTCACCACGTAGTGTTGGTCCATGTTCGCAGCGCGCCCCTGCCATCTAATCCTATCCCTGGTCGTTTGTTTTCATCACCCTCCCCCTGAGCTGGCTCGCCCCCTCATATCATGGAGGATTATGTGTGGCTTCTCATGTTCTGTTCTGTTCCAATACACGTGTTTGGCTTCAAAGTGCTTACACCCTGGAATTAATCAAACCAGTGCATCAAATAATTAACTAATGTTGGCTTAGTCTGTTTGATTGGTCATAGTCTGGGTAGTTATTTAATTGATACATTATCTTTGCTGAGATCACACTAGCTCGAAGTCTGTCCTCGTTATTGAAGGTGCAGATCAGATGTTTATCCGGTTTCTTCTGTATTTTTTTTAATTATATTGTGTCACTATATAATATATATATATATATATATATATATATTTGGAGATGATGTCCTAATGCATGATTTCTGGATTGAGAAAACATGATGATTCCTCTTGGTCTGAGTTATTTAGGTATATGGTATGTGATGCAGATTCTTTCGGTTTTAATGTTGTAATCACCATGATTACTATGTTAGGATTGTAACAGCTTCACTGAATACTTGTGCTGTTTGTCAGCAGGGGCTAGTTGCAATGTGGGAATATACCATTTTATGTGGGGATGTTAAAAATATCCTTCCTTTTCTTTTAGTCTCTCAGCTCTTTTCCAGTCCAGTTTGGTCAGGGAAACTATGGTCAAATGTACCCAAAAATAGAAGCTTCTAAATGGGGTGTGTTTCGCCTATTTTTGGGTACACTGTTTCAAAATTTGAGTATGCATCTTCTATTTGTGGGTACAGAAAATGACAACTACTCAACAAAATGATTTGGTGTATTTTTATAGCAATTTTCACATGTTTTTCCTGGCACAGTTCGATTTATCATAAAATTTTAGAGGGGTTTTCAATCTTTTGAAAAAAATGGAATTCCACTTAATTTTGGAGAATTTATGAAAGTTGAAAAGTTGTGTATGATGGCCAAGCACTTGCAGACTTCACAAAAACTATGTTTCATATCTGGTGAATACACATTTGCATACCACATCAGATTCTACATCATCAAATACCCTTCCCGAATACAAACCTGAAATAAAATTGTGCATCCTTAAATTTCTGTGGGCGTAGGAAGCGAGAGTGAATGTGATATAAATAATGTGGGGTGCGTGAAAATGCTAATATAAACAGTTTTATTCTCATTTTCGAGTTGATGTGATTGTGTAACATTAAATAGGAAGTTTTTTTTTATAATCATATGCGAAGTTATGTGGCAAAGGTGTGACTAATCATAGAAGTTGAGGGAATTTATTCCTCCAAAAACAAAAACAAACAGGGCCAAACCACTTCTTGCCTGACGATGATCAAGGGCCGAAACGTTTTGTTTACCTCATCCCACACCTTTTTCTTTATTTTTACCTTGTCTTAGCCTCTCTTTGGGCTTTTAGGGTTTTAGACGTTTTAGTTTCTGGACTTTAGGTATTTAGGCTGCCCTCGTCTTATGGTTTCAGATTTTAGCTTGTTTTTGCCATTTTTGCCGAAGGGTGGGTTTTAAGTCTTTTAGAGCTTTTACTTTCTTTTGTTTTATCATATTTTAGGGTTCCAGGTCATTCCCACAACACTCTGCGGTTTATGGCACCCCTTCTGCAGCAGGCCTTCCGAGAACGTATTACCTTTCTATTGGGTATAGCCATATAGAAGAAGTAATTTGAGTCATGATCTCGGTGCAAGTCACCAATGGGCCAGCGAGTGTCCATATAGCAGATACGTTTGACAGAAGGCAGCAAAGTTGACACATGCTTTGGTCAAGACATCACAGTGTCTCGCATCACGCAGTCGCGGTTGCAACGTAGAGTCCGTCGCCAGTAGCTAAAATTTACACTGAGGAGGAAATGACTGCCACTGTGCTTATGGCTGAACTGCGTTTTGTGGGACTTATTTTCTCGCTGGTCTCGTATGCGTAAGTGAAAGAGTCTCACCTCAAGTATGGGCGTGCAGTGAGCCCTATTCAAAATAACATGCAATCAGATGCTGATGCACGCTGCTCAGACGAAGCTGCTGGGGCTCATTACTTTATGCCTGTCAACGGGAGTTCTGTTTACATACTAATCCTACGTATGTTCTTTCAATATTGTATCCTTCTTGTTTTGACCATCTTATGGTTCCAATAATGAATGTGGTGCACTGTAAAATTGATACAGGTAGGTAACACATTATATTTTTTTTGCTGTAGCTTTTTGGGCATGTGAGAACAGAAAAAACTTATTAGCAGAAACAACCTGGCCCCAATTTTCAAACGGCCTGTAAATGACTTCAGACGGCACACCTGTGCATTAACTATCTAAGTTGAATCATAAACCTTATTCCAAGTTCTTGTGTCAGTTTGATAAACTCGAACCCGTGTTGTGTTTTACGTCGAATTAATTCTGTCTCGATGTCAAGACAGCAGAACTGGAATTGCAATCCTCTATTGAAGTTAGTTCAAAGTGTTTCGGATTCCTCTTTAACCGCGAGTTTCTTTTTTCGCAGGATAGACTTTGCAAACACCGGCCGATGAATCTGAAGAGCGGGAATCAAAGGACAGATTGGTGAAGTCTTACATATGCTGTTAGATCGCGGGCCGTGGTCTGTGTGTCAGTAAACATTGTATAGTGGAAAAGGACACTTTATCAAGTCGTAACACAATACCTCATTAAAAATGGCGGGCAATTTGGGCATGGAAAACCTGATTGGCATTGTTAATCAACTTCAAGATGCCTTTGCTCAAATGGGCGTGTCTATGGAACTGGATTTGCCCCAGATCGCGGTTGTGGGTGGGCAGAGTGCCGGAAAGTCGTCAGTGCTGGAGAACTTTGTGGGACAGGACTTCCTGCCGCGCGGCTCTGGCATCGTCACCAGGCGGCCTCTGGTCCTGCAGCTGTTGAACGGCCCCACAGAGTATGGTGAGTTTCTCCACTGCAAAGGCCAACAGTTTGCCAATTTTGAAGACATTCGGAAAGAGATCGAAGCAGAAACCGATCGCCTCACGGGTTCGAACAAAGGCATAAGTCCCATACCGATCAATCTGAGGATACACTCGCCCCATGTTCTGAACCTAACCCTGGTGGACTTACCGGGCATGACCAGGGTTCCAGTGGGGGATCAGCCAAAAGACATAGAAGATCAGATCCGAAATATGCTGTTGCAGTTTGTCTCAAAGCCCAACTGCCTAATACTGGCTGTCACCCCTGCCAACCAAGATTTGGCTATCAGTGATGCCTTGAAGCTGGCCAAGGAAGTGGACCCTGACGGCATGAGGACTATTGGGGTCCTCACAAAGCTTGACCTCATGGATGATGGAACAGATGCAAAAGACATCTTGGAAAACAGGACCTTCCCACTTAGGCGAGGCTATGTGGGTGTGGTAAACCGAAGCCAGAAGGATATCGATGGCAGGAAGGATATCAAAGTGGCCATTACAGCAGAGAGAAAGTTCTTCCTGAGCCATCCCTCCTACAGGGCGATGGCAGACCGCATGGGCACTCCATACCTTCAGCGAGTCCTGAACCAGCAGCTGTCCAACCACATCAAGGACACTCTACCTGCCCTTCGTGACAAGCTGCAGAAGCAGCTACTGAGCATGGAGAAGGAGGTGGAAGAATACAAGCACTTCCACCCTGACGACCCAGGAATCAAGACTAAGGCCATGCTGCAGATGATTCAGCAACTGCAGGCAGATTTTGATCGGTCCATCGAAGGTTCTGGCAAGGGCGATGGACGAATCAACACCAACGAGCTGTCAGGGGCGCCAAAATCAACCGTCTCTTCCACGAGCGGTTTCCGTTCGAAATTGTCAAGATGGAGTTTGACGAGAAGGAGCTCCGCAAGGAAATCGCCTTCGCCATCCGCAACATCCACGGCATCCGTGTCGGCCTCTTCACACCCGACATGGCCTTCGAGGCCATCGTCAAGAAGCAGATTGAACGGATGAAAGAACCGAGCCTGAAGTGCGTGGACCTGGTCGTGCAAGAGCTCACGAATGTGGTGCGCTCATGCACCGACAAGATGGCACGCTATCCGAGACTGCGCGATGAAGCGGAACGTATCATCTGCACTTTCATTCGTGAAAGAGAGCAGGAAGTGAAGAAGCAGATCATCCTGCTGATCGACTGCGAGCTCGCCTACATGAACACCAACCATGAGGACTTCATCGGCTTCGCCAACGCTCAGTCACAGACGGAGAACGCCAACAAGACGGGCCGCAAACTCGGCAACCAGGTGATCCGCAAGGGCTGGCTCGGCATCAGCAACTTGGGCATCATGCGCGGCGGCTCCCGAGACTACTGGTTCGTGCTGACGTCTGAGAGCCTGAGCTGGTTCAAGGACGAGGAGGAGCGCGACAAGAAGTACATGCTACCTCTAGACAATCTGAAGCTGCGAGATGTGGAGAGTGGCTTCATGTCTCGCCGCTCCGCTTTCGCCATCTTCTCTCCGGGCGGCAAGAACGTCTACAAGGACTTGAAGTCGCTGGAGCTCAGTTGCGAGACAGGTGAGGAGATGGACTCGTGGAAGGCGTCGTTCCTGCGCGCGGGCGTCTACCCTGAGAAGGAGGCGCCGGCGAACGGTGAGGAGAGTGCGAGTGACTCCTCTACAGCGTCACTGGACCCGCAGCTGGAGCGACAAGTGGAGACAATCCGCAACCTCGTGGACAGCTACATGAAAATCGTCACCAAGACAACCGGTGATCTTGTGCCAAAAACCATCATGTTCATGATGATCAACCAGTCGAAGACGTTCATCATGGGCGAGCTGCTGGCGCACCTGTACGCCAGTGGTGACCAGACCAGCATGATGGAGGAATCGGAGGAGGAGGCTGCCAAGCGGGAGGAGATGCTGCGCATGTACCACGCCTGCAAGGAAGCTCTGAAGATCATCAGCAGTGCTGCGCTGGCCTGCACCGCTGCGCCGACCTCAGCCGCCGTCAACATGGACTTCGCCAACTCGACCAGCAGCGGGCCTTCGCCGGGGCTGGCGCGGCGGGGCCCGCCGGCGCCGGCCCCGGCGGCAGCGCGCGGCCCGCCGCCGGTACCGGCCTCCAGTCGGCCAGCGCCGGCGGTGCCGTCCCGTCCGGGGGTCAGCGTGGCCTGCCGCCGCCGCTGCAGCCCACCCGCGCCGGCCCGCCGCCCATCCCGGGCCGGCCCCGCTAAACACGGCGCCGCAGGTGAGACCAGCGGTGTGCAGTCATTCCTGAGTAGCTGACGACGCGGTGCACTCTAGCTGTATCACAATGAGAGTCTTAGCAGTATATTTCCATGTGGATAGTCCCTACCTCTCTATGTACCCAAGTGGGCTTGGCTCGCGTCCGAGCTGGTCGTAGCAAACTTCTGTCTGTCTGGTGACGAAGAGGTGTGGCGTATGGCTCGGTACGCTGTGCAAGACTCGTTCTACCTGGTCGTGTCACTGCCCCGTCTCGTGACTAACGTGTGACGCTTATTGGTGTTAGCTGCTTCAGGCGTTAGACGGGAGAGAGGTAGGTTACACAGTGTTGAGAGCTGGGTGTACTGCGGATTAGATTGGGTGGCGGAATGAGGTGTTCCGGGGGGTATCTGATAGGCGCAGACACACAGCGGCCGAGGGTTCGGCTGCGAGAGTACCGGAGACATGATGAACGCCGGGAAGGAGGGGGCTGGTGTCGCAGATAGCCGGACGTTGAGAGGTGGAGATATCGAAGGGAGAGGGGCTGGACGGACGAATGGTCAGGCAGCTGAAGTTAGGTCAGGTGAATATTGCGACGAAATAACTAGCGTGGAGCAGGCTGTGCTGCGAAAGCTTCTTCATTTGATATTATAGCGAATCTGACAGCCTTCAAATAGGGCTTAAAATCTTGCGTTCTGTGTGCAGGAGAGTAGTTAGCTCCTTGCATCGTCTGGTTTGTTTTAAAGCTTCGCTATCTGTAGGGAGTGACCAGTTTTGGGCTGGAAAATACAGCGGCGTGTAATTTATCCTGGACGCGGGGCCCCGGGGCGGCTGTCGGGGAGTGACGTTATCGGCCTGTGACGATGTACAGGCGTTACTCGGTTGGTAACGGGCGTCTGGCATCCAGCATACATACCAAGTCTATTTACAGGAAACGGTGAATGCTAAAGCCTTTTCCAAACATCGTTAAACAGTTTCAGCTATTTCAGTTCATTGGATTATGTTTTGGCTTGTCTAAATCATTGTGTGTGCTGCATGCTTGGCTGATCGTATTGTGGTAAAACAAGCACATTTTTTTAGAAAAATTACCTGCTGTATTATCTGCACAAGATACTACCGTCAGACTTAGGAAGAAATTTTGTATGAAGATCAGTAAAACCCGAAATTGAGAAGGATTTCTACTTTTCACTTGATATAACGCTAAATTCCAGATTTTAGAACAAATCTAGCGTCAATCTACAGATCCAAAGGCGCCCTTTTGTTTTTCAAAGGTCCATAGTAATTTGTTCTACTGGTAATCGTAGCGAGGGAAATGCTAGTTTTCATCTTGTTCATTGTGAAGGAAATGCCCAGGACTGCTACATTTATTTTTGAACCGAAAACGCGGTATACTGCAGAGCTATTGGTAGACAGAATAGCCTGTTTTGAATGTGTGGAATTCATTTTGAGATGCGGAAATCATAAACTTCCGAAAAGACGTTTGAAGAAGTAACCTGGCAATGAGTGCTGGATTTAACCCTACATTGTGTGCTTCCTCTTTATTTGTAGATCTGCGATATTTGAGGTTCACAGAAAAATTAGCGTATGCATCTCTAAGGATAAAGTAATAGAAACCTGGTTTCAGATGGAGACAAGTCTTAAGAGGTGAAGGGTTAAAAGATGCAAAGATTTGTACAGTCGCCGAATGACTGCTTATCGGCTGGAGGCAACAACAAGTGTCTGGATCAATGCTAAAATAGTTCCCATTTTAGTTTGTGTTTAATTTGGCGTTGGATCAATACCAAACTAGTTTCCATTTTATTTCGTGTTTGATTTGACGTCTTTTCTGATGGATTCGCTCCGCTCTGGTGCTGAGTACCGGCTCGGACAGTATAATCGCCATGTGCCCGAGACGCCGGCGCCGCTGCTCACTACGTCTGCAATACATGAGCAATAGCTCGGTCAGGTCGTACGTTATGAACGGTCTCGTGGTGCGCGCCGGTAGCGAGCCTCGGGTCGCGCCAATAAGGCACAGCTCCAGACGAGACGACCGCGCCGCCGTGGTGGTTGGGCGCTGCGTGGGGTGCATCAGAGGTGACCGGCGAACCGGACTCGGGCGTGCGTTACAGTGCGGAGTGGCGGATAGTCTGGTCGTCTGGAGCGTGGTGGGGGGACGGAGCGCCGGTAGTGTTGTGGGCTGGTTCTGACCGCCCCTGCCGGGCGTCGGCCGCTGGATTGGTAGCGTGCTGTCCGCTCGCTGGCAGCAGCGGGGTGCGCCCGCCCCGACTCTCTGTATGTGTGTGTGAGAGTGTATGTGTGAGCTAGCTGCACACCCAGCGCTGGTGCTGATCGCCCAGCGGCACTTGCCATAGAGTTGTTAGCTGGCTGTTGTTTGTTTGCGCAGTTTATCGGTGATCGTAAGCGGCCTGTTGGTTGTTAGCCAACTGCGAGATTAGGACGACGCGTCTTATCCGGTATTATTTGATTCGTGACGTTTTGATTGTCTATGCTCCTATATCCGCAGATAAGCCAAAAGACACGTAGATCTGATCCATATATAATACTTTCTCAGGATCTTCACGTGACTTTCACGGTTTTTTAGATATATTTTGTTGCATAATACTTTGCCGCATTTGTGATACATAGCAGATTTTCTGTGGCCGTTTTAATATACTCTCAGCGTATAAAGATTTGTGATGTCATGAAAAAAGATCTGGATGTTAACCTATATAATACTTCCTTGTAGTTGCGTCGTGAGAAAAGTGAATAAACTGTTGTCAAGTGGTCGCTGTTTCTGGTGTGCTGTGCTGGCCGCTCCAATGCATAGAACCCGGAGCTGCGCGGAGGTCCAACTTCGCCCGTTCTCACCGCAGAGAGCTGGTACATACGCTACCGCCCATATCGGACCATCTGCGAGTGCCGGGTCCGTGCAGGAAAAACGAGGGAATTCCGCACCGGCCGGCTGAGAGTGATACATTCGGGGAAATGTCGTGCAGAGGTGTTTGGCGGTCTAACTAGGAGGAATAATCGCCCGGTACAGCTCGTGCAGGCAGCGTCGGTCAGGGCCCGATTACCTGAGGCCTCGGTCTGGTATCCGAGATTACCTGAGGCCCAGGTCCGGTACCCGAGATTACCTGAGGCCCAGGGTCCGGTACCCGAGATTACCTGAGGCCCAGGTCTGGTATCCGAGATTACCTGAGGCCCAGGTCTGGTACCCGAGATTACCTGGGGCCCGGGTCTGGTACCCGAGATTATCTGAGGCTCGGGTCTGGTATCCGAGATTACCTGAGGCCCGGGTCTGGTATCCGAGATTACCTGAGGTCCAGGTCTGGTACCCGAGATTACCTGAGGTCCAGGTCCGGTACCCGAGATTACCTGAGGCCCAGGTCTGGTACCCGAGATTACCTGGGGCCCGGGTCTGGTACCCGAGATTATCTGAGGCCCTGGTCTGGTATCCGAGATTACCTGAGGCCCGGGTCTGGTACCCGAGATTACCTGAGGCCTCGGTTTGGTACCCGAGATTACCTGAGGCCCAGGCCTGGTATCCGAGATTACCTGAGACCCAGATCTGGTACCCGAGATTACCTGAGGCCTCGGTCTGGTATCCGAGATTACCTGGGGCCGGGGTCTGTTATTCGAGAAGGAACTCCAGTGGGACTGCCGGTACCGTGCTCTCCATTCATAACGATGAGCTCATATATCGTCATTTATAGCTGAAGTGTCCTCAAAACCCAACACTCACACGCACACATGCACACGACGCACGCACGCAGGGACGACTACACGTGCACTATAGTGAACGTCATACACTGCACCATGGTTAGTGGGATTTCTGCCGGCTGAGAGGGACTGGGCGACTTTTGGTTACACTGATTAGACTGTTCTGACACAGAATTTCCATCTCGATCGGTGCCATGATGTCTGAGCCACCAAATAGGCGTTTAGTTTTCATGACATTTGTCGTAAATTGGTCGAAATGGTGTGATTCCTGTAATCCTGAGGCGTTTTTGTGCTGGATGTTATGCGTGAACTGGTGTGGTCATTGTGACGAATTGAGTGGACAAAATGTTGGTGAATCGTCCAGCTTGCATTTCTGTATCTTGTGTTAAACTCCATTCCTTTCAGGCTCCCGGCTACCCCTATTCCTGTCCAGTGGGATGGAGCTCCCCGAAAAGAAAGCCGGGGCAAACATGTTTTGCCCCAAAGGATCGACCTCCTTTTTCCCCCGACTCTTTTTAGTTTATAAGCAAGATTTAGTGCTTCAACTCTCAATTTCAAACAGAACTAGTTAAGTCAGTAAATATTGGGCCTCGAACTGGAAAGTATCTCGAGCCCATATTGTTATCCCGTCACGTTTTTTTTGCTTTTCGCCTCAAATACCCAAAATTCACCGGCAAGTGATATTGCAGCGTAGCTTACGGCGTTACGTTTTTCGACTTTTGACTTTGGTTTGTCCCTCCCAAACCCACCGGCTAGATCCGCCACGTTCCTGTCAGGGGGTGGATTCGGTCCTCTAAGGTCTCAAAACATACCAGTCCGATTTCAAATATTAAAAGTGGGGTCAATTTTTCTCACTTTCAACTCCACTTTGGAAGAAAAGAAAATCCCAAGATTTTAAAGTTTGGAGGCAGGGCGTGCAAAATATATTTTTTAACGGTTTCTTAGATTCTTCATAACTATTGGCCCTTTGGATTGATTTTCACAAAACTAGTATGTTTCGACAGAGAATTGATTAAAAATTTTCATATATTTCAGTTACGTGACAATTCGAAATTCAGTGGTAGATTCAGGGTCCAGAACCATATGCTCAAGTACATATGTTTTATTAGTTTTTGTTGTTGTTGTTGTTGCATGGATGGGCAAACGTCAAATACTGCTTGGCATGCTTCACATAGAGACAAATGGTATCTTGGAGACAATGCATCAGAGGTGGATTCAGGAAATCAAAATAGTGGGGCTAGATACATATTGCCATTGTGGAAAAGGCATGTTTTATGTTCCTCAGCTATTGATACTTTTCATCTTGCCAAACCTTTTCCGCTCGTTCCAAACTAGGGGAATTCTGAATGTTTCCTTGGTCCGCCAGTGGATGAATTTTCCGTATCTGGCTTTGGATGCTTATCCCATGCTTTGTACTTAGTATACTAAAATATGTTTGTGCATGCATGAAACCCCCTAAATTACAGTACCCGAGCACGCCTGTTGCATCTTATCAAGTCTAGTTGGGGGCGTGGTCTGTCTACTTTAGTTCCTCGCGGCTGTCCTGAAAACATTTTATGCACTCTGCAATCGTACATTCCAATAACATTTGAAATCGCCCATTTTGAGTAGCTGAAATCGCCTCTACCAAAAGTTATGGTAAAATGTAAATGAATTATCGCCTGACATCGTATTCAAAAGCCAAACATTCCAACCGCCCTCAATATTGTTCCGGACGGCTTTGTGATACGAATAACGCACTGAACGCGATAATACTCGGTTTGCGATATATTCTCCCTAAATACAGAGCCATAGTTCCGCCCCTGGTGAATATATTATATCATAACTTTCAGGAAATCATCCCAATTTAGTTTTAACGAAAATTCGGAAAGAGTCGAAAGACCTATCATGGGTTGTTTTGAAGATATACCGAAAACACACGAAGGGTGGACAGGATCCGCCCCTCCTGACAGGGTTGAGGTTAAGCGATGTTCGCAGTGTTCTTTCCATACAGTATTTACTTGTTAACGTCGTCTGCGGATCGAATTCGATATGCTAGCGAAGAAGCGTATACGGTCTGTCTTGCATTGAGATCCAGAGTATTTTGCGGCTTCCGTACTATTAGACAGACGCGTCAGCCGTCCACTGATCAGTCCACTGGCTCGGCTGGGGGTGACCCTGGGCGGCGGGTGTCGGGCCGCACGCAGCTGCGACGGTCAGTGCGTGTGGGCCAGGCTGGCTGCCCGGCCGCCGCCCCCGCCCCCGCCCCCGCTCGTCGGCGATCAATGGCGGGCCGGACGGCAGGCGTCTTCGATCGGCGGCAGTCGCGGTGGGAGGCAGACGCCGCGGGCGGCGGCGATGCCACTGTCGCCGGAGTTCGCAGGCCATCTCAGGGCAGACCGCCCCCGGGCCCTGGCGGGATCAACACGTCGTCGCGCGACGAAGGTCACACCCCAGTGCAGGGTACTGCGAACACCGTGCGAATCACTGCCAATAATTTCGCCTTGCACCAGTGCCTGATGCAGGCCAATGGTTTTGGGGAGGTCATGGGGCCCAAAATCGTGAAGCATATGCTTTAACAAAATCGAGAAAATCGGGAGGTTTGGAGGCTTATGTCTTTTGCCCCCCCCTGGATCCGCCAGTGCCTACCACATCTCAGGGACACCTAAGAATGTTTCAATCTCATGTTGGGACTCTTGGCCGCCGTTTATGTTTCGTGACTCTATATTCTGCTTTTAATCGACGCACTTTTTGTTTTTGCCACTCATTTTTAAGAAGTTCAGCAGAACATTATAAGAAAATTCGGACTATGTCTTCCATTCAAGAAAACTGAAAAAAATCCAGAATAAGTTACGCTCCACTGCAAAACCATGTGTGTAGGGGAGACCGGGGCAAAACGGACTTTGGGGCAAAACGGATTTTAGCTGTTTCGGTATGTTGCTGGTGTTTCCACCTAGATTTTTGGAGGATGAACTACTGCTTTAGACAAAGGACGTCAGAAAATGGCGTGTATATCGTCAGTTAGCGGCATCATTTCGACGCGAGCTGGCTGGAGAGGATTTTCCTGTAAGTAAATAGGCAGGTTGCACATTTCCATTTATTGGAATGAAGGACACATCTGCAAAGAGCAAATGGATATAGTTAGGTAATGACAAGAAACATCTGAGTTAACAAGAATTGAGATCAATTCCTCTCTATCTCCCCCCAAGCCCTAGAACTGCTCGAACAAATACGATGACGGCGACTCTTCCAAGGTTGCCGATATAATGAGCTAACGCAGCAGTTAACGGGCTGATTACGACCTTTGATTACGACAATAATGAAATGCAACGCCGTTGAAAGACATGACTTGGAGGTTGTAACCTGCAGGCAGTTTCCTACTCTTCGATACACTATACACAAACACGCGGCTCTAATTCTGACATAATCACTCTCGAAATAAGCAATCACAGTCGATAGAAATACGGTTCACGTCCGATCGAAAAACGTTCCTAAGAGCCTGAAGAAGCACAGTGGGTGATCGTGACTGTATCGGCACTGTGTCAGTCACGGTATCGCAGCGGCCGTGCAGCTCGTGGTCTGCTGCTGCGACGGAGAGGCGGCGATGCAGCGGGCGGAGTCGCCGGTCTCACGCACGGGTTCTCCAGCTCGGCCGATGGCGTTGTTGGTTGCACCGCGGGAGTGTTGCTCTGTGGGGACTCCTCCGTAGTTTGCGATGGGGTCTTCCATACCGCTGGCGTCTGCGGTGTCCCCTCTGTATCCCCTGGTGTAGTACGGGATACCCCCGTAGCGGGTTTGTGTCCCAGCTGTAAGCGCTCACACTGGATGGGCCTATGGCGTAGCTGCTCCAACAAGTTATCGAGGTGGGCGTTCTCCCGCCGAAGTCGGACTGGGACATACTTGCGCAGGAACTTTCGGTTTTGCAATGTCACACGCCCACTTCCATCCACGCTGACCACGTATTGGTTATGTTGTCGAACTTCTACCACTCGTCCTGTTTTGTCCCACTTGGTAGGTTGCCTTCCCGTTTGGTCCTGCAGACGAACCAGGTGTCCGACTTTGAAGGGCGGGAGATACTTGGTGTGTTCCGACCACTTCTCATGAGCACGCATATGCCGGTTTCTCGGCGCCTCTTCGCCAGCCTCCATCGTTTCCCTCCATGTGCGGTGATGATGTGTACGATACGATGTGTCCTTCATAGATAGGCAGGCTGCACATTTCCATTGATTGTAATGAAGGACACATCTGCAAAGAGCAAACGGATATAGTTAGGTAATGACAAGATATATCTGAGTTAACAAGAATTGAGATCAATTCCTCTCTAGTGAGTATTACGATATTTACAAGTTCTAAATCTTCGTTTTTTTCGAGTGACAAACTGAGTCCAGTTCTGATGGTGATATGTATGAATAAGTGGCAGTGTAGGCTTAGGGTACCTAAGGGTAATTTCAAATCTCAAAGCCTGCTATTTTTCCGACACGTAAAAACTTGAATCGGAGTACCTGTGGGGCAAAACGGACGGGGCAAAATGGACCAATGGTGTAAAATGGTGTGATGGTCCGGTTTACCCCAATCACTTAAGATAATTTGTTATGTAGTTTGTTAATGTAGTAAGGTCACAGAAACAGCGAGAAAACAAGGCGGGGGCGAGTCCAGGGTGGGCGGCAGTCTTGTGCCAAAATGAAAGGAGGTAAAAATTTTAACTGATTTAAAAGATGTTGACGCTTTAACGAAAACATGATGTTTTTTCGCCATATTACCCAGGCTGCGAGGGACGTGGATTTATATATCTTTGGGGGTGCTCAAGCAAAGTACAATGACAGCAGGTCATACTGTCCGTTTTGCCTCTTCCTGAAAACCATTTTGCCCCAGGTTTGGGGCAAAACGGACAAGAAACATTAGCTGATATATTTTACTGCCATATTTTTCCAAATTAATTTTTCAAGTTGATACTCTTACATTAGAGAAACAATTCATTAGGCTTCGTCAGGGTGTATAGCTTAAAAGTTTCGGCCCACTGTTGAGCTTGCTATGTTAGAAAAACACTTAGGGTGTCCGTTTTGCCCCGGTCTCCCCTACCTACGGACCTGTTAGGCAGGTAACAGAGGCGTGGAAACCATTTTCATGTTGGATCGGGGGGGGGCGAGAGCTATCGGGGCTGGTAAAGCCAGGGGTGACTGAGCCATTTTTCATGCAAAAATATCGTATTTTGGTCGCTTGACCATAAAAGAAATTGTAAGGATCAAGGTGGAAGGAAACAAGGAGTCGAAATAGTGGTGGGTCCATGCATTAGCGGACGCAGGGGGGGCATTCCGGCCATGCCCCCCAAAGCGCTGGAGGGGGGCCAAAGTATCTTTTGGCCCCTCCAAACACTGGATACATTTTTGAAAAAGTGTTTACACTAGGTCTGTAGAGCAAAACAAATATTCGCTCCCACCCCACCACCCCCTCCCCCAGGAGGAGAGGCAGACATGGGTTTGGCCCCCAAAATTCTGGGTCTGCGTCCGCCCCTGGGTCCATGACTTCATTGGAGGGGGGCAGGGGCCATTGCCTTCCTTCCCTTGCTTGCTTGCTTCCCCTTCCTGCCTACCTTCCCCGCCATTGCTTGGGAACAGCCTGCGGTTATGTATTAACTATAGGCACTTGGACATTTCGTTGTGGGAGGGGGTGGTGGCTTGAACCACTAGCCCACATTGTATCCGCCGCTGGGGAGGGCTCAAATGCAATTTTTTTAACAGACCTATAATACGTTGTCTGGAAGGAAATGAGCCGAAAAGTCCATTCAGCACCCTCAAATCCTATAGATCCTCCACCGCGGGCGCAAGCCTCAGAAATGCACGTCAAGGAGGCTTGCTGGAAGGCTTCAGTTCGGTGACGCTGTGGTCTCCTCTGCTGCTCCCTGACCCCCGAGGCTCGCCACCTGCCAGCCCGCTGGTGCTGCCCTTTTATGGGTGGTGAAAGCGCCGTCTATCTTGGTACTAGTGCTGCCACCTGTCTAGTCGGATGAGTTGCGCTCTCAGTGCCATCTGCTGTTGTGTTAGTGCTGTTCTCTAGAGCTCAACTCCTGTGGCTGAGGCAGGGCAACGAAATGTGAGTGCAACGTTATTTTTTACCGTCCCTTGCTACTGTTAGTCAATTGTTATGCATTATGGAAGTGACAGCTTTCGGAGTGGGTGGAAATCACCATGGTGCGAGGAAATATGAATCACATCCCCTGTGCAGGGGCGGATCCAGGGGAGTGGGCAATCCGGGCATGCCTCCCAAAAACGAAAAAGAGGGGCCCAAACCCTCTTCCCCCTGGAAACAATCTAGTAATTCATAAATGTTCGATTGGGGAGGACGTGTCTCTTAATAAAACGTTTCTCAGCGTTTTTGTCCTTTCGCAAGCGCCTCTCTTTGAAAGTAAAAAAAGATTTACCAAAGCAGTTTGATCCTGCCGGCCGTCGCATCCGCCGCTCATATTATTATTATTTTTTGCTCGCCGATATGGGTTCCCTCCACTAAGCGATTCACCCCTGCTCCCCCCCAACTTGAACATAGTTCTCACGTCCCTGAGGATAGTGCCCCCGACCATGCCCCCCCTGATCGAAAATAATGGATCTGCCCGTGAAATCAACGGCTTCCTGCCAGTGCCACAAGCTCAATACGAGTTTTCTGTGCTCTCCACCCTGTTACCCCACTCATTGGAACGTTTTCTTATATAAATTTGTTCGAAGTTGTTCTCAGTTCGACTGTTAGAGTCGGAGTCTCACTAAAGTCATCAAGGGACTTGTCACGGAGATTCCGACCCCACCATCCGAACGAGCAACTCCCACAATGAAGGGTTGATTTAGAAGCCAAAGTTTAACGTCCCACAAAGCACAGGGACGGCCGCCCCGCTCAGGTCACCCTCTCACCAGTCAGTTGCCAGCCGACCTGTACGTCGGGTAAACTATTGAAAACCGGAGCGTCTCAGGGGAACCGATCCCAAGCCTGGACATGCACTGCCACTGCATGCTGTGTTGGCAACGTTAGCCATATTGGGGTCGGGAAAATGCGAACTTGATCATTACGACCAAACTATAATGTGATGTATGGAGGAGGGAGTGAAAAATTCTGAAAGTGCAGGATAACCCAGGAGGGCCCGCGCCAGTCCTCCTTAACGCTGATTGGTTATCAAGACTCCTTAGTCGGCGGAAGCTGAGCTCACTAAGACGTGTTAGTGAGTTCACCAGCACATGTTTGCGCCTTCGCACGCTGCAAGGGATCTAAATGTATGCAAACCGTTTTTTCTTGGCTGTGGCCATTTTAAAAACCATCAAATTGCTCATGGACTTTATTTCACATGCCAGTGCTAATATATTTTAGGCCAGTGAAAATAATTTTCGCCCTGAGTTATCAGAAAATGTTATCCTTTGCTCAGTTGTGGTATTTTGAAGATATGTGTGAGATAAATGAAATTCTAATGCAGATGACCTCAATGATCGCGGAATAAGGCGATAAGGTCACTCCCAAAATAATTCTGAGGGATTTATCGAAAGATGTTCCACTATGAACAGTTTACCTTACGTATGAATTTTTCGTTACGTACTTTTCCATATCAGACATATAATCATGTGTAATTTTGCTGCACTTTTGTGTACATCCTTCAGCCATACGAACGTTTCCCTTACGCACTTCAGTCTGCAAGCCAAGCCGCCCCACCCACCCCAACCTTCATCAGATTGAACGGTGGGCCGCTCTTGTAAATGGGGAGGCATAGGACAGACTCAACTTTCTCACCCATCCGACCTCTCCTCCAAAGGCTTCCATCGATTGTTGGCACCAGACATCCCAACCATTCAATTCGCTTGCCAGGGCTCTCTACTCGCTAACTTCGTGAAGCCGCCGGGCGCGCTGAAGGTAAACACCTCGAGGCGCCAGAATTATATCTTTGCAGACATATTTTTCGAAGGGACTGCGAGGCTCCAACATTTACTTTGCAATCATTTAAAATTAGATGTTTTCATTGAAAGTTTCCGCTCAACAACAAGCCTCGCCAGTCTAACCTTCACCAATGCGGATACTTGAGATTTCACACAATGCTCTCGAGAAGTAACTGCCGCAAAACTTTTCGCAGAGCAGAAAGGTTGTGAGCAGAAAAACATTCCGGAATTACTGAAACGGTGGAGTGCAGGTCAGCAGCTGGGTGCAAGCATAGGCGTAGGAACGGAGTGGGCCAGAGGGGCAGACGCAGACCCGAGTTTGGGGGGGGCAAACCCATGTCTGCCTCTCCTCTTGGGGGGGATGTGGAGGGTGGGAGGGAAGATTTAATTGCTCGACAGACCTAGTGTAAACACCTTTTTTAAAAAAATATCCGCTCTTTGGAGGGGGCAAAAGATAGTTTGGCCCCTCCCCCTTCCAGCGCTTTGGGGGATCATGGCCGGAATGCCCCCCCCTGCGTCCGCCAATGGAGGGGTATTGCCCCCAATGTCCGTGTTGGGGGGGCAGGATGTGGAGCTGGTCTCCAATATTTCGTGTCCGTTAGTAAAAACAGTTGAAGCGTTTTCTGTTCAGAAGTATTTCTTTGAAGATGAAAGAAATTCCCCTTCAGAGAAAGAAAAACTGAACGGTGCCGCCCTCGCGACGAGTTTTTTATTGCTCATCGACATGAGTTTGCCCCCCCAACCGACCGGCGGGATACGCCCCGTCAATGCCCATGTGTATGTACATGTAATAGGTAGATAATTGCTCGCGTCGTGTCGAATCGACACAAAGTTTTCATGTGCCTCAGTCAGAATATTTTCCAAGCGATTGTTCTCGGCACCATGTACCATACTGCGAGCATTTATCAGTAATAATTATCAGCAACCATTGGAAAAAATAGTGTTTGAGCTACCGCAAATCATTTCGCCAAAAATGAGTTGTAAATTTCTGCGACCCGGTTCGATGCCGGAAGTTCAAACCAAAATAGATTCGCGTAAGCCAAAACGTCCACAAAGGCAGAACCCACTCAAAGAGGAAAGGCTGCATACATCAGCGGTAACTTATACGCTTCATCCTGTGCAGCGGTGATTTCCCACGGGGCGTTGGGAGCGTTACATGAGGGAAATTCTACCGCCGTAAACCCCGACATGCAAATGTGATCGCATGAAAAATGCAGTGTATCCGAGAAATCACACCGTGAAGCCATTGGCTGCATCAATTCTGGCGTTCTCACCCATCAGAGCGGCAGCGCTGGCAGCTGCGGCCGGCCGCGCGGCGAGATATATGTACTTATAAACCACAGGCGTGGCCGGGCGCGGGGAAATGTACTAATAAGCCACAGGATTCGAAAGCAGGGGACGGGTAACGCGTTCTCCTCAACTACCGAACCAAGAGGAAATGTCTAATATATATATATATATATATATATAAGTTATCGACTGTTGTAATTTTGCAGCTTTGGAAAATTGCTCCTAAGCTGGAACTCGAACCCAGGTCTCCGTATTTCCGGCCCGGCATGCTAACCACTACACCACTCAGGAGCCTGAATTTTCCTTTCAAGCTTGCGTATTTATACTTAATTTATCGGCAGTTGTTTTTACTGGGGCATTCTCATGCCAGTCAGGTCTCAGCATTGGAGGTACACTGAGACCTGACTGGCATGAGAATGCCCCAGTAAAACAACTGCCGATAAATTATATATATATATATATATATATATATATATATATATATATATATATAGGGGATGAGGTGGCTTAGTGGATAGCACCCTTGTCTTCTAAGCCACCAGGCCCGGGTTCAAGTCCCAGCGGAACCTCTGAATAAGTCGATCTGATCCCCAAAATCCCTTCCAGCAGGGTGTGAGAGTTGGCGACACCGTATGATCCTGGCAGTTGGTGCGTCGTTAAACCCCAACAATTATTATTATATATATATATATATATATATATATATATATATATATATATATATATATCGGCACTCAATCAACTATTCTTGCGCCGCTTTCAACGTGGACTTACGCAGACGTCCTGACATTACCTGTACATTAACCCTCGCCCCACCGGGGGAGCCGTCGATGGCCCCCCTAAGGTTTTTCCGGGATAGCAGAATAACGACGAGGCGCAGCACCGCGGTTGAGGGCTCTACCTCTCACTGCATCATTTTCCCATCATCCCTGAAATTTTTTACCCCGGGTCACTCAAGGTCAGGTCATCAGACGAGGTCAACCAAGGTCACCTCACTTCACCTTTAGAGCTCTGTAAGAGCTAAATTTCAAAGTCGATCGATTTGAAACTTCCTACACTTCATGACCTCTCCAGGGTCTACAAGGTGTATATCCGGGATTTTTCGATTTCGTGCCCTGAGGTCAGGTCACGAGGCGACCTCTCCCATTGGAAAAGCATGGGGAAAAGCTATTTCATGATATAAAAGCCACAAAAATGATTGCAAATACTCAGACTGCTCAGAACAACGTTTTTGGACACCCTTTCACGGATCCCAGGGGTCATATTTTCCCTTTGACTTTTCCAAGGTCATCCAAGGTCACCAGAGGTCAAAAACAGTATTTGGACAATAACTTTTGACCTAATTGAGCTAGAGCGGTGAAACAAACACCATCGTGTTTGTCTTGTCACTGGCTTTCATTTGATATACGGCAAGGTCACTTTTTGACCTTTCGTGACCTCAGGTCATATTAGGTCACGAGGTGACCTCTGGCGGTCAAACCACTGGCGGGAGGTCTTTACGTTCCACATAGCGGAAAAAGTACTGGCAATTTGCTATCAAATGTACTTTACCAGGCCTCAATAGCTCTAATGACATAAGAGTTATGCCCAGTTTGCTTAATCATTGCATATTTGAGTGAAAATAGCCGATCTTGACCTAATTTGATCTCTGGAGGTCAAACCATTGACCTGAGCACTAAAACATGCGAAGTAATTTCTTACTGAATTCACGCGAGCTTTCTATTGCACTTTGCAGATTTGCGCTAACGCCCATATTTTCGGAGTTAGAGGGGGGCCATCGATGGCCCCCCGTTGGGGCGAAGGTGGCGCCGGACCCCCGGTGGGGCGCAGGTTAACATGGCACTGCCTGGCTTCTTTCCGTCTCCACCACCGCCTGGGGGTCGGATCGGATCCCCTCACTATCTCAGGATCCGGTGGTGATACGAACAAATGAAACGGCTCTTAAAGCGTCTCACCATGTACTGCCTAAGAGTTAAGTTTGAGTCATATTTATGACCCCTGACGTCACAGGGGCCACAATGGGTCAAATCTAGACCCATTTAGGAAATACTTTAAAGCTCGAGAATAATGACACTGAGAAGAAAGCCAAGGTCAATAAATTTGTTCGTATTGACCCAAGATCGCACATAATATGCAGGATTATTTTGGAAGATCACATTGTGACCTTGGCCTTACCTTGGCCTTAGGTCAAGATCAGACAATATCCTAACGTCATGTTGCACATCATTCGAATTAACGGATCATGCTCGTCACAGTGATGCCCTGCTGTATATTGTTTCGTTCAAAGTTATACACGCAAACAATTTGGTGACCTCTGCTGACCTCATTATTGACCTGAATCATTATGAATGGCTGCATACAGTTGTTCTTTCCAAGAGCTTTCAAAGTTAGGCTCGTGGCCGTCGCCGCTGCCGTCGCGGCTCCAGCCGAGCCGAGCGGTGGAAGGCCGTCGCCGTGTCGTTCTCCCTTGTCGTCGCGAACGATGGGCGCCTCCCTCGTTTTCCGCTCGCTCCATTCGTCCAGCCCGGGCCCGGTCCTGGGCGTCGTTGAGGTCGCTGGCGTAGCGCTGCCGCCTCGGGCGAGTTCGGGTGGCCGCGTGGCGCCTGGGATGGGGAAGCGACGTCGGCTCGCCCGCTGGGTTATGTCCTTTCTTCTACGCTGACTGACTGACGTCAGTTTGAGACCATTGACTGACTGACTTGAATGCCTTCCCCCGCACACCTGCTGCCGTCTGATGCAGGACATTTTTTAAGGAAAAGTCAGTGAGGGGCATTTCTTGTGCTGGCCATTATAGCGTCTTCAGGGAATCAATAGCCCATTTTGAGGGGGTTTAATAAAACTTAGACGCGATAGTGTTAAAAAAATGTTCCTCAACTTTTGTGTTATTCCATGTCAAGAGATTATAGATGCTGCCCAGGGCTGCCAGGTTTTTTTCGGCGAAAAACGTCAGACGGAGTTAGAAAAAGGGCCAAAGAGGGCAAAATTTTATTTCCACTAAAATAGCCAAATAAGCACCACAAAATCCAGATTTGAGGCTAAAACGACCCCTAGCGGTAGTCTTAAACCCACAGAAAAAGCGACTTGTATCACTGCTTAAAACTAATCGTTGAGAGTGTGATATTGACTTGACACAATATTTTTAGCACACTACCCACCTAACAGGAAGCCAGGGGTGCCTTTCCAACCCTGTGTGGCCATCGAATGATTTCATCCACATAACCAGAACATTTTTTAACATTATCAATCACCCCCTTCTCCCACTTTTTTACCAATAATTTCCTTATCTCAGTCAAAATGGGAGTATACGGAAATTTGTATACCCAGCCGCTGCGGAAGGCAATGAGGAACCCAAATTCGAAAATGTTTTGGTACTAACGTGGAAAGTTTGCTGTTAGGATCAGGTTGAAGTTTGACTGGCCCCTCTCACTTATTTGCCGGTAGCGACGCTTATATATGCTACCACCACAATAATAAATAAACAGGCTAAGCACTTCATATCGCCACACCAGCAACCAGTCTTACGCACTTTGACTACACCGTGTCCCGTCTAATCCACGAACGAGCTCTAAGCCTTGACAACTGGCTGCGTGTGAAATGAGAGCATCACGCAATATCACGATACTGGCTGGGCTTCCGGTCGGATAGAACAGGATGTTTGATTGGTTATCGGCCAGCGTTCATCTCCAGAGTTATGATTAGTTGATGCTGAGGCTGCTTTGCCGGGATTCCCCGTAATTGCGCGCTTTGTTTCGTCTGCGCACGATGGAGTAGACAGGCACGGGTGGAAATTTTTAACACAATATATGTGGATTGTCAATTTGGGACCAGAAATAGAACAAAGTTACAATTACGGGGTGGTTTTCTGTCTTATTTTCGTTACGTGAATCTGCATTTGGTCAATTTTAAGTCATCTGTCTATTTCACTGGGGGCCAATTTCCGGGCACTAGGGGGAATTTCGGCCAACTGAGGGGAAATGGCCCCCCAGTTAACGTGTTAAAAAATGGCCTGGTCTGATGTGTAGGTCCCACACATGCATCGTATGTCTCGTAGCCGCAGTAAGCTGTTTTTATGCGTGTTGTTCCGTAACAATAAACGTGATGGATTCAAATCAGACGTTCGTCGAAGGCGAGCTACGGGTACAGAGGCTACATCCCAGGCGCCGCCTGTTTCGCCGTCAGCTGCAGACCTCGCTTTACCCGGGGGCGGAGCAGGAGGGCGTGCGGTGAGCCGGGCCTTCCCGGTGGGACTCATAAGAGCTGTCTCACGTTTCAGAGATCCCTGCTAATTAGCTATTTCAGTCAGCACTACTAATGAAAGCGTCTGTGTGATCGCGCGTATACACACATTTCGCGAATAGGGCCGTTATGGAAGCATGCTAAAGGCAGAGATATTCCGCCGAAATCGGACGCAAATCTAGTTTCCTTACAGGCCGAGTACCGTTTGTTTTTCCCTCCACGGTCTGAAACGCTTCATGGGTTCCGAAAACCCTGGCCTAAAAGGGCGAAAATCAAATTATTTTCACATAGCAACGTCAATAAGAACTGTGAACACAGTTGCTGATAACGTTTGATTTCTGTTATATACACCCTGTTCACTGTGCGTTTTCTCCGTTTTTGGAACAGGAATTATCTTAACAAAGGACTTTCTGATCTAGAAATGAGCTCACACATCCTGGTCAGGCCCTTCTCAAAGCTTCATCAAGCCTTCAAATGGGCCCAGAAGCCTTCTAGGTGCTCATTGTGAAAAAGTCTCGGACGGCCCTCTAAGCTATCCACGAGTGCATGTGTCCCATTGAAGGCAGGTTGGAACTTCAAAGAGGAGAACTCGCTTAGTAGACCAGTAAACAATATATTTAGGCTAGTCAAATATATACTTTTT
Organism: Lepas anatifera; assembly: GCA_034440635.1. Classification (NCBI taxonomy): domain Eukaryota; kingdom Metazoa; phylum Arthropoda; class Thecostraca; family Lepadidae; genus Lepas; species Lepas anatifera. Next base: position 82,924 of record JAOTON010000961.1, on the reverse strand, counting down.
ACACTTTCGCGACCCGGCAATATTTTGCTGTAGCTGCTAGTCTTATTCACACAGCGCACGTCATGGCACTATGTCAACACAGGCATAAAGCTCCATTAACTAGCATCTCATTCTGCTGTGCACAGACCGCTCCAATCTCTTCAGCTCGCCGCGCTGGGCAGAAGCCGAGCACTCAAGAGAGTGCCGAGGCCGAGAAGGTACCGGACCAGTGCACACTCGGGCAGTGGCGGATCTAGCCGGTCGGTTTGGGAGGGGCAAACCAAAGTCGAAAAGCAAAAAAAAAAAAACGTCACGCAGTGCAAAACAGCGCTACAAATACGATGACTTCCCAGTACAATTTTGGGTGTGAGAGGCGAAAAGCAAAAGAAAAACGTCATCGGGTGAAAAATATGGGCTCAAGATACTTTTTCCCTCTCCATGGCCCCAAATTTCCACTGACCTTAACTGGTTCTGTTTGAAGTTGAGAGTTGAAGCACCAAAATCTTGCTTTCAAACTAAAAAGGAGTCGGGGTCGATCGCTTGGGGGGGCAAAAACATAGTTTTGCCCCGAGCTTTCCGTTTGGGGGGGCAAATGCCTTTTTTGCCCCCCCCTGGATCCGCCACTGCATTCGGGCCGAGCAGGCCCGTGCGCCCACAAACAGGAGCGCCGACCGGCACTGCGATTCCACTACATTGCGGCGCACCCTCCTCAGAGTACTCCACCTCAAGGGCAGACGACAGCCGCGGGAAGGCTGCCACAATCCAGTCGTAATCTGGGATTCCCTCACTCAATGGAGGCAATTTTACAATTTTAATCACAGGTGTGGTTGCAGAGAAATATATCATTGGTGGCACATGAGTGCTTTTGAATTAATGGTGCAAATACTAGCGGCGAGCTTGGCTTAAGAAGATCCCTGTGCGTGCGCGCGACTTCCGTGTACCTACCCATTGTCAGTTCCAGGAGCTAGCGCGTGGTCAGCACAAGACGGAAGGTTTCTGACTGCAGATTAATATTTTTTATCAGATTATCAAAACAAGATCGAAATGATGGAAACGTGCGCTTTAGTTGAGCCAGCTTCAAAGTGAACACGTCATTTCACGTTCGTAACACCAGATACTTGTTAATGGGACTATGCCTTAAATACTTTCAGTCTTAAAGGGAATGTGGCACCTTCACAACGTGATTTTAACTGAGATAGCCAAGTTGTAAAGCCAGTCGGAAAACCCAGTACTCCATATTTCGTTTTTCTTGGAACTCGATATTTCCGTAGAAAAAAGCTAAAACCTACCTGACACCAGCCCCCCTCAGCCCCCCGTCGCCAGCGGCCATTGTTGTGAGCTACTGGTGTGACGACATATGCTGACGTCACGATGAGCATCAGCCAATCGAAGCCCTTGAAGCGTTTCAAGTATGGTAGTGGTTGCCAGATCGTGACATCATCCACAGGCTGATATTTATTTCTTTTTCTAGAGGAGTATTTTTAAAAACCAAATATTGAGCTTATTGTACATTTTTCAGAGAAATCGTGAGTGGTTTCGTTATTTTTGACTAAAAGTACGCCTAATAACACTAAATTCCAGGATTCGACCAAGGTGCCACATTCCCTTTAAACACCGATATGTGTCTGATGTGTTTTCCGCTCACCAATTAACGTAGACAGGCTGTCCGTTCCTGGATGCCAGACTTCAAAGGTGGTGCACAAAGCTCGGTGGTGCCAACGGAAAGAGGGGGCACGGAGGCGGCGAACCCACTCTAGCAGTGGCGGCGGATAAGGGGGGCAGGGGGCTGTTGCCCCCCAAATTATCAGAAGGGGCCCCTGGAAAAAATACGGAATTTTAGCTTGGTTCTTTTCTGAATGTTCATAAGCGACCTGACTGGGCCCTCAACAGTTTCTCAATTTTTAGGGGGCCCTTTGCTGCCGAGGGGGCCCCATCGTCGTCGGGGCCCCCTGGAAAAATTATTGCCCCCCATCCGAAAGTAGTATCCGCCGCCAGTGCACTCTAGACCCAAGAGGAACAACACCTTCAATACTCGTCAAGAAATTATTGCTTCGTTCTTTAAAAAGTCTTACAATACAATCATTAGCGGATCCAGGATCGCCAGTCCGGGGGGAGCGGGCACATGATTGAGGGCGACACTTTTTGGCACCAAAGCCTGTCAGGTGGGCGCCGATACTGGTATCCTGGGTGTGGAGGGGCTGGACGCGACGTTTGAAGGGGCCGCAATCAACCTTTTAGGGGGAGGGGCGCCGAGGGTCCACTGGCGGAGGGAGTTTGGAAAAATGTCCCCCTGAACCCGCCTATGCATCCCATTACATCATAGTGACGTTATAAAGTTGAGGCTCTTAAATAATTACACTTTGTCATTTTATATTCATTTTTGGGCCACAGAGAGCGACATTTTCACAAGTTTTCAAATGGACACATTGCCTGATCAATTGCATCTACAATCAGATTATATTTTATGACATCGGCGAGAATTGGTGTAATATGCATTCTTAAAAAAGTAGTTTCCCGTAAAAATACTACATTTTGACAAACTTACAGACCAGATAGCGTCCAATTAACTACACGACCGGGATCATTACCTAAAAATATAGTCGGTGATGTGTTTTTTAGGAACCGTGTGGGTATTGCATATACGAAGGTTACTTAATAAATACATTCTGGCTTAAAATATTTTATTTACGAATTTATCTTCCTTTTTGTCCTTTACTCATAGGAGAGGGCCACGCATTTCCACCTTATGAAAACTTACAAAAAGTTTAATTTTCATAACATTTCGTAAAAATGCTCAATAAATGACGTCATAAACACCAGCAAAACTAATATGTCTTTGCTATCCCACTCCCATCGTTATACCTTCTCAGGTCCTAAGAGTACGTCTGGTGCCGACCACATCACGTGTATAATCTGGTTGAGATGTATCGTGGACGCATTCCTGCGGTATTTTCAACATTTTATGTCCAGTCAACGAGCATTCAGACTCCGCCACCGACCTCTCCCGTGCTGTTTGATCTCCAGTCTGAAGAAGGCCCCAGACATATTTGAAGCCACAAAATGCGAGCTCAGTATTGCTTATCCTAACAGTGCAGAACAATAAAAAATACATCGGAAAATCACCAGTTCAGCTTATGCGGGAGGGTGTGCAAAGCCAAGTTTCGCTCTCACTTCTGTATGCTTTCTGTTGGACTCATAAAACAACATAGTCCGAGGTATTAATGCCGGGGCAGCTCCATCCTCCACTTTACACCGAGCGAAGATAATTTAATATCTATTCGAACAAAAGCGCACACCAGTTTCAGGGCTAATTTTGTCCCACCCGCTCGCAAGTCACGAGCCAATCGCATCGCAGCGCTCGTTGATCGCGCCATAAGTTGCCAACAGGGGGGTATATATGTATATCTACATCAGCGGAAGCCAACACCAGCAGCCGCACGTGTCGGTGGCCGCCGCAGCCTGGAGCGGCTGCAGTCTGTCGTGGAGAGACGCCGTTTATCTGCGGCGGCCGCCCCAGCCTGCAGTTCCCGCGCCGCCCAATGACCGTCACAGTCAGTATTGCCGGATAGCGGCAGCGCCACCAGTGGTATTGCCGCGCCAGAATTGGCCGGTGCCAGCGCCGGCAGACGCCGACGAGAGGAGTCCGACGCAAATCACCCCGGTTCTGGACTCTAATGTCGTTCTTCTTTTACATAAGATCTTGTTCACTAGGCTGGTGATCGAAATAGAAAATCTAGTGTCTGCTGAAATCTTTTGAATTATATGTTCAGTGAAAGTTTATTAAGACATAAAATTTGATCCTTGCTCCATTGGGGGTGGTGTTTAAACACTACCTCGGGCTTTTTCCAACGGCACAAGAAAACAGCGTGAAGCGCCGCCGTACTTGGCACAGCTTATCCTTTATCAATTCCACAACTTTTCCGAAGATATTTAATTTTTGGTCATCTCAGGTCAGATCATGTGACCTCACTTCAAGATGTTTCAGGTAGCACCAGTGAGAGCAGGTTTAATCTGTTGATCTAATATTCATATCACATAATGGGATGACCGAGTACCACAAACTGTGGTAACGGAATTTGTTATACCAATGACCTAGGGTCAGGTACGAGTTATGATCCCTCCGTCGGAAATGTATTGGGGGAAACGGCAGTGAGCCGAAAAAGGCTCTATTTCTGTAGGTACGGCTTAGAATACCTTCCTCTTCACCAAATTGTATCTTAGCCCCACACTGTAGGGCCGTGTTGCAAGTTTGGGCCTGTGACATCTGAAAGGTCGTCTGAGACTACATAAGTAGGTTTTCAGATAAGGGTCAAAAACATCGCCGGAAAGGATGATAATGCATCCACTTTGGTACCATTACGTTTGAATAATCATTGTAAGTCCATGTATATGCGTACTGACTATGTTTAGTCAAATGGTAATCTTGACCTGGTCTAAGGTCAGGTCGTTCTTTATCTAGCATGAACATCTTATACATCTTTCGATTCGCCCTAACAAGAGGAGGCGAATGACGTCTAAAAAATATTCTAACTCAACCCAGTTAAACACTAGAGCCAAGAAACTCTTCTCCAACTTATCATGACCTTAATATTAACCGGATCCACAACGTGACCAATATAGTTTCTTCATGATTTCTTATCCAGCAGCCCTCTCGCTATTTCACTAACATGCATGGAACGGTCGAGATCGAGGAGGGATGTTTGAATCCCCCCGACTGCGGCGAATGTGGCTCGGAGGCCCACTGGGGCGGGGTTAAGCCACACCAAACTAAAACGTATCATTTTGATAAGTTTAACCTGCCTCCCCTCCCGTTATTTTAATGCCCTTTGAACCGACAACCAATGAACTAGCCCCACACAACTGACACAGCCAGATAGAGAAGTAGTCTGTCTCACGAAACAACGAAATCAGCGTATGGGTGAGGGATGTGAAACGCACGGTACCCCGGCCGGGCTGACAGCCGCCCTAAAACGGCAGCACAAGGTCCATGGCCTCGCGCATTCCGTCGCAATGTTGTTAGCAAATAAACATCACAGAAAAAAGGCAATCGCACACGGTATTGGCTACGGAAATGTACCCGTCATCTAAAGAGTATTTCTACGTCATAGTCATCGTGACCGATAGATAAACCTCTGAGGCATCCAGCTCAGAGAACAGGTCCGGCAGGACCACTGAGCTGAACGGCTTAAAACTGCCCTTAGAAACCAGCAGGAGCCATACAGTCTGTGCGCGCTTGATTGTTGGAAAGTATTGGCACCACATTAATCTTTGAGACAGGGTGAATCTGAAGGGCTCTGGGAGCCGACGAATTGACGGGAGGTCGCGCGGAACACTGTCGAATAAAGGCGCGCCCTCAACTCTCATAAAATCATGAGCCCAGCTTCGATGATTCAGATACCATTCTGTATGAATGGGATGATGTATTTTCACACATTTGGCCAGCACACGAATGCAATCTACAGAGATGAATGGAGATGATGATATGATATCTCGGATTCGCTGAAACGACATGGACAACTTATCAAAAACACTGAACATCGATCAGTAAACGGTCGGCAACTATATGACTGCACGTCGTCAGAAAGTCTGCTAGGAGATATGACAATGAAACAACGCCTCGATCTTTCAAAAGCTTGACGATGGGGACACAGCAAACCCGTCTCCACATATGTCAACGAGCACATTTAAACCGTTCAACAATCGGCGGCGGAAACAACGCATCAACAGCCCTCACACACGGCCAAATCTGTCGGACGAACGAGCTACCAATGCCACCATTCCGCGACGCCCGCTCTGACCCGAGATACCCAGGGCCTGTCATTTGCGTTTGGTTTTCTTTTTCCGCTCGGGCGAGCTTTCTGACGCAGAGCTGGAGCTGGAGCTGGAGTCGGAGTCGGAGGAGTCGGAGGAGTCGCTGCTGGAGCTGGAGTCGGAGTCTGAGTCTGACCCGGAGCTGTCCGAAGCGGCCGGAGCGGCTGCCTTGGCCGCAGCCAGCGCCACCTGCCTGCGAAGAGGGGGAGCTGGGGTCACACCGCGCGCTCTGGTCTCTAGCACCGTGACGCAGCCGGGCCGGAGCGAGAAACAGTGCTCAATCTCAGGCGGGCGCACTGTAGGTCCCATTACTAATACCTAAGAAATCTCAGGTTAGTGGCTGTAAGGTCGGGCTAACAACAGCGCCATGATTATTACCAAAAAAAATCCGCGACCAGATTTTCAAACATTCTATCAGTGAAAACAAAACGTTGAGGACGAGATATCCGCTTTCAACTTAACCCAATTCCTGTCAGGGGAGGGGTAGATTCTGTCCGCCCCTCTTAATTTTCCGAGATTTTCGGTTCGTGATAGAACTCTCTGATCCTTTCTAAAATTAAATTGGGCAGATTCCCGGAACGTTTTGAGATCACATGTTCACCAGGCGCAGCGCTATGGCTCGGTACATAGAGAAATTGTTCGCAAACCGAGTACTATCGCGTAAGGTGTCCTCTTCGAACAACAAAGCTGTCTGTTACAATATGGAGAGCAGTTAAAATGTTTGGATGTTGTGGTTATGGTAAGGTGATAATTCATTCACATTTCAAGTAGTTTTTTAGGCACAGGCTGTTCCAACGACAAGAGATGGGGGCTTCAAACGTAATCTTGCAGAGGATTGTAATCTTGCCGAGTGAATTGGCTGCTTACAGGAAAATCGTGAGGAACAAAAGTAGCGTACCACACTGCTAACCCTATATTGTATGATAATAAGTTGTAGGTGTGCTCAGCTATTGTAATTGAGGGGGTTTCACGCAAAGACCATCATGTGCCTGATGCTGGTCTACGACCGAAACGTTGTGTCCTACCTGGTAAGATCTCATTTAGCTACTTTTGTTTTCAGCCGCCTTACTTTAAGGCTTTTGGTGCGGTTTTTGCAGCTGATGTACATTTTCTTCTTTTGGAAACCTTTTTTGTTCGGTTTTAAAGACTGTTTCAATATGAGTTTTTTAGGTTCTTGCACCTCTGGGATAGTACGTCGTGGTTATTTTAACCCTCGCCCACCGGGGGCCATCGATGGCCCCCCCTAAGGTTTTTCCGGGATAGCAAAAAACGCCGAGGCGCAGCACCGCGGTTGAGGGCTCTACCTCTCACTGCATCATTTTCCCATCATCCCTGAAATTTTTTACCCCGGGTCACCCAAGGTCAGGTCACCAGACGAGGTCAACCAAGGTCACCTCACTTCACCTTTAGAGCTCTGTAAGAGCTACATTTCGAAGTCGATCAATTTGAAACTTCGTACACTTCATGACCCCTCCAGGGTCTACAGGGTGTATATCCGGGATTTTTCGATTTCGTGCCCTGAGGTCAGGTCACGAGGCGACCTCTCCCATTGGAAAAGCATGGGGAAAAGCTATTTCATGATATAAAAGCCACAAAAATGATTGCAAATACTCAGACTGCTCAGAACATTGTTTTTGGACACCTTTTCACGGATACCAGGGGTCATATTTGCCCTTTGACTTTTCCAAGGTCATGCAAGGTCACCAGAGGTCAAAAACAGTATTTTGACAATAACTTTTGACCTAATTGCACTAGAGCGGTGAAACAAACACCATCGTGTTTGTCTTGTCACTGGCTTTTATTTGATATACGGCAAGGTCACTTTTTGACCTTTCGTGACCTCAGGTCATATTAGGTCACGAGGTGACCTCTGGCGGTCAAACCACTGGCGGGAGGTCTTTACGTTCCACATAGCGGAAAAAGTAATGGCAATTTGCTATCAAATGTACTTTACCAGGCCTCAATAGCTCTAATGACATAAGAGTTATGCCCAGTTGGCTTAATCATTGCATATTTGAGTGAAAATAGCCGATCTTGACCTAATTTGGCCTCTGGAGGTCAAACCATTGACCTGAGCACTAAAACATGCGAAGTAATTTCTTGCTGAATTCACGCGAGCTTTCTATTGCACTTTGCAGATTTGCGCTAACGCCCATATTTTCGGAGTTAGAGGGGGGCCATCGATGGTCCCTCCGGTGGGGCGAAGGTGGCGCCGGACCCCCGGTGGGGCGCGGGTTAAACCAGTTTTATCATGTGGCGTCTCCGCAATGACCAGGTTTAGTGCCTTATCCTCATTCTGTCTTTTACCATTTTCTTGGTCGGTTGCGTCACTACCCATTGAAAGGTGAGTTTATTAGGTGGGTTTTAATTCGTTTACTTGTTTAGCATGCTAGACACTTGGCTACCTTTTTTCTTTTAGGGCAAAATATCATTCCGTCTTACTATTTTAGATGACGACCTACTTCAAGCAAGCTCTCTGAGAACCTGAGATACACGGGGAGTATGCGAAAGCACGCTCGTTGTGCGCAACAGGGAAGGTTTGACAAAAAAACTCTTGCAATTGAGGAGAAACAAGCCTAAAAATATAATTGATAGATGTTGAGTTCACAACGATTTAGTTCTGTCTTTCTTCTGTAAAATAGAAAAATGAAAATGGGTATATCTCATACGAAAATGTGCATACCATCTCAGTAAGATTACTAAGGCATGCATGTGGAAGTAGATAAGTGGAGGAGGAAGGGGTGAAAGGCCACTGCCAAATGTGATTCTTTTTAGTCCACTGCGACTTCCCTCGGCAGACCGATCGAAAATTTCCAAACCCAAAAACCCCCACGTCGCCGATTTTGCCATAAATTTGCTAGTGAGCTTATGCTGAATTCAGCAGTCCAATTTCCAGCTCGATCTGACCAGCCGTTATTGAGTTATAGCCTCGGGCATTTTCGACAGGTCACCATACAGAGCTGTCTTTGTAGCCCCGTAACTCTGGCTTACATCCACCACAATGCGTAGAATTATACCCGATTGAACCCAATGCACCGAACTGAATGACCCACAGGCTTATATAAAACTTTTTGGTCTTGGGATTTCGGTCACTTTTTCTTAGTTGGACCCAGGTCATGGAATTCCACCGGAAGTTTCGAACTGCCATTTTTGTCTTCTCTAGCATTTTTAGCACAATGTAAAAAAATCACAGGTTGGTATTTTCTCCCCATGTTTCTATATGTTTTCAATATGGTACTGACGACCACATCCCTACCAAACATATAAGTCGCAATACTGGACAAAGTTAAAAACCATTCACTGAAGCCGACTAAGAGTCAATTTTTACTCCGAAACGAAAGCTGTGTTTATCACATGTGAGAGTGAGTTTAAGACAAACGTGCATAACTTTGAGTTCCTTTTCATGAATCTTCGCACCACCTCCCTCTTCTCATTTCGGGGATGTCTCTGAACAGAATCAAGACAAGAAGCAAATGCTTGAACCGGAACGAAGTAAGAACCCAATAACCTAATAAGGTTATAGAGTTTTCGAAACGGAAGAACGAGATTCCACTCAGCCCTGAACAGAATTGGATCATTGCGTGCGTATCCCATGCATAAAAAACGTGAAACAGCGGCAGGAATTTCCACCAAACAAAAGCCATTACCACAAGCTCCCTCCTACGATACAACTCGAATCCTGGCAATCTGTTCACTTCGCTGGCATATTTATACATACTCCGGTAACAAACGTCTTACTTAAATCTAAAACCAAATCACATGCCATTCAATAATAACTAATCCTCGTCAGCGGCGATTCTTTCTCTCCTCGCATGACTATATAAGACACCTGAAGGTACGCTCCACGCAGCCGATCTGTGGCGCCAAGCCGGATCTTATTTGAGCCGGGCTGAATGTACAACAAAGGCTAGCTATATTACATACGAGGTCCCGGGAAAAATATGCAGCCCGCTATGACGCTATCAGAAGAACGCAGCCGCTGTTTGGGACGGGATACCCATTCCTAACGCGGGAGGGGGGAGGGGCCGGCTGGTGGGCTGAAAGCCAAAGTACTTTTTCAATAAATAAGATGTCCCAAAATAGGGTGAGGGGAGCTAATGGGGCCAGACCCCACCGTACATAAATCCCCGATTTCAGCCGAGCTTGGGAAAAAATCGGAGGGGTTTAACGCAATATGTCGGCTAAGGTAACAAGAAATCAAAATCCGACTAGTTTTGGTTTCTAGAGGTTTAGGTGTCTTTTTTGCAGGAGGTTGACGATTCACTCACCACTCACGCTTTCGCTGGTAGCGAAAATTAATCATTACGTCTCTTACGGCAAGAAGTTTTAGGTGAAACAACTTATTGATAGGGTTCGGAGCCCTAAGGCGAGGAGCATGATTGCAAGGTGTATACTGGCCTGTCTGGCTATGCCCTGAATTCGGGGTCTGGCTATACCATGACTGAGAATTTGTGATTTGACCTCCCTGATTCTGAGGGGCTGTGCACGTATATATAAGTGTAACACCTGGACCATATCACCAACAACGCAGTTGCTAATGGTGAGGGATGGCAGAGCCTCCACAAAGAGTCGACATTAACGAAGCGCCTTGTCCCGAGGTGCGCCCGAGCGGCGGTGCGCCCCCAGGAACAGGCCCCGGCAGCGGCACCACGTGCTCATCAGCCGGTGTTACAAGGCTGGCGGCGACAGGCCAGCCCGTCCTCTCATCCCGCCCGGAATTGGCCACACCGCCGTCCCACATCGACCGGCAGTTAATAAGTGGCAGCAGGGATTTTCCATCCCGCCGGCACCGCGGCCGGGGCCGGCGGATGGCTCCGGGTCAGTTGTCAGCGGCGTCCGCGGCGGACAAAGGTCAGTGGTGGCGCAGCCCAGATCGGCCGGCACAAATTAACAGCCACGTCAGCCGCAGCGCACCCCCGCGGCATCACGTCAACCCCCACTCCGCTCCGCTCCTTTGTCACAGGGTTCAGAGGCAAACAATTCAAGTCGCTACTTCGACAGCAAAGCAGACGCGACAAACTCTTAAAGCAGCCTATCACGTGTCTAGGGAATGGAGGAGGCTGAAAGGTTGAGTGAAAAGTTTGGCTAAGTGTGAAGGTGACGTGGCCAGCATTTCGAAGTCCATCAGTGGTTCCCAGGAAGTAAAATTGAAAACAAATACAGCCTGAAGCCAAGGGCCGCTGCAGCTCTGACTTTGGCCAGTCCACTTAAAGTCATGCATTTTCAAACGCCGACGTCGGGTATCAACAGCACATATTTCGAGCAAACGCGCTTGTGAAAGCAATGTTTTGAAGGAAAGCTATATGTGTTGCCACTCCAAGCGTCGCAGTCGCGTTAAGCACTGACCACACGACCACTTTTTCTCATCCGCCACTTATGGGATTACTCGGGCCTTAAGCCCACGAGAGACCGGGTTCCTTTCACAAGCAGATCCTTTGATTCCGAAAATCCTCTCGAGCTCCATACGCCTCGGCTTTCTCAGCGGCTGCCGGCTGGAACAAAGCGGATAAGGCTCGATACCGGCCTTGTCAATGGCGTCGGACCATGGTCCTCAGCAGAGAGCCTTTCCACCGCAACCGCATCTGCGTCAGCTGTCGACCGCCTGACAGAGCCGCCGACTGTGGAGCACGGTGGCACAGGTCTACCGGCGGGCACACTTTGAAATTCGTCGGTGGACCACTTTCATTCCATGATTTGGCCTATTTCTGGCCTCAGGTAATATATATATATATTTTTTAATGAAATTGGCAAACATATGGGAGTCGGAAAGAATCGGAGGAAATATCATGATTTGGCGAGAAACGACAATTTCCTTTGTTTTAACACATTCAGACAAGCCTAAAACCAGTACCCAACCTCGATGTTATAGTGAAAAATCGATTGGTGTTTCGCTCCTCTCTCTCCCAATTACAGATTGAAGCATGTTTACGTCAAAGAAGCAAACATTTTAACCACAGATGCCACTTAAACAGTTTCCAACTATCCGTTCCCACACACACATCATTTGGAAAACAGTATTTGCCACGACACGAAAGGTATAAATACTATTAGCAAAGAGAGCGCTGATGAAATAATCCACTCATAACTGACATATATAGTTGATTGCATGAGAAACCATACTGTATTTACGTCCTTTAAAGGGAATGTGGCACCTTGGTCGAATCCTGGAATTTAGTGAAATTTGGCGTACTTTTAGCCAAAAATAATGAAACCACTCATGATTTCTCTGAAAAATGTTCAATAAGCTCAATATTTTGTTTTTAAAAATACTCCACTAGGAAAATAAATAAATATCTGCCTGTGGATGATGTCATGATCTGGCAACCACTACCATACTTGAAAGGCTTCAAGGGCTTCGATTGGCTGATGCTCATCGTGACGTCAGCATATGTCGTCACACCAGCAGCTCACAACAATGACCGCCCGGCGAGGGGTCGATGAGGGGTTGGTGTCAGGTAGGTTTTAGTTTTTTTCTACGGAAATATCGAGTTCCAAGACAAATGATATATGGAGTACCGGGTTTTCCAACTTGCTTTACAACTTGGCTATCTCAGTTAAAATCACGCTATGAAGGTGCCACATTCCCTTTAAGCTTTCACAAATAGGACCACAATGAGAATGAGAAAATGAAGCCCATCCGAATACAGACGAAAACCACAGGGATTTATTTTTTTACTGTATTTCCCTTTAGACTTGCACGAAATTTGAAATGCAGAACTCTGTCCCTCTCTGTCACTCTCCTCCCATGATATTTAGGGCACGTCAGCTGCTAAGGCTATGTGTGATAAAATAATATCAAAGTGGCATTCTTTGGACCTATCCCCGCAACAAGACCAGCTTATCTTGGTTGCGTTCTTGGATATCTAAGCCGTATACCATCTGGATTATTGTGGGCACAATAATGCATCTCGTTTAACTCAATGACTGACCATTGGCGGGGCTTGAGAGCGCCGGAGCCGCTGAAGTTATTATAAGCTGTTGCCAACTCACATCCAGCTGAGGGAAGGATTACAAAATCCTCCTACCCTGTTCGGGGAACCTGCCTGCATTTACGGGAAGAGCCAGCCCGCTAGACTTGAGCACTTGTCACTTATTGGGTGAAGTGCGTGATATCTTTCAGCAATAATAGGCCCTTCCTGTCAATCACGCGACCGGATGCCAAAAACTGGTCAGTTTCAGAAGGTTACTGGGACGCCAATAGCCTTCTACACTGATGACACAGGCTTCAGCTGTACTTTTGGGCGTGAATATCACTCTGAACCATAAGTTGGAGGGTAGCACGTCAGGCACCTACCGATCTCTCTTGCGGGGAGGATTCTAATCAGGCTCGCCTTCAACTCTGGGCACAGCCATCGAAATCGAGAGGGGGCAGATGCCTCTCCCCCCACGGAGAGACGCTTCCCTGAACAGGCCAAAAAAGACCCCAAAAAATCAGCACTTGATCGAGGATGCTTGCCCTTTTACGCTTATTGACACGAACTTTCGCAATTATTCCCGAGTTAGTTTTTGGTTGGATTGGCTGGAGGCGCACGCCCGGCCTGATATTAAGTTTTTTCGGCCCCCATCTCCCTAATTCCCACTTTCTTCAGTCACACAACTTTTACTGATTTTGCGCTAGCCCGAAATATTCACCCGCTCCTTCAAACCTTACCAGGGGACTAAAAGTACACAAAACCATAGACAAAAGAATGAAGACAAAAGAATTAAGACAAAAGAATGCCACAAACAAATATAAAAAAGCAGTGCCAGTCTGTACAGTCTTACTGAGTCCAGCACGGGTGCTGCGCCCAAAACACTTCCCAGGAGAATGGAGCCCCCACCATTTCCGACAACACGAATCACCCCACCAAACAATTTCGCCCATCTATTTCGCAAAGCACCAGCGCAGTGCCTTAGTTTTCCACCATCAACTCCCACACCAACCTGGTTTCGACCCGCCTCTGCCCCAATGGGGTTGGGGTTCTAAGCGCCCTTTTTTATCTAGGGTCCTACGAGATAGCGAAAAATGCAAACACTGGTAGATAACGATTTCGAAATGATTACAAGACTAAATCGTTCATTTTTCGTTTTAGATAAAAATTGAGGTTATGACAGGTAAAACAGGGTCCCAGGTTGGTGCCAGCTTTTTACTTGCTGCGGACTGAGTTGAGTTCAAGCCAATGCTGAGGCATCCTTATTTTCCCCTCGAAACGGCATGCTATATAATATCGCATGCTATATAATATGAGCATACTACGTCAACATGTAAAAATGATTTGACCCAAGGTTAGGTAAAGTCATTGTCTAAATTCATATGGCCATGCTGTATATCAATCGACTCGCAATGACAATACGAACACAATGAAATCAAAACGTAAGCTCCACCATCACGTCTTGCAAAGTTATTGACCAGAGTCTGAAAAGCTTTTTGAGCAGCCTCAGAAGACATCTGAGCCGAAACTTGAAACTTGCTCCTGGAGAATGGCCTAAATGTCAAGACTGATAAAAAGTCTCTCTAAGCCGGACATACAGATATGAGCAATTGCTTTTTTGCGATTTTCCCCATTTATGACCAACGCACGTTTATTGTAACACATATAGCATGAATACCAGATGAATGCATTTTCCCCATGCATTTCCAGTGGTGTAGTCAAAGCCTCAGGGTATTTAAAAGAGAAACTACGACTTGTGATAGTCGTGGTTTTATAATCTGATGTGAATCTCAGATCAAAAGATTTAACATTTAGTCACTGCTACCACTTCAAACATTTTTGCAGATGAGGTTGTTTGACCTAACCTAAGATTATTCAGATCTGAAATATTCTGGAAAATGCAGAAATGACCAAGGATAAATTGTACCAAGTATAGTGGCGCTTCACGTCTGTGTATTTGTTTATTAGTTTATTAAACATAATCACCAACAGGCTGATGCCCACTAACAGGTGAAGTCAGGTATTAAAACTCTCTCACCAAAAACTAACACATACACATAAACATGTCCGAAACACCCTAGTGCTAAAAACATACAAATGAGTAAAATGGGTGCTGCAAAAATAAAGTTATTAAAATAGTTTGAGCTCATTCCCTCTTCATATATTTGGTGCACATATACCTTGGTGACCTCACACTCTTAGGTCCCTTATGTACTCCACAACGCGAGCTCTAAAAATGCTATAGGTATCAACAAAAAAAACGGAGTTGATCATGGTCAAAAACCTATTAGCAGATTTTGGTATCCGGCACAGAAACCCCGAGGCAACCGTGTTTACACGGCCGCGTGGCTCGGCGAAAAGTCGCAGGTTGCGGGTCGAGCGGGGTGGAACATGAAGGCCAAAACAGTTCAGAAGAGTTTGAGAGGAAAGTTTTGAGGAAAATATTGCTTTCAGAAACAGAAGATCGTGTTGAACTCTCCTTGCAGCAAGAGACTGGACGCCGAAATGCCGAAGAAGTGAAAGGTAATTCAAAGTGCCGCAAGACTGAGAAGTATGAGAATTTAGCCACATCAAGAAACGTCGCACTTTTCCGACTCCCTCGGACAAAGCCAAAAGGAGGGAGGTGTTCAACACCCTCTATTGGGGCGAGTGTGAGAGCCGAAGCCCCGCAGGTAGACTTTGCTGCTGCTGCAGGTGCACAGAATAGTGACGGTGGATCGAACGGCAGCCTCCGTCGCCCATTAGCTATCAATTAGATCCGCGATTGATTGGCAGGCAGGAAACTTCAGCTCATCCAACAACGCCGCCCAATATCCAGCCAAGAGAATATTCGACGGAGAAGGCGTCCTTCATTAAAGCGGTGCGTATGCAGGTTGGCTACTCGGTCATAATGAAGTAAATACACGAAGACTGACGGTAATGCAATTGTGCCTAGCAACCAGACGGGAAGTTCCCGCCAGCTGCAAATGCGTCTGGGTAATTTCCGAAGCAGTGGACACATTTCCAGTTTCATTCGACCCCATCGCGTCTACTTCATCCACGCCCAGCTCCCGGACTAGGTCTCGTACCGAGTAATTGAGGCGTGGTAGGGCCCTCGCCCGGAGCTGTATCGACTCGGGGTGCTTAGTCGGAGGAGCACGTAGCCGGAGTGTGTGGGAATCGCGGCAGTGGCCGGGCCGCGGGCGACAATTTAGTCAGCCGTGTCACTGCCGCCCGGAGACAGATCGGCCACCTCCCGCTGCACGATTCGTCTTCTAAATATGGAATAGGCAGCTGAGCCACGTCAATGAATGATAGCGAGAAGAGGCGCGACACCAAACTTCTCCTGTGGCAAAACACATGAATATGTCTCAGAAGAGAGCAAAATAGCACACAACAATTGAATGGAAACCTCACAACACAAGTCATCCGGACTGTTGCAGACAGAAATGTGAATAGACCTATGTGGAAAGTCTGTAAATATGTGCCGGTTTAACGGTTCCATTTTCAAATAACCTGTCGCCGGCGGCAGCCCAGCTACATCAATTTTCACTCAACGGGATCAACGTGACACTAGAAGGAAAATAACGACGCTTAAAAATCGTTTTTGCCGTCTGAAACGTTGGCGTGACCTCGACTGCAGCCGACATTTCACTGGCCGGGTTCTATGCCGGCGCCGGCTCTGGAGCTGGTGCTACCCATGTGCATGTTTTGCCGCGACCTCTCCAACCTGCCCCAGCGGTGCCGGAGTCGAAATATTAAAAATCAACACATTACTCACACGAGATTCCTAATCAAACCACAGAACGGTCAAAAGTGGGCCATGTTTGCGTTTAATACTACATTCTCGTCGATCTTAGGACTACTTACGGGCACTAGACGACCACTTCGGTCACTGCCTGAAGCCCCCCCGAATCATCATAACGTACTTGTTAATTACCGCGGGCGCTCATTATTGCGCTGAGCGAATCCATTGTAAACACTTTTTCCGGGCGAAATACTCAGGGACACCTCACCAATGCACCATTCAGTTTGTAATTTAATTATCTTTTGAATAATGTACCATACGACAAATTTTGAACACTTTTTGACTCGGGCTAGGGGAAACAAAGTGCCAAGTACCTCAATCTAGATATTTAATAGTGATTTAATAAGCTTTTTCGTATTTTGGGAACAATTTTGTAAAATAGCTTTTTATTTAGATGCAATTGTGTTGGTACTGTCCCTGCGAGTCGAATGGTGTGCATCATGGCCATGTCAGGTCAAAAGATGACCTTGATCTGATCTTCGATCAGGTCCATGTTCATACTGATTTAGTGAGATCTTGTGATACATTATTCGACACGGATAAATAAAAAAACTCAAAAGTTACTTGAATATTGTACCTACCTTCATTCTGTAAGAAGCTAGGGCCAGAGCAACTTCATAGACTTGTCACTGTTTTGCCCTACCATGACCTCAATGTTCACCTAAGTTAAGAAGCGCAAGATATACTTCTGTCGTAATTTTTCATGTGGTACCCAGTGCTGGTACGCTATTCCTGCTATCTGTCACAGGTCGGTTTGGTTAAAAGGAACCACGCCTTCCACGAGGCATGGTTCTTTTGAACCATACGTCGTAGGATATCCACAGTATGAAAGTGGCTATTAGATTCAGAGCCATAAAAAGCATGCAGGAGATTTGAGAACGAAGACACACACTCACTATCATAAGCGCAAGCATAACCCGCACACTATTGCACCGTGAAACCGTGACGTACGACAGCTGGCGACCCCGATGCAAGCAACACCATCAAAGTAATCAACTCCACTTTGCCTGCAGCGCAACACATCATCAGCTGGGTTTAACACGTGGCGAGGTAGGACCGGAGGGAAACTATTTGTCCCAAGATCATGTAAGTCAGGAGGCAGCTGATTGAGCAAAGCGGGGGAGCGACACTGGAATCTACACTTTCCATTTTCCTTACGGGACCGAGGCGCGCGTAAAATTACATTTTGTCTAGTCATCCGTTCTCTTCTAGAGTTACTCGTGCACAATGCGGATGAGATAGCTTGTGGCTCATTACAAGTCAAAACGATATTGATGAGGATGATTGTGCTACAGTCATCAGATCAGCGGGCAGTTACCCCAACCTCTCCCGCATGCCCAGCACATGATCGAATTTCTCACGTCCAAATATATCACGGGTACAAAAATGGAAGATTTTATCATGTTGTCCAACGCCCTTAAAGTAAATGCTTCAAAGACACAAGTTATTTGCTTTGGAAGCCACCAAAATATCCATCGCCTTCCGAAATTCTAGCTAAAACTGTGAGACCAGTTAATAAAAGGATGTTGGGAAGTGAAAAAAACGGGGCATTATTTTGAATAGTACAATGTCCTGGGACGCTCGTCACACTTCTCACCCGCTGTTGCTTGAGTGTGCTGACCGGTCTGTCTCATTTACACCACCACTTGCTGACTCTGACTCTGACTCACATGACTCTGACTCACCTGACTGCTGACTCACCACGTCTTCAAAACTCTGGTAACTGCCATGGTTCTGTGGCAGGTCAGATACTGTCTTTCGGTTTACGGTGACAGGTAATAAAATGTTTTTATAAAACAAATTAATGTGAATGCCCTTGCTATATTTGGATGTAAGAAATTGGACCATGTACCAGGCCTGAGGGAGATGTTGGGATGGCTGCCCGCTGATCTGGCTAATTTTAGCACAATCACCCCCACCAATAAAGTTTTGGCTTGTAATACACACGAGAAGATCTGTCACAGTTTTGTGCACATTATCTTGCCTGCACTAAGGTGGGTCATATTTCGCGGTTTCAAGGTGAATAATGTGCAGGACTGCAGGCTATGCTCGTGCTTGTGGTGAGGAGCATGTGTCTTAGTTCCCAAACATCCAGCATGTTTGTATGGCTCTGGATCTGATAGCAACTTTCATACTGTGGATGTCATAGGACGCACAATACAGCCCTTCGTGGCAGGCATGGTTCTTTTGAACCACCCCCCCGACCTGTGATCCATAGCAGAAATACCGTCATAGCACTGGGCACCACATTAAAAATTACAACAAAACATTTTTTCGCTTCACGTCTTAGGTGAATATTGAGGTCATGGCAGGTAAAAAATGTGACAAATCTATAAAATGTTGCGGCTCTAGCTTCTGACAGAAGCTGACAGAATTAAGTCAGGCATAATATTTAAGTACCTTTAGAGTTTCCTCCTTTAGCCGCATCGAACGATGTGTCATAAGACCACATTACATCAGTGTGAGAATTTTACCTGACCTAAGGTCAGGTCAAGGTCATCTTTTGATCCAACATGGCCATGATGCATACCACTCAACTCATAGTAACAACACTAACAAGATGACCTCAAAGTGGAAACTCTTTACCAAATTGCTCTGAAATATAGAAATCACTATTAAGTATCTAGATTGACGCATGTGGCACTTTGACGCCCCTGGCCCCAGCCAAATTGTGTTCAAAAGGTGTCATATGATACATCATTCACAAGACAATTAAATTACCAACATAATGGTGCGAAGTTAGGCATCTTTGACCATTTCACCCGGAAAAATGCGTCTAATACATAAATTCCCCGGCTTAGTCCCTTCCTCACCTCGGGCATTGTTGGCCAGGGTATTAACTGAACCAGGTGGAGCTTGGGTCTCCCTGTTGACGCAAACCGGAATTGGCCAGCGACACTGGAAGCTGACCATCGTCGCTTCCAAAATCCCAGTGGGCATTCCCTGGGTGCTCGATCCAGTCAGATGAAAGGAATGGGAGCCGTCCTTCGTAATAGATCATTTATAAAACACTACTTTGCTTGGGGAGGGGCATAAGAGTTGTCTTCCCTTTTCCCTTTGGGGGCATGTCCGGACTGCCCCCTGGATCCGCCCCTGCCGTGGACTATCCCTGGGTACACAACCCATCGACTGGAGGCGACAACTTCAGCGCCGTTTCCCTTCGAAAAGGAGGCATTCGCCGAGACCTGCCAAAGCCACCTGTTGACATTGTGGAAGGCCAATCAAAGTCGGAGCATTTCTGCTCAATGCCAGAGCACAGCTTCTGGCCAGCTAGCTGGCTGCTTTTGCGTAACCAAAACGTATCGCGACCATTGCTGAAGCCGAGTGCTTGTACAGTATTCTATCAGAGTTATAACTACTGCACACGGTGTTTTACTGGGGCTTTAAAGGAACTACAGTTCGGGCCATCTGCAACTCGGGACGGGACATTAACTCTGGCTCTGGGCAGCAGAAACGTGTCTCTCACTGCATGAAAACAATAATACTGGCCGTTGGGAGTAGTCTGGACAGAAATGAGTTGAAAACTTGACAGATACTTCCTGAAACTGGACTTCCCACTACCGCTGAATTCGGCTACCAAGGCCAGGATTAGAGCCAAACTTTCAGCTGAATGGTCTCAACCCGGCAAACTACAGACAATTTCCAAACTTATTTCCTCCTCAACAAAAGTTTACAACAGGAGAACAAAGGTAAGGCTATGATTATTTCTAAACACGTCCACAACTCAGTGCTAGGCATTCACGCAATGGGCTTGGCGTCTCACACAGGAGCTGTCCGGCATTTCAGTTACGATGCTGTGCCACGTCTTCCGCGAGGTTGCCATCAGCACTCGTTCAGTGGTGCAGGAGCCATCGTATCCAGCTCCCCAGCACGAGGGCCGGTACAATCTCCATTGGTTGTGGGCCAGGTGTTGATTGACCTCACTCCTTTATCGAAGAAAAGCCGGAGAGCTGGCACTCCAACTCTCCACCTCAGGCACGGGAGGTGGACTGCCTCCAAGTGGTACAAACTCTCCGGCACACAGGCGACGCAGCGTCGCACTGTGACCTGGTGACATTGTGAGTCACAGCACATAGTTTTGGGTAATTTGCTTCGACACCCTCGGCTAAGGCTCAACGGATATTTCCGTCCCCCTTTGCTCGTTCAGCTGCATTACTGATACTGTTAGCTTCTTCAGCCCTTTATTCATCCAGTATTTGGCCGAGACCACTAGCTCTGAATTGACAAGGGTCAGCTTTTGCCCTCGAGCATGCCATTGTCTGTACTCTCCTCGGCTGCGTAATGACCTCGATGAGTGGTCCCTCGACATTGCTGTAGGCCCACAAGCGGTTGTTTTAACGGTTTGCGTGTGATTCCAGTAAACGTTGTCACCGAAAATGATCCGTCTCCAGCTCTGAGCTGTGACGGAGACAGACAATGCAGGGACTCATGTGCGAAGACCAGCCGTTGCTGCCGCTCAGCCTTTGCCAGCTTCAGCTGACGGCGAAGCTGGAGCGGCTTCACGTGCAGGTGTCTGGCCAAGTGGGAGTGGACGGTCGCTTCCAATGCTGGGAGACGACTTTGCATCAGTTTTGGGAAAGTTCTCGCGTTGAATAGAGTTGCCCCACCTCGGTCATTGTCGAGGAATGTTTTGGTCATCCGGGTCAGGATGCAGGGCTCCGCGCAGTCTGTGTAGCTTCAGCGTGGAACTGCGCTGTGACGGCGAGTAATTAAAACTTTGACAACCCCCGTGAACAGGGAGAGCAGCACCGTCCTGGAGTCTCTGATCATACCTACCGCGTCGATTAATTCCACATTGGAATGATCCGCATCGCTAGCAGCACCTTTCGTGACGAGTAACTGAATGTTCTGAAGTTAAATGCCTGGACTACAGCTTCCCACAATTGTACCTGCACACACTGGGTCCGACAGATTTGGGTCCATTGCTGACAAACTATCTTTCACTGCGTCAAACTTCAATCCATAGCATGTGTGTTTTATCCCTTAACTTTCGAGTGCATGCCCGCAAGCTTGTGACAATCATAATTTTAAGTTTGTAAAAAAAACACGGGGCAGCAGCAGAAATCGTCTCTTACAAACTGATTTCAAATAAAGGGATTGGGAACTATTTCGAGTGTCGAATCGGGAACTGCCGGAAAATCACGCTTAATGTGGGTTGAATAGCCACCAAATGAGCATTAGCCCGCAAGCAACAAGTACACAACTACCGGACCCAGTGTGTACAAACTCAATTCTGGAAGGTAGCTCAGGCTCTCAAATCTCAGATAGCTAACTGAAAACAGGAGACGATTCAATGTAACGACAAACAGAATAACCTTTAGCGACGCTCACATAGGTGTTGAATGTGAAGTCTTGAATTTAAATGAATTCAATAAAGTAATAAGTGCCAGCTTCAATTTACACATTAACAAAACCTCCCCTACTAAACGCAACTAAACGTGCAGCCAGCCCAGTCATATAGCAGAGGGGAGACAACAATGAAGGGATAGCTAACATGGACAAAAAAGAAGCAAGCACAAAATTCATTTACCACCAACGACAGAGAAAATACCTAATTAAAAAAACACCCATCAGCGAGGCCAATCGTGATTTGGTAAGCATACTTTATCAGCCCTTTTACAGCACCGTGCCAGTCTTAGACTAAAATGATAATGGAGGGGAGTTGAGGATATTTACAGCCATCCCAGGACTTCACCCACCCCTCATGTGTGGAGTGGTCGGCCTCCTCTTGCAGTGGATGATATCTTGCGGCGCACCCCTTCAGGCGAACATCTCGAGGGGGCAGCGCCTGCTTCATGTTCAGGCGCTCGCTTCCCTGCAGGACTCCAGGCTTATACTGGCACGGTGAGGAGGCTAGAGCCGGATTGGAGCGGCACCGTGTATGCTCTTCACGCGCCGGCGGAGTGCTGAGACTAGGATCTTCCGGACCATCAGAGTCCAGACTGGACACAAGCCGGTCCGTTTCAAAGTCTTGATATAACTCAGGTATAACGCTTGATGTGAAGCCATTTTCCATCCGGCATGCGTTTTTCTTGAATATTCTTCCCGATCTGCCCCGAGAAAGCCGTCCCCTTCTGGATACAGCCCCGTTTCCCATTTCGGTGACAAGTTTCGAAGGGCTACTGGAGAGGTTGCCGGATGACCATGTCCTGGCATCAACGGTGGCACATTTGTCTAGTGATTTGCCACGATCTCCCCCGCGCCGCAGCAGCCTCGGAGATTGGCCCTGAGGCAGAAAGTGTCGGTTTTGGATGCCCAGCGCCGGAGAATGCCGCAGAGGCTGAGCTTCGCCTCCCAGAGTACACCGGTGGCACCGTGTAGGCGGTGGTGGAGGAGCGCCGGTGACGCCGGTCCCACGCGGGGTCTCCTCAGCACGTGTTCCGACTAATGGTGATTTAATGCTGGTCTCAGACACGCCGGACGCCTCTTCCTGGTGACACGGGGGACTGAGTGCCTCGTCTGCCACTGCTGGGTCATGGCCGGTCAAAGCCATGATCGCTGGAAGTTTTCCACCTTCGAAAATGCTGTCGTAAACAACCAAGCCATCGCCGTTTACGACGTACTTGGCGGCGCGTTTAATAGCGTTCGTCTGGCCGACCCGATGCCGGAGTTTTGGATTGGTTAATCCCAAGCTACTGTTGGCGTTAACCAATGCAGAGACGTCCTGCTTCACCACCAGCTGAACACTTTTCACCGACGTCCCGTCCTTCTGGTACCATATGCAGGCTGCAGAGGGGGGCGCCTGTCGCGAACGACTGTCAGCGTCTTCGTGTTCAGCCTGGGGCGTCAGACCCGCGTCACCAGCCTTCGGCGTTTCTGAGCGCAGCAACAGCGCACTCCCAGTTCCCGACATTTCCACTTGTTTTCCAAGGTCTGAGTTAGGAATGCTCCTGTGAATCCACGGTCGGAAGTCGCCGTAGTCTGCCACCACGGCCCGGCCCGGCCACTTACACGCGCACCACATTAGAAGGCAGCGCGCTGTGCAGCCCGGCAGGACCCGACTGCAGCCGGCCGCTCCGTCGTCTGCCGTTTAGGCGTGGCTCCTACTTCCCTTACCCACACAGGGGAGGACCACAACTCCGGCTGCAGCGCCACTCCACCCCACGCCCGCCCCGGAGTGCTGCGGCAGCTGCGCCGGCCGCTGCCCCCGCCCGCCGCCGCCGGTCGACTGGGAGGCTGCAGCTCCGACACCGGGAGGTGAGGTGCGCACAGTCGCCCGGGCTTACCGGCCCGGGGGCGGCCACACGGTGCACGCCCGCCGGCCGTGGCTGTCGGGGACTCCCCTGACAATTAGCTCACACAACGCATGGTGCAATGGCAGGAAATGCAGACCGACGACTTACAGCTGAAGGCACTTGCGTTGAAATGATAGCCTTGTTATGTAACTAGGATAAACCATTTCCTTCCACTCAACGCCAAAGAGTCAATGATCAAGATCTTGAACATTGGGGGAGCCATGCCCCCCTCCGTTCCTACGCCCATGTTTTCCAGGATGGAATGAGGACGAACAGCTCACCAGAAGCCCCGTCACGCACTGCCGCTGTTTTGACGGTTTTTATGGCGGCCGCGCCCGAATTGTAAACTGCATAAGCGTGCAGCAGCATTAGGACGCAGCATAACAGAGGAGCCCATTACTGCCAACCGGCGGAAGTCCACTGGAACATTGGATTAATCCACGCACAACTGCGGAACCAAAGCCAGACCACATTTTGCGGTTTTCCTCCTGATTAAATTAGCTTCTCTGCCTTTCAACCTCAGCAGCTTTAGCCGCAGTGTTTTCGGACAGTTTAAAGTGGAGATGTTTTCCACTTTAAGACCATATCGTATTCCCACCACTGCCACAACGCTGCTTATTTCTTCCTCAGTTATAGTTAATCAAACCACAACATGGTTTGGTTGTATACAGACCCGTTCGATTATCCTCCCCAGCGGAGACGTTATCCTAACTGAACAGCTGAAGACGTGCGTGTATACCCGGTCCAATGCTGATTGGTCGGTGTTAGGCCTCGGTTATTTACAGAAATATATCTCGAGTGGCGGTTCGTACCGGCACCAAAACGATAGGCCTAACGCACGGCCTAAGTGGTGCTTTTTAACTGGGTGCTTTCATTCACGAGCAGCATTACGTAATCAGGTGGTAAAATTCAAGAATAGTGGACTAATGACGCAGAAATCATCTGGAATGAGCATATTGGTTTTTTATACATCATTATCAAAATGGACATCTCATCCAGTATTCGGGGGCATGCAATTCAAGATGTCGTCTAAATATGACTCTTGAGGCATAAACTGTTGTGCCGTAAGCTATCGTTTCTAATATACAAATAAGTTAAGGGAGAGATGCGATAAATTGTTATTGGCTATATCAAAAGGCCACAAAAAGTTGTGTCAGAAGTCCTATTCTCATTTGGCGAATTCGGCCTCCAATTGCTTTAAAATCAATCTAAAAGTCAACATTTCTATACGACTTATTGAAAATTCTCACAATCGATCAAATGACGTAGCCTCAGCTATAACCATCACTTTCTCTAAGAACTGGGTTATATCTGTCCTAAACAGTAGTGTACAACCCCGAACTATCACAACAAAAATTACTTAAAAAACGGAATTCCAAAACTCTTTTGAAACAGAAATATAGGAGTTTAAATAAATCACAACTGACCAATCAGCAGCCCAGGAATTCTCATACCTGGGTCACGTGACCTATCTGACGCAAAAGTTTCGTCATCCTGGGAAATTTTGTAGAAAACGACTGAAGACCCTTGGTACGGAACGATTGAAGACTTGGGTAACTATTTCATGCTTCATTTATAGGGCGAACTGATTCATTTGGTAGTTTTCATAGGCTATGCAAAATTAATTCAAATACAAATACAGGAGAACAGACATTTTCCTTACAAAAACAATTACTTAAAACTTAAAATAGGTTTTGAAAACATTGATATGAAGAGCAGGTTCCAGCCTTTTACCGGTACCGTTAACATATTTCAATAATAGAGTGGCCTCCAAAAATTTTACTGAAGAAACAAAAATAATTGAAAGTTTCGTAATAAGGATTTTTTCAAATAGCAAGACCACTACAATACATTTTTCGCGTATCTCCCTATAAACCAACAGAGCCTAATATCTACCAACCAGCCTGAAACCGACCACAGATACACGGAGAAGAGTCTTGAGCTGTCAGATACCTTTACTCTTAATCCTTAGATCACACACATTTTTTCCACTTTCGTCAAAACAATATTTGTCTCTCCACTCCCACATCAAACGACCGCGCATAAATTGGAAAACGCCCGCTGACAGTTCCCAAACACAATTCGCTGATTTCCCACAAAGCATGGCACGCTTGGGCCGGGTCCGTTTTCCCAGTATTGTTTCTTTAGAGAGTTTTGAAAAGCCAACGAGCTAGGCCCGAGTGGGTCCATTCAGCGCGTGCTTTGTTGGAGCTGGAGTGCACTGGAGGGCAGGCCCTGCGTGTCTCAGCCTGAAGGAAGCTGTCTCGGCCCAGATCAAGAAGCCATAGGCATTCCGAGAAAGGTAGGCTTCAGACATCCTCAGGCACTCAGAAAGTAGGGCAGGTCAGAAGCGAAACGTAAATAGGGATTTAATTTTTGATCATCATGGTTGGTTCGCTTGTTAAGGCAGAACAATAAATTCATAGTTAACAGGGAGAACTGGTACAACGCTATTTACCAGCGCCGGTCTATCAGAAAACATATTTAACCTCCTTCCCTAAAAAAATCGCACAGCCAAGCATCAGGGATAAGCTAATTCCAACATGAGAATTTGTACATTCTGTTTTCCCTCGATAGACTAGTAAATGCCAAAGACGTGTCCTCCTCAATAGCATGGAAGATATTTGCTTGTGGAAACATCTACGCAACATATTCCGAGTAGATTCAAGATCTATTTCATCAGCACCGAGCTGGCGCAGGCACTTCGGTTTTCCCTGACAGCGGGTGGCTCAGCCAGCTACTGGTACATGGCGGCGGTATTGCCCCGACGCCGCAGCACACCGCCATTGGCCGTGGGCGGCCATCACCGCAGCAATGCTACGCAGCAGCGGAGAGACTGTTCCTCCGCCCAGCGGCCGCAGGATTCGAACCCGGGCTCACACTGTTCCCATGCAGTGGCAGCCGCCTCACGGTTCAGCATGTTTTATTCGAGACGGATAGTTGTGACCAGTTCAACCGATGTCTGCGTCGATACTTCCCACCGGATTCCTTTGGAGCAGATCCTAAGCAAGATTGCTGCTTAAGATTCAGTTTGACATAGTTTACAATCCCATCAGAGATTTTTAGGTGTTACATCCCGGTATAGGAAGCTTTAATTAACCCGGACGGATCTGAGCTGATTTAGTCCGATATCAGCGGGCGCATTAGCCTTGGCAGATGACGTACCCTAAAACTCCGAGTATTGATTCGAATCCAGAACCTGTCACCCAGGAGACACATTAATCACCGGATACATGTCACAAAATCGCATTTGCTTCGGACAATAGCCTAGAGAACGGAATTGCCCTCGCCAAGCATGTATTGTGAGTTAAAACCTCTGTAAATAACCCAAATCCCGCCGGCTGGCAACGACCGACCGAGCGACCGACATGATGGCATAACAAAACATGCATTTGACGCGGGCCACTATTGGCTGAAACATGGCATCGTAACCACAATCGAATTCGAAAACCATCTGGTTGGACTAGAAACGTAGATCAATTTCAACGGACATTCAACATTAGGCCAAGAAAATGGAAAATCTCAAATCCGGGATCACTGAAGTCTGAAGTGACACTGGCCTCCGATTCTAAGTCGGGTATCGCCGTTGCATGCCCGGCTGATGGTTCTGACTGCCGATGGTGAGGTGAAATCACACTGTACCTTCACATCAGGGCAACGCAAGCTCATTCAATTGAAACCAGGTTTAACCATGCCTGTGCATTACATATATTTTCAATTCAGTCAAAAAGAAATAAGAAATACAAATTGTTATCAAAACCGACGCTGTATTTCTATCTGTCCCATATTTAGGTTAATTTCCAGATTATTGCCGTGTGTCATGCGCATATATTTACGCGATGTTAACAGACTACTAGAAAAATAGCAATTATCTAGCAATCTGTGAGATCGTAAACAAAACCCTTAAAGCTGCAGGTAGATGGAAAACGATGGCAAAAGTGAGGTAGCATCTACAAATCTAACACAAACTATGTGAAACTGACCCATGCATTCCAAATTCCAGACTAGCAGGATATTTAAAAAAAATCCCACATTGCAACATGGGCCACTGTACCTGCATGAATGTGCTACGAAAGATAAAACCGGGACCACTCCTACCCGGGCCACCGTTGTACACATACAAACTTCATCTGTCGCCTCATGATCGGGCGCACAACACGGGGAACCGGGACACCCTGAGCAGGCTATGGGCGAATGCCCTTCCCCACTCGCGCGAAGGAAAGTTATCTGAAATCGGCATTTAAAGGTAAATTTTCGTGGTTCCCGGCAAGTACATATATATTACTTGGGCTGGGGGATCCGGACGCGCGGTAGACAGCGCGCAGCTGCGCAGGGGCGTAAGTTAACGCTGAGCGGCTTTTGGAGGGATCCATCAGCGCGCAGCTAAGTTGTGGCGGAAGTAGTGTCATAACTCGCCGTCTTACGCACTAACTTTCCGCGTCTTCTCAACAGCGCGGAAGACAGCGCGGAAGCCTGTATGATCCTTTTAAAGCAACGAAAAGGTATTGGAAATGTCAATGAATCCAAGTTATATGACTTGCAGTCGACAAAACATGTCTTTATAATAATAATAATCGAGGCCCACCAACTCCCAGCATCTCACTGGGAAATCCTCAGAAGAGACACAGGCGAAGAGAAACATAGATCACTGCAGATGTGCCAGTGGACCACCAGCCGTAATGCTAACTGCCCTCCAATACACCTTGTTTTTCGGACCAGGACGTATCTCATGTTTCGTACCACTCACCGTCCCCGAGCGGTCTCGTCGAGGATTACATGGAACACCAGCGATAACCCAGTTCACCCTGAGAACTGTGAGCGTGAGGATATCCATAGAAATATCCCCGTGTCCATAGAAAGTCACCCAACCACTTGCAACATCTTTGGCGTGACTTGAAGGCCAATGTCAAAAAGATCAGTCTTAACATACGCGTGACAGGCTAAAGACAGGCGGTGAACCCCCGTCGGAGCCGATAGATGATAACAGGGGGCAATTGCCTGTTGTGCCCAACCCCCTCCCCTAGATCCGCTAGTGAACATGACTTGAATAGGTTTGAGAAAATGCACCGAATAACGGTTCGATTCGTGAATAAATTTCAAACTGAATTGCGCTGCACTCGCCGAGCCAGGCTTCCTGGGGCCTGCCCGGCTCATCTCTCCCACATTGGTCTGACTAATCCAATTTCGTGAGGACAGTGTCCTGCTCATATAAATTGACTTGAGGTAGGTTTAACATAAAAATACATTTGGATTAAGGCAAATTACATCGTTTTCACATGTACGTCTCCTTTATGTGGAAATCCCACTTTATAATGGTCACTATATAAGTATAATTGTCGTTTCTGGCTAAAGTTTTTCCCTTGATCCGATCCGAGCACCTTTATCATCACTTCACCTCCCAGCGCGGGGCCGTGTCTTCCGCTCATCCCCTCCCCCACAGTCGGCCAGGAAATCCGACACCGTTCAGCAGTCAGCAGGCTGAAACCTATGACGCGAGTTTACTACGGCCAGAAAAGCACCGTATTCTATGGGAATTTGAGCCTTAACGTCCATTTACTAAGGTCGCCGGAGGTATTCACCGCCGCCTCGGATTGCCCTCCATGCACCGCGCTAATTCCCGCGGGCGCGGAGCTCCGCGCGATTGCTCTCTCCTGAACATCCCTCCAAATCGCTTACGCGCTGACTTCCGCTCAAATCAGCGCGGGCGTAGGGAGAGCGCGGGCGGAAGCTACGCGCAACTGGATCCCCCAGCCTTGGTATCGTAAAAAATGCGCCATGACAACTGGTTAAGTTATTGGCGTCCTTCTCCACACCGCAACTAGGGCCATTCGTGCCAAGCCCACTTAAGTGCCGTACAAAGAGAGCAATACCGATCTAAGCTACGATTTTGCGTATTTTTGTACATTTTGTACCATGTAGCGTCGGTGAAGACTGTAAATATACTTGAACATTCGGTTTTCCATTTATATTTCTAATGACCCAGGTAACCCAGATATTTGCATGTGCCTAATGAAATGTAAACTTTGGCAGCCATCATAATAAGCACATGCATTTTGCCTCGAATTTGAATATTTATGCTCTAGTGCAAAGTTTTATGTTTTCACAATAAATATACTTTTCACAGAAATCCGCATTTTTTTGTCAAAAACTTATATATCAGTTTTCTTACAGAAAGCCACATATGCTGACCTTTTTCACCCTGTAATATTTGCAACGAGATTAGTCAACATCGCATTTCATTACAAATTTACGGATAAAATCAACTTTAGAATATGCTTTAAAGGGAATGTGGCACCTTCATAACGTGATTTTAACTGAGATAGCCAAGTTGTAAAGCAAGTCGGAAAACCCAGTACTCAATAGATCATTTGTCTTGGAAGTCTAGATTTCCGTAGAAAAAGCTAAGACCTACGTGAAATGTACCCTGACTTAGCAGAAGGCCACAGTTGTCATGGCTGTTCGTGTGACGACATATGCTGACGTCACGGTGTGTATCAGCCAATCGGAGCCCTTGAAGCCTATTGAATATGGTAGTGGTTGCCAGATCATGACATCATCCACAGGCAGATATTTATTTCTTTTTCTAGAGGGGCATTTTAAAAATAAAAATATTGAGCTTATTGTACATTTTTCAGATAATTTATGCACGGTTCCATGATTTTCGGCTAAAAGTACCCCTAGTTACACTAAATTTCAGGATTCAACCACGGTGCCACATTCCCTTTGACCGTCGAAGCGGATTTGGTTATGCCTTTTACTTTGAGAACGAATACAAATTGAGCAGTAGCACAGCCAGAAATGCTCTGGGAGAGCCAAACCATTTGCCACTGAGCTGTGCAGCGCATCACCCCCACATGCCTATCCAAGGCAAAGTTCGAACAAAGAGTTCCCCGGTAGCAGCAAAATGGTCGCATTCGAACCACTGACCACGGGAAGTTTATGTCCGGCTCTTAGAAACTACCATGCCACCATCTGAGTTTGCTTGCTTTTTTGGTTATAGTACCATTAGTACGCTAAAATTGATTCAATGGCTGGCACGTCTAAGACATATACTCCGCATCGACGCGTTTTGCGCCAGTTTTTTTCTCACTAAGTAGCGGCGTAAAGAAGAGTCACATTTCCTTGTTTCCATCACATATTTGGATATATTTCTCGCGAAATATATATCATGATAACAAACAGAAGCACTATAAAATTTCAGTCACAGCTCATTACCATTGGAAACATTTGCGAAAACCAAAAAACGAAAGAGGCGACAAAAAATTGTTTCCGCCCCACGGAGCCTTGAACTAGCCCTGTTAAATGGAAACCTTTGTGCTGATCTCCCATAAGCTAGATGAAAAGAAAATCCAAATGAAGTTGAGCTTTGAATTCGCTGCAGCGCTAATATCATCAGAGAAATAACGTCATTTCCCTCAACGCAGCCAACTGGGACGTACTCCCAGTACCTCGCAGCCAATGAACAGAGTTCCCAATTACAACCAGACGCAATCTCAATGAAGTTACTGATATCCCCCCGACACAGTCGCACAGACACCCACCGACATGAAATCGTCTCACATCGTGCGAGGTGCAAAATACGACGCTCACTGTCATATCGGGCGAACCCAACGTGACCTCGCCCGTCCAGCTGCCGACCCAGTGGAAAAACGAGGACGGCATCATGGCAGCCTGGTCTCCTGGGCAGCAGCCACGGCGCTGCAATGCATTAGCCTCGTTACGGGCCCCCGGCTCGGCTCTCTCAGGTGCAATCAAGGGGCGAGCAGCGCTCTCAAATTCATGGCTCTAGGTGGAAAGCTACACGTGGCGAGACGATATCCCGGCCTCTCCGGCACCAGTCTCGGTCAGTTGATGTCAGCCGACATCATTCAGGAGAAATGGGATTGGATGAATCTTTTATCTAGCGGATTTGGCTTTACAAAACACATTTAAGAACCCTAAAATATATTGACAGACCAAAGAAATCCATGAAGAGACTGTCTTTTCTGATGAGACTGACTTGTTCTTTGGAAGCTTGCTCGCATGATTAGCTGAGTCGCAATAATTATCATCGTCAAACCAGCCCAACACCAAGGGCTTTGCCCCAATAACAAAAAGACGCGAGGGTTTCAACCAGTCATTTTCGGAGTTCGACGTACTTCGTTCCTAGGGCGAGGGACTGGGTTGGTGGCAGGGTATTATTTATTACATAGCTTTAAGTTAGTTCGTCCAGAAGTCGGCGAGCCTTGCGAACAACGCGGGCAGACGTGTCTCCCCGGACGCTTGCAAGCCGGGGATCGCAATACAGACACTACAAAGTCAACAAGTTATGAAATTAGCGACAGCATCTTCCGAGCCCAATTCCCTCCGTTTCTGAGGCGTGACATTTACTCACATTTAATGAGAGCCTGGCTGGCTACAATCTCTACCGGTTCACGAAGACGTGAATCTATTTCGGAGACCTGTGTGAATACTTACTTCCTTTCGGGTTTACGCATCTCGCCGGGCAAACTTCCAGCGTAGAAGCAGGTCATGAGCGATATTTAAAGGGAATGTGCCACCTTGGTCGAATCCTGGAATTGATTGTGATTAGGGGTACTTTTAGCCGAAAATAAAGAAACCTCTCATGATTTCTCTGAAAAATGTACAATAAGGTCAATATTTTGATTTTTAAAATGCTCCTCTAGGGAGAGAAATATCTGCCTGTGGATGATGTCATGATCTGGCAACTACTACCATACTCAACAGGCTTCAAGTGCTTTGATTGACTGATACTCACCGTGACGTCAGTATATGTCGTCACACCAACGACTGTCAACTGTGGCCTGCTGCTAAGGGTACATGTAGGGTACATTTCAGGCATGTTTTTAACTTTTCTCTACGGAAATTTTGAGTTTCGAGACAAATTATACATAGAGTACCGGGTTTCCGGCATGCTTTACAACTTGGCTATCTCAGTTAATATCACGTTATAAAAGTGCCACCTTCACTTTAATAATCCAGAGTATAACCTACTGGGACTTTGCTAGATTTTGCCATCTGGACCGAATACCTCCGTCAGTAGTAAACGGCAAGCCTTCTCCGTCCGCGTTTACACCATATTCTAAGTCTACATGTCGTTTACAACAATAATTTCTAAAACATTTTCACTCTTCTGGTTCCTCAGGTTTCGGAGCCATTGATCCGACCTCGGCTCCAACTCGGGCCTTGCCAGCTACCAGCCGGTCCGCTCAGCGCTGGTGACATTTACCGTACACCTTTATTAAATCCGCAGCTCATTAGTTTCCCGCAGACGCGGAGTACTCACATGTTCTCGATTTTGGCCTTCTCCTCGTTCTCCTTCATCTTCTTTTTGAGCTGGTGCGTTCTGGAGTTACGATGGACGTATTTGCGTTTACCGGTACACTCGTAGGTCCAGTGGCCCATGGTGAGGCATTTCTGACAGCGCACCCCCTCGGCGGACGGCGTGCTGCCGACGCACCGAGACAATCAGCTGGCCGGCCCCACGATAACACGCGCGGGTTCTGACAGGCGCGTCCATGGAAGTTCACCGAATCATTGGGTACCCAACACATGAGGTCGAATCTTAGATATCCATTTGGATGTAACACATGAAGGAAAAGGAAGCATCTTGGTGTGATTTTTATGGGAGGTTTAAGAGCGCTTCGACTGCCTGGATGTATTGTGGTTAAAGAGAACGTGGCACCTTGGTTGAATCCAGGAATTTAGTGTAATTAGGCGTACTTTTAGTAAAAAATAATGAAACCACCCATCATTTCTCTGAAAAATGTACAATAAGCTCAATATTTGGTTTTTAAAAATACTCCTCTAGAAAAAGAAATAAATATCAGACTGTGGATGATGTCACGATCTGGCAACCACTACCATACTTGAAACGCTTCAAGGGCTTCGATTGGTTGATGCTCATCGTGACGTCAGCATATGTCGTCACACCAGTAGCTCATAACAATGGCCGCCGGCGACGGGGAGCTGAGGGGGGCTGGTGTCAGGTAGGTTTTAGCTTTTTTCTACGAAAATATCGAGTTCCAAGTCAAATGAAATATGGAGTACCGGG
The DNA here is from genome assembly GCA_034440635.1 of Lepas anatifera. NCBI lineage: Eukaryota > Metazoa > Arthropoda > Thecostraca > Lepadidae > Lepas > Lepas anatifera. Next base: position 49,147 of record JAOTON010000961.1, on the reverse strand, counting down.
TTTTCCGACCTGCTTTACAACTTGGCTATCTCAGTTAAAATCACGTTGTGAAGGTGCCACATTCCCTTTAAGTTCTCGGAGGCCTTGCTGCAGATAGGGCACCATGCTGGATATATCAAGGGAAATGACCTAAAGCCCTAGATGATAAAAGTGTCGAGTAAAAGGCGACAGGTGTGAGAAGATCCCTACAAACTGAAATCAACCATAAACAAATTAAAAAAGATAGCAAACCCACAACAGATCCCCCAAGACACCGCGGAAGTAGAATGACCATAAAATCCCGAATGGACCTAAAATGGGTGCAAAAACATAAATAAGACGTAAAATGAACTAAAACGCTGCTCAAAAGAACCAAACTCGGCGGAAAACTAATATTCTGTGCATGAACTAAAACTGAATATTTGAACTAAAATTCAAAGTATACACTCAAACAACAACAAGACACAAAATCTCACGAGCAGTGCGGACAAAAATAAAATGAGACTGAAAGTCAGGGAAAGGTAAAACAGGACGTTTCGGTCTTGGACCATCATCAGGTGTAAGGCCACTAGTGTAAGACTGAGAACGAGACCCCCGAGGTAAACTTTTATTGCAGCCCCGATAGTGTCACGGTTTAAAACGGTCCAAAGGAGAGCCTCCGGGCATAAGCATGCGGGTGCGTGTGTGTGTGTGTGTGAAGGTGTCAACGGATAAGCGGCCAAGAGGATGAATATGTGTTCAGACTGGGCTTGTGTTGTCTGATTAAAATAGACTCGCCCCAAATTTTGCGGTCGGACCCATCCCTAGTGTGCTTCAAACGGATCATTTGGAGAGTCGCACTCCCCTGGTGCTCCCACTTGTGGATGACTCCCTGGCCCAACAAGTTCAAGGGATCTTACGGAGCTCGGGGTTTTCCTGAGGGTGTACGGGAGGAGTGGGCCTTCTGTGAAGAGCATAGTAGTGAGGTCAGCCCCAGAACCCCCGCCGTGCCCAGGAGGGGGTAAATTCTGCCACACTTGCCATGCTGGTTTGCGGAGCAAATGCCTTGTCAAAAATGATTTATCGCATATATTGTAAATTGTGTGGGCCCCACGAGTCTTTTTTACATTGCAGAGAGCCAGCGTTCTGTTCGGCTTAGATTTTATGAGCACCTTGGGGATGCACGCCACAAACGGCACAACACGCCTTTCGGGGACCATCGACGACTGGTTCAGCCAGACCAGAACCTTACCACGGATTTTCTGGCTATTAAAATTTTGAAGCACACAAGGGATAGGAACGACAACAAAATTTCCGAGGCTATTCTAATCAGACAGCACAAACCCAGTCTGAACACACAGTCATCCTTTTGGCCGCTTATTCGTTGACACCCTCACACGCACGGAGGCTCTCCTTTGAGCCGTTGTAAGCCGCAACACTATCGAGGCTGCAAAAAAGATTACCTCAGGGGTCTCGTTCTCAGTCTTGCATAGCCTTACACATGATTATTGTCCAAGACCGAAACGTAGTGTTTTACTTTTCCTTGACTTTCAGTTCCCTTTTTTTGTCCACACTGTTCGTGAGGTTTTGTGTCTTTTATTGCGGTTTTAGTGAATACGTGGAATTTTAGTTCAAATATACAGTTTAAGTTAATGTACAGAATTTTAGTTTTCCACCGAGTTTGGTTCTTTTGAGCAGCGTTCTAGTTCATTTTACATCTCATTTGTGCTTTGCACCCATTTTAGGTCCATTCGGGGTTATTATGCTCATTCTACTTCCGCGGTGTCTCCTCAGGGATTTGTTGTAGGATTCCTATTATTTTTATTATTTATGGTGGGTTTCAGTTTTTACGGATGTTCCCACACCTGTCTCCTTTTACTCGTCACTTTTATCATCCAGGGCCTAAGGTCATTTCCCTTGATATATACCTTGGTCGTGACACCAGATCCGTAGCTGTACAAATACCTGAAGAAAGATCAATTCACGGCGCGCAAACACTGGGTTCAGATACTTTTTCTATCGGATAAGGCCACAATTTCGCCCATTCCAACTCTGTGGCAGGCGACAGCGTGCGGGGACCACGATATGGCGGTTTAAATCACGAACAACGCTATTAAACCTTTAGGGGTTACAGAAGGGATATAAACGTTCTTTCCCCATTGGCTTCATGCTGTTTTGCAACGACAAAGATGTGACCGCAAATATAACCTGTAACACATTTTCGTAACCCCTGCGCAAAAACTGCACTCCATGTAATGCTGATCAGCAATGAGTGCTGGACCACCCATCAACGCTTATATGTAACTATTAGTTTAAGCACACTTCGCAGATGCAGCAGCTGCAATTCACACATCATTTGGACACACAACTCGCGTCACTTTTCCGCCAGGATACTTTTACTTTACGTTATGCGCCACACAGTTTGATCCCACCACGAGAGCTGAGATTGACTTCGCGTTAAACTGCGTTACCGCTGAGGGCGGCACTGCACCCTCCCACGGAGCCGATCGTGCAGCATGTTACTTATACGACAAAGAGGACGTCCAGCATTGGAAGATAACCTCACAAATACCCCGCAACCTAGTTCCCCTGAGCCGCACATCCTAGCAGCAAATGACAGAACTTCCATCTCATTTCCAGTTGTTTCGCGATCCGTCGCACAGCAAATACGAGTAACGAGGACAGAAGCTTTGATCTCATCTCCAGTCGTGGCGCGACCCGCCGCAGCCGCCCCATCGCCATTATGGTCCCTGCCATGCCATTTGCGGGCGCCCGCCATTCTTTGCGCGCTTTCAGGCGCGCCATGTAATGTGTCGTTTGGCGGCGCCAGTGCCCCGACAAAAGCGGCAGCGTCACGCCATATTAGCCTCGGCGTTTAGTTGTGACCTTTGGCCCATTTGTCGGCGCGCGGAGCTCGGATTGACGGCCAGACGGCCCGCAGGGGGAGCTGAACGTGAAATATATCGACCTGCCAACAGGCCTAGCCGTGTGGAAGAAACACCCGGCGGGCAATGGGACGGAAACTCGGTCCACATTCATCACAATATGCCCAAAACAGTAGGAGGAACGGCCGGACTAGACAGATTACATGGCATCCGAGCATACGCGTCACCAACAACAAAAACTGACGGGGGCAGTCAATCTCCAGTCCGCTTCTGACAAGAAACCATCGCTCTAGAACCAACAGCTCATCGGATTTGCGCTCAGTGTTGTCTCTCGCATTGGCTGGTTACAGCCATTTTCCCATTGGTTCCCTATCTGCTGAAATCTTTAAGTTTGTGTTTAATAACTGCAAAGAACTCTGGAAGGAGCATTAAGCTCTGGAAGAAGCTTAGATAAGGTTGAAGGCACCACAGGAGCAGACCAACAGGTTTCACATATATAACGAAGAGGACTTTTAAAACAAATTTTTAAGAGGTAACATAAAGCTTCAGCAGCCTATAGCACACACAATATGGCACCTACAACCAACTTCATAAGGATAGGCTGAACATGCTACATAGATGAACATTGAAAATGCTCTTGAACACACAATAGTCTTGCCTGTTGCCCCAGTTGCTTTTACTCACCCTCGCTTACTCAGAAATCCACCAGCTCCAATGGGCATGTTTTCTTTTTGGAATAAACTTGTCTGTCTGTAGAGTGTCGCATGTTAGATACTCACACCAGAAACAATAAGTCGGACATGAAAATTCAAAACAAGAGTAAAAGTAACTATGGGTCATACCACGTTGCAGTAACACCAATGAAAATGCACATAGAAGATAGCTTGTATAAATATAGTGAATGGGTACTGAGCAAGATCCTAATTGCAATGTTGAGCACCAGTTCAGTTTAATGCGACATACTAATGACAGTTTAATGAGACATATTAGCGGGTCTCATTAGTATGGATGTCTCCAAAGTCATTAGGAATGATTTTGGCCCAAGATTAAAATAAGGGCAAATTGGCGCATTGCCGGAACTATGTTTCCCCTCTCTCTATCTCTCTATCTCTCTACCTATCTACCTATCTACCTATCTACCTATCTACCTATCTACCTATCTACCTATCTACCTATCTACCTATCTACCTACCTACCTATCTACCTATCTACCTATCTACCTACCTACCTATCTACCTACCTACCTACCTACCTATCTATCTATCTATCTATCTATCTATCTATCTATCTCTCTCTCTCTCTCTCTCTCTCTCTCTCTCTCTCTCTCTCTCTCTCTCTCTCTCTCTCTCTCTCTCTCTCTCTCTCTCTCTCTCTCTCTCTCTCTCTCTCTCTCTCATTAATTAATTGCGTTGCAGGACCAGTTGGTGGTCGAGTGAGACGCCTTTGGCGAGGCTGAGGATGCAGACCAATTAGAATGACATCCTGTCCTGGCACCAATTCGATGGCGGCCTGGTGATCGCCCGCCCGTCCGGCGTCGCCAAGCTGCCGTTGACCTGCCGTGCGACCGCGCTGGACTACAGGGTGTGATCGCCCGCTCCGACCTCAGCCCTGGCCGGGTGGGCGCCGGCTTTCCTCGGTCTCGTCCTCCACCGAGGAGGGGATGTACGGATGCTCCTGCTGCTGGCGATCATGCCCGACATCCCTCAGTACTTCTGCGCGCGTTCTGGAGTAACCGCTCACCCCGACCTCGGCCTTGGCCGGGTGGGCGCCGGCTTTCCTCGCTGCCTTTGCCGCCTCTGCGTTGAGGCGGTGACCCTCCCTGCATCGTCCAGGGTGGCCAGGAGAAGACTTGGCGTCGTCATCGGCCCGCCAGCCTCTTCATGCTGCCTGTGGCCTTCTCTCGCATGGACACGCGTCGGAACTGCTGTTACCGGCGTTCTCCTAACAACCGCCTGGCCAGCGTACCGGAGGGCCGCAGGCGGCGGCAGTACGGCGCCCGGCCGCCCTGCGGGACCTCATGCCACGGCTCCCGCTGGTCGACCGGCCTACCATCGAGTCGCAGGCCAAACAGCGCGGCCTCGCCGACGATCTCAGCCAGCTCAAACAGCTGTTTGAGCTTCACCAGCCGAGGAGCGGCCGGTGATGTCCTGCACCTTCATCTACTACCGGCTGGGGGCCTGAAGGACCGGTTCAGGTACCTGCTGCCGGCGGTCGACAACTGCTTTAACACGGGACCCTGGCGCAACATGTGGGTGCGACTGGGGTACGACCCGAGGAGTGACCCCTCCGCCTGGAGGTACCAGATAACTCACTACCGCACACGCAGCGCGGTGCTGAAGAAGAAGATGGCGCTGTAGCGGGCACTAAGTGTGGTGCCTTACTTTGCTCAAGTCACTTGATGGATTGAGATGAGATGAGTTCCAGTCCAGTCATCTGATTGTAATTAGTGCCCGTAATTCTACACAAAAGACGGACCCTCCGCTGTGGAGACCCCCTGGGTGGCATACGGTTGTGCTGTTTGGCCATTGTCAGCGGGAATAGACTGACATGATCGGCTGGTATTGACTCGCTGTCGGGTGATGTCGCCACCGTCGTTGTTCCCAGCATGATGATTGAACCGTGGCGCCACCTATGCAGTGACCCAAAATAGCTTTTGTGCTAGGGTGTCGAGTGGAAAATTCAGCTCGGAATGTATGGCGAGTGAGTGGAAAATTCCCCCAAAATGTATGGCGGAGTAAAAAATTTCCAATTTGGGTACTCAGGTGGTAAACTCTCACAGCCCTTGTTTGAACTGAGGGATGGATATTTCCTTTAATTTTCTCAAAGTAAATATTTTAAAATCGTCCCCAAACAACATTGTTTAACCATTACCATGTGAAAAAGTTTGGTTAAGCAGGTAAATCTGTACCAACTGAAACCCCCTGATGCAGTCTTCAATTTTTTTAGGAATTGGTGAATTTCCACAAATAAAAAGCTTTTTGGGGGCTTCTGAGACCAACCTTTGGGGGAAAGAACTTTGGGAGCCACCAAGACTATCATTTGTGGGAGGAAGATCAACTCTTGGGGGGCTTCCCTGGACCAACTCTTGTGCCCCTCCTCTCCTCTCCCACACGACCAGCTCTAAAGGGCCCCTGAGACGAAATATCGGGGCCCCCTTAGACCAACTCTGCAGAGGGGGCCTCCGAGATCGGCAGGTGGTAAAAAATGAAAAGGGATTTTTTCATGCAATACCTAGTGCCAAAATTAATTGTCTAAGCATACACTGTATAGTTTTTCTGTCCGGGACAACGCCCCTCCTATACCTATACGTATAGTTATCGGAATTTTGGAGGCCACTCCTGACCTCAATCACTGCACCTCGCATACACCTATGCTGGGGCCCAGTAGAGCCCAGTAGAGGTTTACACCTAACGAACCCAAACGAAACTACAAACTTTTTTATCACGGCAATAAACTCTTCCAGACTCTTGCTAAAAGTTTCTTTTCTTTACCTGTCAATTCCCCTGCTTCTTTTCACATATATACTCACCTTCATATGAATATGGTGCTTTCTATCAATATCTAATCGAAGCTACAGCCAGCCTCCTTTTTCTGTGTGCGTTGTTTCTTCCTTTCGTCTACAATCAGCCAGGCGCGGCGGGTTGCGACAGCGTCAGAGCAACTACTAATTTCAATTTCTGATCGCTTTCCGCTTGCCGGTCGCATGAGCAACATAATTTGCATTTCAAAAATTGCTCTAAATTAATTTTCTAAATCCTTATAGACTAGAAAATTATACAACTAAAAGCACACCAAGAGGAAGACTAACAATGTTTTGTCAATAACGAATATGAAACCGGGCTTTCAAAAAGCCTAAAGATGCCGCTTTTATTTACTAGATGTAAAGACGGCGATTTGGTAAGTCCACGCCGTAGACCAGCCATACAAAAAAGTGCAGATGTTTGAAGGGTAACTGAATGCATTCTTGTTGCCCAAAAAAATCATTTCATGAAAATGTAGAGTTTCAATGTATTCAAGTACCGGACACTTTCAGTTGAACTTAAATAGCAGCGTATTTATGCCTAGGGTGTCGTAGGGTGTCGTGAGTGGATTTGGGTGTCACAGGGCGAGGACGCAGCAATGAAGGGCTGATATGGATAAAAATTATTTTCTTCGAAATGAATGGTCAATTTTCTACCATACAATGTCAACAAAATATGCTGCTTAGCATACAAATTTCAAGATAATTGCTTTTAACAACAAGATGACCAAAAATGGTGTTTCACTATTCTCGGTACCAAAAATACAAAAACAACTTTTCAAGGACGTAAGCCTAGAAGTCATGTGCACAGATAAACTGCTTTCCAGAAATGTATCTTTCAAAGCGGTCAGCTCATTTTTTTGGCAACACAAGGCTAGGGTGTCTAATTTTCCACTCACCAGTTTTGTGAGTGGTGGAATTTAGTGGCGGTGTTCACCCATTGGAACTTTCTCCGGTGGGGCGGGGGCACTGAGCGTCTTGCCCGCGCCAGAATTTCGATTCAGTTGTTCCACTGAAATCGGTGGATATAAGGATGCAAGATTTTCTTGCAGAAAAGCCAGAGAAGCGCATGAGAGCCGAGTTAATTTGGCGATCTCTTTGTCGATTCTGCTGCTCTCTTTTTCCAGTGGACGTTGGTAGAGGAGATAATGGAACTGGCCTTTGTAGTAAGTATTGCTGAGTAAAATTAAATAGTAGTAAGTATTGTTGGAAGTGAGGGGAAAATTCAGCAAAAAATATATAGTGAGTGGAAAATTCTGCATGACTGGGTGTCGTTCTGCACCCAGCACCCCAGGTTTTGGGACACTGTGAAACAGTATCTAGATTGACAGACAAAGGAGCAATATGTGATGTCATCTTGTTTGATTTTAGCAAGGCTTTTTATGTTGTTTGTCACAACCTGATAATTGCCAAACTAGACTCCCTTGGAACTCAAGGAAATGTACTTTGTTGAATATCCTCATTCCTTACTGACAGAAAGATAACTGTAGGTGTAAAAGGATGCCTTAGTTCTGAAAAATGTCCTTAGCGGAGTTCCCCAGGGCTCCGTCCTGGGCCCCCTGCTGTTTTAATCTACATCAATAGCATTGCATGCCAGTTGACCTCAAGCTATAAGATATTTGCAGATGACTTGAAAATATATGCTTGTATAAGTGAGGATGCCCTGAGGTCACAGGACAGTCATGCCACCTCCACCCAGAATGTTCAAAATGATTTTGACACCCTGCATCAGACTGCTCTCTCATGGGGCCTACATATGAATTCCAAGAAATGTGCAGTTATTCAATATTCTTGACCACAGAATGACTTGCTTCATCCAGCATACCTCCTAAATGGGTCTCCAATATCGACGGTACCTTCCCCACATGGACCTTGGTGTCACTGTGGACACTGATCTCAAATTCCACACCCATATTCACACTGTGACTCACAAGGCCGGTGGCCTAACTCAGAGTTTCTTAAATTTAACAGTTAGCTGTACTAAGGATTTCATGCTTTTTCTGTTGACCTCTCATATCCGCCCCATAATTGAGTATTGCTCATGAGTATAGTACTCAGGTTACACCACCAACATGCCCTTGCTAGAAAATATTCAGAGGCGGTGGACGAAACAGATAGATTGACTTGGACTGTTAAGCTATAGTGAACGCCTGCATGCCCTCAACTTGTATTCTGTGCAAGGCCGACTTCTATGTGCCGACATGATACAGTGCTGGAAAATGTTTAACGGAAAGTCTTGCCTGTCGCCAAATGAGATCTTCGGGGCTCTGTCTGTCAATTCTAAGACCAGGGGCAGACCTGTTGATAACTCAAAAAAATTTTGAGTCAACTCAACTCTGCCTCACAGCTTAAAGGCTGACTCTGTTTCTGACTCCACTCACTGTGTTAAAAATAGTGAGCCGACTCAACTCAACGCAGGCGCCGCCCCAGTAGCTCAGTTGGTAGAGCATTGGGCTCCGGCCTGCTGCTCAGAAGCATGCAATGGCAGTGCATGCCCAGGCTTGGGATTGGTTTCCCTGAGACGCTCCAGTGCTCAATAGTTTACCTGACGTACAGGTCGGCGGGCAACTGACTGGTGAGAGAGTGACCTGAGAGGGGCGGACGTCCCTGTGCTTTGTGGGACGGTAAACTTTGGCTTCTAAATTAACCCTCCATTGAGGGAGTTGCTCGTTCGGGTTGTGGAGTCGGGGTCTCCGTGACAAGTCCCTTGATGACTTAAGTGAGACTCCAACTCCAGCAGTCATACTAGGAATAACTTGAACAAAATGTATAAAAAAACTGAAATTCAGAGCTGAGTTGACTCAACTCCTGCAGAGCTTGCGTCTGACTTCAGGGAGAGTGCACCTGCCGAGCGGTGGATTGAACAGAGATGGGGAACTGGTGGATTATACTTGCGCTGGTGGTGGTGGCCGGCGGCATGCCCTCGATGCGGGCAGGACTCCGACCCCACCGGCTCCCACGAGACACCGCTCCATCGCGTGCAGAGGCAGCTGCCGTTCGGAGATGAGGACGACAGCGTCGTGGATGACGACGACGAACTGTTCCTCGCCAATACAGTGGAGGACGACGATCAGGACGGCCACGGACTGGAGAACTTTGGTGACCTGGACGCCCAGTTCCTGCAGGCGCCACCTCCCGAGGCGAGCACCCATCAGCCCTGCCCGAGCCCCTGAACACCCTCCTGGACGTGGAGGACGCAGAGGGTGCGGCCGAGATCGAGGAACTAGACAAGGCTTTTGACGAAATGATGCAGGTGTTCTCTGAGGAAGAGATGGTTAAAATGATATCCGAAGAGCCCGATCAGCACACCGCAGACGTCCTTGCCGATGCGATGATGCGTCGGGTCAGGAGACAAGCGTACAACTGTGCAGGCGATCAGGCAGGCTCTCCTTTTTGCCAGTTCTTGCGCCATCATTTCGGGCTGTCCGGCGGATCTTCTGAGCAGTCTGGCTCATCCCAGCAGTCTGCCGGCACCTTCCAGCTGAATTCTAACGTTCACCAATCAAGCTCATCTCGGTTCGCCTTCCAGCAGTCTAGCTCCTCTCGGGGATCGAGCTCGCAGCAGTCTGGCTCATCACAGCAGTCTGGCTCATCACAGCAGTCTGGCTCATCACAGCAGTTTGACTCGTCACAACAGTCTGGCTCGTCGCAGTCTGGCTCGTCGGAGCAGTCCACCTCTTCTCAGCAGGCGGGATCGTCTCAGGGCAGCTCGTCCCAGTCTCGGGGCACCTTCTTTGGTGGCTCTCGCGTGCGGTTGGAACCGTCCTACTCTCACGATCAGTGTGATCCTCCCATCACGCACGTCGTGCGTGAGGCGGTTGAATACCTCCCAAAGACCGTCTACAACACCCAGCACCTGCTTCTGCCCAGCACCCTGCTGCTGACCATGCAGGAGACGGAGCGGTACCCGCAGCCGGTCTACATCACCGCCACCTCCACCATCGTGCTGCCGGACGTGTCTGTGACGGAGACACTGGTGCGCACGCAGCGCCGCACTGTGGACGTCAACCGCGTCGGTTACACAGACGTGCTCGTCCGCTCCACCAAGCTGCACATTTTCACGGACACCAGGGACTATTTCTGGACCAAGACAGAGTACACGCCGTACTTGGTGACTGCGACCAGCTATGTCACCTCTCATCAGCCGCACTCTATCTCCAACGTGGAGACGCGAGTGCTGGAGCATCGCGAGGAGACGACCGTGACGGTGCCGCACGTGATCACCAGTACCAGCACCATAACTACGGTGACGCGGATCTTCACCACCACCACCCTGCACCAGTAACGGTATGTGACGGTCACGCCTTCCGCAGTCACCGTCACCAACACCATCACTGCATGCTGAGAGCGGCATCGTTTCAGACGCGGTTTGCACCGTGTTCTGTACATAGCTTTTTGTATTTCTAGGAAATTTATCGATGTCAATAAATAATAAGACTGACAAAAAAAAACTCTGACTCAAATTAACATTGAGTCAGAATCAACTCTGACTCAGAATGGTGGCCAAGTATGTACACAAAAATGCAAATTTCCTTTAATAGTACATAAATTCCAATACATTTATTTATCGTATCAACTATTTAATAACTGCACATTTCTTTCAATAAAATGTCAATTACAATGCATTAATCCATAACATAAACTGTCTGCATAGGATAGGAATGAAGATAGGTGCTACATGTGAAGATAGGAGTGAGATGAAGGGTCTGAAGGCGTTTCATTTTGAAGGTATGTCCTTCATGAGTAGTCATAATTGAGGCAATAAGCGAGGTTTCAAACACAAAAAACAGGACTCAATATTTTAACATTTGACATTTTGAGTGACAATTCCTGCCCCAGTGCATTCTGAAGCACAATCCTGTGACAAATTAAGCTTAGAAATACATACATACTACGCCGCGTCGAACCGAATCCCTGCACCACCTCAATGAAAAACTAAACAAACAATGAACGCTCGCGTTAAATCCTCCCGATAAAGCTGTGGTAAATACGGGAATCGCCTACAGCTCAAAACGCCTACACTACAATTCCTCTAAGGATAAAACGTCTACGACCAGAATCGTCTACAACTCAAATCGTCTACAATTATATTATCTACAGTTCATAAAGTCTACAAAATGCTTCGTAAGAGGAAACTAAACCGTCTACAAAACCCAATATCTACAACAGGGAGTTAAAAATAGCAAGAGTTCACACAGCTCACAAAACAAAATACTCAAATAAGGACTTTCTAACCCTCATGCTCTCTAACCCTCATGCATTTCTAACCCTCACGGGGGTGGGAAGCGACGTTTCAGGGGGGCGCCATTTCAGGGGGCGCAAAGTAGCCATCGGGGGCACGTGCCCCCTTTGCCCCCCCTGGATCCTCCTATGGTCCAAACATGTTGGACCCAGAACCTCATTTGGGGAGGGTGGCTAATTGGCTATGGGACTTGAGCCTCCCCATTGCCCCGGAAAAGTCTCCGGCTATGCAGGTAACACCCACCCCGGTGGGCTTCCGAGCCAACCTCGCCATGGAGGGGGAGGGTGTTCACCCCCCCTCGAACTCGGCTCCCATACAGGATAGTGGAAAAATTCGAGCGCTGGTGGATAGCTCATACAAAGTCATGAAGAAACTACATTAATCACTTTTTGACTCCGGTCAGTATTGAGGTCATGACAGGTAAAAAAGGCGGCATAGTTTCGGGGCTCTAGCCTCCGACTGAGTGGTATTAGAATAGTTTGGGCACCATTCGCTTCCTCTTGTTACGGCAAATGATGTACATGAATGATGTACAATAGGACTATACTAGGTCAAAATACAAAAATGACCTGACCTGAGGCCAGGTCAAAGTCACTATCTGATCTAGCATAGTCAAAATGCACATCCACCGATTCGTAATAACACTCTAAATGTAATGGTATCAAAATAAAAGCTTCGTCGTCATGTCCTCCTAAGCTATTGATCCAGGTCTGAAAATACGCTCATGTAGCAATGTCTGTGAAAACAGCAGGAGTTCGATATTCAGATTATATTCAGCATTTTTATAATTGCATCAAATCACACATCATTTGAAAGCCCTTGCCGAGGCCGCTCAGAAACAGGTCTTCATATCGCGTGGTGTTCTTGACATAGAGCACAAAATGTGCCGTAAACATCGATTTTAGCCGTTATGCATTAAATACCATTGACTTTAACGTGGGACCCAAAGGATCACCAGAATCGGGGACAATTGATTTCGCTTTAAACCAGTATGTAAGCCAGGAAACATGAAATACAAAAACATTCCACGGCTTTTTTGCGGGCCACAGCTTGGTTCAAGCCCCAGAGGCTGTTGAAGTCAGCGTCAAATCCATGGTATCCCGAGGTCGACAGAATGATATTCGCTCCCGTGGACCAAATCACGTCAAATCATACATCATTTAAAAGCCTTTACCGAGACCATTCCGAAACAGGTCTATATATTGGTCTATCGCGTTATGTTCTTGAGATGGAGCACAAAATGTGCCGTAAAAATCAATTTTTGCCGTAGTGCATTAAATGCACTTGACTTTAACATGATCACCAAAATCGGGGACAAATGATTTTGCTTATAACCAGTATGTAAGCCAGGAAACATGAAAGACAAAACCATTCCACGGCTTTTTTGCGGGGCACAGCCTGGTTCAGGCTTCAGAGGCTGTTGAAGTGATAGTGGAAAACGTGTTGTTCTCAGTTATTTTGCTTTACAGCACTTGACTTCTCGAGCTGTTGACTGACTTTGTACTGCTGTTTCCACATTGGTATTCTTTTTCGGATCGGTGGATCGTGTTTTTGAGATCGGGTGAGGTGTAGACTGATGTCTACGGCTGATTTTCTGGTGCTCACGGGAGCAACGCTTCTTAGTGATTCGTATGTAAAGGCGACAGCACTAACGCGCTATCGCTTTGGGTTGATCGTGTCACCACCGGTTGCGGTAGATGTTGACCTAGTTCCGGTAGTACTGTAGAAATTATTATTAGGTTGTGTATTTGAAGAGTTAGGTTAACTAATATTAGGTAAAGACTTGAATTGGTGGAAAATAATTACTCTGGCACTGTTATTGGCTTGCAAAAGTTTAACACGCGCATTGACGGGGGTCTGAGCCACCTTCGCCTTGACGGGGGGCCTGAGTCGACCCTGACGAGGGCTGCGAGTGGATCGCTTCGTCGTTATACCGTGACTGGCCAGCGCGGTAGCCGCGGGCAAAAGCTCAAAGGAAAGTATGCGTGTTATATCTATTTGAAGGCCAGAATCCGACGGGATCTAGCGTCCCAAACCGGGCTCACGTAATGCGAGGAATGCCGGGGTCGGTGGTCCGTGTTCAGTTCGTGGCTGCAGGCACTGACGAGTGTGAAAACCCGGGGCCGGGTGAGTCCTAGATTGAGTGACGGTGGCAGAGTCACCTTTCCTTTAACCCTCGCCCCACCGGGGGCCATCGATGGCCCCCTAAAGTTTTTCCGGGATAGCAGAAAAACGACGAGGCGCAGCACCGCGGTTGAGGGCTCTACCTCTCACTGCATCATTTTCCCATCATCCCTGAAATTTTTTACCCCGGGTCACCCAAGGTCAGGTCACCAGACGAGGTCAACCAAGGCCACCTCACTTCACCTTTAGAGCTCTGTAAGAGCTACATTTCAAAGTCGATCGATTTGAAACTTCCTACACTTCATGACCCCTCCAGGATTTACAAGGTGTATATCCGGGATTTTTCGATTTCGTGCCCTGAGGTCAGGTCACGAGGCGACCTCTCCCATTGGAAAAGCATGGGGAAAAGCTATTTCATGATATAAAAGCCACAAAAATGATTGAAAATACTCAGACTGCTCAGAACAACGTTTTTGGACACCCTTTCACGGATCCCAGGGGTCATATTTGCCCTTTGACTTTTCCAAGGTCATCCAAGGTCACCAGAGGTCAAAAACAGTATTTTGACAATAACTTTTGACCTAATTGAGCTAGAGCGGTGAAACAAACACCATCGTGTTTGTCTTGTCACTGGCTTTCATTTGATATACGGCAAGGTCACTTTTTGACCTTTCGTGACCTCAGGTCATATTAGGTCACGAGGTGACCTCTGGCGGTCAAACCACTGGCGGGAGGTCTTTACGTTCCACATAGCGGAAAAAGTACTGGCAATTTGCTATCAAATGTACTTTACCAGGCCTCAATAGCTCTAATGACATAAGAGTTATGCCCAGTTTGCTTAATCATTGCATATTGGAGTGAAAATAGCCGATCTTGACCTAATTTGACCTCTGGAGGTCAAACCATTGACCTGAGCACTAAAACATGCGAAGTAATTTCTTACTGAATTCACGCGAGCTTTCTATTGCACTTTGCAGATTTGCGCTAACGCCCATATTTTCGGAGTTAGAGGGGGCCATCGATGGCCCCCGGTGGGGCGAAGGTGGCGCCGGACCCCCGGTGGGGGCGCGGGTTAAGCCGCGTTCGTTCGGCTCCCGGGGGCCAGGCCACGTCAATGGCTTGCTGGGATGCGAGTCTCGCCTGCGATCTTGGAACGTGGTGTGAGGGGTATCATTTGTCTATTTCCGGACGGGAACGGGGCCAGACTGTGAGACACGGGCAGAGTACTCGACCTAAAGGTCGCTCCCCGTGCACGGTCCCGCCGGGTGAGATTCAAATCCAAGACTGGCAGATGGAATAAAAAGGGGAAATCCGTTGTGGGAGTAAAACCACGAGGGAACCTCAAGAGCTGGGGTGGTGGGTTTTACAATCTGTGCTTACAAACGCAAGCGAGTACAAACATGTGTGCTTACCAACATTTGCGCTTGCGGACATAAGTCTTTGCGATACTCAGCTGAACGGAGCATTTCAATAAGTTTATTTCATGGAAAGTTAAAAAATATTAGTTGGTACATTTCTAGTACCAGTTGATGCAATGTAGTTTTCCAGTTGCCTATCTCCTCGAATTAGGGGCGCAGTAGCAGCGTAGCTGGCTGCCACGCAGCCGACACGGGTTCAAGGCCCGGCGGCTTCCCTGAACAAGGAGCAAGCTGGCTCCCGAGAAAGCCTTCCAACAGGATAAGAGTTGGAAACGCCATATGGTCCTGGCAGTTGGTGTGTCGATAAGCCCCGGAATTATTATCTCCTCGAATAAAAGTTTTATGCATGGCTCCAAGAACACAATACATACTTTTTGAAAATATTGATACCTACCCATATCATAATACAATCAATATTGATGCCGCTAGTGCTGCTCTCCATACAGGAGCATTGGTGGACGCAGGGGAGCATTCCGACCATGCCCCCTCAAAGTGCTGAAGGGGGCCAAACCATCTTTTGACCCCCAAACGCCGGAAATTTGTTGAAAAAAGTGTTTACACTAGGTCTGTAGAGCAAAAAATATTCACTCCCACCCCCTAGACTTGGAGAGGTAGCTTATAATAGGTCTGTCAAGCACTGAAAAAGGTGTTTACACTAGGTCTGTAGAGCAAAAAATAATTACTCCCACCCCCATCCCCCCCAGGAGGAAGGGCAGACATGGTCTCGCCCCCAAAACTCGGGTCTGCGTCCGCCCCTGTACAGGAGTGCTAACTGTTTTCAATGGTAAGAACTGTCTCCACAATGAGTACCGGAATCTTTGCCCCCTAAACTTTCCAGATCCGCCCCTGAGCGGCGGTGGATTCAGTTTGTCAGTTACAGCGTGAAGGGAAAAATCATTTCAGCTTGGCCACCCAGTTAACTTCCTATCCCTCAGTGTACTGCGCAGACTTTCGTGCTTTTTGGTCCTCTAGCGGCACAGCTGTATACCAAAGGTTACAAGAGATCTCGCAAGAACTGTGGCTGGTTTCATTTGTGGGTAGTTTAATCTGCGGGGGTTTGTTCACTCGGGTGGACGTTGTGCACCAGCTGTGGGCGCTTTAAGTGTGGGTGATTTCAACTATGGTCATATTTATTTCTCCCTCACAGCGCATTTTGTGGCCTTTTTGAACTGTGGGCAGAATTATATGTGGGCGATTTAAGCCGTGGGTGATTCTGGTGTGGACGATTTTGACTGTGGGCGATTTTAGCCATGGTAGAATTCATCTGTGGGCGTTTCTTTTGTGGGCGATTTGAGGTCTGCCCCAGGCAACGCCGCAACAATCCCGATAATTTTTTCTTTTGTCTTGAATGCGCTGTTATTAGCTGTTCGATCTCGTTTTGCCTATTATAAGCAGATTCACTATTGGCGTAACAAATTGTGATATTTAATTTGCCTAAATAAAATAAATCTGCTTTGGTACGAATCAGAGACACGACATTCAGCTACTGATTGTAGCTGAACATCATCCTGTGTTTGGCTTCCGTATTTGGAAAACACATTTCTTTATGGAGTATTTTGTAGACAAGAGCTGGCATTCGCTTACCGCGTAGCTTGAAAGTGAAATACATTTGCTTTTCACTGCTTCTTTTTACACAAGCACAACAACAACAGCGGGACATCACATCATCCTCCTCGCAGGCATGTACGTAAAGTATGTACGTAAAGTTAGCACACGTTCAGCACAGATTCGGCACAGATTCAGCCCACATACATATTCAGTGCAAACTTAAATCACGACACTTAAAGCTATGTCCTAGCTCAACAAGAAGGCTGATCACATCCAAACTGATATCAGACAAAGATATCAATACCCCAAAGATATCTAAGACAAATATTTACAGAAAACATCCCTTGGGGCCCCTCAGGGCACTTTTGAAAATTTTGGCGAATAGGGCGGACCCCTTCGATTTTCTTGAAAATCGGCATGCGTGATGCTTACGTCCATTGGAGAAATCTGGCTGAAGAAACCATATGGGGCATTGATAAATAAGGGGCCTCGGGGGGCCTCAAAGCCTAATAATAGTACTTGTGGGCACCAGTTTACGAAAACTTGGGATTTTTTTCTTCACCATCAGAAAGGGCTGCATTTTCCAAAAACAGTGCAAACATTTTTTTAGGGTGGGGCCCATAGGGGCCCCTCAGGGCACTTTTGAAAATTTTGGCGAATATGGCGGACCCCTTCGATTTTTTTGAAAATCGGCATGCGTGATGCTTACGTCCATTGGAGAAATCTGGCTGAAGAAACCATATGGGGCATTGATAAATAAGGGGCCTCGGGGGCCTCAAAGCCTAATAATAGTACTTGTGGGCACCAGTTTACGAAAACTTGGGATTTTTTCTTCACCATCAGAAAGGGCTGCATTTTCCAAAAATAGTGCAAAAATTTTTTTAGGGTGGGGCCCATAGGGGCCCCTCAGGGCACTTTTGAAAATTTTGGCGAATAGGGCGGACCCCTTCGATTTTCTTGAAAATCGGCATGCGTGATGCTTACGTCCATTGGAGAAATCTGGCTGAAGAAACCATATGGGGCATTGATAAATAAGGGGCCTCGGGGGCCTCAAAGCCTAATAATAGTACTTGTGGGCACCAGTTTACGAAAACATGGGATTTTTTCTTCACCATCAGAAAGGGCTGCATTTTCCAAAAACAGTGCGAAAATTTTTTAGGGTGGGGCCCATAGGGGCCCCTCAGGGCACTTTTGAAAATTTTGGCGAATAGGGCGGACCCCTTCGATTTTCTTGAAAATCGGCATGCGTGATGCTTACGTCCATTGGAGAAATCTGGCTGAAGAAACCATATGGGGCATTGATAAATAAGGGGCCTCGGGGGCCTCAAAGCCTAATAATAGTACTTGTGGGCACCAGTTTACGAAAACTTGGAATTTTTTTCTTCACCATCAGAAAGGGCTGCATTTTCCAAAAACAGTGCAAAGTTTTCTTTTAGAGTGGGGCCCATAGGGGCCCCTCAGGGCACTTTTGAAAATTTTGGCGAATAGGGCGGACCCCTTCGATTTTCTTGAAAATCGGCATGCGTGATGCTTACGTCCATTGGAGAAATCTGGCTGAAGAAACCATATGGGGCATTGATAAATAAGGGGCCTCGGGGGCCTCAAAGCCTAATAATAGTACTTGTGGGCACCAGTTTACGAAAACTTGGGATTTTTTCTTCACCATCAGAAAGGGATGCATTTTCCAAAAACAGTGCAAAATTTTTTTAGGGTGGGGCCCATAGGGGCCCCTCAGGGCACTTTTGAAAATTTTGGCGAATACGGCGGACCCCTTCGATTTTCTTGAAAATCGGCATGCGTGATGCTTACGTCCATTGGAGAAATCTGGCTGAAGAAACCATATGGGGCATTGATAAATAAGGGGCCTCGGGGGCCTCAAAGCCTAATAATAGTACTTGTGGGCACCAGTTTACGAAAACATGGGATTTTTTCTTCACCATCAGAAAGGGCTGCATTTTCCAAAAACATTGCAAAATTTTTTTTAGGGTGGGGCCCATAGGGGCCCCTCAGGGCACTTTTGAAAATTTTGGCGAATAGGGCGGACCCCTTCGATTTTTTTGAAAATCGGCATGCGTGATGCTTACGTCCATTGGAGAAATCTGGCTGAAGAAACCATATGGGGCATTGATAAATAAGGGGCCTCGGGGGCCTCAAAGCCTAATAATAGTACTTGTGGGCACCAGTTTACAAAAACTTGGAATTTTTTCTTCACCATCAGAAAGGGCTACATTTTCCAAAAACAGTGCAAAATTTTTTTAGGGTGGGGCCGATAGGGGCCCCTCAGGGCACTTTTGAAAATTTTGGCGAATAGGGCGGACCCCTTCGATTTTCTTCAAAATCGGCATGCGTGATGCTTACGTCCATTGGAGAAATCTGGCTGAAGAAACCATATGGGGCATTGATAAATAAGGGGCCTCGGGGGCCTCAAAGCCTAATAATAGTACTTGTGGGCACCAGTTTACGAAAACTTGGAATTTTTTCTTCACCATCAGAAAGGGCTGCATTTTCCAAAAACAGTGCAAAAATTTTTTTAGTGTGGGGCCCATAGGGGCCCTCAGGGCACTTTTGAAAATTTTGGCGAATAGGGCGGACCCCTTCGATTTTCTTGAAAATCGGCATGCGTGATGCTTACGTCCATTGGAGAAATCTGGCTGAAGAAACCATATGGGGCATTGATAAATAAGGGGCCTTGGGGGCCTCAAAGCCTAATAATAGTACTTGTGGGCACCAGTTTACGAAAACTTGGAATTTTTTTCTTCACCATCAGAAAGGGCTGCAGTTTCCAAAAACAGCGCAAAAATTTTTTTTAGGGTGGGGCCCATAGGGGCCCCTCAGGGCACTTTTGAAAATTTTGGCGAATAGGGCGGACCCCTTCGATTTTCTTGAAAATCGGCATGCGTGATGCTTACGTCCATTGGAGAAATCTGGCTGAAGAAACCATATGGGGCATTGATAAATAAGGGGCCTCGGGGGCCTCAAAGCCTAATAATAGTACTTGTGGGCACCAGTTTACGAAAACTTGGGATTTTTTCTTCACCATCAGAAAGGGCTGCATTTTCCAAAAACAGTGCAAAATTTTTTTTAGGGTGGGGCCCATAGGGGCCCCTCAGGGCACTTTTGAAAATTTTGGCGAATAGGGCGGACCCCTTCGATTTTCTTGAAAATCGGCATGCGTGATGCTTACGTCCATTGGAGAAATCTGGCTGAAGAAACCATATGGGGCATTGATAAATAAGGGGCCTCGGGGGCCTCAAAGCCTAATAATAGTACTTGTGGGCACCAGTTTACGAAAACTTGGAATTTTTTTCTTCACCATCAGAAAGGGCTGCATTTTCCAAAAACAGTGCAAAATTTTTTTAGGGTGGGGCCCATAGGGGCCCCTCAGGGCACTTTTGAAAATTTTGGCGAATAAGGCGGACCCCTTCGATTTTCTTCAAAATCGGGATGCGTGATGCTTACGTCCATTGGAGAAATCTGGCTGAAGAAACCATATGGGGCATTGATAAATAAGGGGCCTCGGGGGCCTCAAAGCCTAATAATAGTACTTGTGGGCACCAGTTTACGAAAACTTGGGATTTTTCTTCACCATCAGAAAGGGCTGCATTTTCCAAAAACAGTGCAAAATTTTTTTTAGGGTGGGGTTCATAGGGGCCCCTCAGGGCACTTTTGAAAATTTTGGCGAATAGGGCGGACCCCTTCGATTTTTTTGAAAATCGGCATGCGTGATGCTTACGTCCATTGGAGAAATCTGGCTGAAGAAATCCTACAGGGCATGGATAAACAAGTGGCCTAGTGGGGCTTTAAAGCGTTGGAAACTTTTGGGAACAGAGGCCTAGCTCTTGTATTTCCTTGGAAACTTCTTACTCCGGTTGATGGAGTTCCTTTGCTTATTGGCGGATGTAGTTCCCTCTCACGGGGTTCCCTCTGTCGATGATTAAAAAAAAAGATTATGCCAAAGACCACGCCGCGTATGTATTATTGTTGCTGCGGCCGTTGTTGCGTACAGCTTGTTGGGTATTTATTATTATGCACATTGAAATTGCGGCAGTCATTGTTTATGTAGTATTCCATTCCTGGTTTAGTTTCTGGGTGGAATATGGCTTAGTGCTGTGTGTGGGAATGATACGGGTGGGGAGGTCTGAGTTAAGAGTTCCTCTGAGGAATAGTTTTATACCCCTGATGCATTAGTGACTGTCTTGAAGATATATGAAGATATGCGGCGAAGGCACACATTGGAGGTAAGGGCATTCCCTTAAATGTTCACAAGGGACTGTTTTTATTGTTACTGTAACTCCAAACCTTTCTAAAATCTCCTCTATGACACAGTGGAATTCCATTCATGCTCACATATCGAATGTTACTACCTATACCCCAGTGTGCAAAGTATGGCATTTTCTGACGAGATGTCGTTTGTGTGAGTGCCCTTGGAGACAGGACCGAGTGGTGCGAATTTTATCAACCTGGTACGAATTTTTGAAGTTAGTGACTCTTAAACTAAACAATGAATGACTTAATGGCTATTAAGACACAGGAGGGGGCCTTATAAAAATTCCTTAACTAACTGACTAATGATTGAGGTAGCATCGTATTGTAGGGGTAGAAATGGGCCAGTCTGCAAAGTATGGCAGCAGGCCAGACGAGTCACACCAGCCATCTAAAATTCTCGCACTGCCAGCCACCAAAAATTCACACCAATCTGCCATATACCAGGGAGAAAAACATACCCATTCCTACCCACACGATGCAATGCTGCCTCTCTTATTAGTTAGTTAGTTGAGGGTTTTTTATAAGGCCCCCTCCTATGTCTTTATACCCATTTAGCCATTATTTGTTTTGTTTCCAGTGTCACCCCCAGGAAACAGTCTCACAAATTCGCACCAGGTTGATAAAATTCGCACCACTCGCTCCTGTCTCCAAGGGCACTCGCACCAACAAGATCTTGTCGAAAATGCCATACTTTGCACACTGGGAAATGGGTGCATTTTCCCTGGTATGTGGCAGATTGGTGCAAATTTTTGGAGGCTGGTGGTGTGAGAATTTTAGATGGCTGGTGCGACTCATCTGGCCTGCTGCTATACTTTGCAGACTGGCCTATACCATAGATGCTGTAAATATTTCGGGCAGTGGAGGCAGAACATCCAAATGTTGATGTAAGGGGCACAGTTGATTTTTCAACCCATTCATTTCCAGTCAATGCCATAGGGTTAGTGTTAAAATTTCTGATTCAAGGCAAGGCACTGTCCCCTGGTGCCCCCCAGTTCTGCCACCAGTAATTCCAGGTCTTCTTAAAGACACACTGCTTAGGTGCCTGACTTGCCGAGTCTCACGAAGCTCTGTTCATGTAGGGTACGTAGTAGTGGATGTAGGGAATTTTTATTTGCTTTGTCTTGAATGAGTCAGACCCTTATTTATATTCCCTGGCCAATTTTTGTGATGCTCAAATTATATAAGTTCGTGGAAGTAGCCTCAACAACCCAGCTGGATATGTTGTTCCAGTCCTCAATGACTGATTCCGAAGAAGAGATGATGTTGCAATGAAATTTCTTCTCTGGGCTTGTCTACCTTGTGATGGTATCCACTTTTTGCAACTTGTGGTCATGGAAACCTGTCTGAGGATGTCTTATCAGCCCATTCATGATCTTGTGCATCAGGGTTTTCTCACTGTTTCTTCTGTGCTACATTAAAGATGGTAGTCTGGGCGCTATATGACCACACTGGTTGGCACGCCCTTAAACTCAAATAACGAACAAGATGGTAGTCAAAGCCTACATGACCTGATCATTCTATGCTCGTCTGTTGTAGTATGAGTCTACAGACCATTTTCAATTGTTTGGTACTCTCTCCTTTGGGTATATTTGGGAAGTTTTGATTGTTGGTTATGTGAGAAAGATATGAATATGATTTTTTTTGGTAGATGTGTATTAACAGCATTACTGGTGGGGGTATCTCAAAACAGCAGTGTATTTTTGCTGCAGATTCAGAATAGTTCAATTGAATTAATTTTCTCATTTTGTAAGATTATAAGCAGGATTGCTCCATACTTTTCTATATGGGCATGAAACTAAAATTCATAATGAAATATACAATTAGCTTATATAAATAAATTGAATGCACACATCCAATTTCTGATGGAAATTGGTACCATTTTACATGCTAATGATGATTTTTCAGGAGTATGTTATAGTTGAAAACATTTTGGACCACAAGGAAGAGGGAGGGCAGAAGTTATTCAGAGTTAAGCTTCAAGGATATCGGTAAGTGATGTGTGATTTTTCCGAGTGTTATTGTCAAGCCAGTGAGCAAAATATGGCACTTTCAACGAGATCTCGTCAATGCGGGTGCCCTCGGAGTCAGGAGCGAGTGGTGTGAATTGTATTAACCTGGTGTGAATCTGCGAGACTATTGCAAGGGAGACGACCCAAAAAACCAAACAAATAATGAATAAATGTTTTTTTCAGACACTGGAGGGGGCCTTATAAAACTTACTAATAAGAGAGGTAGGATTAACATGCACATTGATGGGGGTCTGAGCCACCTTCTTGCCACATGACCCTTGTTGCCCTTAAACACCAATGATGATGATGATGATGAGCCACCTCCTTGATGGGGCGGGTACCCGCCCCCCCCTAAGAACTCGAGAACCATACTAGGTAGCAAAAAACGGTAAATGGTGTTGGATAGCCCATCTACTTCTCCATCAAAAAGGTTGGGACCATTTTTTTGTCAGGTCACATGTAAGGTTACTAGAGGTCAAAAGATGCAGTCATAACGATAACATGTAAATGAAGTTTTCTGCCATTGCATCTGAACAAGTAAAGATTGAGCAAAAAAAATTGAACTACTTGAGTCCTCGCAACAAACTGAATGGAATGACATATAATGTGACCTTGCTAGGTCAAATCAAGGATTTGACCTCACCTCAGGTCAGGTGAAGGTCAAATTGGGCAATATGCATATCATTAGAACTGCTTGAATTGGTAAAGAATTAACTTAACTTAAATTGGTATAAGGATTTTACACAGGCCATGCTGGGGACATGTTAGGAATGGCCATGATTATTCGGCAAAAATGGTAGTGAATTTGGTAACATTTCGAGATTCTACCGCGAACGTTTTTTTAATCACCTTGGAAAAATTTGATAGTGCTCTTTGGACCCCTTTGACTGTGCATATTATCCCTCGCCCAACCGGGGCCATCGATGGCCTCCCTAAGGTTTTCCGGGATAGCAGAAAAACGAAGAGGCGCAGCACCGCGGTTGAGGGCTCTACCTCTCACTGCATCATTTTCCCACCATCCCTGAAATTTTTTACCCCGGGTCACCCAAGGTCAGGTCACCAGACGAGGTCAACCAAGGTCACCTCACTTCAACTTTAGAGCTCTGTAATAGCTACATTTCGAAGTCGATCGATTTGAAACTTCCTATACTTCATCACCCTTCCAGGGTCTACAACGTGTATATCCGGGATTTTTCGATTTCGTGCCCTGAGGTCAGGTCCCGAGGTGACCTCTCCCATTGAAAAAGCATGGGGAAAAGCTGTCTTATGATCTAAAAGTCACAAAAGCGATTGAAAATGCTCAGCTTGATCAGAAAAGCGTTCTTGGACACACTTTCACGGATTCCAGGGGCCATATTTGCCCTTTGACCTCCCCAAGGTCATCCAAGGTCACCAGGGGTCAAAAACGGTATTTTGACAATAACTTTTGACCTAATTAAGCTAGAGCGCTGAAACAAACACCGTCGTGTTTGTCTTGTCACTGGCTTTCATTTGATATATGGCAAGGTCACTTTCTGACCTTTAGTGACCTCAGGTCATCTTAGGTCACGAGGTGGCCTCTGGAGGTCAAACCACTGGCGGGAGTTCTTTACGTTTCACATAGCAAAAAAAGGACTGACAATTTTCTATCAAATGTACTTTACCAGATCTCAATAGCTCTAATGGCATAAGAGTTATGCCCAGTTTGCTTTAGCATTGCATATTTGAGTGAGAATAGCCGATCTTGACCTAATTTGACCTCTGGAGGTCAAACCATTGACCTGAGCACTAAAACGTGTGAAGTAATTTCTTACTGAATTCACGCGAGCTTTCTATTGCACTTTGCAGATTTGCGCTAACGCCCATATTTTCGGAGTTAGAGGGGGCCATCGATGGCCCCCCTCTGTTGGGCGAAGGTGGCGCTGGACCCCCGGTGGGGCGCGGGTTAAGGTGAATCCGTTGATAAATGTTAATATGTTTCTGGTCTTTGTTTTTTTGTTGCTTATGATAATAGACCTGATATAAAGCTTGATTTTGGTTAGGTTTGGCTGAGTGCGATCTCTTCCAAAATGCTGATGGTCATGGCTATTTACTTTTTGCAATTAATTGTTTCTATTCCTTTGTATAAACCATCCCTGTCTCCGGTTGCTTTCCATCATGTGATCCACTTCCACAGGGTCCCAACATGGAGGCCTGCACACAGTATTAATCCTCAAATCCTCCAAAGCTACATCCAAGGTGAGTTTTGTTCCTATTTTTTCCTTACAGATGCTCGAAAAGTTTTCTTTATCCTTGGTATTAATCAATGCACTATATATTTAAGTCATAAATAAAAGGCGAGCCTATTCATACAAAAATATATGTTTCAAAGGGTAAAGAATACGGTGGAACTGACTATATTGTTTATTTTCTTTGGCACAATGATTCTCATTCTTAGTGATGCCTTATGAAATGGGAACTCTTCCTCCTTATGGTGTTGTTCAGCGTGAGCCAGTGAGTCTTATTCCGAATATCGTAGTGTTCTATAGCACTCTCTGGGCTTAGTAGATTTCGTGCTGAAAACCCTGTCCCTAATTCTCGATTAGGGTATATTTTAGGAAGTAAAGTGTCACGTTTTTCAATGTGCACTGTGCATCAAGTGTCCTACAGCGAGGCCCAGACAACCAAACTATTCAACTCGACAGTTTTCTGACTCATCGGTGGATCGTTGGCAGGTCGCCTGGCTGCCGGAGATTCTGGCGGTGCGTCCTCAATGCCCGTGGAGGATGGTGACTCCTCGCTTCCGGCGAAGACTCCAGTTGAGAGCAGCTGTG
This sequence comes from Lepas anatifera, assembly GCA_034440635.1. Taxonomy (NCBI): domain Eukaryota; kingdom Metazoa; phylum Arthropoda; class Thecostraca; family Lepadidae; genus Lepas; species Lepas anatifera. Next base: position 23,385 of record JAOTON010000961.1, on the reverse strand, counting down.
GGACGCCGCCAGCGAAGGCCAGACGTGAGTGTTATTTTTTCAAACGCAATGAACGATAAACGGCAGAACGTATCGGTTTATTTTTCCGTGTCAATTCTCCATTCTCAGGTAGGCTTCATGGAATTGGATGGCGTTGCTGTTCTGGCCTAGCGTGAGGTTTGTTCAGAATGGCATAATTACCATGCTCTGCGATGTGTGAGCTGAACGTATCGGTATTTTTTTCGTTCTCAGTCAGGCTTTACGGAATTGAATTGCTCGGTTTGACCTGGTCTAGGGCCATATTTTTTCAGAATATCATAAGTACCCCGTTTTTCAATGTGCACTGTGCATCAAGTGTCCTACAGCGAGGCCCAGACAACCAAACTATTTAACTCGACAGTTTTCTGACTCATCGGTGGATCGTTGGCAGGTCGCCTGGCTGCCGGAGATTCTGGCGGTGCGTCCTCAATGCCCGTGGAGGATGGTGACTCCTCGCTTCCGGCGAAGACTCCAGTTGAGAGCAGCTGTGGGACGCCGCCAGCGAAGGCCAGACGTGAGTGTTCTTTTTCAAACGTAATGAACGATAAACGGCAGAACGTATCGGTTTATTTTTCCGTGTCAATTCTCCATTCTCAGGTAGGCTTCATGGAATTGGATGGCGTTGCTGTTCTGGCCTAGCGTGAGGTTTGTTCAGAATGGCATAATTACCATGCTCTGCGATGTGTGAGCTGAACGTATCGGTATTTTTTTCGTTCTCAGTCAGGCTTTACGGAATTGAATTGCTCGGTTTGACCTGGTCTAGGGCCATATTTTTTTCAGAATATCATAAGTACCCCGTTTTTCAATGTGCACTGTGCATCAAGTGTCCTACAGCGAGGCCCAGACAACCAAACTATTCAACTCGACAGTTTTCTGACTCATCGGTGGATCGTTGGCAGGTCGCCTGGCTGCCGGAGATTCTGGCGGTGCGTCCTCACTGCCCGTGGAGGATGGTGACTCCCCGCTGCCGGTGAAGGATGGTGACTCCTCGCTTCCGGCGAAGACTCCAGTTGAGAGCAGCTGTGGGACGCCGCCAGCGAAGGCCAGACGTGAGTGTTCTTTTTTCAAACGCAATGAACGATAAACGGCAGAACGTATCGGTTTATTTTTCCGTGTCAATTCTCCATTCTCAGGTAGGCTTCATGGAATTGGATGGCGTTGCTGTTCTGGCCTAGCGTGAGGTTTGTTCAGAATGGCATAATTACCATGCTCTGCGATGTGTGAGCTGAACGTATCGGTATTTTTTCGTTCTCAGTCAGGCTTTACGGAATTGAATTGCTCGGTTTGACCTGGTCTAGGGCCATATTTTTTCAGAATATCATAAGTACCCCGTTTTTCAATGTGCACTGTGCATCAAGTGTCCTACAGCGAGGCCCAGACAACCAAACTATTCAACTCGACAGTTTTCTGACTCATCGGTGGATCGTTGGCAGGTCGCCTGGCTGCCGGAGATTCTGGCGGTGCGTCCTCACTGCCCGTGGAGGATGGTGACTCCTCGTTGCCGGTGAAGGATGGTGACTCCTCGCTTCCGGCGAAGACTCCAGTTGAGAGCAGCTGTGGGACGCCGCCAGCGAAGGCCAGACGTGAGTGTTCTTTTTTCAAACGCAATGAACGATAAACGGCAGAACGTATCGGTTTATTTTTCCGTGTCGATTCTCCATTCTCAGGTAGGCTTCATGGAATTGGATGGCGTTGCTGTTCTGGCCTAGCGTGAGGTTTGTTCAGAATGGCATAATTACCATGCTCTGCGATGTGTGAGCTGAACGTATCGGTATTTTTTCGTTCTCAGTCAGGCTTTATGGAATTGAATTGCTCGGTTTGACCTGGTCTAGGGCCATATTTTTTTCAGAATATCATAAGTACCCCGTTTTTCAATGTGCACTGTGCATCAAGTGTCCTACAGCGAGGCCCAGACAACCAAACTATTCAACTCGACAGTTTTCTGACTCATCGGTGGATCGTTGGCAGGTCGCCTGGCTGCCGGAGATTCTGGCGGTGCGTCCTCACTGCCCGTGGAGGATGGTGACTCCTCGTTGCCGGTGAAGGATGGTGACTCCTCGCTTCCGGCGAAGACTCCAGTTGAGAGCAGCTGTGGGACGCCGCCAGCGAAGGCCAGACGTGAGTGTTCTTTTTCAAACGTAATGAACGATAAACGGCAGAACGTATCGGTTTATTTTTCCGTGTCAATTCTCCATTCTCAGGTAGGCTTCATGGAATTGGATGGCGTTGCTGTTCTGGCCTAGCGTGAGGTTTGTTCAGAATGGCATAATTACCATGCTCTGCGATGTGTGAGCTGAACGTATCGGTATTTTTTTCGTTCTCAGTCAGGCTTTACGGAATTGAATTGCTCGGTTTGACCTGGTCTAGGGCCATATTTTTTTCGAATATCATAAGTACCCCGTTTTTCAATGTGCACTGTGCATCAAGTGTCCAATGTGCATTGTGTTCCTGAGAGAACAGGCGTCCACGTAAAGCACTGGCCTTTCACAACCACCCGCTGCTCTCTCCCAGACAGATATAATTTCAACAATTGTAGAGCCTTATCAGTTTTGTACAACTTAGCCATGCGACAACGAATGGTAAGATTCTAACAAAAACATTGTTACCGGCAGCGGCGAACTTCAAACCGCGGTGCATTGACTTGCAGCCCGTGGTAGGCCAGCTCCCGATACAGCGGTGTGGGGTTCATCTGTGGACTCCTGCCACGGTGCTGCATTTCATGCGGCAACTTCTGCCACTGCAGCACCAGCCTTCTGTCGAGGTAAGGCGCCCTGTGATGCTTACTTGGATGCGAAGGTATAGCTGGCACATTTTCCGCGCGAAATGCTCAAAGACCGCTCACCAATTTACCATTCTGCTCATAATTCAATTATCTTTCAAATGACATGGGACATTTTTGAAAACTTAATGTTGCGCCCCAGGGGCGGCGAAGTGCCACATCAGTTCACATCAGTCCAGCCACGTTCACAGAGTCTCTTGTCCAGTGGACCGCTGGAGATGCTCACGCCCTGGAAGCAGTCAAGTTCCCACCCATTCAGTGCAGAGATTTCCCGGAGATATCCTCAGATATAGAAAACAGTCCGGGCAGTAACATAAAGCTGTTGTACCGCTGTGCGCGCGCCGTGATCAGTGGCGATGCAGAACCCGTGGCAGGGCTGCGACATAGAAAGCTGTGCGTGGCTCGATGGTGTACGACACTGAGCCTTATCCTCCGCTACTGCATGACTCGGACAGAACAGTCTATAAAGTTGGCTTCTCTGGCGCGCTACATTACCTGCCTCTACGTTACAATGGTCATGAATATCAAACAAGCCAGACGTGCTAGACGCCCTGTCCCACACCTGTGAGGCCTTTCGACGTCAAAAGAAATTCCTTCATGTAGAGCTACTGGGAGCAGTCATGAAAAGCATGGAGGGGAACGCCTACACGGCTCACCCAGAGCATGAGCTACCGGCCGGTGGCCATGCTGGCTGATCACAGACAGGGCCACCCGGGCCGAGGGCGTTGACAAGCTGAACAGAAAGCAGCATGTTGGACAAGGCACAAAGAAACAGTACATCCGCCAATTCAAGTTTGGCTCAGGTCGAAAAAGTTCGGACAATACAGTACGTATTTTAATGATGCTCTGGTTTTCTCGTAGACGGTGGACCAAGCTGTATTTGCGACCGCATGGGCTTCTTCATGGTGTATTTTTGCTATAATGTGTTAAACATGTGTGACTAAGAATGCCCTAATGGTCATTTGTGCTTTTTTATCAATACAAATCCAGTTTTAGTATGATTTGAATGCATTGAGTGGAAAATAAGCTATACGTCACCTGGTGGTGAAAGCTGGAACTAGTACTTGACAGATGAGCCGATGGCAGTGAAGACGGGTACAGCATCAGGGTCAAGTAAAAATTTTGCGTCATCGGTAATGTGTATGAAAATCCTTTGAATGCCAAAAGACGGCTTGAGGTACGTGGTATATTCAGTAGGGAAGATTATCATGTCATGCCATAAACACCGGGTCCAGGAGGCCTTGTTTGCTGAATAATGACGAAAAAACGAAAAATACGTATCTTCATTCGCTTCCTGGGACCTCAAAAATAATTTTTCTAATTTGCAAGTATTCAAGTCTTCATTAGCGTCCTCGATGACATCTAAATTGACTAGGAAAGGGAGCGTGCTTGAAAAAGTGTACATCGGGGGTCACCCTAGTGTACGTTTCTCCCTCTAGATATTTGCTCAGCGGAGCTAGAGAAAATATTTATGCATAGTTGGATTCCTGTCATCGGGGCGAATCGAATAATATATAATATAACCTTGCCTTTGATCATGACCTTGGTCAAATTGTGAAAATTAAATGACCTCGAGCTACGTCAGGGCCACAGGACGATATGGCATGGTCATGTTGCATATCAATCGACTCCCCGTGACGATATAAGCACAATGCAAGCAAAGTAAGAGCGTTATCTCACTTCAGTGAGAATTTATTGGCAAAACAATCACTGTATGCTCCCGTGACGTGACATGACCTTATTCATCCTATGTTGCTCCTGAATGTAGTCCAACTGAAATTTCATTCGTCCGGTGATTTCCTATATACCCTTCTGTGTCCTATAATCCTGCGTGCCAACCCTAATCCTCCTCCTTCCTCCTCCTTCCACCCTAGATAATGAAGCTGAAGGAGCTCGCCGCAAGAAACAAGCCAGAATATCTGAGTTTCTGGAAGAATGCATTAGGATCAAGAGCAGCGAAAAATCAAAAGCAGCGAAGATATAGGAAAGGGCTCTGCAAGCATTACGCGGACAAAGTGAAGAGGGACGCGGCTTTCAACCGCTTCCTGGACAGCATCCTGTACTGCGACCTCTTGGTGGAGTCTTTTTGCCATTTGGATAGTGCGGCTTGCGAAGAACAGTCACCAGCACCCAGTCCAGCACAGGCAGACTCACCAGTGCCCAGCCCAGCACAGGCAGACTCACCAGTGCCCAGCCCAGCACAGTCAGACTCACCAGTGCCCAGCCCAGCACAGGCAGACTCACCAGTGCCCAGCCCAGCACAGGCAGACTCACCAGTGCCCAGCCCAGCACAGGCAGACTCACCAGTGCCCAGCCCAGCACAGGCAGACTCACCAGTGCCCAGTCCAGCACAGGCAGACTCACCAGTGCCCAGTCCAGCACAGGCAGACTCACCAGTGCCCAGTCCAGCACAGGCAGACTCATCAGTGCCCAGTCCAGCACAGGCAGACTCACCAGTGCCCAGTCCAGCACAGGCAGACTCACCAGTGCCCAGCCCAGCACAGGCAGACTCACCAGTGCCCAGTCCAGCACAGGCAGACTCACCAGTGCCCAGTCCAGCACAGGCAGACTCACCAGTGCCCAGTCCAGCACAGGCAGACTCATCAGTGCCCAGTCCAGCACAGGCAGACTCACCAGTGCCCAGTCCAGCACAGGCAGACTCACCAGTGCCCAGTCCAGCACAGGCAGACTCACCAGTGCCCAGCCCAGCACAGGCAGACTCACCAGTGCCCAGCCCAGCACAGGCAGACTCACCAGTGCCCAGCCCAGCACAGGCAGACTCACCAGTGCCCAGCCCAGCACAGGCAGACTCACCAGTGCCCAGCCCAGCACCAAACCAGCCAGAGTCATCACGTCTGCCGTCTTCTTCGCGGGCGAAGTCCACTTGTAATAGTAAGCTGATGCTATCCAAGACAACCTGGCTGGAAATGACATCTGGGGAGACAGGATCCAACAACCTAGCCTCCGGTTGGACGGACAAGCTGTATGAGGCATATGCTGCAAATCAGAAACGTCCGTGTGTCCTCATTTTTAAGCGTGGACATTTGAAGACTTGTTACTCACGTAAGACGAAAGGACCTCTATTCTCAGCCAACGCCACGTGCAAGTTCCCGACGTGTAGAAACGTGATTAACTTTAAACTCACGCGCAGGACCAGAACTGATCACGTGATTCTCAATGTTACTCAGAAGGGAGTTATAAAGCACGGCGGAGGAAGTTGGGGCCGCCACCTCTCCGGCAAGCATCGCGCCAGTGTCGCTGATAGTGTACAGTTGCGAGGACCTCATAGAGTCCGGAACAAGATGCTGGTGACAGCTCCTGCTGAACAACTCCAGGATGGAAATACCACAGCGGTTCCCAGCAGTGAAGTTCTGCGTACAGCTGCTGCCGAGTCGCGCGCAAGACAACGTTACTCAGTCAAGCTCATTGAAGACCTCAACCTTCTAAAACGAGTGTCAGCTGCCCTCGACTCTTCAAGCAGCGTCATGAAAGGTGACGTACATGTTCTCGCAGACTCACCACTGATGGTGCATATCTACGGTGAGTACGGCCTCAAACGTCTTACAACGGCGCGGTGGACGATACACCTAGATGCGACTGGGTCAGTCACCAAGCAGGTTGGAGAAAAAAGACCGTACCTTTACTCCCTCGTCGCCTCGCTACCAAACGAGTCATTTCCCGTCGGTCATATGCTGGCGGAATGCCACAACGTACCGGCCATCAGGTTCTTCCTGCATCAGCTCGAGTGGGACTACCGTCGCTGCACCGGAAAGGGAGAGCCGCTCCAACCTCCCCGTGTGGTTTGCGACCTATCATGGGCCCTCCTTCACGCGATCAGCTTGACATTTGCCGGTGCAACGCTGCCATCATACCTGGATTCGGCCTGGCAGGCGGCCTGCGGTGAGCCCCACAGCGTACCTCCAGCCACCATCATATCACTGTGCGTGTGTCATATCTCGCACGATGTAGCGCGGGCTACCGTTACCCATCTTGGACGGGCGAAAACTGCAGAGCGGAGGACAGTGATGTGGCTGTTCGGACAAATGCAAGGTGCCCAGTCGGTGTCAGCGTTAGAAGCTGGCTTTCGGGACATGTGCCGCCTTCTCCTCTCCAAGAACGAGCCAGTACTTCTTCTGCCAGCCGGAAACGTCAACGAGGAGGTGTCCGCACCAGACGAGGAGGATGAGAGACATGAAGACTGGCACTCATACCGCAGGAGCACAAGGTCAGGGCGCCACTTTGATCTGGTGCGCCAGCAGGAAGAGGCTGGGCTGGAAGAAACCACAGTGGTGAGCAACTCAGCGTACTGTCCCAGGCTGGCAGACTTCCTCAGCACTAGAATAATGCCACTGTCGCCCTTATGGTCCTGCATCCTCGCTGAAAGTTGCGCGAGCAATGCCTGCGTGGAAAGTTGGTTCCGGACCCTGAAAAAAACATCCTTCACAATCAGAAGAAGCTGTCTCCAGCGGACTTGATTGAACTAATCATGGAAGACATGGCTGCCCGCCGGAAGCTGGACCTCATACCTCCAAAGAAGTGCAGTGCAAAAAGCGAAAGGCTCCAGAAGACCACAGGGATGCGCAAGAGAAGTGGGGCTCGCGACGACCAAAGCGGGGTTTTTCGTACCGAACAGCGCGATGTGATATTCCCGCGAGCAGCAGCTGGTCTGTGGGCCACACCGCAGCCCAGAAACGCATCGAACCGGCGTCGCTGCAGCCCACCGTGACGTCGGATACACGTGGAAATCTGGCACCTCGGCCTGACGTCCCGGCGAGCAGCAGCTGGTCTGTGGGCCACACCGCAGCCCAGAAACGCACCGAACCGGCGTCGCTGCAGCCCACCGTGACGTCGGATACACGTGGAAATCTGGCACCTCGGCCTGACGTCCCGGCGAGCAGCAGCTGGTCTGTGGGCCACACCGCAGCCCAGAAACGCACCGAACCGGCGTCGCTGCAGCCCACCGTGACGTCGGATACACGTGGAAATCTGGCACCTCGGCCTGACGTCCCGGCGAGCAGCAGCTGGTCTGTGGGCCACACCGCAGCCCAGAAACGCACCGAACCGGCGTCGCTGCAGCCCACCGTGACGTCCGATACACGTGGAAATCTGGCACCTCGGCCTGACGTCCCGGCGAGCAGCAGCTGGTCTGTGGGCCACACCGCAGCCCAGAAACGCACCGAACCGGCGTCGCTGCAGCCCACCGTGACGTCGGATACACGTGGAAATCTGGCACCTCGGCCTGACGTCCCGGCGAGCAGCAGCTGGTCTGTGGGCCACACCGCAGCCCAGAAACGCACCGAACCGGCGTCGCTGCAGCCCACCGTGACGTCGGATACACGTGGAAATCTGGCACCTCGGCCTGACGTCCCGGCGAGCAGCAGCTGGTCTGTGGGCCACACCGCAGCCCAGAAACGCACCGAACCGGCGTCGCTGCAGCCCACCGTGACGTCGGATACACGTGGAAATCTGGCACCTCGGCCTGACGTCCCGGCGAGCAGCAGCTGGTCTGTGGGCCACACCGCAGCCCAGAAACGCACCGAACCGGCGTCGCTGCAGCCCACCGTGACGTCGGATACACGTGGAAATCTGGCACCTCGGCCTGACGTCCCGGCGAGCAGCAGCTGGTCTGTGGGCCACACCGCAGCCCAGAAACGCACCGAACCGGCGTCGCTGCAGCCCACCGTGACGTCGGATACACGTGGAAATCTGGCACCTCGGCCTGACGTCCCGGCGAGCAGCAGCTGGTCTGTGGGCCACACCGCAGCCCAGAAACGCACCGAACCGGCGTCGCTGCAGCCCACCGTGACGTCGGATACACGTGGAAAGCGGGCACCTCGGCCTGACGTCCCGGCGAGCAGCAGCTGGTCTGTGGGCCACACCGCAGCCCAGAAACGCATCGAACCGGCGTCGCTGCAGCCCACCGTGAAGTCGGATACACGTGGAAATCTGGCACCTCGGCCTGACGTCCCGGCGAGCAGCAGCTGGTCTGTGGGCCACACCGCAGCCCAGAAACGCACCGAACCGGCGTCGCTGCAGCCCACCGTGACGTCGGATACACGCAAGAAAAGCTGCGTTAACCTTATCTGTTTAGAGGGGCAGAATTGGTTGGACGACACCATCATCGATGCTTTTTCTGCGGCGGTTGCGTTCAACAGGCCGGAAAGACTAGCTTTTTCTGTCTTTTGGAGAGCGGCAATGGAAGTGGCTTGCTGGGAATGCGTGCGTCGCTTCCTAGAGCACCGCAGGGCAGCCGTATGGATGCTGCCCATAAACATCGCAGGCTGCCACTGGGCTCTGTATGTGGTGCTCTGGGATTCCCAGAAAATCGTGTACCTCGATTCCTTGCGAAAGTCACCATCAGAAAAAGACCTCCAAGTGCTTCAACTCATGATGAAAGCTGGAAATCCGAAGTTGAAGTGGGGACAGTGGAGTGTAGTGGTGCCCGAGCAAACACCGCTCCAGGATGACGGCAGTTCATGCGGCTTGTATGTCTGTTGGCATGTAGAGGCGGTGGCCACTGCATCCACTAGACGTTTCGACAAGGATTTGATGCGGCAGCGAGTTCGACGCATCATCGAACAAGTTAGTCCTCTTTCCAAATGAAACGGCAACAGAGAGTTTCAACAGCAGTTTTTTTTTACTGCAATATGATGCATTGAACATTTGATTGTACTCGTGCAATTAAAGATTTGTGTACGTATCAAACATTTTTGTTCATTCCTGTAACACATCATTACTTTAGCTGCGCAATTCAGGCAATTTTGTAAGCACATCCGCGCAAGTCTTCAAAATTTTCCGAAAAATTATATGCTAAAAATGTTTGGGTGCTGGCGTACGTATCTTCTTCTTTCGGCACTCGGATACGGGATCCATGGGGGAGGGTGTTAAAGACGTCTCAGACACCTAAGGTAAGACAGCACCCGTGGTGCGCCACGCTGCTTCGTCACGTTGGGTGCTCTCATCGCCGTGGCGACTCCGGTTAGGTTGGCGGCCGTTTGATTGGCCGGATTTCCACTGTCGTGGTGCTCCGGGCGTAACCCATGCCCATTGGCCACCTGTCCGGTCCTACTCGTCTCGTTATAATTCGTTGTATTTGAGATCAGATGGTGACTGACCTGACTGGGTCCGATTATGTTTACCGATTAGCCTAACATGATCACGTTACTCATCATTTCATTTTTCAAAACCCCATTATAAATCTATGGTCAAAAATATAATGGGCTCGTTTTCAGTAAATACTGAATAGATAAAGCTAAAAAATCCTCGAACAGTCTATTCCTACCACGATCTTGACCATACAGTTGAGTTTTGGAGCATCTGATCTCTCAAAGGTCATATCAGGTCACGGGAGCAGAGAGTGATTGTTTTGCCAATAACTTCTCACTGAATTGGGATAAAGCTCCCATTTTGCTTTCATTGTGCTTATATTGTCACGGGGAGTCGATTGATATGCAACATGACCATACCAGGTCACTCTGTGACCCTGACCTAGGTCGAGGTCATGTCATTTTGACTATTTGACCTAGCAAGGTCATATTATACATCATTCGATTTGCCGCGATGAGAGGAATCCAATGATGCATAAAGATTTGCTCTAGCTCCCCTGAGGGCAGATCTAGAGAGGGAAACAAACACTGCTCTGTTGTAAGCCTTCTTTGACCTATGCTGACATCAAGATTGACCTGTCATAAAAAATTATTCGTATGAAATATTTTTGTCTTTTCAAGAGCTTTCGAATGCCGACCGTAATTTTCCTTTATCTTTCGTGGGGAACGAGATACGGAGGGAGGGGGCGCAAACGCCCCCCCCAGCGGGGGCGCGTCATGCAAGGGACCCCAGCGGGGCGCGTGTTAACACCACTATCTTGTTGACAGGCCATGGCTGCAGAGCAGAAGCCCCTGCCTACATGTCTGCCCCCCCATGAGCTGCGCCTGTATGGATTTCGGGCAGCGGCGGTGTCGTCAGCCCCCTCGCCTTGCCGTGAAGTCTCAAGTTGGCCTGCGCTCGGATGTGTTCCTGGCGCTCATCGTGGACTCCAAACGCTAGGTGAAGACTGTGCCGGAATATAGAATGCAAGTGCATTTCATATCAAGGATTCGAGGAGACAGAGCAGTACATACCTCGTCAGCTTATAATCATGCTCTTCGCCTCAGCTCCCAAAACCTTATAACCAGGAACTAGTTGTGATTATGGAAAAACTCGGCACCCTCTGGTGTCAAGTGCATGTGGGAATTTTTAGCGTTTTCAAGACTGTACATGTTTGTGATAATAGTGTTTTCAGTTCTGACAGACTTTTCCTCTGAGTTCCTAGCTTACAATCTGCTGTGTTAACCATTGTGTGCTCCACTGGAGTCGGTGAAGTGGTGGTGTATCGCCCCTGAGCCTCACTCTGCTTTTCGGGTGCGAGTAGTCAAGCGTAAGCAGACAGCATTAAGGACGGAAAATGGTCATGTGAGGTTATAAACAAGAACTAGTTTGATTATGGAAGAGCTCCTCACCTCCTGGTTTGAGGTGTATCAAGTACTTTTTAGCGTTTTTAAGACTGTATGTAAATGTATTAGTGATACAAGGGCTTTAAGGGCATACCATTGAATAAGGTTTACAAGATTGAAAGAATGCCTAATTTTTCGGCCTTTTCCTTTTTATCAAATAAAGGGAAAAAGATTAAACTGAGTTGACAAGGAAAATGAAATTTATAACTTTTGGTAATACAAAACAGGTTTTGAATTGAAATAAGTATTCGAGAGAACTATCTGAAAAGCAGGGTTCGGGACGAGTCATGTAAGGGACAGTCGAGTATGAAATGTACTACAGTTTCAGATCGATGACCGCAGTTGCATTTTGGAGAGTGAGTTAAGTTGAATTGGTAAAGATGAGAGTTTAATGTGGATGCACCAACCTGCAGCCGAGTATGTAGCCGATTACCTGTTTTTGAACCTAGTGTGAAGTATTTGGGTGGAGGAGGCTGACCGTAGTATTTTGAGTTCTTGCTTTTGAAAGATTGGCAATCATTTTGCCTGATGGTTAATGGCGATGTGTTCCAATCTCGCGTGTCAGGTACGAGTGAATTTCGAAATAATTTTGTATGATAGCTCGGTGCAGTTTGTTTTTGTGCGTTTTGTAGGGTTCTACCGGCGTCGTGGGGTCTTGTGGGAGGAATGAGAGATCTAATCGTCTTGTAGCCAAAGATGTCCATGCAAGTGCTTTGTATAATTTTGCAGTCGGTGTTCTCAACATTGCTCCTCTGATGGGCCTAACTGCTTAGTTTTGTGTGCGTTCTATTCGCATTGCGTCTGTCATCGTGATAGAGCCGTCAATGATTGTGTCACAGTAGTCAAAGTAAAGTCTGGCGTAAATGGTGTAAATCTGGTCAAGAGTGGGCCTAGGTATGCATGAAGCAATTGAATACTATGGCTCAAGTGCTCTGTTTAGTTGCTTAATTACGTGATTAATGTGCCCATGAAACTTCAGATCATCGGGCAAAAATTGTTTCTAAGTATTTATGATTTGTGCTCGGGTGTACGTCTGTTCCACTAAAATTTAAATGGAGTTTGACTGTTTCCTGTTGTAGACCAATTTTTTGGACTGTTTGTGCAGAGGATCTCGTTCGGACTTCCTCCACAAGAAGATATTGGGGTCGGAGCTTTCGTACTGTATTACAGTGCTTCGTCAGCGATGATCGTTCGGAATATAAGGGGATAAAAAGACGCTTTTTAGTGTCTTTTAAAAAAGACACTTTTTAGTGTCTTTTTATCCCCCTTATATTCCGAACGATCATCGCTGACAAAGCACTGTAATACAGTACGAAAGCTCCGACCCCCAATATCTTCTTGTGGAGGAAGTCCGAACGAGATCCTACGAAAATCGACTCCACATTATGGCATTTAAAGATGTTTGTGCAGAATTGTATGTGATGACCCGTTCTTGCCCACATTTGTGAATTTCGTCGAGGTCTTTCTACAGAAATGTTTGACTTGTATCTATGTCATTGGGTGTATGAGGTTTCTAAAGTGAAGTATCGGCGGCGAAAAAACAGAGTCGCGTTTGCCGTTCGTGTCGCAAATCTGTTTAGGTATGTACATGATAGCAAATAAAGGGCCAAGCACGGATCCTTGGGGATAGCCAATGTCAAGCGTTTTGAATTATGATGATGTTGGAGAAGACGATCACGTCGGAGGTGATTCGCAGAGTGAGCTGCCCCCTCCCCACATAACAACTCTTTGTACTGTGCTTTTCGGGTGCGAATAGTCAAGCGTAAGAGACGAAAGTGTTATTGTAGAGTCCGCAGTTCCGTGTACTCGTAATGCACGTTCCGTGCAGGATCAGACTGTGGGTCGCAATCGGCCACAACCCCGACGCCGGCGCACCAGCGGTGGCAGTACGTTTCGGACAGTGGTCACTGAGAGTGTACCCTAGGCTGTGTCGCGTCACTGGAAAGGTTTTTCTCTCATAGCACAAAGCCGCTATGATTGTATCATGCCCGACAGATATAGCAACAATTCTGCATTGTTATATTTTTTTCTACCTGAAATCTCCAGCCTGCTCTGAGCAGAAGTGTATTTCCTGATGTCTTTAACATTGGCACACTGCCTCCGCAAAGCGGAAATGTCGTGAATTTAAGACTTTCTAACGCTTTGACGAGCCTATCATACACGTTAAGAGCTCTATAAGAGTATCTAGAGAATATCAGCAACACTCGGGGTATTTCAAAGCTTCTGACAGCAAAATCAAATACGCACTTCGCCGTCTTTTGAGAGAACTGTCCTGAAAAAAGCGCCCAAGTACGCGTCGTATTGTAATTCTTATGCTTAAGGAGGCATCAACAGCAGAGGTCATACGCCAACGGAGGGAGAAGGGCGATGAGCTAGGCTTGAGCTAGGGCAGGGCACCAAACCTGCCTCTTCGTGGGATGGAACCCACGACACCTTGCGCATACAGAATGTCGGGCCATGCCTAGTGCGCGCGCAAACCGACTGCGCCACCCAGACACCCATATGTATTGCATACATCCTAATCAATCACTAATGTGTATGATACATGTTAACACGCGCATTGACGGGGGCGGGTACCCGCCCCCCTCGGGTTTTTCGGAGACAGCAGAAAAACGGCGGGGCGCAGCGCCGCCGTACTTGATATACCTTTTCCCTCATCATTTTTGCAACTTCTGTGAAAATTTTAAGGATAGGTCATCTCAGGTCAGGTCACCAGTACAGGTCAAGTGACCCGACCTCAAAAAAAAGTTAAAGATAGCTTAAGTCGGAGCAGGGTGAACTTATCCAATTGAAACGCATATCACATAATGGGCTCACCGAGTTCTCTAAAATATGTTCCGCTATTTTTGATATCGATGACCTAAGGTCAGGTACGAAGCGTGACCTCTCCATTGGTAATACATGGGAAATATGGTTTTTACTGAATAACTCAGTAACAGATGGTGATAGAGCGTTTATTTTAGCTTCATTAGACTCGCCTTGGCTTTGCAGTTCTAATGATATGCATTTTATATAATTTGACCCTGACCTGACCTCAGGTCAGGTCAAATCTTTTGATTTGACCTAGCAAGGTCAAATCATATATCATTCGATTCGGCTTGCTGCGAAGATTCATATAGTTCAAGTCGTTTTGCTCTATCTTTACTCGTTCAGATGTAATGGCCGAAAAACTTAATTTACATGTTATCCCTATGACGGCATGTGACGGCATGTTTTTGATCTCTGGTGACCTTAAATGCGACCTGACAAAAAAATGGTCCAATATTTTCGATGGAGAAGCGGATGGGCTACCCAACGCCGTTTACCGTTTTTTGCTACCTACCGTGGTTTTCGAGATCTTAGGGGCGGGTACCCGCCCCCTCGTCAATCCGAAGGTGGCTCAGATCCCAATCAATGCGCGTGTTAAGCTCACTTCCCTTTCGCGGATCAATCCATGCGCCAATTGGCCTGCTTGCTGCTAGTAAGGAAATCTTACTCTGAACGGCTGGCAGCTGCTGGCGATGTCTGAAGCGGCTGCAGCAATACCCAAGTACTATTATTAGGCTTTGAGGCCCCCGAGGCCCCTTATTTATCAATGCCCCATATGGTTTCTTCAGCCAGATTTCTCCAATGGACCTAAGCATCACGCATGCCGATTTTCAAAAAATCGAAGGGGTCCGCCCTATTCGCCAAAATTTTCAAAAGTGCCCTGAGGGGCCCCTATGGGCCCCACCCTAAAAAAACAATTTTGCACTGTTTTTGGAAAATGCAGCCCTTTCTGATGGTGAAGAAAAAATCCCAAGTTTTCGTAAACTGGTGCCCACAAGTACTATTATTAGGCTTTGAGGCCCCCCGAGGCCCCTTATTTATCAATGCCCCATATGGTTTCTTCAGCCAGATTTCTCCAATGGACGTAAGCATCACGCATGCCGATTTTCAAGAAAATCGAAGGGGTCCGCCCTATTCGCCAAAATTTTCAAAAGTGCCCTGAGGGGCCCCTATGGGCCCCACCCTAAAAAAATTTTGCACTGTTTTTGGAAAATGCAGCCCTTTCTGATGGTGAAGAAAAAAATTCCAAGTTTTCGTAAACTGGTGCCCACAAGTACTATTATTAGGCTTTGAGGCCCCCTGAGGCCCCTTATTTATCAATGCCCCATATGGTTTCTTCAGCCAGATTTCTCCAATGGACGTAAGCATCACGCATGCCGATTTTCAAGAAAATCGAAGGGGTCCGCCCTATTCGCCAAAATTTTCAAAAGTGCCCTGAGGGGCCCCTATGGGCCCCACCCTAAAAAAAATTTGCACTGTTTTTGGAAACTGCAGCCCTTTCTGATGGTGAAGAAAAAATCCCAAGTTTTCGTAAACTGGTGCCCACAAGTACTATTATTAGGCTTTGAGGCCCCCCGAGGCCCCTTATTTATCAATGCCCCATATGGTTTCTTCAGCCAGATTTCTCCAATGGACGTAAGCATCACGCATGCCGATTTTCAAGAAAATCGAAGGGGTCCGCCCTATTCGCCAAAATTTTCAAAAGTGCCCTGAGGGGCCCCTATGGGCCCCACCCTAAAAAAAATTTTGCACTATTTTTGGAAAATGCAGCCCTTTCTGATGGTGAAGAAAAAATCCCAAGTTTTCGTAAACTGGTGCCCACAAGTACTATTATTAGGCTTTGAGGCCCCCGAGGCCCCTTATTTATCAATGCCCCATATGGTTTCTTCAGCCAGATTTCTCCAATGGACGTAAGCATCACGCATGCCGATTTTCAAGAAAATCGAAGGGGTCCGCCCTATTCGCCAAAATTTTCAAAAGTGCCCTGAGGGGCCCCTATGGGCCCCACCCTAAAAAAAATTTTTGCACTGTTTTTGGAAAATGCAGCCCTTTCTGATGGTGAAGAAAAAAAATCCCAAGTTTTCGTAAACTGGTGCCCACAAGTACTATTATTAGGCTTTGAGGCCCCCTGAGGCCCCTTATTTATCAATGCCCCATATGGTTTCTTCAGCCAGATTTCTCCAATGGACGTAAGCATCACGCATGCCGATTTTGAAGAAAATCGAAGGGGTCCGCCCTATTCGCCAAAAATTTTCAAAAGTGCCCTGAGGGGCCCCTATGGGCCCCACCCTAAAAAAAAATTTTGCACTGTTTTTGGAAAATGCAGCCCTTTCCGATGGTGAAGAAAAAATTCCAAGTTTTCGTAAACTGGTGCCCACAAGTACTATTATTAGGCTTTGAGGCCCCCGAGGCCCCTTATTTATCAATGCCCCATATGGTTTCTTCAGCCAGATTTCTCCAATGGACGTAAGCATCACGCATGCCGATTTTCAAGAAAATCGAAGGGGTCCGCCCTATTCGCCAAAATTTTCAAAAGTGCCCTGAGGGGCCCCTATGGGCCCCACCCTAAAAAAATTTTTGCACTGTTTTTGGAAAATGCAGCCCTTTCTGATGGTGAAGAAAAAATCCCAAGTTTTCGTAAACTGGTGCCCACAAGTACTATTATTAGGCTTTGAGGCCCCTGAGGCCCCTTATTTATCAATGCCCCATATGGTTTCTTCAGCCAGATTTCTCCAATGGACGTAAGCATCACGCATGCCGATTTTCAAGAAAATCGAAGGGGTCCGCCCTATTCGCCAAAATTTTCAAAAGTGCCCTGAGGGCCCCTATGGGCCCCACCCTAAAAACAAATTTTGCACTGTTTTTGGAAAATGCAGCCCTTTCTGATGGTGAAGAAAAAAATTCCAAGTTTTCGTAAACTGGTGCCCACAAGTACTATTATTAGGGCTTTGAGGCCCCCTGAGGCCCCTTATTTATCAATGCCCCATATGGTTTCTTCAGCCAGATTTCTCCAATGGACGTAAGCATCACGCATGCCGATTTTCAAGAAAATCGAAGGGGTCCGCCCTATTCGCCAAAATTTTCAAAAGTGCCCTGAGGGCCCCTATGGGCCCCACCCTAAAAAAAATTTTTGCACTGTTTTTGGAAAATGCAGCCCTTTCTGATGGTGAAGAAAAAATCCCAAGTTTTCGTAAACTGGTGCCCACAAGTACTATTATTAGGCTTTGAGGCCCCCCGAGGCCCCTTATTTATCAATGCCCCATATGGTTTCTTCAGCCAGATTTCTCCAATGGACGTAAGCATCACGCATGCCGATTTTCAAGAAAATCGAAGGGGTCCGCCCTATTCGCCAAAATTTTCAAAGTGCCCTGAGGGGCCCCTATGGGCCCCACCCTAAAAAAAAATTTTGCACTGTTTTTGGAAAATGCAGCCCTTTCTGATGGTGAAGAAAAAATCCCAAGTTTTCGTAAACTGGTGCCCACAAGTACTATTATTAGGCTTTGAGGCCCCCTGAGGCCCCTTATTTATCAATGCCCCATATGGTTTCTTCAGCCAGATTTCTCCAATGGACGTAAGCATCACGCATGCCGATTTTGAAGAAAATCGAAGGGGTCCGCCTCTATTCGCCAAAAATTTTCAAAAGTGCCCTGAGGGGCCCCTATGGGCCCCACCCTAAAAAAAAAAATTTTGCACTGTTTTTGGAAACTGCAGCCCTTTCTGATGGTGAAGAAAAAAATCCCAAGTTTTCGTAAACTGGTGCCCACAAGTACTATTATTAGGCTTTGAGGCCCCCCGAGGCCCCTTATTTATCAATGCCCCATATGGTTTCTTCAGCCAGATTTCTCCAATGGACGTAAGCATCACGCATGCCGATTTTCAAGAAAATCGAAGGGGTCCGCCCTATTCGC
Source organism: Lepas anatifera (assembly GCA_034440635.1). Lineage (NCBI taxonomy): Eukaryota > Metazoa > Arthropoda > Thecostraca > Lepadidae > Lepas > Lepas anatifera. The sequence continues at coordinate 5,380 of JAOTON010000961.1, read as the reverse complement.
CAAAATTTTCAAAAGTGCCCTGAGGGGCCCCTATGGGCCCCACCCTAAAAAAAATTTTGCACTGTTTTTGGAAAATGCAGCCCTTTCTGATGGTGAAGAAAAAATCCCAAGTTTTCGTAAACTGGTGCCCACAAGTACTATTATTAGGCTTTGAGGCCCCCCGAGGCCCCTTATTTATCAATGCCCCATATGGTTTCTTCCAGCCAGATTTCTCCAATGGACGTAAGCATCACGCATGCCGATTTTCAAGAAAATCGAAGGGGTCCGCCCTATTCGCCAAAATTTTCAAAAGTGCCCTGAGGGCCCCTATGGGCCCCACCCTAAAAAAAAATTTTGCACTGTTTTTGGAAAATGCAGCCCTTTCTGATGGTGAAGAAAAAAATCCCAAGTTTTCGTAAACTGGTGCCCACAAGTACTATTATTAGGCTTTGAGGCCCCCGAGGCCCCTTATTTATCAATGCCCCATATGGTTTCTTCAGCCAGATTTCTCCAATGGACGTAAGCATCACGCATGCCGATTTTCAAGAAAATCGAAGGGGTCCGCCCTATTCGCCAAAATTTTCAAAAGTGCCCTGAGGGGCCCCTATGGGCCCCACCCTAAAAAAATTTTTGCACTGTTTTTGGAAAATGCAGCCCTTTCTGATGGTGAAGAAAAAATCCCAAGTTTTCGTAAACTGGTGCCCACAAGTACTATTATTAGGCTTTGAGGCCCCCCGAGGCCCCTTATTTATCAATGCCCCATATGGTTTCTTCAGCCAGATTTCTCCAATGGACGTAAGCATCACGCATGCCGATTTTCAAGAAAATCGAAGGGGTCCGCCCTATTCGCCAAAATTTTCAAAAGTGCCCTGAGGGGCCCCTATGGGCCCCACCCTAAAAAAATTTTGCACTGTTTTTGGAAAATGCAGCCCTTTCTGATGGTGAAGAAAAAATCCCAAGTTTTCGTAAACTGGTGCCCACAAATACTATTATTAGGCTTTGAGGCCCCCTGAGGCCCCTTATTTATCAATGCCCCATATGGTTTCTTCAGCCAGATTTCTCCAATGGACGTAAGCATCACGCATGCCGATTTTCAAGAAAATCGAAGGGGTCCGCCCTATTCGCCAAAATTTTCAAAAGTGCCCTGAGGGGCCCCTATAGGCCCCACCCTAAAAAAAATTTTGCACTGTTTTTGGAAACTGCAGCCCTTTCCGATGGTGAAGAAAAAATTCCAAGTTTTCGTAAACTGGTGCCCACAAGTACTATTATTAGGCTTTGAGGCCCCCCGAGGCCCCTTATTTATCAATGCCCCATATGGTTTCTTCAGCCAGATTTCTCCAATGGACGTAAGCATCACGCATGCCGATTTTCAAGAAAATCGAAGGGGTCCGCCTTATTCTGCCAAAATTTTCAAAAGTGCCCTGAGGGGCCCCTATAGGCCCCACCTAAAAAAAATTTTGCACTGTTTTTGGAAAATGCAAGCCCTTTCTGATGGTGAAGAAAAATCCCAAGTTTTCGTAAACTGGTGCCCATAAGTACTATTATTAGGCTTTGAGGCCCCTTGAGGCCCCTTATTTATCAATGCCCCATATGGTTTCTTCAGCCAGATTTCTCCAATGGACGTAAGCATCACGCATGCCGATTTTCAAGAAAATCGAAGGGGTCCGCCCTATTCGCCAAAATTTTCAAAGTGCCTCTGAGGGGCCCCTATATGGGCCCCACCCTAAAAAAAATTTTTGTGCACTGTTTTTGAAAATGCAGCCCTTTCTGATGGTGAAGAAAAAATCCCAAGTTTTCGTAAACTGGTGCCCACAAATACTATTATTAGGCTTGTTGAGGCCCCCGAGGCCCCTTATTTATCAATGCCCCATATGGTTTCTTCAAGCCAGATTTCTCCAATGGACGTAAGCATCACGCATGCCGATTTTCAAGAAAATCGAAGGGGTCCGCCCTATTCGCCAAAATTTTCAAAAGTGCCCTGAGGGAGCCCCTATGGGCCCCACCTAAAAATTTTGCAATTGTTTTGGAAACTGCAGCCCCTTTCTGATGGTGAAGAAAAAATCTCAAGTTTTCGTAAACTGGTGCCCACAAGTACTATTATTAGGGGCTTTGAGGCCCCTGAGGCCCCTTATTTATCAATGCCCCATATGGTTTCTTCAGCCAGATTTCTCCAATGGACGTAAGCATCACGCATGCCGATTTTGAAGAAAATCGAAGGGGTCCGCCCTATTCGCCAAAATTTTAAAGTGCCCTGAGGGCCCCTCATGGGCCCCACTCCTAAAAAAAAAATTTTCGCACTGTTTTTGGAAAAATGCAGCCCTTTCTGATGGTGAGAAAGAAAAATTCCCAAGTTTTCGTAAACTGGTGCCCACAAATACTATTATTAGGCTTTGAGGCCCCCGAGGCCCTTTTTTATTTTATCAATGCCCCATATGGTTTCTTCAGCCAGATTTCTCCAATGGACGTAAGCATCACGCATGCCGATTTTCAAGAAAAATCGAAGGGGTCCGCCCTATTCGCCAAAATTTTCAAAGTGCCCTGAGGGGCCCCTATGGGCCCCACCTAAAAAAATTTTTTGCACTGTTTTTGGAAAATGCAGCCCTTTCTGATGGTGAAGAAAAAAATCCCAAGTTTTCGTAAAACTGGTGCCCACAAGTACTATTATTAGGCTTTGAGGCCCCCCTGAGGCCCCCTTATTTATCAATGCCCCATATGGTTTCTTCAGCCAGATTTCTCCAATGGACGTAAGCATCACGCATGCCGATTTTGAAGAAAATCGTAGGGGTCCGCCCTATTCGCCAAAATTTTCAAGGTGCCCCTGAGGGGCCCCTATGAGGCCCCACCTCTAAAAAAAATTTTGCACTGTTTTTGGAAACTGTAGCCCTTTCCGATGGTGAAGAAAAAAATTCCAAGTTTTCGTAAACTGGTGCCCACAAGTACTATTATTAGGCTTTGAGGCCCCCTGAGGCCCCTTTTATTTATCAATGCCCCATATGGTTTCTTCAGCCAGATTTCTCCAATGGACGTGCTTATCACGCATGCCGGATTTTCAAGAAAAAATCGAAGGGGTCCGGCCCTATTCGCCAAAAATTTTCAAAAGTGCCCTGAGGGCCCCTTATGGGCCCCACCCTAAAAAACAATTTGCACTGTTTTGGAAAATGCAGCCCTTTCTGATGGTGAAGAAAAAATCCCAAGTTTTCGTAAACTGGTGCCCACAAGTACTATTATTAGGCTTTGAGGCCCCCGAGGCCCCTTATTTATCAATGCCCCACATATGGTTTCTTAGCCAGATTTCTCCAATGGACGTAAGCATCACGCATGCCGATTTTCAAAAAATCGAAGGGGTCCGCCCTATTCGCCAAAATTTTCGAAAGTGCCCTGAGGGGGCCCCTATAGGCCCCACCCTAAAAAAAATTTTTGGTAACTTGTTTTTGGAAAATGCAGCCCTTTCTGATGGTGAAGAAAAAAATCCCAAGTTTTCGTAAACTGGTGCCCACAAATACTATTATTAGGCTTTGGAGGCCCCTGAGGCCCCTTATTTATCAATGCCCCATATGGTTTCTTCAGCCAGATTTCTCCAATGGACGTAAGCATCACGCATGCCGATTTTCAAGAAAATCGAAGGGGTCCGCCCTATTCGCCAAAATTTTCTATAGTGCCCTGAGGTTTGGGCCCCTATGGGCCCCACCCTAAAAAAAAATTTTTGCACTGTTTTTGGAAACTGCAGCCCTTTCTGATGGTGAAGAAAAAATCCCAAGTTTTCGTAAACTGGTGCCCACAAGTACTATTATTAGGGCTTTGAGGCCCCCTGAGGCCCCCTTATTTATCAATGCCCCATATGGTTTCTTCAGCCAGATTTCTCCAATGGACGTAAGCATCACGCATGCCGATTTTGTAAGAAAATCGAAGGGGTCCGCCCTATTCGCCAAAATTTTCAAAAAGTGCCCTGAGGGGCCCCTAAGGGCCCCACCCTAAAAAAATTTTGCTAAATGTTTTTGGAAAATGCAGCCCTTTCTGATGGTGAAGAAAAATCTTATGTTTTCGTAAACTGGTGCCCACAAGTACTATTATTAGGCTTTGAGGCCCCCTTGAGGCCCCTTTTTTTATTTATCAATGCCCCATATGGTTTCTTCAGCCAGATTTCTCCAATGGACGTAAGCATCACGCATGCCGATTTTCAAAAAAATCGAAGGGGTCCCGCCTCTATTCGCCAAAATTTTCAGTGCCCTGAGGGGCCCCTATGGGCCCCACTTCCTAAAAAATTTTTGCACTGTTTTTGGAAAATGCAGCCCTTTCTGATGGTGAAGAAAAAAATCCCAAGTTTTCGTAAAACTGGTGCCCACAAGTACTATTATTAGGCTTTGAGGCCCCCGAGGCCCCTTTTATTTATTCAATGCCCCATATGGTTTCTTCTAGCAATGATTTCTCCAATGGACGGAAGCATCACGCATGCCGATTTTCAAGAAAATCGAAGGGGTCTGCCCTATTCGCCAAAATTTTCTGTGCGCCCTGAGGGGCCTCCTATGGGCCCCACCCTTAAAAAAAAATTTTTGCACTGTTTTTGGAAACTGCAGCCCTTTCCTGATGGTGAAGAAAAATTCCCAAGCTTTCGTAAACTGGTGCCCACAAGTACTATTATTAGGCCTTTGAGGCCCCCGAGGCCCTTATTTATCAATGCCCCATATGGTTTCTTCAGCCAGATTTCTCCAATGGACGTAGGAGCATCACGCATATAGCCGATTTTCAAGAAACCCGAAGGGGTCCGCCCTATTCGCCGCCAAAATTTTCGTAAGTGCCCTGAGGCCCCTTATGGGCCCCACCCTAAAAAATATTTGCACTGTTTTTGGAAATGCAGCCCTTTCTGATGGTGAAGAAAATTCCCTAAGTTTTCGTAAACTGGTGCCCACAAGTACTATTATTAGGCTTTGAGGCCCCCGAGGCCCCCTTATTTATCAATGCCCCATATGGTTTCTTCAGCCAGATTTCTCCAATGGATGTAAGCATCACGTCTTGCTGATTTTGAAGAAAATCGAAGGGGTCCGCCCTATTCGCCAAAATTTTCAGGGGTAATTTGAGGGGCCCCTGTATGGGCCCCACCTTAAAAAAAAATTTTGCACTGTTTTTGGAAAATGCAGCCCCTTTCTGATGGTGAAGAAAAATCCCAAGTTTTCGTAAACTGGTGCCCACAAGTACTATTATTAGGCTTTGAGGGCCCCTGAGGCCCCCTTTATTTATCAATGCCCCTATATGGTTTCTTCAGCCAGATTTCCTCCAATGGACGTGCGATCACGCATGCCGATTTTCAAGAAAATCGAAGGGGTCCGCCCTATTCGGCAAAATTTTCGTGTGCCTGAGGGACCCCGTAATAGGCCCCACCCTAAATTCTTTTTGCACTTTTTTG